>CM050525.1:21334146-22534146 GCA_027563665.1 Antrozous pallidus | reverse complement strand
ATGCTTGAGAATCTTCCTCCATCCCTGTCATTTGAGTTCTTTCCTGTCACCTATTATTACAGTCCATCCAGCAATAAATAACCTATTTGTACTCTCATTATACACATGTCCAAGTATTCAGCTGGAGAAATTCCTAAAAATGGAGAGACGAAGTCAAAGGATATGTCCATGGGTGCATTGGTAGCCTTGGTGGAATTGCCACCATCTACCAGTTTCTTCTCAGCTAGTGTCTGAGAGAAGGGAGGGGAGTGCCAGTGTGTAGCACTTGCTGTTAAGGATCATTGTGCTGGATATGTGGCAGGGCCTCT
Organism: Antrozous pallidus; assembly: GCA_027563665.1. Classification (NCBI taxonomy): domain Eukaryota; kingdom Metazoa; phylum Chordata; class Mammalia; order Chiroptera; family Vespertilionidae; genus Antrozous; species Antrozous pallidus. The sequence goes on along the minus strand of CM050525.1, from coordinate 22,533,838 downwards.
ATGAAACACAGGCTCAGGCCTAAGCCCCCCCCCGCCCCCCCCCCCGCCACCCTTCACCCCTTTGTCTCAGCAGCAGCTGCAAGTGCCTATGCCTGAGCTTGAGGTCACTCAGATGATATCCCATGTTCCTCAGCAGTTGAAAGATACCCTGATGAGGGAAGATGGAGTTGTTCTTGGGTGTGCCTAGGTGTGTGCACATACACAGAGGAGGAAGTAGTCCTCTCATCACACATCAGAGGCAGAGACTGAGCAAGGTTGCGTGGACCTTCTCCCCTTCTTCCCTACCCTAAAAAGTACAAAAAATAATAACAGAAGCCCATGTGCCTACCACCAGATTTAACAGATGTTAACATTTTGCCATATTTGTTCCAGCTTTCTCCTCTTTATTTTTAAGAAAGAAAATGTTAGAGATACAATCAGAGCTGCACCCTCACCCTCTTCCCCCACAGGCAACTCCTCTCCGAACAAATCTTAACCTGTCCCTGCTGTGTTCCCAAACACGTTTATGTCATAGCACTCATCACCCTGTAAAAATGACTTAGTGATGTGGCCCTTGCCTCCCCTGAAGGTAGCCCCGCATCATGTTCATCTTCATATGTCTGTCATGGCACAGTGCTTGCCATAAGTGAGCCCTCGAGACATTTTTGCTAGCTAGACAGATGCTTGGCCCAAACACCAGGGACACTGAGAAAATAGTTGTTGAATAACTGTGAATACTCTAGAAATACTTAATGAGCTACAGTGAGCAGGTGACCTGGTAGTCACACCCTCTCTAGTGGTGGGACAAGTGGTTCTCCTTTCCCAATCATGTGTGCTGTTTCCAAATAGTACACCAGCATCCCTACAGCCTGGGAACTGTGAAAGCCCAGCCCCTCATGCTAGGGAAGTTAAGAGTCCAGCTGTTCTGATTGTCTAGAAATCTTCAGCAGCTTACAGTTTCATGATTTTTTAAATCATGAATCAGGACTATGAGAAAAGCCAAAATCTCTTTTTAAAAATATATTTTACTGATTTTTTTACAGAGAGGAAGGGAGAGGGATAGAAAGTCAGAAACATCGATGAGAGAGAAACATTGACCAGCTGCCTCCTGCACACCTCCCACTGGGGATGTGCCCGCAACCACGGTACATGTCCCTGACCAGAATCGAACCCGGGACCTATCAGTCCGCAGGCCGACGCTCTATCCACTGAGCCAAACCGGTTTCGGCAGAAAAGCCAAAATCTGTCACTATAAACAGCCACGTGCTGAATGAAGAAGCTGCAAAGCTATTCACATCTGTAAAGCAGTCTGAATGCCCTGTTGTTTAATTAGAGTAGAGAGACTGGTGAGTTCATCTCATCCATCCCTCTGCCTGGGGACAAGGCCATGCCCACAAGGTTTTCCACAAAAGAAAATCTGTGTGGCCTTCGAAGAGCCTTTTCACTGGAAAGTGCCATTTTCTGTCACACTGTATGTTGGTAGAAATCTGTTTCTTCTTGGTCTGTCTGTTCAAGATTAAATATTTAATTTTCTTTAAATTAATCAATATTGAGCACCTGTGATGGTGCTGGGGAACCAACTAAGCCAGGGTGGCACCTACTCACATGGCCCTCCTAGGATGTGGAGCAGGGTCTCTGGGCAGTGGACAATGGAGGCGGAGAGCAAGGGGTCTGGGCTTATCGCAGGCATCACGCAGAAGCTCCCTTAGCTGTCTGCACATGCTTTGGTCCCTTGCAGTCCTTGCTTTATGGGAAAGCCACAGTGATTCTTACAGATTGTCAATCTGGTTACCTCTCTTGGCTAGTGCCTGCATCTGCCAGGGACCTAATAAGACACAAATGTCCCCCTCAGGGTTTTAGCTGAAGGGATTAATTAACTGACTACTAACAGTGTGGCTATGTTATGGGAACGTGTACAAAAAAAGTGAGGCATCTAGGGATCAGCAGTAGCAGGGGCAAGTTTCTGGAAGCTAGGGAGAGCAATGGCTTTGGGAGAGGAGCTGCCTGACAAAAGCTATGGCTGTGAGTAAAGGACCAAGGACTACAGCTACCGCCACTGTCTGAGCCCTGCAGGAAGGCAGTGAAAATAAATAAATACTCCACTTTCTCTCTCCTCTCACCTTCCCATCACCTGCCTGTGCTTCTGTTGGCTGAATTCACCTGGAAGACAGAGGGCACAGGAACACAGGTGAAAGTGACAATTTTTTGTAGAAACCCACCTTCCAGGATGCTGAGCAGGTAGAGAATGGCAGACACTGGATCCGGGAGCGTAGATGGTGAATAGCCAGCCCAGATGGTTAACTGCTTGCTAATTCTCATGATCAGGATGAAAAGTGCTAACATACCTGACCCCTGGTGACATTACTAGCCTCCTGCTCTTTGCTCTTGAGCTCTGGCTCTTTCCTGGTCAGGCACATGCTGCACTCTCCCTTTAGTTCTTCCTCTGGCTCCTGCTCAGCCTTAGATACCATCTTCACTGTCACTTCCTCAGAGAGGCCCTTTCGAATTCCCCCTGTCCAAATCAGTTCCTTCTATTGTTCTGTCATATCCCTTCCCTTTTTTGTTTTTATAAGTTACCTACAGGCCCAGTGCATTAAATTAGTGCACGGGTAGGGTCCCTAGGCCTGGCCAGCGATCAGGGCCGCTTGGGGCCTTTTGGCTGCTGGCCCGGGCCTCCCTTCCCTGGCAGCCGGCTGCTGGCTGGGGCCTTCCTTCATTCTGTACTGCCCCCAGTGGTCAGTGCATGTTATAGCAAGCAAACTCCTGGTCTCCCAGTTGAACTTTTGGGACTTTTATTAGACTTTTATATATAGAGATTTGTGAGTATGTTTAGTATGCTTCTCTTCCTAGATTAAAGTCTCAGGAGGGTAGAGCCCACTATATCCCAATGCCCAATGAGTGGGCATCCCAGAAATGTTTGTCAAATGAATATTGTACTGGCCGCCTTGTGTTGGGAGTCAAAACGAATAAGCTTACATGGTGTTTTGGATTCATGGAATATGTATTAATCAAAAGTCTCATTATTTAGCCCTAGCTGGTTTGGCTCAGTAGGTAGAGCATCGGCCTGAGGACCAAAGGATCCAGGGTTCGATTCCGGTCAAGGCACATACCTTGATTGCAGGCTCCTCGGCCCTAGTCCTGGTCAGGGCTCATGCAAGAGGCAACCAATCAATATGTTTCTCTCACATCGATATTTCTTTCTGTCTTTCCTACTCCTTTCCACTCTAAAAATCAATGGAAAAATGTCCTCAGGTAAGGATTAAAAAATATTTTTTAAAAATCTCAGTATTTAAGAAATGGTCCTATAGTAGGAAGAGAAACAGTAGGAGATCTCTTCTTTTATATATCTACTAGTGGTCCGGTGCACAAAATTCGTGCATGGGGGAGGGGAATGGGGGATTCCCTCAGCCCAGCCTGCACCCTCTCCAATCTGGGAGCCCTCAGGCCTCTGCTCCTAACCACTCATCTGCCTGCCAGGCTGATCCCCCTGACTGCTCTCTCCTGACGGCCTGTTTGCACTAACTGCTCTCCTCTGCTGGCCTGGTCCCCCTAACTGCTCTCCCCTGCTTGCCTGATTGCCTCTAACCTCCTCTGCCTTGGCCCCGCCAACATGGCTTTATCAGGAAGGATGTCTGGAAGGACATCTGGAAGGTCTCCAGGAAGATGTTCAGTCTAATTAGCATATTACCCTTTTATTAGCATAAATGCAACCTTGTCCTAAAATGCAGGTTCCCAGGTTTTCCTATCATGCAATAGCATCCTGGGTTCTGACCAGGACTTATGTGCTTGTGCTTTATCTCAGCAGATGTGATTCCTAGAAGAAGACTCTTGGATATACCTTGAACATTTCTATCAAATTTGCCAAGTCATCCTCCAAAAATGTCAAACCACTTTAAACTCCCACCATCAACCATGCGTGTGCCCTCCATCCCACTTTGATGCCAATATCATTGATTTCTCCCTAGAAGCTTCCCTCCCATAATCTGGGAACGCTTGATACTTGAGCCAACCTCATCGTTCAGCTGGGGACTTGATTTCCTGAGATAGAATTATGGAGGAAGAAAAATAGTTTTCCGCAACCTTTCTGAGTTCTTATAGGAGGCCCTTGTAATGAAAGACAGATCGCCAAGAGAAAAACAAAAGTTCATTAACATGTGTACCTCATGTATATGTGGGAGACCTCAGGGAAAAATGAATAACTCCCCAAGCTGGCTTAGAATGCAGATTTAAATACCTTCTTCCTAAGGAAAGGGAACAGGAGATGTAGGCCTCCTAGAGGAGAGTAAATGATTTTTAGGAAAGATGAATGGGGGTGGAGAGAAATAGTTTGTAACAAAGTTTGGGTGTTATGTCCTGTGACAGGAGTCAGTCTTCTCTGCCTGATGACACTTCTCCCATCAAGGGGACCTATGACATTTAAGCTCCTTTAGGGGGTTCCAATTTTAGACAGATCAGGAGACTTCAATGAAATCCTCTGCATGTACTTGCAGTTTTTCAAGAATCTGCAGCTCAAGATCATCAATATAACAATAAAGCATATGTTGCGGGGGAGGGGTGGCATGTTCTCTGACCTTCAGAATAAACCCAACAAAAGCTTGTTTCCTCTCTCAGATGATTTGCCACAGTGGGTTATTCCCTGGAGACGGCATTCTGGGAGTGCTCATAACATACCCTGTGTATGTAGAAGGTGTGGGCCACATCACTAAATAATCCAGGGACAGTTTTCTCATCTTGAGGAAAGGGAGATAAAGTTATAATAGTTTATCTCCCTTTCCACAGGTTTCTTGTGGGTTTGTGTCTCAGCTGACCCCGCCCACCACGCCCCACCCCCACCCCAGCAGCCCCAGCGCCTACACATCGGGCCTTGGGGCTGCTGGCTGCCAGGCCTGCGGGTTTGTATCTCCAGTCCACCCCTCTCCCATCCCCCAGCCCCAGGTATGTGGTGGGGGGGCTTGGGGCTGCTGAGTGCTGGCCTCCCTGCTGGTTTGTGTCTCAGATCCAGCCCCTCACAGCCCTAGCGTCCCCATGGCAGGGCTTGCAGCTGTTGGGTGCCAGCCTCCCTGCTGGTTTGTATCTCCAATCTGGGGGCCACTGGGTGCTAACCTCCATGCAGGTTTATGTCTCTGATTTGGCCTTTGCAGCTCCAGCACCTGGGTGGCAGAGCTTGTGGGTGCTGGGTACCAGCCCCCTGTGGGTTTGTGTCTCTGATCCAGGGGCTATTGGGTGCCAGCCTTCCAGCAGGTTTGCACCCCGCACGTGCCCCACCCGTCGAGCCCCCCGCCAGCCCAAGGCCTAAAGCCCCCGTCCCCCCAGCCTGCCGCTTCCACATTCCTCCCCTCAGTACTTCAAACTCACTCCTACAGTGGGTCTATCAAGAGAACTACATTTCCCAGAATTCCTGGTGCCCATAATACCCTGCACGAACCAAGAGCACCGTGAATTTTCTCCACCCCGTGGTGGCCACCGGGGTCTCTCCACACCCCAGAGACTGGCAGCAGCCCCCCACTCCCATCATGAGTGCTGGGCTGGGGGGCATGCAGGGACCCCGAGCCCTCATTTGCATGTGATTCAGGCACCATAAGCTTAAGGAGGGCTGGCCCTTAAGTACCTTGTGGGCCACCCTTATAAGGTGGTGGTTGCTTTCACTACACTTCGGCCACACCTTTGCCAGCCTCGCCCCCTGTGTGCTGGCCGCACCCCTGCCCTGCCCCAACCTCTGTTCTACCCCACCCTCTGCTCTGCCCCGCCCCCTGCTCCGCCCCCTGCTCCAATTGGCTGGTAGCATAGCCAATTAGGAGCCAAGGTATGGTCACATTTGCATGTTACTCTTGTATTAGATAGGATATACATACTAGAGGCCCAGTGCATGAAATTCATGCATGGGGTGGTTCCCTCAAGCTCGGCCTGCACCCTCTCCAATCTGGGACCTCTCAGGGGATATCTGACTGCCAGTTTAGGCCTGATCCCCAGGTTTGGACCTAAACCAACAGTCAGACATCCCTCTCACAGTCAAGGACCACTGGCTCCTAATTGTTTACCTGCCTGCTTTCCTGATCGCCCCTAACTGCCCCATCCCCTACTGGCCTGGTCACCCCCACCTGCCTCCCCGTGCGTGCCTGGTCATCCCACACAGCCTGCTGCTTAGTCATTTGGTTGCTCCTCACTAACCCCTTTGCCAGCCTGGTCGCCCCACGCAGCCTGCTGCTCAGTCATTTGGTTGCCCCTCACGAACCCCCCTGCCAGCCTAGTTGCACCATGCAGCTTGTTCAGTTGTCTGTTCAGTTGCAGTGGTCGCTTAGGCTTTTATTTATATACTAGGGGCCCAGTACACGAAATTCGTGCACTGGGGGTGGGTGGTCCCTCAATCCAACCTGCCCCCTCTCACATACTGGGAGCCCTCTGGGGATGTTCAACTGATGGCTCACCCCCAGCCTGCCCAAGGCCTAAAGCCTCCCCACTCCTGATTGGCTGGTAGCATAGCCAATCAGGAGCGACGGTACAGTCAAATTTGCATGTTTCTCTTTTATTATATAGGACTAGTGGCCCAGTGCACGAAATTCGTGCATGGAGGGGGAGTTCCCTGAGCCCAGCCTGTACCCTCTCCAATCAGTGACCCCTTCAGGGATGTCTGACTGTTGGCAGTCGGACATCCCTCTCACAATCTAGGAACACTGGCTCCTAACTGCTCACTGGCCTGCCTGACTGATTGCCCCCAACCCCTCTGCCTGCCTGTATGATCGCCCCTAGCCACCTCTGCCTGCCTGGGTGATCACCCCTAAGTGCTCCCCTGATGGCCTGATTGCCCCTAACTGCCTCTGCCTTGCCTCACAACTGGGACCCAGGCTTCCCTCCCTCTGGCCAGCTATAGGCACTCAGGTCCTGGGCCAGCTTCACTCAGGACGGCCCCAGCCACAGGCACCCAGGACCAAAGGGCATGTGGCCTAACCACATGACCAGACAGGGCTCCTGCCCCTCGAGCTGCCGCCACATGCCGGCAGTCCCGGCCAGCCCACAGCGCCTCGTGGCGTGGCGGTGGAGGTGTGAGGGGCCGGGCCACGTGGCATGTCGCCCCGCCCCCACTCCTGATTGGCTGGTGGCGTAGCAAAGGTACAGTCACATTAGTATATTACTCTTTTATTATATAGGGCTAGAGGCCGGTGCATAAAATTTCTGCATGGGAGCAGGGATGTCCCTCAACCTCGCCTGCACTCTCTCCAATCTGGGACCCTTCAAGGGATGTACGACTGCCCATTTAGGCCCGATCTCATAGGATCGAGTCTAAACAGGTGAGATCGGGCCTAAATGGGCAGTTGGACATCCTTCTCACAATCAGGACTGCTGGCTCCAAACTGCTCATCTGCCTGCCTCCCTGATTGTCCCTAACCACCTCTGCCTGCCAGCCTAACCACTACCCTGACAGCCTGATTGATGTCTAACTGCTCCCCTGCCAGCCTGTTTGCCCCCAACTTCTCTCCTTTGCCAGCCTGGTCACCCCTAACTGCCTCCCCTGCAAGTTTGATCGCCCCCAACTGCCCTCCCCTGCAGGCTTGGTCCCTCCCAACAGCCCTCCCCTTCTGGCCATCTTGTGGTGGCTATTTTGTGTCCACATGGGGGCAGGATCTTTGACCACATGGGGGCAGCCCTCTTGTGTGTTGGAGTGATGGTCAATCTGCAAATTACTCTTTTATTAGACAGGATAGAGGCCTGGTGCATGGGTGGGGGCCAGCTTGTTTGCCCTGAAGGGTGTCCCAGATAAGGGTGGGAGTTCCCTTGCAGTGTGGGGCGGCCTGGGCGAGGGGCCTGTGGTGGTTTGCAGGTCAGCCACGCTCCCCAGCGACTCAAGCAGAGGCCCTGGCATTTGGGATTAATTCATATTCTACAATTGAAACTTTGTAGCCTTGAGTGGAGCCAAGCCTTCTGCTCAGCTCCATGGAGACAGCCATTTCTGTTTGGGTTTATTTAAATTCTATAATTGAAACTTTGTAACCTAGAGTGCAGGCCTAGGCACTAGGGCTATAGAAGTTTGGCTTCCTCCATTGCCCAGGCAATCCTAGCCTCTGTTCTCTCCAGTTCTGTGACTGCCGCCATTTCTGTTGGGATATATCTTCTGTAATTGAAACTTTATAGCATTGAGTGGAGGCCTAGGCTGGCAAGGGCAGGTGGAAAGCTTGGCTTCCTCCATTGCCAGGGAAACCCAACCCTCCCTCCTGCTCTCAGTGGCCACAGCCATCTTGGTTCCTGATTGGCTGGTGGGCGTGGCTTGTGGGTGTGGCTTGATTGTAGGTATGGTCAATTTGCATATTACTCTTTCATTAGATAGGACTAGAGGTCCGATGCACCAAGATTCATGCAAAAATAGGCCTTCCTTCCCCTGGCTGCCAGCACTGCTTTTGCTCCAGCCCAAAGGCACCTGTGCACCTTCGCTCCAGCCAGAGCTGCCTTCCTCCTCTCGCCTTGTTGCATCAATTTGCCTATCCCTTCCTTGTTGGCTGTGGGCACTACCATCTTTGTCGCAGAGTTACAGTCAATGTGTACATTTCATCTTTATTAGGAGGATAGATTTTATTTTATTTATTTGTTTGTTTGTTTGTTCATTTTAGAGAGGTCACACTTTTTTTTATTGAATGCTGACTGCCATTTGGTTCTTATAATCTACAAAATAGTGGTCCTAAAATATATATATATATATATATATATTTTTTTTTTTTACACAGCAAAGGGTCCTGTTCATTCCTGCTATAAACCTTTTCTTTTTTTTTTTACAATATAACTTATATTTAATAGTAGTACATATGATTTCCTTTTTTTCCCTCCAATATCCTCCCCCAGCCTCCCTTACTCCCCAGCACATATCCCCACCTGCCCCGCTCCCTGCCCCAGTGTCTTTCATTTATTGGTTATACTCATATGCATGCATACAAGTCTTTCAGTTGATCTCTGCCAGCATCGGCCTCTCATCCACCCCAGCCTTCCCCCTGTAGCTTGACAGCCTGTTCAAGGCCACCCTGCCTCTATATCAATCACTCCCCCCTGTTTCTTTTCTTCAAAAATATCTTGTCTCTGCATACTAGAAACAAATGTATACGAACAAAAAATATTTGAGTGTCAGTTTCAATGTCCAACTGTTCTGAGTCCCAGTTTCAATGTTAAATAGTTCTTCATGTGTACATGTCAGCAATGGTATCCAGATGGTGGACACATCGTGGCAATGCAAGATCCATCCTCTCTGGTATGGTCCTGGGCCGCCTGCAGACATGCACAGCTGCCAACTGCTAGCATGGCAAGATATCGTCAGCGTCCCCCATCTCTGGACCGTCCTCGTGGCTGGAACAGACCCGTCAGTTCTCACTGTCGCAGGAACCCACATGGTCTTGGAGTTGTTCTCTGAAAGCACACAAACACATTCTCGACCAAAAGTTAACAAAAGGATCCTCTCTGAAAAATAGACTTGGGATTCTTTTTATTTTTGCCTATATGATTTTCCTTTGGCTTATTTTGACACCATGTGTGTTTTTTCATGGGTGTCCTGCAGTTGGTTTTACATATGGAATTTACTTTTCTGGAGTAAGAATTTTCTAGATGTATTTTACTTACAGGATATTTTTCCTTACATGATATTACTCTCCCCCTTTTTTTGATTAATGGGGGCTTTTGGAAATTTTATCTTGCCATCTTGGTAATTTTACATTTTAATTTTTGCACACAAATATGACTGCGTTAGGTTCTTTGGATGTTAGGCAATTTTACAGTGAGAAGAACTACTAATAGATATTTTAGTTAATGTTTTAGGAAAAGCTTTTTGTGCAATACACTTAAATTTTCTTGAGTATTCACTTATTTCACTTGGCCAATTTCAATTAATCTGAAAACTTGATTACTATTTTACTGTCAATTTTAATACTCAAGCAGAAATCTTAGTTTACCCTGTAAATACTAGTGGAAAGGAATATTTGCATCTTTGAGTAAGTCCTGAGCATTCCTGGTAATAAATTGAATTTAGATATAGAGCAGCTATTGCTGGCCGAGTCTCTGTCTGCCACCTGGGTCCCGGTGTGAGTTGTGCGTGGGAGGTGTAGCGGCCGTGGGGGCAGGAGACCTCCCTCAGGAGGGGTGAGAATTCAAGCCCCTGCAAGGTTTGTGGATGAGGGTCTGTGCCCCACCTCTGTTGACCTTTTAGTTCTCTCCTGTTGGCCCCTCTGTGACTGTGCCTGTTTTAGGTTGTTCCTTCCCTGAGGAATCTTACCCGTCTCTGGCTAACCAGCCATCCTCCGGGGCCAAACAGGGTGATGTGGGGTTCAGTTCTGTCTCCTTTGTAGTCTATGCCCCCGTGGCCTCCACGTCCAGCACCTGCCTTGGGGACCCCTCACCTGCTGGCGGGGTCCCGGTACTGATCACATATCTCAGGCGACCCAGGTTTCTTCTCCAGAGAGGGCCCAGCTCACATCATTGGTCGAGATACAGATCCATGGTGCCAGCTGCCCAGAGGCTTCAGCCACAGCTTGAACTGAAAGCTCAGGCAACAGCTGTGTGTATTTAGATTGTAAGAAGAAGGTCCCTCTTGGCAGAAAGGGCAAGAAGGGCCAATATAGAATGCTCGGATGCCTTAATTCCTTCTGAAAGGGATTAATTCCTTTCCTATCCTTTTTTAAATTGCTGCCCAACATTCAAAGACTTAGTTTGTAAGTTTATTTGGGATAATTGTATAATATGCTGTTGTCAAATATCAAATATTATAATGGCATTGTAGAATAATATCATGTAAGGGTATTATGGTGTCACGGGAGGTTAACGAGGGCTTAGCCTAAGAAATGGTGTCCATAGGAGATGACAAGCTCTAGGCCATGTCAATTCAATCTCAAACTAGCTGCCAATTTTTTTATAACTTTATATAAACTTTGTCAGGGATGTAAAAACACAAATTACTTACCTTAGTTCAAGAGGTCAAATATATTGACTTTCCCCCTTATTCCTACCACCTGCCACTTACCCTGAGGTTTGACATTCTGATGGACTTTTCTCAGTCTCTGGATCCATTCTTGTTCATCAGTCTATGTCATTGATTATATTCCTCAAATGAGTGAGATCATGTGATATTTGTCTTTCTCTGCCTGGCTAATTTCTCTTAGCATAATGCTCTCCAAATCCATCCATGTTGTTACAAATGGTAGGAGCTCCTTTTTTTCTGCGGCGTAGTATTCCATTGTGTAAATGTACCATAGTTTTTTAATCCACTCATCTGCTGATGGGCACTTCGGCTGTTTCCAAATCTTAGCTATGGTAAAGTGTGCTGCTATGAACATAGGGGTACATATATCCTTTCTAATTCGCCTTTCTAATTTCTTGGGGTATATTCCTAGAAGTGGGATCACTGGGTCGAATGGGAGCTCCATTTTTAGTTTTTTGAGGAATCTCCATACTGTTCTCCACAGTGGCTGTACTAGTCTACAATCCCACCAGCAGTGCAGGAGAGTTCCTTTTTCTCCGCATCCTCGCCAGCACCTGTCGTTTGTTGATTTGTTGATGTAAGCCATTCTGACAGGTGTGAGATGGTACCGCATAGTTGTTTTGATTTGCATCTCTCGGATAATTAGTGACTTTGAGCAAGTTTTCATATGTCTCTGGGCCTTCCTTTTGTCTTCTTTTGTGAAGATTCTATTTAGGTCTGTTGCCCATTTTTTTTATTGGATCATTTGTCCTCCTTTTATTGAGTTGCGTGAGTTGCCTGTAGATGCTTAAGATTAACCCTTTATCACTGATAACATTTGCAAATATGTTCTCCCACACAGTGGGTTTTCTTGTTTTGTTGATGGTTTCTTTAGCTGTGCAAAAGCTTTTGATTTTGATGTAGTCCCATTTGTTTATTTTGTCTTTAGCTTCCATTGCCCTAGGAGCAGTATCATCAAAGAAGTTCTTTTGGCATATGTCTGAGATTTTTCTTCCTGTAGATTCCTCTAATATTTTTATGGTTTCCTATCTTACGTTTAAGTCCTGTATCCATTTTGAGTTTATTTTTGTGTATGGTGTAAGTTGGTGCTCTAGTTTCATTTTTTTGCAAAAAAAAACAATGTAAACAACACCAGAACAAAAAAACAATGCAAAAAAAAAACACCACAAAACAAATTAAAAGAAAAGAATAACCAAACCAATCTCATAAACATGCATAAAATATCGATATAAACAACAGTGAAGTAAATAACATCAGCAGGACCGAGAGAAAAACAATTTAGGATAGTGAATTCAGAGAAGCAATAGATGTGTATGGACTTGGAACAGGTGGTTGGAGATTGGATATAAAAGTGGGGTGAAATTTTAACAGGGGGTAAAAAGAGAGAATAAGGAAAACGTGTAAGGAGAATAAGACACTAACTAGGGAAAGGTTAGCAAGAGAGTGCTGGCATAAGGGTGAAGTTGAGGTAGAGTAAAAAGATGCTAGAGGATAGATGAAAAAAGACTGTATAACCCTAATCTCTAAGTAGAGTAAAGATGAAATAAAATGGCACTTTAAAAAAAGTTTAAATAGTAGTAGAAATAAAATTGATTCCTTAATTTGTTACACAAGAGTCAATTTGTGAATCAGCCCCTAGGTGGCAGTGTTTCTGAATTGACCTCCGGGTCTATTGGTCCTCTCTAGCCTGAACTAAAATCCCGCTATGTCTATGGTATTTCCTGCTGATTTGTGGAAATCGGGTAACCCAGAGTTGCCTCTCTAATGGTGAGCACCTGTTCTGATCCCCAGCCTCAGCAAAACAGCTCGCCCCTGTGGTCTCCCAGGTTATCCCCCACCAGGCAATCTCACGTTCCTGGTTCAGCACTGAGAAATTCGAATTTGGAGAGGACAAACGCAGGCGCGCGAACTTACGTCCCGCTCGTATGTTGCACGAAACCCCCTTTCCCCTTGGGTTTGGCAGCCCGCTTCCTCCCAAAATTGTTAGGCTGGCCTTCTCTGTCAGGTCTAAATGGGTTGCCTTCTATGTATCCCCCCTGCCCACAGCCCTGGACTTTTTCTCTTTTATTTTTTTCCCCCCAGGCGCTAATCTCCCTGGGGAAAAAAAAACAAAACAAAACAAAAAAATGGGAAATCTGACCTTTCCGTGGCAGAGCACAGGGTTCCTCGGAATCCGCTTCTGCACCAACTAGCAGGATAGATTTTTTTAATTGATTTCTGAGAGGAAGGGAGAGAGAGGTAGAGACATCAATGATGAGAGAATCATTGATTGGCTGTCTCCTGCATGCCCCAAACTTGGGATCGAGCCTGCAACCCCAGCATGTGCCCTGACCAGGAGTTGAACTGTGGCCTCCAGATTTATAAGTCAACACTCAACAACTGAGCCATGCCAGCCCAACAGGAAGTCTTTTCTAACATCATACTCTTTTTTTTTCCTTTTTTTCTTTATTGTTCAGTTTATTAATTACATTGTTTCCCCTTTTTTATCCCCCTATATCTCCCCTCCACCCTGTACCTATCCCACCCTCCACCCTCACCTCCCCCTCCCCAATGTCCTTTCCCATTGTTGCAAGATTTTTGTCCAGTCTCTTGCTGTACTTCCCACAACCCTTTTCTCCCCAAGAATTGTCAGTCCATTCCCTCTCTATGTCCATGTTTCTGTTATATTCACCAGTTTATCTTGTTCATCAGCCTATCAATTCACTTGATTTTTATGTTCATTTGTTGATAGATGTGTATTTGTTGTTCATAATTTATATTTTTACCTTTTTCTTCTTCCTCTTCTTAAAGAATATCTTTCAGCATTTCATATAATACTGGTTTGGTGGTGATGAACTCCTTTAGCTTTTTCTTATCTGCGAAGCACTTTATCTGACCTTCAATTCTGAATGATAGCTTTGCTGGATAGGGTAATCTTGGTTGTAGATTCTTGCTATTCATTATTTTGAATATTTCTTGCCACTCGCGTCTGGCCTGCATCGTTTCTGTTGAGAAATCAGCTGACAATCATATGGGTGCTCCCCTGTAGGTAACCAACTGTTTTTCTCTTGCTGCTTTTAATATCCTCTCTTTATCTTTTGCTCTTGGCATTTTAATTATGATATGTCTTGGTGTGGTCCTCTTTAGATTCTTATATTTTGGGGTTCTGCGTACTTCTAGGGCTTTTAAGTCAGTTTCTTTCACCAGATGGGCGAACTTTTCAGTCACTATTTCTTCAAGTAGGTTTTCATTAACTTGCTCTCTCTCTTTTTCTGGCACCTCAATAATTCGGATGTTGGCATGCTTGAGGTTGTCCCAGAGGCCCTTTACGCTATCTTCAATTATCTGAATTCTTTTTGTTTCTTGCTTTTCCAGCTGAGTGGATTTTGGTTCTTTGTATTTCAAATCTTTGACTTGGTTCTTGTGGCCCTCTGGACTGCTTTTAGGACTTTGTGTAATATTTTTTATTTCAGTCTGTGTATGCTTGATTTCTAGTTGGTCCTTTTTTTTATCCGTGAGGGTCTGGTTCCTATCCTCAGAGGTCTTGTTCATTTCCTTGAGGGTCTCATTCATTTCCTTGTAAGTCTCATTCATTTCTTCTTAGGTCTCATTCATTTCCTGCTTGGTCTTGTTTATTTCCTGGTAATTCTCATTAAGTTGATCGGCCTTTTGTAGGAGCCTCTTGAAAAGCCTTATAACCGTGGTTTTGAACTCTATGTCTTGTCGTCTTTTTTCCTCCATTTCTTTCACACCTGATTTCTTTCCATATCTCCACGTGGTGGCTGCTTTATGTGGTAGATATCCTCAAAGGGACAGTGGCTCAGCCTCTCCAGTTACCTGAGGTGGGTATTCTTACTGCAATCCTTTATGGGTTGTATTCAGTATTTTTTAATTTAAACCCAGCTTGTTGTTGTTAGCCCTAGGTGGGTTTGACCTCCAGGCCAATTGGCTGTGAAGGGAGACTGTGTTCTGGTTGTATGGGCGGAGTCTCTGAGCTGAGCAGGCAGCGTCAGCTGCGTCCTATGCGGCGCTCGCACGCGCGGGTCTCTGTTGGGTGGAGATGGCTGCAGACACCTCCAAGAGAAAGCCGCTAGTCTCTTCCCCTTGCCAGACAACTCTGCCTTTCCCCAAATGTGCCTGCACACCCAAAGTCTCGCCCAGGATTGTAAAATAGATGGTTTCCGGAACCAGGAGACAAGTTTCCAGGGGGCAAGTCGCGGGTTTGCGCGACCTTTGTGACTAGGAGCCTCTTCCGCACCCCGCTTCCAGGGTGCGTCCCCCGGACCTCAGACCTCGCCTGGCACTGGGGAATCTGTGCAGTGGGACGTCTCCACATACCCCGGATCTCGGACCTCGCCTGGCACTGGGGAGTCCGTGCAGTGGGACGTCTCCGCCCTCCCCGTAGGAGAAATCCAGCCAGGGTTGCTGCTCCAGCCCCACCCCACGCGCGCGACCAGGGCGGCTCCTAACCTGTTTCTGTCTGAAAGGCTGCACTCCCGCCGCTCCTGAGTCTCAGCGTCCCACCTTTACTCTTATTAGTGGAGTTTTCATTCAGCCAGCTTTCTGGCGATTCTGGGTGCTGTCTGTTCTGCTGTTATGTTGTAGTTCTTAAATCGTTGCACGGGGCAGAACAATAGGTGTTTACCTATGCCGCCATCTTGGTGCTCCTCTCTAACACCATACTCTTAAGTTGAAGTTGTTGTAGAGGCCCACTAATGTACTCTAAGGAAACTTATTGAACTTATTGGTCACTCATTTATAGCAACTCGTACCATTTTTTTAACCATCATATGTAAACAGCGTAACTCGCAGTGACTCTGTAGCCCCTTGAAATGTTTTTCATCAAGAGTCATCCTCCCCAGTCCTGGGTGATCACTTTGGCACAGTCTATTCTCTTGATGTTAGAAATTATCTGTCTTTTAGCCTCTGGATCTCCATTGAGTTTGGTCATTAGAATGTCCAAAGATACTTGTCAAATCTCCAAATGCTTTCCCCCAGAGAGGTTCATGGCTGCTTCTACATGGAAGCCTCCGTGAATTAAGTGGTGGGGATACTTACCTAACTTCTGTTTCTCCACCTTGCACTTGCTTCCCCAGTCCTTCTGACTGCCATGTCTCACCTGTCCAGAGTTGGAGCACAAGGAGAAAACGAGTCCAGGAGGTGTCACTAAGACTGATTGAAGTTGGATGCATGCACTCTGGGCTCCTCCTATTATTAGGGTCACCTAGAAGGCCCCTAGCTGGGGGTGGCAGGGATAATGGGGCTCACCACCCAGCTTTCCCTAAACATTCCTTCCCTCTCTATATAGTTTGCATAGTGGGTGAGAAATTTGGCGGGACATGTTTTATGTTCGAAGATACTTGTCAAATCTCCAAATGCTTTCCCCCAGAGAGGTACAGGGCTGCTTGGAGAATGGAACAGGTTCCATTCTCACTCAGTTGCTATCTGATTTTTATCATGGTGGCATCTTGGTCAAAACTGAATTAGGCAGGGTACTGTTCTAACATCCTGTAACAGTGACTTTTCAAAATGATCTTGATGAGATGATTTATATCACTCAGGTATTCTACAGTAATGCTGCTTAACTCACCCTCCCCCCCGCTTAAACGCAGTAATTCACACATTTGCAGGTGAGCTGAGATCTAGCTGGCCTTGGTTCTAGGCCACAGGTCAGGTCTATGTCTACTCCAAGTGGCCCTCGTCCCTCTGGGACCAGTAGGCCATCTAGAGCATGCTCATTTCATGGCAAGAGCACAGGAGGCAAGCCCAGTTCCCATCCTGCCACACATTGCAGTCATTGCTAAATCAAGTCATGTGACCAGGCCCATGATCAGTGGGATAGGGCTAGACCTGCTCACAAAATATTTTTTACATATATATGTAAAATGAGAATAATTGAAGTTAAATGATGCAGGAGAATTATTCTTTAAATATTAACGGTATTATATATAAGAAGTAAAAAAACGCATGTATGTGTCCTAAGACTTTTTAAAGTTTCCAGTCTAATTAGCCAGCAACTAACTAATTATAGGTAGACTTCCATTCTTAAAAAGGTGAGCTCTGTTTCTAATCGTGTATTTCCTTTCTAAAGGGGATCTCAAATGCCTTTCTTTCTACCATCTAAATGATTTCTCCCTCTTCAGTATGGCTGTGACCCGATCCAAAGATGCTCCTCCTTTTGGTCCACCCATCCCCAGTGGAACCACATTCCGCAAATCTGATGTCTTCAGAGACTTCTTGTTGGCCAAGGTGATTAATGCAGAGAATGCTGCACACAAGTCCGACAAGTTCCACACCATGGCCACCAGGACCCGCCAAGAGTACCTCAAGGATCTGGCTGAAAACTGTATCTCCAACACACCCATCGATTCCACGGGCAAATTCAACCTCATCTCCCTAACCTCCAAGAAGAAGGAGAAGACCAAAGCTCGGGCAGGCGCTGAGCAGCACAGCTTGGGAGCCATCGCGTGGCGGGTGGCAGCGCAGGACTACGGCCAGGGGCTGGAAATCGACTGCGTTCTGGGGATTTCCAATGAGTTTGTGGTACTCCTGGACCTGCGCACCAAGGAGGTGGTATTCAACTGCTACTGTGGGGATGTCATTGGCTGGACCCCAGACTCCTCAACGCTAAGAATCTTCTATGGGCGAGGGGACCACATCTTCCTACGAACCACAGAGGGCTCTATGGACGACATAAGGGACATTGTCCAGAGACTGAAGGTAAGGTCGAGACAGCAAGGGCTACAAGGGTTCTGTGGTTTGGCAGAGCTCTTAGGAACCACTGAAATGCCTTTCCTCGCCCTGTCAGGCCAGGACCCAAATTGGCTCCAAAAGAATCAAAGTTGTCACTTATACATAGGGGTCTACTGGTCCTACAGCCTAGGTTTTTTCTGCGGAAAGTATGGATCAGAGATTGTCCATGTCATTACCTTGGGAGGACAAAGGCATATTTATTCACTCTAAATTAGTGGTTCTTTCTAATGCACGGCCCACAGGTTGAGAACTGCTAGCAGGGTCGCCTAAGACCATCGGAAAACACAGATATTTACATTACGATTTCTAACAGTAGCAAAATTATAGTTATAAAGTAGCAACAAAAGTAATTTTATGATTGGAAGTCACCACAACATGAGGAATTGTATTAAAGGGTTGTGGCATTAGAAAGGTTGAGAACCACTACTCTAGATGTTGATAGAAAACATAAGTTTAAGCTTATATTAAAAATATAAGGTTACCTTCTAGAATAATTAATAGAGTGAAAAGCTTCCAGGCCATTTAAGGACAGGGCATAAGCTACGGGGGAGGGAGACAGCAGGGAGGGGCAAGATATCAGAAAGCATGATAAAAGAAACAAAACAGCCCAGTGTGTGTGGCTCAGCGGTTGAGCATTGACCCAGGAACCAAGAGATTTCTAGTCAGGACACAGGCCCAGGTTGCAGGCTCAATCCTCTGTAGGGAGAATGCAGAACCATCAACATTGATGTTTCTATCCCTCTATTTCTGTCCCTTCCTCTCTCAAATCAATTTTAAAAAATACAGCAACAAAAAAAACACCATAAAATTATATGGCAGGAATAATTCCACAATCAGTAATCACAATAAATGTGAGCAGTTTAACTTCTCCTATTAAAAGACAAAGATTCAGTATGGATAGAAATCTTCACCCTGGTGGGCAGCTCAGACTCATCCCACTGGCCTAATCAAGGTGACAGATTGTTTCCAAGTCAGATTAACAACTTAGTAATAACTGCTTGAAACATTGTGCTAAGAAGTGCTCAGGTTGACCTTGACTGGGTATCTCAATTGGTTAGAGCATTGTTCCAATACACCAAGTTGACAGGTTCAATCCTCAGTCAGGGAACATACAAGAATCAACCAATTAATATAATAAATGGAACAACAAATCAATCTCTCCCTTTCTCCTCTCTCCCTCCCTTTTCTTCCCTCTCTCTCTGCCCCTGTCCCTTTCTCTCTCAAATCAATAAATTTAAATTTAAAAAAAATACTCAAGCCACATCTGAGGTCCATGAGAAGGAATGCTGTGGTCAGTGATTGGCTGTCAGAATGGCACATCATGGGTGCAAAATTGAGACTATAGCCTAGCATAGGATTCTAAAGGTCTGCCTTCAAGTCCTGGCACTGCCACTTACCAGCTATGTGACCTTGAGCCAATTTGCTTAACTGCTATGTGACTCATTTTCTCCATCTGAAAAGGGGAATGATAATCATCCTATGAAACATGAAAGCTTTAAGCATTGGATGAGTTGTATTGCCCAGATAAGCTTGCTTGAATTGGTGGACTGTGGCCTCTAGATGCCACTGTCTGCTGGTGTCTTTGCCTTTCTAGGCCTTTGCACTCTCTGATTCAGTTCAAGTTGGATTGGTAAGCCCTGTTCCAGCTTCCCTCACTTAAAATCCATGCTCAGGCTTAGTATTTAGATTTTCCATTGGGATATGAAGTCCATGAACAGAGTCTCTGCTTTGCTCACTTGCTTATTTCATTTCCATAGATAATGGCTGGCACATAGTAGCCATTCAGTCAGTACTGATTAGTTAGTTGAATGTGTTTATTGAACCCTGCTTCTGTGTAATCATTTTACATGCCTGATTTCACAATCCTCCAACCACCCCCACAAAGTGTAAGTGCTGTTCTTATACTCACTTGAGAGATGAGGAAATTGAGACTCAGAGAAATAGGGATATTCACATGAGGTCATACAGCCAGTAAGTGGCAGACTAGGATCTGAATCCAGGTTTTTCTGACTCCAAAATCCATTTGTGCCCAAACTCGAGACTGGTAGCCTACTGCTTACTCAGCACGTCCGACTTGAGTGTCTGTAAGCCCCCAAAAACATGTCCAAGAGCAAACTCCTAGTTTTCCTCCCTCTGCCTTCTAGAGTTTTTCTGTCTTGGTAAAGGACAAGTTGGCACTTCATTTGTTGAGATCAGAAGCCTTGGCATCAGCCTCACTCCCCTCTTTCTATCACACCCACATCCAATCTGTCAGCTCCACATCCAATAGTCAGACTCCAGCGACTTCTAGCCTTCTACAGTCTCCACCCTGGCCTTTCCTGGACTGTCCAATAGCCTCCTTACAGGCTCCCTTGCCTTCACCCTTGCTGCTCTATGATCTGTTCTCAGCATGGTAGTCAGAGGTATCTGATCATGTCACTGCTGTGCTTAAAACCCTCAGCTCACTAGGTAAAGCCTAAGTCCTTATGGCGGCACATGAGGTCCTACATGAGGTCTCTGACCTCATCTCCCCAGCACTGTCTCTGCTCCAGGCACACAGATTTTTGCTGTTTCCAGTGTGCTAGGCAGGCATCCAACCTCAGCGCCTTTGTTTTGTACTGCCTGTGCCCTCTCACTGGAACAATTTGCCTGATTTCACATGGCTCACTTCCTCCTCTTCTGCAGGCCTTTATTCATATGTCACTTTGTCAGTGAGGACTTGTAAACCCTGTAAACCCTCTCCACCCACTGCTCCTGCTTTAATTTTCCCTATAACTTTCCGCCATTTGAAGTGGTTTTTTTATGTATGTTGTCTGCCTCTGTCCTGACTGAGTCCAGCACCTAGTATGCAGTAAATATTCAGTAAACTTGTACTGAAAGCATGCATGTATACCACCCTATAGTAAAAGCAAAAGTGAACATTTACAGAGGACTAACTATGCTAGACCCTGATCAACACCTTGCACAATTTTGCATTTCTTCCTCAAAGGGGCCCAGTGAGGGAGATACCATTGTCATCCCCACTTCACAGATGAGGAAACTGAGGCCCAGAGAGGTAAAGTGGCTTGCCCAGGACCCAGAGTGAGTTAACTGCCTGAGTTCTTTCTCCCCAAATCCTGAGAGCAGATTGCACATTTTACCCACATCTTCTTTGTGCCACTCCATCCCATGCCCACCTCATGCATACTCTGGGTGTGGTGCTTCTAAAGCACATTTCTGCATCCCTCCTCACCATCTCAGTGCCCCAGAGCCCACTGAGAAACCAGATGGCCAGGAAGTTATGGCATAAGCTATCTGTGAAGGGCAGGCCCATCTGAAACGACTCATGAGAGCAAGTCTCTCTTCTTAAATCCTTTGGGATGAGGAGTCCACACCCTCTCTACCCTCAGAACTGGGATTCGGACATTTTCTCTTGCTAAATCAATGTTTTTTTTTATGTGCCTGGCCCTAGGTAGAACAGTGCTGAGACATAGCAGTGACTGTGATGCACCCAGGCTTGCCCTCCTGAGGCTCCCCCCTGAGGCCTAAGTATTGAGAGTGCAGGGGAAATTATCATGGGAGACGGCAATCTCAACCTGCAGAGTGGTTGCAGCCCCAGACATACTCAATTAGGTACCAAACCTTAACATTCAAAGGATTTTATATAAATACTAGAGGCCCGGTGCACAAAATCATGCACGGGGGCCAGGCAGTCCCTCAGCCTGGCCTGCACCCTCTTCAATACAGGACCCCTCTGGGGATGTCTGACTGCTTCTCGCAATCCGGGACCACTTGCTCCTAACCACTTGCCTGCCTACCTGATCTCCCCTAACTCCTCTGCCTGCCTGCCTGATTGCCTCTAACCACCTCTACCTGCCTGATCACCCCTAACTGCTCCCCTGCTGGCCTGATTGCCCCTAACTACCTCTGCCTCACCCCTCAACTGGGGCCCAGAATCCCTCCTCTGGCTGGTTGCAGGCACTCAAGACCCAAGCTTCCCTCCCTCTGGCCACAGGTACCCAGGATCCAGGCCAGATGCAGCCACAGGGGATGGCTTTGCCTGGCTGCAGCCGCTGGCACCCGGGACCAGTGATAAGTATTGAAATGACAGGATGCTTGAAACACTGGTCCGCATTCCTCTCTCGCAAACTCTTTTGTGCCTGTCTGGTCCCTATTCCTCTCTTGTGAGCTCATTTATGCCTGGCTGATCCCTATTCCTCTCTCCCCAGTATTGAGTGTCTGAGCCTTTATGGCTTGAGAGTGTGAGGGTGTGACGACCATTTGCATTAGCTCTTTATTATATAGGATTGGAGGCCCACTGCGTGAAATCATGTGAGACCCAGACCCAGCATGCCCTGGGACCCAATGTCCAAGTCCTCACTCACCTTGAAGACAGTTGTGGACGGAGATAAGAATAGTTTTCTGCCCTAACCTTTCCTTCTCAGGATCACATAAATTAACCTTTGTTGGAAGATGAGAATTGAACAAAGCAACACTTGTTCCCATGAAGAAATCATATGACGTTCAGAGGTGCCTTTTGGTGTTTGGTCACAGGGTTTTTATAATAGAGATAGCTCTCTGACTATGTTTGGTAGTCAGCTGAAGCAGGTTTTGGGTGCCTCCTTTAGGTGATAGAAGAAGCATACCATTTGGCCATGGTTCCACCAACCTTCTACTCACATACATTACCCGTCACACACCCGAGCTTGTGAGCCTGGCTCCCAGGATTGGGGAAACCTCCATGAGGAAATTACTTTTATACTGTTACTAGAGCAATAAATAAGAATCATCCTGATTGCCCCTAACCACCTCTGTGAAGAATGAGGGACAAAGAAACAAAAAAGCAAATGGCAGGGGGAGCAGCAGGGGAATGCAGTGCAGTAGCTGAATGCTGGAGTTCCAGAGTCAGACCTAGGGGAACTGACATCACCTTAAGTTTCCACATCCAATAAAATAAGCTAATTATTAATACTAGCGAATTGGGCATATAAAGGTCGTACTCAGCGACTGGTACACAAAAATCAGTCCTCAGGAAAATGAGCTTTCAGAGGGGGGCTTGAGGCAGTGTGACATAGCAGAGGTTCCTTCAAACTGATCTGTGTGTTTGGTCTCATAAGGAACAATAAGGTGTTCCCTCTGCTACTGGACCATTCTGGAACTTTGTAAACTTCAGGAATGGATCTCTCCTTTGGACAGTGATTTTTTTGGTTTGTTACAAAAGCAAAGGGAACAGGCACAACAGTTCAGGACACTGAGACAGTTGTCCTTACCAGCTCCTGTCCAAAACAATCCAAAGTAACTGTTGTGGGTGGTTGTAGACTGAGCTGCTAAAAGCTGAATTAAGGTGGGCCTTTAATTCTTGTGCTTAGTGCTCAGGCTGATCAAGGCTTACATCCCTTCCATCTCATGGTTTCTCCTTTTCCTTTGGTCACTCTCATCCCTGCTTTCTGGGAAGGAGAATGTGTGAGCATGGAGAGCAAGCAATTTTATTTTTAAAAACACAAGTAAAAGTTCCATCACTTTAACTCATACCCTGTTAGCCAAAGCCAAGTCATATGTCCACACCCAGCTGTGAGGAAAGCTGAGAAATGTGGTCCCCAACTAGATGGCCCTGTACCTATCAGAACTCTGACTTGAGGTGGGGGGTGGAGGGTCTTATTACTAAAGGGAAGGAGGGAGGAATGGAGTCTCAAGGCCGTTAGCAGTTCTGCTGCAGCATTGTCTGAGCTGCCTGGATTCCCCAGAAGATTGGGCCCTCCCCAGGACTCACAGGCTGATGTGGCCTAATTGGTCACAGGCACAAACACAGATGTGCAGACTTGTCTCTATAACCCACAGCCAAATTCTTTGGACACAGGAAGAAATTTTCAAAGAGAAGAAATTTTGACTCCCAAAGTAGAATCAGGATTAGCTGGGTCTTTGGCCTCAAAAAAAGGAATCTGATCAGGTGTCTTCCACAAGAGCTAACCCCAAACAGCTTGTAAAGCTAGATTCTACCTGTTGCCTGCAGGTGATGACCAATGGCTGGGAGACGGTGGACATGACTCTGCGGCGGAATGGGCTTGGGCAGCTTGGCTTCCACGTGAAGTACGATGGGACGGTGGCCGAGGTAGAAGACTATGGGTTTGCCTGGCAAGCCGGCCTCCGGCAAGGCAGTCGGCTGGTGGAGATCTGCAAGGTGGCTGTGGTCACCCTGACCCATGACCAGATGATCGACCTGCTGCGCACCTCTGTCACCGTCAAGGTGGTTATCATCCCACCCTTTGACGACGGCACCCCTCGGAGGTAAGGGAGCTCACCTTGTAAGGTAGGAGGGGCATGGGAGTGATAGCTCCCAGAGTACTAATAGGAAGCCTCCCCAGGGTTGTTGCTTAAGGCACTTTGTCATCTGGAAGAGCGGTAATGGTGATGGAGTAGGAGTCAACATCAGCTAAACACATACTGCAAGCCAGTTAGAGTTGAAGCACACCATATGCGTATTATCCCATTTCATCTCCACAGCAGCCCCATGAGATGGGCACTCTCAGCAGTCTGTTTTCTAGACAATGTATGCAGCGTTAAAGTAACTTGCTCTAGCCCTGGCCAGTGTTCTCAGTCATTAGAGCATTGGCCCGCTCACCAAAGGGTCTCAGGTTCAATTCTCAGTCAAGGGCATGTGCCTGGGTTGCAGGTTCAATCCCCAGCCCCAATTGGGATGCATGTAGAATGCAATCAATTGATGTATCTCCCTCGCATTGATGTTTTTTGCTCTCTTTCTCACCCTTCTTTTCTTCCACTCTCTCTAAATAACAATGGGGAAAATATCCTCCAGTGAAGATTAACACACACAAAAAAGGTAAATTGTCCCAGAGTACACTGCACTTCATTGATTTGTTTGGCACATGTTTATTGAGACCTTACTAAGTATGAGCTCCAATCAAAGTGCTCAGGATAGAGAAGTGAACAGTGTCTGTTCCCTTGGCATTTGTGTCCTACAGGGAAGAGAAGGCAATCTATACTAATAAAAGTGTAACATGCTAAGAACGAACGACCTTCTGGATGTCCAGAAGCCACCACGGTGGAGGCTGAGGCAGAGGTATTTAGGGGCAATCAGGCAGGCAGTAGAGAATTTAGGGGCAATTAGACTGGCAGGGGAGCAGTTAGGGGCAACAGGCTGGCAGGGAAGCAGTTAGGGGGCATTCAGGCCAGCAGGGGAGCAGTTAAGGGCTATTAGGTAGGCAGGCAGAGGCAGTTAGGCAGGCAGGTGAGTGGTTAGGAGCCAGTGGTCCCAGATTGCTAGAGGGATGTCCACAGCAGGGATTAGGCCTAAACCAGTAGTCAGACATCCCCTGATGGGGTCCCATATTGGAGAGGGTGCAGACTGGGCTGAGGGACCCCCCCCCCCAATGCACGAATTTCATGCACTTGGCCTCTAGTCTGTCCTGTCTAATAAAAGAGTAATATGCAAATTGACCGTACCTTCACTACAACCATAAGCCATGCCTACCATCCAATCAGGAGCTGGGGCAGAGCCAGCCAGCAAGCGTACAGCCCAGGCCATGGGGCGGGATAGCAGGAGAGCAGGGCTTAGGTGGCCCTGGCTGTGGGGGCTGGGGAGAAGGCCTGGGTGGGGGGGTCGGGGGGGCAGGACCAAGGCCCATGCTAGCCAGTTGCGAGCTGGCTGGGGCAAAGGCCCTGGCCCGGGGGTGGGGAGGCAGAGCTGGTATGGAGCCAGCCTTCAGCCCCATTGCAGGGTGATGGCTGGGTGCCAAGGCCTAAAGCCTTGGCCAGAGGTGTTAGGCCTTTTGCAGGCTGGAGGTGAGTGGTCAGTAGGACATCCCCTGAGGGCTCCCAGTATGTGTGAGGGGGCAGGTTGTACTGCGGGATCACCCACCCCCAGTGCACGAATTTCGTGCACCGGGCCCCTAGTGTGTGTGTGTGTGTGTGTGTGTGTGTGTGTGTGTGTGTGTAAATAAAAGCCTAAGAGACTGAACGACCAGTTGACCGGTTACTGTGATGCACACTGACCACCAGGTGACAGCCGCTCAACATAGGAGCTGGTCCCTAGTGGTCAGTGCATTCCCACAGCCAACCTCTCACTGTCCCTCCCCCTAGCCAGCCAGCAAACTTCCTGCGGCTTCTCCTCCCCCTGAGTCAGCCGACCACCGCCCAATTGGCCCCAATTGCTGCTGGCCAGGCTGAGTGACCCCACCCATGCATGAATTTGTGCACCAGGCCTCTAGTTTTTAAATAGGCAGGTAATCTAGGATCAGGCAGCAATGAGATATAAGGAGAGGATTAAAGTGGGGTAAATACAGGGTCTGTACCATGGCAGAGAGCTATGGACAGAGTGGTCATAGAAGGCTCCTGGGCAGAGATAGCCACTTGATTTTCTAGACCAGACAGGGACTGGCCAGAGCAGTCTGAAGAGCAAGTGTATTGGGCATGTTCCTACAGCACAGTGGCTGGAACAGAGTAAGCAGGGTGAGACGTGGAAAAGAGGGACTGAGGGGGCTCCCTGGACACAGTGACGAGCTTTGTCTTATTCAGTAGGAAGCCAGTGCAAAATTTGTTTCTTTTCTTTATTTTTAATGGAACGTTTCAAACATATTAAAAGTATACTGAACCTGTTGTTTCAACATTTGTCAGCATGTGGTCAGTTTTTTGTTTTTTAATCTCCAGCTTCCCCACATTGAACTATTTGAAACAATCCAAATTCTTGGATTGTATCTCTATCCCATTAGGACCTTTAAAAAATTACTACAACACTTCCATATTTTAACAGTAAGTGAATATCAATTACACAGTTCATTAACTTCTGTCATATCAGAGACATACTTTTAAAAAAAAGTTGTTTTGTTAATCAGGCTCCTCCTGTTGCATTTGGTTGATGTATCTCTTCATGCTCTTATAATCTGTAGTTCTCCCCCCCTTTTTTTTTTTCTTGCAACTTATTTGGGGAAGAAACCAGGCCACTGTTCCAGGCCACTAGTTTCCTGCTTCGTGAAATTAGCTGCTTGCATCCTCTGTTCCTTTAGCACATGTTTTTCTCATAAACTGGAGTTCAATATTGACCAGATTATGGTTAAATTTCTTTTGGTAACAACACTTACCAGTGTGTGTCTATCAGGAGGCACCATTATCTAGCTGTCCCTCTGTGAGTGATGCTAAGGGCCATCAGAGGGTTCGTGTGTGGCAACCTGACTTGTCATCATACATTTCCCTTCAGCTTTCAGCAGCCATTGCGATCATTACCTAGATTTACTTTTTCATTATAGTTTTTACTAGAGGCCTGATGCATGAAATTCATTTAAGAGTAGGCCTTCCTTCCCCCAGCTGCCAGCACCAGTTTCCCACTGGCACCCAGGACCCGGCTTCTCTCGCAGCCCCAGCAGCAACATCTGGCCTAATTAGCATATTATGCTTTTATTATTATAGATATACTCAATGCTGCCATTTTTTTCTTCATTTACTGGCTGTAATTCTTCAAAAAAAAAAAACTTGCCTTCAGTAACTATATAGTTATTCTGAGATATAAATTTATACAGGAAAGACAGGATAAATTCAGTTTTGGGACTGATGAGTTGGTACCCTAGCCACCTCCAGAAGTGACCAGAGACAGAGAGGGAAAATCACTACATTCCAAGCTGCACATAGGGCAGTCAAGGATTTGGCCCTGATGGAGCTAACAAATGGTCAGGAGACAGACAATAAAAAAACTAAGCAAATAAGACAGTTTCATACAGCAAAAAGGGGAAGCGGCCAAGTGTAGTGGGAAGGTGGGCTCTGCAGTGAGATTGCCTAGTTTTGAATCCCAGCTCCTTTTATTAGCTATAGCCCTTTACAAGTGGCCTCACCTCCTGTACCTCAGTTTCTTAATTTGCAAAATGGGAACGATAATAGATCCTTTCCTCAAAGGGTTGTCGCAACTTTGGAGGAGGTAAGACTGGTAAACTATGTGAAACAGTATTTGGCCCATAGGAGGCACTCTAGAGACACTAGCTGTGAGATAACTGAGTGTGAAGAAATAAAGGGCATGACCTGATCTTGGAGAAGATGGTGGAGAAAGTGAGAAGGAGCCAGAAGAAGGCCTTGCAGGGAGGGAGCATCCATCAAAAAGGTGAGAACAAAGGTCCTCAGCTTATTGACAGATCAGTAGGAGCATGATGTGACTGCTTTAAGAAATTAAAGGTAGAGGGTGGGAGGAACACCTGAAAGGATTAGAGAAATTCCCAAAGTTCACAAGAGCCTGAACTAATTCCTCTTATCAACAGTTAAAAGTGATTAAATACACCCTGGTCAGGTAGTTAATTGGTTAGAGCATTATTCTGATGCACCAAGCTTGCTAATTCAATCCTGAGTCAGGACACATACTAGGAGCAACCAATGAATGCATAAATAGGTATAACAACAAATAGATATTCTCTCTTTCTCTCTCTCTCTCTCTCTCTCTCTCTCTCTCTCTCTCTCTCAAAATCAATACATTAAAAAGAAGAAGAGGGGTGATGTGACTAGAGCAGAGTAACCCAAGAGGAAGGCATGAGATGAGGCGACATGGAGTGCTTATACATATGAATTTCTAGGACTGGTGTGGTCCCCACTTAATAGATAAGAAAGTGAGGCCCAGAGTGGAAGTCAAGTCACTTGGTGCAAAGTTGTACACTAGTAAGTGACAGCAAACTCAATCCAGGTTGCCCATCCCCATATGCTCTGCTGCCTCTAAAAGATGTTGAAAGCTTGCCGAAGCCGGCTCAATGGATAGAGCGTTGGCCTGCGGACTGAAAGGTCCCAGGTTCGATTCCGGTCAAGGGCATGTACCGTGGCTGCGGACACATTCCCAGCAGGGGATGTGCAAGAGGCAGCTGATCGATGTTTCTCCCTCATCGATGTTTCTGACTTTCTATCCCTCTCTCTTCCTCTCTGTGAAAAATCAATAAAATATATTTTTTTAAAAATTAAAATTTTAAAAAAAGATGTTGAAAGCTCACCATAGCTGGTTTTGCTCAGTGGATAGAGCATCAGCCTGTGGAGTGAAGGATCCTGGGTTCAATTCCAGTCAAGGGCGTATGCTAGGTTTCGGGCTGTATCTCCAATGGGGGGCATACAGGAGGCAGCCAGTCAATGATTCTCTCTAATCATTGATGTTTCTATCTTTCTTTCCCTCTCCCTTCCTCTCTGAAATAAATAAAAATATATATATTTTAAAAAGATGTTGAAAATGCCCCAATATGTAAGTTCTGGTTATTCCAGCCCCACCTTCTTGAGTCCTGCTTGCTCTGAACTCAGTGCATGGCAGTCTTGGCAAGACTAAGCCTCGCAACCAAGGGTTTGGCCACCCACATGCACATTCTGGTCCCTTAGCCTCAGGACTCCTGTCAGGACTCAGGTATCCCTTCTCCCAGTCCTATTCTGGGGCCTCCTCCATCTTTGCAGAGCCAAAGCCCAGCCACCCACTCTGAGCTCTGCAGAGGAAAGTCAAAGCAAAGTAACCCCACAGGCTGGCTCCCCTTCTCTCCCTACATACATGCTCATCCCTACATGTATGCATGAAGTAAGCTAGCCCACCTGTTAGATGACTCTACAAAACTCAGGGAGTGTGAGAGGATGTGAAGGTGTCCTACGCCTGCAGCAGGGCCCAGCTGAATAAAGGTGAAAGTCTGCAATCTCACTTCTCTAGCTTTGGCGAGACATATCAGGGAGGGTGTGACCAGACAGACAAGTTCTTCTCCCTGCCCTATTTAGGAGAAAAATTGTCATCCTGCTTACTTTACAAAGTGGCTACAAAACAAACAGGATCTCCTGTTCACAGAGCGGATGTAGGTTGGGACTTGTGTGGGTTTTGTTGTACTCCAAATGCAAGAATGTCTGACTGACCTCCTGGCTCAAGTGTCACAATGAATCTCTGAGTAGAAACTCTCAGGGATGGGCAAAGATGCTCTCCTTGCCACTAGCCAGGCTCTGGAGGGCACATATCCAGACCCCATACTCTTGGGATACTGGGTAGAATACAGGGGGACATCCTTGCACCTCTAGGCCATGAGGCTGGAGTTCTCAAGTGAGCCCTGCACTGCTAGGCCATAGCTGGGTTGAACCAGGTAGCCAGGAGGTTATCCCAGAGGCCTTGATGAAATATGTCGTTTTGACGTTGGGTGCTTGCACAGGCTCAGGAGGGATGTTCTCATCTTGGTGTCTCTGTTGCTTTGCTGCCTGACGGGAAAAGGGACCTGTGAAGCGTTTGTCCTCTTTAGTTGGACTTTAGACCTCAAATTGGGCAGGGAGTTGGAAAGTCCTCCCTCGCGAAAGGAAATTGAATCTTTACGAGTGAGTAGGAGAGGTAAGAAAGGAGTCTCCAGAACCCCCAGGAATTAGGAATCAAGGCCAAGGAGGCAGTGAGGAAAAGTGGTCTGCAAGCCCAGGGGCATCCTCCCTCAGACATCTCCCATGAGTGGCCAAGAGTTTGAAAAGGAATGTTCAGTGCAATGTTGTTCGTCGAGCAAAAGACTTAAAAGCAACCTAAGTACTCAGCCATAGGGTCTGGCTGATTAAATCCCAGGTCCTCGCCAAGACTGGTTTGGTTCAGTGGGTAGAGCATCGGCCTGTGGACTGAAGGGTCCCAGGTTTGATTCCAGTCAAGGGCATATGCTTTGGTTGCGGGTACATCCCCAGTGGGGGGTGTGCAGGAGGCAACTGATAAATGTTTCTCTTTCATCAATGTTTCTGACTTTCTATCCCTTTCCCTTCCTCTCTGTAAAAAATCAATAAAATATATATATTTTTAATCCTGGGTCCTCACTTGAAGGAACAGTAACTGGTTATTTTTTTTTCCTTTTTTTTTTTCCTTTTTTTTTTCCTTTTTTAAAAATCTTTTTTGTTCAGTTTATTAATTACGTTGTTCCCTTTTTCCCTCCCCTATAGTTCCCCTCCACCTGGTACCCATCCCACCCTCCGCCCTCACCCCCCTCCACTGTCCTCTCCCATAGTTGCATGATTTTTGTCCAGTCTCTTGCTGCACTTCCCACACCCCCTTTCTCCCCAAGAGTTGTCAGTCCATTCCTTCTCTATGTCCGTGATTCTGTTACATTCACCAGTTTATCCTGTTCATCAGCTTATTAATTCACTTGATTTTTAGATTCATTTGTTGATAGATGTGTATTTGTTGTTCCTAATTTACACTTTTATCTTTTCTTCTTCCTCTTCTTAAAGAATACCTTTTAGCATTTCATATAATATTGGTTTGGTGGTGATGAACTCCTTTAGCTTTTTCTTATCTGCGAAGCACTTTATCTGGCCTTCAATTCTGAATGATAGCTTTGCTGGATAGAGTAATCTTGGTTGTAGATTCTTGCTATTCATCACTTTGAATATTTCTTGCCACTCCCGTCTGGCCTGCATCGTTTCTGTTGAGAAATCCGCTGACAATTGTATGGGTGCTCCCTTATAGGTAACCAACTGTTTCTCTCTTGCTACTTTTAATATTCTCTCTTTGTCTTTTGCTCTTGGCATTTTAATTATGATGTGCCTTGGTGTGGTCCTCTTAGGGTTCCTATATATTGGGGTTCGGTGCGCTTCTTGGACTCCTAAGTCAATTTCTTTCACCAGGTGTGGGAAGTTTTCGGTCACTATTTCTTCAAATAGGTTTTCATTGTCTTGCTCTCTCTCTTTTTCTGGCACCCCTATAATTCGGATGTTGGTATGCTTGAGGTTGTCCCAGAGGCCCCTTACACTATCTTCAATTATCTGGATTCTTTTGGTTTCTTGCTTTTTTAGCTGAGTGGATTTTCCCTCTTTGTATTTCAAATCTTTAACTTGGTGCTTGGGGATCTCCAGAGCACTTTTAGGTCTTTGTATAATATTTTTTATTTCAGTCAGTGTATGCTTAATTTCTGGTTGGTCTTTTTTCATATCCTTGAGAGTCTCCTTTATATCCTTGAGGGTCTCCTTCATTTCCACATTGGTCTCGATAATTTCCTTGCAGGTCTCGTTTATTTCCTTATAGGACTCATTCATTTCCTTTGCGGTCTCGCTTATTTCCTTATAGGCCTCGACCTTTTGTTGGAGCCTCTTGAGAAGCCCTATAACCGTGGTTTTGAATTCCATGTCCAGTCATTTTTTTTCCTCCATTTCTTTCACATCTGATTTCTTTCCATGTCTCTGCATGGTGGCTGCTTCCCTGAGTTGGTCAATTAGCTTTGTGTGGTAGACTTCCTACTAGGGACAGTGGCTCAACCTCCCCAGTTACCTGAGGTGGATATGGGTTGCACAGTCTTGCTGAAAGTTAAGCTCAGGTTAATCGTTGTTAGCACTTGGAGGGGTTGACCTCCAGGCCAATTGCCTGTGAAGTTCAGCTGTGCTCAGGTTGGATGGGCGGAGTCTCTGGGCCAAGCAGACAGCGTTAGCTCCGCCCTATGCGGCCCCAGGGACTCTGTGCCGGGGGCAATGCCTGCCAGCACCTCTGAGAGAGAGCCGCTAAGGAGCTCCACCGGCTGCCGGTGAATTCAGACTCTCCCCAAATGAGTCTGCACGCCCAATGTCTCACCCAGGGTCGTAAAACAAAGCAGACTGACGGTTTTCTGGATGAGAAAGCAAGTCGCAGAGCGCTCTCTGCACGGTCATGCAGCTGTGCTGTTCATGCAAGCTGCCTTCTCCACAAGCCAGGAGACCCCTGCAGCGCCCAAGTTTCGGCATGCCCTCCCACTGTCCACTTTTCACCCCGTATGATAGTGGGTCCCCTGGACTTCACCCAAGCTGTAGAATCAGTCCAGTGGGACGTCTTTGTCTCCCCGTTTGAGAAAACTGGCTGGTTTTCAGCCGCCCGCCCTCTCCACTGGCGTGCGCTCCAAACCTCTCTCCACGCGAATCTTTCAACGCTGTCCGCCGCCGCTCCTTCAAGTCACAGTGTCTTATCTTCACTTTTATTTGTGGAATTTTCACTCAGCGAGCTTTCTGGTGATTCTGGAAGATGTTTGTTCTTTCGTTAAGTTGTAGTATTAAAATTGTTGAGTATGACTGCAAGATAGGTGTTTTACCTATGCCACCATCTTGGTTCTCAATCTCAGGAACTGGTTATTTAAAGTGAGATGAGTCCTGGCTGGTGCAGCTAAATTGGTTGGGTGTCATCCCATGCACCAAAAGGTCATCAGTTTGATTCCAGTCAGGGCACATGCCTAGGTTGTAGGTTCGTCCCCAGTCAGGGTACCTACAGGAGGCAAGCAATCAATGTTTCTCTCACATATCAATGATTCTCCCTCCCTCCCCCTCCTTTTTCCTTCCCCTCTCTTTAAAAGTCAATAAAAACACTTAATAAATGGAAGGAGGCAAGGAAGGAAGGTGAATCTGTTAATTAATGCCAAGAGGGTAGGGAGTTGGGAGGGCAGGATGGTATCTGAGGTTAAGTGTGCTGTTCCATCTATAATAATAAAAGTATAATATGCTAATTAGACTGGAGAGCTGGACATCCTTCCAGATGAAGCTGCAGTGACAGGCCAAGGCAGAGGCAGTTGGGGGCGATCAGGCAGGCAGGTGAGTGGTTAGAAGTGATCAGGCAGGCAAGCAGAGTGGTTAGAAGCCAGCAGTCCTGGATTGCGGGAGGGTGCAGGCCAGGCTGAGGAATGCCCCCCCTCCACTCCTCCCCAGGCACAAATTTCATGCACCAGGCCTCTAGTTTTAAATATTTCCACACTTGCATAGGATATTTCTTTCCTGTTTTTTGTTTGTTTGTTTGTTTTTTAGTGTATTTTTATTGATTTCAGAGAGGAAGGGAAAGGGAGAAAGAGATAGAAGCATCGCTGATGACAGATAATCATTGCTCATTGGATGCTTTCTGCATGCCCCCTACTGGGGATCGAGCCCACAACCACAGCCATGTGGCCTTGACCAGAATTGAACCCAGGACCCTTTCAGTCCCCAGGCCAACACTCTATTCACTGAACCAAACTGGCTGGGGTTGCATAGGATATTTCTGAAAGAATATGTAAGAAACTGGAAGCTGGTTGTTTCTGATGGGTGAAACTAGAGGACGAAATAGGGGACAGTAATGTCCTTTTATACCGTTTTAATCTTTAAAAACAATTCAAAACCAAAATCCAAGAAGTAGCTAGGTAAAATGCATATTCCTGGGTCCCACCTCAAGGAGGATTCTGCTTCAGGTGAGCCAAGATGGGATATAGGAAGCTGCATTCCTCTACAAAGTTCTTAGGGGATTTAAATGCTGGTGGCTTTCATAATTTACTTTTAAATTGATGTGTAATTTTTTACATTTATTTTTTTATTGGTTTCAGAGAGGAAGGGAAAAGAAAAAGATAAAAATATCAATGATGAGACAGTCATTGATCAGCGGCCTCCTGCATGCCCCCTACAAGGTATCAAGCCTGCAACCTGGGCACATGCCCTTGATTGGAATCAAACCCAGGACCACTCGGTCTGCAGGCCGACACTATCCACTGTGTCAAACTGGCTAGGGAAAATGCTGGTAGCTTTTAGTTGGCTGGAGAAATTTGTTCCAGAGCCTCGGGTAGGTGTGATTAGACTTAAGAAAGTGGAAGAGAGAGATCTCAGAGAAATGGCAGCGGGAGAGCACACTTTGTCCTCTCCCTGTAAAATTTCAACAAGTTAACCAACTATAATTCAACAAAGAAATCTCTGCGCAACACAGACACATGCCTGAGAGACCCACACATTGAAACATCTAAAAGTGGGGAGTCAAAGAAGGAAAGCACAGACATCCTGTAGACACAGCCCTGCACTTGAGAGCTTGTGCCTTGGCCGGGAGAAGGGAGAAACCGGCAGTACCTGCACTTCCTTGGCCAGGAGGAACAGAAAGCTGCAGGGGGGAGAGGGGGAAGAGACAGCCCAGTAAGGCGAGCAGTGAGGGAGTGCAGTGTCTTGAGTCATCAGACACCAGACAGAGTGGATTTCTGCCATACAGCTCTCCACTGTCTGCCAGCAGTGGTATTTGAGGCAAAGAAACATAACACTGCTGCCACTTGGACTCCCATAACTTGCCTCCCTTTGCCCCTAGAGTCAGTCCGGGAGCATATTATTGGCAAACCAAGAGCTATTGCAATAGAACCAGTTTCCCTCTGTGAGTGGTCCCAGGAAGGGTGCTTGGGGCAGGACCCCACAGAGGTCAGAAGCCACTGTTACTGTGAGGGCAACACAAACCCCACTCCCAAGCAGTAAGACTGCACTATCTTATGGAAGCCATAGAGGTTCAAGACTGGGAGATAGCAAAACTAAACTAAACTAAAATAAAACAAAATAAAATAAAATAAAATAAATCTTTTGATTCAGCGCCATCTACTGGAAAATAGTAGAAAGATCTCTCCAAAGAAAGCTGCATGCCTAGACAAAAGAGAAGAGCAAACACCATGAATAACCATGGTAACAAGGATAGTAAAAAAAAAAAAAAAAGGAAAAATCCCCAGAAAGCAAACTGAAACACATGGAAATATCTCTCTATATAAAGAGGTAATGTGCAAATTAGGCTGCAACTGCGTAACAGGTCATGACCAGACAGGAGGAGGTTGTGCATGCAGGTGAGGCCTGGAGCAGAGATGGATGGAGACAGGGGAGGGGTCCTGCCCACACCGGCACATTGGTTCGGGCAGCCCTAGAGCAGATACAGGCAGCCTGGGAGCAGACACAGGCAAGGGGGCCGGCACTGCATGGTGCTGGGCTCAGGCAGCTGAGAGCCCCAGGACTCAAGCAGCCAGGGTTCAGGCAGCCATGAGCCCTGGCAACTGCAAGGCCCAGGGGCTCAGGCAGGAGTGGGCTCACAGCAGCTGTTGACTCAGACAGCTGTGAGGCTTAAGGCTCAGGCCTTGCAGCCACTGCATCTGGCAGTGGCAGCAGCAGCAGCAGTGGAATGATGGGGGCAGCACCTTCCCTGTTCAGCCAGGTCACCTCACACAGAGGGAGTTCAGATTGTGGCTTAGGCTCCAGGACTATGAAAGAGAGCAGGCTAGGCTGAGGGATCCCCCCCTCCAGTACATGAATTTTTATGTACCAGGCTTCTAGTGTGATATAAATGATAGATTAAGATTGCAGTTTTGCAAATACTCAAGATTATATAAGAAAATACTGACAGACAATTAAGTGCACTCAGAAAATAAATTAATGGACAAAGCGAGTACTTTACCGAAAAGATTGAAACTTTTAAAAAGAACCAATCAAAAATCCTAGAAATGGAGCTTGCAGTTAAGGAGATTAAGAGTGAACTACTGCCGAAACCGGTTTGGCTCAGTGGATGGAGCATCGGTCTGCGGACTGAGGATTCCCAGGTTCGATTCCGGTCAAGGGCATGTGCTGTGGCTGTGGGCACATCCCCAGCAAGGGGTGTGCAGGAGGCAGCTGATGGATGTTTCTCTCTCATCAATGTTTCTGACTTTCTATCCCTCTCCCTTCCTCTCTGTGAAAAATCAATAAAATGTATTTTTTTAAAAAGAGTGAACTACTGAGCATAGAAAACAGAACCAGCCTGATGGAGGAAAAAATTAGTGATATTGAAGATATAAATCAAGAGATAATGCAGAAGGGAGAAGAGAGAGACCTGAGCATAAATAAAAGTGAAAAAGCTCTATGAGAACAATCAGAAAAAGCAATATTAGAATTATAGGCATTGTGGAGGAGGAAGAGAGGGAGCATAGAATAGTGGGTGAGAACTTCCCAAATCTATGGAAAGAATTTGATGCTCGAATCTCAAGAAGCAAACAGAACACCTAGTTACCTCAATTCAAAGAGGCCCTCTCCAAGGCACTTAGTATTAAAGCTGTTAAAAATTAATGACAGCCCAGCCAACATGGCTCAGTGGTTGAGCACGATTCCCAGTCAAGGCACATGCTGGGGTTGTGGGCTTGATCCCCAGTGGCGAGGCATGCAGGAGGCAGCCTATTAATGATTCTCTCTTGTCATTGGTTTTTCTCTCTCTCCCTCTCTCTCTCTTGTCATTGATTTTTCTATCTCTCCCTCTCCCTTCCTCTCTGAAATCAATAAAAATATTTTTTTAAAAGATTAATGACAAAAAATTCTCCAAGCAGCCAGGGAAAAGAAGGAAGTGACCTACAAAGGAAAACCCATCAGAATTTGATACAACTTCTCAGCAGAAACTCTACAAGCCAGAAGAGAATGGAACCAAATATTCAGACTCTAAAAAAGAGAAATTCCCACCATGAATAATATATCCAGCAAAATTATTCTTTAAATATGAAGGAGAAATAAAAATGTTCCCAGAAATACAGAAATTGAGGGATTTTATTACCAGAAAACCTCCATTGCAAGGAATATTTAAGGGAGTTATTCTACCTGAATCAAACAGCATAAGGTCACAACACTAAGTAAGATCACCAAAAAACTTATAGCATAAACACAGATGATTTGTGACAGACAACAAAAAAAAATCAAAGAGGAGGGGGTAAAGGTCTGTACTGGCAAAGAGGATGAAGATCAGATGCACTCAAAAGAAAAAAATCAAAACTATGGTATATGGAGGAGATCAACCGAAGGACTTGTTTGCATGCATATGAGCATAACCAATGAATGAAAGACACTGGGGCGGGGAGGGGGGTGGATGGGGACATGTGCTGGGGGGTTGGGGAGGGGGAAAGGAAAACATGTACTACTATTAAATATAAATTATACTGCAAAAAAAATCAATTAAAATATATTAAATTGAAAAACAAAAAAACTATGGTATATATGCAAGTTGATTTTGTATAAACCTCATGGCTACAAAGTAATCCTCAAACTAGGATACACAGCTTTAAAAATCCCCAAACTAGGACACATGGCTTTTAAAAAAAAAAAAAAAAAAAAAAAAAAAAAGAGGAAACCATGGAAAAAATGGAATACCACTAAACAAATACAACAGATAGAAACACAGAGGAAAAGAACCAATTGAGGCACAGAACAACCAGAAAATAAAAGATAAAATGGCTATAGGAAATCCTCATCCTATCTAATAAAAAGGGAATATGCTAATTGACTGTCACACCCTAAAATATGATGGTGCCAACAGCCACAAGATGGCAGCATTCAGTCCCCTCAGCCTCCCAGCTGCCCAGGGCCAGCCTGGGGTGCAGGCAAGCCTTAGATGGCAGCTGCCCAGCTGACAGCCGAGGCGCAGGCAAGCATCAGATGGTGGTTGCTCAGCCACCCAGGGCCAACCTGAGGCACAGACAAGCCTTGGATGGTGACTGCCCAGCCACCCAGTGCTGCCTGAGGCTCAGGTAACCAAGGCCGCTGAAGCCTTGGATGGTGACTGCTCAGCCACCCAAGGCTCAGGTAACCAAAGCCACTAAGGCTTGCACTGCCGGCAGTGGCAGCAGCAGAGGTATGATGGGGCATTGCCTTCCCCTGATTGCCCAGCCACCTCTTGCCCCTAAGGGGTCCCAGACTGTGAGAGGGGGCAGGCCAGGCTGAGGAACCGCCCCCTCCAGTGCATGAATTTTCATGCACCGGGCCTCTAGTACATCAATAATTACTCTAAATGTAAATGGCCTGAATTCACCAATAAAGAGGCACAGAGTAGCAGAGTAGATACAAAACCAAACCAAACCATATGCTGCCCATATCCAACCTGCAAAGACAAAGGTATATTTAAA
This sequence comes from Antrozous pallidus, assembly GCA_027563665.1. Classification (NCBI taxonomy): domain Eukaryota; kingdom Metazoa; phylum Chordata; class Mammalia; order Chiroptera; family Vespertilionidae; genus Antrozous; species Antrozous pallidus. Next base: position 22,495,648 of record CM050525.1, on the reverse strand, counting down.
CTAAAAGGGTAGGGAATGATTCTCCAAGCAAATAGCATCCACAGAAAAGCAAGTATAGCCATACTTCTATTTAGCAAAATAGTTTTCAAGATTACAAGAGATAAAGATGGACACTTTGTAATGATAAAGGGGACATTACATCAAGAAAACATAACTTCTATTAAGAATATACTCCCAACAAGGAAGCAGTGAAATATATAAAACATCTCATAGAACTATAGGAAGAAACAGATCAAAACACATCATAGCCAAAACCAGTTTGGCTCAGTCGGCCTGTGGAATGAAAGGTCCCAGGTTCAATTCCCGTCAAGGGCATGTACCGTGGCTGCGGGCACATCCCCAGTAGGGGGTGTGCAAGAGGCAGCTGATTGATGTTTCTCTCTCATCGATGTTTGTGACTTTCTATCCCTCTCCCTTCCTCTCTGTGAAAAATCAATAAAATATATATATATTTTTTTTAAAAAAGCACAATCATAGTTGGGGACCTTAGTACTCCATTGACATATCTAGACAGATCAAACAAACAGAAAATCAATAAAGAAATAACATCCTTAAATGAAACACTAGACCATATGGGCATAATTGACATTTACAGAACCTTTTATCCCAGAATATCAGATTATACATTCTTCTCCAGTGCACATGGAACATTGTCAAGGGTAGACTATATATTGAGTCACGAAACTAGTATCAACAAATTCAAGAAGCTTGACATTATACCAAGCATATTTTCTGATTATAGTGCCCTGAAGTTAGAAGTCAATTGCAAAAAGGAAGTAAGGAACCACAAATACATAGAGATTAAACAACATACTACTAAAAAATGACTGGTCAAAGGAGAACTAAAATATGAGATGAGAAGATATATAGAGACAAATGAGAATGACAGTACAACATATCAAAACTTCTGGGATGCAGTGAAAGCAGTAATAAGAGCTCTATCTCAAGAAATGAGCAATCCCAAGTAAACAGCCTAACGTCATATCTTAAAGAGCTAGAAAAAGAAGAACAAAAACAGCCCAAAGTCAGCAGAAGAAAGGAAATAATAAAAATTAGAGCAGAATTGAATAAATAGAAAATGAAAGAACTATACAAAAAAATAATAAAACAAAAGTTGGTTCTTTGAAAAGATTATTAAAGTTGACAAACACCTAGCTAGACTCACTAAGGGAAAAAAAGGAAAGACCTATATAAACAAACTCAGAAATGAGAGAGAAGACACCAAAGATATTACAGATATACAAAGGATCATACTAAAATATCATGAAAAACTATATGCCACCAAATACAACAATCTAGAAGAAATGGATAAGTTCCTAGAACAATACAACCTTCCTAGACTAAGTCATGAAGAATTGGAAAATCTAAATAGATGGATCAGCAGTGAGGAAATTGAAACAGCCATCAAAAACCTCCCCAAAAATAAATGCCCACAAACAGATGACTTCACCAGAGAATTCTACCAAATGTTCAAAGAAGTTTTAAAACCTATCCTTCTCAAACTCTTCCAAAAAATTGAAGAAGAAGCAATACTTCCTAACACATTTTATGAGGCCAACATAACCCTCATACCAAAACCTGGCAAAGGTAATACAGAAAAAGGAAACTACAGACTAATATCTCTGATTAATACAGATGCAAAAATCCTAAACAAAATACTAAGCAAATTGAATACAACAGTACATCAAAAAAATAATACATCATGATCAAGTGGGGTTCATTCAAGGGGCACAATGGTGGTTCAACACATGCAAGTCAATCAATGTAATACACTACATTAACAAAAGAAAGAATAAAAATCACGAGCTTATCACTAGATGCAGAAAAAGCATTTGCTATGACACAGCATCCATTTGTGATTAAAGCACTCAAATAAGAATAGAAGAAAAATACCTCAACATAATAAAGCCATATAGGATAAATCCTCAACTAATATCATACTTAATGGTGGAAAATTTGAAGCTTTTCCTGAAAGATCAAGAACAAGACAAGAATGTCCACTTTCACCATTTTTATTCAATAGTGCTGTAAGTGCTAGCCAGAGCAATTAGGCAATAGAATGATAAGAAACAAATAAAAACAGTCAAGTTGTAGGATACAAAACCAGTGTGCAAAATCCATTGCCTTTGTGTATACTAATAACAAACTTCGGGGAAAAAATTTTTTTAAAAATCCTTTTGCAACTGCAACCAAAAGAATAAAATACGAATAAACTTAACAAAGAACATGAAAGACCTGTATCCTAAAAATTACAAAGTATTATTAAAAGAGATTGAAAAAGAGACAACAAGGAGAGAAACCAAGATGGTGGCATAGGTAAACACCTAGGCTGCTGCCCCACACAACAATTTTTAAAATACAACTAAAAGACATAACAGACATCTTCTAGCACCACAGGAAAGGCTGACTGGAAATTCTAAAACTAGAAGGAAACAGAAATTCACACGGGTAATCAGAGCTGCTGCAAACCCTAAGGTACAGAGACTCGCGCGTGGAGAGAACAGGGTGTCTGAACACATGACGAGTGCTCTAGCCCAAAGGAGACAAAAGCTCCAGGCTGTGCTGAACCCAGTTCAGATTGCACTGAACCCCGGTTCTGGGCGAAACTCGGGGGACCCAGCCATTATGGGGGGAATCTGGATTGTGAGGCAGAATCTCGAGAACAGCCAAAGGCAAAGCTCTGGAGGTGTGCACACGGGTGCGCACAGAGAGGGCGGACTGTTGACTGTGCCGCTGGCTTTATATGGCGGGAGAGAGAAAGGAGTACCGGGCAGCACTAAAACTCAATTCTGACTACACTGATCCCCGATTCTGGGCAAGACCCAGGGGACCCAGGCCCTTACGGGGGGATCTGGACTGTGAGAAAAAAATCTCAGGGGAACAGCCAAAGGCAGAGCTCTGGAGGCATGCACACAAGTGTGTACAGAGAGGGCAGACTGTTGACTGTGCCACTAGTGTGATCTGGCGGAAGGGAGAAAGGAGCTCTAGGCAGTGCTGAAACCCAGTTCTGAATGCACTAAACCCCAGTGCTGGGTGAAAATCTGGGAGTCCGGATTCATTGGGGGAGAGACTGGATGGTTTGGCAGCAGATGAAACTTGAGAGCGCCTTTCTTGCAGAGGTGCTTGCAGCGATTGCCTACAGACGCTAAGACCCAGTGACCTCATGGGGTGGGGCAGACTGGAAGCCAAGCCTGTCGGCTCCACCCTAAAACTCTGCCCCACCCAGAAACTCCACCCCATCCAAGCTGAGCAAAGAGGCTTTTGCAAGTCTTGTCGCATAAGGCTGTCTCCCAGCATAGACACAGATGATCCTCACAGCCAATTGGCCTGGAGGTCAATTCCTCCCAGTGATACCAACAACAATCAAGACTTATCTGCAAGAAGGCTGTACACACACAGTCCACAAAAGGGTGCACCAAGAATGTCCACCTCAGGTAACAGGAAAGGCTGAGCTACCTAGCACACAAAGCTACCCTACCAACTCAAGGAAGCAGTGAAAATGCAGAGAGAAAGAAACAGATCACAAATGAAAGAAATGCAGGAAAACAAACGCTGGATATAGAGTTCAAAACCACAGTTATAAGGTTTTTCAAGAGGTTCCTAGAAAAGGCCAGTAAGTTTAGCAAGACCCTTGAGGATATGAAAAAGAATCAACTAGAAATTAAACATACACTGACTGAAATAAAATATATTTTACAAAAACCCAACAGCAGACTAGAAGAACACAGGAATCAAATCAAAGATTTGAAATACCACGAGGCCAAAAACACTCAACCAGAAAAGAAAAAAGAATCCTCTGGGACAACTTCAAGTGTACTAACATCAGAATTATGGGGGTGCCAGAAGAAGAAAGAGAGCAAGATACTGAAAACATATTTGAAGAAATAATGACAGAAAACTTCTCCCACCTGGTGAAAGAAATAGACTTAAAAGTCCAGGAAGCACACAGAACCCCAAACAAAAGGAATCCAAAGAGGACCACACCCAGACATGTCATAATTAAAATGCCAAGAGCAAAAGACAGAGAATATTAAAAGCAACAAGAAAAAACAGTTACCTACAAGGAAGCATCCATACAATTGTTAGCTGATTTCTCAACAGAAACTATGGAGGCCAAACAGGAGTGGCACGAAATATACCAAAGTGATGAATAGCAAGAACCTACAACCAAAATTACTGTACCCAGCAAAGCTATTATTCAGAATTAAAGTTCAAGTAAAGAGCTTCACAGATAAGAATAAGCTAAAGGAGTTCATCAACACCAACAGTTTTATATGAAATGCTGAAAGGTATTAAGAAGAGGAAGAAGGAAAAGGAGGAAAAGGAGGCTGCTTCAAATTAGAGCATGGATGGAACTGGAGAGCATTATGCTAAGTGAAATAAGCCAGTCAAGAAAGATAAGTATCACATGATCTCACTCATTTATGCAATATAATGAACAACATAAACTGATGAACAAAAACAGATCCAGAGACAGAGAAGCATTGACTGTCAAACCTCAGAGGGAAGGTAGGGGAGGGGAGGGAAAAGATCAACCAAAGGACTTGTATGCATGTATATAAGCCTAATCAATGGACGGACACCAGGGGTGTGAGGGCCTAAGTGGTGATGGGGCGGGGGAAATTGGAAGGATAAAAAGGTGATGAGGACACATATGTAATGCCTTAATAAAGAAATCTAAAAAAAACACACAACAAAATATTCATGAATTGGAAAAATCAACATAGTTAAAATGGCCATATTATCTAAAGCAATATACGGATTTAATGAAATCCCCATAAAAATTCCAGTGTCATTTTTTAAAGAAATAGAACAAGAAATCATCAGATTTTTATGGAACCACAGAAGACCCCAAAGAGCCAAAACAATCCTGAGGAAAAAAGAATGAAGCTGGAGGTATCACACTACCTGACTTCACATTATACTACAGAACTACAATAATGAACAGTATGTTATTGGCAGAGAAACAGACACATAGATTAATGGAACAGTAGAGAGCCCAGCTCTAAAATCACATGAATATGGACAGGTAAGTTTTTACAAAGGTGCCAGAAACAGATGGAATAAAGATAGACTCTTCAATAAATGGTGCTGGGAAAACTAAAAAGCCACATGAATTATAGTTTGTACCCGAGTACAAAAATTAATTAAAAATTGATCAAAGACCTAAATATAAGACCCAAAACACTAAGTTAAACAAAAGAAAAGATAGGTACCAAACTTATGGACTTTTATTATAGAGAACATTTTATGAATTTGACCCAAAGACAAGGGAAGTAAAGGCAAAAATAAATGAATGGGACTATATCAAACAAAAACTTATGCACAGAAAACAAAACTGACAACAAAACAAAGAGCAGCCAACCAGATGGGAAATATTTGCAAACACCATTTTCAAAAGAATTTAATTTACAAAATATATAAAGAACACATAAAACTCAATACCAAACAACCCAATAAAAAAGTGGACAGAGTATCTGAAAATAACTTCTCCCAAGAAGACCTATGAATAGCCAATAGCTGTATGAAAAGAAGTTCAATCTCACTGGCAATTAGAGAAATGCAAATCAAAACTACAATGAGGTACCACCTCACATTTGTTAAGAGTTGATACTACCAATAAGACAAGTAATAACAATTGTGGGAGAGGTTGTGGAAAAAGGGGAATCCTCATTCACTGCTGGTAGGAAGGTAGAGTGGTACAACCACTATGAAAGCAGTCTGGCAATTCCTCAAAAAATTTAAGAACAGAGCTACCATATGACCCAGCAATATACCCAAGAAACTCAAAATCATGTATCTGCAAAGATATATGCACCTCTGTGTTCATTGCAGCATTATTCATGGTGGCCAAGACATGAAAACAGCTAAAGTGTCTAGCGATAGAGGGCTGGATAAAGATATGGTACATATACACAATGGTACTCAGCCATAGAAATGACAAAATAGTGCCATCTGCAACAATGTGGTTGGACCTTGAGAACATTATGCTAAGTGAAATATGTCAATCAGAAAAAGCTTAGAACTAAATTATTTCACTCATATGTGAAATATAAAATGTAAACTCCTGGACACAAACAGCAGTCTGGTGATTGCCAGAGGAAAAGGGGTGGAGGGAGAAAGTGGTCATAATATAAGATGACACAAGAAGATTTGACTTTGGATGGTGGGCACACAGTACAATATACAGATCTTGTAACATAGATATCCACCCCTGAAATGTATAGGTCCATGTCGATCAATGTCATCCCAATCAGTTTAATAAATAAATACTTAAAATAATAATACAATTAAAATTAAAGAAGAAAGTGGAAGAGAGACTTTGGATTCTGAGAATATGGGAAGAGCAAAGAGGCTGTCCACAGAATTGGTTGGAGAAGACTAGCCAAACAGAAACTGCCAGAAAGAAATGCCTGTTTATTAAGCACTTGGTGTGCACCAGACTTTCTACTAATGTTCCTAGAATGCTCACAACCACCCCATCTTACAGATTAGGAAACTGAGGTTTTTATAAGGAAATCTCTTACTCAAGGTTATTGAGGCCATAAGAGGCAGACCTGGAATTTGAAAGAGCCCAGAAGCCCTGGCTCTTCACCACTGTCTGCTGCCTTCAACCTGATTGAATGAAAAGCAAGAACCTACAACCAAGATTACCTAGCAAAGCTCTCATTTAGAATTGAAGGTCAGATAAAGAGCTACGAAGACAAGAAAAAGTTAAAAGAGTTCATCACCAACAAACCAGTATTATATAAAACTAGGGGCCCAGTGCATGAAATTCATGCACTGGGTGTGAGTGGTCCCTCAGCCCAACCTGTCCTCTCACACATACTGGGAGCCCTCAGGGGGTGTCCTACTGATGTCTCACCCCCAGCCTGCCTAAGGCCGAAAGCCTCTGGCCAAGGCTTTAGGCCTTGGACACCCAGTGATCAATTGCCCTGTGATGGGGATGATTGCTGGCTCCTGGCTCAGCCCCAGCCCCAGCCTTCCTAAGGCCAGAAAGCCTGTGGTCAAGGTTTTCCAGCCTTGGGCACCCAGCGATCAATCACCCTGCAGTAGGCCCGATCACTGGCTCCTGGCTCCACCCCAGCCCTGCATTGGGCACTCAGTGATCGCCCTGCGATTGGGGTGATTGCTGGCTCAGCCCCAGTCTTGGGCACCCAGTGATCACCTTGTGATAGAGGCCCATCACTGGCTGGCTCTGCCCCAGCCCTGGCCTACCCAAGGCTGGAAGTCCTTTGGCCAAGGCCTTCCATCCTTGGGCAGGGGATCTCGGCCAGGGGACCCCAGCCAGCGATCACCCTGCAATTGCTGGCTGGCTCCACCCCAGCCCTGGCCTTGGGCAGCAGCCATCTTGGTTGGGTGTTAACATATCACTCCTCATTGGCTGGTGGACATGGTTTGTGGGTATAGTGAAGGTATGGTCAATTTGCATATTACTCTTTTATTAGATAGTATGTTAAAGAGTCTTCTTTAGGAAAATGAAGGAGCCCAACCAGTGGGGCTCAGTGATTAGAGGTTGACCTATAAACCAGGAAGTAATGGTTCAAGTCCTGGTTAGGGCACATACCCAAATTGCAAGCTCAATCTCCAGTAGGGGGTGTGCAGGAGGCAGCCAATCAATGATTCTATCTCATCATTGATGTTTCTATCTCTCTCTCCCTCTCCCTTCCTTCTCTGAAATCAATAAAAACATTTTTATTTTTATTTTATTTTTTGAAGTATTTTTAATTTAATGTTTATTGTTCACATTATTACAATTGTTCCTCTTTTTTCTCCCCATAGCTCGCCTCCACCCAGTTCCCACACTATCCTCTGCCCCACTGTCCTCATCCATAGGTGTATGATTTTTATCCAGTCTCTTCCTACACCCCCCACACCCTTTTCCCCTTGAGAATTGTCTTTCCACTCCCTTTCTATGCCCCTGATACTATATTCACCAGTTTATTCTGTTCATCAGATTTTGTATTCACTTGATTTTTAGATTCACTTGTTGGTAGGCATGTATTTGTTGTTCATAATTTTTATCTTTACCTTTTTCTTCTTCTCCCTTCCTCCACAAAAAGAATACCTTTCAACATTTCATATAATACTGGTTTGGTTGTGATAAACTCCTTTAGCTTTTTCTTATCTGTGAAGGTCTTTCTCTGACCTTCAATTCTGAATGATAGATTTGCTGGGTAGAGTAATCTTGGTTGTAGGTTCTTATTACTCATCACTTTGGAATATTTCTTGCCATTCTCATCCAGCCTTCATAGTTTCTGTTGAGAAATCAGCTGACAATTGTATGGGTGCTCCCTCATAGGTAATTAACTGTTTTTCTCTTGCTGTTTTTAATATTTTCTCTTTGTCTTTTGCTCTTGGCATTTTAATTATGATGTGTCTTGGTGTGGTCCTCTTTGGATTTCTTTTGTTTGGGGTTCTGTGCACTTTCTGGACTTGTAAGTCTTTTTTTTTTTTTTTTTTTTTTTTTTTGCTAGATGGGGGAAGTTTTCTGTCATTATTTCTTTAAATATGTTTTCAGTATCTTGCTCTCTCACTTCTTCTGGCACCCCCATAATTCGGATGTTGGTAAGCTTGAGATAGTCCCAGAGGCTCCTTACACTGTCTTCATATTTTTGGATTCTTTTTTCTTTTTGCTTTTCTGGTTGAGTGTTTTTTGCTTCTTTCTATTTCAAATCTTTGACTTGATTCTTGCAGTACTCTAGTCTACTGTTAGGTCTCTGCATAATATTTTTTTATTTCAGTCAGTGTATGCTTAATTTCTAGTTGGTCCTTTTTTATATCCTTAAGGGTCTTGCTAAATTTATCCACCTTTTCTAGGAAATTCTTGAAAAACCTTATAACCATGGTTTTGAACTCTATATCCAGCCATTTGCTTTTCTCCATTTCTTTCATGTGTAATCTGCTTGTCTGTTCATTTTGGCTGCTTTCCTGAATTGGTAGAGTAGCTTTGTGTGCTAGATGTCCTATAGGGCCCAGTGGCTCAGCTTCCCCAGTTGCCTGAGGTGGACACATGGTGCAAAGCTTTGTGGACTGTGTGCAAAGCCTTGTTGTAGTTAAGTCTTGATTGTTGTTGGTATCACTGAGAGGAATTGACCTCCAGGCCAATTGGCTGTGAGGATCTACTGTGTCTACTCTGGAAGAGCTTCTGTGCTAGAGACACCCTTATGAGACAAGACTTGCTAAATTGCAAAAGCCTCTTTGCTCTGCTTGAATGGGACGGAGTCTCAGGTCGCAGCAGACAACCTTGGCTTCCCATCAACCCTGTCTTATGAGGCCCCTGGGTCTCAGTGTCCCTCAGTAATCACTGCAAGCACCTCTGAGAGAAAGCCACCCTCAAGTTTCACCTGCTGCCAGACAGTCCAGTTTCTCCTCGAATGAGTCTGGTTCCCGAAGTCTCACCTGGAACTGGAGTTCAGCACAGACGGGCGCTTCCGTCTCCCTCCTGCTTGAGAAAGCCAGCCACGCACTAGGCTACCATCCTCTCCGCACGTGTGCACGTCTCTGGGTCTCCGTATCTTAGTCTTTTGCAGCTCCTCTGAGTCTCAATGTGCTTTTCTCTTTCCTTCTAGTTGTGGAATTTCCACTCAGCCAGCTTTCCTGTGGTTCTGGATGATGTCCATTTTGTCTTTTAGTTGTAGTTTTGAAATTGTGCGAGACAGCAGCTTAGGTGTTTACCTATGCCACCATCTTGGTTTCTCTCCATATTTGTAATATGTTACTGATTTTTTACAGAGAGGAAGGGAGAGGGAGAGAGAGTTAGAAACATTGATGAGAGAGAAACACCGATCAGCTACCTCCTGCACACTTCCTACTGGGGATGTGCCCGCAATCTAGGTACATGCTCTTGACCGGAATCGAACCCAGGACCCTTCTGTCCCAGGCTGACACTATATCCACTGAGCCAAACCAGTTACAGCAAAAACATGCTTTTTTAAAGAAGAAAAATAAAGATAAAAAATATGAACAATAAAATGGCAATAAATACATTTCTGTCAACAATTAAATCTAAAAATCTAAATAAATAAGCAGAACAGAAACAAATACACAGAGAACATTTTGATAGTTGCCAAATGGGAAGGGGGTTGGGGAGATGGATGAAAAAGGTGAAGGGATTTAGAAGTACAAATTGTAGTTATAGTATAGTCATTGGGGTTGTAAAGTACAGCATAGGGAATATAGTCAATAATATTCTAGTAACTATGTAAGGTGTCAGATGGGTATGAGATTTTTCAGGACGATCACTTAAGTTTTATAATGTCTCATCACAGGTGTATACCTGAAACTAATATGTATGCCAACTGTAATTTAAAAAATAAAAAAGAATAATTAGAAAAAAATGATTAGAGAAGGTTTTCCTCTTTGAGGTCATGCCCCAGAGGCTTCTGGCCAAAGGTGAAGCTGTTAGTAACTGGGAAAAGGGGGCTGGGGATGGGAGAAGGGGAGTTGGAGACCCAAAAAATTACCCAGTGTTTTCCAAACCACTGCACAGTGGGCCAGTGTGTATGTTGGCTAACTTTGTGGGCTTTGTAGTCTACTGCTTGTTTGTTAATTTTAATTCTTACCTAAGGATATGTTTTTATTGATTTCAGTGAGAGCGAGAAACCAGTCAGTTGCCTCCCATTCGTGTCCAACCAGGGAGGGAACCCACAACCTTGGTATGTTCCCTGACCAGAAATCGGACCTGCAACCCTTCAGTGCATGGGACAACACTCCAACCAACTGAACTACACCAGCAGGGCTCAGCTGTGTTTGAATGTAGTTTCATTTCTTACTGCCTGTGTGATCTTCTCTGCTTCATTTGTATATCTCTCTAAAGTGTGATGCGCTGATCAGGATTAACAGAACCAACTCAAGCATGATAAAGCAGAAAAGGGACTGTGCTGGCTAATGTGCTTGACAGAATGGGAGGTAGGGCAAGATTTAGGCAAGGCTCTGTGCAAGGACTCAGACAACCTCATCAGGAATCTATCATCTGCCTCTTTTTCTGCATGACTGTGATTCTCAAGCCATCTCCTACTTCATGGGGACAAAGATGGCCCACTCCTCCTCACAGCCTCAGCTATTGGTCTCCCCAGCTCAGCAGCCATAGTGAAATAGAATTTTTCTCCAGTTGTTTTAGAAACAGTTCCAGAGTTTATGCCCAATGTGTCTGATTGCCCCACTTTAGGGCACATGGCAGAAGGAGAGAAGTTTCTGACTGGCCAGACCTAGGTCACATGCTCTTACTTGGAGCCAAGCAATGGGATCAAGCCCTACTCAGATCCCACAGACCTGCTCTCAGGAGCCAGGGGTGGAAGCTGGGCAAGCAACAGCAGGCGTGTACTGCTGGGCCAGGATGCTGCCCTCCTCTACTTCTACCCAGCCTACCATATCTACGAGCTCTATTAGACATTTGTGTTCTTGTCATTCCTCACCTGGTACCATTCTTCTCTGGACTGTCAGTACCATTCCTCTCTGGCTGTCACAACAAGCTGCCAAATGTCAGCTCTGACATTGCCACTCATGCTGTTGAGGAGCAATGTGTCTGCCAGGTGCCAGATCACACCCTTGTGTCACCTTTTGGTAACTCTTTAGTAGCCATGTCTTGGGCTTGCAGCCACCAAGTCCACCAGATCTTTTGTCTGATGGCCCTGAAAGTTCCCTGGGCTCCAGAAGACTCAGAAGAGTCACAGAGGACTGCCTCAATTGGAGGCATGAGAGCTTCCAAGCCAAGTACTCTGAACTGAGCTCCTATAGCTGCTGGGAGGTGGTTTTCTTGAGCATAGCTCCTTCCTCAGGCTCAGAGCCCTCCTTGCAGCACTGCAGCCTCAGTGGAGAATGCCAACCCAGCCCAAGGTTCTTCCTGCCTGCAGCCAAGAATGCTGCAGTTCCTATGCCAGCCTGTTCTGGGGGAATCACAGGCCGTTAGTTCTGCATTTATTTCAAGGTTCTGGATTTTGTGGCTCCTTTTTTAATCCTCATTCAAGGATATTTTCCCATTGACTTAGAAAAAGTAGACGAGAGAGGGAAAGAAAAAGAGAAATATTGATGTGGGAGAAACACATTGATTGGTTGCCTCCTACACAAGCCCTGACTAGGGCCTGGGCTGGGGAGGAGCCTGCAGCCAAGGTATGTGCCCTTGACCAGAATCGAACCCATGACCCTTCAGTTCACAAGCCAACTATCTACTGAGCCAAACCAGCTAGGTCTGTGACTTTTTTTTATAAATCATCCTGTTAAGTAGGTCCCCTGCTCCTCTTCCAGCTGTCATTGAAATTTTTGGAACAAAGCAGATACTATCCTTTGATCCTAAGGATCTCTCTCTCTCTCTCTCTCTCTCTCTCTCTCTCTCTCTCTCTCTCTCTCTCTCTCTTTCGCTCTCTCTCTCCCTCTCTCCCTCTCTCCCTCTCTCCCTCTCTCCCTCTCTCTCTTTTAAATTCTCATGGGGGATCTTTTTCATTGATTTTTCTTTCTTAGAAAGGGAGAGACAGAGAGAAATATTGATGTGAGAGAAACACATCAATTGGTTGCCCAGGGAGGATCATGCAATATAGGTATGTGCCCTTGATGGGAATCGAACCTGCAACCCTTTGGTCCATAGTCCAACACTCTATCCACTGAGCCAGACCAGCTAGGATGGGATCTGCCTTTCTGGCCCCAAGTACTGCTAAGAGGGGCTTGAGCTAGTCCATGGAGGACACTGGCTAACTTGAAGCCTGAGTCAGGGAGAAAGGAGAGGAAGGAAAATAAGAGAAGGAGAAGAGGAGCGAGGAGATGAAGTCAAGCCTAACAAAGTTTCTTTTCCTAGGGGGTGGCCAGAGACCTATGACATGAATACCTTGGAGCCCAAGCCAGAGCAGAACAGCATGCCCTCTGGGGGCCGGCCCCCCTACCGCAGCAATGTTCCCTGGCAGTGGAGTGGGCCTGCCTCGCACAACTCTCTACCAGCCTCCAAGTGGGCCGCTTCTGCTACCTCTGGCCATGCTCAGTCCCTGAGCCGGCCCCCAAAGCAGACTCCTATGGTCCCCTTTCGGGAGTCCCAGCCCCTGCACAGCAAGAGGTAAGGACCCCCAAGAGCATCAACCTCTTCTCCATCTCCCCCCTGTCCTTTTCTTTCTCTTTCCTTTTCTTTCCAGTCTCTCATTAAGTCTTTCTCCTTTCCTTCTTATCCTTTGTCTTCCCCCCTCCTCCCTTCATTCATCCATGCCTTCCTTCCTCCCTCTGTGCATGCTTCCCTTTCCTTCAATTTATAATCTGAGCCTATTGTGTGAGGGCCTAGTGCTAATAGCTCAGTGTCTGAGGTGGAAATTCACCATACTGTGTATGGTTAAAACTGTATGTTTTTTTTAAAAGGTCAGGGGACTGATAAGCACAGAGTATAGGATGGGATAACTTCCTGAGGGAAGCAGGGAAGTAGGAAGGGGAGCAGTCCACATGTATATAGGTATTGCCGCCATTCTAGTACAAAGAGTTTATTGTGGTGACATATACCTTACAGATAAATTCTTTTGAATATATTATATTAAAATATATAACTGGTTTAGCTCAGTGGGTAGAGCGTCAGCCTGCAGACTGAAGGGTCCCAGGTTGGATTCTTGTTAAGGGCAGATGCCTAGGTTGCTGGCTTGATTCCCCAGTAAGGGACCTGCAAGAAGCAGCCAATCAATGACTCTCTCATCATTGATGTTACTATCTCTCCCTCTACCTTCCTTTCTGAAATCAATAAAGATATATATTTGGGGGGAAGGGAAAAGATAAAGGAAGTTTTTTAAGAAATGGAGGGATCTAAGCTGCAGAGAAGCATGTCGTCCTAAGAGTGGGCTAAAACAGCCCTGTCAGGTCCTTGTCAGGGCCACAGTGGCTGAGGGCATGGGAAACCAAAGAGGGGAAGACAGGGGTATCCCAGCTTCCTGCTGCCCTTTGCTCAGAAGCCCTCTCCACCCCCAGATGGGATGTGGTTGGGCCTGAGTGAAAGGTCTCTGTCCCTTTTCTGTGAGGGCAAGGGTATCTTCCTCACTCACCCACCTTCTTCCTACCTCCTGTCTGTTCCAGGCCTGTTAGCTTCCCAGAAACCCCTTACACAGCATCACCAGCAGGAGTCGACAAAGCCCCTCCCTACCGACAGCCTTCTGGGAGCTTCTCCACCCCAGGCTCGGCCACTTACGCAAGATACAAGCCATCCCCAGAAAGGTCAGAATCTCCACTCTTTTCAAACTAAGGAATCTGGTGAAGCCTGGGGATCCTTCTTTCCCAGAAAATGCACATACCCTATAAGTCCAAGGCCATTTTATGGGGTTTCTGGCACCCCGCGGGTCATCAGAGGGTTGGCTGTGCCTGAGCAGGATTCCTGTTGGCTTATCTTGCAGCAGAATATTGGTTGCCACTTTCTTGATACCTATATCACTTGTTTGAGCAATAGCATTCGCCTTCCAGCATGGCCATGTATTTCTCTCTCCAGCCCCACTCCCCAGGACCAGACCACCTGCATTACCCACTTTTCAAAACCTCTCAGGCTTCAGTCCTGTCCCCTTGGATCCTTCCCCAGTCTGGTAGCCTAAGGGGTTGTCCCAACTCCTCCATGACTCCCCGTGCCTCCAAGGATAAACCCAGCTACCTTCAGCCCTGGTGCCCTGGTGCCCCTCTTCTGGGGTCCCAGGGACCCCCACCATTCTCTTGTCATCAGACCTGAGCCATGGGCCTCATTCTGGATGTCTCCCTTTGTTCTCTCCTTTACTGTGGTCTTCAGCCTTCTGAACATATCTGCCCCTACCCCCTCCTCCTGTCCCCCCTGCCCCACTCTGGACACCTCCCTGAGCCCCCAGCTTCCCTCCCACTTCTTCTGGTTCATCCTCCACTCAGCAGAAAGGGAAAATATTTCTATATCTGGCCATATATGTCCCCTGCTCCCAAGTGTCTTAGAGCCCTCGGGACACAGCCTCAGGGCCTCCCTGTGGCCCCCCAAACCCTACCTGTCTCTCCGGCTTTCTGCAGTGCCACATATCACCACCACTGGTCACTTCCAGTTTCTTAGGTAGGCTGTTTGCATTTCAGTTCTCATCTTCTTACCTCTGCCTGGTTAATTTTTCACTCTTGACCCTCACACCCCACCCCTTCCCTGACCACCTGAGCACTGGTGCTCCTCCTCCAGGAAGTCTTGCCTGAACCTCCCCTAGCACTAGGGACTACCACTCTGTCCCTCAGTTCCCTGAGTATTTCCTGATCTTGAGCATTCTCCATTCTGTTAGCCTAGTTGAGAGAGAGAGAGAGAGCACATTCATGCTTTTCAAGAGCCAAGACCTTCCTGGTTCATCTGTATGATTATCATACAGCACAGGTCTGGCACATGGTAAGATTCTTGGTATATGTTTGATGAAAGGATGGAGTGAGTTAGTGATTATGTTTATATAGGATTACCTTCCATAAGACCAAAGATCAGTCCTCTAAGCTTGTGGGTCTCCATCTTCAGTGTGCCTCAGAATCACCTAGGAGGAGGACTTGTTAAAATACAAGTTACTGGGCCTCTCCCTCTAGTTTTCAGTTTGGTGGGTCTGTAGTAGAATGTTCCATACCAATGCTGCTGGTCCAGGAAACACACTTTGAGAGCCGCTGAACTAAACCATTGTTTGATTGAAAGCCTCTGCTGTAAAATGGGGAAAACACACTCTTTCATCTTCTAGTAGTTACCATTCAACTTTCATTCAGCAAAGGGTCCCAAGAGCTTTTTGTGTGCCAGGTGAAGGGAGAACTATTTGAAATACTTTTCAGGGGGCTATTGTCAGTGTTGCTGACTGTGATGGAGAGAGGGTCTTAGAACCAGTGTGTACTCTGATGCATGCTCAAATAGACTCAAGGGGAGTACAGTCCAGCCCCAAAGTTCTAGGCTGGCTATCTAGAGGAAATGACACTTGAATGGGGCTTTGAAAGATTAGTAAGAGTTTGTCACAGAAAGGAGGGAGTAAGCAGAACAGTATGGAACACAGGAGATGTGGAGAGGAGTCTTGCGTAGGGGTGATGCTACTGATGACTCCAGAGAGCTTTTTTTTTTCAAAGGCTCAGTGTCCTCCATAATTATTATTTTTAAACTTTCTATTGGAAATAATAACAATTCACAGGAAATTGAGAAGAAATGCACAGGGAATTCCTTCACCTAGCCTCCCCAGTGTTAACATCCTGCTAACTAGGATATAATATCAAACCAAGACATTGGTACAATGCCTAGAGGTTCTTCAGAATTCATGCCCTGAGCATGCATGAAAATAAGTTTTTATTTCTCTGGGATAAATGCCCAAGAATATAGTTGCTTGCCAAGATAAAGAATCAACCTAAATATCAGTCGACAGACTAATGAGTAAAAGAACTGTGGCATATACACACAGTGGAATATTATTCAGCCATGAAAAGGGCTATTCAGCTATTTGCAATAGCATGAATGAGCCTGGAGGGCATTATGCTAAATGAATTAAGTCAGAAAGAGAAAGACATATGCTGTACGGTATCACTTCTATGCAGAATCTTAAAACAAGTCAAACTCAACAAAGAGAATAGAATGGTGTTTGCCTGAGGGGTGGGGAGATGGGGAGATTTTGCTCAAAGGGTACAGAGTTCCAGTTATGAGATTAATAGATTCTGAGATGGACAGTATGGTGGCTATAGTTAATCAGTTAGCTGCTGCATGTCCAAAACAGAAGGTCTGCTGTTTGTGTCTGTAGACGCTTATGAGAGGCAAATGGTTAATAACTCCATATTATACACTTGAAATATGCTGAGAGAATAGATCTTAAGCATTCTTACCAAAAAAAAGTAACTGCATGAGATGATAAAGGTGTTAATTAACTTGATTGTAGAAGTCATTTCACAACTCATATTGTGCACTTTAAATATATTACAGTTTTGTTAGTTATACTTCAAAGTTAGGGAGAGATGTTTCTGAGAGTGCTCCTTGCTCAGCAAATTGAGAACAGCATTAATTCAGTGAATGGGTGAACTGACTACTCTGTATTGCAAGTAGAGAAGTGTTTAGAAAAAATACAATTGCTTTATTGTATGATATGTCTATTTTTAGTTTTAAAAGGTACTGCCAAACTATTTTCGAGAGTAGCTATACTATTTGCACCCCCCTGGCAGGGTAGGAGTGCTCCAGTTTCTCCTCCTCCTCAACACCATTTGTGTCATCACCAGTTTTTGTTTAACCATTCCACTAGGTGCATAATGATACCTTACTGCGGCTTTAATTTGCGTTTCTCTAATGGCTAACAATGTTGAACACACTTTCATTGCTAATTTGCCAATTATATCTCTTCAGTAAAATGTCTTTTGCCCATTTTTTAATTGGATTTTATGCTCTTCCAATGTGGGAGAATTCTTTCTGTAATCTAGACACAAGTCCTTTGTCAGATATGTGATTTGCTAATATTTCCTCCCCACACTTTAGTTTATCTTTTCATCTTAACCAGGTCTTTTGCAGTACTAAAGTTTTAATTTTGATGAGGTCCAAACTATGATTTTTTTTCTTTTTATGGTTATGTTTTTGGTATAAAGTCTAAGAATTACATGCCTAGATATGGGCCCTGAAGACATTTTTATGTTTATTTTTCTAGAAGTTTTATAGTTTACATTTAAGTCTGTGATTCATTTTGAGTTAATTTTTGCAAGAGGTGAGAGGTTTGGGTTGAAATTCCTTTTATTTGCCTACAGATGTCCAGTTTGTTCCATTTATTGCAAAGGATCTATTATACTGCTTTTGTCCCTTAAAGCAAAAATTCATTGGAAGCAGAAATTAATTGGTCACATTTGCATGGATTTATTTCTGTGTTCTCTAGTCAATCCCATTGATCTATGTTTATGACCTTAGCTACACAGGTGGATAGTTGAATTATTTCATTTTGCAGAAGGGAAACTGAGGTTCAGTGAGATGAATGTACTCAGTCAAGGTCCCTCTTCTGGAAGTTGTTGAATCAGGACTGGAACTTGGGCCTGTGTGATTCCAGATGGCTGGCCCTGACTCCAGACTCTACTTCCTGCCAAAGAACCCTGAGCTCACTCTCCAAATTAGCGCAACATTGCTCTGGCCAGTGTGGCTCAATGGATAGGACGTTGGCCCATATTCCAAAGGGTCTCAGGTTTAATTCCCAGTCAGGGGCACATACCTGGGTTGCAGGTCTGATCCCCAGCGCTGGTCAAGGTATTTAGGGAGAGGCAACCAATCGATGTGTCTCTCTCACATTGATGTTTCTCTTTCTCCCTCCCTCTCTTACTTCCTTTCTCCTGCTCTCTAAAAATCAATGGAAAAAAATATCCTCAGGTGAGGACAAAAAAAAATTTAAGGTGACATGCATGGTTCCCGTGGGCATCGCTGCCCCACCGTGACACTTGATGGCTGTGATTTGTATACTAGGCTCTCTGGCATTAACAAGTAGGAAACTAATGCTTTTTCTTTGAACTCAAGCTCTTATCACCCTACCCTTCCTTTCCAGGGCTCCAGTGGAGCCTGCCTTAGCTCTCTGTGGCCCATTATCTCAGCATTTTTATCTCTATCAGCAGTTGGACTTTAAGTTTTGCCAAATGTTCCTATCACACCTCATCCCTTGAAACTCCCAGAAGTGTCTTTCACGGGCCATCACCAGCCTGCAGTAAGAGGCTGAGAACAGGTCAGGGTGCCCCAGTGGCCTCTGGCCTTACCTCCTTTCCTCTTTTCCTGCTGCATAGTTGCCCCATGACATCCTGGAGCCTGTGTGTCCTGAGCCAGACATTCCAGCCCAGCACCAGAATTTTCTCCCTCGGGACTCCTCAGTCTCATGCTGTCTTCTCTAGCAGGTTGCTACTTTTAGGAAGGCAAAGGTCCTCATAGACAGAACCTGTCTTGTGGCCCATCTTAGATTTACCAAGAGCCAAGATGGCAAATTGGCCTACTCCTGCCTGCCATGTGAGTGTGAGCAAGTGACTTTCCCTCTCTGCACCTCAGTTTGCCCAGTTAAAATGTCTGTTTCTGAGCAGTGTTAAGAATATTGAAGGAGGGCCACCCTTTACAGCACTTGGAAAAGTGCCTGGTATATAGTAAGTGCTCCATTAGGGTGATGACTGTTCCTGCTGAGTGTGGTGTCTATACTGACAGCTGGAGTACAGAGGCTGGCAGATGCTCTCCCTGTCCTCAGGAGTTTGTTCCCCTCCTGTGCAAGAATAATAACCTACCCGCTCAGTTCAGAGCATTAAGGCAGAATTGTATGCCCAGCTCTGCAACCTGGCAGGGCTGGACTGGGCCCTAGACTTTTGCTCATCAAACCACCTGGTTAGCTTTTATTTTTTTCCTGTTTTTCTCCTTCAGTTCCATAAAGAGTGGTACATTTTATTAGGGGGCATTTGACTGCAAGTGACAGAAAGCCTAACTCGAAGAAGGCAGGAAGCATTAAGGGGTTTTATCATCACATAATAAGTCTAGAGTTAAAATGGGTTTAGGACTGGCTAGTTCTGCAATGAGGTTCTCAGGGACCAGCTCTCCTCATGAACCACAATAGCTACGGTGGCCCCCAGCAAAACCAGTACCCTGCAGAAGAAGAGGAGAAAACTTCTCTTTGTTTCCAAGAGTGTCTACTTCTGAATCAACCCCTGGCAAGGTCCCATTGGACCAGCATGACTGTCTTAAACTGTCAGGATGTGCTCAAACCACATGGCAGCATTATTGAGGGCCGCCAGAGCAGAATCTGGGCTCCACCAGCAAGGACAAAGATGAAGATGGCTGGCTATTAGAATAGTGGTTACATTGTCTGCCCTACCCTTCCATTGTCCCATCAGTCAGGGTAGGAGATAGATAGCAGGCTGGAGCCTTCCACCTAGAAGAAGCTCTTCCTCACGTTTACGTCTTTCTTGTTCCTCTGGTCTGTAGCCAAGTGGGAAGCTCTGTTCCAACATCCCAGTAGCCCAATCCTGCTGATCTTAAGGCAACCCCTACTTTTGTTTCCCAGGGTCAGTCAGTCAGTCTAGTTTGTGCCTGGAGATGCTTGAAACTACAGCGAGTTAGTTCCTCACTAAAACCTCAAGCCCTTTAATTTTAAAGTGATTTCCAATTCTGAGAAAAGATAAGAATATGTTATATTTTCTCAGAAGATATTAAAGATATATTTGATCTCTTAATCTCGGATTTTTGCCCAGAGTTGTGCATGGTGAGATGCTGGAATGTCCTGCATTCAACTTGACCAGACATGGCAGTAATAGGATGTCCCTGAATGGGACTTATTTAGCACCCCAAAGAATGGTCAGCATAGGCCAGTCAGTTTTCACTGGGATTATTATGTGAATGGACAAAGTACTGGTTGTCTTGATTGAGGACAGTAGCTGAGAGATGAAGCATAGTAAATACAGGGGAACCTCAATTCTCAAACATAATTCATTCCAGAAGGCTGTTTGAGAATTGATTTGTTCGAAAACCAAATCATTTTTCCCATTAAAAATAATGCCAATTGCATGGAGGCCACGGGGGCATAGCCTAACAAGGAGACAGAACTGAACCTCACATCACCCTTCTTGGCCCCAGATGATGGCTGGTTAGCCAGAGATGGGTAAGATTCCTTAGGGAACAGCCTAAGACAGGCACAGTCGCAGAGGGGTCATCAGGAGAGAACTTGAAGGTCAACAGAGGTGGGGCACAGACCCTCAACCCCCTAACCTTGCAGGGGCCTGAACTCTCACCCCTTCTGAGGGAGGTCTCCTACCCCCATGGCTGCTTCGCCTCCCATGCCCAGTTCAGATCGGGACCCAGGTTACAGACAGAGACTTGGCCAGCAACAGCAGCCCTATATCTAAATTCTGTCTAGCACCAGGAATGCTCAGGGCCTACTCAAGAATGCAAATAATCCTTTCCACTAATATTTACAGGGTAAACTAAGATTATTGTTTGAGTATTAAATTTGACAGTAAAATAGTAATCAAGTTCAGATTAATTTAAATTGGCTAATTGAAATAAGGGAATACTCAAGAAAATGTAAGTGTACTGGACAAAAAGCTGTTCCTAAAATATTAACTAAAATTTCTATTAGTAGTTCATCTCATCAGAAAGTTGTTTAACATGCAAAGAACCTAAGGCAGTCATACTTTTGTGCAAAAATTAAAATTTAAAGTTACCAAATTGCAACATAAATTTCCAAAACCCTCCATTAATAATAATTTTAAAAAGTGGGGGCGATAGTGGGGTAATATCATGTAAGGAAAAACATCCTGTAAGTAAATTACACCTAGAAAATTCTTATTCAGAAAATCAATTTCCATTTGTAATGCTAACAACAGGACACCCATGAAAACACATATGGTGTCAAAATAAGCCAAAGGAAAATCATTTGAGCAAAAATAAAAAGAATCCCAAGTCTAATTTACAGAAAAGATTCCTTTATTAACTTTTGGTCGAGAATATGTTTGTATATTTTCAGAAAACAACTCCAGCACCATATGGATTCCTGCAACAGAGAGGAACTGACAGGTCTGTTTCAACCATGAAGACAGTCCAGAGATGCAGGATGCTGATGACACCTTGCCATGCTAGCAGTCAGCAGCTGCTGTTCATCTGGACCAAACCAGAGAGGGTGGGACCTGCATCACCACCATTTGTCCACCATTCAGATATCATTGCTGACATGTGCACATAGGAACTATTTGACATTGAAACTGGGACTCAGAACTGTTGGACATTGTAACTGAGACTCAAACATTTTTTGTTCTTATGTTTATTTCTAGTCTGCAGATGCAAGATTTTTTAAAGAAAAGAAATGGGGGAAATAGATACAGAGGCAAAGAAGCATTGAACAGACTGTCAAACTACAGTGGGAAGGCAGGGGAGGGGAGGGGGCGGGGCTGTAAGAAATCAACCGAAGGACTTGTATGCATGCATATAAGCATAACCAATGGATACAAGACACTGGGGGGGGGGGGGGGGGGGGGGCGGGGCAGGGGGCAGGCGAGGGCATGTGCCGGGGGGTAGGGGAGGCCAGGGGAAGGCCAATGAGGGGGAAAAAAGGAAACATATATACTACTATTTGTAATGCTTTAAACAATAAAAAAATAAATATATTTAAAAAATAAAAATAATGCCAATTGGAAAAAAACAAGATAGCAGCACAGGTAAACACCTAAACTGCTGCCTCACACAAAAATTTCAAAAATACAACTAAAAGACAAAATGGACATCATCCAGAACCACAAGAACGTTGGCTGACTGGAAATTCTATAACTAAAAGGAAACAGAAACACACATGGAGAATCAGAGCAGCTGCAAAGCCTGAGTTATGGAGGCGTGTGCACGCTGAGAGGATGCGGCCAGAGAGGACGGGGCGTCTGAGTGCCTGGCTGGCGTGCTCTAGCAAGAAGGAGACAAAACCTCCAGACTGCGCTGAAACCCAGTTCTGACTGCACTGAATCCCAGTTCTGGGCGAGACCCAAGGGACCCAGGCTCATAATGGGGGGATCTGAACTGTAAGGCGGAATCACGGGAACAGTGAAAGGCAGAGGTCCAGAGGCACACAGAGTGGACGCACTGTTGACTGCCCTGCTGCTGGCTTGATCTGGTGGAGGGAGACAGGAGCTCCAGACTGTCCTGAAACCCAGTTCGAACTGCACTGAACCAGTGCTGGGTGAAAATCTGGGAGTCCAGATTCATTGGGGGAGAGACTGGACTGTTTGGCAGCAGGTGAAACTCGAGGGCACCTTTCTCTTAGAGGTCCTTGTAGCAATTGCCTGCGGACCCTGAAACCCAGGAATCTTGTGGGGCGGGGCTGGCTGGAAGCCAAGGCTGTTGGCTCCACCCTGAAACTCTGCTCTATGTAAGCTGAACACAGAGGCTTGTGCAGTTTTCCAAGTCTTGTTGCATAAGACTGTCTCCCAGCATAGACACAGATGATCCTCACAGCCAATTGGCCTGGAGATCAATTCCTCCCAGTGATACCAACAACAATCAAGACTTAACTACAACAAGGCTGTACACACAGTCCACAAAGGGGTGCACCAAGAGTCTCCACCTCAGGTAACAGGAGAGGCTGAGACACCTAGCACACAAAGCTACCCTACCAACTCAGGGAAGCTGTGAAAATGCAGAAACAAAGAAACAGATCACAAATGAAAGAAATGCAGGAAAACAAACGAGGTTACAAGGTTTTTCAAGAGGTTCTTAGAAAAGGCTGATAAATTCAGTGAGACCCTTGAGGATATGAAAAAGGACAAACTAGAAATTAAACATACACTGACTGAAATAAAAAATATTTTACAGAGACCCAAAAGCAGACTAGAGAAATGCAAAAATCAAGTCAAAAGATTTGAAATACCAAGAGGCCAAAAACACTCAACCAGAAAAGAAAAAAGAATCCAAAAATTTGAGGATAGTGTAAGAAACCTCAGGGACAACTTCAAGCATACCAACATCAGAATTATGGGGATGCCAGAAGAAGAGAGAGCAAGATACTGAAAACCTATTTCAAGAAATAGTGACAGAAAACTTCCCCAACCTGGTGAAAGAAATAGACTTACAAGTCCAGGAAGTGCACAGAACCCCAAACAAAAGGAATCCAAAGAGGACCACACCAAGACACGTCATAATTAAAATGCCAAGAGCAAAAGACAAAGAGAATATTAAAAGCATCAAGAGAACAACAGTTAGTTACCTACAAGGGAGCACCCATACGATTGTCAGCGGATTTCTCAACAGAAACTATGCAGGCCAGATGGGAATGGCAAGAAATTTTCAAAGTGATGAATAGCAAGAACCTACAACCAAGATTACTCTACCCAGTGAAGCTATCATTCAGAATTGAAGGTCAGATAAAGAGCTTCACAGATAAGAAAAAGCTAAAAGAGTTCATCAACACCAAACCAGTATTATATGAAATGCTGAAAGGTATTCTTTAAGAAGAGGAAGAAGGAGGCAAAGGTGGCTACTTCAAGCTAGAGCATGGATAAAACTGGAGAGCATTATGCTAAGTGAAATAAGGCAGTCAAAGAAAGGTAAATATCACATGATCTCACTCATTTATAAAATATAATGAACATAAACTGATGAACAAAAGAAGATCCAGAGACAGAGAAGCATTGACTGTCAAACCTCAGAGGGAAGGTATGGGGAGGTGGGAGTAAGGGGAAGAGATCAACCAAAGGGCTTGTATGCATGCATATAGGCCTAATCGATGGACACGGACACCAGGGGGGGTGAGGGCATGAGTGGTGAGGGGAGGAAGGGTTGGAAGGGGTAATGGGGGATGAGGACACATATGAAATACTTTAATAAAGAAATTTAAAAAATAATAATGCCAATTGAGCTAATATGTTCCAGACTCCTTTTCACATATCACTGCCTCTGAAATTTCATCACCACTGGCAAACTGCTTTTCCTTTATTTAAATCAACAACAGTTTTTCTACCTCTTTAATGCCTGTGATTGTTGTTTTGTGAGCAGTTTCATATCTTTAGCAACATCAGCAAAGTCATGGCCTCTTTATGTTTTAAAATTGTGCTAATTGTCTATTTCACCAGCAGCAAAAGAAAAAAAGAACATGAAAATATTCACAGCCCAATTTCCTGAGGTGTAGCCTGAGAGGTGTTTTTTGTCATGCCGAAGTATCAGCATAAAAGGTTATCAGGTTGAGAACTGAAGTTGTATTAGAAAAGGGAAACATGTTTTCAGTGAACACCTTGGTTGAGAACCAAATTGTTAGTGATGGAACATGTTTTAGAACGAAGGTTTGACTGTATGTGCCACTAAAGTTAGGATTAGGTTTAGCTGCATATAGAAAGCAGATATTCAGATGAAATAGTTTCTTTCTCCCACATTCTCAGAGACCTCTTCACTAATGCTCTGCCATCCTTGGCCTGTTGTCTGCCAGAGCTTTAGCCTTAGGAGATGATGAGGCATTGGCACCTACAACACACCTCCAGAGGTTTCCTGAAAGTCACATGCAGCACTTTTAACTCATTGGCCAGAACTGCAAGAGAGTCTGGGAAATGTAGTCTGTTAGCTGATGCTGCCCCAAATATTGTTGGAATTCTGTTAGCAGGGCAGAAGCAGAGAATAGATACTGGGGGAGCTGCCTTCATGTCTGCCACTCATACCTTCCACTTTCCTCTGATGGACCCCAGCCACTGCTGATGTTTTCCTTTAGTGCTCAGATATGATATAGACATTTTGAAAAAATAGAATAAACATGTCCATACTTCAATTTCCAGCTGTGGTAGAGCCACATTTTACTAGGTTCCCCCTAAGGTGAAGATTGCTTATGTATTTTATTGTTTGGGCTCTCTCTTCCTTTCCTGGAGGCATTAGAAGTCAAGGTCTAGGAGGGTAGGAATAATGTATACATTTTGGGGAGGCGAGTAGGGTTGAGTTTTCAGAAAATCCAGTGCACCACTGAAGCACCCCTCTGCTGCCCTGGCAGCATTGAAGCCTAGGGGTTTGTAGTTGTCTTTGCAGAGGCAACCCTGGCTTTGTAGCTGGCAAGACAACCCTAGAGAAGCTAACTTCTCTTTGGGATATTGGGGGTCCCAGTTTATTACTCTTCCAATCTGCAAGTATAGACACAAGCAGCCGAATGGGGAATGTCAACATCCACTTTATACATAGAGGCTCAGTAACCCCCAGAGTACAGGGCCTGTGTCCGTGGGGTGCAAGTGACTGAAATTTGGCTAGTTTGAACCTTGTAGGAATTTATTATCTCACAGAAAAGGAGGCTCCGGCAGAACAGGCTTCAGGGAGACTTAATTAGGCATTGTGACAGTATTATCAAGGGCCTAGTTCCTCTTCCTCCTCTTTTCCACCCTCAGCATTGGCCTCATCCATCTTTAGGCTATTGTGAGAGAGAAGCACAGACTCATGGTGTTATATCTGGACCCAGCAGTGCCTGAATGAAGAAGAGAGGCCATTTTTCCTCATCATTTCTCTTAAGAGCAAGAGACTTTTCTCAGAAGCTCTTCCCCATGCCCCAGTGGAGTTGGGCCATTTCAGTCAGGTTATGCTAGGTAACAGACACAAGAAACTCTCAGTGACTTATATCAGTCAAGGTTTGTTTCACACCCACACTGCAGCTCCACTGGCAGGACACCTCTCAGGATACAGGCACCACCACCTCCCAGGCATACCCCTCACAACTCATTGACGAGCTCTAGTCACACATCCCACCCGGCCAATCTAAAGGGGTCAAAAAGTGTAATCCTGCCACCTGCTTGCCAGATAGAGAGCCAGAATATTTTGTGGGAGTCTTAATAACTCACACCCTTTCCCATCTCAGTGGCCAAAATTGTGTCATTTGCCTGTCCTGACCCACCCCCAGCCAAGGTTGGTTTCCTTCATGATGGGCTCTGATGTATGGTGGAATGGACATTAGGTGGTGTTCATTGGATTCACTCCAGGGCATAGAGAATGCCGCTGAGATTGAGGCCCAGGGTGAGACTTCTGTCACGTCCCTTAAACCTCAGTCTTGGCCTGTGGTGTACAAAGCCAGCCTCCAGGAGAATCTTTGACTAGGAGATAATTATTTCACAAGTTCCACACCCAGTGTGGTAGGAATGTTATCCCTTTTTTCAAATGGGAAAACTAAAACTGATGAGTTATGCTGCTAGTAAGGGCCTCATTCATTCTGAGACCTGAATCCACAGCTTCTCCCGCAGTGCCTTCCTCCACGGAGTCCGAAGGCCAGTTGTCCCAGCTCACCCTGGGTCATATGTCAGCCTCAAGCTAAGTGCTGGCATACAGGATGTCATTCAGTCCCGCAAGAAAGAGACTGTAGTGATCATCTCTTGACAACTAGGCAAACTGAGGCTCCAAGCTGAAAAATTGACTGCCTGGCTGAGCAAAAGGCAGTAGTGAGGTTTAAACCCCAACCTGCTGGCTCCAGGGTTCCTGTGTGTACACATAGACTGCCTTATCCTGCTCTTCCCCACCAGAGAGAGGAAGCCCAAGGCAGGCCCCATTTTACAGCCAAAAAACGGGACCTCTGAAAGGCCTGTGGGTAGGGCCATCGCCTAAGTGGCTTCTGCTCCTCCACCCTGGAGAACCCCTCCTTGCCCAGCACTCCCTGCCACCAACAGCTCCTTGGCCTCCTCCCTCAGGCTACAGCACATTTAGCCTCATCTAGCCTCCCTCCACTTGGGCGCTCCTGTGCTTAAAATCCACTGGAGACTAGCTCTCGGGCGGTTTTGACACACCAACCCTTCACCCTGCACTTGTCTCCTCTCACTCTCCCGCAGGTATGCGGCCGCCCCACACCCACTGCTGTCTTTTGATCCTCACTTTGGCCATGACGGGATATCCAGCGGGGACTCCTCCTCGGGTGGACTGACCAGCCAGGAGAGCACGATGGAGCACCAGAAGCCAGGTAGGAAAGGCTTTCCTGGGCCAGCTATTCCCTCCTGCATCACCCTACACGATCTCTCCTCACACAGCTTGACGGGTAACACCCCTCCTCCTGGCATATGGATAAAGCACACAGGAAAGCTGTGAGGGGGCCACACATAGATTAGAGAGATCACCCAGCAGAACAGTGGGGACCACAGAGCAGATCCTTCTTCACCCAGACAGGGCATCAGCAGGGTATCTGCCAACATTGTCAGTCAAGATTCAAGTACAGATGTGTGACATGAAGGTGGCAACCGCAGAGGAAAGAGTTGAAAAGGACTAAAAGTAGTGCTCTCGGGAAGCAGAACCCACTGGGTTCTGAGGCTTTTCATTGCACAGACCCTCTTGTTTTATATTCTTGACTATTACGTAGGTGCAGCACATACCGAGAAAAGAGCTTAAATCATGAATGTCCAGTGTGATGACATATCACAAAGTGAGCATGCCATGTTCCACACCCAGAGCAAGAACATGGCCCGTACCCCTCCCAGTCAACACCCCACACAGGCCACCCCCGCCCTGCTTCTCACAGCCCAACTTTGTCTTACTTAGTTTTGAATTTCATGTACACAGAATGTAGTACTCATGCTGAATGCATGAGTCTGGCTTCTGTTACTCAAAGTGGGCCATGTGATTGAATGTGAAAAGTGTCCATGTAGCAACACAGTTTCTGAGTAGTTCTCATTCCATTATCTGAATGACCCACTACTAACTGATGGACATCTGAGTGGTTTCCACTTTGGCACTGCTTAGACTGGTGCGGCTGAAGATGAGCACTGTGTCTGTCTTTGGATGAGCACAGGCCCACACATTTGTAGGTTATGTACCTGGGAGTGGAATTGCTGGGTCATATGTTTAATTTTGTAAGAGACTGCCAAACCTTTTCCCAAAGTGACAAACCATTTCACACACCCACCTATGATATCTGAGAGTTGTAGTTGCTCCATGTCCTCACCTACCTTTTCATTTGAGCCATGTAGTAGTAGCAGCACATTGTGGTTTTAATTTGCACTTTTCTGGTGCTTAAGGAGACTAAGCATCTTCTCATCTCTTTATTCTCCTATATGTAATGATTATCATGGGTGCATACACTAAGATGAATATTTTCAACATAGTTTTTCATGACAAACTACTGCCCCTTTGAAGTCTGAGAACCACTAGGTGAATGGGCAGATTCTAAAAAAAGAAAACCAGTGAAATTAGAGAGGAAGAGTGGATATGTCTGCTTAGGTGATCTTCCAGAATTTCCAGGCAGCTCAGGATGACCATGCCGGCACGCTATCAGCTTCCCCAGGCATTGTAGGGTAGGGAAGAGGTTGCATAGCCCAGGACTGGTGGCCTAGGGAAGTCCTTGGCATCCCAGCCCCATGGTGCCCTTAAACCAAGAAAACAGATGGACTCGGCGAAGTAGGTTGTCCTCCAGGGCCTGTAGTCACCCTTGGTCCTGCCTGTCCCTGCCTGCAAGTCTGTGATCTTGGCTCCAAGACAAACAGATTTGCATCTCTCTTTTTTTACCCTCGCCCAGTTCAAAAGAAGAGAAAAGTGTTACTTGGTGATCTCATTACACTAAAGTGTAAATGAGGAGGAAATTTTTCTAGCATTCACCATGGGCCCCAAATAAAGTGTCAGAGAAACTCACCATTATTCTTATGTCTCCTTTCTTCTGTCTCTTAGAGCTCGAGTCCCCTGTCACTTCCTTGGGACCTTATTATAAATCAATAGACCCCTTCTCCTCCCCTAGACCTTCCCCGCAAAATCAGGGCAAGCATCATGAAGTCTATAATGTATTCAAAATACAGAAAAAAAGTTAGTTCAGGCTGAGAGGAGTCAGGCACCATGACAGACAGGATTTGCCCAACCCTAAGCAGATGATGATAATCTTAGTAAAAGCAACAGGGTTTTATGTGCCATTTCCTCCTATTTAATCACCTCAGGAGCACAATAGAATGGGCACTTTTCTTAAAATATATTTTTATTGATTTCAAAGAGGAAGGGAGAGGGAGAGAGATAGAATGAAACATCAATGATGAGAGAGAATCATTGACCGCTGCCTGCTGTATGCCCCCTACTGGGGTTCGAGCCCACAACCCAGGCATGTGCCCTTGACCAGAATCAAATCCAGGACCTTTCATTTCACAGGACGACACTCTATCCATTGAGCCAAACCAGCTAGGGCTAAAATGGGCACTTTTTACTGCCCCATTAGAAATGAGGAAGATGAGACACAGAAAGGTGATCACTTGGCCGAGGTTTCTGCTGATAAGTGTCAGCGTTCAGATTTGAACCAAGGCCTGATGGGTTCTAGAACCCCTCCTTAACCCACAATTCCTCACCCACAGAGTGTGGTCGTTTCTTCAGCCTCAGAGCACCCAGATTCGGAAGGTGTCCTGAGGACCAACAGCTACCCCAAGTTCTTGCATGGCCAGGGTTTCAGCATGTGAAGGGTGAAGCATGAGAGTCAGGTCACTGGGGACCAATTCAAAGGATCAGTGCAGGACCCAGGCTCAGGGCTAGCCAAGGGCAGATCCAGGGACACTGAGGCAGCCGGATAGGGGAAGGAACCTGACCCTTCACTAACAGCACACCAGGCTGAGCACCAGGGATACAGTGTGAGCCAAGCAGGCATATACCCTGACATTCTGCTGGGATAGATGAACAGTGATAAGTACTCACCCATAATGCTGAGTATCAAGTGGAACTAATAGTGCTGAGAGAAATTGGTGGCATTTGGGAGAATCTCTGAGCAAATCAGGCAAAGGAGACAGCAGGGAGAACATTCCAGAGAAGGGAAGAGCTAGTCAACATCCCTGAGCTAGAATGATCTGGTTTTGGGGGAACAGTAGAAGGCCCGTATAGAGACCTAATGGGAGGTAACGGGGACAGAAGGCGTGGTGCACAGATAGGATGGGATCTGCCTCAGGTGATCACGGGGTCTCCTTACTACAGAGTGGAGTCAGTGGAAGGGGAAAGATGGGTGGGTTCTGGACATGGTCATTTGAAGGTAGAGTTTTTTGGTATTTTTGCGGGTTTTTAATTTCTTTTTCTCATTTTGAAGGTAGAGTTGACAGAATTTCCCAATGCCTCAGTGTGGGTAAGAGAGAAAGGAATCAAGGGTGATGCCAAGTTTTTGGCCTGAGGAGCTGAAAGGATAGAGCAGCTATGGACTGAGCTGAAGAGACAGAGATTCCAGTTTGGAAGAAGACAAGGAGCTGACTTTGACCATGTTCAGTGGGAGGTGCTCAGCCGTATATACCAACCTGAAGTCAAGGGAGAGTCTAGGCCAGAGGCAGAAATATGTGCATCATCAATGTCCTAGGTGGTAGCTAAGGCTGGATGTGACAGCCATAGACTTGGCTCTCTATAGAAATGTGGTTTCCTGGCATAGGCTGGCAGCCTCCCAGGAGACCAGCACCTTCTGGGGGTGTGGGATGTTCCAAAGAGGATAATCATCTCCAGAGGCAGAGAGGTGGCTGTCTTCTCTGCTCAAGTATCCATGGTTCCCCCATGAAAGCCACACACTTCGACTGTGCCAGACAGGCTGCTCTCGCAGTGATCCTCTGACAGGCCCACCTTCCCCAGAGCATTTAAAAGATTAATAGAGAGAAATCAAGATGGCGGTATAGCTAAACACCTAAACTGCTGCCTCGCACAACAATTTCAAAACTACAGCTAAAAGACAAAACGGATATCCAGAACCACAAGAAGGCTGGCTAAATGGAAATTCTACAACTAGAAGTAAAGAGAAAAGCACACAGAGACTCAGAGGAGCTGCAGGAGGCAGAGGTACTGAGATGCACATGTGGAGAAGACATGTCAAGAGGGGACTGGCAATTGAGTGCACGGCTGGCTTTCTCAAGCGGGAGGGAGACAAAAGCTTCTAACTGTGCTGAACTCCAGTTCTGGGCAAGACTCTGGGGACCCAGACTCATACAGGGTAAAACTGTACTGTCAGAAAAGAGAAAAGCACACTGAGACTCAGAAGAATTGTGGAAGGCAGAGGTACTGAGGCGCGTGCACGGAGGGAGCAGTCAACTGAGTATGCGGCTGGCTTTCTCAAGCAGGAGGGAGATAAAAACCTCCTGACTGCACTGAACTCCAGTTCTGGGTGAGACTCTGGGGACCCAGACTCATTCGGGGAGAAACTGAACTCTCTGGCAATAGGCAGAACTTGAGGGAAGCTTTCTCTCAGAGGTGCTTGCAGCGATTACCATGGGACACTATGACACAAGGTCCTATTAAGACAGGGCTGACGGGAAGCCAAGGTTGTCTGCTCCACCCAAGACTCTGCCCCATCCATGGAGCACTTGTCCCATGCAAGTCTTGTCTCATAAGGGTATCTCCAGCACAGAAGTTCTTCCAGCATAGACACAGCTGATTCTCACAGCCAGTTGGCCTGGAGGTCAATTCCTCCCAGTGATACCAACAACAATCAAGGCTTAACTACAACAAGACCGTGCACACAGCCCACAAAGAGGTGCACTAAGAGGGTCCACCTCAGGTAACTGGGGAGGCTGAGCCACTGGGCCCTATGGGACACCCAGTACACAAAGTCACTCCAGCAACTCAGGGAAGCAGCCAAAATAAGGAGACAAAGAAAGAGATCATAAATGGAAGAAATAGAGGAAAGCAAGCAACTGGATATAGAGTTCAAAACCAGAGTTATAAGGTTTTTTAAAAATTTTCTAGAAAAGGCCGATAAATTTATCGAGACCCTCGATATGAAAAAGGACCAACTAGAAATTAAGCATACACTGACTGAAATAAAACATACACAGAGATCTAACAGCAGACTAAGAGGATCGCAAGAATCAAGTCAAAGATCTGAAATACAAAGAAGCAAAAAACACTGACTGGAAAAGAAAAAAGAATCCAAAAATATGAAGACAGTGTAAGGAACCTCTGGGACAACTTCAAGCATACCAACATCAGAATTATAGGAGTGCCAGAAGAAGAGAGAGAGCAAGATACTGAAAACCTATTTCAAGAAATAGTGACAGAAAACTTCCCCAACCTGGTGAAAGAAATAGACTTACAAGTCCAGGAAGTACACAGAACCCCAAACAAAAGGAATCCAAAGAGGACCACACCAAGACACATCATAATTAAATGCCAAGAGCAAAAGATAAAGAGAGAATATTAAAAGCAGCAAGAGAACAACAGTTAGTTACCTATAAGGGAGCACCCATACGATTGTCAGCGGATTTCTCAACAGAAACGATGCAGGCCAGACGGGAGTGGCATGAAATATTCAAAGTGATGAACAGCAAGAATCTAAACCAAGATTACTCCATCCAGCAAAGCTATCATTCAGAATTGAAGGTCAGATAAAGTGTTTCACAGATAAGAAAAAGCTAAAGGAGTTCATCACCACCACACCAATATTATATGAAATGCTGAAAGATATTCTTTAAGAAGAGGAAGAAGATAAAGGTAAAAATATAAATTATGAACAACAAATACACATCTATCAACAAATGAATCCAAAAATCAAGTGAATTAATAATCTGATGAACAGGATAAACTGGTGAATATAACAGAATCATGGACATAGAGAGGGAATGGACTGACAATTCTTGGGGAGAAAAGGGGTGTGGGAAGTGCAGCAAGAGACTGAACAAAAATCTTGCAACAATGGGAGAGGACAGTGCGGGGGGTGGGGGGGCGGGTTAGGGCTGAGGGTGGGGTGGGAACCAGGTGGAGAGGAGCTATGTGGGAAAAAAGAAGAACAATTATAATAAAGATTTAAATTTTTTAAAAGAAAATGAAAGATTAATAGATATTAACTAGTCCTTTCTTGGTTATTTTTTGTTGTTTTGGTGTTGTTTTTTAAGGTCAGATGCTCAATACAGGCTCACTGGTTTCTAGGAGTTTAAACTAATTTATACTCACACCAGCCATCACGATTTTAAATGTTTCACATCTGAACCAGCAATTTCACTTGTATAATTCTTTCCCAGACAATCCTGCACTTGTTCAAAATGTAAGTATATTGTAAAATGAAAATCTACTTGTAGGACAGTGTTTATTATTAGCCCATTTTCATTAAACAAAAATAAATTACATTCATTTAACCAACAAAAGATTGCTACTTTATATATACATATAAAGAATCCTATAAACCAATAAGATAAAAAATAGTCAATTCCATGGAAAACTGGGTAAAATATGCAAGCAGGTAATCCTGTCTATTTTTTTTATTTTTTATTTTTTTTAATCTTTATTCTTCAGTTTATTAATTACATTGTTCCCCCTTTTTTATCCTCCTATATCTTCCCTCCACCCCGTACCTATCCCACCCTCCGCCCTCACCTCCCCTTCCCCAATGTCCTCTCCCATTGTTGCAAGATTTTTGTCCAATCTCTTGCTGTACTTCCAACAACACTTTTCTCCCCAAGAATTGTCAGTCCATTCCCTCTCTATGTCCATGATTCTGTTATATTTACCAGTTTATCCTGTTCATCAGATTATTAATTCACTTTATTTTTAGATTTATTTGTTGATAGATGTGTATTTGTTGTTCATAATTTACACTTTTACCTTTTTCTTCTTCCTCTTCTTTTTTTTCCCCTTTTTTTTAATCTTTATTGTTCAGTATATTAATTACATTGTTTCCCCTTTTTATCCCCCTATAGCTTCCCTCCACCCTGTACCTCTCCCACCCTCCACCCTCACCTCCCCCTCCCCACTGTCCTCTCCCATTGTTGCTAGATTTTTGTCCAGTCTCTTGCTGCACTTCCCACAACCCTTTTCTCCCCAAGAATTGTCAGTCCATTCCCTCTCTATGTCCATGTCTCTGTTATATTCCCAGTCTATCCTGTTCCACAGCCTATCAATTCACTTGATTTTTATGTTCATTTGTTGATAGATGTGTATTTGTTGTTCATAATTTTCATCTTTACCTTTTTCTTCTTCCTCTTCTTAAAGAATATCTTTCAGCATTTCATATAATATTGGTGTGGTGGTGATGAACTCCTTTAGCTTTTTCTTATCTGCGAAGCACTTTATCTGACCTTCAATTCTGGATGATAGCTTTGCTGGATAGAGTAATCTTGGTTGCAGATTCTTGCTATTCATCACTTTGAATATTTCTTAACACTCCCGTCTGGCCTGCATCGTTTCTGTTGAGAAATCCGCTGACAATCATATGGGTGCTCCCTTGTAGGTAACTAACTGTTCTTCTCTTGCTGCTTTTTTTTTTTAATATATTTTATTGATTTTTTACAGAGGGGAAGGGAGAGGGATAGAAAGTCAGAAACATCGATGAGAGAGAGACATCCATCAGCCGCCTCTTGCACGCCCCCTACTGGGGATGTGCCCGCAGCCAAGGTACATGCCCTTGCCGGAATCGAACCTGGGACCCTTCAGTCCGCAGTCCGACGCTCTATCCACTGAGCGTCTCGGCTCTTGCTGCTTTTAATATTCTCTCTTTATCTTTTGCTCTTGGCATTTTAATTATGACGTGTCTTGCTGTGGTCCTCTTTAGATTCCTATATTTTGGGGTTCTGTGTACTTCTTGGGCTTTTAAGTCAGTTTCTTCTACCAGGTGGGGGAAGTTTTCAGTCACTATTTCTTCAAGTAGATTTTCATTATCTTGTTCTCTCTTTTTCTGGCACTCCCATAATTCGGATGTTGGCATGCTTGAGGTTGTCCCAGAGGCCCCTTACACTATCTTCAATTATCTGGATTCTTTTTGTTTCTTGCTTTTCCAGCTGAGTGGATTTTGCTTCTTTGTATTTCAAATCTTTGACTTGGCTCTTGTGGCCCTCTGGACTGCTTTTAGGACTTTGTGTAATATTTTTTTATTTCAGTCAGTGTATGCTTAATTTCTAGTTGGTCCTTTTTCATATCCGTGAGGGTCTCATTCATATCCTCGTAGGTCTTGTTCATTTCCTTCTAGGTCTCATTCATTTCCTTGTAGGTCTCATTCATTTCCTCGTAAGTCTTGTTCATTTCCTCATAGTTCTCATTAAGTTCATTGGCCTTTTCTAGGAGCCTCTTGAAAAGCCTTATAACCGTGGTTTTAAACTCGATGTCTAGTCGTCTTTTTTCCTCCATTTCTTTCACACCTGATTTCTTTCCATGTCTCTGCATGGTGGCTGCTTTATGTGGTAGATGTCCTCTAAGGGACAATGGCTCAGCCTCCCCAGTTACCTGAGGTGGGTACTCTTACTGCAATCCTTTATGGGTTATATAGTATTTTTGAATTTAAGCCCAGCTTGTTGTTGTTAGCCCTAGGAGGGTTTGACCTCCAGGCCAATTGGCTGTGAAGGGAGACTGTGTTCAGGTTGGATGGGCAGAGTCTCTGAGCTGCGCAGGCAGCGTCAGCATCAGCTACGTCCTATGCCGCGGGCGGGTCTCTGTTGGGTGGTAATGGTTGCAGGCACCTCCAAGAGAAAGCCGCTGGTCTCTACCCCTTGCCAGACAACTCTGCCACTCCCCAAATGAGTCTGCACACCCAAAGTCTCGCCCAGGGTTGTAAAACAAAGCAGTCCGGTGGTCCCCGGGACCAGGGGGCAAGTCGCCAGGAAGCAAGACGCGCGTCTGCGCTGTCGCACACTTTACACGCGCAAACTGCTTTTCCAAGCAACCTGGATTCTCCTCAGGCTAGGAGTCCTCTGCCGTGCCCGGCTTTTAGGGTGTGTACCCTGGACCTCAGACCTCGCCTGGCACTGGGGAATCTGGGCAGTGGGACGTCTCCGCCCTCCCCGTTGGAGAAATCCAGCCGGCATTGCTGCTGCCAGCCCTACAGCCCGTGCGCACGCGGCCACGGCTCCTAACCTCTGTTTCCACGCGTATCTTCAAGGCTGCCCTCCTCCGCTCTTCTGAGTCTCAGTGTCCCACCTTTACTTTTATTTGTGGAGTTTTCACTCAGCCAGCTGTCCGGTGATTCTGGATGATGTTTGTTTTGTTGTTATGTTGTAGTTTTGGAATTGTTGCGCGGGG
Organism: Antrozous pallidus; assembly: GCA_027563665.1. Lineage (NCBI taxonomy): Eukaryota > Metazoa > Chordata > Mammalia > Chiroptera > Vespertilionidae > Antrozous > Antrozous pallidus. Next base: position 22,459,368 of record CM050525.1, on the reverse strand, counting down.
CAGCACAATAGCTGTTCAATATGCCGCCATCTTGGTTGCCTCCCCACCCCCCCAGGTAATCCTATCTAATAAAGGGGAATATGCAAATTGACCATCACACCATTGCAAGATGGTGGCGCCCACAGCTAATAAGGAGGAAATATGCTAATTGACTTTCCCACCCTCAAAGATGGCAGCACCCACATCCACAAGATGGTGGTACCCAGTCCTCTCAGCTCCGGCTGCTTCACGCACCTGCCCCCAGAGTTCCCCAGTCCCCTTAGCCCCCCCCCCCCCAGCTGTCCAGGGCTGGCTAGAGGTGCAGGCAAGCCTTGGATGGCGGCTATCCAGGGCCACCGAAGCTTGCGCTGCTGGCAGTGGCAGCAGCAGAGGTATGATGGGGCGTCACCTTCCCCTGATAGCTGTATTGCCTCCTGCCCCTCAGGGCTCCTAGATTGTGAGAGGGGGCAGGCTGGGCTGAGGGACCTCCCCCCTCCAGTGCATTAATTTTTATGCACCGGGCCTCTAGTTTATGAAATTAATATAAATGGTCAGTAAGGATGAAAATGTGCCCAATCTCCTTTGGGAATAAAGATGGAGAATTATTGTAAGGCTTCGATAAGTTCACCCATGCAAAGCACTAGAATGGGGCCTATATAGAGTAAGAGCTCTATAACTCTTCATTACTGAGTGTTGTACCTGCAAGATGTACATTGATGGGGTCATGGCCCTGTGTGCACTGAACAGACAAGCTGGCAGAGATGTGGCTCCATCATAAACCATATTTAAGGCCAGATTCTTTGGATGGACTCCAGCCAGGACCTGAGTCACCTCTAACCATTGATGTGTCTCCTGTCTTCCTGCAGAACCTTTGTGGCATGTGCCCGCCCAGGCCCGGCTCTCAGCCCTGGCTGGAACCAGTGGGAGCAAGCACGCCTCCAGACAGGATGCAGCAGGCAAAGATTCCCCCAACAGGCATTCCAAAGTGAGTCTGGGCCCTCTCGCCTCACCCTGGGGAGTAAGGGCTGTAGGAATTGGCTAATTAGTTGCTCGGCTTGCCATGACTGCTATGAGCCAGGCAGCTTCACCTGCCTGGGCCTCTCAACTCCACATGTGAGCACATTCTCTACCTTTGCCAACTTTCACGTGAGAGAGGGGCTGAACGTTAGAGATAGAACCAGCCAGGTACACATCTTGGCTCCAGCCCTCACCAACTATGTCATCCAGAGCAAATCACTTCAGCTCTAGCTGGTTTGGCTGCCTGGCTAGAGCATCGGCCTGCAGACTAAAGGGTCCCAGATTTGATTCCGGTCAAGGGCACGTGCCCAGGTTACGGGCTCAGTCCCCATTGGGGGTCGTGTAAGAGGTAGCCAATCAATGATTATCATCATTGATGTTTCTATCTACCTATCCCTCTCCCTCTCAGAAATCAATATATATATATTTTTTAAATGACTTTAGCTTCTCAAATCCCACTTTCCTCATTATTTATTACATCAATCACAGTAAGTATCTTCATCAGGCTCTGTAACAAAAATGCCATATACTAGGTTAGCTTATATTAATAGATATTTCTTTTTTTTTCTTATCCTTTTTTAGTATATTCTTATTGAATTCAGAGAGGGAGAAAGAGAGGAACATCCATGATGAGAGAGAATCATTGCTCAGCAGCCTCCTGCATGATCCCCAATGGGGATCAAGCCCACAATCCAGGCATGTGCCCTTGACTGGAATCAAACCTAGGACCCTTCAGTCAGCAGGCCGATGCTCTAGCCACTGAGCCAAACCAGCTAGGGCAGATCTTTATTTCTCAAAGTTCTGGAAAGGTGGGAAGTCCAAGATTAAGGTGCTGGCAGATTCAGTGTCTGGTGAACTAGTTTTCTAATTCATAGGCAGCCTTCTCACCCCATGTAGTGGAATGTGTGATGGAGCTCTCTGGGGTTCCTTTTATAAGGACATAAATATTCATATGGATTTTATAACCCTGTTCATGAGGAATATAAATATATATAGGAATAAATAGGTAAATATATATAAGGATTTAAAAATTCCATTCATGAGAGTTCCACCCACATGACCTAATCACGTCCCAAAGGTACTACCTCCCAATACCATCACACTGGGGATTAGGATTCGGCATAGGAATTTGGGGGGAGTAGGTTAATATTCATCTATGGCAGTAGGTTAACAGCTATGACCGGCAGTCCCCAAATCTTAGTGACTTCACACAAAAGAGTTTATTTTTTTCTCATAACAGTTCAGTGCAGGTATTCAGAGAGAAGCTCTCCACGTGGTGATTCATGAACCCATGTTCTGGTCTCTAACATCATCTTGTGGCCCCACTGTCCCTCAAGGCCTTGAAACCCTCTGCTGGATTCCATGGGGATGGGATGGAAAGAGGTTCATGTGGGAAATTTTTGTAATCCAAGCATGGAAATAGCAAAAATCACTGTCACTTATATTGCCTTGGCCAGGATTTCATCCTTGACCACACTTCACTGCAGAGGAAGCTGGGAAAGTAGTAGTAGTCCTGTGTGCCCAGAAGGAGATAGTTTGGGTGAGCACTTGGCAGTCTGTTCACATCCATTCATTCAGTGAGTGTTTGATGAGCACTTGCAACAAGCCAGGCATTGGGGCCACAGTGATGAAGAAAACAGATGAGCCCTTGTGCTCACAAAGCAGACAGGCCATTAGGGGCAACAAGCAATAAGCAGAGAAGTCATGTAACACCAAGAACTGATTCTTGCTGGGAAAGGAAAACAAAGCACAGTTGAGGGAAAAGGTGCTTTAGGATGAAGTGGTTAGAAACGGCCTTTGAAGAGGTGACCTTTAAGCCAAAGCCCTAAATGAAGTAAGCGGTGATCCATGAAGACATCTGGAGGAAGAACATTGCAGGCAGAGGGAACAGAAGGCACAGAGGCCCTGCGGTGGGTGTGTGCCTGGCATGCTCAAAGAGCAGCAGGGAGGCCCAAGGTGTTGGCACAAAGTGAGCAAGAGCGAGAAGGAAATCAAGTTAGAGACCAGAACATGGGGCCAGATCACGCAGGGGCCTTGGTGAGGACTCTTGCTTCTCCTCTGAGTGAGATGGAATCACAGGAAAGTTCTAAACAGGGAAGGAACATGAACTGATGTGGGCGCAAATAGAGAACAAACGGGCAGGGTGGGCTGGAACATGGACAAGAGTAAGGAGACCAGGAAGAGGCCACTGTGGGAGGTAGTGGGTGGAGCTGGCAGAAGCGGTGAGTTCTAATCAGTTTTGAAGATGCTAGCAACAAGATTTACTGTTGAAGTAGGCACGGTGCAAGAGCAGGATGGAGGATAACTCCAAGGCTCTTGGGTGGGACAGCTGAAGGGATGGCGGTGCCATGGAGATGGGGAGAGGCAGATTCGGGAGGGAAGGCCAGGAGCTGAGTTTTAGATATGTTGAGCTTGAACTGTGAGCTCTTGTTGCATACATAATGTCATCCCTCCAAGCGACCTCATGAAGTGGTTAGTGTCAACCCCATTTTACACATGTGGAAACTGAGGTACCTGCCCAAGGTCACATGGCCAGTAAGTGAGGGAGTGAGAATTGGAAGCCGTCTGGCTCCAGGGGTCAGACTCAGGGGAGTAGGACACAGGGAGGGAAGGTTTACCCTGTCCTGGAATCTAGAGATGACACTTCTCTTGCCTTCAGGGAGAGCCTCAGTACTTCAGTCATTCCAGCAGCAATACCCTATCCAGCAACGCATCCAGCAGCCACAGCGATGACCGCTGGTTCGACCCCCTGGACTCTCTGGAGCCAGAGCAAGACCCCCTCTCCAAGGGTGGCTCCAGTGACAGCGGCATTGACACTACCCTCTACACCTCCAGCCCCAGCTGCATGTCACTGGCCAAGGCACCTCGGCCTTCCAAGCCACACAAGCCACCAGGAAGTATTGGCCTTTGTGGGGGTGGGCGCGAGGCCACTGGGCATTCCCACCATGCAGACAGGCGAAGGGAGGTCTCGCCTGCCCCTGTGGTTGCTGCCCAGAGCCAGGCCTACCGACCGAAGCTGTACAACTCGGGCTCCAGCACCCCTACAGGCCTGACCGGGGGCAGTCACAACCTACCAAGGCAGACCAGGTAAGGCACTGCTCCTCGCCTGGGCCCTTCAGGGGATCTTGACCCCTTTCAGCTTCCCCCACAGGCTTGATGGCAGAGTCCCAGCCCCAGAAACATGCTCACAAATGTATGAGCTTGTGCAAGAATTTGCATACAGAGTTAGGAGGCTCGTGGAGCACCCCCTTCTGCCCATCCATCAGCCTTCAAGGACACAATAGAGGGAGAGAAACCCCTGGTTGGTTGTCACATCTGTCCCTGCTGTCCTCTGTCCCTTTCCTTCTCCCTCTGCTGAGACCATGTTTTTTATGCATCCCGGGGTCACAGACTGCATCTGATAGGAGTGTGTTTGGCTGGAGGTTATGGGGAACCTGACCCACACCAGCTTAAACAAATAGAGGTTTAATAGCAGCCTGAAGGAAAGTCCAAGAGGACAGAGTCTGGCTGATGCAGCAGCTGGGGGGGGCGAGGGGGGGGGCGGGGGGCGGGGTTCATAGCTGCACCCTGTGTCTTCCTGCTCCCTGACCCTTATCATATAGGCTGCCACTTCCTGGTCTCTGGGTAGCTGTGGAGCCCCTGGGGAACGTGGAAGCAGAGGGCAGAGGAAAGATTGCAGCATCTGTATAGATCATTTTATATGGAGAACACAAAAGCTTTCCCCAAACCTTCAGCAAGCAGTGTCACGTGACCATCCCAGCGTCAGTGAAGTCTGGGAGATCACTTTAGCCTTCCAGCTGCACAGTAACATGCAGTGGTCCCCCGACAATCCCCTGGAGAGCTGTTCAACACAGAAGCTAGGTCCCACTCAGAATTCCTAAAACTGTACATCAAAAGGGTCAAAGAATATGCATTTTTTTTTAAAGTTCCCAGTAGATCCTGGGACCACACTTTGAGAACCATTGGTAGAGAGACAGGCAGGGGAATGAGAAAGAACAGGCACTGGGGAACCAACAACCTAGGATCCAAACCAAACACTTTGAGAATCTGTCAGAAGCAGTGAACCATCTCCCAGAAAAATGCAGAGGGTGAAAAGTTCTTTTGCAGCCACAGGGCCCAGCATGGTCCATGGGCCCTTCAGAGGTCTGTGGCTCCAGGCAAGGATTATTGAGCTCCCAGACCCTAGGGTGAACCCCTAAAGCCATAGCCTCACAGCCTCTCTTCCCTTCTCTCAGTACTCCTCAGTAGGGCTAGCCCAGCTCCCAGACTCCATCAGGGGTCCTTACCTCTTTGGCTTCCTGATGCCTTTGCCAGAGACTTACAGCCTCTTTCCAATTAGGACATATGCAGCCAGGCACTGTCTTAGGCCTCCTTAACACAACCCTCAGTGGATTTATGTGTATGTCAGTGTTTAAAAAAAGGTGAAGCAAAAATTCCCCCAAACAATATTTAGCCTGTGTGCGAAGCACTTAGATTTAGAATGTTGCTTGATAACTCCTGAAGTGATGTCATGACTTCACAGTGGTTCTGTGGCAGATTTGGATTTCAGAGTGCCTGTAAGTTGGTACTTTCCCTTGCCTCAGTGCACAGATTCTGAGTCATGGGGCCCAGGAGAAGGGGGAAAATAAAGAGAGAGAAGTGTTCCAGCTGGGTCCCAGGTCTCCATCTCAGGCTGCTTCCCTAAACAGATAGTCTTTGATTGGAACTCACAGACTTTTGACAGCTCCTTCATTCATTCATTTATTTATTTATCCGTTCACTTTGCTCACAAATATTTCTTAGGGATTTGCTATGTCCCAGACACCTCAGCCCACCACCAGTGAGTGAGACAGATGAGAATCAGGTCATCATTGAGACAAATGTCAAAGTGCACCCACCAAGTCCCAGGCCTCTGCTGCAGTGGCCCCTGTGCTAGGCACAGGCCTATGATAGTGACCTGAGTAACTATAAGTTGCAAAATCTTTGACATGAAAGTAGCAGCGCCGGGGAGTAGAGTATGGCTGAAGCAGGAGGTGGGTATAAAATTACCCTGTGTTTGAGAGGATTTACTGAACCCAGAAATGAAGACAATAATATGGGAGGGGAGCCTGCTAGGAAAGAGGGCCCCATGGTTACAAGCTTTAATTTGCATACAGACAATTGATGCTAATTGCACATTCTTATAGTCATTAAAGCTCTTCTAGAAGTTTTCTCCTAGGCAACCAAGCTCTGCTGTGGAACATTTCCCAAAATGTTCTAGGATGTGATTTGGGTGGTACAGGAAGAAAATGTATTTGAAATGGATGTATGTTTGCTTTAATGGGTAGTATTAAAGAAAGTATTGCCATTCATCCTCTATAAAATTATATAGATATTGCCTTAACAAGTTCAGGAAAATTAAATGAGTTGATTTAAAGAAACATCTTCATGGCAGGTGAGAGTATGGGCTCCAGAATCAGCCCACCGGTGTTCAAACTGTCCCTCTGCCTTGTCTTGGCAATTATTTTTGAAAAGAGAGAAAAGAAAGATGGGGTGTGGAAAGGGAGTCCCTGTGCAAGTAGCATGTGCAGAGATCCTGAGGTAAAAAAAAAAAAAAAGAGAGAGAGCATGTATACCGTCAGGTCACTGAACAGGCCCGAGGGCTCAAGTGTAGAAATTGAGGGGCAGCTGAGTTTGGGTAGGTCAACAGGGAACAGACCATGCAAGGCCCTTTCAGCTACATTGAGGAGTTTGGATTTGATCCTAAAGAGCTGCGGGCAGCAAGGGAAGTTTTCAGCAGAAAGGTTAGTGCAGACAGATTTATGTTTTGAAAGATAATGCTATGCTGGGGCTGAGGCCAAATGTGAAGAAGAAGGAAGAAGACCTGGATCAGAAGACAGAACAAGTGGCCCTGCCAGGGCATAAGGAGGAAGACAGACCAGATCCAGGACAGTGCCGGCAAGCTATGTAAGAATCAAGGCCAACTGTTGAGTGTCAGGAGGCTGCTGTAGACTGGGAGCTTGAGATTCTTGAGAGAAGAGGAGAGCAGGACTGGGCAAGCCTATCCATTAAAGCACCCACTTTGTGCCAGGCACTATTCCCAAAATACAGCAGAGAACACAGTCAAACTAAGTCAACTTTGGAGCTGACATTCTCCTGGAGAGAGTGAGGCAGACAACTGAGCTAACGTAATATTAACATGCCAGATGGCAATATCTGGGGAGAAAAACACTCGGGGATACTCTAGGGCAAATAGTTTATTTTGGGGGTAGGAGGAATGAGTTTGCAGGCAAAATTTGAGGGCTGCTAGGATAGGGATGGGCCCTGTCATGTTCAAACAGGGAAGCCCTATAAACACGGACGCCCTCTTATACTCCAGCCCTGCTGGGAAGGCACTGCAGCCTGTAGAAGCTTGTGTCCACTGACTATTTCAATGCCCAGACTCTCCCCCAGACATTCGTCATGGGAGCTGGCTTCCAGGCACACCGCCAGGCTCCAGCGCCTACTGTGGGCACCACAGTGGGCTGAGTGATCCCAGGTGGGCAGCCACCTGGAACCCTGCCCTCTCCTGAGGCAGCACACACTCCAAACTTTCCTGCGTTTCCAGGGTAATTTGTCAGAGCTGTTTAGGGGCGATCAGAGGCTCTGGCTTCATGTAGAGTTGACATAGCTGGGCGTTCCCAGGCAGGCAGGAAGCACGTGGCCTCCCATCCCAGGGCTGCTACAGAAATCATTAGGATACCCTTCTGGGGGCAGAGCCCCAAAAGGTAATGTGAAGGCCTTAGGATCCATTGGGGCCCACCCTACCTGTGTTAAGAGACTGGGGTCACATATGCTAGAGACCTCCAAGAGTCATAGTCAGCTAGGGAAGAGGAACCCAGATCAACTCAGGGAAGGTGGAACCATGAAGCGGTCTTGGGGGAGAAAGCAGTGCAAAGGCCCTGAGGTGAAATGTTTTTGGCAGGTATGGGAGCAGGTTCCATGCTGGAGCAGAGGGAGTAGGAGAGAGAATCGGAGAAGCTTGAAGGCAGAAGGGACATTCCAGGTGGCGTGTGGAGGACTGTGATCTCAGTCATCCCAGACACCTCCAGCTGTGTTAGGGGGTGGGCAGAAGCAGGCCGCTGTGAGGGTGAGTGGGCAGTGGTTGGTGGAGGTGGCCAGCGCTGGTTAGGTCCACATAGATTTTGACCCCATACCCTCTGCCTCCACTCTCTGAAGACCTGCCACTTCTGCTCCCAGACCACAGGGTGGAATATGGCCACTCATGGTTACTACACTGGAGCGTTATTCTAGCCACATGCAGGAGCTGACTGACTCAGGCCATGGCACATACTAGGGAGAGAGGAAGAGATTGGTCCTGCAGTTAAGGTCAAACATCAGGAGCACACTAAGGGTATCTGGGTGAGCAGCGTTATTTCCCTGGCTCTAGCTATGTCCAAATCACATCTCTACCACTAACCGACCATGTGATCACCATCGGTTTCTCTGAGGCTCCATTTCCTCGTCTGTAAATGGGGGTAATAATAGGCTCTGTAGTCTAAGGCTGTGTGGATAAACCAAAATTATGCATTAAAGTACTTAGCACAGGACCTGAGTCAGTTATAACTGTCTCTTTGTAACTGCAACTTGGAGAGCACATCCCTGGTTTCTCAGACTGTGCGAGTACTTTGCATATATGAACTCATGAGGCAGATAGATTGTTGTCTCATTTCTCAGAGGAGGAAACTGAGCCTCACAGAGGGAAGGGACTCGAGCAAAGGTTGCAGTGTGTCAGTTGGAGCTGGGATCAGAACCTGGGTCAGGTGAGCAGCATGGCTCTCATCCACCACTTGGTGCTGCCTCGTTTTTCAGGTCAAAGCTAAGGCCCAGGGAGGACACCTGTCCACACGGGTGCTTCTGAAAGGAAGTGTGTTTACTCTGGATTGCTAGGCAGGTGAGGAACTCCTCCCAGCACTGAGCACCTGGCACTGCTCATGTCCATTGGTGTGTGGGAAAGGGTATCCACCTCAAGGGGCTGAACTGAGATGCACAGATATTCAGGAGAATAGTTTTTGGTTGAGGCCATGCCATGCTTGAGGCACCATCTAGTCCTAAGCCTTGTCAAGGGTGAAGATGGGCACAGCCATGGGAATATCTTTGTCTACAGTAACAGAAAATCCCAGCTCAATTGAAGGAAGATGCCTAGCTCATAGAACATGAAATCCTATATTATGGAGGCCTCCAGGATTGGGTAATTTCCTGGCTCAAGGACCCAGGTTCTTTCCCTGTTTTTGTTCTGCCTCCATCAGACTATAGGCTAGCTCCCCTCACAGTCTCAAAGAGGCTGCCATTCTACCAAAGAATCACAGTGTCCAGAGGAAGAGGAAGTGTTGTTTTCTGCAAGTTTTTTATTTGTTTATTTTTATTCTGATTTTTTTTATAATTTATTGGTGTGTGTGTTTTGTTTTTAATTTCAGAGAGGAAAGGAGAGGGAGAGATAGAAACATCAGTGATGAGAGAGAATCACTGATTGGTTGCCTCCTGCAAACCCTCTACTGGGGATTGAACCTGCAACCCAGACATGTGTCTCCACCTGTGATCTCTTGGTTCATAGGTCCACAATCAACCACTGGGTCACACTCGCCAGGCAAGTTTATTGATTTTTAGAGAGACAAGAAGGAAAAGGGGAGAGAGTGAGAGAAATATTGATGTGAGAGTGCAACCCAACTGGCTGCATCCTACACAGGAATGAGCCTGAACCAGCAACCTCTCCATGCACAGGACAGTGCTCAACCAACTGGGCCACACCGGCCAAAGCTGTGTGTTTGTTTTTTAGTGAAGAGCTCTTCCCCAGAAATCACCCAGCAGATAGCACAGGTACACGCGCACACACTCCCAACATCTCACTGGCCAGAAGTAGACCACAGGCCCACCCCACACCCATCCATCAGGACTTCTCCCCTGGGTTGTTAGGTCACCTTCCCCAAGCAAAAATGTATAAAACCAGCCTTCATATATAGAGAGTGAGGGGACATTAGAATGGCATGCTTAGTGTCTGCCACAGGGCCTGAAGAGGAGCAAACCCATAGCAAAAAAGTCAATGAATAGCCCTGGCCAAGGTGTCTCGGTTGGTTGGGCCTCATCCCATGCACTGAAAGGTTGCAGTGTGATTCCTGATCAAGGCACATGCCCAGGTTGCTGGCTCAGTCCTTCGGTAGGGGGTGCCCACGAGACAGCTGAAAAATGTTTTGCTCTCACATCAATGTTTCTCTCTTTCTCCTAACCCCCTCTCTCTCTAAAAATCAACTTAAAAAAAATTTAAAGACGCAGTGGATGGAGCTGGCTAGCAAACACAAAGACAAAGGGTGTTCACCTTTTCTCCCTCCTTCTTTAATGTCTGATAACAAGATAGAGAAAATATGTGCTGTAGAAAGTAAAAGTGAAGGTAAAATCATTTATGATAGAGTCACAGAGTGCCCCCTCTGCAGCCATTGAAGGGAGAGAGGGCCTTGTATAGACTGACGAGCTCCAGAATATATTATTAAGGTCAAAGCCAAGTGCAGAGCAAGCTTACTATGTGCTGCCATTTATTTTACAAAGAAAGGTTGGGATGATACTCACTCCCTCACACACATATGCTTGTATATGCATAGGTGCTCTGTTGAAAAAAGAGAGGGTGGACCAAGATTGCCTTGAGGAGGAAGACGGGGGTATCAGATGGCACTTTCTTTTGCCCTGGGTGCCATTTATAGTTTCATTTGACTGTTATTCTGATCATGTTCCCTATCATCACTATATCCAGAGATTTTTCTCCAAATTTGTATCGGCCCAGTTCTTTCAAACATTTTTGACCATTCCCTTAAACAGGAAAGGCATTTTACATTATAAGCCAGCATGGACATCCCTAATGAAGTTCCACAAAACCATTTACCCATACCTCACATGATGGTCACTGTTGGTTTTTATACTAGCCTATTTCCCCCCCCTTAATAATAGTCAGGACCCAGTAAGTTGCTTTTATGACCCACAGTTGGGAAAAATATGCACATTTCTTTTTGTAAAAGCAAAACAAGAAGTGTTACATAATCATACAATATATGTACATTGAAAAAGAAAAAGAAAAAGAGTAGAGCCATGCTTTGCACCATGCCTTATTTCCACTTGCTGTAGCTCAGACATCTGTCCTTATCCACAAACAGAAATCTGCCTTAATCTTTGCACTGGCTGCATAGTTTCGGATCACATGGGTATGGTTGTAATGATCTATCTAATCCTCTATGAAAAGACACACACAGCACCACAGTGACCATCTTGTGCAGGCTTTTCTATGGCATGGATTTCTGGGAGTTCATGTGTTAGATTGATGCTACTCATCCTTCAGTTTTCAGCTCAGACACCATTGCCTCCTAGGGGGAGCCCTTCTGACCACTATAGACAGAATCCATTCCCTGTATTATATATTCCATGGCTCCCTGGGCATCCTCCACAGATGCACAACCTAGACCCTATTAATAGCTGTTGCTAAATTATAGAAAATATAAATAATTGGAGCTTGCTTTTTAAAAATTCTTTATTGTTGAACATTTACTTTTTTTTTAATCCACTCTGACAGTCTTTTTTTTTTAATTGGGGTGTTTAAGCATTTACATTTAATGAAATTATTACTAATGAGTAGGTTCACATTTTCCATTTTGGTTTCTATATATATATATATATATCTGTCTTTATTGCTCCTCTATTGTTTCTCTATGCCTTCTTTTGTGCTAAAAAATTTTTTAAAGTGTATTTTAATGTACTGTTTGGAGTCCTCTTGAATTTTGGCTATTTTTTAGTTGTAATATGCATCTTATCAGGATAATTTAGATTAATACTAACTTAATTTTAATCTATCATAAAAACTTTTCTCCACTATAGTTTCATTCTCTTCTCCTCCTTTGTACTATTTTCTCATGTATGTTATAAACCCAATAATATATTAGTATTATCACTTTACATAACTTATGTCTTAAAAGAAGTTGGAAAAGAAAGAAGACAAATCTATACAGTCTTTATTCTAATCCCATGGTTGGCAAACTGCAGGGTTAGCCCCTTGAGTGTGGCTCATCCACAAAATACCACAGCCCAGGTGAGTCTATTTTGAAGAAGTGGTGTTAGAAGAAGTTTAAAAAATTTGGCTCTCAAAAGAAATTTCAATCATTGTACTGTTGATATTTGGCTCTGTTGACTAATGAGTTTGCCAACCACTGTTCTAACGCATAAATTTACCATCTTGGACCCTTCATTTCTCTCTATGGCTTCTGATCACCACTTATAGTTATTTTCTTTCCGTCTGAGGACCTCTTTTATTACTTTTTAGGCAGATGTGCTAGCAATGCATTTTCTCAGTCTTTATCTGTAAAAATCTTTATTTTGCCTTCTTTTGTGAAGGGTAGTTTTGCTGGATATAGAATACTTAGTTGACAGATTTTCTTCAGTGCTTTGATAATACCATTCTATTCCATTGTTTCAAATGAGAAGTCAGCAGTTGGTTATATTGCTACTCTGTGTGTGACAAATCCTTTTTCTATTCATGCTTTCAAGATTTTTATCTTAGTGTTTGACTTTTACCTTTTTTTTTTTTTTTTGAGGGGGGTGAATGTCTGTATTCACTGGTATCTTGCTTGGAGTTTGTTGAGCTTCTTATATGTGTAGATGAATGTCTTTTATCAAATCTGGAGAGTTTTCAGCTGTTATTTCTTGAATCCTTTCTTTCCCCCCATTCTCTTTTCTGAAATTTTGATTGCACATATGTTGATATGCTTAATACTATCCCAAACGATCCACTGTGGCCAAACTTCCTTGTTCATTGAGCTTGGCAGAGGGATGGGAGGAGCTCTAGGCCAAAATGCCTCCGATGTCTCTGTTCTTACCTGAAGTTCAGCAGTTTTTTTTAAGCATAAATGAATCTTGGTTTGTTATATGCCGTTGGTCAACTTAAAGTGCTAAAATGGTGGTTTTTGTCAAATTTATGCTTTTGGAGTCCAGGATTTGCCAATCTCCTCATTAGGCCCTAGTCAGAAGTCCCACCCCTTTAATATTGCTAAATTGACCTTCAGAAAGGATTTATTTTATTTTATTTTTCTAATTCTCACCCAAGGATATTTTCTCCATTGATCCTTAGAGTGTGGAAAGGCAGTAGAGGGAAGAGAGAGGGAGGGGAGAGAGAGAGAACGAACACCGATGTAAGAGAGACACAATTGGTACACGCCCCAGTTGGGGGCTAGGGATCAAACCTGCAACCAAAGTACATCCTTTGATCAGGAATCAGTCCCATTACTCTTTAGTCTACAGGCTGGTGTTCTAACCACTAAACCAAACTGACTAGGGCAGAAAAGATTTATTGAGGCATTAATTGTCTCATTAAATACCTCTTATTTGGAGTAGAATTGAACTTTTATTAAAAAATTAATTGCCTTCATGGTGTAAGCAGTTGGGTCCCCACGAATTGGGTCCTAGTCAACAGCATGACGTTTGTTATAGCATTAATTCCACAGGAATTCAGCATTTGTGATATTGAGCTATGGTTTCGATTAGATCAACTGGAATAGTGTTTGATATGTAGTAAATGCCTTCAAAATTAATGAAGAGCTACATCACAGATATATTTTAAGTTAAAAGCCCCACAAGTTACAGTAAATATATTAACATGACCCCAGTTATATAAAAACATAATCCTCACTCCCCCTACCCCTATTTCTGATTGTGTATATTTTAATGCATAGGAAAAGGTTAAGGCCATAGAGCAGACTGTAAGCTATGGTTGCCTATGGACAGGCAGTCAGGATCCCCACCTTCAGGTGTGTATTGTAGATTGTGCCTAGGAGGAGAGGAATCTCACAGGGGTCATCCACCCATTGGGGCTATGATTTTAGATTCCCAGAGGAACTAAATGTGTTAGAAGGGCATTCCTGGTGGGATTGAGTGCTGTGCAGCAGTTGTACCTTTAGAATTTTCTATAGCAGCAATGTATTTACGTGTCTCTTGGGTTAATGAACTTTTTTTTATTTCCCAAGAGTACATTTAAACAGGTGATATGGGATGAATTTCATCACTTAATTCTTTCACTTTTCCTTTGCAGTGACATGAACTCAAGGGCTGGCTACCCTGCTCAAGTTTACAAAACTACCAGTGCAGAGACTCCTCAGCCTTCACAGCTGGCCCAGTCCAGCTCCTTCCAGCTCTCTGCCTCCGTCCCCAAGTCCTTCTTCTCCAAGAAGCCTGTGGGCAATAAACAGCCAACAGGGTGGAAAAGAACAGACGAGCCCCCGCCACGGCCACTCCCCTTCACTGACCCAAAGAAGTAAGTGCCTGGTCACCCACTAAGGCAATGCAGGATCAAAGGCTGAGTGTCTCAGGGCTCGGAAGACAGTGACACCTCAGTCACTGATCATCAGGACCCTGTGCCAGTTCACTGGGAGTGCAGCTGTGGACAGGTGTACTGGGGTCCCTGTGCTCAGAGAGCTGACATTTTGAAGTTGGAGAATAAATAGGGTAACTAAGAAAAGCACACAGTGCCCGATGAGCATGGCTCAGTGGTTGAGAATCAACCTATGAACTAGGAGATTATGGTTCCCAGTCAGGACACATGTCCAAGTTGTGGGCTTGATTCCCAATGGGGGGCATGCAGGAGGCAGCTAGTCAGTGATTATGATCATTGATATTTCTGTCTTTCACTCTAAAATCAATAAAAAAAACTTTTTAAAGAAAAGCATACAGTAGGTCAGTCAGTGGCTAACACTGTATAGTGTCTGGATGAGGAACATTTCAAGCAGAGGGAATAGTAACTGCAGAGACCCATGCTTAATCTGTAGGAGGAAGGCCAGTGGCTGGAATAGTGTGAGCACATGAGATCAGAGAGGCCATGGGGACAGGTTATAGAGGGTCATGTGCTATAAGGGAAGTGGCACCATGGAAGGGATGTGAAGCAGAGGAGAAACATGATCTAAATTGGGTGTCCTTGGGGCCCCTATCTCTGCATGTGGGGGCAAGGCCTGTGAGGAGCTGCTGTGACAGTCCAGGCAGGAGACAAGGAGGCTGGAACAGGGTAGAGGCCCAGGAAGAAAAGGATCGCTTCAGAATAGATTCTCTGCAGTGGGAGCAGTGTTGCTGACAGGTTGGCTGTGGTGTGAGAGAAGGCAAGGTAGAGATGATAGCAGCTCTTGTAGCCTAAAGGGTCTATTTGCCTTGAACTAAGATGGGACTGAGCAAGGAGCAGGCTTGGGTGGAACTCCAGAGCACAGTCCTGGATGGGTTACATTCGCAATGTGCAGAAGACATGGAGAGGGCAGTCAGGGGAGGAGTCTGGAGCTCAGAGGAGAAGTCAGGCTGGAGAGAGAAATGTGGATGTCATCAGCATAAGGTGGAAGAGCTCACACAGGACCAGATGTGGGTTGAGAAGAGGGAAGGTGTTAAGCCTGGGCCTGAGGCCCCTCCAGGTTCAAAGAACGTGAGGAGAAGCCCAGGCAAGTGTGGAGTTTGGGGAGCCCAGGAATGATGGACCAGAAGCTGGGATGAACCTGATGCCCGAATGTAGGAGTGAGCCTCTTGGAGGTGACTGAAGGGTGTAGGAGAGAAGGTGGAGCAGAATTGGAGGCAGCTGTGTGTGAAGCTCATGAGGAGAGGAGTATGCAGTTAAGAAAGGCTTTTTGTTTTTTTAAGATAGGTGGAAATGAT
Source organism: Antrozous pallidus (assembly GCA_027563665.1). NCBI lineage: Eukaryota > Metazoa > Chordata > Mammalia > Chiroptera > Vespertilionidae > Antrozous > Antrozous pallidus. Next base: position 22,443,723 of record CM050525.1, on the reverse strand, counting down.
GTCTAACATTTATAAAGTCCTCGCTATATGACAGTCTTGGTTCTAAGCTCCTGTGTGTCAATTAATTCAGTGAATCTCATAGGATTTCCATGAAGTAGACCTTTTACAGATGAGGCAGGTGAGCCCAGACTCATGCAGCTATTAAGGGAAGGGGCTTGGATCAGAGCCTGGGAACCTGGCCCAAGGCTCCTCTTCTGTTGGATGGGAGCAGACCTGTCTTCCTTTGTTCTGTTTGGAATGTCGTCCTTCATGGCCTAGATGGAGCCATTCAAATGTGTGAATAACACAGAGCTCATGAGGACAAGTGTCAGGAGACAGAAGCCAGGTCCCCAGAGATGGTGGTGGGCAGGTGAGCCTGCTACAGTCACACTGAGAATCCAGTTCACACACCTAACAGCCATCCAGGCCACTCTGAAAACTAGGTTCACATCCTCACTCCCCTGAGTAAAATCCCCATCAGCTTACCCCTTTCTAGGATTAATGATAAAGTCACACATTTCTTGAGTACATAATTTGTACCAGCCAACAGTGCACCGTGTGTTTTGCCCAAACTCCCATCCATACTTTACGTGATCTTCCCTTTAGTCCCCTTGCCTTCATGTCCTCTCACTCTCCCCATCACTCACTGCCCTCCAGCCATGTTGACCTCTTGCTGCTCCTCAAACTTGCCAAACTCAGTGCTGACCTCAGGGGCTTTACAGGGGCTCTGCCTGCACCACTCTTCCCCCAGGTTTTCTGACTGGCTCCAGAGGGGCTTAGTCTAATGCCCCCTCCTCAGGTGGGCCTTCCCAGTCTTCCATAGCCCCTGCCATCATTCTCTCTTTTCTCTGTTCTATTGCCTATTACGCCCACAGGAAAGCAAGTACTACTTTCTTGGTTGCTTGTAGCCTGCCTGGCACTCTGTAGGTGCTCCGTCAATGCATGTATGAGCCATGCATCTCGTTTTCACCTCATCCCATATGTAAGGCCCCGCTTTTCAGAGTGGCCAAAGGGCTAGGCCATGCCATCCCTTTTACACTTCTCCACAGTGACAGCTGCTCTGGTCACCTTTCCTCTGCATGCTATTCCTTCTGCCTGGGTGCCTCCAATCCCAGCTGTCTGACTCCTACCCTCTTGCATTGGGGTGCAAAGTCTGCCGAGATAAATACCACAGAGTGTCTCAACAACAGAAATTTATTTTCCCACAGCTTTGGAGATTACAAGTCTGAGACCAAAGTGTCTGCAGGGTTGTTGGTTCTTTCTGATGGCCTTGAAGCAAATCTGATCCACATCTGATTCTTAGTGGTTTGCTGGCAATCTGGGACTTCTTGGCTTCTGCCGATTCACTCAATTTCTGCCTTCCTCTTCATACATTGTTCTCCTGTGTGCATGTCTCTGTCTGCATTTCCCCTTTTCTTTTTTTCTTAAATATTTTTTTTGATTTTTTTTTTATATAGAGAGGAAGGGGGGGAGAGAGAGAGAGAGAGTTAGAAAAATCAATGAGAGAGAAACATCGATCAGCTGCCTCCTGCACACCCCCCACCGGGGATGTGCCTACAACCAAGGTACATGCCCTTGACTGGAATCAAGCCTGGGACCCCTCAGTGTGCAGGCTGACGCTCTATCCACTGAGCCAAACCGGTTTCAGCCACATTTCCCCTTTTCATGAGGATACCAGTCACAGTGGAGTAGGGTCCAGCGTAAGGCCTCATTTTATCATGATTACCTCTATAAAGACTCTGTAAATAAAGCATAAAAACTCATTTGTATAACTTATTTACCTACATTTAAATACCAGCTCTACCATTCTGTGATCCTTGTGTTTAGGACTTCAATATATCTTTTGTGGGGAGACCCATAATACCAGCCCTCAGGTATCAATCAGCACAGACATGCGCTACTTGGAAAAGCCCTTCTAACCCCACCCAGGCTCCTCCCTCCTGCTGACCTCATGGTGCTTTTTTTCATGGTGAAGGTCCCAGGGCACATCATGCCGCTCTGTTGCACCTACTGGACAGAGAGATTTAGGAAAGAGGAGACACCCAGACCTCAATTAGGGCCTAGTATGTAGTAGATGCTCAGAAAATAGACCTGGACACATGACAGTCCTAAACAAACAGCCACCTCCTTTTTTCCAGGAAGGCTGTGTGTGTGTGTGTGTGTGTGTGTGTGTGTGTGTGTGTGTGTGTGTATAAACAATCCGTAAAATATTTTTAAATAAATCTTTATTGTTCAGATTATTACAGGTGTTCCTCTTTTTTTTCCCTCCCATAGCTCCCCTCCACCCGATCCCCTACCCCACCCCATGACCTTACTCCCCACCACTGTCTTTATCCATAGGTGTAAGATTTTTGCCCAATCTCTTCCTCTGCCCCTCACACCCTCTTCCCCTGAGAATTGTCAGTCCATTCTGTTCATCAGATTTTTCATTCACTTGATTTTTAGATTCACTTGTTGGTATGTATGTATTTGTTGTCATTTTATTGTTCATAGTTTTTATATTCTTCTTCCTCTTCTTAAAGAATACCCTTCAACATTTCATATAATCCTGGTTTGGTGGTGATGAATTCCTTTAGCTTTTTCTTGTCTGTGCAACTCTTTATCTGACCTTCAATTCTGAATGATAGCCTTGCTGGGTGGAGTAATCTTGGTTGTAGGTTCTTGCTGCTCATCACTTTGAATATTTCTTGCCACTCCTGTATGGCCTGAATAGTTTTTGTTGAGAAATCAGCTGACAGTCATATGGGTACTCCCTTGAAAGTAACCTACTGTTTTTCTCTGGCTGCTTTCAAGATTCTCTCTTTGTCATTTGCCTTTGGCATTTTAATTATTATGTGTCTTGGTGTGGTCCTCTTTAGATTCCTCTTGTTTGGGGTTCTCTGTGCTTCCTGGACTTGAAAGTCTATTTCTTTCACCAGGTAGGGAAAGTTTTCTGTCATTTCTTTTAATAGGTTTTCAATATTTTGCTCTCTCTCTTCTTCTCACACCCCAATAATTCTGATGTTGGTATACTTAAAGTTGTCCCAGAGGCTCCTTACACTATCTTCATATTTTTAGATTCTTTTTTTCTTTTTGTTTTTCTGGTTGGGTGTTTTTTTTTTGTTTTGTTTTGTTTTTTGTTTTTTTTTTGTTTTTTTGTCTCCTTATATTTCACATCTTTGGTTTGATTCTTGGAGTCCTTTGATCTACCATCGAATTTCTGTATGTTCTTTATTTCAGACAGTGTATACTTAATTTCTGTCTGGTCCTTTTCCATTTTCTTGGCATTCCCACTAAGGTCCTTGAAGGTCTCACTAAGCTCCTTGGAGGTCTCATCAAGTTTCTCAGCAGTTTTTAGAAGATTCTTGAGTAACCTTATAAATGTGGTCCTGACCTCTATGTCCAATAGTCTGTTTTCCTCCATTTCTTTCACTTGTGACATGTTTCCTTGTCTCCACATTTTCCTGCTTCCCTGTGTTGATGGAGTGGAAGAACTGCTGTGCTGGAGACATGCCTATGGGGCCGGACTTTCTTCAGTGGGGCTTTGGTGCTCACCGAGTCTGCCTCTTGAATGTGTCACTTATTGATGTGAGTAGTTGAATTCTGCTGTCATTTCACACTGACCTCTAGATACACTAGCTTCTGGATCTCCAATGGGGTGCAGGTCAGCTACTGTCTGAGGCGATCCAGCAGGAGCTACAGCAAGGTCTGCAGATTTCTTCTGATCTGACCAGAGCTGCAGTTTAGGTTAAGCTGCGATAGGGCAGGTCATTTATATGCAAATGCTGCTGCTTGCAACTCGGGTGGGTTTGCAGATTGTGTGGGATGGAGTCTCAGGGAGTCACTAGGCTAGGGCGTGGCAAACAGTAATGGCTGCCACTCAGCCATTGCTGCATCTCTGCGTTTCCAAGTCCCCAAGTCCTGCGCCCCCATGCAATGTATAATGATTACTGCACACACCACTGCAAGGGAGCCACCCTCACTTTCTGACCCGATGGCAGACTGTCCAGTTCCTCCTCATAGGAGTTTGGGTTGCCAGCGTCTCACCAGAAACTAGAGTTCAGACTAATCAGGAGCCTGTTTCCCCTCAGGTTGAAAAAAAGCAGCCCCAAAGTTGCCTGCCACCAGCCCGGCTCCCGCGCGTCCACACCTAAGCATTGCAGCACTTGTGCACGACCCAGTGCTCCGCTCTCTTTCCTTCTAGTTGCAGAACTTCCACTTGGCCAGCTTTCGCATGATTCTAGGTGATAGACGTTTTGTCTTTTAGTTGCAGTTTTGAAATTGTGTGAGGCAGCAGTTTAGGTGTTTACCTATGTGGCCATCTTGGCTTCTCTCAATCCATAAAATATTTGAGGACACACAGAATTTTATGGGTTCCTATAATATTCATTAATTGATACTTAAATTTTCATCATATATGTAGACATTGTTAATTTATAATTATTGCTCTTCTCCATATACTCCCATTTCATAAAGCTGTCTAGTTCAAGCTCTTCCTAAGCATTTTGGAGATAGTATCTTTGTCATTGTTAGAGACATTTCTGAGTCACTAACCTAGATTTCCAGAAAATATTGTCACTTCCAGCTAAATTATTTGAGATTAAACATGTTTTTCTTTTTTTAATATGTTTTTTGTGATTTTTGAGAGAGAGAGAGAGAGAGAGAAAGAGAGAGGATAGAGAGATAAAAACATTGACGAGAGAAAAACTTCATCACTTGGCCGCCTCCTGCAAGCCCCCTATTAGGGATCAAGCCAGGCATGTGCCCTGACTAAGAGTCAAACTGGTGACCTCTTAATTCCTGGGTCAGCACTCAACCCGGAGCCGCATGGGCTGGGCTAATCATGTTTTTCTTGATGCTGTTACTGAAATTTTATCTCAAGGCATAGAAACTCATTTATATAGCTTATTTACCTATGTTTAAATCCTAGCTCTACCCAGTACTGTTGTAGCCCTTAACCGGCATTAACTTATTTAATCCTCACTACAGAATGGTGAGATGAGAAAAACTGAGGTGCAGAATGATAAAGTCACTTGCCCAAATTCACTCAGTTAAAGTTATTTACTGCAAATATTATGAATGTTGGGTTTTTTTAATTTAATCTTTATTATTCAGATTATTATAATTGTTCCTCTTTTTTCCCCCATAGCTCCCCTCAACCCAGTTCCCACCACATTCTCTGCCCTTATCTCCCCCAACTGTCTTCATCCATAGGTGTATCATTTTTGTCCACTCTCTTCCCACTCCCACCACACCACTTTCCCCCCGAGAATTGTCAGTCCACTCCCTTTCTATGCCCCTGATTCTTTTATATTCACCAGTTTATTCTGTTCATCAGATTTTTTATTCACTTGATTTTTAGATTCACTTATTGATAGACATGTATTGGATGTTCATAATTTTTATCTTTACCTTTTTCTTCTTCTTCCTCTTCTTAAGAAATACCTTTCAGCATTTCATATAATACTGGTTTGGTGGTGATGAACTCCTTTAGCTTTTTCTTATCTGTGAAGCTCTTTATCTGACCTTCAATTCTGAATGATAGCTTTGCTGGGTAGAGTAATCTTGGTTGTAGGTTCTTGCTATTCATCACTTTGAATATTTCTTGCCACTCCCATATGGCCTGCATAGTTTGTGTTGAAAAATCAGCTGACAGTCGTATGGGTGCTCCCTTGTAGGTAACTAACTGTTTTTCTCTTGCTGGTTTTAATATTCTCTCTTTATCTTTTGCTCTTGGCATTTTATTTTTTTAATCTTTATTGTTCAGTTTATTAATTACATTGTGTTCCCCTATAGCTCCCCTCCACCCTGTACCCATCCCACCCTCTGCCCTCACCTCCCCCCCACTGTCCTCTCCCATTGTTGCAAGATTTTTGTTCAGTCTCTTGCTGCACTTCCCACACCCCTTTTCTCCCCAAGAATTGTCAGTCCATTCCCTCTCTATGTCCATGATTCTGTTATATTCACCAGTTTATCCTGTTCATCAGATTATTAATTCACTTGATTTTTTGATTCATTTGTTGATAGATGTGTATTTGTTGTTCATAATTTATATTTTTACCTTTATCTTCTTCCTCTTCTTAAAGAATATCTTTCAGCATTTCATATAATATTGGTGTGGTGGTGATGAACTCCTTTAGCTTTTTCTTATCTGTGAAACACTTTATCTGACCTTCAATTCTGAATGATAGCTTTGCTGGATGGAGTAATCTTGGTTGTAGATTCTTGCTATTCATCACTTTGAATATTTCTTGCCACTCCCGTCTGGCCTGCATTGTTTCTGTTGAGAAATCCGCTGACAATCGTATGGGTGCTCCCTTATAGGTAACTAACTGTTTTTCTCTTGCTGCTTTTAATATTCTCTCTTTATCTTTTGCTCTTGGCATTTTAATTATGATGTGTCTTGGTGTGGTCCTCTTTGGATTCCTTTTGTTTGGGGTTCTCTGTGCTTCCTGGACTTTAAATCTATTTCTTTCACCAGATGGGGGAAGTTTTCTGTCATTATTTCTTCAAATAGGTTTTCAGTATCTTGCTCTCTCTCTCTTCTGGCACCCCCATAATATTGAAGTTGTCCCAGAGGCTCCTTACACTATCTTCAAATTTTTGGATTCATATTTCTTTTTGCTTTTCCAGTTGAGTGTTTTATTTCAGTCAGTGTATGTTTAATTTCTAGTTGGGCCTTTTTCATATACTCAAGGGTCTCGCAAAATTTATCAACCTTTTCTAGGACATTCTTGAAAAATCTTATAACTGTGGTTTTGAACTCTATATCCAATCCTTTGCTTTCCCCTATTTTTTTCATTTGTGATCTGTTTCCTTGTCTCTGCATTTTTGCTTTTTCCCTGAGTTGATAGAGTAGCTTTGTATGGTAGGTGTCCTATAGAGCATAGGGGCTCAGCCTCCCCAGTTACTTGAGGTAGATACTCTTGGTGTACTCCTTTGTAGACTGTGTGTACAGTCTTGTTGTAGTTCAGTCTTGATTGTTGTTGGTATCACTGGGAGGAATTGACCTCCAGGCCAATTGGCTGTAAGGATCATTTGTGTCTACACTGGGAGAGCTTCGGTGCTGGAGACACCCTATGAGACAAGACTTGGCAAAATTGCAAAAGCCTCTGTGCTCAGCTTGGAGGGGTGGAGCCTTGGCTTTCCATCAGCCCTGCCCTATGAGGCCCCTGGGTCTCAGTGTCCTTCAGTAATCACTGCAAGCACCTCTGAGAGAAGGCCGCCCTCCAGTTTCGCCCGCTGCTAGACAGTCCAGTTTCTCCTTGAATGAGTCTGGGTTCCCAGAAACTCGCCTGTAATTGGAGTTCAGCACAGTCGGGAGTTTCCATCTCCCTCCCGCTTCAGAAAGCCAGCCACGCACTCAGCCACTCATTCACTCAGCAGTCAGTCCTCTTTGCACGCACACATGTGCAACTCCGGACCTCTGCTTTCCACAGCTCCCCTGAGTCTCAGTGTGCTTTCTCTTTTCCTGACAATCCAGTTTCTCCCCAAATGAGTCTGCGTTCCCAGAAACTCACCTGGAACTGAGGTTCAGCACAGTCGGGAGTTTTCGTCTCCCTCCCCCTGTAGAAAGCCAGCCAGGCACTCAGCTACCTAGGCACTCAGCCACCCGTCCTGTCTGTGTGCATACGCACACATCTCCGTACCTCAGCCTTTTGAAGCTCCTCTGAGTGTCAGTTGTCTCTTTTCTTTCCTTCTAGTTGTAGAATTTCCACTCAGGCAGCTTTCCTGTGGTTCTGGATTGTGTCCATTTTGTCTTTTAGTTGTAGTTTTTAAATTGTTGTGCGAGGCAACCTACTCCTTCTGAATGCTTGTTTTATAATTTTTGGCCCTACAAAGTCACCACATATTATGATCTTATCTCCCCCCAGGAGAATTACCTACTCTATCTACTATATATCTTTGCCTCCTTTCTCCTTGGTTCTGTGAATGACTGAGGCTATGCGTCCCCCAGAGAAATGACAGTGGTGATGGCTAACACAGGGATACCTGCCTTCAGCCACGCTACTCTACTTGGGTTGCCCCCTTTTATTCTCCTGGCTTTCCCATGAGAAGTATCCTCTTTCTGTCCCCATTTCCAGATGAGACACATACATAGCCCAGGTCACTCGGCCAAAAAGTGGCAGAGCTAGGATTCATACCCAGCAAGTTAACTAACAGAGCATCTCATCATGTGAGAGACTCAAGGAGGACACCCACACAAGGCAGTGACTCACATTTTCTGAGGATGGGTTTATTGGAGGGAATAGTCTCTTCTGTATTTGGCACTCCCTGCTATGTTTGAGCACATGCTCCATTTGGTGAACAAAAGATGCTGTGAGCTAGTGAAAGATGGCAGTCTGTATGCAGAGGGTATTGAGAGCACTGCCACAGAAGGTCCCTCATGCTCAGTCCTTCTGCTGCAGGCTCCAGTCAATGCTGGCAGCTCCATTTCAGGAGATGGCCAGACACTTAGACCGCTTTGTCCCAGGACTCTTAATTCATTGACCAGTTGTATCCCAACCTTTAGAGAAGAGAACAATATGTGGGTCAGGGCAGGAATCTCTCATTGGCTGCTTACCCCCTCTTTAATTCCTTAGTCTCCCTCTCTTTTTTATTTTATTTTTTAATTTTTTTAATTTTTAATTTACATTTGACATTCAATATTATATTAGTTCCATGTGTACAACATAGTGATTAGATATTTATACAATGTGATACCCCCTGCCCCCAATAAGTCTAGTACTCACCTGGCACCATACATAGTTATTACAATACAATTGAAAGGAAATTAATTAGAAGAATTATTTTAATATTGCTATTCACCCTTTCTTTAAATAGAACTGTCAGATATGAAAAAAAATTAGTGAAATGTATATGAAAATCCTATATAATAAAACCCTAATATGCAAATTGACTGAACGTTGACCATCTGCCCTCCAAGAGGGAGGCAACCAGTAGCAGCGATTGAGGGGTGGGGCCGGCTCCAGAATAAACTGATGAATATAATAGAATCAGGGTCATAGAAAGGGCGTGGACTGACAGTTCTCAGGGGAAAGGGGTGGGTGTGGGAGGTGCGGGAAGAGACTGGACAAAAAGCATACACCTATGGATGAGGACAGTGAGGGAGGTAAAGGGAGGAGTGGGGTGGGAACTGGGTGGAGGGGAGCTATTGGGAGGAAAAGGAGGAACAATTGTAATAATCTGAACAATAAAAGATTTATTTAAAAAAATAGTCATTGCAAATGCTGGCATCATGGGAAACTGTCTTTAAATTAATTTAAATGGGAGGTACAAATCAATTCTTGGAATCAGAGCAACCTCTCCTTCCACAGATCCTATTAATACTTCAGCTTCTGTTATGTTAGGTTGCAATCTTTTGATAATAAATGTAGTACCATTACAAATCCCCTATTTAGCCGAAACCGGTTTGGCTCAGTGGATAGAGCGTCGGCCTTCGGACTGAAGGGTCCCAGGTTCGATTCCGGTCAGGGGCATGTACCTTGGTTGCAGGGGCTGTGCAAGAGGCAGCTGATCGATGTTTCTCTCTCATCGATGTTTCTGACTTTCTGTTTCTCTCCCTTTCTCTCTGTAAAAAATCAATAAAATATATTTTTTTAAAAATCCCCTATTTACTATTAATATTTCTCAGTAGCATGATAATTGCACCTACTTTCAATTTTAATTTAAGACACGCATTCTCAAAGGAGTAATACTATTAAGAAATTCGATGGGAAATTTTTCCTTTTCAGCATCATCCATTGAATCGATGGAATCATCACTCAAATAGGTGTGAAAAATCTCAATCGAGTATATCCAAAATTCCTTTAATTTATGAACATGCTCATTTTTAGGACAAAGAATTGCACGTTTACACTATTTTCAAAGATAGCTTCAATAGTAGATCCGTTAGAAATCATTTCATGGGGGATTTCAATAATATCCATTCCTAAATGAAAACTGCTATCAAGTTTGCCATCTCCAAGTTTTACTAATTATTCACTATAAGGACGATTCTCTGATCTCATATTTGTTTTAAGAGACAACTGTTTGAAACATCCCCAAACATTACAGTACTTTAAACTCATTTGCAGTATGGCCAATCACATAGCATGCAGCACAACACTGAGACATTGTCTAAAATCCGCTCTGAGAACTTTCCCACCAAATGCAACTTTCAAATCCATAATTTATCTTAGTATCTATCTATGGTGTTTATAGCATGACTGGATGCCATGGTGCATTCATCAATAATGGGAAGTTGGGCCTTTTTAATGGTTTTAGAAGCTTCAATCTTTATATCGAGTCTAGAAATTAAAGTTTCATTTAATGGAATTGGTAATTTATATTAGGAATTAAAGGTTCTTCCACTGAGAAGTAAATTTGCAGCAATTCCTACAGACACTGTGGGTAAAACAGTACCACCATGATCTCTAAAATAATGTTTTAAAACTTTATAAAGATATGTTTTTCCACTACCACCTGGACCATCTAAGAGAAAGCATTGGGGTGTACAGTTTGATCTTCGATGGTGGAAGTTATAGTCTGAAAGGCTGCCAATTGTTCCTCGTATAGAGAATTGGTCAAAATCTCTGCCTGTTGTTGCTCATATGATTAATCACGTGTTTGTATTCGTTAGTAAAGAATAGTCCAGAAGTTTGAAATCCTAACATTTCATCCATGCAATGTGAATACTTCTGGAATTTCATCAAGGGCATGCATTTCACAGTTCACACAGGCATGCGCTAGTCAACGTTTATTTTTAAATTGCCAATGCGTGTCATGTACCAGCCAGTCAATTGTGCCAGCAAGAGATTTACATGTATCTTGCATGTGCGAATCAACGTTTATTTTTAAATTGCCAGTGTGTATCCTATGTACTGACTGGTCGGACAGACAGATGGACAGTCAGTCACTTAGCCTTTTAACAAAATAGGTTTTTATTGATTTCAGAGAGGAAGAGAGAGAGAAACATGATGAAAGAGAGAATCATTGAACGTCTGCCTCCTGCATGTGGATCGAGCCCCAAACCTGGGCATGTGCTCTTGGCCGAAATCAAACCCGGGACCCCTCAGTCCTCAGGCTGACACTCTGTCCACTTAGCCATCCCAGCTATGGCTTGCCTTTTATATAAAGAGATTATTGACTGTATTCCCTATGCTAGGTCAACGCTCAACCACATGTGACTGTGTTTATAACTGGCAATTTGTACTTTTTGTTTTCCAGGATTAACCAGAGCTCTTTATTCTTCTGTTTTATTTGTTCTAATTATCTACAATTAGAATCCAAAGAATGTAGCTTTTATCTTTTCCTTTACATTATTTATCTGGTCATAGCAAAAAGTAGTGGAACGCAACATTTTCAGCCAAGAGATTTGCAGGAGTTTGATACATTTATTCACAATGAAGATACTCAGCTGAAATGGGCAATTTGTACTTTTTAATCCCTTCCCCTTTTTCACCTATTTCCCCAAATCCCCTCTCCAGTAACCATCAAAATGTTCTCTTTATCTATGATTTTATTTCTGTTTTGTTTGCTTATTTTATTTTTTAGAATCCACCTATAAGTGAAATCATATGGTAAAAATTTGTCTTTCTCTGACTTCACTTAACATAATACCTTCTAGATCCATGCATGTTGTTGCAAATGGCAAGATTTTCTCCTTTTTTTTTAATAGTTAATATTTCATTGTATATATGTTCCACTTCCTTTTTCCTTCTTTTTCTTTTTTCTTTTTTTAAAGGTATATTTTATTAATTTTTTACAAAGAGAAAGAAAGAGGGATAGAGTTAGAAACATTGATGGAAGAGAAACATTTATCAGCTGCCTCTTGCACACTCCCTACTGGGGATGTGACCGCAACCAAGGTATATGCCCTTGACCAGAATCAAACCTGGGACCCTTCAGTCCAAAGGCCAAGGCTCTATCCACTGAACCAAACTGGTGAGGGCTGTTCCACTTCTTCTTTATCCACTTGTCTATCAATAGATACTTAGGTAGTTTCCACATCTTGACTGTCCTATCTAATAAAAGAGTAATATGCAAATTTGACCATACCTTTGCCACACCCACAAGCCATGCCCACCAGCCACACCCACAAGCTAATCAGGAGCAGATTATGCAAATAAACCCCAACCAAGATGGCTGCTGCCACTGAGAGCAGGAGGAAGGCTTGGGTTTCCCCGGCAACAAAGAAAGCCAAGCTTTCCGCCTGCTGTTGGGGGCCTAGGCCTCCACTCAATGTTGCAACGTTTCAATTATATAAAATACAGAAATGGCGGCAGCCAGTGAGCTGGAGAGAACAGAGGCTTGGGTTTCCCTGGCAATGGAAGAAGCATAGCTTTCAGTCTGCCTTTGCTGGCCTAGGCCTCCACTTTAGGTTACAATGTTTCAAACAGAAATGGCTGCTGCCCCAGAGCAAGCAGAAGGCTTGGCTCCACTCCAGGCTACAAAGTTTCAATTGTAGACTTAGATTAATCCCAGATCCCAGGAACTCTGCTTGGGTCACTGGGGGGCGTGGCCAGCAAACCTCTACAGGCCCCTCGCCCAGGCTGCCCCTCACCCCAAGGGAATCCTCACCCTGATCCAGGATACCCATCAAAGCAAACCAGCTGGCCCCCACCCATGCACCAGGCCTCTATCTTATCTAATAAAAGAGTAATTTGCAGATTGACCATCACTCCAACACACAAGAGGGCTGCCCCCATGTGGACACAAGATGGCCAGCAGGGGCGGGCCATTGGGAGGTTCCAGGCCCTGCAAGGTAGGGCAGTTATGGACTATCAGGCCAACAGGGGAGGGCAGTTGGGAGGGACCAGGCCTGCAAGGGAGGGCAGTTGGGGGCGATCAAGCCTGCAGGGGAGGGCAGTTAGGGGTGACCAGGCCAGCAGAGGAGGGAAGTTGGGGCAAATAGGCTGGCAGGGGAGCAGTTAGACATCAATTAGGCTGGCAGGGTAGTGGCTAGGGGGTGATCAGGCTGGCAGGCAAAAGCGGTTAGGGGCAATCAGGGAGGCAGGCAGGTGAGCAGTTTGGAGCCAGCAGTCCTGGATTATAAGAAGGATGTCTGACTGCCCATCTAGGCCCGATCCTGATCAGGCCTAAACGGGCAGTCGGACATTCCTCAAGGGGCCCCAGTTGGAGAGGTTGCAGGCTGGGCTGAGGGACATCCCCCACCCCCGTGAACGAATTTCATGCACCGGGCCTCTAGTTATAAATAATGCTGCATTGAGCATAGGGGTGTATATGTCTTTTCAAATTAGTGTTTTGGATGTCTTCAGATAAATAGCCAGAAGTGGAATTTCTAGGTCATGTGGTAGTTCTATTTTAAATTTTTTGTTGACTTTTTTTTTAATCTTCACCCGAGGATATGTTTGTTTTTTCATTGATTTTAGAAGGAGGAGGAGGGGGAGAGAAAAACATCAATGAGAGAGAGAAATGTCATATGCACCACCCCACCTGGAATCTAACCCACAACTTGGGCATATACCTTGACTGGAAATCAAGCCCTCCACCTTTCAGTATAAGCTCCAACCAACTGAGCCACAAACCTCCATGCTATTTTCCATAGTGGCTGCACCAATTTATAATCCCAAGTTTCCCTCTATTTAAATTGGGATGACAGTCCTACCTCTAGAGTTGCTATGGAGACTTACTGAGTTAATTCATGTGAGACCACACATCCCCACCCCCAGCACTGAGTTCGAGTTGCACAGGACTTAGCAGGTGAGGGGCATGACTAGATGAATGGTTTCCCAGGCTGATAGGAGGCCAGGCTTGAGTCCCACAAAGCAGGAGACACAACCAGTAGCCCTCAGCTGATCTTGACCCAGTTGAAGGGTTCACACTGCCCCTGCAGGCTAGGGGTCCCTCAGCCACGTGAGAAGCCTCACAAGGCTGACACAGCCAAGAACAGGCCTCTACTCTTCCAGGGAATGTCCACACTGGCACCACTTATCCCTGAGTGGTAAGCAGGTGCTAAGTGGTATGGCACATAGGGTTGTTATGAGGTACATGTGTGTTGGCCCCTGGCCACTGGTCCCTGGCCCCCAAACCCTGGGCCCAGTGAGGAAGATCCAGGCCCTGGGGAAGAGCTTGTATCATTGTCTTAGGGTGGAGTGGCAGTAAGCGAGGGTAAGCCCACTGGGTCACACTCGAGGCCCCAGGCCTCAAGTATCCTCATCTATAAGAGGAGCAGCCCTGCCTCATATAGGACAATTGAGAAGATGAGATGAAATAATGCATACGAAGGGCAGCAGGGGCCTGGGAGAGTAAGCACTCAGGAGGTGAGTTCTGTTGCTGATACTACAACTGTGGTCAATAACAAGCCCTAGTTGACCTCAGTTCATACCACAACTCTGCTGTCCTGTGTCAAACTTTTCAGAGCATCAGTGCCCTTGCCTGCAGAGTGAGGTGGTGGTGGCACCAGTGCCTCTCACCGTTGCCATGAGGAATAAATGCAGCCACACGAGGCACACTGACCCTAGGTGAGGCCCTCGTCACAGGGAGCTGCTGATGTCACAATTTGTGCACATTGAACTCTGGTTTCATCATGAGAGAATCTCAGGGTGGCTCAGAGCCTCAGGCAGATATGGGTTCTGGGTGTTCTTAATTCACTGTGCCTCAGTTTCCCCAGCCTTAAAAGGCAAAGACTCTGAGTACTTACATCCCAGAAGTGGCATGAGGATTCAGTGAGTCATAGGGAAGTGTCTGGTCATTGTTGGTTGGACTGACAGATACTGGCATCTGGTAGTGTTTGACACCTGGCATAGGCAGTCTCCTTTTTGAGGTTTAGGACCCCTGGGTCTAGCATGGTGCACCCACAGCCAGGAGTAGGAAAGGCCTCTCCCTGAGAACCCCACCCCACTACCTCTTCAAGCCACCCTTCCTGGAAACTGCATGCTGCCTGAGGTTCAGACTTGTGAGTGTCCTCAGTTGGCAACCCCCAGCTCAGGCAAGTGGGCAGTGGCGTTAATTCACTTAATTAACCCACCCCAAGGCAGCTGCCCCAGATGGAGGCCAGAACTCTCATTCCCCTGGGATCAGAGCCAGGCAAGTTGTAGCCTTTGGTTGCCACCACTTCTGGACTTTCAGTCACAGGAAAAAGAAGTTGCTATTGTCGGGGTCCTAACTGCAGAGTCTTCTTGATAATTTTTGTCTTTTTATTCTTTTCTTTTTAAAAAAAATCTTTATTGTTCAGATTATTTCAGTTGTTCCTCTCCCCCCCCCCCCCCATAGCTCCTCTCCACCCGGTTCCCACCCCATCCTGTGCCCTTATGCCCCCCCCCCACTGTCCTCATTCCTAGATGTATGCTTTTTGTCCAGTCTTTTCCCACACCTCCCACACTACTTCCTCCCCACCCCTGAGGATTGTCAGTCCACTCTCTTTCTATGCCCCTGATTCTATTATATTCATCAGATTATTCTGTTCATTAGATTTTTTATTCACTTGATTTTGAGATTCACTTGTTGATAGATATGTATTTGTTGTTCATAATTTTCATCTTTACCTTCTTCTTCCTCTTCTTAAAGAATACCTTTCAGTATTTCATAGAATACTGGTTTGGTGGTGATGAACTCCTTTAGTTTTTTCTTATCTATGAAGCTCTTTATCTGACCTTCAATTCTGAATGATAGCTTTGCTGGGTAAAGTATTCTTGGTTGTAGGTTCTTGTTATTCATCACTTCAAATATTTCTTGCCACTCCCATCTGGCCTGCATAGTTTCTGTTGAGAAATCAGCTGACAGTCATATGGGTGCTCCCTTGTAGGTAACTAACTGTTTTTCTCTTGCTGCTTTTAATATTCTCTCTTTGTCTTTTGCTCTTAGCATTTTAATTATGATGTGTCTTGGTGTGTTCCTCTTTGGATTCCTTTTGTTTGGGGTTCTCTGGGCTTCCTGGACTCATAAATCTATTTCTTTCACCAGGTGGGGGAAGTTTTCTGTCATTATTTCTTCAAATATGTTTTCAGTATCTTGCACTCTCTCTTCTTCTGGCACCCCCATAATTCGGATCTTGGTACGCTTTAAGTTGTCTCAGAGGCTCCTTACACTATATTCATATTTTTGGGTTCTTTTTTCTTTTTGTTTTTCCAGTTGAGTGTTTTTTGCTTATTTGTATTTCACATCTTTGACTTGATTCTTGCAATCCTCTAGTCTGCTTTGGATCTCTGTATATTAGTTTTTATTTCAGTCAGTGTATGCTTAATTTCTAGTTGGCCCTTTTTCATATCCTCGAGGATCTCACTAAATTTATCAGCCTTTGCTAGAAAATTCTTGAAAAACCTTATAACCATGGTTTTGAACTCTATATCCAGTCATTTGCTTTCCTCTACTTCTTTCATTTGTGACCTGTTGCTTTGTCTCCACATTTTCAGTATTTCCCTGATTTGATGGAGTGGCTTTGTGTGCTGGGTGTCCTCTAGGGCACAGTGGCTCAGCCTCCCCAGTTACCTGAGGTGGACACTCTTGGTACACAGCTTTGTGGACTGTGTGCACAGTCTTGTTGTAATTAAGCCTTGATTGTTATTGGTATCACTGGAAGAAATTGACCTCCAGGCCAATTGGCTGTGAAGATCAGCTGTGTCTATGCTGGGAGAGCTTCTGTGCTGGAGACACCTTTATGAGGCAAGACTTGCTTCAGTGGGGCTTTGGTGCTCACTGAGTCTGCCCCCTGAGTGTGTCCCTTTTGCATCTGAGGAGTTGTAATCTGGATGGTCCTACTCTGACCCCTGGGTACACTGGCTCCTGGATCTCCAAGGAGGTGCTAATTTAGCCTCTGCCTGAGGCCACCCAGCAGTAGCTACAGAGAGATCTGCAGATTCCTCTTCTTTGTTTGGGTTTTGGAGGTACCCAAATGAGGCCCATCTGTGAAGCAATGCAAGCTGCTGTGAGGCCTTGGACCTTCTTTTGTATGTTCTGGGTTTTTCTGACTCAGCTGCTATTTGTTAGGTAAGTTTAGATTTTAAAGAACCAGGCCATTCATATGCAAAAGGCCTGTGCACACAGCTTGGATGGGGCAGAATCTCGGCGCCACAAATAGCAATGGCTGACCTTCAGCTCTGCCCTAAGAGGCCCCTGGGTCTCAGTGTTCCTTGGTAGTTGCAGCAATCACCTATGGGAGAAAGCTGCCCTCAAGTTCCACCCACTACCAGACAGTCCAGTTTCTCCCTGTATGAGTCTGCTCTGGAGTTCAGAACAGTCAGGAGCTTGTGTCTCCCTGCGGATTGAAAAAAGCAAGCTGTGTATTCAGTTGCCAGCCCTCTTCACACGTGCTTCAATACCTCTGCACTTCACTTCCGCACCTCCTCTGAGTCTCGGTGTGTATTTCTCTTTCCTTCTAGTTATAGAATTTCCACTTATCCAGCCTTCCTGTGGTTCTGGATGATGTCTGTTTTGTCTTTTAGTTGTAGTTTTGAAGTGGCTGTGCACGGCAGCAAGTTCAGGTGTTTACCTATGCCGCCATCTTGGTTTCTCCCTTTTTATTCTTTTCTAATATAAGTGGTTTAATTTCACATGACAAAACCCAACTTCAGACAACATGGGAAAATTAGAGATTCTGTCCAATGCTGTGGTCAGAACCTTGAGGAGTGGTTCTGAATGTTCTCTTCATTTGTGTTTTGAAATGTACCATATGCACAGGGTTAAAAAATAAGAATAAAACTAGTATAAAAAAAGTTTGCAGTAAAAACCAAGCCTTTCTCCTTTCCTGGCTCCGAGCCATCCAGCTCCCTCCCAGAAGTAGCCATTGTTTCCTTTCTCCCGTATCCTTCCAAAAAAGTGCCAGACTGGACCAGGCATATGTGATGGAGGCTACTTCCCTTCACCCCCTTTATTTATTTCTATGGTCACCTCCTGTCTCTGCACTTTTCACTTTTTTTTTTTTTTACATATATATTTATTGACTTCAGAGAGGAAGGGAGAGAGAGAAACATCAATGATGAGAGAGAATCACTGATCAGCTGCCTCCTGCATGCCTCCTACTGGGGATCGAGCCCGCAACTTAGGTATGTGCCCTTGACTGGAATCACCAGCTAGGGTAGTGGTCGGCAAACTCGTTAGTCAACAGAGCCAAATATCAACGGTACAACAATTGAGATTTTTTTTGAGAGCCAAAAACCGACTTTTTTTTTTTCAAAAACCGACTTCTGCACATGGACTCTGAGGTTTCAAATGGACTGTACGTGCACATCCACATGTGGTATTTTGTGGAAGAGCCACACTCAAGGGGCCAAAGAGCTGTATGTGGCTCACAAGCCACAGTTTGCCCACCACTGGGCTAGGCCTTCACTTGTTCTTTTCTCTTCAAATATCTTGACAAAGGTTCCACATTAGCATATACTGGAAGGTGATCTCTTTCTAATGGTCAGAAAGGAGTTTATGGTATCCTCCAGGGGCATTATGTTCTGACAATTATAGAAACCAGAGATCTTAGAAAAAAGGGAGAATATCACTTACACATGCCCATTTTGGTTTGAGTTTTTTAACCTGGAATTAATGCCATTGTAAATTATTGTTTGGACTTTGCAATTTAGAAAAAAAAAAACATTGGAAAATTTCTTCCAGAAAAAAATAAGTAAAAATGATTAGTTTGACTCTCCAAACTGAATTTCATTGTACTTTTTTCTCTTTAGACATGTCACAGCAGCCCACTGATAGTATCAGGCCATGAAATCTGCAATAGGCGAGACAAATGCAGATTTGAAGGTCGGGAGAAAGTTCTAGCCTGATTTCTCCCACTGTAGAATTAGGAATGTGCCGTTAGACTTGGCCATCCTCGGAGCTGGGAAGAGATTTTAGCAAATGAACACAAACTAAACAGTGGGGAAGGAATACTCATTCTTTTGGCTTAACTTTTCAAGGTATTTTTTTTCTTTCTGTTTTATGAAAGTCATTTAAACCTGTTGAAAGGAAAGAAGAGAGGAAGGCAGGGAGGAGGAAGATAAGAAAAGAGGTTGCTTGGAAGGAAGGAGGGAGGTAGAGAAGGAAGGAGGCTCCATCTGAGACTCATCAACAGCTACAGTTAACTCCCACAGTGTGGCAGTCCTGTTCCTGTCTGCCGCAGGACACACCGTGCAGAGGCTGCAGGCGCAGGTGGAAGGAGAGGGACCACAAATGCAAAGCACTCACGAGTCCTTATGACCGTGATGGCGAACCTGTGGCACGTGTGTCAGCACTGACACAGGCAGCCATTTTCGATGACACGCGGCCGCATGCAGTCGCATACAGAGAAGTACGGGGCTGCATGCCGAAAAGGACATTTCATCCTTGGCTACTGCATGGCCAGGCGCAGTAGCCAAGGATGAAATATTTGCTGTAGTGTAGTGTAGACACTCTGTGCTGGAGGTCTGTAGGCCAAAACAACAGAACTCCGGCACAGAGTATCTAGTTCTGGGACTTCCAGTTAGGCCGTTAGGGGATCTCTGACCTCACTTAGGGCCGGCAGAGCAGGGAGCAGTGGAATGCCCCAGGGGACGCATCTCTGGGGGCCCTGTGATCGCCATTACCAGCAACCACATAACCACAGCAACCATCATCCAATCTACTGTTCTGGGGTGTCGTGGATTTCTAATTGACCATCATTATTAAGATAAGTGACAGGGAGGCTGGGAGAGGCGTGGGCCTGTGCTATGGGTGCCATTTCCTGCCATTAGAAATAGCGGCAGCCATCTTAATTTATATAAGGAATGCCATTTTGCAGCATAGTGCAGACTCCATTTCACCACTGTTACTGTTGTGCATCCTTATTAATCCCTATTTCTGCTTATTAACCCTGCCCTTTCCTAAAAGACAGTTACATGTGCCATCTTGTGGTCAGTAGTCTAGTTAACCCCTAATTGCCTGCAAAGCTAACAGCTATCTATAATTCTATCTTCTGTCACTGCCCCCCTGCTGGAGAACCCAAAAAATAAAAATAAAAAACAAGGTTAAGTAAAGGAAGTGATAGTAGCAGTAGCCAACCCTTTCAAGAGACATGGACCGAGATGTATGGCATTATAGAAAAAATTGGCACATCATTTTGCGTCCTATGTACTGAAACGGTAATAAGCAGAATGTGGAATATAAATAGACATTTTGAAACTAATCATTCCCAGCTCTTGAAAAAAGTAAAGATGAAAGGAAGAAATTCATTTCCAGGCAGCTCCACCTTTATAAGAACCAATCTAATTCCATCCTTAAATTCATAAAAGGCTCTACAAATTTAACATCTGCAAGTTTGAGCATTGCTCATTCCATAGTTCAGCATGGAAAAGCACTCAGTGTGGGAGAATTTATTAAAGAAACTCTCCTAAGATGGGCACCAGTTCTATTTCATGAAATGCAGAATAAAGATGCAATTATTAAGACAATATCTGAGTTACCACTCAGTAGAAATATCATAAAAGACCGAATAATGAGACTGAACACAAACGTACAAGATCAAAGAGAGACATAAATAATTGTAAATATTTTTGTTATCTCTCTTGATGAAACTACTGATGCTCACATGCTCAGTTGGCCATTACTGGTTGATATTCTAATGGTCTCACAATGAGAGAAGAGTTGATAAAGTTGGTATCAGTGCCAACAAGTACATCAGGAAGCGAAATATGTAAGGTTGTTATACAAACATTTCGTGACCTAAGCATTTATATCTCTAAAGTTGTGTCAGTGACGACAGATGGGGCACCAAACATGGTGGGGGGAAAAGTCAGATTTGTCAAATTGTTGACAGAAGCTACTGGACATCGATTGTGCCTTTTCATTGTATTATCCATCAGGAGGTTTTATGTGCTAAGGCAGGATTCACTGACTTAAATGACTTAACGTCAGTTGTTACAAAAATAGTTAATTTAATAGCTGCTCGCCCCCTTCACAAGCGAGAATTTTCTGCACTTTGACCGGAGGTTGATTCCACTTACAATGGACTGCTGATGTACAATAATGTAAGATGGCTGAGCCTAGGCAAAGTTCATGAGCGCTTTGTGGAGTGCTTTGAAGAAATTAAGGTATTTCTTTTTTTTTTTTTAAGTGAACGAATTAATCAGGCTTTATTGGGGGTCTCCGGGCGGATTCACAGGCTTGGGGGGAATGAAACCGGAGAAGCCGCGCCATGAGACTGGGGCCAGGGGAAGGGAAAAGAGGGGAGACCCAGCCGGACCTCCTCCCGGACTGCCTGGGAGAACAGTCTGGGAGAAAAAGGTGCCACATGGCACGCTGAGACACATTTTAAAAGGCCGGAACAGGCAGGGGTTGGGCCCAGGGCAGAACGGGAAGGGGTGGGACACAGGGCACTCTGGTATGCGCTTGATTGGTGGCTCAATGTCTCTGTCAATTACATCATAACTCGGCCCACCAGTTGGGGAGGGGGGAATACCTATCATTCCAGGCTTCTGATAATATTTAAAAAATAATTGAGAATCCAGGCAAGGTCTAGGGCGCGAAGGTCCATCTTCCGTAGCTACTTCCAGCTGAGAGGGGGCGTCGTTAGGGGCGTCTACCTGGAGTCTCAAGGATTCTGGTGTTGGGTTCTGAATTCAGTGACAGATATATCTTCTGGTTGGTGAACGTCTGCATTCTGTTCTGCAAGAAACATGGTTTCCCCAAGGGACTGTTTGGTGAAGTCTCAAGAGCGATCCAGTTGAGTCACCTGGAGGTAAAAGCTGGTCCTGAGGCTGTCACAGCATCACTTGTCTGGTTTTGCTGCTTTTCTGGGCCTGGAGCTGAAATACAACTTGAGGGAGAGTAAGGTTCTCTAGGAGGACGAGTCCTCCCGGCTGGAGGGCTGGTCCTGGGAGCCGTGGTCAGCTGGTCCTGGCCTGGTTAGAAACCTGTCAGCGTGTTCCCGGAGCAGTTGTCTAAAAAGGGGTTTAAGGTGGGGTTCCTGAAAAGGGCTCGCAGGAGGTGGGGCTCCTTGGTGTAGCCTGGATTCCAGTCAGGCTCATGGGCAGGGGATCCAGCCAGGAGCTGTGAATTTCTAGAGGGCCTCTGACAATCTGGGGCAGGAGTGCGTTGCTACAGGTTGGGTGGAGGAGAGTAGCTGGGTTCAGGGCTGTGGACTGAGTTCGGGAGATGTCAGGATTCTTGAGGAACAGGAGATGGACTTTCTATATGTAATGGGGAGGGGAGGAGCACAGAAGGTGCTGTAGTCTGTGGGTGGAAAAGACCTGTAAGGGTTGCTGGAGGGAGCTTCTGGGCCTCCTTGGTGAGAACAGCGGCTGCAGTCAGAGTACGGAGGCAGGGTTGTCATCCTCAAACCGTGGGATCAAGCTGTCTGGACAGATGGGCTATGGGGGTGAAGGCTGGCCCTAGGGGCTGGGTGAGGACCCCCATAGCTATTCCCTGTTTATCATTAGTAAAATAGTTGGAAAGGTTTAGAGATGTCTGGGAAGGAGGGAGAGAGAGATGCCAGAAGGGTATCCTGGAGTTAGAAAAAGCCTGGCGAACAAGGGAGGGTGAGAAGAGGAGGCCTACTGGTGTTTCTTTAGTGGCCTGGTATAGTGAGTCCTTTTACTATTCTTGCCCCTTCTATTAATTGATAAGCTTGTGCCAGCGAGAAAGTTGTTCCCTAGGAAGAGTGGAGCAGGGGAGAGGGCGGGGTGAGGAGGCGCTGAAGCCAGAGCAGTTTTCAGAGCTGAAGGGTGATTTGCCGTCAGTACCCAGGACCGAGATCGCGAAGGAAAAGTGGCCCAGCAAAGGAAGGCAGGCAGAGAAGGTAGCACCTGTGTCAACCAGAAAGGAGACCTGCTTATCCGTTACCTGGAGCATTAACCTGGGCTCGGCGTGGATGATGAGGGTTGTGGAGTCTGGGCATCTGCAGTCTTCAGCCATTTCCAGCATGGCCATCGGCTGGTCAGGACCTGGAAGGATGGCCCCTCTTTGCTGAGACACAGAGGGCCCGTCACTTTCCCAGGGGCAGTCACTTTTCCAGTGGCCATTTTGACCACAGGGCTTGGTTGGAGGCTGGGGCCGGAGGCACGGCTTTTTCCAGTCGGTGGCCTTGTTTCCGCACGTGAAGCATTCTCCAGGCGATGCTTGTCCTCTTGTTGCACCCCCACTACGCACAGTTCGTGGGCCTCAGATCTGCTTCAAGGCTTGGGTTTGCAGGGTCACCTTCTAAGGCGGGCCTATTCTTCCTGAGATCGAAGAGAAGTCGGTGGAGCCTCCGGGTCCAAGGTGCTGGAAGGCGGCGAGGAGGAGAGAGAGGGGACTCGTCGCCCCGGTCTGACCGGGACGGGTCACAAAACCCCTCTCCTGGGTTTCGGCACCAAGATGTAAGGTTCTACGCCGCCGTGAAAGAAGCTGCAGGCAGGAGTCCGAATAAGTGAACGAATTAATCAGGCTTTATTGGGGGTCTCCGGGCGGGTTCACAGGCTCGGGGGGGAATGGAACCGGGGAAGCCGCGCCATGAGACTGGGGCCAGGGGAAGGGAAAAGAGGGGACCCAGCTGGACCTCCTCCCGGACTGCCTGGGAGAACAGTCCGGGAGAAAAAGGTCTAAGGTATTTCTTAAGGATAAGGATCTGGGAACTCTTCTCAGCTTAATGATGACAAGTGGGTCAACACCCTGTTGTGTTTTACAGATCTCTCTGTTCATATTAATGAACTGAACTTAAAGTTACAAGGTTTTGGCAAAAGTATTGACATTGTTTGGATACATAAAAGCTTTTGAAAGTAAACTTAAAATTTTCAAGCGAGATGTAGAAACTAAAACTTACAAGATTTTCCTCAAGTAACAAAGTATTTTGAGAAGGCCAGTGCAGCTGTACAAAATGAAAAGGAACCCTTGCATATAAAGTACCAGCATGTTTTAGACTCGTTACTTGACCAGTTCAGTGATAGATTTAATCAATTTAGAAGCCTAGAACAGACTATAAAAATAATTAAGTATCCTGATATAGTAGTCTACAGTAGTTTGGAATTAAATGGTTTCTAACAGATGCAAATTGATGATTTGGAGATGCAACTTGCAGAATTTTAAGACAGCATCTGGGCTCAGGTGTTTGTCGACTTGAGGTCAAAGCTTGAGAATCTGGAATGGTGCTGCTTGGAGAATCAAGAGGAGTGCCACTACGAACAGGAAATTTGGAATGCCTGGAACCAATTACCAGACACTTTTAGCTCCCTGAAAAATATAGCAATGGCTTTACTCACAATTTTTCCCTCTACGTACTTTTGTGAGACCTTATTCTCAGCATTAAATAATATCAAAACCAATAAAAGACACAGATTGACAGATGAAGTTAGTAGCACTTGCTTGGGCGTGAAGTGTACAAAATACCAACCTTCAATTGAAGGTTTAGCCAATGAAATTCAGCACCAAAAAAGTCACTAGTAGGCAGGTTAAAGAATTCCCCCTCCCCCTCACTTATCTTAGTTCATGGCACCCCACACAAGTTAAATAATATCAAGACCAACAAAAGAAACCGACTGACAGATGAACAAAGAAGTCACTAAGCAGGTAAGTTAAATAATCAGTTTTTGGTTTATTAAATACAGTTATATATTACAATTCTACATTTTTGTTATTTAAACTCTAAATATTGAGAAATGCTGGTTTTTTTTCTCAAAGTGACACACCACCCGAGTTATGCTTGATTTTTTGGCAAATTTTGACACACCAAGCTCAAAAGGTTGCCCATCACTGCCTTATGAGGTGACTTTAGTCAAGTAGTAGCACAGGATTGCATGATCGAGGGCACCTGGCCTGGGATCGCATATCAGGAGGTTGAGTGGTCAGGGGAGGCCTCTTGGAAGAGGTGACATTTGAGGTAAGCTGGATGGATGATAAGCTCCCTTTCATTCATGAGGAATGCTGGACAGGCACTCCAGGCAGACAGAATAGCCTGTGCAAGAGCCCTAGGGCAGGGACATGCCTGGTGTGTTCTGTGAAGATGGAGGTGAGGACAGAGAGGGGCCAGGAAGGTTGTTTGGGACCTGTGAGGTGTGGTGCGGCATGTTTTTTGTTTTTTGGGGAGGTAAATTTTTATTTTTATTTTAGAGTGAGGGGGGAAGAAAGAAACACTGATTTGTTGTCCCACTTATTTATGTATTCATTGGTTGATTCTTGTTATGTGCTGTGACCAGGGATCAAACCCACAACCTTGGCATATCAAGACAATGCTCTAACCAACTGAACTGCTAGAGAAATGTTTTTAGAAAGAGAATCCCCTACATATCTAGTTTGGGAACTGAGGGATTGGTGAACTTCAATATATCGAGCTAAGCTGTGTGAATTTTTTTTTCTAAAAATGATTTCATACTATACATACCACTCCTTTATTTCCATGATCTACCTGGAGGACCTCTTCCATCTCATGTGGGTTGCTCCATTTCTTTTTCTGTGCTGCCTCACCCTACCCTGCTTCTCTATTTGCCCCATAGGCAAGGACAGGACCCCATATAGTATCCAGTACACCAGGCATATGTGGGTCCATGCAGACCTTCTGGAGGACCCAGTCCCAGAAGTAGGACTCCTAAGGCAGAGAGAGCATATTTTAAAGTTTTCAGCAAGGTATTTTTACACCCCTCAGGGCCTCATGGACAATGCCCCTTCCCCACTGTAGGTGAACTGAGGGCCAGCATGCTCCCTCTCCAGGGCACATGGGCACAGTACCTCGCCTTGTACTGAGTCACACCCTCCCCTGTGCAGGGGATTCTGGGAAATGGAGAAATCTAAAGGGAAAGAAGATGAGTGGTGGGTCCCCTTCCAGTTCCCATGGGAGGAACATTGACTCTGGAGTGCCTGCATCTCTTCGTTCCTCTCTGTCTCTTTCTGTTTCTCTCAGACCTAAAGCTTTTCATTTGCCCATAGAACACTGTAAAAGAGTCAAAATTAGCCTAGACCTGAATTCTCATTTGGGGAGGAATATGATTTAACAAGAAAATCTTGCTACCATCTCTTCCTTTCTTTGTTAAAATCCAAGAGCTGGCAGCGGAGAAAATGAAAAAGAAAATGTGGACTTCAAAACCCTCTGGTGTCCAAGCAAAATGAGTGAAGTCTAGGTGTCAGCTTTTTAAAAACTAGTTACTGTTACTATTATTATTGTTGTTATAACATGTGTTTATCTGTCTCTCTATCTAAAAAGCCAACAATTGGACCGCTGTAGACTGGAAAGGCCAGTCACTATGAGACCCACTGTGGCCAGAGAACCAGCCCAATTTGGGTAGGGCCAGATGACCAACCCCACTGTGGTCCTTCCTCCTGGCCCCTGATTACACACCCCCCCAATAGGGGGTGCGGCTGTCCAGCCAACCTCCTGTAGCCCCTCCTCCTACTTGGCCCCCCACCCCGATCAGGGGAGGAGCAAGCCGGCCAACTGCCTGAGGCTCCTCTCCCCCAGCTGGTCCCACCCCCACCCCCAATCAACACCCCCATCCCACTCAGGGGCGGGGCTGTCCGGCCCACCTCCCACAGCCAGCCCTGTCCCCATTCAGCCCCCTTCCCCAATCAGCAGCAGGGCCTGCTGGCCAATTGCCCACAAATCCTCCCCCCAGCCACATGAACCCTGATTGGAGCTGGCCAGACCCCACCCATGCATGAATTCATGCACTGGGCCTCTAGTGGTAAAATAAATCCAGATGACCGAGACCGGTTTGGTTCAGTGGATAGAGCGTCGGACTGCAGACTGAGGGGTCCCAGGTTCGATTCTGGCAAGGGCTTGTACCTTGGCTGCGGGCACATCTCCAGTAGGGGGCGTGCAAGAGGCAGCTGATCGATGTCTCATAGATGTTTCTGACTTTCCCTCTCCCTTCTACTCTGTAAAAAAATCAATTAAATGTATATATATATATATATTTTTAAATCCAGATGGAAGGGCATCAGATGAAAAATTCCATTTTCCCATTTTCCAGAGGTAATCATGGCTCATCATTTGTTCCAGAATTTTTTTCTGCAAATGAAAATATACTTTAAAATCAAATGTGATTATGTGCCACCAATGTGTGTTATTTTCATGCCATCTTTGTGATATAAACATGGCAGTGACACCTAAAGGCTCTGCAACCTGGTGGCCTTGGCAGGGATCCTGACTCCTCCACTCACCGAACAAGCACACTGTACCTCTCTGTGCCTCAGTTTTCCATCTGTTGAGTGGGGGTGATAGTAACAGTGGCTCCCGGGAAGGCTGCCATGTAAGTTTCACAGCATACAGGGAGTCTTGGGGATGGGGATGGTTCCTGCTGCATCTGGTAGCTTTTGCTTTTTCTCTCCTAGCAATACCTCAGGTCAGAGGCCCAGGGGAAGTCGCAAGAGCAATGACCCCAAAATGTAGGGGAGGGTCAGGGAGCTATCTAGGAGCGGCCTGTGGGACCAGCAGAGGGCAGAGGGAGAAACTCAGGGTGCTGGCCAGCCAGGTAAACTGTTCCAAGGGCAGCTCTTATTTTCCCAAGCATCACTCTGGGTCAGATGCTGGCAAGTGCGTTGCAGAAAACTTTACAATGCCATAGGTCAGCATACTTTCCTGGTGAGCAAACTGAGGGTCAGAATGATGGTATGACTTGCCCAGGGTCCCACAGAAGGAACAAGCATTCAGGACTCAACTCTAAGCCTGCATCTCCAGCGCTCCTGCCTTTATTCCAAACTGTGCTTCAGTGGCTTTTAGATCAGAGTGTTCTGGAAGGCAGTGTTGGGGTCAGCTTTGGGCAGTGATCAGTGACTCGAGCTCACAGATAGAAAGTGGAGATGGGAAAGTCAGGGGCTCCAAGCCCCTGCCCAGGGTGCAGGAGCCTCATCTCTGGACCCTGTTACCTCGCGGTGTATGAGCTCCCTTCCCCCATGTAACGGATGAGAAAACAGGCTAGGAGAGCTAATGGCGGCTCCTAGAGCACCCAGGCCAGAGATCTGCTGTGTGTGGCTTGGCACTTGCTGCTGGGGACCAGTCCCCCAGGGGGTCTTCCTCTGTGAGGTCTCATTCCTCTTTGTGGCTGAAAGTCCTGGTCTGGGCCACTTTCATCTCTCCTGGAGGAGCTTACTCGCCGTCTCCCTGCTTTCGCTCTTATCCCCACCTCTGTGAAGGTCACTTTTATGTTCAACAACCAGAGTAATCCTAAAAGACAAGCCAGGACCCCGCATTCACCAGCTCAGAACTTTAGTGTCTCCCCACATGCCTCCAGGTCCCCACTGTGGCTCATGAGTCCCAGGCATTCTGCCCCACTTGCACCTAGACCTCACCGCCCACCATACTGCCCTCCTCACTGCGTTCCACCCTCCAATCCTCAGACCTACCACTCTTGTTCCCTTGTGCCCCCCTCCAAAAAGCCATCCTCCACCCTGTCATCCTGTTCATTTACCCAGTTTTATTTTTCTTCTGACACCTCTTCCTACTGCACATTCTGGGATCTCTGTCCATTTGCCCATTGTCAGGCTTCCTGACTGGAGGGCGGCTCCATGCTCACTGCTGTATTCCTCCTGCAGCAGCTTGGCACAAAGTAGGTCCCTGGGAAGTATTTGTGGAATGAATGAATGGAGGACAAACGAGGTCTCTCTCTGTCACACCAGGTGGCGCCAGTGGCATCAGGCCTTCTCCGGCCAGGACAGCTGTGAGACTCAGCTCCCGCCTCCCCACAACCCTGCTGACCCTGATCTCTTGTTCCAGACAGGTGGACACCAATACGAAAAACGTCTTTGGGCAGCCACGGTTGAGAGCATCCCTCCGCGACCTGCGCTCCCCACGGAAAAACTATAAGTCCACCATCGAGGATGACCTGAAGAAGCTCATCATCATGGACAACCTGGCACCAGACCAGGAGAGAGAGGCAAGAGTATGAAGTGGGCTGTGAGGGAGGGCAAGGACAGAGGATCTACCTCCCACGGCCACTCCAGTCTCTTCCTGAACGTCCTTGGCCTTTGGCCCCTGCCAACCCTGTTTAGGTTTATGTGGCTTTGTGGCCAGGATTCGGGGCATCACATCCTCAGTCAGGCCAGACACACGGTGTAAACCAGCCTGGTGGGCAGGCAGGGATTTACTCCACACTAGTGGACCTCATGTGATGGGGGATATTCTCAGAGGCCTCATGGAGCCGAACCTTGGGCACTAAAACTGGAGATAGGGTTCCCAGAGACCAATACCACAATTGTCCTTGGTCCCTCTATACCCATTGCCCCCACCTACCCCTGACTGGTCTTGCTCTCAGGCATGCACGCTCTTATGGGGATGGAGAGGGCTCTCTTCCACAGCACTAGGGAAGGCAGCACTCTGTCCCCAGTGGTACCCAGCTTCTCATTGGTCCAGCTCAGGCCACACTACCTTTCCTAAACTTACCTGGAGTTGGAGGGCAGAACTGAGTGGTCTACAAGTGGCAGAGGAGGAATCCTCAGAGGGAAACTGGGGTGCTTTGACCAGAAAGGGGCAAAAATGGAGGCTGGGTGGGTAAGAGCCACAGATGTCCAGGACAAAAAGGCACTTCTGAGGACGGTGACCATGGGCCAGGCCACAACCATGCCCCATGTCCCTTCCCTGTTTCAGCAGCAGTCGCCACAGAAGAATCTTCAGCGGACGCTGTCTGACGAGAGTCTATGCAGTGGGCGGCGTGAGCCCAGCTTTGCCAACTCTGCCAGCCTGGAGGCAGGCCTGCCCAGCGACGTGCTCTTCACCAGCACCTGCACTTTCCCCTCCAGCACGCTGCCCGCCCGCCGCCAGCACCAGCACTCTCATCCGCCAGGCGGCAGCAGCCCCAGCACCATCCCTGCCCCTGGCAGCAGCTTCCCAGAGAAGACATGTGAGCCTGGGGCTGGCAGGGGAGTTACCCCATGGTTGGAAAGCAAGGCTTGAAGGTCACTGGTGGGTTACCTGGAGATTAGAGGCAAGAGGTCATTGGAGTCAGCTGAGGGAGGGAACTGGGCTACACATGAACTTCAAGGGGGCCTGATGGGTAGGCGCAGTGTCACTCAGGAAGCAAGGAATTATTGACTAAGACAGGATTCCCAGGGGTTCACCTTGGAATCTGGAGCACCCAGGGATTGGGTCATCTGACACCAGAAATGGGAGGTCAGTCTTGCTAAGTTTAGTTGGCTGGAGCCCTGAGGATCCATGGTTGGCATCAGATGACCCCTAGCCCCATTACCTGCTCTGGCTTCAAACAGATTACCTAGTGATTATGGCTTTACCTACCTGACTCCCCCAGGTCTGCCGGGGATGGAGAGGGGGCAGAGATGCGGCTCATCCATCCCTCTATTCATCCAGCTCATATTTACTGAGCGTGCCCTGTCCAAAAGCCTTTGGTCTGCTTCAGATCCCTTTCCAACCCACAGGCTCTGAAACTGAGGGGAGGGAGAAGGCAGGGCCAGGCCCACTGGTGGCACAACCGAACACCAGTGCACGTGAGGCTCGATGGTCCTCGATTGCCCCGCTTGGGGGGAAAGATGTGGCTTCGTTGCAGAACGCGACCTGCCCTCTGTGGGTGCTGCGTCACATGTAGCACAGCCCCCCAAGTCCAGTCCAGACGTGTCTGGATCCCAGAGGTGTGTTTTCCCCAAGTGTCTTGTCTGAAGGACTCTGTCCCGTATCACTGATGGAGCCTCTTGTATGCACAGGCCGGATGGAGGAGGCTCTGGGACTTTTTTGAAAGGGTCTGTTTCTCTGCTTAGGATTCTCTGTTGGCTCCCCATTGCCATAGTGACTGGATCCATACTCTTACGTTTTGGGGCCCAACATCAACTCCTCCACTTCACAGTACCCTTCTTGAGATCCTCCAGGCCACCAGACCTTTCCTCCTCAGAGCATTCCTCATGTCTGTTCCCTCTGCCTGTCATGCTGTTCTCCCAACCCTGCTCTTGAAACTCCTGCTTCTCCTAAAGGCTTTGTTCAGTTATTGCTCTTTCCTAGGTGTCTGCCTCAGCCCCAGGCTGGCCCATTTCCCTCGCTTCCTTTCCGTGCACCGGCCCAGCCCCTCATTACCTTCACTTCACTGTGCTGTGGGCCAGGCTCTGTTCTAGGCGCTGGGCACGCAGTGATGAGCACATCAGAGAACATTCCTGCCCCAGTGGGGCTGTGTTTCAGGGGGAATTCCTCAAGCTTCCCTAACCCTCCGGCTCTACCTCCCTCCTTTGTCTCTCATCCTTACTGCCCTGTCTGCCTCCAGCTGGGCCTGGCCCACAGTTGGCATTCAACACATAATGAGGAGGAGGTGAGAGAGGGCCAAGGCAGAGGTGGTATGCACAGAGAACAAAGAAAGACAAATGTGAATGCCTCTGACCAGCTCTGCTGCATCCTATCAGTCTCAGCTCAAACGCTGCTGCCTCCAGGATGAGTCAAGCACTCCTCTTGGCCCCCGCTTTGGGGTGCTCCCATCCCATTCCCGATCCCTCTGCCTTTTGTTTCCCCATCACAGCCCCATTCACTTTGGTTGTCATGTGAGAATGGGTCTCTTTCCCTCACCGGACTGGAGGCTTCCCAAGAGCAGGCACACAGGTACACCTCTCTTCACCCACATGACACCACCCCTCTTAGGGAGAGCGCCTCTGGCTTCAGCCTGGCCATGGTGTCCAGGTCTCCGCCTCTCCCAAGCCTGCTCAAGAGCCCTTTCCAAGCCATCTCGGAGTTGAAGATACGGGGTTGGTCCACCTCAGGCTTCACTAATCAAGGACCCTCCATGCCAAGGAGCCTCTCACAGTAGCACTTGCTGATTTCTCGCTGGGCAGTGGCAGCTACTCCCGCAGCCCCCACCACTCGGCAGTGAAATGCCGGCAGGCTGGAGATGCAGAGCATGTGGTCAGGGGCTCAGTTTCCTTCCAGCCTTTGTCACTCCCTGAGCATCCACTGGGCAGATGCACCTGAGTTTGTGCCAGGTCCCCACCTCTCTGTGCCTCAGTTTCCATGACAGTAAAATGTGAACAAACTTTCTCCAGCCCTATCAACTCCTCTGCTCTCCAACCCCTCCTGGAACTGTAAACTCTACCCTTCCTGTCAGCCCCGATCCTGGTTTCCTAGCTGACCTTCAAGTTCAGCCACAAAACCCACATCCCCCAACCTACAGCTCTATCACAGGCTCCCCTCTCCTTAGCCCAGCCTTACTCACCCCCAACCAAAACCCTCTTCCCTCAGTCCCCCACACTTCAGGGTTTCTTCAGCTCCCAAGGGTCTTGGTGGGAGGGGTTGGTTGGGTCCAACTGTCAGGACCTCGGAGAAAAATCTTTAGTTTTTGTGGGGGTGTTTTTTTTAGACATTTAAATTTCCAACATGATTCTCAAATGACAACCATAGCTGTTAAAAAAAAATATTGCCCACCTCACTGTGTTAATCTGAGAGTCAAACAAATTAATAGTGGAAAATGCTAGCATAATGCTTAGTATATACTAAACATTGAAAAATAGCTATTCATTGTTTCTGTGATATTCTATCATCTGGAGCAAGCGTTACAATCTGCCAAGAATCAGCTTAGTGC
Source organism: Antrozous pallidus (assembly GCA_027563665.1). Classification (NCBI taxonomy): domain Eukaryota; kingdom Metazoa; phylum Chordata; class Mammalia; order Chiroptera; family Vespertilionidae; genus Antrozous; species Antrozous pallidus. Next base: position 22,411,426 of record CM050525.1, on the reverse strand, counting down.
CTGAGTACCGGAGAACAGGGTTAAGCAGTGTCACCGACAGCCTGACCGCCAAAGCCATGTGGGCTTGGGCTTGGATCAGGCTCAGTGTTGGACTACTGGCAAGTGTAACCATGGGCAAGGCAGCTTCTTGCTTTGAGCTTCAGTATCTCCCTGCACAACACATGGGTCATAAGGGCACCTCCCTCCTGGCTAATTGGACATGAAGCTGTGAGATGAGCCCCATTGAGTCCAGCAAGAGGGTGCACTCAGGGAACACAGCAGCCCTGGTTCAACCATGGCTGGCCCTGCCTGAGTCACCTCCTGACCTCTCTGTGCCTTGCTGTCCTCCTCTGTCCCATCCCCTTTATGGACTATGAGGCATCGGACACGCTTACTGGCTGTAGCAAATGCAGCTCCTGATGCGACTCTTGTGCTGTCTGTCACTCCAGCACTCTGAAACTTCAGGGATCTCTTTCTCCACTCGAACCCCCAGGTCTCCCCACAGTGACTGTCATGGCAAATACTGCCCAGACACTGGCAACCCATTATACCTGCAGCCTAGCACCTCTCCTCCACCCCACACTCCATAGCCAGACACCACCCACTGGCTCCTTGTCGGAGTCTAATGGCAGCTCACACCATACGTCCTCAGCAACAAACTTCCGCTTCCCCCAGCCTTCCCAACTCATTACCAGCTGCAGCATCTTGATGTCACCGTGGATCCAGCTCTGTCTTACATCCACATGCCCTTTCAGAAAATACTGTCGGCTTCACCTACAAAAGAGAGCCAGGGTCTCCCAATCATCCTCCACTCTCATCTCCCTCCTTACTATTTCCCTGCTTCTCCAGTCCCCTCCACCATCTATCCCCCAAACAAATCCAGAAGGTCCCTGTGAACTCTGCATTGAGTCATATCTCTCCCTGCTCAAAGCCCTTCTGTGGCTCCATCTCACTAGGAGACAAAGTCCTCATCATGGCCCACAAGGCCCCTCGCAGTCCAGCCCTGCCACCTCTCTGACCTCACTTCTCTGGTGCCTCAGTTCTGTGATAGTGAAATGGGGGCAACAGTAGTGCCTACCTCACTGTATTAACCTGAGAATCAAACAAGTTAATACATAGAAAACGCTAGCACAGTGCCTAGTATGTAATAAATACTGAGAAAACAGCTATTTCCACTACTCTCTCTTCCCCTTTTCCTCTGTCCCAGGCACATGGCCGCCTCTGTTCCTTAAACCCACAGGCACATTCCTGCCTGGGGAATTTTTTACTGGCTGTTTCATCTGCCTGGATACTCTTCCCTTCTATAACCCCTGACTCAGTCCCTCCTCTCCTTCAGAGCTTTTACAAATGCCATCTTCTTAGTAAGTCCTCCCCTACAATCCTGTTTAAAATGGTACCCATGGAATTATCCAACACTCCCACCCCCTTCCCTGCTGGATATTTTCCATGGCGTTTATCATCTAATAAATAAGGCATTTACTTAATTACATATAATGTTATAACAATTACATAATGTTGCATAATTATATATAAGGTATAACAATATATTAGTTTCTTCACATTGTCATTTATACCCACCTCCCTATCTCACCCAGCCACCATCTCAGCCTCTGAGCTCTCACTTGCTAATGGGCGGGACCAGCCACTTAGACACCTAGACCCTGGAATGATGCCACTGCCTGACACAGCCGCTGGCCTAGAGTGGTCCAGCCTTGTAAACGCAGCCAAGGCATACGAAGGTAAGTGTCCTCCACCCAACCCCACCAGATCCTCCTCTGCTGTGTCCTAAAAGGATCAACAGAGGGCCTTGGGGTTTTGAAAGGGGACACACTCAGATTCCAGAATCAGGTGGAACAGGGTTCACATCCTTCTCCTGTCACTTGCTCACTGTGTAGTCCTGGCCAAATGTCTTCATCTTTCAGATCCTGTTACCTTAACTGCAGAATCGGGGGCGTGGCTGTGTCCATGACCTGAGGCTACAGTGAGAATTACATGAAAGTTATGTAAAACATGTCAGGCACAGAACAAGCCCTCAACAAACAATACCTTATATTATTACTGTAGGGCAAAACTGTAGCAATCTAAATTGTGTTTAGATTTGCTTTGGCTACAAGTGGCAAAAAATCCAAATTAATAATGACTTAAACACGCCTGGTTTTGCACAAGTAAAAGTTCTTGGGTGGGCTGGCATGGTACTTACACAAATGTCTGAGGGCACAGGCCCCCACAGTGAGGCTACTAGGGTAGCAAGAGAGAGAAGGACACATGTCCTCCCTTTAAGGGAACTTCCCAATGCCTCCCATTTCTCCTGTGATTACTTCCATTGGCCAGAATGTCACACATGGCCACGCCTAGTTGCAGGGCAGGCTGCGAAATGAGACCTTAGTTTTTTCCTCCAAGAGTGTGGTGAAAAAACCCTAGATCATCTTCTTGGATTCGTTTTTTTCTTAACCATTTCTCTCTCCTCAGTGTTGAGTGTCTGAGCTGTACCTTCTTGGATTCTTATTACCCAAGTTACAAAGAATACTGCAAGTGGTGGCATAACAAGGAGCTTAGCCAATGAGTGGTCAAAAAAGGTGTTTCTTCTGCAGCTCACATGCAGAGGCCCCCTGTGTCGTGTGCGCTGGTGTCAGGGCGTGCTGCCTGCCCAGATGCCCCCCCTCCTTCCCTCCGCGGCCTGGGCATGGGACACTGGCCTCTTTGCTGGGACGACAACATCTGCTTCCCACCCAGGCCGCTATGGGTCCTGCCATCTTTGTGATGGGGTGATGGTTCATTTGCATATTACCCTTTTATTAGATTATGTATAACAAGATATTATAAAAATTAAGTAGTTTTTATTAAAACGTTTCTTACATACTGTTATATTGGCTGGCCCATATGCAAACCATGGCTCACAAATTTCACATGCTTGTTTTAGGCCAAGCTTAGTTGTTCCTCCTCCAAGAAACCCTCCTTGGTATCCCCTAGTCTACATCAGGCACCTCCTCTGAGATCCCACAGCCCTGGCCCCTCTGCCTGTACCTGACCTTGCCCTGACCTCTCTGAGCCATCACTATCTAATGATGGGTATGTTTCCCCCTGGGACAGGAGGGCAGGACCCAAGGACAGTCACCACTGCGTGTCCAGCACAACTTGGCACAGATCTGCTAACTAGACCTGTATATACACATCCTTCATTTTTCCATGATTGAGCCAGTCCACTCTGGCAGGTGGCCCTAGAGGAAATGCCTCCCTCATTTATTCTACCCATTGCTTCCATCCCAGCCAGCCTCCAATGGCCACAGGATGAAGGCAGTCAGGCCTGGGGTTGGGTGAGAGGGAGAGTGGTTAGAGCAAATGAGGCCCTGCCTCTGGTCTACCTCAGCCTTCCCCTCAAGGATGGCTGCCAGGCAGAACCCCAGTGCTGCTGATGCATGTGACCCTTGGAAGACCTGGCACACTCAGGGATAGGAAGGGTTGCTTAGTGGTGCTCCCCGAAGGCAGGAAGCAGCCAGCACTTCATCATTTCACAAGCAGCATCTCTTCTGGCCTCGTCTGAGGGATGTATCCAGATTCCCACTTACAGATGAGGAAACTGAGGCTCTGCTAACAAAGGCACCTAGGCAAATTGTGCACTTTTCAACATCTGCAGTTTGTTGTGTGTCAAGTAAGCCTCAAGAAGCTATTCATAAGGTGCGAAGGAAAGGAGTTATTGGGTGGATAATAGAAGCAAAGGACAGGCGGAGAGGAAGCCAGAGGATGTTGAGCATTGTTGGAGTAGGTGCTGGGTTCATGGGGATGCACAGTGCTGTTCTCTCTGCTTTGGGGCATGTGTGACATTGTTCACAGAAAAATATTTTCAAAGAGAAGAGATATTAAGGCCAGGAAATAAGACAGCAGCTATAGGGATGTTATTTAGAGAACGGGGATTTCAAGATAACGATTAGCCACCCATTACAAATGTTAAAGTTCTCGAGTTTGACAGTGTGTTGTGATGACGGAGGAGAGGGAAGCACCATGATGTTGGCAGTTTACAGTCAGTAGTAGGAAGAGATATGCACACAGATGAGTGGGGAGAGGTCAGTGTGGCCAAGTATGGTTGGTGGACCTAAGGAAAGGGTATTTGGTTGTTACGGGGCTCTTCTCGAAGCAGAGAGATGTCCAGCTGATGGGAGCCGCCTTGGAGGGTGGCAGTGCATGTCCAGCATGTGCACCTCTGCTTCTGGCCCTGCCAGTCCCCGCCAGACATACACACAGGCCCACCTCCTGAGCCTTCTTGCCCCACTCTGTGCCAATTCTTGTCATTACAGAAAGATCCCCTAACAGTCTTGTTTAAAATTGCCAGCACCCAGGTCCCACGCAAAGCAAGTTTTCTGCCGGAGGTCCCCGTGAATGTTCACTTGCACCAGCAGGCCCAGTGACTTCTGTTCTCTTTTTAGCATATGTGATTTTGCATTTCTGTTTTGCATTTCTTTTTGCTTTTGTGATTTCACAGACATTCTTAGAACTGGATTATAACTAGCCCTCATGTACTGTGTCACTCAGTACACTCCACTTTTTGCCATTTTTTTCTGCCACTTATTTATTGACTAAAGCAAGTCATTTATGCTAAGAATGCCAGGTCCTGAATTGGGTTATTACTATAATTTAACCTGTCTCTCTCTCCCTTGAATTTTGTCTAAACTGGTCATTTTGGTCTAAGGGTTTGCTCAGAATCACAGTGGGGTTTTGTCATGTCCTTATCTGAATTGATTTTTTGGCAAAAATTCATCCACATTGCCTATGTGATCTAACAAAGGTGTGGCTGGGAATGTAGTGGAGGTTCGGGCGTGAGGTGCAGAGGGAGGGTTATCGAGTGAGGGGGAGCCGGATCCCCTCTGACCACTCTCCCCTCTCTCTCCACCAGTGCAAAGAGCCGTGTCACTCTTCTCTCTCAATGATCCAACTCTGAGCCCGGACATGCCATCTGCACACAGTCCTATCCACAGCCACCTGAGCCTGGAGAGGGGGCCCCCAACCCCCAGAACCACCCCTACCATGAGGTGAGGTTTCTCTGGGGACATCCAGGCGAGTGACAGCCACCGCACCACCCGGTCTGCAGTATCTGGGGACATCTGCTTCCTCATCTGACACTGTGGAGTGACCCACACACTGGGCCCAGCAGTGACCAAATCAGAGTGGGTCCTATCCTCATAGTGATGCGGACACAACACTGTAATCAGTGTTCTCACAATTGTTGCACTTTCAACTTTGAAAAATGTGCTAAGTTGTGACCCCCATTGTCCTCTCTGTCAGCTTCTGGGTCTCCTCCTCTGCATATTCCTAAATTATGTGAATCTTCTCCCTATCATCTTTCACCTCTTCCCCAGCAGGTTCCTGATAGGCTGTCTGGGACCTGGGAATGAGGAGGCAGGAACCCTGCCCTCAGGAGCCTTCCATGGGGAGGGAGGAGACATGGACCAGGCTGTCACGTTTGCCATCTCGTGTAACGTCTTTGGTTGCATTGCCTTGGCAGGCAGTAACATTAAAGAGGGGTATAGGATGGAAATGACATGTGTGCATGTGCATGAGTATAAAGAGTGCATTGCACATGTGCATAGCCACCCTCCCCTCGCAGGACTCTATACACAGTCATGTGCTGGACCTGTGGGCGGTACAAGCAATTTTCCGGGATAATTTTGATTCTTCTTGTTGGCATCACACAGTGGCTTCAGGACTCCATCTCCTCCCAAATGTGGCCCCACTATAGTTATAGGAACGAGGCAGTTACAGGTGGTGCCACCACAGAAAGAGTAGGAATAGAGTGGATGTAGAACTGGTGGCACCTATGGCATCTGGGTGCTCTCCTGACCTCCTCCCACCTGCATCCCATCTCCCCCTGCAGAAGATCCAGAACCACAGAGGGAGGGAAAGATGAGGTGGCTGAGTCCTCTCCCCTTCTTGGGCTGAGACCCCTTCGTCTGCTGCAGCCCGCCCCCTCCCCGGCACCCATCAGATACGTGTGTCCCATGTGCCCAGTGGAGCCTTCTTCAGGAAGGGACTGCCCACTGTGCCCTGCAGAGGCTAGGCAAGCCCAAAGCAGGGGAATTTGCACTGAGGAGGAGCCACAGGCTGAGGTCCTGGGTTTGAGCCTGGACACTGTCCCTGCCTGAGCCTGGGTTTGCCCGCTGTCCAGTGGGTAATGACATGGTGACCTCCCAGGCCGTTTGGGCCAGAGCCTGTTAGATGAAGGCCACGTGCAGTGCAGGATGGGCACCGTGCCAGCGACCATCGTCGTCCTCAGTCTCATTAGTCCTGTCCACTTACAGGCCTCGCATGCTCTATGGATGTCTGCAGGATGGATTCTGTTTCGTGCCGTGGGAGCTGGTCACACTTGGGCAGAATTTCTCCCTAAGCACATGCATGGTCCTTCCTCTGGGGAAAGCACACTTCAGGGCAGGCATGCGCATAGCCTTCAAACTCCACCCACATCTGACTTCCCCCAGACCTGCTCCTCCAGGACCCCTTGGGATACCAGCAGGGAGAAGATGCCCCAGAAACTCAGGAGTGAGAGTGGCTTGACCCTGTCTCCTGTCTTGCCAGTGAGGAGCCACCCTTGGATCTGACAGGCAAGGTGTACCAGCTGGAAGTAATGCTGAAACAGCTGCACACGGACCTCCAGAAGGTAAGCCCCTCACTCACTGCCCAGACACTCGGAGGCCAGCAAGGCTGAGGTACCTGTCCCTCTACCCCTGCTATTCTAGGGTAGGCCACCCAGCTTTGAATATAGCCATGAGTAAAGAGTAAAAAGTGACATTACCGAAGGCTGGTGAACATAGAGAAATCACACGTTCTTGGAGGAGGAATAAATTAGTCTAACCTTTGGGGGGCAAGAAAAGTAATTAAGTACCATGTTGACCCACCAGTTGCACTTGTGGGAATTTGCCCAGCAGGATTTCAAGCATGGCACAGAGACCTGTGAGCGAAGGTGCTCATGCTGCACTGTTGACAGAATAAAAAATGGGAGCCAGGCCCAGCTGGTATGGCTCAGCGGTTGAGTGTTGACCTATGAACTATTTCGCCCCCCCTAATGGGAGCCAGTGTAGCCATTCCTGCACAGATCAGTGCTAATGGATATGACAGGTCACCCAGGCAGCAGGTATTCTGCAGCCAATTAAAAGTCACAGAAATCTATATATTTACTAATATACAAAAGAAATCCAATAACTTAAATAATAAACTAAGCAAGCTGCAGAACTGTTTCCTAGAACATTATTCTTGAAATAAATGTTTAACGTCCATAGAAAGCAGCAGCCTGAATTGTTTGTTGTATTTACCTCCAGGGTAAAAAAGTGAGATGGAGGAGACCTTCGCTTGTTGCTTTATATATTTGGGGTTAAAGGCAGCATGTACTGTGAGTCTCAAGAACAGAAATCACAGGAGCTCTGGTTCAGCTTCCACCTCAGCACCTCCTGTGACCTTGAACGAATGGCCACCTCTGAATATGGAGTATCCTGGAAGGGTACTCCGGGAGAGGCCATTGAGGCAGCCCTGCGTCCATACCCAGCTTCCCCTTGCTATATGGAGCTGTGTTTCCCAACATCCTGGGGTAGCTGAGGGTGAAATGAAGTGCTAACAATCACATTGATGTCTGTCAGACTGTCACCCCACATCACGCTGTGTTGTGAGAGCTCCACACGTATGACCTTAGGGAAAGCTCTCAGCCACCCCTTTGTAGAATTGAGGCTATTGGTCCCAGAGAGATGAAGTGATTTGCCCAGGATTACTCAGCTGTGAACAAGCAGAGCTGGGCTTGGCACCTGGCAGCCCAGCTCTAAAGCACAGCTGAGCCAGGGCTCACAGATCTAGGGAGCCCTTGACTAGACCACTCTGCTGATGCCCACACCCCACCCTGCAGGAGAAACAGGACAAGGCGGTGCTACAGTCGGAGGTGGCCAGCCTGCGTCAGAACAACCAGCGGTTGCAGGAGGAGTCACAGGCCGCCAGTGAGCAGTTGCGAAAGTTCGCCGAGATCTTCTGCAGGGACAAGAAGGAACTCTGAGGTGGAGAGGCCACCTCACCCCTCCACCTAGGTGGGTGGGGGCTCCTGCTCTCCTCTCTCCCGTAGCTCAGCTCCTGGTTGCCAGTGTGACCAAAATCATCCAGCTAGGACCCCACCACACTCACACTCCCCTTAGACACAGAAACCTGAGGGAAGCCCCTCCAGGCCTGCGAGGTAGGGTCTACTCATGGTCCTCGAGCCCCGGCAGGTCACAGGGCCTCAGGCCTCCCTTGGCACCACTCACCTCTGGTCCCTAGGGCTGGGCCCTGCCCACTCTGCACCCAAGGGCCCATCATTCTGGGACCCACCCTGTCTCTTCCTAGGATCTAGACATCAAACCTATAGTAAGGAAAAAGGGAGGGCAGTAGTGAGTCTCTAATTCCACAGCTCCAGGCATTCATAAACCAACTTTCTTCACCACGTACAAGAGTTTAGGCGTGGCTTGTGGGGCCCAAACCCCGCATGAGAAATCACAGTGTGGAAACAGCCCATTCTGCCCCCATCCTGGAGAGAGAAGATCAGGGCCTGTGTGGAAACGCCAAGGCTCTTCTTCCTGCACTGGTGCCAAGAAGCACGGATACCACCCCCTCCCAGCCCCATATTTCAGAAAACATCCAGGAGTACGTTCTCAGCATTTCAGTTATTTCTTGGGGGTTCCAGGATAGAGAGGGGAAACTCCAACATCCAGAGTCATGTGCTTTGAGAGGGAAACTATAGTCTTTTCCTATCAGCCCCTCAGCCACAGAGATCATAGTGCCTCAGTCCTCCATGTTCGATTTGAGCTCCTGCCCCATCAGGCCCAGCTGCAGAGCTGCCCCCGCCACAGCAGCCCTGGCCCCACAGCCACAGCCTCGTCCAGGCACCGGAAGGGACCTCACCCGGCCCCCAGGTCACGGCTGGAGAGAAACAGCCTTCATCTCTCTGCTTCAGTTTTCTGTTTGCAAGGCCCTCGGCCTGCCTTGCAGCCCCCACAGCAGTGGAGGCTAGGCCACCCTCACTGTCCTCCTCGGGAGTCTTTGCTGTAGGTAATAAGGGGCAGCTTGCCAGGCAGCGAACTGGTGTGACACTACACTGTTCACCCAGGAAACAGAGTTTCTTTTTTCTCCTTTAAAAACAAATATATATTTCATGTAGAGTTGTGCCAGAACAAGCCTGTATGGCCACAATCTGTGGATTCCCCCAAACTCAAGCTGAGGATGGAGGCCAGTCCTTGTGGCTGGTGCTCAGCAGAAAGACTCAGAGGGACAAAGTCAGGGTGGGCAGGCCCATGTCTTTCCTTTTCAGGAAGCACCACACCAGGGGAGCGGCACGGGCCTGGCTCAGAGCTGCAGCTCCAGGCTGGGAGCCAGCACCAGGCGGCCGGGTCCTTGTCCAGAGACCTCACTGCCTTCTCTGTGGGACCAGAAATCTCAGGGAAGGGGGTGCCGGGACACAGGTATTCAGGAAGCCGGAGAAAAAGACACTGACCATGTCCCCTTGCAGTCAGCCCCTGTCCCCTGGCAGCAGTGCTGCCTGTGACAAGGCCTGCACATCCGCAGCCGCCGCCTCCTCCTCCTCACCTGGACTGTGGTGTGAGAGAACCTGCAGGGTCCTCAGCCCTGGCCAACTACTGTGATGTCTCCACTCCTCTTCCCAGACCGCCCCTTCTGGACGGGTTCTCTAAGGCCTGCCTGCCCCCTTTCTTCAGTCCCTAGCCTGGAGCCTGTGCCTCCCCCACCCCTTGCTTTTAAGTTGTCACCTCATCTTCAGATCATTCTAACACTTGGGGAACCTAATCAGACCTAATCGTGTACATTGACAAGTGTAAACTATGATTTTTGGTTTTCTGTTATTTTTTAAGGATATCTGCAAAACAGATCTATTTAATTTGAAGCTGGTGTTCTATCTTATGGGTAAGATAGAAGCATGATTTGGTTTTGGGTTTTTTGTATGATTTGTTTCATTTGGATTTTTCATTTTTGTCTTTTTTTCTATTCCTGTCTTGAGATTTTCTGGCATGTTTCTGGAGGTTTCAAAGGAAATAAATGTTTCATAGAAATAAGTGGTTTGTGTGTTCACTAGCTGGGCAGGTGCCTGGAGTCACTGATGAAAGGTGGTCTGGCATCAGCCCTGCCGTGTCCCCCTGTCCCGGACAGTCACCGCGCACGCACACACGCTTCCCATGTACCAGGGGATGCCAACTTCGCAAACATTGTTTCCTCGAATGACAGAAATCCATCATTCAGAACATAAAAGTCCTTCTTAAGTTAAAAAGAGGGAGATTCTACCTCAGAAGTCACATACCGCTAGTAAATGCCTAAAAGTAGGGCTCAGCCCACAAAGTTGTGTTAGTTTTAGAATTAGTGAGCAACTTTTAAAAATTGAGATTGGACAAAAGGAAAGCCAGATTTCCAGCTTGGTAAATCTGTCCTTTACATTAACACTCAGAACTAAGGGCTCACCCCTGCCTCCTTTGGCTATGCAGTCGTCACCCAGGCCACTCCCCCCAGCTCAAGTTTATTGGCACCCGTCCACCCATCGTGGGGAGGGGCGGTGCCAGGCACAGTGAGTTGGAGGTATCAAAGAAAGACTGACACATCCCCTGTGACCTCTCCTGGCCAAGGCCTTTCTCTGGGGACTCCCATCTGGGGAGGGGCCTTGGACTCTGGGCCCTCGATCTGCAGCTGAACCCTTAGTTTGACCGGGAGACCACAAGCCAAATCTCAAAATTCCATGTGAACATTCCAAAGTCTGACCTCGATCTGGGTCTGAGAGCAGCCCAGCCCTCTTGGCACAGCTGGCCTGGTGGCTGGGTCTTTCTAGTCCGCCTCACTCATGTCCCTGTCTCTAAGTCAAACCTGTCTCTGACCCCCTTACCACACACAAAATTTTTTCCAAAACAGGTACATATCCTTTTTCCAGAGAAGATGGAACAGCTATTTTCACATCTAAAAACCCTAGTAGTGTTCCAGACACTCCCTCCCCAGCCCTCCTTGAGGCCCTGTCCTCAACGGAGCCGCCCTCCCCCGACCAGGGAACACTGGAACAAGCTGTTCTCACATCTTCTCCTGGCGCCTGTGACACACCAACTTCCAACACCCCACAACTCATACATGCACTTGCCAGTCCTCGCTCTTGCCTGAACTATATGCCCTGCTTGTCCCTTCCCCATTTGCCCGATATCAATTTCTGCCTAGTCCCTGTCCTCATTTCTCCTACAGGCGCCATTTGGAGCTCCCCTAGTCTCTCCCACCCCATCTCTGGCTTTCTCCTCACTGTCTTTGAATCCCTTCGTACCTTTGGCTCTCGCACAATTTTTCTATTGTCCCATTAAATTCTTTGTGTCCTTCCTCCTATGAAATCTCATTCATATCTCTGTGTCCTTGTCCTGAGACTTTATCTGTCCCTGGATCCTAACTCTGTATCTCTCTCCCCAACATGCTTCTCTTCTTATTCTTTTTCTCTATTTCATGTGTGCTGGTTCTCTGCTTCCCCTCCAGTCTCTCTCAACATGTCTACTTTTTTTTATTTTCTCTCCTACTAAATCTCCATCTCTTCTCTTCCCCCATAAATCTTGTGGCTCTCCTCCTCTGTATCTCTCTATATATATTTTTGTTTCCCGCTTCTCTCCTGCTGTCTTTTTTCTGATTCTCTATACATTTGTGATTCTCATATCTATGTCTCTCTCCTAATCACTCTTTCCTGGTTCCCTCTCCTCACCCCACCTCACTCAAATCTCAGCCTCTCTCCCTAATGTTTTTGTGTCCCTATCTTTCTGTCCTCTGCTCCTTCCCCTCCACTCTTGGCCCCATAAAGGAAGTCTCAGGTGAAGTCTGGTACCAGGTTGAGGTGCTCCTGGCACCCTGCCCTCTACCCCAGCCCAGGAGGGACTGACCAGCTTCATCTGTTCATTCCTTCCCTTCCCCCCAGCCCCCAGTTTCCCGCCTTCCTCCTCTCAGCTTTCTGCTGCAGCTGCAGTAGTCTGTTGCCAAGACAACCACAGCTGGCTGGGCAGGAGCCCCCTCTACCCCATCCCCCCTCTTCCTTCTGCCAAGGCAGTGAGGAGGTGGGACAAAGCCAGAGAAAGGCGGGGTACAGGAGGGAGATGGAGGTAAGAGCCAGTTTCTTCTCTTCCAAATGAGGCCCCAGCTCCCCTTCTTGGTGATGCCCCAAACCAGCCTGGAGAAGGAGGTAGTCATGGCAGAGGGGTCAGGCCCAGTTTAATACACAGAACAAGTTAATTCACAGCAGAGGCAGGCAATAAAGGAGACTCTTTTACAAGGGGGGGAGGGCATGCCTGGATTGGGGGAGGCCCCCAAAATCCACAACCTCATCCACTTGCAATCTCAATTTCCCTTTTTTTAACCCGAACAATAAACATACACAACCACAAGAAATAACCACACCCCCTTGCTACCCTCAATATGGCCAGTAAGGGGGCAGGGGTAGCCGGGCCAGGCCGGTGGGGATCAGGGCAGGGAAGGAGGAAAAACTAGGCCGTTGCAGAGTCTGTGCTTCTCATCCCAGCAGGCGCTGGGCAGGGACCGCCTGCCCCACCAATAACACTGGTGGCGGCAGACAGGGTGGGGCTCTCCGGAAGGGGCAGGAACAGATTTCAAAGCCACAGTTCAACATCATGCAGTATCCACAGTGGGCACCAAGAGGGGGTAAGGGGTGGGCATGACACCCATCTGCCCTGGGCAAGAGTGGGGAATGGTGCCCACCTGGGGAGGGGAGGTGGGGTTGTTGCAGCTCCAAAACTGGGGGGAGGGGTTGCCAGGCAGGAAATTAATATAGACTGGTGCCCTGTGGACTCACTCAGCAGTGCCCCCTCACCAGCCAGGCCTTATAAGACTCTGTATATATTAATTTCTTTTTTTTTTTTTAACGTTTTGATTTTTTCTTTAGAAAAATGCTGGGTCCAGGCACTAGGCTGGCATCCACCACCCCTCATGCCCGCCCAGAGGCGGGGTATGGCTTTGAGGGGAGCAGAAGCCCCTGGTGCCCATTTGCCAAGGGATGGGGAAGGAGGGAGGAAAAGAGAGGAGCCCTACTGGGCCCACCAACCCCAGGGCAAACATTCCACTTGCACAGAGGGAAGGAAGCGGTGGCCCAGCCTCTTCTCAGGCTTCCAGTGCCTCTTCCCACTGTGGTGCATTAAGGATGAGGAGAGAGTAGAAGAGCTCTGAGAGGCAGATGGGCAAGCACCACCCCAGAGGTCCAGGTGAGCCAGAGCCAGGCCTAGGTGAGAGTGATATAGGCAGAGGCCTTCTCTTTCAGATGCCGAAGACACAGGTGACAACTCCAGCTCCCTGTGGAATGGCCAGAGGACAGGGAGTTAGGCCCAGGTCCAGAGAGGGCTGCTCAGCCCTCCTATCCAGAAGGCAGGGTCCTCAGCAGCAAGAAGACAGCTTTCTAGCCCACCCACCCCAGTGTCATGCCCACCGCTGCTCTCACCTTCTGGGGGCTCCGCCATGGGAGGGCTCAGGCAGTACATGTGGTAACCCCGATCACAGTCATCACAAAACAGCAGCTGGTCCTGGGGGGTGAGACCCGCCCAGTTGGCACCCTGGGAGCACAGGCACTAGAGATCGGGTGGGGGGCTGGGGCAGGGGCTAGTCAAAGGGACTGAGGTAGGTGGGCCCTTCCGAAAGAAAGGGCTCCCGCCCTAGCTGGTTTAGCTCAGTGGATAGAGTGTGGGCCTGCAGACTGAAAAGTCCCGGGTTTGATTCTGATCAGGGAACATGTCTGGGTTACATGATCAATCCCCAGTGGGGGGCATGTAGAAGGCAGCCAATCAATGATTCTCTCATCATTGATGTTTCTCTTTCTCCCTCTCCCTTCTTCTCTGAAATCAATAAAAATATATGATGGAAGGGAGGGAGGGAAGGAGGGAGGGAGGGAGGGAGGGAGGGAGTGAGGGAGGGAAGGAGGGAGGGAGGGAGGGGAGGCTTCAAGAGGTCTGAGCCATGGAATCTTTGCAAAACCCTGCTTGGCTGAGCAAAACACCCCTGAGCACTGTAAGTTGGCAATCTGTACTGTGGGCTTCCACTGAGATGGCCCGATACCAGCTCCAAAAACAGTGGACATGGGTTCAGGCCCCAGCTATACCATTTCCCTAGCTGCCTGACCTTGGGCAAGTTATTTACCTTCTCTGTGAAGTGAGAACACAGGCTCCTGCCTCAGAAGGTGGTTGGGAGAAGTCAGAAGGATGAAAAGCATTACGTACTGGGCTCAATGAATGGCCACTAACAATAGTGATAATACAGGTTACCAGGGACAGGACTCCAAGAAAAGGCTTTAGGCCCAACTAGCAATGGCAGAGGTGCCAGGTGGGGAGGTCAATGGGGCTATGTCTGGGGAGGCGGGGGCAGGGCACTCACATCGTTCTCCGAGGTACCACACAGGCTGCAGGACTTGCATTCGATGCACTGCCAGCGGTAGGTCCGAACAGCTGCTGTCATGTTCACCGTGAACTGTAAACATGAGGGGTGTCCTGGGAGCCAAGGGGCAGGGATATGGTTAGGGGTCATCATGTCCCTGGTGACTACAGACTCGGGGGAAGAAATGACTCAGCCCTTACCCCTGGCTCATAATGATGAGTTTCTGTGGTCCATAGCCCCACCCTGCCCAAGGTGCACGGCAACCTACTGCAAGTGGCACTACTGTGGACACCAATCTCCTACCCAGCCACCATGGCAACCTCATTCCATTACCCACAGTGCTGTGGCAACCACTTCCTACCACCCACAACACTGGGCAGCTACACTCTGTTAACTACTATGTGGAGGGAACCACATAACTTAGCAACCACATTCTCCCAGTCACAATGCAATGGCACAACCACCATTCGCAGTCTGGGGACACTCCAGAGCTCCTTGCAACCCAAGCCTGTTATATAGGATGTCCCAGCAACCAAACTGTTAATAGTAATACTGTGCAATGCCAAGCGCTAGTCCCCAAGTGCCACAACTACATTCTACCACACCCAATTGCCATGACAACCATTTACACTACCCACAATACCATGACAACCACAATTAATTAACCACTGGGCTGAGGCACTACTGTCTGTCACCCACAGGTCCACCATGAGAAACCACATCTATTAACCACAATCCCATAGTACCCTCTTATCTACAGTTCCCAGGCAGTGGCAATCCATTACTCACTTATCACAGCCCGATACCCACAATGCCTTGGAAACCAGCTCTCACTACTCCCCAGCAGGATAAACACATCACTACTGGCAATATCAAGACAACCACATCCCATTATTCCCAGAGCCTCCCTGATCCCACTCAGTTTCCCACAATCTTCAGCAATTGAGTCAACCCCACGGATTCTGGTTCCCAGTGCCATGGGACACTCTGGGTCCTCTCCCCTCCCTCTCCCCCACCAGTCCTCACTCCTCTGCCTCCCATCCTTCAGACCTGGACTCCTGGAGTCCTCTCTCCACCCTGGCTCCCAGAAACCTCAGTGGGGGTGTCACCTGATCGCCCACAGTCAGCACAGGAGATGAGGTCCTCAGGACACCCTGTCTTCTTGGAGCCACCCAGACAGAAATCACAGTAGCCGTTGGGGATGACAGTGCCGTCAGGCCCCTTCTTGGCTGAAAGACAGCAGGTGGGGTTGTTGTGGGCAGGCAGGGGGCCCTAGTCAAAGGCTGCTGCAGCAGGGGTCGGGGGAGGCATCCCTACCTGTGTGTTTCCTCTGTGCCTCAGGGACCCAAGCCAATTCTTTGTAAAACTCTGGGAGGGAGAGGGGACAGAGAGAGGGATTCTCACCATAGGCAAGGCTCCACCCTGTCCCCAGCCTCAGCTCCAGGGAGGGACCCTAGGTCCGGACTTGTGGGAGGTGGGAAGAAAGAGTACTACCCCAAGCTGTGGCCAATAGCAAAAGAGACTGGGGACCCAAATAATTCTCATCAGGATCTCCCTCACCCCACCCCCATTTCTTTGTTGTCAAGTGACATGTCCTTTTTATTAAGTAAAAACTGACAAATAAAGCTTCAGGTAGAGTCCACTGCTTCCCCATGCAATCACTTTTATCAAACAACCACCCCCAACTATATAAAAAATTGGGTAAATACT
Source organism: Antrozous pallidus (assembly GCA_027563665.1). Taxonomy (NCBI): domain Eukaryota; kingdom Metazoa; phylum Chordata; class Mammalia; order Chiroptera; family Vespertilionidae; genus Antrozous; species Antrozous pallidus. The sequence goes on along the minus strand of CM050525.1, from coordinate 22,395,352 downwards.
ACCGGCCAAGATCTGGTAAGAAAACATTCAGAAGGAAAATTGTGAACACAGAGATGCCTGGGAGTTCAGTGGGGATAGAAAAAGAGACTGTCCTCTCCCACCAAGGGATGGGTGAGAAGATGGCTTCTCTACTGACAGCACCTCCCTCCAGGACCTCCCCCATCCTTTAGCTGGCTGGGTTGGCATGGAATTGGCATGGTGGTCCAAGGACTCCTAGGCCATAGACCCTGCCCCTCCACCAAAGCTTAGCAGAGAAGGGAGAAAAGGAGGCAGGGACAGAGGGGAGTCATCTATCACCCCCCCTCCCCAAGCTCTAATTGAAACAATAAATCAGACCCAGAAATATTACAGCCAGGAGAGAGGGAGAGATGGTTGGTTGCCATGGCAACCCCAGAGCCAGCTTCCCCATGATCCGTGGGGGGAAGGGACGGCTGAGCTGGAGATTTTCCAGAAATGCCTAATGTGCCCCCTCCCTCCCAGGCTCCTAGCCCCCATTCCCAAAGGCCCCTCACCAGCCCGAAGCCCGCCTGCCTGCTCACGTTTATGGTTGTTTTTCCGGTGGAAGGGCAAGGCGTGGCGCTCGGTGCTCTCCTCCCCCTCCTCCTCAGCCAGGTGGGTGTGGGCGTAGTGGTAGCTGAGCCCTGGCCGGTTCTTATACCGTTTCCCACAGACTGGAGAGCAGAGTGAGCATGGAGGGCCAGTCAGCCCTCCCAGCCCCTGCCACCTCCATTCTGGCCTCTGGGATCACACCTCCCCCTCTGCCAGAGGCCTGAGCATCCTCCCACCAGGGTCCTGAACAGGAGGAGGTGACCAGGAGGGGGCAGGTCACTGGGTCCCACTTGCTCTCTTTCCCTCTCTTCAGAAGGACTCACTATCACAGACATACGGCTTGTCTCGGTCCTCCAGGGAAGCGGTGTCCTGACGTTTCCGGAGACCCCCGATGCCGTATGCCTGGGAGAAGAGCGAGAATGAGGAGCCAAGAAAGGGAAGCAAGGGAGGAAACTGAAAGAGTTCTCATCGTGTGGGCCTGAAAGTTGAATCGCAGCTCTGCCACTTACTTACAGTGGGCCGATTCAGCTTCTCTGGAGTTGTTTCCTCTCTATCGCTAGCACAGGTATGAAGGCAGTTCCAGTCTACCTTACAATGTTTGGTTTGCAGCTAGTTTAATATTGCCAAGCCTCAGCCTCTTCATCTGTGAAATGGGTGTAAGAGCCTCTCTCCACCCCAAGCCCCCTGCTGTTCTGAGGGTTAAATGAGGCCAAATTGGGGCGGGTCTGATTACTATGTCTGCTTAGTACATGGGTCTGCTTTGAAGGGGTGGGTGATGGGAGATACCTTTCCTTTGGCCCTGTTTTTCCTCCTAGGAATATCATCCTCCAAGTCTTCCACTTCGAGATCATGCGGAAACTCCAGCAACTGCTGTTTCTGAGCACCAGAAGAAGGGAGATTGGAGTCAAGAAAATGGGGAGCACTGTTTTATTTGGGGGGGTTCTGTGCAGAGCTAGAGATTGGGGTGGCAGGGCAAGTCAGGAGATCTTCCAAAGAGAATGACAAAGACTTAAGATGCCAGAGGCCCTAGGGAGCCAGGGGAGGTTTCAGAGCAAGAATGGAATATGCCAGAGCAGGAGAGCTTGGGACCCTGAGGTTGTTCCTACCTGGCAGTCCATAATGGCCTCTTCCTCCTTCAGCTCAATCTTCTTCTCCCCTGTCTCAGCACACAGGAGAGCCTCAAGGACTGGCCCTTCAGGAAGGCCGCCCTCCTTCTTCAGGGGTGCCTCACAGTCTGGGGACAAGGCCATGGGGAGGGAGGGTCAAGTAGGAAGTTGTCTCTGGAGGATTCCTCAAACTGCTCAGGTGGGAGAACCATGTGCACTGAGGGAGAGAACAGGCTTTCCCATGCTCAGGCAGTACAAATTTGAAGATCCAGCTACATCTACTGAGAAGGACGCTCAGACCCTGGAGAGGTCACAGCCAGACCCTCAGAATCTCTAGGACACACTCAGGAGGAGACACAGCCAGACCCTTGTATATACCTAGACACAGGAAGGAGACCCCAGCCAGACCCTCACTTACACCTGGACAAATACAGAAAGATACAGATAGTCAAAGAGAATACACATGGGCATACACAGGGGAGATACAGATCATTTGAGACAGTCAGACAAAGGAAGAGAGATACCCAGACATCAGATGTACCTAGACACGTGTAGCAGATAGACGCAGATCCTTGGATACACCCAGAGACACTCAGAAAGAGATTGTTAGACCATCAGACATAGCCAGACCCACATGGGGAAGACACAGGTAGACCCTACTATACACCTGGCCACATGTGGAGATACAGACACAGCTAGGGAGAATCACTCAAATGGACACACACAGACAATACAGACAATCCCTCAGACACACTCAGGAAGATACAGTCAGGTAGACACCTGGACCCAGAAAGATCCTTGATACACCTGGACAGGGAAAAGAAACAACCAGTGACCCTGATAGTACTGGACACATTTAGGTGATAAGGCCAGACACTCTGGTGGACACATGGGCAGAAACATACCTAATACACCAGGTACTAAGGGAAGAGAGACATTCCAAGCATCTGGGCACTCAACGGAAAAGGCAGCCAGGCCCTGATATCAAACACACACACACTCACACACACACACACTCACACACACACACACACACATAGAAATAAACCTTCTAACCTTCTAATACACTTGGAAACACCTGGAAAGAGACTCAAGATACACTTAAATACACTCCACTACAAAGGCAAGAGTTACAATCAGACACTCTGATGCAAGCCAGACATTCTGACACACCCAGCTCACAAGGGAAGGTGTACAAAGGCCGGATACACCTAGACACACATAACAGACACCTCTCTGCTCTCAACTACACCTGGGCCCACATAGAAGATACCTTCTGAAGCTCAGTCACTCAGGGAAATTGGAGAATCTGTGGACCAGCCCGAGGCACACACAAAGACACACACAGCCAGTTACGCAGACACTGGCCAGAAGGGCGAAAAGGTCAAAGCTCAGACACGCGCTGGCATGCCACACACTTAGAGGTGCAGAGGAGCACATGGAGGCCACCTCAGGCACAGACAGCTGCACCCACCGATCTTGTACTCGCAGGGCCGGAGTCTGGGGTCCTCCAGGATGTTGAGTCTCCGTTTCTTTCTCCAACAGCGAGCGGGGTACGTGTAGATCTGTCCTGGAGCCAAACCTGGAGTGAAATGGGAGGTAAGACCTCAGGTTTCATTGTGGCCACCCCGCCCCACCCCTGCTCAACCCTCCCTCACCCTCCCGACGGTACCTGGCCCACGGTGGGTCTTCTCCATCCAGATGTAGCAGTTGTTCTGGGCCACTCCGGTCTGAGAGTCCAGGAAGGGCAGGCGCAGGCTGCGCTCGGCACACAGGCGCGCGTTATAGCTGCGGCAGTGCTCGATGGCCTCCCGGTAGAAGTCCTCACCTAGACTGCAAGGGGCAGTGAGCGGGCCAGCAGGCGGCTGTCAGCAGGGCAGGAGTGCCAGGTCGCCAGCACCCTCCCCCAGCCCTCCCGTCCAGAATGGGGGGGCAGAATCCTCCAACCTCACCACTCCCCTCCTGTGGCTCCTGGACTCAGGAGCCCCCCCTTCCACCCCTACCCCCACTCACACTCCCGCATGGGACTCAAGAAGTCCTTTAGCCAATGGGGGGGTTGGGGGGGGGAAACATATGTACTACTATTTGTAATACTTTAAAGAATAAAAAAAATTTTTTTAAAGAAGTCCTTTAGCCAAGTAGATATGCACGATATAGAAACAAACAAAAATACACCAGGCCCCATTCATATGTGCACATATCCAAACACACAACATTAAAAAAAATCGCACAAAGTCACACCAATTCACACACAAAGAGATATCCTAAGACACAAAGGAGCAACACAAATCTCATATGTGTGCACATACACATATCTACTGAAACACAAATATCCCAAGTCACAGTGTAGAAGCAGACAGATCATGCACAAGTATACATCACATATTCAAAGACACAGCATAAATCACCCACCCAAAGACACACAATATGCAAACCAGATAGATTAGACACACCATAGCACACATACACACAAACTCAAGCAATCCAAACACACACACACAAATGTTAAAAGAAGGAATGTTAAAGCAAACTCCCCATATGCACTTACACACATGACCAGAGACACAACACAAACAAATCACACACACACACATACTGAAGGGTCCCGGGGTTTGATTCTGGGGCAAGGTCAAGAGCAAGTGCCTGGGTTGCAGGTTCACGTGCTCCCGCCCCCAGTTGCTCCCTTCCCCGCCCACCCAGGTCATGGCACATGTACACGTGGGACAGTATCTGTGTTTCCCTCACATCAATGTTATTCTCTCCCTCTCCCTCTCCCTCTCTGTCCACTTCCCTTCCTCTCTCTGAAAAGCAATGGAAAAAATATCTTCAGGTGAGGATTAACAAAGCAAAAACAAAATAACATATTCAACACAAAGACACACACACACACAACATAGATATATCTACCCATATTCACACAAAACTTTACACATAGACACATGCACACCTACATATCCAAAGACTCAGAACACAAATGATGCAGTTTCAAAGGAAATGTACACACACTCAGACCCAATGAAACATCCCCAATGAAACACACACATCCCCCGAAAAAACAGGACACAAACAAGTGACACACACTCCACATCCCAAGACAAAGGTTGTGTGGGCTTCACTCAAGTTTACCAAGGTCCCCACAGCCATTTTATCCTCTCCCCTACTCGGGCGTCGCAGGGGGGACATGACCCTGCCCGAAGAGGGCTCCACATCCTCTGCTTTTCCAGGAGCATTACGTCGACCCCAGAAACCCAGTCACACACTCGCACCCCCACGCAGCCGGGCCAAGGTGACAGCCCCTAGACACCCCATCGGCCCCACCCCCAGTCCACACACACACACCACGCCCTGCAGACCCGCCGGCGCGCCCTCCCCCACCTCCCGCCGGCCCGCATCACCTCAGGGGGCCGGGGATGACCGTGGCCATCTTGCTCCCCGGGTCCTGCCCCGAGCAGGTCCCCGCGGGTCGGTCCTCCCAGCGCACGGGCGGGCCGGCGCGGAGGCCGCCCATCCATTCATTCCCGGGGGGGCGGGAGTACGGGGGCTCCAGCCAATCATGGCGGCGGGGTGGGCCCGTCCCTGCCATGCTGGGAGTCGTAGTCCGGGCCTGGGGGCTGGCGGGATCCCGCGGGGAAAGGGGGTGCAGAGGTGGCGCCCAGGCAGCGCGCAGACACTCACAGATGCTCACTCATACACACATCTGGTCTCACGGGCGTACACTCACACGCACACCTGGACTCACACACGGCCATTTACATAAAAAATTCACTTACTGCTGGTATACTCACTGCTTCCCACGTAGACTTACGCACACTCCATTCCCTCACCCCACATATACTCACATGCATTTACACTCCACATACTTCAGTGCCAGGAGACTCAGAGACACTACAGGTGCCCACACAAATGTCCCACCAACATCCCCGCACTCACGCAGATGTAGGCTCACTGACCGCCCCCTCTCCACCTTCACTCCCTAGGCCCTTCTGGCTCCAGAGAACCCAACCTGCTCGGTCCCACTCGAGGCTGTCACTCTCACAGTGATCGCGCCCAACCTGTTCAACCTCTTGGAAGGCCAGACAGTGGCAGTGCTAATTAGGGACACTAGCCATACCGCTTAGGTTCAAATCCTGGCTCTGCCATTTGGTGGCCACGTGACCTCGGGCAAATGATTTAATCTTTCTAGGCCTCAGTTTCCTCATCAGGGTGGTGCTTCATTGTATTGTGGTGAGGATTAAATGAGTAACTATAAGGGTTTTTTAAAAGGTACCTGGCAGGTAGTAAGTGCTCAATAAATTCATCCCACAAAAAAGATCTGATATGTACTAAGATGTAAACTGGTAATATAGTTAGAAAGAATAATGCCTGGCACATAGTAAATGCTCAATAAATATTTTTGAATAAATAGACAAATATACTGAACACCCACCCTATGCCAGACATAGTTCTCAGTGCTTCACAGGGCCTAACAACTTAGTCTTCATAATAACCTTCCTGGAGGGTGTCATTATCACCCCCATTTTCCACATGAGCACTCCGAGGCACAAGAAGGTGGAGTTGCATGTCCCCGGTCCCTGGGGGCTGTTTTAAGTTGTGACTGAGGGAAGGATTCACTCACCAAGATGTCCGTGTCCCCAAGTGGGCCTTACTGCCTTCTCTTTCCCACTGTCTCTCACAATGACTCTATCCTAAGGGATCCCCAGAGAGCGAGCTGACTCATCCAGTCACACACAGTCTCTCTATGCACACACTCACAGTCCTCCTAGTCCAAACTTTGTGTTCAAGTTTGAGTCTCCGCATGGATGAAAACACCCACTAGGGGGCTCTCCAGCAGACAGAGGAGGCATACTAGCCTTCACCTCTTTTGTTACTTCATTCCCTCACATCCCCCTGACTAGAGACCCTCTCAGGCCTCCCATCTCCTGGTCACTTCTACATACACACACACACACACACACACACACACACACACACCTAGTCTTAAACCCCTTCCACAAACTCTCCCCATCTGCTCCAGATAAGGCCTTGAGGGAAGGGGTCTCTGCTTCACATCTGGCCCAGAGGTCTGACCAGGGTGAATAATAAGATATGCTGGCAGCCCCACTCTCACTCTGGCCTCCAGGCCCCTATCGTGGCCAATCCATATGTCCACAGTAAGCCCTGCCCCTGACCTGTCAGCTCAGCTCAGAGAGTGCCCTTGCCACCTTCCTCTCTCACCCTCACAGCTCCCCAACACACCCTCTAACACTCCTCACATCTCCAGCCTCAAAAACTCAGGTTTTCTCCTTCCCCATTCCAGACTCTCAAATCAATTGTATCCATTTAGCCTTAGTGCAGACCCTTCACCTCCTCCAGGAGGCCCTTGTCTGACCACCAGCATAATTGACCTACAGACTCAGGTGGAAACTCAGAAAGGAGGTCTTCCACCCTTTTCTTACTCCTGTCACCTTCACAGACGCCTCTCCCAGTTCTTTCTCCTCCCAAATAATCCTATTGCCACCACATCCACCTCTCGTGCCCCTCACTGCTCTTTGGGAAACTGGACCAGAAATGAAATCAATATTGATACTTCTACTACTAGTCACTACATTTAGTCAGGGTCAGGCTCTGTACTAAGTGCTCTACAAAGATCAAACAGCCCCCTGAGATAATAAGAATGGCTGATCCCCCAATTCACAGAAGGTAACCTTGAGGCTGGGGAAGGGGAGAACTAATGGCTCAAGCTGGGTTTGAACGTAGGCACTCAGAATTCCTGAGGGCTGCACCCTCCAGCCTCTCACTCCCAAGGAGATTTGACTTGTACATTCTTTCAGGAGGCCCTCCCTTCACCCCTGCACAATCCTCAGAAGGTGAGAGCAAAGGAGGATGCTGGCACTCCCAGTGCGGACTCTGGCCTCCAGGCCCCTGCAATGGGTTGCCCCACATATTCTAGTCTGGGCAGATCAGAGTGAGGAGGCCTGGATGTCTGCCTATAGATCCACCAAAAACAGGAATCTGGTCCCAGTCGGTGGAAGGTATCCCTCATAGGGGAGTGAGAAGCACACTGAAAGGAGTCCCCATCACACAACATCTAGTACTGACCCAAGCCCCACACCCGCACTCTAAGCCTGTTTTTGCACCCCGCTAAGCCACACGTATAGGAGCGTGCCTGTGAGCCTCCGCCCACCGTCTCTCCCAACTTCTCTCAGGCAGAGCCGAGAAGTAACCCGGCACAGCCCTAAGGGTGGGGAGCGCTTTTGGGCCCCTCCCCTCTCCTCACCCCCAGCACAGGTGCTCAAGGTCAAGGCGGGGGCGCCGAGGGTTGGGGAAAGTAACCCCGGCCCCTAAGTGCGGCGCCGCGGCGCTGGCCGTCCATCCTCTACCCTAGCCCGAAAGGAGGGGGAGGGGAATGCGCGCTGTCCGCTGTGGAAGGTGGGCGCCAGCGGCGCGCCTGTCACCCGGGGCCCGCAGTCCCCGCCTGGGAAACGGGGTGGGGAACGCTGGGACCTTCGAGTTCAGGATCCGGACTAGGGAAAGAGGTGGAGAGATCAAGGAGAGGGGGGATGTGTGCTAGGCTGAACCCAGACATCCTGGGTCCCCGACACTCGGCCAGGAGGAAGCTAAGGGAAGGAGAGGGACTTGGACAGGGAGAACGGGAGGGAATTCTCGGAGACTGAGGGCACTCCCAGAGCCCTCTCCGGAGGCATCTTGTCCCCAAGAGGATGGGAGGTGCTGTGTGTGAGCGGGCAAAGGAGGAATCCCACGGTCTAAGCTGACCAGGCATCGCGGTTTCTAGGTCCTGGAGACAGGATAAGTAAAAAGGGAGACAACAGGGATCTCACCGGGGATCCCCGGAATCTCAGCTCCCACCCCCGGTCGCGTGGGCCGAGAAAGAGAGGGAAAAAAAAGAGAAAGGTGCTTTGATGGGGCGGGGGGGGGGGGGGGGGGGGGGAGGGGAGACCCAGGAGACTGAGGTCTGGACTTAGGCGTCCGGGCAGGCCCGGAGCTCCCAGAGACCAGGAGGAGGAGAGATGGAAGAGGAGAAGGAAGCCCTTACTCCCACTCTGGGTGGGAAGACGGCCTCCGCCACCCCCCAGCACGCGCCACATTCCTTCACTGACACGACAAAGAAGGGGCTCCCCCGCGACGCTGAAGGAGCTCCCAACCCCAATCCCACAGGGACACAGGGGAGTGGACCCCCCAGGGGGCATGGGGACTGAGCTGGGGGAGGGGGGAGTATTCAACTACCCTCCGCGCACTGCATCCCCCTCCCCAGCTAGGGCGGGGGAAGGGTGGGGGTACGGAGAGACATGGACGGCAGGGACACTCACGACTTGAGCGGGTTCTGAATGGCGGTGGCCATGGCCCGCTCGGCAGGGCCGCCTCCGGCCCTGGGCGCTGCTGCCACCGAGCGCGGGCCCAGCCCGGCCTGAGCCGCGCGCTCTGCCGCCCAGCGAGCTACGATTTCATTCATTCTTGGAGATGCGGCGTGAGCCGAGTGGGGCGGGCTGGGGGCGGGACTAGACCAATCCCGAGCTTCAGGGCGCACGACGGGACGTGGAGTCTAGGGGTGCGCAGCGGGGCCCAAAGCACTCCTAACCAGACTACACGTCCCAGGGGGCGTCTGGAGGATCGGGCGCCCATTGGCCGCTGGGGATACAGGGCAGGGCGGGGCTTGCCCCTGAGCATCCCTTCCTCCTCCCAGGGGTGCTCCATTCGCAGCTAGCACTCTATCCTCCAGGCACTGTGGGGGAGGAGGGTGGACAGCAGGTGTCCCTGGCCTCTGGGTCTCCCCAGGGCATGTGGACAACTGCAGGCTCTGTCCATAGATTCTTGTCTATGCCTGCTGGTCTGGGTGTCTTTTCTGTGTAAGCCAATCTGTGAAGGGGCAAAGGGTTAATCAATGCCTTTGTTCCTTTATTAAGTGTTTGCTAAGTGCAAACACTCTCCTAACCACTGGGGATACAGCAGGGACCAAACAAGTCGCTGCCCTGAAGGAGCTGACCTTCTAGTAAAGAAAGACAGCTGATAAAACAAAACAAAGGGTGAAATCATTTAAGAGAGTGGTAAGTGCTATAAGGAAAGGGGTGACTTCTCTGAGGAAGTGACATTTAAGCTAAGACCTGAGAAATTGTCAGCCATGCAATGTACAGGGAAGGGGAACATGCTTGGCATGTGCAAAAATCAGTAAGAAAGCTAGTATAACTGGAGCAGTGTGAGTGTGGGAGGAGACAAGCTTGGGGAGAGAGCAAGGGCACAGATCATGTAGGGCCTTGAAGGCTATTATAAAGAAAATTAGAGGCCCAGTACACAAAATTTGTGCATAGGGGCGGGGATTTCCTCAGCCCAGCCTGCACCCTCTCCAACCTGGGACCCCTCAGGGGATGTCCAGCTCCAGGGTTAGGCCCAATTCCTGGAATCTGGCCTAACCTGGGAATTGGACATCCCTCTCACAATCCAGGTTTGCTGGCTCCCATCTGCTCGCCTGCCTGCCTGCCTGATTGCCCCTAATCACTTCTGCCTGCCAGCCTGATCACCCCCTAACCATTCCCCTGCCAGCCTGATCAATGCCCAATTGCTCCCTTGCCAGCCCTATTGCTCCCAACTGCCCTCCCCTGCTAGCCTAGTCACACCCAACTGCCCTCCCTCCCCTATAGACCCAGTCACCCCCAACTGCCCTCCCCTGCAGGCCTGATTGCCCACAACTGCCCTCCCCTGCCAGCCTGATCGCCCCTAACTACCCACCCCTGCTGGCCTGGTTGCCCCTAACTGCCCTCCCCTACTGGCTTGATCGCCCACAACTGCCCTGCCCTGCCAGCCATCTTGTGGTGACCATCTTGTAACCACATGCAGCGGCGATCTTGAGCAAGGGCATAATGGTCAGTTTGTATATTATCTCTTTATTATACAGGACTAGAGGCCCAGTGCACAAAATTCATGTACTGGGGGAGGGGTCCCTCAGCCCAGCCTGCCCACTCTCACAGTTCAAGAGCCCTCAGGGGATGTCCTACTGATGGCTTAGGCCTGCCCCCTTTGTGTGAGGCAACCGGCTGATTAAGTGAAGCCACCACCCACATCATCAAACTGCTGCTGCCACTGCCAGCCACTGCAGCCACCAAGGTGTTTTCATCAACACAGACCCCAGTCCCTGCACCACAAAAAAATGATAAGTTTCTTTAGGCATTTTCAAAATGTCTCTTTCAGAGGATATAACATCTCTTTCTTTCTTTCTTTCTTCCTTCCTTTTTTACCCTCACCTGAGGATATTTTCCATTGATTTTTAGAGAGCATGGAAGAAAGAGGGAAAGACAGAGAGAAACATCAATGTGAAAGGGACAATTCGATTGATTGTCTACTGCATGAGCCCTGACCTGGGCCCTGGACAGGGAGGAGCCTGCAACGTAGGAACATGCCTTTGATCAGAATCGAACCCGAACCCTGTGATCTGTAGGCTGAGGCTCTATCCATGGAGCCAAATAGTTAGGGCAGGATATGACATTCTTAGCCCCTTCAGCAGTGGACCTTCATTTTTTCCTCCCAAGTTACCAAGAGCACTGTGAGTAGCATACAGGGAGCTTAGCCAATGAGCGGTCAGAAAAAGTGTTTCCTCTGCAGCTCACACACAGAGGTGGGACTGCTGGTGCACTGTCTCCCAGCAAGGGACTGCCCTCCTGTGTGTCGTGTCTCCGCTTCGAGCCCAGCCTCAGGGGCTGCCACGCTGTGGCTGCTGTGGCCAGGGGTGGGCACCCCTGTGTGTTGTGTCTCTGCTCCAGGCCCATCTGCATGTGCAGCCTCCTCCTGAGCCAGTCATGAATGTTATGGCATCCCAGCTAATTTGCATATTATCTCTTTAGATAGATAGACAGACAGATGATAGATAAATAGATTTTGTTCCAAGTGCAATCAATCATCCTTGACTCTCTTCTTTTTTTTTCACACACACACACACACACACACACACACTCACACACACACACACACACACACACACACACACATCAAGCCATCAGCAAATCCTATTATCTCTACATTCACAAAATAAATCCAGGACCCACCCACACTTTTTCTCTTCACAGCCTCCTGTCCACTATTGTCTCCCCCTGGACAGCCTCACAGCAATCAGAGTAGATTATCTAAAACATATGGCATCACACTGCTCTCTAACTTAAGACCTCCAATGACTTCTTTCACAATTAGAATAAAGTGCAAAGCCTTCAAAACCTTTTTGGATCCCCTCCCTAGACCCCATCACATTTCGAACCTCATCTCCTTTCTTCTTTCCCTTGACTTACTTTTCTTCAGCTACGCTGGCATTCTCTCTGTCCCTGGAACATTCCAATCCTGCTTCCATCACAGGAACTTTGCACCTGTTATTTCCTCTCCTAGAATGCTCCTCCCCTTATACCTACATGGCTTCATTCCTCTCTTTATTCAGATTTCTAATTAAAGTAGAGGCCCAGTGCACAACATTTGTGCACTGGAAAGGGATCCCTAGCCCGGCCTGCACCCTCACATAGGACATGGCCTAAGCCGATAGGCGGACATCTCCTGAGGGTTCCTTAGTGCTGCAGCAGAGGTTGGGGAGGCTCTTGCCACTGCTTCTCCAGCACTGAGCCTGGCTTTGAGAGATAAAAATCACATAGTCATATCAATTGATGCAGAAAAAGCATTTGACAAAATCCAACACCCTTTCTTGATAAAAACTCTCAACAAGGTAGGAATAGTAGGATCATACCTCAACATAATAAAAGCCATATATGATAAACCCACAGCAAACATCATACTCAATGGGCAAAAACTACAACCATTTTCCCTAAGAATAGGTACAATACAGGGATGCCCAATCTCACCACTCCTGTTCAACATAGTACTGGAAGTATTAGCCATTGAAATTAGACAAGAAGAAGAAATAAAAGGCATCCAAATTGGAAAAGAAGAAGTTAAGCTATCCTTATTTGCAGATGACATGATATTGTACATAAAAAACCCGAAAGACTCCATAAAAAAGCTAATAGACTTAATAAATGAGTTCAGCAATGTATCAGGCTACAAAATTAACGCCAAGAAATCTATGGCATTTCTATACACCAATAGTGAACTTACAGAAAGAGAAACTAAAAAAGTAATCCCATTTACCATCACACCAAAAAAATTAAGATACCTAGGAATAAACTTAACTAAGGAGGTAAAAGACCTATTCGCGGAAAACTATAGGACACTAAAAAAAGAGATAGAGAAGATGTAAACAGGTGGAAGAACATACCATGTTCATGGATTGGGAGAATTAACATAATTAAAATGTCCATACAACCCAAAGCAATCTATAAATTTAATGCACTCCCCATTAAAATACCAATGGCATATTTCATAGACCTAGAAAGAACTCTCCAAAAATTCATCTGAAATTTAAAAAAAAAAAAAAGAGACCCTGAATAGCCACAGCAATCCTGAGAAAGAGGCACAAAGTTGATGGGATTTCAGTACCAGATTTCAAGCTGTATTACAAAGCAGCCTGGTACTGGCACAAGAACAGACATATAGACCAATGGAATAGAATAGAGAATCCAGATATCAACCCAAACCATTATGCTCAATTAATATTTAACAAAGGAGGCATGAACATAAAATGGAGTCAAGTTAGTCTCTTCAATAAATGGTGTTGGGACAATTGGACAGATATATGCAAAAAAATGAAACTATACCACCAACTTACACCATACAGAAAAATAAACTCAAAATGGATACAGGACTTAAACGTAAGACAGGAACCCATAAAAATATTAGAGGAATCTACAGGAAGAAAAATATCAGACATATGCCGAAAGAACTTCTTCAGTGATACCGCTCCTAGGGCAATGGAAGCTAAAGAGAAAATAAACAAATGGGACTACATCAAAATAAAAAGCTTTTGTACAGCTAAAGAAACCATCAACAAAACAACAAGAAAACCCACTGTATTGGGAGAACATATTTGCAAATGTTCAGGCAACTCATACAACTTAATAAAAGGAGGACAAGTGATCCAATAACAAAAAATGGGCAACAGAGACATATGAAAACCTGCTCAAAGTCACTAATTATCTGAGAGATGCAAATCAAAACGACAATGCGGTACCATCTCACACCAGTCAGAATGGCTTACATCAACAAATCAACAAAGGACAAGTGCTGGCGAGGATGTGAAGAAAAAGGAACTCTCGTGCACTGCTGGTGGGATTGTAGACTGGTTGCAGCCACTGTGGAGAACAGAATGGAGTTTCCACAAAAAACTAAAAATGGAGCACCCATTTGACCTAGTGATTCCACTTCTAGGAATATACCCCAATAAACTAGAAACGTGAATTAGAAAGGATATATGCACCCCTATGTTCATAGCAGCACAATTTACCACAGCTAAGATTTGGAAACAGCAGATGAGTGGATTAAAAAACTATGGTACATTTACACAATGGAATACTACGCTGCGGTAAAAAAGAAGGAGCTCCTACCTTTTGCAACAATATGGATGGAATTAGAGAGTATTATGCTAAGTGAAATTAGCCAGGCAGATAAAGATAAATATCACATGATCTCACTCATTTGTGGAATATAATGAATGACATAGACTGATGAACAAGAACGAATCCAGAGACTGAGAAAAGTCCATCAGAATGTCAAACCTCAGGGTAAGTGGGAGGTGGTGGGAGTAAGGGGGAAAGTCAATATATTTGACCTCTTGAACTAAGGTAAGTAATTTGTGTTTCTACAACCCTGACAAAGTTTATATAAAGTTATAAAAAAAATTGGCAGCTAGTTTGAGATCGAATTGACATGGCCTATAGCTTGTCATCTCCTATGGACACCAGTCCTTAGGCTAAACCCTCCTTAATCTTCTGTGACACCATAATACCCTTACATGATATTATTCTACAATGTCATTATAATTTTTGATATTTGACAACAACATATTATACAATTATCCCAAGTAAACTTACAAACTAATTCTTTGAATGTTTGGCAGCAATTTTAAAAAGGATAGGAAAGGAATTAATCCCTTTCAGAAGAACTAAGGCACTGGAGCATTCTATATTGGCCCCTCTTGCCCTTTTTGCCAAGAGGGACCCTCTTCTTACAATCCAAATACACACAGCTGTTGCCTGAGCTTTCAGTTCCAGCTGTGGCTGAAGCCTCTGGGCAGCTGGCACCATGGATCTGTCTCTCACCCAATGGTGTGAGCTGGGCCCTCTCTGGAGAAGAAACCTGGGTCCCCTGAGATATGTGATCAGTACTGGGACCCCGCCAGCAGGCGAGGGGACCCCAAGGCAGTTGCTGGACGTGGAGGCCACGGGGGCATAGACTACAAAGGAGACAGAACTGAACCCCACATCACCCTGTTTGGCCCCGGAGGATGGCTGGTTAGCCAGAGACAGGTAAGATTCCTCAGGGAAGGAACAACCTAAGACAGGCACAGTAGCAGAGGGGCCAACAGGAGAGAACTAAAAGGTCAACAGCGGTGGGGCACAGACCCTCACCCACAAACCTTGCAGGGGCCTGAACTCTCACCCCTTCTGAGGGAGGTCTCCTGCCCCCATGGCTGCTTCACCTCCCATGCACAGATCAGATCGGGACCCAGATTGCAGACAGAGACTCGGCCAGCAATAGCTGCTCTATATCTAAATTCAGTCTAGTACCAGGAATGCTCAGAGCCTACTCAAGAATGCAAATAATCCTTTCCACTAATATTTACAGGGTAAATTGAGATTTTTGCTTGAGTATTAAAATGACAGTAAAATAGTAATCAAGTTTTCAGATTAATTTAAATTGGCCAAGTGAAATAAGTGAATACTCAAGAAAATTTAAGTGTACTGGACAAAAAGCTGTTTCTAAAACATTAACAAAAATATCTATTAGTAGTTCATCTCACTGTAAAATTGCCTAACATCCAAAGAACCTAAAGCAGTCATATTTGTGTGCAAAAATTAAAATTTAAAATTACCAGGACTGCAATCTAAAATTTCCAAAAGCCCCCATTAATCAAAAAGGGAGGGGAGGGGTAGTGGGGTAATATCATGTGAGGAAAAATATCCTGTAAGTAAAATACATCTAGAAAATTTTTACTCCAGAAAAGTTACTTCCATTTGTAATGCCAACAGCAGGACACCCATGAAAAACACACGGTGTCAAAATAAGCCAAAGGAAAATCATTTGGGCAAAAATAAAAAGAATCCCAAGTTTAATTTGCAGAGAGGATCCCTTTGTTAACTTTTGGTTGAGAATGTGTTTGTGTGTTTTCAGAGAACAACCCCAAGACCATGTGGGTTCTTGCGACAGTGAGGAACTGATGGGTCTGTTCCAGTCATGAGGATGGTCCAGAGATGGGGGACACTGACGACACCTTGCCATGCTAGCAGTCGGCAGCTGTGCGTGGCTGCAGGCGGCCCAGGACCAAACCAGAGAGGAAGGAACTTGCATTGCCACGATGTGTCCACCATCTGGATACCATTGCTGACATATACACATAAAGAACTATTTGCCATTGAAACTGGGACTCAACAGTTGGACATTGAAACTGAGACTCAAACATTTTTTGTTCTTACACATTTATTTCTAGTATGCAGATGCAAGATACTTTTGAAGAAAAGAAACAGGGGAGAGTGATTGATATAGAGGCAGGGAGGCATTGAACAGGCTGTCAAGCTACAGGGGGAAGGCTGGGGAGGGTGGGGGTTGGGTGCTGTGGGAGATCAACCAGAGGACTTGTATGCATGCATATGAGCATAACCAATGAATGTAAGACACTGGGGCAGGGGGAGGGACCGGTGGGGACATGTGCTGGGGGGTAGGGGAGGCTGTGGGGTGGACAATAGAGGATAAAAAGGGGAAAAAATGTACTACTATTAAATCTAAGTTATACTGCAAAAAAATTTAAAAAATATTTTTAAAAATGGTATCCATTAATCAATATATTAAGTGAAAAAAAGAAACTTTTGAACACAATTTACTTAACAAACTGGAGAATCAGTCTGTCACCAAGAAAGTGGTGGTAACTCCAGGTGATCTCTATGACTTGTACTTCTGGCTCACAAAGCCGGGCCAGGCTTGAGATGGGAGTACTTTGTGTATGAAGGGCTCAGTCAAGCAATTTACTCCCTCAGCAATTAAATGAATCTCAGGTTTTCAGCTGCTACTAAAGCTAATGAGTATAAGCATTCACTGACCACGACTCTAGCCAGAAAGTCTCCACGTGTGACCATATCTAGGCATACACCACAAGACCAGGCAATGCTTAGGACGAACAAGTTGAAGACCATAAAGGAAGATTCTGCTGCACTTACTGCCCAGTCAAGTTGGCCATTGAAGCAACGCAGATTCATGTCTCCAGTGGGAAACCAGTGTTTGATCTCAAAGCAAATGTCTCATCCCCTCAAATATGAGCCACACAAAGGAAAGCTGAAACCATAGGAACAATCTAAAGAAAACAAACCTCTAAATGAGCATGTAAACAGAGCTAGCTTCCACAAGAAAACAAACAACCTGGTCTCCAGACCAGGGAGGAGCAACAGAAGAAACATGAGCAAGAACAAAAGGAGAAGAAAGCAAAGGTTTTGGGAACTCAAAGGGGCCTCATATGGTTGCAGATTAATGTTTAACATAACTATAAATATTCCTTTATTCTGAACCTTTAAAAAATAATGTTTATTTATTGTTGATTTCAGAGAGGAAGGGAGAGGGGGAGAGGGGGAGAGAGAAAGGGAGAGAGAGAAACATCAATGATGAGAGAGAATCATTGATCGGCTACCTCCTGCACGCCCCACACTGGTGATCGAGCCTACAACATGTGCTGTTGACTGGAATCGAACCCAGGACCCCTCAGTCCACATACCGATGCTCTCTCCACTGAGCCAAACCAGGTAGGGCCTGAACCTTTTTTTGTAAATATTTTTGTATTATCCTTCCTACTGTAGTCAAAAGAACTTTTTCTACTCTTTGTTCATAATATGTAGTGTTGGTGGGTTCTTCACATGCTACACTCTCTGAAAAGATATTACTACCTTGAAGCTCACAAACTCTTCGAAATAGTTTTGACTTAAGTCCCTGTACCTCAGTTTTCTAATGAGATCCATCTTATAGATTTTTTTCCATCTTATAGATTCTTGACCTAGATTTTTGTTGTTAATCCTTATTTGAAAATATTTTTTTCCCATTGCTTTTCAGAGAGTGGAAGGGAGGAAGGGAGGGGGGAAGAGAGAGAAACATAAATGTAAGAAAGACACATCAATTGATTGCCTCCCGCATTTGCCCCAACCCAGGGTGGGGAAAGAACTCGAAACCCAGGCACATGTCTTTAACTGGAAATTGAACCTGTGCTGCTTTGGTATGCAGGCCAATGATCCAACCACTGAGACACACAAGCCAGGGTTTGACCTAGATTTATTTATTTATTTAATACATATTCATTGATTTCAGAGAGGAAGGGAGAGCGAATCAGAGAGAGAGAGAAACAGCAATGATAAGAGAGAATCATCGATTGGCAGCCTCCTGCATGTTCCCCACTGGAGATTGAGCCCACAACCTGGGCATATGCCCCTGCTCAGGCATTGAACTGTGACACCCTAGCTCACAGATCGATCAACCACTGAGCCATGCTGGCTGGGCTTGACTGAGATTTTTTTTTTAAATGTGTATATATTTTTTATTGATTTTTTTACAGAGAGGAAGGGAGAGGGATAGAAAGTTAGAAATATCGATGAGAGAAAAATATCTATCAGCTGCCTCCTGCACACCCCCTACTGGAGATGTGCCCTCAACCAGAATTGACCAGAATTGAACCTGGGACCTTTTAGTCTGCAGGCCGATGCTCTATTCACTGAGCAAACCAGTTTCAGCTTAACTGAGATTTTTAATGTCAAGTTCACCATGCCCAGCCAAGGTAGCTCAGTTGGTTAGCACATCTTCCCAATACACCAAGGTTCTATCCTCAGTCAGGGCAGATAGAAGAGTCAACCAATGACTGCATGGATGAGTGGAACAACAAGTAATGATCTCTCTCTCTCTCTCTCTCTCTCTCTCTCTCTCTCTCTCTCTCTTTCTCTCTCTCTCTCTCTCCCCTTATCTTTCTCTCAAATCAATAAATTTAAAAACTATTTTAAAAAGTTCCCCCTGGCCAAACCAGTTTGGCTCAGTGGATAGAGCTCGGCCTTCAGACTGAAGGGTCCCAGGTTTGATTCCTTGGTTGCGGGCACATCCCCAGTACGGGGTGTGCAGGAGGCAACTGATCGATGTTTCTCTCCCATTGATGTTTCTGACTTTCCCTCTCCCTTCCTTTCTGTAAAAAAATCAATAAAATATATATATTTTTTAAAATTTTTTTTAAAAAGTTTCTCCTGATAGCTCTAATATTAATAGAATTGCAATCCTTTTCTAGGCAAGAGTGTTTACCTGAAGAAAGCTAGTTATAGAATAGACTTAGTACAAATTGAACAATAATAACTTATGAACAGAGTAAGCTGGGAAAAGCTACCTCTTCATCCTCTAGAGCAGGCATGGGAAACTGTTTTTCTGTCAAGGGTAATTTGGATATTTATAACATCATTCAAGGGCCATACAAAATTATCAACTTAACAATTAGCCTGCTACATTTGGTCAAACATTTAAATAGCTCACCCCTAATGCCTTGGCAGGGCCAGACCAAATGATTTCATGGGCTTTCCACTAACCATGAGCTGGACGTTCCCCTCCCTGCTCTAGAGAATCTAGTTATTTTAATGAAACTTTGGACCCATGTAAAGCATGTGTGCTTTTCAAGTTTATGTACCTTTGTTCAGATCACTTCATGTAATTGCCATCTCACATAATATATTCGTTTTTATTATTATTATTAATTTCAGAGAGGGAGAGGGAGAGAGATAGAAACATCAATGATAAGAGAGAATCATTGATTGGCTCCTCCTGCATACAAGAGATTCAGCCCCCAACCCAGGCATGTGTCCTGACCAGAAATTGAACCATGACCTCCTGGTTCTTAGCTCAATGTTCAACCCCTGAGAAACTGTATAACTCATTCTAGCCTTGCTTATTTTTTTACATCATTTTTTTTAGTTACAATTAACAAACAATATTATATTAGTGACAGGTATATATCATAGTGACTAGATATTATAAACTTGTTAAGTGATCATCCCAAAATATCTCATCCCCATATGAAATAATACATAGTTATTAGAATATTATTGACTATATTCTCTATGCTGTATTTTATACCTCCATGACTACACTATAATTACTAATTTGTACTTCTGAATCCCTTCACCTTTTCCACCCATCCTCTCAATTCCCCTCCCATCTGGCAACTGTCAAAATGTTTTCTGTATCTATGAGTCTGTTTCTGATATGCTGTTTGTTTATTTTTAGATTCAATTGTTGATAGATATGTATTTATTGCCATTTTATAGTTTATAGTTTTTATTATTTTTCTTCTTAAAGAAGACTCTTTAACATTTCATATAATACTGGTTTGGTGATAATTAATTCCTTCAGCTTTTTCTTGTCTGGGAAGCTCTTTATCTGAAGTTCAATTCTAAATGATAACTTTGCAGAGTAGAGTAATCTTGGTTATAAGTCCTTGCTTTTCATCACTTTGAATATTCCTTGCTACTCCCTCTGGCCTGCAAAGTTTCTGTTGAGAAATCAGGTCATAGTCATGCTCCCTTGTAGGTAACTAACTGCTTTTCTCTCGCTGCCTTTAAGATTCTCTCTTTCCTTGGGCATTTTGATTATTATATGTTTTGGTGTGGGCCTCTTTGGGAGTCTATATGCTTCCTGGACTTGTTTGTCTATCTTTCACCAGGTAAGGAAAAATTTCTGTTATTTCCTCAAGTAGGTTTTCAATTTCTTGCTCCCTTTCTTTTCCTTCTGGCACACCCATGATACAAATGTTGGGATGCTTGAAATTGTCTCAGAGACCCTTATATTATCTTCATATTTTGGGGTTCTTTTTTCTCTTTGCTGTTCTGATTGGATGTTTTTTGCTTCTTCTTATTCCAAATCACTGATTTGATTCTCAGCATCCTCTACTATACTATTGATTCCCTGTAAATTATTCTTTATTTCAGTTTGTGTATCCTTCATTTCTGATTGGTCCTTTTTTATGTTGCTGATGTTATCACTAAGTTCCTTTCTCTTCTCACTTGACATTCTTACTAAGTTTCTTGAACATCTTTATAACCATTGTTTTGAATTCTGGTAGTTTGCTTGCTTACATTTCATTTAGTCCTTTCTCTGGAGATTTCCTCCTGTCTTTCATTTGAAACATGTTTTTTTAACTTCTCATTTTGGTTGCTTCCCTGTTTATTTTTATATATTAGGTAGAGATGTTAGGTCTCCTGGAATTGGTAGAGTGGCCCTGTGTAGTAGGTGTTCTATAGGGCCCAGTGGCTCTGCTTCCTCAATCACCTGAGCTGAAAGGGTGTCACCTCCAGGCCAGTCAGCTGTGAGGAACAGCTGTGATTACAGTGGAAGAGCTGCTATGCAGGAGCCAGCATGGAGTAGGATATGCTTCAGTGGAGCTTTGGTGCTCCCTGAGTCCACCCTTGAGTGTGTCACTCATGGATATAGTGGATGTGGTAGGGTTGTAATCTGGTGTGGTGTAAAACTGACCACTGGGTATGTTGGCTCTAGGGCCTCCCATGAGGTACAGAGTCAGCTACTGCCTATACCTTGCCTGGGGCCACTCAGCATGAGCAACAGTGTGATCTGCAATTGTTACCGCTTGTATTGGGCTTAGAGATACCAAGGAGAGGCCAAGCTATGAACCAATGCAGGCTGCTGCTGGTGCCTGGTCTGGGGCCACTTAGCAAGATGTATAGGTCATGCTGAGGCC
Organism: Antrozous pallidus; assembly: GCA_027563665.1. Lineage (NCBI taxonomy): Eukaryota > Metazoa > Chordata > Mammalia > Chiroptera > Vespertilionidae > Antrozous > Antrozous pallidus. Next base: position 22,373,863 of record CM050525.1, on the reverse strand, counting down.
AGCTGCTGCTTGTTTGAGAGATTTTAGGAATGTCTGAAATATGAGCTGGGACAAGCCATTCATATGGAAAAGCTACTGCAAACAACTTGGATGAGCCTGCAAGTTGGATGGAGCAAACAGTGTGAATCTGGCTGATGGAGATTCAGATATGGTGCCTACCTGTCTGCTCTGTAGTGGAAGGTCTCAACAAAGGAACAATGACCTCTTGCAGCACTTTTGTCTGATAGAAAGCTGTCCCCAACCCTACTCCCCAGTTCTTGCCATGATGCCAGACAATTTAGTTCTTCCCTATATGTCCCTGGTTCCTTTCAAGCTGCTGCCCGAGTGCTGGAGCTCAGAGGGAGTGAGTCTGGGTAAGTCTGCATGCAGGCCCTTTAAGAGGAACTGCTTGGGACTCTAGCAGCCTCTGTGTCACTCATCCACAATTTCCCCTGGTTTGTTTTTAAAAATATATTTCTTTTTATTAATTTCAGAGAGGAAGGGAGAAGGAGAAAGAGATAGAAACATCAATGATGAGAGAGAATCATTGATCAGCTGCCTCCTGCATGCCCCCTACTGGGGATCTAGCCCACAACCCAGGCATGTGCCCTTGGCCAGAATGGAACCTGGGACCCCTGAGTCTGCAGGCTAACGCTCTATCCACTGAGCCAAGTCAGATAGAGCCCCCCTGGTTTTTACAGCCCAATTTATGGGGACTTTTCTTCCCAGCACTGGAATCCTGGGCTGAGGGGTCTGATATGGGGCTGAAACCCCTTGCTCCTCAAAAGGACCTCCTGAACCCAAGATATTTCTCCTAATTGAAAAACACCACACATGGGTTTTAGACCAACCGGTTCCATGGCTCTGCATCTCCTATCAGTCTCAATTTGGCTTCTTTAAATTCCTAGTTGAAGGACTTCCCTTCAGTCAGATTTTAGGCAGTTCTGAATGATGGTTGTTTTATATTTTAGTTGTAAATTTGATGTGGTTGTGGGAGGGGGTGAATACTGCATTTACGTATGCTGGCATCTTGATCCTCCTAACCTTGCTTATTTAACAATATACAGGGCAGTATTAAAAATTGATGATTGCTGATGTCAAACTTAAATATTATTCAATTTATGGAAAGGACTAGTGTTGCTGAAAATCATATCCATGCTTATTGCACCTAAGTGCAGCTTCTGAGCTTTGTACTGCTTCATATTTAATATTTTTTATTGATTTCAGAAAGGAAGGGAGAGGTAGAAAGAAAAATAGAAACAGCAATGATGAGAGAGAATCACTGATTGGCTGCCTCCTACACACCTCACAATGGGGATCAAGTCTGAAATTGGGATATATTCCCTGACTGATAATTGAATCATGACCTCCTCTTCATAGGTCGATGCTCAACCACTGAGCCATGCAGCTGGGCTGCTTCAGATTTTCATAAATAAAATATTTTGTCAAAGTGATAGAAAAATAAAATAAGTTCTACAAATCCTTGTTTGTGGACAAGGTGGAGCTGGATTTGCCTGAGACAAGTGGAACAATGAAAACAGATAACATATATAAAATATATTGGGAGATACAGACTATTCAGCAATGAAGGACAGTGATCCCTGAGAAATGGCAAACAACTGAAATGAGCCTTATGAGTGCCTAGGTACGGCCTAGAAATAGAAAGCATTACCAGGCTGTGAAGCAGGGAGTGGGGATCCAGGTGGAGTCTGGCAGAATATGTCACTCAAAACATACCACTATGGCAGAGGATCATTTTGAGCAAAAGGCAGATCAGAGGAAGCCGATACAAGAAACACTATCTACCCTCCTCAATCTGCCTATAAGCAGGACATATATTTATAAAGATATCCACCCTTACTTCCATCTCTACGAGGAAGAACAAAAGTTAATCTTACATCCCAGAGACCCCACCAAAGGAATCTACACAACAAACCTTGCTAATTAGCCCTTATCTTCCATTAGTTCCCCATATATTTACCTTCCCACAATTTGCTGCGCTAGAACCTCAAAGTCCTTTTCCTTTGTCTTGTCACTTCTCTAAAAAGTTTTGTTCTTCTGTTAAGTTGCTATGTGAGGAGGGAGCTGCGCTTCCTCTCCGGCTGACATCTTGGCGAGGGAGCAGAGCATCCCTGCTCACCGAGTCCCGTGCTGCTGTCCAAGGGCGACAAGAAGAAGAAAGAGGCTGGAAAGTCGGCCAAGAAAGACAAAGACCCTGTGAACAAGACGGGGGGCAAGGCCAAAAATAAGAAGTGGTCTAAAGGCAAAGTTCGGGACAAGCTCAACAACCTGGTCTTGTTTGTCAAAGCCACGTATGACAAGCTCTGTAAGGAAGTTCCCAACTACAAGCTGATAACCCCAGCTGTGGTCTCCGAGAGGCAGAAGATTCGAGGCTCCTTGGCCAGGGAACCCCTTCAGGAGCTCTTTAGTAAAGGACTTATTAAACTAGTTTCAAAGCACAGAGCTCAAGTGATTTACACCAGAAACACCAAAGGTGGGGATGCCCCAGCTGCTAGAGAAGATGCATGAACAATAGATCGCACCAGCTGTACATTTTGAAAAATAAACCTTTATTAAATTTTTTTTAAAAGATGCTATGTGAGCTGGAGCTCTAACCTTTCCTTCAAGTTACTCATCACTGAGTTCTCCCATGTGTATGTGTGATGCACATGTTGTTTTTCTCTTGTCAGTCTGTCTTTTGTGGGTTTAATTTGTAGGGCTCCAGCTGGAGAACCTTGAAATGTAGAGGGAATAATATTTATTTCCCCACCACAAATCTAACAGACTCCATGAGTTGAGAAAAGACAAAACTGAGAGCAAAAGGGCAAGAGTTTGCGAGACAGACATCTGGAAAGGAGAGAGCTGCACAAGAAGAGATCTGTAGAGGTCCTAAAAGGGCAGAGTGGGACTGCAAAGAACAATTTAGACAGCTGCCATTTTGGACTGTGTGACTTGGCAGCCACTATGTTGGCCGAATGATGTGTAAACTTACCTGGGGGCTGCCATCTTGAAATCACAAAGACCAACCCCTCCCTTTGAATTAGACAATCTCAAAAGACTGTGTTTCTGAGCTCAAATCAAGAGCAAAGGACAGGTCATGTGCGTCAGAAATTATTTGCGTCACTAGCCCCAGCCCTCACCCAACCAGTCAGAATATGCCCCACCTCCTGACCCCTAGCCCTATAAAATCATTGTGCTTTTGAAACATGCCCTCTTTTCTTCCTGCCGCTGCATCGGTTGAGGCAGAGAGCCAAGCCCAGGCTTGAATAAAGGCTCTTTTGCTTTTGCATTGGACTCGGCTACCTGGTGGTCTTTGGGGATCATGAAATCTGGGCATAACAGTCCCTCAAGTATTCAGCAAGGTGCTGATCAGCAATGCATGTGAGAAAGCTACCTGTATTGAGGAAAAAGGGAGGTCTGAAAAAATGAGAACACTGCCTGGCACTTGGAATAGTGCCGGTCCCCACCAGCCAGCTTAGAAAGACTTCTTTTTCACATAACATCGGGTAAATACTCAGAAAGTCTTGCCTCAGTTGTAGGGAGCAATTAGCTCTAGATGGAGCACTGCTCAGGACCCACAACATAAATATAAAACTCAAAAGCATCAAACTGCCTCCACATAACTTAACAACTCAGAACTAACTCAACAATATTTACAAGAATACAAAAATATTTTTTTTAAATATTCAGCATCTAACTATCAAAATCAGAGTCAGAAACACCAGGTTTTCAAAAATCAATGAAGCAGTAAAATACAACTGATAATGAAATTAACCAATAATTGAAACTGAATATTAAAATTACCAAGAAGGACATTAAAACAGTTATCACAACTATATTCCACATGTTCAGAAGTAAATCAGAAATGTGGAAAAATGTTTTAAATATATTTTTATTGATTTCAGAGGGGAAGGGAGAGAGAAAGAAAGATAATAGAAACATCAATAATGAGAGAGAATCATTGATTGGCTGCTGCCTGCATGCCCCACTGGGGATTGAGCTCGCAACCCAGCCATGTGCCTGGAATTGAACCGTGATCATCAGGTTCATAGGTCATTGCTCAACCACTGAGCCATGCCAGCTGGGCGATGTGGAAGATTTTTAAAATTTTTTAAATTGATTTCAGAGAGGAGGGAGAAGGAGAGAGAAATAGAAACATCAATTATGACAGAGAACCAGTGGGCCTACTGCATGCCCCACACTGGGGATTGAGCCTACAGCCTGGGCATGTTCCCTGACCAGGAATTAAACCTCGATCTTCTGGCTAGGCAGAAGATTTAAAAATAAAAAACTGAATGTCTAGAAATAAAAATGACAGAGGCTGTTGATGGGGGGGGGGGGGCTTATAATCTTATCGATAGAGCACCTGAATTAATCTGAAAAATAATTATATTATTTTTAATCTTAGAACACATATACTTATGTGAATAGGAGATTAAGTTTCTTATATGTGAACTAGTGGCTCAGTGCACAAAATTCATGCACATTAAAAGGAAATTAATTAGAGGAAATATGTTAATATTGCTATTTGTCCTTTATAATAGAAGTGTCAGAGATTAAAGAAAATTAATAAAATGTATATGAAAATCTCCATCCTGTCAGAGTCTGGGGCAAGCTGTGGGACCTAGAGTCAAGGCCTCGCTACCACCTTCACGTGCTTCAAAAATCCAGGAGACCCAGACCTGGCCATCCCCTCCCCGATTGGGTGAGACCCAGACCTGGCCAACCCCATCTTCGTCAAGCCCCTCCAGAGGGGCGCAGTCTCAGGTCCCCCATCTTAGCCCCACCAGACAGAGGCCATGGCCTGAGCTCCCCAGCTGGGCACTGAGATGGGGGGGGGGGGCATGGCCTGAGGTCCCCCATCAAGCCCCACTTGGCAGGGTCGTGACCTGGGGTCGCCAGGTGTGGGGCACAGCCTGAGGTCCTTGCCCTGGCCAGGTGTCATGCAGTCTCAGGTCCCCGCTGTTCGGTCATGATGTTATGGTGTCCTGGCTAACTTGTATATTCCTCTATTATATAGATAGGGGGTTACATTTTTCTTAAGTTTCCTTTCCAAGGCTTATGCAAAGTGATTAAGGAGGTGACTCAGCTGTGAATCCAGCAAGAAGAACCAGTACTAAACAGGATCAGACCAACCCACCAGGAGTCAAAACATCATCTCATCAACATCTCATAGCCTGATGACTAAAGAACAATAGCTGACGTCTCCAGAACTGGCCTCACCCTAGCCCATTTTCCTTTATAATCCTGTCCCCTGCACCTTTCTGTAAGACAGGATTTGAATGCTTGTAAGCACTCTGTCTTCTTGGTTTACTGGCCTTCTCAACAAATGCCTTATATGATTCAACCCTGCCTTCATTATTGGACACAGCGAAAGGCAGCCTAAGCCCAGTTATGGGTTTCCCGGTAACAATGTGATGAAAAAATACGCTGGATGTGATTACACATTGCAGAAAAATACATACTGATCACATAGCAGTAGAAACTGTCCAAAATGAAAGAGTATCATTGAGATGTGAGACTTTTTTGTTCCTTATTACTCTTTTTTTAATCTTTATTGTTGAAAGTATAACATAGGTCCTCCTTTTACCACCATTAACCTCTTCCAGCCTGCTCCCATCCTGCCTTCCTCTCCCTAAGCTGAGACAATTTTAAGCAGCCCCATACATAGCAAATATGAGCACTCAAAAAATGGAAGAGGGACATATATTTGAAGAAGTGATAGCAAAAAAAAAAAAATGTCCAAAGCTGATGAAAACTATAATTCCACAGATCCAATGAGTTCAAAAAACCCAAGCATCAGAAAACATAAGTAAATTAAACCAAAGTTTAATCAAGTTGTCCAAAACTAGTGATAAAAACAAAAATCTTTTTTAAAAATATATTTTTTATTGATTTCAGAGAAGAAGAGATAGATAGAAACATCAATGGTGAGAGAGAATCACTGATTGGCTGCCTCCTGCACACCCACACTGGGGATGGAGCCTACAGCCCAGGCAGGTGCCCAGACCAGGAATTGAACTGTGATTTCCTGGTTCATAGGTTGACACTCAACCACTGAGCCATCCCAGTTGGGCCAAAAATCTTTTTTAAAAAGAGAAAAGCATTCAGAGAAAAAGATAGGAATAAGAGGAATAAAGTACAGGGGAATAAAGATAATGATGACATTAGATATTTCATTAGAAATATTATTGAATCCAAGTTGGTTTGGCTCAATTGGTACAGCATCTGCCTGTGGACTGAAAGGTCTCAGGTTCAATTCCAGTTAAGGACACATGCTTGAGTTGCAGGCATGATGCCCTGGTAAGGGGCATGCAGGAGACAGCTAGTCAATGATTATCTCTCATCATTGATGTTTCTATCTCTCCCCTACCTTTACTCTCTGAAATCAATAAAAATATATTTTTCAAAAAGAAATATGGGAGGGAAACCAAGATGGCAGCACAGGTAAACACTTAAACTGCTGCCTCACACAACAATTTCAAAAATACAACTAAAAGACAAAACGGACATCATCCAGAACCACAGGAAAGCTGGCTGACTGGAAATTCTACAACTAGAAGGAAAGAGAAATGCACATAGAGAATCAGAGAAGCTGCAAAGCCTGAAGTAGGGAGACTGGGTGAGACCCAGAGAGGATGCAGGCAGAGAGAATGATGCGGTTGAGTGCCTGGCTGGCATGCTTTAGCTGGAAGGAGACAAAAGCTCCAGACTGTAGTGAACCCCAGTTGTGGGCAAGAGCCGGGGGACCAAGGCTTATACAGGGGGAGTCTGAACTGTAAAGCAGAATCTCAGGGGAACAGTGAAAGGCAGAGGTCCGGAGGCATGCATGCGAGTGTGTACAGAAAGGACAGACTATTGATTGCCACTGGCTTGGTCTGGCAGGAGGGATACAGGAGCTCCAGATGGCACTGAAACCCAGTTCTGACTGCACTGAACCCCAGTACTGAGTGAAAATCTGGGAGTCCGGATTCATTGGTGGAGAGACTGGACTATTTGGCAGCAGGCAAAACTCGAGGGTGCCTTTCTCCCAGAGGTGCTTGCAGCGATTGCCTGGGGACACCGAGACCTGGGAACCTTGAGAGCAATGCTGACTGGAAGGCAAGGCTGTTGGCTCCACCCTGTAACTCCGCTCCATTCAAAGTGAGCACAGAGGCTTGTGCAATTTTCCAAGTCTTGTCACATAAGGCTGTCTCCCAGCATAGACACAGCTGATCCTTACAGCCAATTGGCCTGGAAGTCAAGTCCTCCCAGTGATACCAACAACAATCAAGACTTAACTACAACAAGGCTCTACACACAGTCCACAAAGGGGTGCACCAAGAGTGTCCACCTCAGGTGACAGGGGAGGATGAGACACCTAGCACACAAAGCTACCCTAACAACTCAGGGAAGCAGTGAAAATGCAGAGAGAAAGAAAGAGATCACAAACAAAAGAAATGCAGGAAAACAAATGACTAGATATAGAGTTCAAAACCAGTTATAAGGTTTTTCAAGAGATTCCTAGAAAAGCCAATAAATTCAGCGAGACCCTTGAGGATATGAAAAAGGACAAACTAGAAATTAAACATACACTGACTGAAATAAGAAATATTTTACAGAGACCCAAAAGCAGACTAGAGGAATGCAAGAATTAAGTCAAAAGATTTGAAACACCAAGAGACCAAAAACACTCAACCAGAAAAGCAAAAAGAAAAAATAATCCAAAAATTTGAGGATAGTGTAAGAAGCCTCTGGGACAACTTCAAGTGTACCAACATCAGAATTATAGGGGTGCCAGAAGAAGAGAGAAAGCAAGATACTGAAAACCTATTTGAAGAAATAATGACAGAAAACTTCCCCCACCTGCTGAAAGAAATAGACTTACAAGTTCAGGAAGTGCACAGAGCCCCAAACAAAAGGAATCCAAAGAGGACTGCATCAAGACACATCAGAATTAAAATGCCAAGGGCAAAAGACAAACAGAGAATATTAAAAGCATCAAGAAAAAACACTTAATGACCTACAAGGGAGTACCCATACAATTGTCAGCTGATTTCTCAACAGAAACTATGCAGGCCAGAAAGGATTGGCAAGAAATATTCAAAGTGATGAATAGCAAGAACCTACAACCAAGATTACTCTACCCAGTGAAGATATCATTCAGAATTGAAGGTCAGATAAAGAGCTTTACAGATAAGAAGAAGCTAAAGGAGTTCATCAACACTAAACCAGTATTATATGAAATGATGAAAGACATTCTTTAAGAAGAGGAAGAAGAAGAAAAAGGAGGCAAAGGTGGCTGCTTCAAACTAGAGCATGGATAGAACTGGAGAGTATTATGCTAAGTGAAATAAGCCAGTCAAAGAAAGATAAGTATCACATGATCTCACTCTTTTATGCAATATAATGAACAACATAAACTGCGGAACAAAAACAGATCCAGAGACAGAGAAGCATTGACTCTCAAACCTCAGAGGGAAGGTAGGGGAGAATGGGGGTAAAGGAAAGAGATCAACCAAAGGACTTGTATGCATGCATATAGGCCTAACCCGGACATCAGAGGTGTGAGGGTATGGAGTGGGGAGTGGGAGTTGGAAGGGATAATGGGGGATGAGGACACATATGTAATACCTTAATCAATAAAGAAATTTAAAAAAAGAAATATGATTGAATCAAATGAGAGTTCATGCCTACCCACGCATAGTAAATCAATGAACACTGACACCAGGCTTTGCAGTGAAGAAAGATAAACTATTTTTATTGAAATGGCACCACCCAGAAGAACAGAAGCTAGTGCTCAAAATCCAAATTCTCCAGAGGTTTTCAATCAATAGTTTTTAAAGGCAGAGATTGAGGTTTAAGGGTTAGGGACTGAAGGGGAAGCTAATTGATTAGTTCTTATGTAAGCTTCACTGTTTTTTCTCATTAATTTGATTCCTGAAATCATCTTGTCTGGTGTCTGTCACTTTGGTGGAGTGATATACCTAGGTTGAGGAACCAAGATTCTGCAAAATCCTATCTAATAAAAGAGTAATATGCAAATTTGACCATACCTTCATCACACCCACAAGCCACACTCACCAGCCAATCAGGAGCAAATTATGCAAATAAACCCCAACCAAGATGGCTGCCACCACTGAGAGCAGGAGGAAGACTTAGGTTTCCCCAGCAACAGATGAAGCCAAGCTTCCTGCCTGCCTAGGCCTCCACTCAATGTTACAAAGTTTCAAGTATAAAAGATACAGAAATGGAGGCAGCCACTGAGCTGGAGAGAACAGAGGCTTGGGTTTCTCTGGCAATAGAGGAAGCCAAGCTTTCAGCCTGCCAGTTGCTGGCCTAGGTCTGCACTCTAGGCTACAAAGTTTCAAACAGAAATGGCTGCCGCCCCTGGAGTGAGCAGAAGGCTTGGCTCCCCTCCAGGCTACAAAGTTTCAATTGTAGACATAGATTAATCAAGATACCAGGGCCTCCGCTTGGGTCGCTGGGGAGCGTGGCCAGCCTGAAAACCTCCACAGGCTCCTCACCCCAAGGGAGCCCCCACCCTGATCTGGGACACTCTTCGGGGCAAACTAGCTGGCCCCCACCCATGGACCAGGTCTCTATCTTATCTAATAAAAGAGTAATTTGCAGATTGACCATCACTCCAACACACAAGAGGGCTGCCTCCATGTGGTCAAAGATCCTGCCCCCATGTGGACACAAGATGGCCACCACAAGATGGCCAGCAGGGGAGGGCCGTTGGAGGTTCCAGGCCCTGCAAGGGAGGGCAGTTGTGGGTGATCAAGCCTGCAGGGGAGGGCAGTTAGGGGTGACCAGGCCAGCAGAGGAGGGAAGTTGGGGTCAAATAGGCTGGCAGGGGAGCAGTTAGATATCAATTAGGCTGGCAGGGTAGTGGTTAGCAGGTGATCAGGCTGGCAGGCAGAGCAGTTAGAGGCAATCAGGGAGGCAGGCAGGTGAACAGCTTGGAGCCAGCAGTCCTGGTTTGTGAGAAGGATGTCCGATTGCCTGTTTAGGCCCGAAGGATTGGGCCTAAATGGGCAGTCGGACATCCCTCGAGGGGTCCCAGATTGGAGAGGGTGCAGGCTGACTAAGGGACATCCCCCTCCCGGTGCATGAATTTCGTGCACCGGACCTCTAGTATCTCATAATTGAGCTACAGTGATGTTATCTTTAAAGTAAAAAGCAGAAACTAGACGTCTGTGACTATCAATGTTATTTAAGCTATCATTGTTTGGTGTTTAACTAACTACCTTTTTGTATTATCTCAAGCAAAGTGTACTCTTAAGCATTTCTCCTAGAACTTGCTTTACTGGTGCGCCTTCAGGATGTAACTAACATATTTTCTTTTCTTTCTTTGTGTTACAAAATGAAAGGTTTTATTTGCATTTACACAGTTTCAGGGGGGAAAAAACACTGTTCAGAATCTGACATAAATTAAGTTAAACATTTAAAAAAATTTAATCCTTACCCAAGGATATATATATGTTTTTTTTTAGTAGAATTTCATTTATTTCAGAGAGGAAGGGAGAGGGAGAGATAGAAACATCAATGATGAGAGAGAATCACTGATCAGCTGCCTCCGCAGGCCCCCCACTGGGGATCAAGACTGCAACCCAGTCATGTGCCCTGATCTGCATTCAAACCATGACCACCTGGTTCATGAACAACACCAGCTGAGCTATTTTTATTGAGAGAGATAGGGGAGACAGAGACAGGAGAGAGAATCTTTGCTGTTAAAGAAGATCAGGAGAAACCAAGATGGCGGCATAGGTAAACACCTAAACTGCTGCCTCAACAATTTCAAAACTGCAGCTAAAAGACAAAACGTCTATCACAGAACCCCAGGAAAGCTGGTTGATTGGAGGAACCAAGATGGCGGCATAGGTAAACACCTATTGTGCTGCCCCGCGCAACAATTCCAAAACTACAACATAACAACAAGACAAACATCATCCAGAATCACTGGAAAGCTGGCCGAGTGAAAATTCCACAAATAAAAGTAAAAATGGGACACTGAGACTCAGAAGAGTGGCGGAGCGCAGCCTTGAAGATACGCATGGAGCCAGAGGTTCAAAGCCGTGGGCACGCGCGGGCTGTAGGGCTGGCAGCAGCAATTCCGGCTGGATTTCTCCAATGGGGAGGGCGGAGACGCCCCACTGCACAGATTCCCCAGTGCCAGGCCAGGACTGAGGTCTGGGGTACACATCCTAAAAGCCGGGCGCGGCAGAGGTCTCCTAGTCTGAGGAGAATTCGGGTTGCTTGGAACAGCAGTTTGCACGCGTAAAGTGTGCGACAGCACAGACACGCAACTTGCTCCCTGGCGACTTGCCCCCTGGTTCGGGAGACCACCGGACTGCTTTGTTTTACAACCCTGGGCAAGACTTTGGGTGTGTAGACTCATTTGGGGAGAGGCAGAGTTGTCTGGCAATGGGTGGAGACCAGCAGCGGCTTTCTCTTGGAGGTGCCTGCAACCATTACCACCCGGCACAGAGACCCGTGTGCCGCATAGGGCAGAGCTGACACTGACGCTGCCTGCTCAGCCCGGAGACTTCACCCATCCAACCTGAACACAGTCTCCCTTCACAGCCAATTGGCCTGGAGGTCAAACCCTCCTAGGGCTAACAACAACAAGCTGGGCTTAAATTCAAAAATACTGTACAACCCATAAAGAGTGCAATAAGAGTGTCCACCTCAGGTAACTGAGGAGGCTGAGCCACTCTCCCTTAGAGGAAATCACCACATAAAGCAGCCACCATCCAGAGACATGGAAAGAAATCAGGTGTGAAAGAAATGGAGGAAAAAAGACGACTAGACAGAGAGTTCAAAACCACGGTTATAAGGCTTTTCAAGAGGCTCCTAGAAAAGGCCAATGAACTTAATGAGAACTACGAGGAAATGAACAAGACCAACGAGGAAATGAATGAGACCTACAAGGAAATGAATGAGACTTACAAGGAAATGAATGAGACCTACAAGGAAATTAACAAGACCTACGAGGATATGAACAAGACCCTCAAGGATATGAAAAAGGACCAACTATAAATCAAGCATACACTGACTGAAATAAAACAATATTACACAAAGTCCTAAAAGCAGTCCAGAGGGCCGCAAGAACCAAGTCAAAGATTTGAAATACAAAGAAGCAAAATCCACTCGGCTGAAAAAGCAAGAAACCAAAAGAATCCGGATAATTGAAGATAGTGTAAAGGGCCTCTGGGACAACCTCAAGCATGCCAACATCCGAATTATGGGGGTTCCAGAAAAAGAGAGAGAGCAAGATAATGAAAACCTACTTGAAGAAATAGTGACTGAAAACTTCCCCCACCTGGTGAAAGAAACTGACTTAAAAGCCCAAGAAGTACACAGAACCCCAAAATATAAGAATCTAAAGAAGACCACACCAAGACATATCATAATTAAAATGCCAAGAGCAAAAGACAAAGAGAGAATATTAAAAGCAGCAAGAGAAAAACAATTAGTTACTTATAAGGGAGCACCCATATGATTGCCAGCGGATTTCTCAACAGAAACGATGCAGGCCAGACGGGAGTGGCAAGAAATATTCAAAGGGATGAATAGCAAGAATCTACAACCAAGATTACTCTATCCAGCAAAGCTATCATTCAGAATTGAAGATCAGATAAAGTGCTTTGCAGATAAGAAAATGCTAAAGGAGTTCATCACCACCAAACCAATATTAAACGAAATGCTGAAAGATATTCTTTAAGAAGAGGAAGAAGAAAAAGGTAAAAATATAAATTATGAATAACAAATACACATCTGTCAACAAATGAATCTAAAAATCAAGTGAATTAATAATCTGATGAACAGGATAAACTGGTGAATATAACAGAATCATGGACATAGAGAGGGAATGGACTGACAGTTCTTGGGGAGAAAAGGGGTGAGGGAAGTACAGCAAGAGACTGGACAAAAATCTTGCAACAATGGGAGAGGACTAGGTGGAGAGGTGAGGGTGGGATGGGTTCAGGATGGAGGGGAGCTATAGGGGATAAAAAAGGAGGAACAATGTAATTAATTAACTGAACAATAAAGATTAAAATGAATTTAAAAATGCCATCTCAAGAAAAAAAAAGAAAGCTGGCTGAGTGGAAGTTCGGTAACTAGAAGGAAAGACAAAAGAGCATTGAGATGTTCACAAGTGCTGAAAAGCTGAGGTTTGGAGGTGTGTGAATGGGCTATCGGTGGGTGACTGGTGGCACTGCTTTTTTCAACCCAAAGGGAAACAAGATCCTGATTACTGTTAACTCCAGTTCCTGGTGAGATGCTGGAAACCCAGACTCCTACGAAGAGAAGCTGGACTGTCTGCCATCAGGTCAGAAAGTGAGGGTGGCTCCCTTGCAGAGGTGCCCGCAGCACTCACTGTTCACTGCACCTGAGTGTGAGACATGGGGACTTGGAAATGTGGAGACGAAGAGACGAGTGACTGGCAGCCATCGCTGTTGGCCACACACTAGCCTAATGACTCCCTGAGACCCTGCACCACACAATTTGGAACCTGCCCAGCTGTGCCCAGTGGCATTTGCATATAAATGACCTGCTCTATTGCAGCTTAATCTGACAAATTTCAGCTCTGGTCAGACAGCTCCAAAACCTCCAAACCCCAAGCAAAGAGGAGAAATATGTAGGCCTCACTGTAGCTCCTGTTGGATCACCTCAGACGGTAGCTGACCTGCACCCCATTGGAGATCCAGAAACTAGTGTATGAAGAGATCATTGTGAGATGACACCAGAATTCAACTACTCACATCCACAGTGAGACATTCAAGAGGCAGACGCGGTGAGCACCAAAGCCCCACTGAAGAAAATCCGGCCCCACAGGCATGTCTCCAGCACAGCAGTTCTTCCACTCCATCAACACAAGAAAGTAGCAAAATGTGAAGACAAATAAAGGTTACAAATGAAAGAAAAGGAAGAAAGCAGATTACTAGACAGAGTTCAGGACCACATTTATAAGGTTACTCAAGAATTTTCTAAAAACCGCTGAGAAACTTGATGAGACCTCTGAGGAGCTTAGTGAGACCTTCAAGAACCTTAATGAGAATGCCAAGAAAATGGAAAAGGACCAGTCAGAAATGAAGCATACACTGTCTGAAATAAAGAATATACAGAAATTCAACAGTAGATCAAAGGACTTCAAGAATCAAACCAAAGATCTGAAATATGAGGAGACAAAAAAAAAAAAAAAAAAAACACCCAACCAGAAAAACAAAAAGAAAAAAGAATTCAAAAATATGAAGATAGTGTAAGGAGCCTCTGGGACAACTTTAAGCATACCAACTTCAGAATTATTGGGGTGCGAGAAGACGAGAGAGAGCAAAATATTGAAAACCTATTAGAAGAAATGACAGAAAACTTTCCTTACCTGGTAAAAGAAATAGACTTACAAGTCCAGGAAGCACAGAGAACACCAAATAAGAGGAATCCAAAGAGGACCACACCAAGACACATCATAATTAAAATGCCAAGGGCAAAAGAGAGAATCTTGAAAGCAAGAGAAAAACAGTTAGTTACCTTTAAGGGAGCACCCATACGATTTTCACTGGATTTCTCAACAGAAACTATGCAGGCCAGATGGGAGTGGCAAGAAATATTCAAAGTGATGAACAGCAAGAACCTACAACCAAGATTACTCTACCCAGCAAGAATATTGTTCAGAATTGAAGGTCAGATAAAGAACTTCACAGACAAGAAAAAGCTAAAGCAGTTCATCATCACCAAACCAGGATTATATGAAATGCTGAAAGATATTCTTTAAGAACAGGAAGAAGAAGAAAAAGGTAAAGATAAAAACTATGAACAACAAAATGACAACTAATACATACCTACCAACAAGTGAATCTAAAAATCAAGTGAATGACAAATCTGGTGAACAGAGCGGACTGACGAATATAATAGAATCAGGGACATAGAAAGGGAGTGGACTGACAATTCTCAGGGGGAAGAGGGTGTGAGGGGTGCAGAAAGAGATTGGACAAAAATCTTACACCTGTGGATGAAGACAGTGGCGAGGGATAAGGGCATGGGATGAGGTGGGGAAACAGGAATACCTGTAATAATCTGAACAATGAAGATTTATTTTAAAAAATAAAATCATGATAATTTTCCTCTTATACACACTCCAACAAGGGATCAAACCAGTGATATCCAAGGATATAACTAAAGAGAAGAGAGAGAGAGAGAGAGAGAGAGAGAGAGAGAGAGAGAGAGAGAGAGAGAAGAGAGAGAAACATCAATGTCTTTGAGAGAGAAACATTGATACACTGTCTCCTGTACATGCCCCAGGAAACAAACTACAACCCAGGCCACACCCTGATGGGGAGTTAAACTTGTAACCTTTTTGTGTACAGGATGATGCTCCAACCAACTGAGCCACCCAGCCAGGGATAGATATATTTTATTTTCCCTGGCCAAGTAGCTCAGTTACTTGGAGCATTTTCCAGATATACCAAGGTTGCAGGGTCAATCTTTGGTCAGGACACATACAAGAATCAACCAATGAATGCATAAATAAGTGGAACAACAAATACCTCTTTCTCTCATCAATCAATAAATAAATAAAAATTTAAAAGAGTAAATGTCAGGCCCTGGCCTGGTGGCTAAGTTGGTTGGCATGTCCTCCTATATACCAAAACGTTTTGGGTCAGTTAGTCAAACTCTCTCTCAAGATAAGAGAGCCCTAACTGGTTTGGCTCAGTGGATTGAGCGTCAGCTTGCAGACTGAAGGGTCCTAGGTTTGATTCCAGTCAAGGGCATGTATCTGGGTTGTGGGCATATCCCCAGTAGGGGGTGTTCAGGAGGCAGCTGGTCGATATTTCTCTCATCAATGTTTCTCTCTATCCCGCCCCCTTCCTCTCTGTAAAAAAATCAATAAAATATATTTAAAAATTTAAAAATAGGAGAGCTTTAGCCAATTTGGCTCAAGCTCTAAGACATAGGCCAGGGACCACACGTTTTGGGGCAAACTGCACGTTATTTAAATCATCATAACTACAGATCATATGCACTTCAGGTGTGTTTTTCAATAGTTACATCATTTTTATTTACAAGAACAATTAAACAAGCAATTAAGAAATTAAACAATTAAAGTTCTTAGTACTTTTTTAAGGTATGGTACTGCGTAAAATATTTTCCTCTATGAAGAGGGACCAAACAAAATTTACATAAGTATCTAGATTCGCTCCTTTTTCCATGGGCGACACAAACTGCAGGCTCTGGTAGAAAATTTTTTCTTTCGTAGATTGACCTGCACGGTTTCCACCAATGAGATCACTTCATTCGATGTGGACAAGACAGCGTGTTGACATCTAAGATCCATAAACGATGGCGCGTGACAAAGAGAAAACTCGTGAGCAGTCAGTCCTTAACAGATGACATGCAAAACACGGGAAAATTCGTGAGCGGTATGAAATGTGCTAGAGGGTCCAGGGGTCGGTTCTGGTCAAGGGCACGTGCCCAGGCTAGATCCCCAGCGGAGAGCATGCATGAGGCAGCCGATCAATGATTCTCTCTCATCATTGATATTTCTCTTTCTCTCTCTCCCTCTCCTTCTCCCTTCCTCTCTGAATTCAATCAAAATAAAACATTAAATTAAAAAAGAATAAATGTCACCTTTATTTAGAATATATTCAAGTACAAAAAATATATACCTAAGACTATTAAGAAAGAAGTTAATTGTTCAACCTGACCAGTGTGGTTCAGTTGGTTGGAGCATTTCCCCAATACACCGGAAGGTCACAGGTTCAGTTCCTGGTCAGGCTACATACTTAGTTTGCGGATTCAAGTCCCCATTTGGGATGCCTATGAGAGGATCGATGTATCTCTCTCACATCAATGTTTCTCTCTCTATCCCTCCCTCCTTCTCTAAAATCAATAAAAAGATAAAAATACTTGTCTAAGAAAAAAAGTTAATTGTTCCGAGAATACTACTAATGCACTGAATTCAAATATCCCTTTAGATATGAGTTATCTAAATTTTTATATCTTTAATATACAAATATAAAAATTTAGTTATTTTCTTAAACAGTTTTAATTTGTATTTATTGATTTTAAAGAGAGAAGAATGGAGAGAGAGAGAAACATTGACTTGTTGTTCCACTTATTTATGCATTTGTTAGTTGTGCCTGACCAGGGATTGAACCCACAACCTTGGCATATCAGGACAATACTCTAACCAACTGAGCTACCAGCCAGGGCTTAAAACCTAAAAAAAAAAAAATTCTCACCCAAAGATATGTTTATTTATTTTAGGAGAGAAAGAAACATCAATGTGAGAGAGAAACATCATTCAGTTGCTTACCATACATGCCCTGACCAAAAATGGAACCCAAAACCTTTTGGTGTACAAGGATAACACTCCAACTAACTGAGCTACCTGGCCAGGGCAAGAAATATCTTTAGTAAGATGACTCAACCTTATAATTTTTCCCCTGGAAGGCAGAGTTTTAAACAAGTATTTAATACAGCCTAATGAAAATACTATGATAAGGGTAGGAACCAAGATGGCGGCATAGGTAAACACCTATCTTGCTGCCCCACACAACCATTCCAAAACTACAACTTAATGACAGAACAAACATCATCCAGAATCACCGGAAAGCTGGCTGAGTGAAAATTCCACAAATAGAAGTAAAGTTAGAACACTGTGACTCAGAGGAGTGGCAGAGGGCAGCTTTTAAGATACGCACAGAGTCAGAGGTTTGGAGCCGTGTGCGCTCGCAAGCGGAGAGGCCAGGCGGCTGCAAACGCGACTGGTTTTCTCGAATGGGAGAGACAAAGGCATCCCACTGCACTTATTCCCCAGTTCTAGGTGAGGTCCGGGGAACCCACACTCATACGGGGTGAAACTGGACAATGGGAAAGCACGCTGAAGCCTGGGCACAGCAGAGGTCTGCGAGCTTGTGGAGAGTGCACACAAACTTGGGAACAACAGTTTGCGCACAAACTTGGGAAAAGAAGTGCGCAACCACACAGAGTGGACTCGTGACTTGCTCCCTGGTTCGAGAGACCACTGGACTGCATTGTGTTACAACCCTGGGTGAGACTTTGGGGGTGCAGACTCATTTGGGGAGAGGCTGAGTTGTCTGGCAGAGGGTGGAGATTGGCGGCAGCTTTCTCTCGGAGGTGCGTGCAGCCATTACCACCCAGCACCACATAGGGCAGAGTTGAGACTGCCTGCTCAGCCCGGAGACTCCGCCCATCCAACCTGAACACAGCTTACCCTCACAGCCAATTGGCCTAGAGGTCAAACCCTCCTAGAGCTAACAACAATAAGCTGGGCTTAACTTCAACAATACTGTACAACCCATAAAGGGCTGCAGCAAGAGTATCCACCTCAGGTAACTGGGGAGGCTGAGGCACTGTCCCTTAGAGAACATCTACCACACAAAGCTAATGGACCAACTCAGGAAAGCAGCCACAATGCAGAGAAATGGAAAGAAATCAGATGTGAAAGAAATGGAGGAAAAAAGACGACTAGACATAGAGTTCAAAACCACAGTTATAAGGTTTTTCAAGAGGCTCCTAGAAAAGGTCAAGACCTACAAGGAAATGAACAGTAGCCTCTCTAGCTATTTCCACCATACTGGCTGGTCAGTAACATGTATTATACTATTTAGACAAGAGAGACTTCTTTCCAAATAGTGACCTCACTCATTTGAGTTATAGAAGGGCACAGTGTACCATGGGATTGCTGTGGCCTTGCCTCTGTGTATGTATAGTCCTTGGATACCCTGATTAAGATTCACATGCTTAGAGTGGCCTTGGCCATCTGGCGTATTAAAAGAACAAGGCCTCAATATTCCAATTGGCCTTGAGCATCCCACTTACTCTGGCATGGTTCCCATAGGCCCACATTAGAAACCCATTTACTCTAGTTTGCAATGGCCCAAGGTTCATAGTGCCTACTGTGGGTCTGTTCTTGCAGATCCTCCATGTTTGTACTGTGGACCCTGATTTAAAAAAAAAAAAAAGATACCTACTAAGAAGGGCTCTTGGGCTTAAATTAAAAAAAAAAAAATCCCAGCCGAGACCGGTTTGGCTCAGTGGATAGAGCATCGGACTTCGGACTGAAGGGTCCCGGGTTTGATTCCGGTCAAGGGCATGTACCTTGGCTGCGGGCACATCCCCAGTAGGGGGCGTGCAAGAGGCAGCTGATCGATGTTTCTCTCTCATCGATGTTTCTGACTTTCTATCCCTCTCCCTTCTGCTCTGTAAAAAAATCAATAAAATATATATTTTTTAAAAATCCCAGAACCTAATAGCCATTTCTACACAGAGGCCTCTCAGGCAAACTACACTTCATGGAGAAACCTGCACTGAACTATGTAGCTGCTGCCCAGCAGAGCCAGCCATTATAAAGGCATTCCTGGAGTCTTATTTCAACCAATAGGACTGATGCTTTCTTCATCCAGTCAGAACTGTATAGCTATATTGCCCCCATCATCTTATTCACCAACCGATTAGAGCAGCTCTATTATGACCAATCAAGACAGTGTCTTTTGGTCCAATCAAACTCGGATGATTTGGAATCTTCATTTGCATGAGAACAAATCAATCAGGAATTGGAGCAAAGACTTCTGTCCATATAAATCAGCTCTCCTCTAACTGTGAGAGCACATTTTCCCTTTCCACCAAGGACTGTGTTTCTTCAGCTGAGCTGAGGCACCAAAAATGTTTAGGGGAGTAGATCAGAGCAGGGCAAAGCAGAGAGACTTGGGGCCACACCTCACAGCTGTGCCATTTTCATAGTTATGCTATATATCAGAGTTGAGTTCTTCCACAGCCAAGTTGAGGATTTCTATTGGCATTGTATTGGCACCAATGACCATAGGTTGACAGTATAAATGAGCATTTCCTGGAGCTTTACAAAGTCACAGTGGTTTTCATTTTCTAGTTGCACAATACCCCAAGGGTACTGATGAGCTTTGACCATCTTGTTCCCAGTTTTTATCTCATCCATACATCCTACAACAGCAAGTGGCAAGTATCCATTCATTGAGGTATTAATTATAACAGTTTTATCACCTGTTGGTAATGGGTATATCTGGGCATTATTGCTAAACAATTCACTCATGAGTTTGATCTTAAATTTCTATAATTCAGTTTTAGAAATGTCATCTGCTATGACAATCACTGTATAAAGTTCACTTGCTGTCAAGGCTCTTAGTGGGTAAGAGATCACCTATCTGTTGGTGACATGAAGTAGAGCCATGCATGGATCCAAGAATTATGGTAGTTAAAAAGAGAACCTTTGATCTTTAGTTCTTGGAAATTGGCCTTGAACGCAGCCATGTGTCAACTATTGGTTGGTAGCTCTCTTCTTTATTTATTTGGTTTCTAAATTCCATTTCAATTGAACATTACTTCCTTGGAATTCATGTGTCTCTGCTTTAATTAAGCCTAACATGTGGGTAAAATATGAGGATTCGTGGTCTTTAAAATTAGTATTAAACAATGTATCAATCATTACTGATTTTCCAATTTCAGCTTTCCCAACACAGAGACTATTAAAACAGAAGCCTTGATGAATGGATCTCATGACCAGCTGACCACGCAAACTCCAGAAATCAAAGTGGCCACATAGTTAAATAATGAATATTTTCGCTTTTTTGTCTCTGTTCATCATCAGATACTTGAGAGAACATAAAAGTTTTGTCGCCATGTGAGACTGAAAGAGCAGGTGCCATACCATCTCAGAGGGCATGGTCCCAAGTGGAGCGGAGTGAAACTGGCTGAGGGATAAGCCCTGGCGCCAGAGTGATGCGTGCTAGTGGCCAAAGGAAACAAGGGGCACCGGGAGGGCTTAATGTGGGCCAAGGCTGGAGGCAATATTTTCTTAATCTTTGACTATAAGCCACATGACAATCAAAGCAATTGAAACATTTAGTTAAAGCCTCTGCAAGCAAGAAGACAGCATATCTTTTCTTTTTTTATCTTTATTGTTCAGTTTATTAATTACATTGTTCCTTTTTTCCCCTATAGCTCCCCTCCACCTGATACCCATCCCACCCTCCGCCCTCACCCCCCTCCACTGTCCTCTCCCATAGTTGCATGATTTTTGTCCAGTCTCTTGCTGCACTTCCCACACCCCTTTTCTCCCCAAGAATTGTCAGTCCATTCCCTCTCTATGTCCATGATTCTGTTATATTCACCAGTTTATCCTGTTCATCAGCTTATTAATTCACTTAATTTTTAGATTCATTTGTTGATATATGTGTATTTGTTGTTCATAATTTACACTTTTATCTTTTTCTTCTTCCTCTTCTTAAAGAATATCTTTCAGCATTTCATATAATATTGGTTTGGTGGTGATGAACTCCTTTAGTTTTTCTTATCTGCGAAGCACTTTATCTGACCTTCAATTCTGAATGATAGCTTTGCTGGATAGAGTAATCTTGGTTGTAGATTCTTGCTGTTCATCACTTTGAATATTTCTTGCCACTCCCGTCTGGCATCGTTTCTGTTGAGAAATCCGCTGACAATCGTATGGGTGCTCCCTTATAAGTAACTAATTGTTTTTCTCTTGCTGCTTTTAATATTCTCTCTTTATCTTTTGCTCTTGGCATTTTAATTATGATGTGCCTTGGTGTGGTCCTCTTAGGGTTCCTATATATTGGGGTTCAGTGCGCTTCTTGGACTCCTAAGTCAATTTCTTTCACCAGGTGTGGGAAGTTTTCGGTCACTATTTCTTCAAATAGGTTTTCATTGTCTTGCTCTCTCTCTTTTTCTGGCACCCCTATAATTCAGATGTTGGTATGCTTGAGGTTGTCCCAGAGGCCCCTTACACTATCTTCAATTTTTTGTATTCTTTTGGTTTCTTGCTTTTTCAGCTGAGTGGATTTTACCTCTTTGTATTTCAAATCTTTAACTTGGTTCTTGGGGTGCTCTAGAGTACTTTTAGGTCTTTGTATAATATTTTTTATTTCAGTCAGTGTATGCTTAATTTCTGGTTGGTCCTTTTTCATATCCTTGAGAGTCTCTTTCATATCCTTGAGGGTCTCGTTCATTTCCTTGTAGGACTCATTCATTTCCACATTGGTCTTGTTCATTTCCTTGCAGGTCTTGCTTATTTCCTTATAGGTCTTGACCTTTTCTAGGAGCCTCTTGAGAAGCCCTATAACCGTGGTTTTGAATTCCATGTCCAGTCGTTTTTTTCCCTCCATTTCTTTCACATCTGATTTCTTTCCATGTCTCTGCATGGTGGCTGCTTCCCTGAGTTGGTCACTTAGCTTTGTGTGGTAGATGTCCTATAAGGGACAGTGGCTCAGCCTCCCCAGTTACCTGAGGTGGATATGGGTTGCACAGTCTTGCTGAAGTTAAACTCAGGTTCAGCAATATCTTTTCTTTAAGTATATTTTTTATTGATTTCAGAGAGGAAAGGAGAAGAAGAGAGAGATAGAAACATCAATGATGTGAAAGAATCATCAATTAGCTGCCTCTTGCACACCACCTGTTGGGGATCAAGCCCACAACCAAGCATGTGCCCTGACCCGGAATCAAATTATGACCTCCTGGTTCATATGTCATGGGTTGACACTCAACCACTGAGCCACACTGACCAGGTAACTGCAATGTCTTTTAAAGAATTGCAATTAAAAACCAAAACTGTCGCCCTGGCCGACTAGGCTCATTGGATAGGGCGTTGGCCTGCAGACTGAAATGTCCCAGGTTCAATTCCGGTCAAGGGCATGTAGCTTGGTTGTGTGTACATCCCTGGTGTGGAGGTGCAGGAGGCAGCTGATTCATGTTTCTCTCTCATCTACATTTCTAACTATCCCTCTCCTTCCTCTCTGTAAAAAATCAATAGTAATAATAATAATAACTGTCAACCTAGAATTTGATTCCCCAGGAAAATATCTTTCAAAACCAATGGCAGTGCCCAGAGTGTTGCTCAGTGGTTGAGTATTGACCCATGCACCAAGAGGTCACAGGTTCAATTCTCAGTCAGGGCACATGCCCAGGTTTCAGTCTCAATCTCTGACAAGGGGTGTATTGATGTTTCTCATCAATGTTTCTCTGCCTCCCTCCCTCACCTTTCCTCTTTCTAAAAATCAGTAAACCAAAGGCAATTAAAAAGAATATTATTCAGCCATAAAAATGAATGCAGTCCTGATATATGCAACAAAACAGATGAATTGGGGGAGTTCCAAGTGAGATGAAACAAAAACAAGCCTTTTCAACAGGAAGTCACCAGACAGGTCAAAAGAAACCATCACAATTATTTGAGAATAAGGTCCATCTGCTCCCTCTGGTAGTAGAATGTAGGCGGTCATCTACCAAGACTACCACTGACCAGGGGAGCAGAGGGTGGAGCCAGGATTTTGGTTTATTTTCTTTCTTTTTTGGGGGGTTAGGGGGGGACTTAAATAAACATTCACCTTGCTGCTGTAAACTTTTGATTACTTTCTAGCATTCAGATAAGGTTGATTCTGATCGTTTGTTTTTTTTTTTCTAGTTTACACCCTGCTTTTGTAGAGGAACACTTATTGATTTCCCTAATCTGCCACTTTTGCTGATGTCACTCCCCCACGTCCTTTTCTGCCTTGTGATTTTGCCGCTGTCCCATCAAGAGATGGAGTCTGATTTCTCTCCCTTTTAGTCTGGACTCGCTTTAATGACTCAGATATAATCAATAAAAAGGGTTGGAAGTTACACTGCATTACTAAGAAGGCCAAGTCAAAAGACTTCTTAGAACACTTTCACATGACCATCAAGCTGTAAGTAAGCCCCCAGTCCAGGCACCAGACACATGAGTGAAGAAGCTTCCAGATGAGCTCACAGCCAGCCATATCAGCTGCCACCAACCACACAAATCCTCCCAAGGCACTGACATTCCGGCAGAAGCATGAGCATCACAACACGGTTGTGGCGACATCTCACTCAAGGTAAAGTTTTTGCACCGAGTAAAGTCCACACAATATAACCCTATCTGATCTCAGTTCTGCCCACTCTCTCCCTCCCTAACTGTTCTAGTCACAGGGGCCTCCTCACCAGTAACCTAACAAGCAGCATACTCCTACTTCAGAGTCTCTGCACTGCTGTTCCTTTCATGTGGAATGGTCTTCCTCCAGATATCCCACCTCCCCTCTCAAGTTCTTTGCTCACATGTCCTAGTGATGCCTCTCTGATCACCGGCATTAGTTTCTATGACTGCTGTAACATTTTACTGCAAACTTAGTGACTTAAAACAACACAAACCATCTCATAGTTCTGGAAGTCAGAAACTGGAAGTGGGTCGTAATAGAGCTAAAATCAGGGTGTCACAGAGCTGTGTCCCTTCTGGAGGCTCTAGAGCAGAACATAGTCACAGTTTCTAGGGATTAGGACATAGACATTTGGGGGGCCATTTTTCTTGACCATCACACTAACCCTACTAAAAATTGTAATTTCCCCCATCCCAGCACTTCCAATTTCTTTACTCTATTTAGTTTTTTCTCTTCTTTTTTACCTCTGTTTATTTTTTCCATAATTCTTATTACCTTCTAAAATAATACATACTTCACTTATTTATGATATTGTTTATTATCTGCTTTATCCTGTTAGAATGTAAGCTCCTGCTATAACCTGGCACCTAGAAGAGTGCCAGACATATAACAGGCACTTAAAATGACCTGTGAATGAATAAATGGGTTACTCTCTGAAGCCTAGGCCATAATCCACTCCCATGTGCAGTGCATGTGGGAGGGAGAGGCTATTTCCCTATGCCCAGGCCAGGTGTTTATATAGTTCACTCATGTGTTTCACCACTTACCATGTACTTACTGGTCTGTTCTGTTGGTCAATGCCACTGCTACTCCAGCCAACACTTAGTATATATATACAACTTTCTAGTCTTTACCCAATAAATAGATGTTAAATAATACCTAACTGTTGTTTCAGTTTGCATCTTTCAGATTATTATTGATTTTTAGTATTTCCTAATGTGCCAATAAGCAGTTTGGGCTTCCTGCCCTATCAATAGTCTGTTCCTGTTCCTTGTGTCTTTTTCTACCAGGGTTGTGGTCTTGTGATGTTGATTTGCAGGAATTCTTTGTAGTTATTGAATTTCAATCACTCATCCATTTTAGATATTGCAAATATCTCCTCTCATTCTGGCCATTAATTATTTTCTTCAGTCTGGATGATGTGGCTCATGGTTGAACATCGATCCATGAACCAAGATGTCACTGGTTTGATTCCTGGTTAAGGCACATGCCTGGGTTGCAGGCTTGATCCTCATTAGGGGATGTGCAGGAGGCAGCCAGTCAATGTTTCTCTCATTGATGTTGCTGTCTCTCTACCCCTCTTCTTTCCTTTCTCTCTCTCTCTAAAATAAAAACATTGTTTTTAAAAAATACATATTAACTTCAGCTAAAGATGTCCTTCCTTGAAGAGAAACTCTTAATTTTTGACATTGAAATTTTTAAATTCATCAAAATTTTTCATTGTAGTATTCATACTTCTGATGTTTTGTTTTAGAAGTACTCCCCTACTCCCAAGTCACTGCTCCTGTTATCACTGGCTGTGTAACAAATGAATATTAAATGTAGTAGTGAAAACAACAACCATTTATTATACTTATCTCTCATGGTTCTTACAGGTGACTGGGCTCAGCTGATCAGTTCTCACTTGGGGTCTCTCAGACCATTACAGCCAGATGATGTCTAGGCCTGGAATCATCTCACTCACTCATTCATGTCTGAAAGTTGATGCTCGCTATCAGCCAGAACCCAAAGCCTCTCCATGTACCTTGGGCTTCCTCGAAACATGGGGGTGACCTACCCTCAGAAATCACTGTTTTGGATGGAATGTTTTTTTGAGTCCCTCCTAAATTCACATGTTGAAGCCCTGACCCTCAATGTGATGGTATTTGACCATGGGACTTTAGAGGTCATTAGGGTTAGATGAGTTCATGAGGACAGGCCCCTCATCAGATGCCTTGATGTCTCATAAGAATACCAGATAGCTTAATCACTTTCTGATATGGGAGGGCACAGTGAGAAGGCAGCTGTCTCCAAACTGGGAAGAGTCCCCACCAGAACCCAACCATCCTGGCATCCTGATCTCAGACTTCCTAATGTCTAGAACTGAGAAAAAAATACATATTTGTTGCTTAAACCAGTCTGTGGTATTCTGTTATGGCAACTTAAGACAGTCATTCAGTGCTACTTCCATCACATTTTATTTGTTAGAAGCAAGTCAGAGGCTGGTCTATATTCTAGACAAGGGGAATGGAAAACTACTTTTGATGGAAAGTATATCAAAAAAATTGGGGGACATGTTACAGTGTTATTCTCTGGTTTCTTTTAATAACTCAAGTTTTATTCTTTACATGTAGGTGTTTATTTAATTTGAAGTTCACCCTTGTATATGGTGTGAGATAAGGATCCATTTTTTTTCTTCATATAGTAAGCCAGTTTTCCCAAAGAAAATCAAGAACAATTAATCCTTTACCCCATGGAATGGCAGTGCCAACTCTATAATTTTGTTATGTCCCTATACATGCCTGGGTCTGCCTGTGAGTCTGGTGTTTCTTTGGTGTATTAATCAGTTATTGCAACAATACTACACTATTTTTTATTATTATGGCTTTGCAGTCTGTCTTCATATTGGTAGAGCAAGCATTCACCTCTTTCCATTTTAATGTTGACTTAGCTATTTGTACAGCTTTATGCCTCCATAACATTTTTGGAATAGGTTTACCAAGTAACTTAAAAAATATTTTTATTGAAATTGATTTGTATTTGCTGGCTAATTTGGGAAGAACTGGCAAGTGACTTGCTGGAGGCAAAGACAAACAGTAAGTTAGCATAATTATGCAAGAATTCCACTGGAAGGCTAATGGACTTTGATATTCAGCAGTGCTGAAAATCAACATAATATTGCCCTGCTGTTGGCCAAATGACTGAAGGCAATCCCCTAAACCAGTGGTCAGCAAACTGCGACTCATGAGTCTTGAGTACAAAATACCACAGCCTGGGCGAGTCTATTTTGAAAAAGTGGCATTAGAAGAAGTTTAAGTTTAAAAAATTGGGCTCTCAAAGGAAATTTCAATCTTTGTACTGTTGATAGTTGACTCTGTTGACTAATGAGTTTGCCGACCACTGCCCTAACCTGGTAATCCTTTTATTGTTTACCAAACTTTACCATTGATATGCCTGTTTGCATTCCTAAAGGGCAAATGTGTATTCAAGTGAATAAAAGCTGATGGGTCCAGGTTTCAGAGAGCCTCTCCACTACAGAAAGGTCTCTGCTTGGTTCCCCCATGCCTTCTAAATTCATATTTCTTATCTAGTGTATTCATTTGTGTGTCAGCCCCTTCTCCAGACCTTCAGACCTCGCCACAAATGGATGCAGCATTCAGAGTGGCCATGAATGGTGTCATTTTTTCAGAGTATCTTCTATATTCTTTATCCAGCATTTAAAATTTTTTCCATGTGTCTGCATCTTTAAGTTGTTTGTTAAACTATTGTTTTTTATTGCTATTAAAAACTGTGCAGCCCAACTGACAGAGCTCAGTGGTTGAATGTCGACCTATGAACCAGGAGGTCATGGCTCAATTTTAGTTAGGGTACAACCCCGGGTTGTGGGTTCAATCCCCACCTTAGGGTGTGCAGGAGGCAGTCGATCAATTGATTAATTATTCTATCTCATCATTGATGTTCCTATTTCTCTCTCCCTCTCCCTTCCTCTCTGAAATCAATTTTAAAAATTTTAATTCTTCTTCTTTGAAAAAACTGTAGAGTTTTTAAAAATTATATTCAATTGCTTACTACAGTGCTGGTGAATAATACTGATTATTGTAGGTTGATCTTGTGTCGACCAGGATAATCCCTTTGCTGAGAGCCTTCCCGCCCTCTTTATGAGGGCAGGAAGTATTTCCAAGACATTTTAGCCAGTTGTGAATACCAATCATATCACTGATGCAAGCCCATTTCTAACGGTTATTCTTTGTTTTAATTGTTTAAAGTATTACAAATAACACATATGTCTCCTTTTTTCCCCATTGACCTTCCCGCAGCCTCCCCTTAGTCCCCCCCAACCCCGCACATTCCCTCATACCCAGCCCCAGTGTCTTGAGTCCATTAGTTATGCTTATATGCACGCAGTACAAGTCTTTCAGTTGATCTCTTACCTCCCCTTCCAAAACCTCCCCCGTCTTCCCGTAATAGTTATTCTAATCAGCAAAGCGCTGGTGTTGAGTAGAGATAAAGATAGGTCAGTATTTTTTTAGTAGTTTCCTCAGAGCCTTCTCTTTTAATGCGTTATCTGCAGACCACCCCTGGAGTAACTGACCTTTGGGGTTTAGTTGTAAAACAACTTAAACAGCCAGGAGGGGGCACTAAGGCCTCACTTCCACACAAGGAGGGTTACTATGGTGGCCACCAGGGGCACTGTCATTGGATAAGCACTATTGAGTGCCAAGTGCTGTTGAAGACATCAGGGAGCCATGCTTGAGGGCAAGCCAGAAGCTAATATTTTAAAGGTGGGGGAAATCTAGACATGATAAAATGATAGAAAATCTCAGGGTCTCATAAATTCTATGGAGAAAATAAACGAGGGTAACAGGATAATGACTAAGCATGTCTCCCTAAGGAAGGGGCGTTAGGATACCTCTCTGATTACATCTAAATGAGGAGAAGGACTCTGGAAGAAGAGTGCTCTGTGAAGAGGAAAGGTGTCTGTGGAACCTGGAGGGGAAGTCTGATGGATGGAGTGGCCAGTGCAGGCAAGGGACAGAGTGGACAGGGAGGAAGGCAGAATGGTGATGGGGCGGAGCATGGAGGGGAGGACTTTGGCTTCTGTTCTGGGGCCAAGGGAAGCCTGTGGAGGACTGTGATAGGAAAGATCCCCAAGATAGGCTATTGCAGGAACAAACAAGGTTAGGATAGTGTTTACAATGTCTGTCTGCGTATAGGGGGAAAGCAATATAAGTTCACATTGGTTTGTGTTTGCGTGAGGATATACCAGGACAATAGCAAGAAAATGATTAAAACAGTGACCCTTGGAGGAAAGAGAAGACAGAAAAGGATGGATGGAGCCGATACCGGTTTGGCTCAGTGGATAGAGCGTCGGACTGCGGACTGAAGGGTCCCGGGTTCGATTCCGGTCAAGGGCATGTACCTTGGCTGCGGGCACATCCCCAGTGAGGGGCGTACAAGAGGCAGCTGATCAATGTTTCTCTCTCATCGATGTTTCTGACTTTCTATCCCTCTCCCTTCCGCTCTGTAAAAATCAATAAAATATAAAAAGAAAAAAGAAAAAAGAAAAGGATGGATGGAGACTAATGTAAGAGTAAGAAAAAGCATCCTCTGGCTGCTGAGTAGAAAGCATACCACAGGCCTTCATGGGCAGACCCCAGTAAAGAAGGCAAGGGGAGCAGGCCAGGTTTTTCATATTCCAGGGGTGTGGGCTGGTGTTCCCAAGGGACAACTTGCTGGCCAGGTATGGTGGGTGTAGAAGCAAATGGTCCAGCTCCCTCTCCCTACAATCAGGTTGATAACAATGCTTATTATGTGCCCATGGTCTGTGTATTTAAGCCTCAACTACCCTGGAAGGTAGATACTACTATAATCACCTTAATTTTATAGATATGGAAACTGAGGCACAGAAAGGTTAAGTGATTTGCTCGATATCACACAGCCAGGAAGTAGGACAAATGACATTTGAATCTGGGCTCTTACCCACTTTAGTATGCTGCTTCCCAACCCTTTTGTTATAGCCTTATTTTCAGTCAAGTTGTATTAGCCTTTAGATAGGATTTCTCAGATAGGCTCTGAGAAGTTACCAGCACCTTAGTATGAATTAGTCAAGCTCTTCCTGCCACTGAATAGCAATCATTGCTATAGTTTACAGGAGTACTGTAGTGTAGGAATGAAATAGCTGGGCTTTGGATTTATAATGCTCTGGAGTTATAATGCCAGCACCACTTCCCAGCTGTGTGACTTTGGGCAAGTGACATCAGTAATCTGGGCCTCCATTTTTGTGAAGTCCCCATTTTACTGATGAGGAAACCGAGAGGCACACCCAGTACTTTAGAACCTGGGTCTGAGTATATGCCGCCTCCACAAAGATGAGGAACCAAAAACAGGTTCTGTGAGAGGGAAGTTCAGAGTTCCTTAAGCCTCAGTGGGTGTCCTGGGAGAGAGGCCCAAGGTGCTCAGATGCCAGAAGGTGAGACATCTCCAGTCTCCACACATTCATTTTCTACACATTTTGTGTGGAGGAAAGAAGGCACTGGAAGCCTGAGGCCTATCTGTGCGGAGACAGCAAGGCCACCTGAAGGGTTGGACAAGCCAGGCCCACCTTGCATGCTCTTCTTTGGAGGCACCTTCTCTTTCGGTCAGATGGGAACTCAGACTCCCTGGAATGGGTGCCTGATCCTGGCCGGGATGGCCCGGAGTGGGAACTGCAGCTGGGGCCCCAACTTCTGTTAGCAAAGGCAAGTTGGAAGATGTGCTTTGTCCTGGGGAGAAAACACCCTAGCTCTGGTCCTGCAGGTCCTTAGTGCAATCCCAGCCACATTCCATCTCCTGACTGCACCCAGCTGGGATCACTAGTACACTAGACCTGCTGTTAAAATATTGAAATAGCCCTAGCCAGTTTGGCTCAGTGGATAGAGCACTGGCCCACAGACTGAAGGGTCGCGGGGCCAAGGGCATGTACCTGCATTGCAGGCTTGATCCCCAGCCCTGGTCAGGGCATATGCTGGAGGCAACCAATTGATGGATCTCTCTCACAATGATGTTTTTCTCTCTGTGTCTCTCCCTCTCCTTTCTACTCTCTCTTAAATATCAATGGAAAAATATCTTCCAATGAGGATTAACAAAACATAAACTTTTTTAAAGTACTGAAATATCTTCCAGTTTTTGGTCAATAGCCACTACCCACGTCTAATGCCCAGGCTCCTGCCCTAGGACCCTTCAGGCCTCCCCATGCCCCAGCCCAGGGGCTCTCCTGATGGACACCTGGAAGACTTGCCTATCCTGATTGGTGGAGGGGCCTGCCAATATTTATCTTCCCTCACTCAGCATCAATGTCCATTCCTACCCAAACAGGTTCCAAGTCCTCAGATATGGCTATTCTTTTCATAGAAATCCCTATGAATCCTCCGAAACCCTACCTCAATGGGACTTTCTTTAGGAAGCCCTCCAAAAATTTACCGCCCAAAGCATGACAGGTTACTCCCACTCCCTGGTCTCCCAAGTATCTTGGACCATTCCCCACCTTGTTCTAATCTTCTGTACCAGTGCGTGAGCACCTTGAGACCAGGGACCATAGTCTACTCCTCTGTGGTCTCAATTCCAATGGCTATGCCAAGTACACAGTAAATGCTCAATAAAATTCATGGCATGGATGACTGTTCATGATGTGTTGTGGTGATAGCAGGCATATTTGGCCCTGTGCAGGCCGTCATTCCCATAGGAGCTGGGTGCCATCTGTACACTAGGGTCCTGGGAGCTGCGACAGGCCAAGGCTGGGGGAGGGGAGGGGAGGATGTGAGTCCCGGGGGTGGAAGGTCAGCAGAGCCTATTCTCATGCTCTCTGGCCACTGAGGAGTGATTTTCCATCTGTGCAGCCCAGCTGTGGGTGCTGGACACAAGGAGACCAGCAGGAGAGAGGAAGATTTTAGGTGTGGGACTAGGGGAAGCCCCGAGTGATCAGGGAGAGGAAAAACAGGCACTCAGTGTTCCTGTTACAGAACCATTAAATACTACTTATAAACAAACCAGGAGGGAACTAGGAAGCGGGACTGAGGGGTCTCGGCGGCCAGAGAGTGTCAGGGGGGCAAGGTCCGGGCCCGGTCTTGGAGGGGGCTTAGGCTTCTGTCACCAGAGGGGCTGGGCTGGCGGAGGCCAGGCTGCTTGTGGAGGACTCGCAACTTCACCAGCAGCTCCTGGACGAAGTCCTGAGGACAGGGTGGAGGGTGCTGAGAAAGGGGGAGGGGTGGGGTCCTGCCCTGCCCAGCCCAGCCCAGCCCCTCTGACCTGACCCCTTCCTTCTACTTCCAGATCAGTGAGAGGGGGTGGAGGTGAAGTTAGGGAAGAGGAGAGGCCATAAAAAGGAAGAAGATTGGGGGGGTGGGGAGGGCCAAGAGGAGGAGGAGACAGAGATGGGAGAGGGCAAAAGAGAGAAAGCGATACAAAGACTGAGAGAGATGGAGACAAAGAAAGACAGGGAGCTGTAGAAACAGAGAAAGACAGAGACTGGGAAAGAGATGAAGACAGAGATCACAACACAGAAACAGACAGAGATGCAGAGAGAGAGTCAGAGAGAAAGACAATGGGACAGAGAAAGAAACAGAGCCACAGAGAGACATTCAAGATGATTCCCAGGCCAAGAGATCACCAGGAGGGTCCCCAGGGACAGAGCCTGAGCCTGCAGAGCAGACAGACACACAATCTCCCTCAGGCAGCCCAGAGCTAGTTAGAGAAACATGAATATTTTTCCCTTTTAAAGCAGAGAAGGAAGTGGGAGGGGTTGGACTGCTCAGCTTCTAGGCCTGGAAAGATGGGGGGTGGGGAAGACGCAGAGGTATGGAAGGGAACCCCAGGGTGGGGAGGCAGTAACAGGGAGAGGGAGAGAGGGAAGGGGAAGCAGACAGAGCATAGCAGAGGTAGAAACAGGAGACAGATGGGGGAACTCTCAGAGGGGAGGAGATAATGGAGGCCCAGTGGCAGATGAGTAAAAAGAAGATAAAAGACACCACTAGAGAGAGAAAAGGGTTCCCCAGAATTCCCTCTGCTGGTCCTGGATGGCAGCTTTCCCCTGCTCCCCATACACCCCCCTTCCCCATGAGGATGCCAGGGGCCAGAACAGGGCCTGTAAGGGGGAACGAAAAACTCACCTCTGTGGGGTTCGTGCACGATTTCAGGAGCCCCTAAACCCCCACCCACACAAAAAAAGAAAAAAAAAGTAAATAGTAAATGACTAACAACACCTCTGCCCCTCCAGTTCCTTCCCTTACTAACAAAGCCCCAAGCAACAAGACAATGGAGTCAGACTCCGAGGTGGACTTCTTTACGGGGGAAACACAGTCTGAGGGCAGGCTGAGTTAAGACACTCTAGGTTGAGGCAAGGTCACACAGCATTTCCTGCCTCTAGAAGAAAACAGGCCATAAGAGCCAAACTGCCCACTCGCTGTGACTCCCAGCTCCGCTCCTCCTGAGCTGTGGGAGCCTGGGCAAGTGACTACATCTCCTGGGGTTCACGTTCACCATCTGGAAAATGAAGAATAGTGCCTGCTTCATAGGGTGTTGTGAGGATTAAATAAGATAAGTGTAACCCTAGCTGGTTTGGCTCAGTGGATAGAGCATCGGCCTGTGGACTGAAGGGTCCTGGGTTCGATTCCAGTCAGGGACACATGCCTGGGTTGTGGGCTCGATCCCCAGGATCCCCAGTGGGAGGCAAGCAGGAAGCAGCTGATCAATGATTCTCTCTCATTGATGTTTCTATTTTTCTATTCCTCTCCCTTCCTCTCTGAAATCAATAAAAATATATTTTTTAAAAAGATAATAAGTGTAAAGCAATTGAAATAATTCCCAGTACATAGTAAGGACTCAATAAACATGGTAGCCATTGCTATGAATCTTAGGGAGGTGGGTGATGGAGGACTTGGGGGCAGCTTTCCCCTGCACCCACCTGGATTTTCTGGCTTCTGTCCTCTTCACTTTCTAATTCCAACAACTCATCAATGTTGACTTCATCGGGCATGTTTGCCTCCTGGGGTGGGGAGAAGAGAAAGCTGGTCAGGCTCCCTTTTCCCTCCCTCCCCTGCCTTTGTCCAAGGGCTTTGTAGAAGCCCAGGCCCCAGGGCCCAGCTGGCAGGTTCTGGAGCAATAATGTGGCAGGCAGGGACAGCACCACCAAGGCAGGACATCTGGGTGTTGGGGGTAGGAGTGACAGATGAGTTGACAGAAGCCCAGGGCCTGTACCAGCTCAAATGCCTGGGCCCCTGGGCCCCAGGGACCTCAAGGACCTCAGGGCTGTCATGGGTCTCTTTGCTTGGGCCCAGTTCCCACAGTGGGGAAACATGCCTGGTGAAGTTTTGGAATGTCAGATTCTGGGACTCAGAAGAGGGGCTGGCTCTGCCCTTGCAAGGAAAAGTCTGGGAGTGAGGTGTGGGGGAGGGGAACTAACGGAGCTGCCAGCCAGAGTCTACTGGGGTTTGCCCCTTGCCCCAGGGGACAGGAAGGAGCACAGGAGGCCAAGTGCAACCCCCTGAGCCCAATGAGATGGCCACCAAGCCCCTCCCCCCCCCCAAAGTAGGTAGGATGAGCCATGAGCCTAACTTTAAGCAACTAAGAAGGGGACTCCTAATGGCCTCTTGGGCCAGAGGGCCAAACTCAGGCTGGCTCAGTATCCCTGAAGGGGACAGAACCCAGCTGTCTGAGCAAGAGATCTCTGAGTCTACAGATTTTTTCTTTCCTCATCTAAAGTTCTGCTAACTTTAGTGCAGCCTTCAGGACTGAGTGTTCAGCAAAGGCATGGAGTGTCTCTAAGAGTGTTATATGCCTGTGGGTGCCCCTGTGCTGGGGGTGGGGAAAGCATGATGGTGCAGAGGGATGTGGCATCATGTGTGTGGCCTGTACAGGGGCCTTTGGTCCTATGGGTGTAAAGTGTGTGGTTCTGGCTTACTGTGTTTGTATCATCACATGTATTACAGGCAGCCATAGTGCCCACCGCCTGAGGGTGACCTCTAGGATATCACTTACCACTGGCAACTGGACTTGACTGTCATCTGTATAAGTCCATTTGTGTCTGAGAACAGAGGGACCTCATGTCACTGTGACATGGCTTCTACCATCTTCACACTGTGTGGAGGATTTCTGCCTCCTGTGTGTCTGTATACTTCTGTGAGCATCAGGAACCCAGAGCTGTGTCCCCAGCATGTGTGTTGTACAAAGTATGACTTCCATCAGAGGCTCCGTGAATGCCTAGAGGCAGCTATAGTTTCTGCCATTGTATATCCACATATACCTACATCTTCTGCAGCTTACTCTAGTCTCTATCTAGGTGTAACTGTTATTTCTGTCTTTTTTGTTTCTGTTTTTTCAGTCCTCACCTGAGGACATGCTTAGCGAGAGTGAGAGCAAGAGAGACAGACATTGATGTGAGAGCGAAACTTCAATCAGCTGCCTTCCGTAGGTGCTCTGACCAGGAATTGAACTCTCAACCCAGGTACATGCCCTGGACGATCAAACTGGCAATCTCTCAGTGCACTGGATGATGCTCCAACCAACTGAACCACTCTGGCCAGGCTCATTTCTGTCGTTTTATGCCTATCGCATATGTCCTGCAGTTATTGTTTTTGCCTTTAGGGAGTAACGGTATCATTTAGTTGTAATGGTTGTAGCTTGTACTATGAATAGCTACAGCTTGTGCTGGTGTGTATCTATGAAGAGCTGTAACTGGAGTCCTTTTATGTGAGTGTAGTTTAGTTGTGTTGTGTGTCTGCATATGGCTGTGGCCTGTGCTACTATGCCGTGGATGCCCTTGGCTGTAGCATATGTTGATCTGCAAGTGATCACAGCTTGTGTCCTTGAGGGTCTGTGTATGGCTGTTGCTTTGGTCTCTGTGCCTGTGAGTGGCTATAGCTTACAACTGTGCACGTCTGTGAATATTGTTGCTTCCTTTGCTATGTGTATCTGCGTGGTTGTAACTCCTCTGTCACCAAGTCTATGTTTGGCTTTAAGACATCCCCTCACCCCATCCTTTCTCCAGATATGGCTGCTCCGACTCCCCAACTTTGCCTCTTCACACTCCAGATGGTAAACCCCTGGCCCTCCCCAGATGTTTGGCCACATCTCAGGTGATTCAAGTGGTGTCTCTCTCTGTGTCCACAAGTAGAGTGCCATCGACAGTGCATGGCCAGGCCAATAAGTGCAATGAGTGCCCGATCCCTTGACGTGCGTGTGCAGCAGCCAGGACAAGCAACCAAAGACCCCCAAGGACCTAGGGGGGTCTGTACCTCCCCAATGTCTTCACGCCCCTCCCAGTCTCACCTGGCCGCGGTATAGCTCCTCCAAGCGCCCGTCTATCCACTTCTCCACGTCCAGCCGCCGCTGCAGCTCCCGCCGGTCATACTTGACTGTGACACGCGCGTGTCGTTTCTGCAGCCCCCCGGGACTGCCCCCCGGCCCGCGGGCCCGCGACGGAGCCTGCAGCTTACTCAGCACCCTCTTGCCCAGCCGCTGAGCTGCCATCGCGTCCTGGCCCCAGACTCCTCACAGCGCACTGAGCCTTCGCCTAGCGCTCGGGGGCCTCTCACGGGCTGGGCGGAGCGGGGCGGGGCGGGGCAGGGCGGAGCGGGGCGGGGCGGAGCGGGGCGGGGCGGAGCGGGGCGGGGCGGGGCGGGGCCGGCCGGGGGCGGGGGCGGGGCGGGGCGGGGGCGGGGGCTCGGACTCGCCCCGGGGCTGACCCCGCCCCAACCTCCCTGGGCCTCAGTTTTCGCTCAGGCATAGCGAGTACTGGCCGCTGCTCTGGTGTAAAGTGGGTAGCCGACAAGGGCTCAGGTATGGGCTTAGGGGCTGTGAGCCTCTGGCCAGGCTGGGTGTCTGGGGGCCCCAGGCCACTGGATCACAGGGTCGGGGTACCAAGACAGGCTCAGGGGAACCCGCCTCTTTGCGCCTTCTGGCGGTTGCAAGGAACGGTGCAGGAGGCCTAGTGTCATTCTTTGCTCGGGAAGGTCAAACCACTGTACATCATTTGTTCGTTGCTTCATTTATTCACTCATCCATGCATTCATTCGTCCATTTATTTGCTCACTCTACAAATATTGAGTGTCTACTCTGTAAAGGTCAATGAACAAAAGAGACAAGCCCAGTCCTCATGGAGTTGACATTCTGTGGTGGAGACAGGCAGTAAACGTAAGTAAGTACAATATATTATAGAGTTCATTAGAATATGATAAATTTTATGGAGTTGCAATTTTAGGAAGGGTGACAAGAGATGTCCTTTACCTTATTTCACAGGCCTTTTCACTTCTCATTATAAGCAGTAAGAAAGATACTTTTAACACTTAATTTTGTCCATGTCCCTCCCCTGCTTAAAACTATTCATAACTAGGCAATATCTTAGATATTGTCAACATAAGAAACATCAAAGGTCCTACCTGAGTAACTCAGAGCATAATCCCAATAATTCAAGGTTGCAGGTTCCACTCCTGATCAGGGCACATACAAGAAGCAATCCGTGAATGTATAAATAAGTGGAACAAATCGATGTTTCTCTTTCTCTAAAAAAAATAATAATAAATCAATGTTTAAAAAAAGAAAAATGTTCAAACCTGTAAAGAATTTTTATGAGTTTGAGCCACACTGAGGACAGGGAGCAAGATCTCAAATGCTTCAGAGAATAACAGTTTTGCATTTCTTTCATACATTTAAGATTAAGGAGGGAACTAAGGAAGATGATGTGAAGTTGGGAGAAAGCAATGCAAGTACTGGATTACAGGATAGTTAAGATCATGTGTCCTCTTGAGGGTAGTTAAGTTTGTATCAAAGGTATGTTAACCCAGATGCACAGAAACAATAGACAGAGCTTGCTTAAGGCAAAGATAACCTTTCACTAAAAAGTTATAGAACTGGGCCACTCTATCCATAATGACCAGCCCAGTTAGGAATTTATGATCAAATCACACTGTGAGGTTGGTTTTTTCATCCACAGATGATATCCAATTTATGTATTTTTTTCTTTTGTTGCTTGAGCTTTTGGTATAATACTGTGGACTAAAAAAAGGGAAGGGGGTATTGAAAGTAACCTCACAGGGTGATCTAGTCATAAATTCCTAACTGAGCAGGTCATTGTGGGTAGTCAGATTCAGGCCTATAACCATCTAATAAAAGGTTTATCTAGCTCTAACTGGTTTGGCTCAGTGAATAGAGCATCGGCCTGAGGACTCAAGGATCCCAGGTTCAATTCCAATCAAGAGCATGTACCTTGGTTGCAGGCACATCACCAGTAGGGGCTGTGTAGGAGGCAGCTGATTGATGCTTCTCTCTCATCATTGATGTTTCTATCTCTCTCTCCTTTTCCCTTCCTCTCTGAAATCAATAAAAATATATTCTAAAAGGTAAAAATGGACAAGATCTGTATAGACATTTCTCTTAAAATATATATGAAAGACAATCAACACATTAAAGGACATTCAACATCATTAGTTTTCAGAAAAATACAAATCAAAACCATAATGAAATACCACTTCACAGCTAGTAAGATGGCTGTAATTAAAAGAAAAATTTTAAATCCTCACCCAAGTGTATGTTTTATTGATTTTGAGAGAGAGAGAAAGGGAGAGAAAGAGAAACAGACTGTTTGTCTCTCCGTATGCGCTTGGACTAGGGTCCAAACCTGAAACCTAGATACCTGCCCTGAGACACTCGAACCTGCAATCTTTAGTGTAAGGGATGACTCTTCAGCCAACTGAGCCACCTGGCCTGAGCTGGCTATAATTTTTAAAAATGGAAAATATTATGTGTTGACAAGGATGTGGACAAATCATAACCCTCATACATTGATGGTGGGAATGTAAAATGTTTACAATATTTGTAGAGTGTTTCTTATGTTATAACCACTTTTGAAAACAGTCTGTTGGTTCCTCCAAATATTAAACTTAGAGTTATCATATGACCCAGCAATTCCACTCCTAGGTAAGTACTCGAGAATTGGAAACTTAGGTTCACACAAAAATGTGTTATGACTTTTCATAGCAGCATTGTTCAAAATGGTCAAAAGATAGAAATAACAGCCCATCAACTGATGAGTGGATAAATAAAATGTGATATAGTCATACGATGGAACATTATCCTATCGAATAAAAGAGTAATATGCAAATTGACCATACCTCCGATCAAGCCATGCCCACCATCCAATCAGGAGCAAATTATGCAAATAAACCTCAACCAAAATGGCTGCCACCACTGAGAGCAGGAGGGAGGCTGGGGTTTCCCTGGCAACAGAGGAAGCCAAGCTCTCCACCTGCCATTGCCGGCCTAGGCCTCCACTCAATGCTACAAAGTTTCAATTATAGAAGATACATAATCCCAACAGAATTGGCGGCTACCATGCAGCTGGAGAGAGAAGAGGCTTAGAGTTGTCAGGGCGATGGAGGGAGCCAAACTTCTGCAGCCATAGCCTAGGTCTCCACTGTAGGTTATAAAGCTTCAAACAGAAATGACTGTCACCACCGAGTGAGCAGAAGGTTTGGCTCCGCTCTAGGCTACAAAGTTTCCATTGTAGAACATAAATTAATCCCAGATTCCAGGGCTTCTGCTTGGGTCACTGGGGGACGTGGCCAGCCTGCAAACCACCATAGGCCCCTCGCCCAGGCTGCCCCATACCCCAAAGGAACCCCCCACCCTGATCCAGGACACCCTTCAGAGCAAACCAGTTGGTTCCCACCAGGCCTCTATCCTATCTAATAAAAGAATAATATGCAGATTGACCATCACTCCAACACAAAAGGGCCACCCCCATGTGGTCAAAGATCCTGTCCCTATGTGGACACAAGATGGCCACCACAAGATGGCCAGCAGGGGAGGGCAGTTGGGAGGACCAGGCCTGCAAGGGAGGACAGTTGGGGGTGAGCAAGCCTGCAAGGGAGGGCAGTTAGGGGTGACTCCAGGCAGGCAGAAGCAGTTAGGGGCAATCAGGGAGGCAGGCGGGCGAGCAGTTTGGAGCCAGCAGACCTGGATTGTGAGAAGGATGTCTGACTGCTTGTTTAGGTCTCACTCTCATCGATGTTTCTAACTCTCTATCTCTCTCCCTTCCTCTCTGTAAAAAGACAATAATATATATATATTTTTAAAAGAATATGGCATTTCTTTTTTATACTTTGTTTTATTTTCTTGAGGTTGATTAAATTTTCTAAAATTGTGTGATAGTTGCACAACTCAAAAGAAATTGAGTTGTACACTTTAAAAGGGTGATGAAATTGTATGATGAATTATCCTGCCTAATCCTTTCTAATAAAAGAGTAATATGCAGATTGACCATCACTCCAACACACAAGAGGGCTGCCCCCATGTGGTCAAAAATCCTGCCCCCATGTGAACACAAGATGGCCACCACAAGATGGCCAGCAGGGGAGGGCAGTTATGGGCAATCAAGCCAGCAGGGAAGGGCAGCTGGGGGGGACCAGGCCTGCAGGGGAGGGCAGTTAGGGGCAAACAGGCTGGCAGGGGAGCAGTTAGACATCAATCAGGCTGGCAGGGGAGTGGTAAGGGGGTGATCAGGCTGGCAGGCAGAAGTGGTTAGGGGCGACCAGGGAGGCAGGCAGGTGAGCAGTTGGGAGCCAGCAGTCCTGGATTGTGAAAGTGACGTCTGACTGCCCATTTAGGCCTGATCCCACCAGGAGCGGGCCTAAACAGGCAGTTGGGACATCCCTCGAGGGGTCCCAGATTGGAGAGGGTGCAGGCTGGGCTGAGGGACACTCCCTCCACCCCATCCCCACCACTGTGCACAAATTTTGTGCACCAGTCCTCTAGTATCTAAATAAACTCTTATGTTTAAAAAGAAAAAACTGTCCATAGCTCTTCATTGCCCTGAGGCTGAAGGCCAACCTCCTTCCTTTACACTCAGAGCTCCAGGCATGATTCAATTCCAGCAGGTTTGCACTGGCAGTTCCCTCTGTCAGGAAAGCTCTTCCCCAGAATGATATCCACAGGGCTCACTCCTACATGTTTCTCAAGTGTCATCTGTTCAGTGAGGTCTTCTCTAGCTACCCTGTTTTTACACGTGTTGTTGTTGTTGTTTTTGTTTGTTTTTGTTTTGTTTTTACATGTTTTATTGTCTGTTTTCCAACTAGTGGTGTCCCAAAAGGAGGGCAATGTGAGTAGTCCACCTTGGGTACAGGCAATAAGTAATGTACTGCCTGTAGAGAACTTGAAAATAATAAAAATTGTCCAAAAGCTTTTATTATACCATGCACTGAAAATTCTATATAGTATCAGTGATAAAATGATCCTCCCACCCCCAGGAAAAAAATCTTTTGTTGTTCTATTTACTAAACAGTTACTATAGAATTTTAACAATACTTATATAGGTAAGCTTCAAATTAGATTTATTATTACTCTATTCTTTAGCAAACATTGTATTTGTATTCATTTTCTATTGTTGCACAATAAATGACTACACACACTTATTATCTCATAGTTTCTGTGGATCAGATCAGTCATGGCTTAGCTGGGGCCCTCCTGCTTCAGAATAACCAGTTTGCAATCCAGGTATCAGCTAAGGCTGTGGTCTCATCAGAAGCTCAACTGAGGAAAGATTTGCTTCTAATAACTTAAGAGATTTGGTCTTCATATTCCTACTGGCTGTCCATGCGGTTCCTATTAGCTCCTTGAGGCCATCTACAGTTTCTTGCTGTGTGGTCCTCTCCATAGATCCTCTCACAATGTAGTAAATTCTTTCAAAGCCACCAAGGAGATTTTCTCTCTCTCTCTCTCCAGTCCATTAACATGGGGTTTTACATAATGTAATCATGAACCTCCTTTGCCATAGTCTAGTGGTTACAACAAGCCACAGGTTCTGCTCACACTTGAGGGGAGGGAATTATACAGGCCATGAACATGGGGGCTTCCCAACATCTATTTGCCACAATATTCTACAGGGAAACAAATACAGATATA
The DNA here is from genome assembly GCA_027563665.1 of Antrozous pallidus. NCBI lineage: Eukaryota > Metazoa > Chordata > Mammalia > Chiroptera > Vespertilionidae > Antrozous > Antrozous pallidus. Next base: position 22,332,269 of record CM050525.1, on the reverse strand, counting down.
CCTTGTTCCTGTTTATTTATTTACTTATTTATTTATTTTTTGTTTTGAACTTTGCTTTATTGCACTTCACAGATGTTATGTTTTTTTTTTTTTACAAATTGAAGGCAAAACCCTCCACCAGAAAAAAAGATTACAACTTCCTTTATACTTGCTTTATTGCAATGTCAGAAACCAAATTCAGAGTATCTCCTAGGTTGGCCTGAATAGAGAACTCCCAGAGTTAACCTCTAATACCTAAAGATTCAGCTGTTTTGAAAATAAGTTCATAACATTTTAGAATCATTTGGTTTTGTAACAGGCACAGCTTGACTCTCTAATCTCTGTGATTTTACATATTCTTGTATTTAAATAACAGATTAAAAATTAGAATGATAGCCGAGACCGGTTTGGCTCAGTGGATAGAGCGTCGGACTGTGGACTGAAGGGTCCCGGGTTCGATTCCGGTCAAGGGCATGTACCTTGGCTGCGGGCACATCCCCAGTACGGGGCGTGCAAGAGGCAGCTGATCGATGTCTCTCTCTCATCGATGTTTCTAACTTTCTATCCCTCTCCCTTCCACTCTGTAAAAAAATAAATAAAATATATTTAAAAAAAAATTAGAATGATAGCACTATGATCCTAAAGATGAAGAAACTTTTCAGCCACTCTATTCTTTTGGAGTTTTTGTTTTTAAAATTTAAAAACAGTGAATCAGGATATGAACTGCAAGGTGTAATATTTTTATTTGGTAAATGCAAATTTTTATTCATACATGACATATTCTGACTTCGAGTAATATGTCTAAAAATTGAAATCTATTCATTTTCAATTGTTAACTTTAAAATGAAATAACAAATAAAATAATTATTAAAAATAATTTTCTAGAAGGAGAGGAGGTATAGTAAAAAAAATTAGTTCCGCCGAGACCGGTTTGGCTCAGTGGATAGAGCGTCGGACTGCGGACTGAAGGGTCCCAGGTTCGATTCCGGCAAGGGCATGTACCTTGGCTGCGGGCACATCTCCAGTACGGGGCGTGCAAGAGGCAGCTGATCGATGTCTCTCTCTCATCGATGTTTCTAACTTTCTATCCCTCTCCCTTCCACTCTGTAAAAAAATAAATAAAATATATTAAAAAAAAATTAGTTCCACCACTGTTCCCACCATTATAAAGGGAGTTCCAACAAGCACAAATTTTGCTGTTTGCTGTTGTATCTCCTCAAGCATTTACAACAGTACCTGACTCACAGTAGTTACTCAAGGAAGGGACAGATGAATAGATGAATGAATGAATATGCCTGTGCCTCCTCATCAGCCTCACCTCTTACTACAGTCCTCTCAGTCTTCTAGTTCAGGCCTGGGCTTAGTGGGATAGGGAAAGGGGTAGAAGTGCTTAGGTGCTGGAGAGATCTTTGGGCTCACATTTGAAATCTTGATCTGGAGTCCCAGGACCTCACTGCAAGATTAAAGAAGAAGGCTGGCATAAAACTTTAAGGTAAACACCATTTTACCCAATTAAGCCTCTTTATATATCAGGGGTGGACCAAAATAGGTTTATAGTTGTAAGTACAGAAAACAGAGTTTATTCTTGTATTATTTATTTTGCCCACCCCTGTATTAATATGTCAGGAGGAAGGCTGACTAGTGGGAGTGGCCCTGCCTCCTATAAGTATCTACACTAATAAAAGAGAAATATGCAAACTGACCATACATCTGCAATGCCCACCAGCCACTCAGGAGTGTGTATGCAAATTAAACCAACAAAGATGACTGGTTACTTTGCATACACAGAAGCTGTGCTCTGGCTGGAGCAAACACTGAAGGCTCCGGCCAGAGCAAAGGCCTGGGTCCTGGGTGCCAGAGGAATACTGGTGCCAACAGGCAGGGGAAGGAAGGCCTATTCTTGCACAAATCTTAGTGCAATGGGCCTCTAGCATTATATGTAACACTAGGGGCCCAGTGCACAAAATTTGTGCACTGGAGGTGGGTAGTCCCTCAGCCCAACCTGCCCCCTCTCACATACTGGGAACCCTCAAGGGATGTCTTACTGATGTCTCACCCCCAGCCGAAGGCCTCTAGCCTCTAGCCGAGGCTTTCATCCTTGGGCAGTGATTGCCATGGGGCCGATCATTGGCTGGCTCTGCCTGGCATTGGCCTACCCAAGGGCTCTTTCCGGCTTTGGGAACCCAGCAAGATCACCCTGCCATGCTGGCATGGAGCCAATCTTGCTGGCTGGCTGGCTCCAGCCTCTTGGCAAGGCTTTTTCCGGCCTCGGCAACAGCTATCTTGGTTGGGTGTTATTTGCATAATTTGCTCCTGATTGGCTGGTGGGCATGGCTGTGGGCATGGCTTGATTGGAGGTATGGTCAATTTGCTTATTACTTTTTTATTAGATAGGATTAGAGGCATGATGCATGAAATTCATGCCTGGGTAGAGTCCCTAGGCCTGACTGATGATCAGGGCCAATCTGTGGGGCGACTGGTGGGGCAATTGTGAGGGGTCCACCAGCACCTGCCTTGACTGGCCTGGCACCGCCTGGTGGCTGGCCTGGAGCCTGGGGGCAGCTCCTGCATTGATCATCTGCCCTCTGGTGGTCATTGCGTGTCAGAGTGACCAGTCATTCCAACAGTAATTCTGCCATTCAGTAGATTTGCATATTAGGCTTTTATTATATAGGATACTTGTCTTTCTTATCTTAGGATTTTTTGCTTTGCTATTATAATTCCTGGAATGTTTGTCCATTATCCCTTTTAATTTGTCAGTGTTCATTTTTTTTCAAATCAGTTTTTTTTAATTGTTTAAAGTATTATAAATAGTAGTACATATGATTCCTCCCCCCCCCCCCCACATGGACCTCCCCCTGGCCTCCACTACCCACCAGCACATGCCCTCACTGTCAGTGTTCATTTTCAAAACCACCTCCTCATGGGCTTTCCACTACCCAGCTCAGTAGATCTCCTTTGTTTTCCTCTACTCCTATGCCTGTCTCACTCCAACCTCCTTTTGATATTCTCTTCCAGGAAGTCTCCCTGGCCTCCTTTAGGATTTCCTCCTTTAGGGCCTGATTACTCTGCCTGTGCTTACCTATCGCTGCCCCTATCCCAGTCTGGTGAATAATTTGTACTTCTCAGGACTGGGAACCGTAGAGGCAGAGCCTCAAGCTGGTTTTGGTGTTCATTCAAAAGTTCATTCACCTCCTCCGGGGAAGCCCTTTCTCACACTGAAGCGGGGATTTGTCTGGGTTCCCATCACCCACCACCGCAGTTCACGATCACTTAGCCTGTGCTTCCCTGTCACATCCCTAATCACTCTGCCCTACGGCTGCTCCTATCTGGAGACGCAGGAACTAGTCTGACGTGGTCAGTGCTGCATTACCAAGTTCCGACTAGGCACTTAGGGAACGTCGAATATAGAAAAAAATAATTTCTCTTCCTCAAAGGAAGGCTGAATTGAGGCGGGCAAAAAGCCAGATTTCTAGGAAGAGCGTGTGTGCGCCCTCTGCTCCCACTTGGAGTTGGGCGAAGGTACTGGGTCATCATCAACCCGCCCCAGGAAAAGGGTAGCAGGAAGCTTGGGCTCCTTCCCCTAAAGCAGGCTTTACCCGGGGCGGAGCCAACGTTAGCCCGGGCCCTTTCCCCAGCGCCGGGGGCGGACCCAGGTGCGCTGAGAAAGGAGGATACCGCTCAGGTGCCGCTCCCCGCGCCTGCGCCAGGTGCTCCCCGCCCCCTCCCAGCCGGCCACGGCCACCTTCGACGTCTCCTTCCAGGCGGCCGCCATTGGCTCCAGCCCCTACCTAGCCATTTGCCGTGTGGTGGGGCTCTGAACGGTGGGCAGTTGCTGTGTGTTACTGGGGGCGAGTGAGGAGCGTTCTCCCCCGTTGTGGGCGTAGGAGATAGAGAAAGGGGCTTTCTTCCGGAGACTTCGGCGCCGGCGCCAGCCCTCTACGAGCGTCCGCACCTGCACCGAGGTGCTCCAGTGCGCTTGCGCCGCAAGGGGTTTCTCGCACCAGATCGCGAGACCCCAACGGCCAGCGGCTAGAGGCTTCGCCTGCGCGCGGCCGGTGGAGCTAGTCATGGCGCGGCTGTGTGGGCCGAGGCGGTGCCCGGCGCTCCTCGCCCTGCTGGTATCGTTGCTCCTCTTTGGAGTCGAAGCGGCCGACGGAGAACGTGACGTCCACGGTGAGTGCCCGGGCGGGTCTCCAGGGAGGAGTGGATAGCCGAGAGGCCGAAGACGGGACGTTAGGGGCAGGATGTGGGCGGTAAGTTGGATCCGAGAGGCCCTGGACAAGGTCTGAGTGGGGAGAATTGGCGGGGAGGGCATGAGGGCGACTTGGTGAAGCTCACCGCGGGGGTGGTAGAGCCCCTCGGGGAGACTGAGCCAGCTCTGTGAAGGGGTTTTGGCAGCTCTTAGAAGTGAGGCCGGACGGAGGAGTCCGCGCTGAGAAAGTTTCCGGTGGGTGAGGGAGGAAACCAGCGTGGTGCCCGGGAGTAGCGCGGCTCCTCCCTGTTACAGGAAGGGGTGAGAGGCCCACCAGAAGGCCAGCCGCTTTCTGAGCGCAGAAAGTCCCCAGGCGCAGAAAAGCCTTGGAGGCCAGGGCTGTGAGGAAGGGGGTTGGATTATGACCTGGTGGCTGTTTGCTTCTGGAAGCAGGCTCCACCCCCACCTCTTCAGATCTTGGACATCAGCCTCCTGAGAAACCTTTCTGGTTCAGCTGCAGTGGAGCGCCTCCAAGAAGGAGGGTGATTCTCAGTGAAGTCAACAGGAAGAAGAAAAGCAAAAGTGTTGGAGGGGAGAAATATTGCCAGATGCCAAGGTATAAGAAGAGTATTGGCTCAGTTGGTTGAAGCATCGTTCTGTACACCAAAGGTTGCGGGTTCGATTCCGGGTGAGGGCACATACCTAGGTTGCGGGTTTGATCCCCCTCCCCCACCATCCCAACTCTCCCTGGGGCTTGTACGGGAGATAGCCAATGTTTCTCACTTCGATGTTTCTCCTTCTTGCTCTCCCTCCCTCTCTACAATCAATAAAAAAACATATCCTAAGGTGAGGATTTAAAAAAATAATAATATTGGTTGTGTGCAGCTGGGCTTAGATTTATTGGATTGGTCATTTAAGAGGTTCGGATTTAAACCTCTCCACTCTTAAGGAAGTTTAGCTTGAAAGGTCTTTTTGAACAGCTGTTGTTAGAACAAACACAAGTGGGCTTTGAAAATAACTGTTGGAAGAATTCATTGACTCAGCAAAAAATTTTGAGGCCCTGCTATGTGTCAGAGACAGTGCTTGTGACTCAGACAAGCCATGACTGCACTCACAGAACTTATAATCTGGGGGGAGAGACAGACAGTGAGTAAACATTTAAATAAAGAGCACTCATCACAATATTAAATTACTAAGAAACAAGGCGAAGTATACAAATGAGGTGAAGTAAGATGATGGGGGCCACCTTTCCCTCCAATATCACCTAAAATTTTATTCTCTATGCTGAACAAGCAACAGGTTCCAAACTTCTTTTTTTTTTTCTTTTCAAAAAGTACACTATTCAGATTCCATGTGTATATTTTGAGGCAATTTGCTTCTCTTGCCCTGCTTTCTCTATGACTTGCTCTGTGACCCAGATATATAAATATCTGTGTTCCTGTGCTGCTTCTCCTAGTGTTTTCTATCCTTCAGCAAGATTGTTTTTCTAGAGTTTTGCCATCCATACCCAACCCCTCTCAGGTGGGTGCCTGGCATGTGCTCCTTGTAAGATCCATATAAAAATATATCTGATGCGGGTCACTTTGGTTCGGTAGTCAGGGGAGATCTCGCTGAGGAGGGCAACATCTGAGCTCTAAGATGAAAAGTGAGGAGGTGGCAGCCACACAAAGACCTTAGGGGTGAGTGTCCAGTTGGAAGTAATGGAGTACAAAGGCCTTGAGGCTGGTACACACGGTGGTTTTGAAGGAAAAGACCAGTGGAGCTAAGCCAGCCAGTGTGTGTGGCTGGAGCAGAAAAGGAGGAAGGGAGAATTTGAGGAGGATGTGAGGTGAGAGAAATAGGCAGGAGCCAGTAGGTTTATAGGCATAGGCCAGCATATTGGGTGAAAAGTGAGCAATAAGTCATCATCTGCAGGATTTCTGAAAACTTAATTTCCCCTTGCCTGAGGCAGAGGGTTAATGTCAAGGGCTCAGCTGTAGAGGAATAAGAATTAGTAACACATTACTCTTTATTATTTGTTTATTATTCTTGCAGTCTGAATCAGGATTTGTCAGCCCTTCTGGACTTTTATAGATGAGGAAATTATGTTAAGGCTGTATAGTTACTTGGCCTGGACTTTGTCAAAACAGAGTTTGGGACTAACATCTATTGCTTACTCTGTGCCTGTATGTCAGGGGTGGGGAACCTTTTTTCTGCCATAGGCCATTTAGATATTTATACCATTATTAGAGGGCCATACAAAATTATTAACTTAAAAACTAGCCTGCTACGTTTGGTCAAACGTTTAATTAATTCACCCCTAATGCCTTGGCAGGGTCAGACCAAATGATTTCACTGGCCTATCTTCATCCCTGCTATATGTGTTATTTAATCCTTGAGACAAACTGGTGTGGTGAAGTTACAGATCTTATGTAAGGTCACAAAATAGTAATTGACAAAGCCAGGTCTGGCTGCAGAGGCTGCCTCTGTTGTTCCCAGTGGCCTCCCTGGCTGCTGCGGATGGCTGAACCTACTGACCTTTCAGAAGTACTCCTGTTGGCCGGGTCAACTAATGCTCTTGCTTATTTGAAGTTGTTTGTTTGAAAGCTTTCTACCTTTTTTCTTCTTTCCTGATTGCTTTGATTTTCGCTGAGTGAGGTATTTCTCCAGCCACCTGCAACTGCATAGGCCCATGATGGCGAATCTGTGACACATGTGCCAGCACTGACACGCGTAGCCATTTTCGATGACACGCTGTCGCATGCGGTCACATACAGAGAAATATGGGGCCCCAGGCCAAGAAGGACGTTTCATCCTCGGCTACTGCACAGCCAGGTGCAGTAGCCGAGGGTGAAACATTTGCTGTAGTGCAGTGTAGACAGTCTGTGCCAGAGGTCTGTAGGCCAAAACAACAGAACTCCGGCACAGAACGTCTAGTTCTGGGACTTCCGGTTAGGCTATTAGAGGATCTTTGACCTCATTTCTGGCTGGCAGAGCAGGGAGCAGCAGAATGCCACAAGGGACGCATCTCTGGGGGCCCTGTGATCGCCATTACCAGCAACCACATAACCACAGCAACCATCATCCAATCTACTGTTCTGGGGTGTTGTGGATGTCTAATTGACCATCATTATTGAGATAAGTGAGGGGGAGGCTGAGAGAGGCCTGGGCCTGTGCTATGGTTGCCATTTCCCCCTATTAAAAATAGCGGCAGCCATCTTAATTTATATAAGGAACACCATTTTGCAGCATAGTGCAGACTCCATTTTACCACTATTACTGTTGTGCATCCTTATTAAGCCCTATTTCCGCTTATTAACCCTGCCCTTTATTAAAAGACAGTTACATGTGCTATCTTGTGGTCAGTTAGTCTAGTTAACCCCTAATTGCCTGCAGGGATAACAACTATCTATAATTCTATCTTCTGTCACTGCCCCCCTGATGGAGAATCCAGAAAATGAAAAACCAAGGTTAAGTAAAGGCAGTGGTAGTAACACTTTCAAGAGACATGGACCGAGATGTATGGCATTATAGAAAAAAATGGCAGATCATTTTGTGTTCTATGTACTGAAACGGTAGTAAGCAGAACATGGAATATAAATAGACATTTTGAAACTAATCATTCCCAGCTCTTGAAAAAAAGTGAGGATGAAAGGAAGGAATACATGTTCAGGCAGCTACACCTTTATAAGAGCCAATCTAATTCCATCTTAAATTTATAAAAGGCTCTACAAATTTAACATCTGCAAGTTTGAGCATTGCTCACTTCATAGCTCAGCATGGAAAAGCACTCAGTGAGGGAGAATTAAACTTTCCTAAGATGTGCACCAGTTCTATTTCACGAAATGCAGAATAAAGATGAAATTATTAAGAGAATATCTGAGTTTACCACTCAGTAGAAATATAAAAGACCAAATAATGAGACTGAACACAAACATACAACATCAATTAAAGAGAGACATAAGTAATTGTAAATATTTTTCGATCTCTCTTGACGAAACTGCTGATGTCACATCACATGGCTCACTTGGCCATTATTGGTCGATATTCTTATGATCTCACAATGAGAGAAGAGTTGATAAAGTTAGTATCAGTGCCAACAAGTACATCAGGAGGTGAAATATGTAAGGTTGTTATACAAACATTCCGTGACCTAAGCATTGATATCTCTAAAGTTGTCAGTGACGACAGATAGGGCACCAAACATGGTGGGGGGAAAAAGTCAGATTTGTCAGATTGTTTACAGAAGCTATTGGACAGCCGTTTGTGCCTTTTCATTGTATTATATATCAGGAGGCTTTATGTGCCAAGGCAGGATTCATCAACTTAACTTAATGTCAGTTGTTACAAAAATAGTTAATTTAATAGCTGCTCGCTCCCTTCACAAGCGAAAATTTTCTGCACTTTTACTGGAGGTTGATTCCTCCTACAATGGACTGCTGATGTGCAATAATGTAAGATGGCTGAGCCCGAGGCAAAGTTCTTGAGCTCCTTGTGGAGTGCTTTGAAGAAATTAAGGTATTTCTTGAGGATAAGGATCTGGGAACTCTTCTCAGCTCAATGATGATAAGTGGGTCAACACCCTGATGTGTTTTACAGATCTCTCTGTTCATATTAATGAATTGAACTTAAAGTTACAAGGTTTTGGCAAAAGTATTGATGTTATGTTTGGATACATAAAAGCTTTTGAAAGTAAACTTAAAATTTTCAAGAGAAATGTAGAAGCTAAGACTTGTAAGTATTTTCCTTGAGTAACAAAGTATTTTGAGAAGGCCAGTACAGCTGTACAAAATGAAAAGGAACCCTTGCATATAAAGTACCAGCATGTTTTAGACTCGTTACTTGACCAGTTCAGTAATAGATTTAATCAATTTAGAAGCCTAGAATTTAATCAATTTAGAAGCCTAGAACAGACCATAAAAATAATTAAGTATCCTGATGTAGTAGTCTACAGTAGTTTGGAATTAAATGGTTTCCAATGGATGCAAATTGATGATTTGGAGATGCAACTTGCAGAATTTCAAGACAGCATCTGGGCTCAGGTGTTTGTTGACTTGAGGTCAAAGCTTGAGAATCTGGAAAGGTGCTGCTTGGAGAATCAAGAGGAGTGCCACTACCAACAGGAAATTTGGAGTGCCTGGAACCGATTACCAGACACTTTTAGCACCCTAAAAAATATAGCAATGACTTTACTAACAATTTTTCCCTCTACGTACTTTTGTGAGACCTTATTCTCAGCGTGAAATAATATCAAAACCAATAAAAGACACAGATTGACAGATGAAGTTAGTAGCACTTGCTTGGCCTTGAAGTGTACAAAATACCATCCTTCAATTGAAGGTTTAGCCAATGAAATTCAGCAACAAAAAAGTCACTAATAGGCAGGTTAGTTAAAGAATTCTTCCTCCTCCTCACTTATCTTAGTTCACGGCACCCCACACAAGTTAAATAATATCAAGACCAACAAAAAAAACCGACTGACAGATGAACAAAGAAGTCACTAAGCAGGTAAGTTAATTAGTTTTTGGTTTATTATATACAGTTATTTATTACAATTATACATTTTTGTTATTTAAACTATAAATATTGCAAAGTTATGGTTTTTTTCTTGAAGTGACACACCACCTGAGTTATGCTCGTTTTTTTGGCAAATTTTGATAAACCAAGCTCAAAAGGTTGCCCATCACTGACATAGGTTTTGTCAGGTAAGTGGGGTGGAGCTGCATAGGCTCTGTTAGATAAAAGTGTGTAGTAAACAAATGTTTAGGGGCTGATTATAATAGTAGATAAAGGAATGTAATCTGTGTGAAGACCTAAGGGGGTTTAGGAGTCAAGGAAGTGTTGTAGGCCAATGGATTGTTGAAATTGAGGTTTTGGAGGGAATGAACTAGAAAAGAAAGGTAGGATATGGTGGACAGTGAATGAAATGCATGAAACTAAAGTTCTGAAGAGGCTGCAGTTATTTATTTTTAAAAAATATATTTGTATTGATTTCAGAGAGGGAGAAGAAGAGAGATTGAAACATCAGTGATGAGAGAGAATCATTGATTGGCTACTTACTGCATATCCCCCCTTCTGGGGGTTGAATCCAAAACCTGGGGGTGTGCCCTTGATGGGAATCGAACCCAAGACCCTTTAGTCCCCAGGTCGATGCTCTATCCACTGAGCCAAACTGGCTATGGCTAGACTGCAATTATTAAGACAAGGCCTAGGCATGACCATGGAAGAGTCTGGGGGAGGAGAGGGTCATTGCAGGAGAGGAAGTCTACTAACCAAGAGGTCAGGATGATTCTAGGATCACGGGCCTGGATATGGAAATCGCCAAAAATAATAATGGGAGGAGGGGGAATGGCAGTGAGCCTGGAGCTAAAATCATGGAGAAGTGAGGTATAATGGCCTGGGTCAGAAGATGACGCACAAAGTGTATATACTATCTACACTGATGGTAAGATTCTTAGTTGGGGGACTGGGGAGAGGGTGGAGGTAGAACGTCTGCAAGTAGCACCTAGGAGCAAGGAGACCTTACCCACTTAGCGGGGAGAACAGATCAGGTTAGAGATAAGAAAGTCACCATATTTAGAGAAGTGATTGAGAAAATGAGAGATTTTGCTTAAGATAGGTCATAAATAGAGAAGCTCCAAGATTTGGGGAAAGGGAAATGGTAACAAAACAGGATGATGGGTATTTAGGAGGCTGGAACTGATGTGATAAGCAGGTAAGGGGACAATCATGGAAAGCACAAGTATAAATTGACCATTCCCTGGAGGCCTCAAACAGACTATGTGACTTGTAGTTTCTAGAATTGGGAATTTTTTAATGGAAAAATTTGTGTTTTGGCTCTGCCTAAAAATATGAAGATCTGGCGCCACCAGGCCTATATTCCCACATATCACCATTGGCTGGGGCCCATCACTCCTTTTGGACAGGCTAGGTACTACTCTCCCAAAGTGTGTGTTTATTCATTTGGCCTGCCCTCTGTATCTGTAAACATTAGAGCTGTGACTTCCACCTTAAGAATATGCTCCATTTAATAAATGAAGGTGGATAAAACAACTCTGTAAATTGTACAGTGAGTGTATGTATGTGTATTATTGATGTTAGGGAGGGGAAAACCCTTATCAGGTGACCACAAATGTGCATAATTTTTTTCTTCTCCCCAGGTATTTGGAGGGCCCCCAAATAGGTAATTTTGATCAATACAAGGACAGTAACATATTACTCTCCAGAGTAGAACCTCAAAAATTCCTTTAGGGAGTGGTCAGTTAGGCATACTACAAGTAACTGTTGCCAGTACCTTTATCCTGGCCTGGGACTTATGCTGAGGACAAATGCAGCATTTGAGAAACCTCTATTGCACTTCCAGGTAACTTTCAGTTTCCATCCCCCTCTTGGGTTAATTTCAGTTTCCCCAGAACTTTGACTAAAAGGGTGAACTTCAGCACATCTCCAATAAGCGTCTTATTAGTACATTTTTCTCTTCTCCTCACCCCCATGGATGGTCAAAGACACAGTGATAGATAGGAGCTAAAGTGCAATTGGTATTGGTGATCAGCTGGGAATTGTCCAAAATAGCATCTTCTGGTATTCTTGTCCACCGTAGATGCTCTTGTTCTGCTTGCAGGCAAGAAAGTGGTTCCAGGACAGTTTAAAATAATTATTCAGCACATTTATTGAGCACATACCAAGCTTTATTTTTAGGCCCGGGAAACAGAGCACTGAAAAAAAGACACACAGTCCATGGTACTTACATTGTGATGAGATGAAGATAATACAATAAAGAACTGAACAATGAATATAGATCTGGGGATGAGTACTTGAAAGAAAAGTAAGGTAAGATTTGGTGTTTACTGAAAACATGAACTTTAAAGCTCAAACGACAACAATCCCTGAAGAACATCCAGGGCTTTCATTTTAGGTCCACAGAGGGAGAATGGACCTTTCTGTGGAAAAAGATATTTTCCATCAGAAACATTCTTTTGTCCTGGTCAGCATTTGAAAGTGCAGCCTGTGATAGCGAAAGCCAGCTTCTCTTTCATTGCCACTGCCCCACCTGTTTCTCAGTTTACCTAACTCCAGAGCCATTTGCTTACTCAAGCTTGTTTCTTGGTAGTTGGCCAGACAGCCAAGCCTCTGTTTGCCATGTCCTGAGACTGACAAGGAAGACCAAATAAGAGATGGTAGCCTGTTATTCATGTGAGGGGGAGATAACTGAAGAAGTCACACCAAAATGACTTCATTAACCCCAGGAGGCTGATTGTCATATGGCTAATTGACAGATGAGTCTGGAATCATTAGCTTATGGATTATGGATATTTTTGTATGATCCTGGTGACAAATGTTATTTTAGGTGTTGTTTCTGGCAAGATCTTTTGAAAACTTTCTATGATGGAATGTGAGGCTCAGGAACTTTGAAGAAACAGTTTTAGAAATAAGGGTTACCCTGGCTGGGTAGCTCAGTTGGTTAGAACATCATCCCAATGTGCCAAGGTTGCAGTCCAGGCACATGCAAGAATCAACTAATGAATGCATAAATAAGTGGAACAACACATTCTCTGTCTCTTTCAAATCAATAAAAAGAAATAAGGGTAAAAGTTTAATTGTTGTTTTTCACATGTTTGAGATGAATCTCATCAATGGGTTCCTGGGTCCGTGTCTTCAGAAGTCCTTTAATCTGAAGTCCCTAAATTCACATGTGATATTTTGTCCATGTGTTTCCCAGTGTCTAAGGCATGTTTGGGGGTTGAAGGAGATACTGTATATATTACAACAGTTTATGACCTTTCAAAGGGCCCTCTGTATAAATAAGTATACAGTATGTGTGGTATTGGAATTTCCTGGGGTGACTAAGGAAAAATACATCAAGGTTCCTTGGGGTGGGTAGGGAGTGTGATACTAAAAAACAGGTTGGGAAACACTGCTGTAGGAAGAGGATCCATTAGGTTTTATCAGTTTCTGAAAATGATCCATTATTCAAACAAGGTTAAGATCCCTTGAATGTGAGCTAACAGTCTAATGAAAGACTTTGAAACTGTTTGTTTCCAAGTTGTTCAGGTGGGCTACTGTATTTCTAGTTATTAATTTAGGTAAGGGTATAATTTATAGCCCTGTTTGGGTGATGAATATGAAATGCTGGTGGGCAGGAGTGTAGTGTTGGGAGTTTATGAAATGTAAACTTTATCTAAATATTTTATATCTTAAAATGCCAAGATTTTATATCTAAAACATCAAGATTTTATGAGCCTTATGATTGAAGTTGGGTTTGTCCATGTAAATATTCTTTCCTCATAAATACCTACGGGTTATTTTAAAGTTTCTGAATTATCCTATTAATGACAACTTCCAAATACCTAGAGGAGATGGATAGTTAGTAGTTTTTAATTCTGTAAACAGAAGTAAAGTATGTAGAACTTATCTAGCTACCAAAATAGGTGAATTAAGGCCGATTATAAAATAAATGTTAACTTTGGAATTTGGCATGGTAGAATTAAAACAGCTTGCTTACCTCCCTGGTATTGACTACCTCTTCACTCATATAATGAGATTCTCTCAGTCTTCAGAGGAAAGATATTTACAGTCCAAATGGGTAACCAAGGCATATTTTTTCTTATTTTCTCCAGTCAACCCTTGGGCTTTCTGTCCCTGAACATGACAATCTCATGGTGCAGGAGTTCGATCTGTGTGATAGTTTGCCATTACCTTACTTTAGGTAAAGATAGGGAGTTTTGTCACTACAGTCATGGCAAATGATACATAGCAGAAAAACCAAGGGAAGGAATGATTGAGCTGCTTTGACCAATTCCTTAATCTGAGGTTGTACTTTTGATTTTCCATATTCCCTATATCCTGAAAGTTGGATTTTCCAGTGAAGTGTGTCAGCCTTCTCTTTATTTTCATTCCCACTGTCTCTACTAGTATATTAGTCTGGTCTTCATAAAAATATAATATCTACTATTTATTCAAAGCTTTGTGCTAAATGTTTTAAGTGCTTGTAATAGATCATAAACTATCATAATATTCACAACAGTCTTCTGATATTAACCTGTGTGTGTTAAAGACAACCTTCCCATTAGAATTGTTTTCAAGAAATGCTTCAGAGCCTGGCTAATGGGGTTGAGCGTTGATCCATGAACCAAGAGGTCACTGGTTTGATTTCCCATCAAGGCATATACTTGGGTTGCAGGCTTGATTCTTGGTACAGAAATAGGGTGTACCAGAGGCAGCTGATCCGTGTTTCTCTATTTCTCTCTATATAAAATCAATAAAAACATTTTTTTAAAAAAGAAAAAGAAAAGAAATGCATCAGAGCAAGCCTGCAGAATTTAGCTCAGTGGGGCTTATGGAAGGAAAGCCAACTGGATTTCCTCACCAGTGAATTCAAGATATGGTGAGCAAATGCCCTTTCCCAGACATGCCATTGTCAAGATATACTCAAGGTTAATGATGCATTCCCCAGCAGGAAACATAGGGGGACATTTTGCTAACAAACTTGCCAAATAACACTTTTATACTAATTAGATCCAGAACAGGTATAAATCACACACAGAGGCCTTCACATCAGGTTGGGCTGAATTATATTTATAATGTCCTCAGGATTGTTCTCTTGCTAACATTCTTAGCCATTAACGTGAAAAGACTTTAAAGTGAAAACTCTCCTGTTTACTACAGAATACTTTTGACACCAGATGTGTGGGCTTTCCTACATCAAACAGTTCTCAAATTCTCAGACACTGAGGGGGTGTCCTATGGTTTAACTCATAACTCAGTTTTTTTTTTTAATAACTCAATTTTGATAGTACCCAGAGTTAGCACAGACTCCACTGGTTAAGGGCTCAGTCCCACAAAATGTACCTCCTTCCTAGATGCCACTTAAAAATCCCAGGTTGTCATATGTACTTCTGACTAACTTTTTATAAATGGAGGGTTCCTTTTATATACCTTTGGGTTTAGTAGTTCAATAATTTGCTAGTAGAACACTCACAGAATTCTGGAAAGCATTTGCCGATTCATTATAAATGATACAGTTGAACAGCCAGGTGGAGACATAGGTGAGGTCCGGAAGGTCCCTAGCACAGAAACTTCTGTCTTGGGGTGTGGGGTGAGCCAGCCACTCTCCCATCATGTGCATGTGTTCACTAACCCAGAAGCTCTCATAACTCAGTTTCTCACCCCTGTCCCCTCCCTGGAGGAAGGGAGGGTAGAGCTGAATGTTCTAGACCTTTAACCTGACCTTGGTCTTTCTGATGCACAGCTCCATTTTGAAGCTTTCCAGTTCCCCCTCCCATCATCTCATTAGCATACAAAAACTAATTTTATCACTTCAGAGATTCCAGGGTCTTAGACACTCTTGTGTCGGGAACCTGGGTCAAAGACCAAATATTAGAATATTAGAACAAAAGATGCTCCTAGCACTCAGGAAATTATAAGGGTTTTAGTGGGGGAGGGGGGCAGAGTAGGGGGTCAAAGACCAAATATATTTTTCTTATTGTGTCACAGAAAGCACTGCCTAATCTTCCTAAAACCTCCTAAGAGTCTTTGATTTAGATACTCCAAGTATCTAAAATCTACATGATTTTTTTTTAAGTAGGCAGGCCTAAATCAATGAGTATGGGGCTTGGTGAATTAAATACATTGAGTGGCCAGATTATTATCTCTGAACGCATAATAATCTGGCCACTCAGTGTATATCCTATATAATCCTATATAATAAGAGGCTAATATGCAAATTGTCCCTTCGACCAGGAGTTCCACCAGCAGGCAGGCTGGCCAACTGCCCACGTCCCCTACCCCTGGCCAGGCTGGCCAGACCCCACCCATGCACGAATTCATGCACCGGGCCTCTAATAACAAACACACAGAGTCTCAGTCTCCCTCCCTCCCTCCCTCCCTCCCTCCGTCCTCCGAGTGGCCAGATTATTATGCTTTCAGAGATCATAATAATCTGGCCATTCAATATATGTGAGTTAGACATTTTCCAGTTTTATTAAGAGGCTTATACATTTTTGTTCCCATGTTTTGAATGAAGAAATACTAGGAGGTTAGGAAAATGTCCCCGGGTAACTTCTATAAAAGAGCCAGGTATTCCTTCAAGCTTTGGTCCTTTACCAGACTATCGACTCTAATCTGTCCTACACACTTTTGCCAAATGACTCTTCCTTATTTTGTCAATCCCCTATACCAGAGTCTTTAGTCATTTCCTCTGTACCTTGTATGGCTTATAAACCCTTTGAATTAGGCTGTGATTATAATATTTTATCTTGTGTGATTCCTTTTTTCTTCTCTTTCCTACCCAAGGGAGTCTTGTGGCTGTAATTGAATTATAAACCCCTGAGGACAAATGGCCACATCCCTAGTTAGTGCCTTCAGTGTATAGGATGGCTTGGAGGATGTACCTTGGATGGTTCCAATTTATTCCACCATATGTCCCAGGGAAACTATTAATGCTTGTTCATTCTGAAAAGTGTCTTGATGTAGATAAATTATGTGGTCACCATATTTACATATGATAGCAAACATATAGGTTAGTACTCCTCCAGATACTAAGGAATTTAATACATTCAATTTTAATTCATGTAGTTTAAATTTTTTTTTACTGAAAAATTGAAGCAAACCAACAGGACTATAATTTGCTGTCCAGATAAGGCCACTGATGGCTCACACTATACCATAAAATACAGATGAAAAAGAAAACCTGTATATAAATGTCACCTTCCTGTAGTCCCTTCCCCTCGAGGGTTAGATTCATACATGTGTCTAAATTAAAAGTTTAAAAAAAGAATTATGATACAGAAACTTTTCTTTGAACCCCCCTTTCCCCATCTCAGATTTAGCCAAGTTTCTTTCTGTACCAGCACAAATGCATTGGACTGTTCACATCTCTGGTTATTCCATAATGTGGATGTCTCACAGTTATTCACTGGCATAAGCAAGATGCCTTGGTGGTGAATTTTCTGCTATGGTAGGTCTGTGAAAACCAAGCCCTGGTAAATAGTTGCCCCTGGTCTTTGAAATTCTTGAATTATATAACTCTTCGTTACTTTCTTTGCTTTTGAATCTTGAACAGTAAAATGTACTTTGTCTTATTTTTTTGTGTGTATAAAAAAAATGTCCAAGAAATTTAAAAAAATGTTTTTCTTGATTTTTAGAGAGAGAGGAAGGGAGATGGATAGAGAGATAGAAACATCGATGAGAGAGAAACATCATGTATATGTTGCCGCCTGCACACCCTTACTGGGAATTGCCCTTTTCTGGGAATTGAGCCAGCAACTAGGACATGTGCTCTGACAGAATTGAACCAGTGACCTCTTGGTTCATGGGTTAATGCTCAACCACTGAGCAACACTGGTTGGGCTCCAAGAATTTTTTATATCAAATAATTTCTCTTTGGCCATTATCTCTCAGAATTCTAAGTAGAGCTGTTTTTAGTGGTGGAAGGGTGTGCTATAGTCCTTTTAGCAAAGGAATGCATGGTTAGTGCTGTTACAGAAGTGTGAACTCTAACACTCTATGTGGTAGCTTCTGACTACAGATATAAGACTGAGTTCTGTAAGGGTGGAAAATCTGAACAGGGAGTTTTCTATAAACACTAAAAATAATTAGCAAGCTAAGTACGATTTTTACATTTTTTAATGGTTGGAAATAAAAATAATTTTTAAAAACTTGTATAGATTATGTGAGATAAAATTTTTAGTGTCCATAAAAAAGCTTTATTGGAATGACAGCCTTGTCATTCATTTACATAATGTCTGAGGTAGCTTTTATGCTACAATGACAGAGTTGAATCAGAACTATGTGATAGGGAAAAAATACTGCAACTAAAAGTTTAAAAAAGAACCATACATGTAGCTCACAGCTCTTGAAATAATGGCAGTCCTTGTTTTGCAGGGTTTTGAACATGCAAAAATTTTCATTACCACACTTTCATAAATAATTTCAGTTCCTTAACAACAGGGCTCAGATTTAGTTACCACAGTATAATAACTGTTAAGTACTTATGTACAGTTTCCCTTGCTAGTCCTACAGTCACACATTACTATAAACTACACATGCGGCAGTAATTGGTCCTTGCACATTTGTTAGTTCATTCACAGCAAAACATGTAGTTGTGCGCCTTGTTTCCCAGTGGTAAACCTATGTTACAGTTTATATAAATGGTTAATCAGTAGAGGGAATTGGCCAAAAATAGACTCCAGTGCAGCAAAGAAAAAAAGTGATAATGCCAGAACTGAAATTCCAATGGAGCATAAATGGAGTGAGTGATAGAATAACTAGCTGACTGTGGGAATGTTGACTCTACCTCTAGTTGAGAAACTGGATTAAGAGGGCCTTAATGAGGGCCCACTTAGCAACAGAAATGTGGCAAAAAGGATGATGTTCCAGAGGAAGTAACACTGGCAAAAACCTTCACAAAAAGTAAAGTAACTCTCAGAGCAATTTTGTTTTATTTTTTTTAAATCCTCACCTGAGAACATGGTTTTCATTGATTCTAGAGAGAGCAAAGGAGGAGAGGAAGAGAGAGAGAAATATTGATGTGAGAGAGAAACATCTGTTGGTTGCTTCTGCTACGTGACCCATCCAGAACTGAACCCTTTGAAACATATTTTTTCCTGTTTATTTTTCATGATTTCACTACTAGCATGCAAAGTGAGTACTATCTGTATGTGCTATTTGACCCGTCATAAAAGAAGTTTACTGACATTTGCTCTAGAGACACAAATGGTGGTTGGGAAGAAGAAGACCATTTCATGGCAGGTTTCAGACTTGGGTGATGATTGGACTTTTTGTCAGGCCTGTAGTGAGGCAAGATGTTCTTAAAAGTAAACTGACTCTGGCCCAGCTGGAATGGCTCAGTGGTTGAGCGTTAACCTATGAAACAGTAGGTCACAGTTTGATTCCTGGTCAGGGCACATGCCCGGAAGTGGGCTCAATCCCCAGCAGGGGGTGTGCAGAAGACTGCTGATCAGTGATTTTCTCTCATCATTGATGTTTCTGTCTCTCTCCCTCTCCCTTTCTGAAACCATAAGAATATATATGTATTTTTAAAAGTAAACTGGGCTGAAACCAGTTTGGCTCAGTGGATAGAGCGCCGGCCTACAGACTGAAAGGTCCCGGGTTCGATTCCAGTCAAGGGCATGTACCTTGGTTGCAGGCACATCCCCAGTGGGCGGTGTGCAGGAGGCAGCTGATCGATGTTTCTCTCTCATCGATGTTTCTGGCTTTCTGTCCCTCTCCCTTCCTCTCTGTAAAAAAAATCAATAAAATATTTTAAAAAATAAACTAGTGCCCTGGCTTGTTTGGCTCAGTGCATAGAGTGTTTGGCCTGCGTACTGCAGGGTCCCAGGTTCTATTCTGGTCAAGGGTACATACCTGGGTTTCAGGCTTGGTCCCCAAGAGAGGTGTAGGAGGCGGCCAGTCAATGATTCTCTCTCATCATTAGTGTTTCTATCTCTTCCTCTCCTTTCCTCTCTAAAACCAATATATATATATAGTAAACTGACTTTGGGTATGAAAACATGAATAAAAGAAAACACCAAGTTCAAGATAGGTGTTAATTGCAAGTGGGATTGAAGTGAGGGGTATATAAAATATTTTAGCTCTTATCAATATTTTAGTTCTTTTTTAAAATGTTATAATTTGATAAAGCTGAAAACTAGATACCTCAATGTTATGTTTTCTGTACTTTTCAGAATGTTTGAAATACTTTATTAAAGTAAACTTTAAACTTATTTTTCAGTCTGCACAGCTGTAGTTGTGCATTTTTTTGGAGAATAATTAGACACCATCTTCTTCAGCCTGTGAAGTTAAATTAGATTGGTAGTGCCCGGGAGCATACAACCAGGGTAATGTTTCTGTGATGTCCTTGTTAAGGGGGTGACAGCAGATGGTTTCAGCCAGCTGAACACAAAGGAATTGTCTGAGCCATTAACTTGGTGTCTTGGTTAAAGCTCTACTGGTTTCAGAACCTGAGAAACCTGTTTTCCATTATAAAGACCCAGCTATTTGGCAGTTTTGTAATAACAATGTCCAAAATGCCTGCCTGGGTTTTATAATTGAACAGTTTATATTTAAAGTAATGTGTGATTTTTAACCACTTTGGATGCTTTTTCAAGGGTATGTTACTGTTACTTGAAGGCCAAAATTTTATTTTTGCATCTTGTGAAGCGAGTATATTCAAATTTGGTTCCCTTTAGCTTTTCTTACTCTGCATTTTGAAAATAGAGAGAGTATTTATTTTTTTTAATCCTCGCCCAAGGATATGCTTACTTATTTTAGAGGGGGTTAAGAGAGCACTCACACACATGCACACGCACACGCACACGCACACACACGCACTCACGCATTGCTGGGTTCAGACCAAAGTATCAAACTCACAACCTAGGTATGTGCTCTGACCAGGAATCAAACCTGCAACCTTTTGATGTATGGTATGATGTTCCAACCAACCGAGTCACACAGGCCAGGGGGAAAGTGTTTAATTTTGCACTAGCATTTGTGACCATACAAGTTGTATTTAAGACATTTAAAATATATATTTTATTGATTTTATTTACAGAGAGGTAGGGAGAGGGATAGAGAGGTAGAAACATTGATGAGAGAGAGACAGATCAGCTGCTTCTTGCACACCTCCTACTATCCTACTGGGGATGTGCCCACAAACAAGATACATGACCCTGACCAGAATTGAACCTGGGACCTTTCAGTCCGCAGACCGGTGCTCTATCCACTGAGCCACACTGGTTAGGATTTAAGACATTTTTCCCCCATTTTTTTAATCTTTATTGTTCAGTTTATTAACTACATTGTTTCCCCTTTTTTATCCCCCTATATCTCCCCTCCACCCTCTACCCATCCCACCCTCCACCCTCAACTCCCCCTCCCCACTGTCCTCTCCCATTGTTGCAAGACTTTTGTCCAGTCTCTTGCTGTACTTCCCACAACCCTTTTCTCCCCAAGAATTGTCAGTCCATTCCCTCTCTATGTCCATGTTTCTGTTATATTCACCAGTTTATCCTGTTCATCAGCCTATCAATTCACTTGATTTTTATGTTCATTTGTTGATAGATGTGTATTTGTTATTCATAATTTATATTTTTACCTTTTTCTTCTTCCTCTTCTTAAAGAATATCTTTCAGCATTTCATACAATATTGGTTTGGTGGTGATGAATCTTTTAGCTTTTTCTTTTCTGCGAAGCACTTTATCTGATCTTCAATTCTGAATGATAGCTTTGCTGGATAGAGTAATCTTGGTTGTAGATTCTTGCTATTCGTTATTTTGAATATTTCTTGCCACTCCCGTCTGGCCTGCATCGTTTCTGTTGAGAAATCCGCTGACAATCGTATGGGTGCTCCCCTGTAGGTAACCAACTGTTTTTCTCTTGCTGCTTTTAATATTCTCTGTTTGTCTTTTGCTCTTGGCATTTTAATTATGATATGTCTTGGTGTGGTCCTCTTTAGATTCCTATATTTTGGGGTTCTGTGTACTTCTTGGGCTTTTAAGTCAGTTTCTTTCACCAGGTGGGGGAAGTTTTCAGTCACTGTTTCTTCAAGTAGGTTTTCATTAACTTGCTCTCTCTCTTTTTCTGGCACCCCAATAATTCAGATGTTGGCATGCTTGAGGTTGTCCCAGAGGCCACTTACACTATCTTCAGTTACCTGAATTCTTTTTGTTTCTTGCTTTTCCAGCAGAATGGATTTTGCTTCTTTGTATTTCAAATCTTTGACTTGGTTCTTGTGGCCCTCTGGACTGCTTTTAGGACTTTGTGTAATATTTTTTATTTCAGTCTGTGTATGCTTGATTTCTAGTTGGTCCTTTTTCATATCCGTGAGGGTCTCATTCATATCCTCAGAGGTCTTGTTCATTTCCTTGAGGGTCTCATTCATTTCCTGGTTGATCTTGTTTATTTTCTCGTAATTCTCATTAAGTTCATTGGCCTTTTCTAGGAGCCTCTTGAAAAGCCTTATAACCGTGGTTTTGAACTCTATGTCTTGTCGTCTTTTCTCCTCCATTTCTTTCACACCTGATTTATTTCCATATCTCTGCATGGTGGCTGCTTTATGTGGTAGATATCCTCTAAGGGTCAGTGGCAC
Source organism: Antrozous pallidus (assembly GCA_027563665.1). Classification (NCBI taxonomy): domain Eukaryota; kingdom Metazoa; phylum Chordata; class Mammalia; order Chiroptera; family Vespertilionidae; genus Antrozous; species Antrozous pallidus. The sequence goes on along the minus strand of CM050525.1, from coordinate 22,310,031 downwards.
AGCCTCCCCAGTTATTTGAGATGAGTACTCTTACTGCAATCCTTTATGGGTTGTATAGTATTTTTGAATTTAAGTCCAGCTTGTTGTTGTTAGCCCTAGGAGGGTTTGACCTCCAGGCCAATTGGCTGTGAAGGGAGACTGTGTTCAGGTTGGATGGGCGGAGTCTCTGAGCTGCGCAGGCAGCCTCAGTGTCAGCTACGTCCTATGCGGTGCTCGCGCGCACAGGTCTCTGTTGGGTGGGGATGGCTGCAGACACCTACAAGAAAAAGCCACTAGTCTCTTCCCCTTGTCAGACAACTCTGCCTCTCCCCAAATGAGTCTGCACACCCAAAGTCTAGCCCAGGGTTGTAAAATAGATGGTTTCCGGGACCAGGAGACAAGTTTCCAGCGAGCAAGTCGCGGGTTTGTGCGACACTTGCGCGCAAACTTCTTTTCCCAGCTACCTGGTTTCTCCACAGACTAGGAGACCTCTGCGGCGCCCGGCTTCCAGGGTGTGTCCCCTGCGCGCAAACTTCTTTTTCAAGCACCTGGTTTCTCCGCAGACTAGGAGACCTCTGCCGCGCGCACCTTTCAGGGTGCGTACCCCGGACCTTGGACCTCGGACCTCGCCTGGCGCTGGGGAATCTGTGCAGTGGGACGTCTCCTCGTCCCCCGGATCTTGGACCTCACCTGGTGCTGGGGAATCCGTGCAGTGGGACGTCTCCACCCTCCCCGTTGGCAAAATCCAGCTGGGGTTGCTGCTCCAGCCCTACAGTCCGCGTGCGCGACCAGGACAGCTCCTAACCTGTTTCCGTCTTCAAGGCTGCGCTCCCGCCGCTCTTCTGAGTCTCAGTGTCCCACCTTTACTTTTATTTGTGGAGTTTTCACTCAGCCAGCTTTCTGGTGATTCTGGGTGATGTTTGTTTTGTTGTTATGTTGTAGTTTTTGAATTGTTGTGCAGGGCAAAACAGTAGGTATTTACCTATGCCGCCATCTTGGTTCTCTCTCTCTTCTTCCTCTTCTTAAAGAACACCTTTCGGCATTTCATGTAATACTGGTTTGGCTTTTTCTTTTCTGTGAAGCTCTTTATCTGTCCTTCAATTCTGAATGATAACTTTGCTGGGTAGAGTAATCTTGGTTGTAGGTTCTTGCTGTTTATTAACTGAATATTTCTTGCCACTCCCATCTGGCCTGCATGGTTTCTGTTGAGAAATCAGCTGACAGTCATATGGGTGCTCCCTTGTAGGTAACTAACTGTTTTTCCCTTGCTGCTTTTAATATTCTCTCTTTGTCTTTTTTCTCTTGGCATTTTAATTATAATGTATTTTGGTGTGGTCCTTTTTGGATTCCTTTTGTTTGGAGTTCTCTGCACTTCCTAGACTTGTAAGTCTATTTCTTTCACTGGGGGAGGGGGAGAGTTTTCTGTCATTATTTCTTCAAATAGGTTTTCAGTATCTTGCTCTCTCTCTTCTTCTGGCACTCCCATAATTTGGATGTTGGTATGCTTGAAGTTGTCCCAGGGGCTCCTTACACTATCTTCATATTTTTGGATTCTTTTTTCTTTTTTCTTTTCCAGCTGGGTGTTTTTTTCTTTTTTATATTTCAAATCTTTGACTTGATTCTTGTGATCCTCTAGTCTGCTGTTGGATCTATGTATATTATTTTTTATTTCAGTCAGTGTATGCTTAATTTCTAGTTGGTCCTTTTTCATTGCTTCGAGGGTCTCACTAAATTTATCGGCCTTTTCTAGTAAATTCTTGAAAAATTTTATAATCGTGGTTTTGAACTCTATATTAAGTTGTTTGCTTTTCTCCATTTCTTTCATTTGTGATCTATTTCTTTGTCTCCACAGTTTAGCTGCTTCCCTGGGTTGATAGAGTGGCTTTGTGTACTGGGTGTCCTATAAGGCCCAGTGGCTCAGCCTCCCCAGTTACCTGAGGTGGACACTCTTGGTGCACCTCTTTGTGGGCTGTGTGCACAGTCTTGTTGTAGGTAAGCCTTGATTGTTGGTATCACTGGGAGGAATTGACCTCCAGGTCAATTGGCTGTAAGGATCAGCTGTGTCTACAGTGGGAGAACTTCTGTGTTGGAGATACCCTTATGAGGCAAGACTTGCTTCATTGGGGCTTTGGTGCTCACTGAGTCTGCCCCCTAATTGTGTCCCTTATGGATCTGAGGAGTTGTAATCTGGATGGTCGTACTCTGACCCCGGGGTACAATGGCTCTTGGATCTCCAAGGAGGTGCTAATAATTTAGCCTCTGCCTGAGGCAACCAAGCAGGAGCTACAGAGAGATCTGCAGATTCCTTTCTTTGGGTTTTGGAGGTGTCCAGATGAGGCCCAGCTGTGAAGCAGTGCAAGCTCCTGTTGGGCCTTGAGCCTTCTTTTGGATGTTCTGGGTGTCTCTGACTCAGCTGCAAAAGGACCAGGCCATTCATATGCAAAAGCCTCTACACACAGCTTGGATTGGGTGGAGTCTCAGAGTGGAGCAAACAGCAATGGCTTTTCGTTAGCTTTGCCCTAAGAGGCCCCCGGTTCTCAGTGTCTCATGGTAATCGCTGCACCTCTGAGAGAAATCCACTCTTGAGTTTCATCTGCTGACAGACCAGTTTCTTCCCTTATGAGTCTGGGTCCCCAGAGTCTTGCCCGGAACTGGAGTTCAGAACAATCAGGAGCTTGTGTCTCCCTGCGGATTGGGGTACTCAGTTGCCAGCCCTCTCTGCGCTGGCGCCTCTTTACCTCTGCACTTACACAGCTCCTGTGAGTCTCAGTGTGCTTTTCTCTTCTCTTCTAGTTGTAGAATCCACTCAGCCAGTCTTCCTGTGGCTCTGGATGATGTCTGTTTTGTCTTTTAGTTGTAGTTTTGAAGTTGTTGTGCGAGGCAGCAAATTCAGAGACAATAGAAGAAAGGGGAGGGACAGAGAGAAACAGGATGTGAGAGGAACACATCAAACATCAGTTGGCAGCAGGCCTACAACTGAAGTATGTGCCCTTGACCAGAATTGAAAACGGGACCAGAACTGAGCCCAGGACCCTCGGTTCACAAGCCGATGCTCTATCCACTAAGCCCGTTATAGTGAACCTATGACACGCGTGTCAGCACTGACACATGTAGCCATTTTTGATGACTCACGGTCGCATATAGAGAAGTATGGGGCCACATGCCGAAAAGGACATTTCATCCTCGGCGACTGCACAGCCAGGGTGCAGTAGCTGAGGATGAAATATTTGCTATAGTGCAGTGTAGACACTCTATGCTGGAGGTATGTAGGCCAAAACAACAGAACTCCGGCATGGAGCATCTGGGACTTCCAGTTAGGCTATTAGGGGATCTTTGACCTCACTTCCAGCTGGCAGAGCAGGGAGCAGCAGAATGCCGTGGGGGATACATCTCTTAGGGTCCCTGTGATCGCCATTACCAGCAACCACATAACCACAGCAACCATCATCCAATCTACTGTTCTGGAGTGTTGTAGATTTCTAATTGATAATTACCCAAGGTGCCCACACAAAAAGTAAACCCCACAGCTCAATCACAGCCTAACTATCACGAGCAACCAACATGTGAGCCTCGTGAGGGGATCCCATGGCATCAAATTCCCCTAATCGTCCCGAGGTCACTGTGAAAGGATGCAGATCTCTCCGGTCCTTACATACCATGCCAGCAGAGCTTATAGTGTGCTTGCTTCCACGGCACTGAAGCCATGCCCCCGCCGGCCTCACTCCCTGCTCACTGGCCACACCCTTGCTCGCTGGCCACGCCCCCGCTCCTGATTGGCTGGTAGCGTAGCAGGTACCGTCAATTTGCATATTAGATAGTATGTCCAGATAAGGTATGTTTTAACCTGATTTCATTGATAGTTACTTTCAAATTAATAGTTTTTTTAGAATATGCATTTCCTGCTATACTAGTTACTTGTGATTTATTGGTGTGTGTGGGGCATTTTGCATAGCACCAACCATTTTTGTGCAAAGTTTGATGTTTTGTGGATCACTTGATTTCATGTTCACCATTGTGACCTATTTTGGAGACACGAGAAGCCCAGATCCTCTTCCTGTGCTTTCTAAAGTCATCCTCTAGTTCAATGGTCCATGAGGCCCGAAAGGTTGACGCCTGCTGGTTTAAGGAAATCTTTAGAGCAGCAGTCACCAACTGGTGGTCCGTGAGGTCCGAAAAGTTGGTAACCGCTGCCCTAGTTGGTGAAGTAAACCTAAAAAACATCAATACAACATGGAGCCAAGTGTTGGGCCCTGGGATGTTTATTGAGATGTTTATCGAGCACCCTGTGATGGGCTCCCTCCTGCCAAAAGGTAGAAATCAAGGAGGCCAGGATCATGGAGAGGTAGTGTGGACTCAGGATCGCATGGTAAGGTGATACAGTGGTGGAGGATAGACATTGAGTCACCTGTGGTTTTTGTTTGTTTGTTTTTTTTTTAGTATGTTTTTATTTCAGAGAGAGGGAGGGAGTGTTTTAAACATCAATGATGAGAAAAAATCATTGCCTCCTACACTTGCTGTACTGAAGATTGAGCCCGCAACCCGGGCATGTGCCTTGACTGGGAATCAAACCTTGACTCCTGGCTAATAGGTCAATGCTCAGCCACTGAGCCATGCCAGCCAGTTGCTTACTTTTTTCTTTTTTTTAACAGAGGGAGCAGAGAGCAGATGTATCTGGCTGGAATTTGTTTTGTTTCCCTTGTACAAGAGCAGGCCAGATTTGGGGGCACCTTGGTGTGCTCAGGTGGAAGCAGAAGAGTGACTTGAGTTGTCCTTGGAACTGGGGGTTGGCGGTGGAGGGGCGAGGGGGAGCTAGAGTTAGGGAGTTCTTTCTGAGGCTCTTGTGGTAGTCTAAGTATGAAGTGGTGCGCTGGGTCAGAAAAGGTTAAGAGAGTTCCTCAGGAGAGGCGCTAAGAGTGTTAGTGTGCTTCCTTCCTGATCTCCCATCACAGTGCTGGCTTGTCAGCACTCAGTTCCCCTTGGCCCACTGTGATGGGCTACACATTCAGAAGGATCTTGAAGTCTGTTTTTTTTGCATCTGAACATCAATTTCTGTACTGGATATGTGTGTCTTTGATAATGGGGGCAAGGACAGAATCAACATGCAACTGAAATACAATTCGGTTGAGTGGGTTGGTATCTTTGTCATTAGATGATGTGCTTTTCTGCACAAGGAAGGAATCACCACGGAGGGCCTGATGGTGATGTTGTAGAAACAGCTCATGGAGGAACTATGCTGGACTGGCCTTTGTCTTGGGGCTCTGGGCAACTGTGGGCCTCCTCCTGCAGGTCTGGGCATGTTCTCTGTTGCTGGGCTTGCCCTGCCAAGCTAACTGGTGTCTGCTTTGTATTTTAGATTTTTGCCAAGTTCCAAAGGTAGTGGGAAAATGCCGGGCTTCCATGCATAGGTGGTGGTACAATGCCACTGGCGGATCCTGCCAGCAGTTTGTATATGGAGGCTGTGGTGGGAACGACAATAATTACCTGACCAAGGAGGCGTGTCTTAAGAAATGTGCTGATGTCACAGGTAAGACAGTGGTAGTTGAGGATATGTTACATTTAAAGTCAGTTTATTCATTGGGATCTGGGTGCCTTTTGCTCTTCGTTAGTTCTTCATGGCTGAACTTGGGTGATGTTTTAAAAATCAGAAGAAACAGGTACAGTGCGAAGGTCACCAACACAGTGGTTTCACAGTAGTCCTTTCCATCCTCTTCCCAGAAAGGGGAGAGTAGGCAGCAGGCCTGGGTGGGGACGGGACTACGTCTTCTCCATGACTTCCTTTCTCCCACTACTGAGTGGAGTGCAGGTTCCACACCAGACCCCACACAGGAAGTGACTTCCCCTTGAGCAGAGTCCAATGTTTAATCAGGTAGACCGCCCCAAATGCTCCCTGTGCATTTGGGTTATTTTTGCCTCTGGGGCAAATGACTTGAGGAGCTCACACAACCAGCTGAATTCTGAATCAAGTTAAAACTAGAACAGCCGGGCCAGCGTGGCTCAGTGGGTGAGCATCCACCTATCAACCGGGAGGTCACAGTTCGAGTCCCCATCAGGGCACATGCCTGGGTTGCGGGCTCACTGCAGGAAGCAGCTGATCAATGATTCTTTCTCATCATTGATGTTTTTATCTCTCCCTCTCCCTTCCTCTCTGAAATAAATAAATAATATTTTAAAAATCAAAAAACCTAAAACATACTCGTTTCCCAGGCTTCACTTGCAAGGGATACTGTGGAATTAAGATAACACTGACCCTGAGAGCCTCACATTTTGATTAAAAACTTAAAGCCCCACAACAACCTGCACTGTCTCTGAACTGAGCCTGTTGAAGGCAATGAGACCTTGGACCTCTGAGGCCTGATTCCTCCCAAGTACTCCAAAGAACCCAAACTGTTAAACATTTTCATTGACAATCGCATTGAAAGGCCCACATAAAGGAGAAATGAGAGTCTCCTGAAGCTCAGTGTTAGGCTGCCTTGTTTTGTTCACTGGATATCTTGAAGGGAGGGGCACTTTCTCACTGTGGTTTATTTGTCTCTTTGTAGAAAACAATAGTGATGGTCTGGCCACCGGCAGAAATGGAGCAGATTCCTCAATCCCAAGTGGTAGGTTTTTAATAGACCCAGGATGGAATGAGAGCCATCAGATGGGGAACTGTGAAAGGACATTTAGAATCTGGGACTTATACATGAGCTTCCATTTCCTAGTTCTGTTGACTCAGCATTGGCTCTGCTGGGCTGCCGCCTTCTGGCTCCTTAATGGAAAAGAGGGCCAGCGGAGTCTGCAGTGCTCCTAAGCTGGCCTCAGCTTCCTCCTGGGGGTCAGGGAATTGTGATGACTGCCCATGTGACTCAGGTCACTTCCTTCTCTCTAGGCTGGCCTCTGCTGTCTCACCGCCCACCCCACTTCTCCTTGCCTGTTCTGTCTCCTCTGCTCCCTGTGCTAAGAGTACTATCCTCTGCCATATGCCTCCATTCCTACTACAGTTCTTGATCTTGAGCTTTGTTAGCTTGCTTTGTACTGCTCACAGCAGTTACCCAGTTTCCTCCTGTGTGCTTAAAGGGCTCTGCATCAGAAGCCTGGGGTGAGCAATACAGATGCATTAGCAAGTTCAACATAGCTTTCCCAAAGGCCAGTCCCTAGGTGATGGGTCCTGCTAGGCAAGTCCTCTTGTGGAGGGAGGAAATCCACTCCCACCCAGTTGGAGGGCAACATCCTCTGACTGTGACACTAGCTCTTCTGTGAGAGTATTTATTCTGTGACTTGCAGAATGCTGAAAGTTAGGCTAGAGCCACTTTCCAGTTTTGCTAGGCCAAGAATCCTGTGACCATCCTGACCATCACTTTGCCCGGGTTCACTGTTTATTCCCAGTCTGGACTCTCCAAGGTCATCCAGACCCTGAGGTGCTGGCATAATAACGTGTCAGTCCTGTTTCAGAAGAAAATTTCCCTAGGAGAGTAAGAGAGGGACCTCCTTGCTGTGTAGAGAGTGAATACAACCAGCTTCCTCATTGCCATGTAGAAAGTGAACAAGACCACCTTCCTCATCACCCCAGAAGTTGTGACTGGGATTATTTTCCATAGCATCCCCTGGAGTGGCAGGCGGGCCTCCCCATTTAGCATTCATCTGATATGTGCTATGAACCCCATTGGAACCGAAAGTAATGGTGCAAAGCTGCCCACATAGGGTACCAGTGTCCACACTCCCTCAGTGGGCCCTTTTAGACTCAGCCCCAGTCAGACTACATGTTCTGTGTCCGCCCAGCCTCCCTGACACAGATGTTTGTGTTTTAGTTTTCAGAAGACAGAATTTTGATGACCCCTCTGGCGATATTTTCAACTATGAAGGTATAACAGTTTTTAAAATTCATTATTTTAGATGGTAGAAAGTATAACTTTTAAAAAATACTTTTATATGAGCAAGATGTATTTTCTTTAGTTAGTTGGAATTGAGACACACTGGAGGATCTCCACTAAGAAAATTGTAGCGTGGGGCTTCATGGCCTTTCCCAGGTGGTATCAAATGCACAAGGATGTCCAGAGTGGCAGGCAGCAGGGGCTTGCACAGTGTGCTGCGGAAGCTGAGCTCCAGAGAGGCAGTCCAGCGTGCAGGCCCAGCCTCAGAGTCCCTAACTGTGAAATAAGGGGCCTAGGACAGATCTCTTAGAGATCAAGTTAATACCTGGAAAGTACCCAGAACAGTACCTGGCATAGAGAAATCTCCATAATAACATAGTCTGACTGTAAAGAGAAAGATAATAGAAATGTGGAGGAGGATGTCTAAAGGGCCAAACTGGCCATGTCTGTAGTTTATTGGTTTCTGTAGCAGAGAGACAGTTCTCCCTTGGCTGGCAACTGTGTGCCTGCCTGGAACACTCTAGCTCCACCTCCCTTCCCTGGGCCCTGCTCATTTGTGCTCCTTGGCTCTCCTACTCGCAGAGTACTGTACTGCCAAGGCGGTCACTGGGCCTTGCCGCGCATCCTTTCCTCGCTGGTATTTTGATACTGAGAAGAACTCCTGTGATAACTTTATCTATGGAGGGTGCTGGGGCAATAAAAACAACTATCTCTCCAAGGAGGCATGCATGAGTAGCTGTGTAGGTAAGTCTGTCTGATCCTGGATCCAAGAACAATGGTGAGTGGATGGCCCTCCCAGAGTTCATCCCCCATCCCTAAACCATGCCTTATAAAAGCTGTCATCTGTCCTCTGTCCTTCTCTGGCTCCCTAGTGGGGAACAGGTGGGCTTTGGCCCTGGCTGTTGAGCAGACATGTCCTAGATCCCCACCAAGGTGACAAGGTCTTAAAGACCTCAGAAAAGCTGGAAGAGGAAGTATCTCAGAACAATTCTGCCGTGAAGTCTCAGGGCAGAGAGGGTCTTCTGGTGGTGACAGCTCTAGGAGATGAGGACTGAGCTGACTTCAAGGTTGTGTGTTCTCTTGCAGGCAAGCAACTGTATCCTATCCTGTCCCGTAGCACTAAAGGTAAGTAAGTGGCCTCCTACCACTCCCACCTGCCTAAGCTCAGCTGTGTTTTGGAGGCTCATGTTGTCTTGGACACATCGTTCTTCACCATAAACATCTTTAGGTAGAAAGTCGTGAGAATAGCCAGGCAGCTTGGAGGATGTGGTTGATGTTTGTCTGACCACAGAGTGTACATAGCAGGGCCTGGGACTCCTGTACAGTTTGCTCCTGAGCAGTGGAGGAAAATAGAAGAGTTAAAATGAAGTGTTTATTCAAAAAGAAGGAACACAGTTGCTCTGTTTGTGTGAATATAACATGGCACCTTTTTCAGAAACCAGCTTCTTAAGACTGAAGGGAATCTCCTGATGACCTCTCTAGTGAGTCATACAGGTTCACCAGACTCTCCCAGATTGGGTAGAGGGATGTCAAGCACAGGGATGCTGGTCCTTACTGTCAGCCCCTAGGGCACCTGTGTCCTTCCTAAACTCTGTGCTGCCCCACACTGGCTGTGGCCCTCCTGGTTCTGAGGCCTCTCTCATCCTCAGTGGTGGTCCTGGCGGGGCTGTTCGTGATGGTCCTCATCTTCCTGCTGGGAGCGTCCGTGGTCTGCCTGATCAGAGTGGCACGGAGGAACCAGGAGCGCACCCTCCGAACTGTCTGGAGCTCCGGGGACGATAAGGAGCATCTGGTGAAGAACACATATGTGCTGTGAACGCCCTGTCACCAGGAGGCACTTCTCTTCAGGATTCAGGACCCCCTGCCGATGAAGAGAACCTCGGGTTGGGGGCACAAGTGTAGAAAGTGTGTCTGCGTTTTAAAATAGAGTGATTGATTTGTATTTTTGTGATCATTAGGGCTTTTGGTCTGTTTGTTACTTAGAAGTTAAGAGGGCTTCCTTGTCCTCTGGGTAGGTTTGCTTTGTTCACATTTGGGTGGCTAGGCCCCAGACCAGAGTCAATTCTCTTTGATTTCTTTACTCCATGTATAGTTTTCTTTGTCTATGTTGAAGCCTTTTGCCTCCTTCCCCATCATAGAAATTTCATTTGTTTGATTTGTGGGGTATTTTTTTTAAGTAAACAGAAATAAAAGGTTTTTTTTATTAGAATTCTGAAAGGGAGTAGAATATACCAGTTCAATAAAAAGGGTCTCCCCTTTAAAAAATAAATTTCAGCATGTGCTTTATTTCTTTACTAGAGGCCCGGTGCACGAAATTCGTGCATGGGGGTGGGGGATGTCCCTCAGCCCAGCCTGTACCCTCTCCAATCTGGGACCCCTTTGTTGGTGGTGTTATTTCCTATTTTAGTTCTCTTTTTTTTTAAAGATTCTGGCCATATCCCACTGAATTAAGAGCAGGAGGGTTACTCTTAATTGATTTTTTATTGATTTTTTTGTTAATTCTCACCTGAGCTTATTTTTCCATTGGTTTTTAGGGAGAGTGAAAGAGAGAGAAGAAAGCAAACACATAAATTGGTTGCCTTCTGCATGTCAGGGCCCAGGCTGAAGAGGAGCCTGCAACCAGGGTAGGTGCTCTTGACCGGAATCAAACCCAGAACCCTTTGGTCCACAGGCCAACACTCTGTCCACTGAGCCAAACTGGCTAGGGCTGGTTTTTTATTTTTATTTATTTATTTATAAATATATTTTTAAAATATATTTTATTGATTTTTTACAGAGAGGGAGAGGGATAGAAAGTCAGAAACACTGATGAGAGAGAGACATCGATCAACTGCCTCTTGCATGCCCCCTACTGGGGAAGTGCCCGCAGCCAAGGTACATGCCCTTGCCGGAATCGAACCCAGGACCCTTCAGTCCACAGTCTGCTGAGCCAAACCAGTCTCTGCTGGTTTCTTATTTTTAAATGATCCACTAAAATGGAACACTGCTTTGCACAGGACAGTTGGAATAAGGATGCATTTTGTTCAGGAGAAGACCAAGACCTTCCTAAAACTGGAGTTGTTCTAACCAAAATCACTTGGGCCTCATGATTTTCATCTTTTCCCACAATTTTACAGTTTTCTCAGGTCTCCCATGAGTTCCTCTATTGAAATGGCGACAGGGATAAGTTCAGTCCCCAGGCTCAGTCCCGATTCTGCTGCCTAACTGTGGATGTTCCCTTCCTGTCTTAACTCTAGAAGCCACTTTCCTCCCCTCTGTCTTCCAAACCTATAGTCTTAAACAGCAGAATCCAGGCAACCCACAGCAGTAGGTAAAATTTCCCAGGGTTAGAGACCAAAGAAAAAGCCTAATAACTTCATCAGTGCATCAAGAGTTTTTAAAGGGAACTTGGAGCCTATCTTGAGTAGCAAGAGGTACTGGAGGCACTAAAGAATTATATTGAACAGGGCAAGCGACAAAGGTACTAGGGGAGACTTGTTTCAGGTAAAGGAAAATAAATGGCTTATGCTTGCTTGGGACAATCAATGGCCTATTCCAGGAACCAGCTCTAGTGGGGATAGGGTAGGAGATAGACAGCCTCTGAGGAGGCTTACTGGGAAGCAGTCTCTGTTCTAGCTAGGTTAATTGGTCACATCAAGGGACATGCTCAGTCTCTCCACCTGCCTTGGTGACTCGGGAGGCTGGACCCTGGCTCAGGAGTCGACAGAGGTACCTGGCCAGCCTGTGTGCCCTATGCAACCTGACATTTCCCATATTGCTTTGGCTGCTCCTTCGAACAAAATAAAAACAGATAAACTCTCCTTCCTAGAAATCCCTCAGGCCAAAAAGGACACATTCTCTACATTGGAGGAAAGATCTAAGGGCTTAGAAATCTAGAAGCAAGTTGGCAAATACCTCATCAGCTCCTTCCTGGCCTCCAACTGTCCATGGTAGGTGCTTCTCGTGGGTTCTGGCATTTTCCCCTGCCAAGCCTTTCCATCACTTCAGTTGACTCAGTTGGTGAGCAGTGAAGCCTGCACTATTGTACACACACATATCGGGAACCCCAAATGGAAGAGCCTGTGGTCCAGAAAAAGGGTGTATGCATTGGGAAGAGACTGCCCATCTCCCCAGGTACTCACTAGTGGGAAGCTCACTTAACTCCTTTGAACCTAGAGTTTCCTCACCTATAAGATAGGGAGGAAACTAAGATAGGTGGAGGTGAGGGTTATACGAGATCACATGGCAGGTCGCCCGTGGGAAATGTTCAGTCAGCAAGGGGGCCTCTTCAGGGAGGGGGCTGGTTTCCACCTCTGCCCATGTACCTCCTTTTTTTTTTTTTTTTTTACATAAATCTTTATTGTTCAGATTATTACAGGTGTTCCTCTTTTCTTTTTCCCCAATAGCTCCCCTTTACCTGATCTCTGAACCCACCTCATGCCCTTAACCTTGTCTTCATCAATAGGTATAAGATTTTTGTCCCATCTCTTTCCGCACCCCTCACACCCTCTTCCCCTGAGAATTGTCAGTCCAATTCCTTTCTATGTCCCTGATTCTATTATATTCATCAGTTCTGTTTATCAGATTTTTGATTCACTGGATTTTTAGATTCACTTGTTGGTAGGTATGTATTTGTTGTCATTTTGTTGTCATAGTTTTTATCTTTATCTTTTTCTTCTTCCTCCTCTTCTTAAAGAATACCCTTCAGCATTTCATATAATCCTGATTTTATGGTGATGAACTCCTTTAGCTTTTTCTTGTCTGTAAGCTCTTTATCTGACCTTCAATTCTGAATGATAGCTTTGCTGGATAGAGTAATCTTGGTTGTAGATTCTTGCTGTTCATCACTTTGAATATTTCTTGCCACTCCTGTCTGGCCTGCATAGTTTCTGTTGAGAAATCAGCTGACAGTCATATGGGTACTCCTTTGTAGATGACTGTTTTTCTTTTGCCGCTTTCAAGATTCTTTGTCTTTGGCATTTTAATTATGATGTGTATTGGTGTGGTCCTCTTTGGATTCCTCTTGTTTGGGGTTATCTGCGCTTCCTGGACTTGTAAGTCTATTTCTTTCACCAGGTAGAGAAATTTTCTGATATTATTTCTTCTCTCTTCTTCTGGCACTCCAATAATTCGGATGTTGGTACACTTAAAGTTGTTCCAGAGGCTTCTTACACTATCTTCATATTTTTAGATTCTTTTTTCTTTTTGTCTTTCTGGTTGGGTGTTTTTTGTCTTCTCATATTTCAGATCTTTGGTCTGATTCTTGGAGTCCTTTGATCTACTGTTGAATTTCTGTATATTCTTCTTTTTTAAAAAAGTATTTTTATTGATTTTTTACAGAGCGGAAGGGAGAGGGATAGAAAGTCAGAAACATCGATGAGAGAGAGACATCGATCAGCTGCCTCTTGCACGCCCCCTATTGGGGATGTGCCTGCAGCCAAGATACATGGCCTTGATTGGAATCGAACCCGGGACCTTTCAGTCCGCAGTCTGACGCTCTACCCACTGAGCAAAACCGGTTTTGGCTCTGTATATTCTTTATTTCAGACAGTGTATGCTTCATTTCTCACTGGTTCTTTTCCATATTCTTGGCATTCTCATTAAGGTTCATGAAGGTCTCACTAAACTCCTCAGAGGTCTCAAGTTTCTCAAGGGTTTTTAGAAGATTCTTGAGTAACCTTATAAATGTGGTCCTGAACTCTGTTCAGTAACCTGCTTTCCTCCATTTCTTTCATTTGTGACATGTTTCTTTGTCTTCACATTTTTCTGCTTCCCTGTGTTGATGGAGTGGAAGAACTGCTGTGCTGGGGACATGCATATGGGGCTGGACTTGCTTCAGTGGGGCTTTGGTGCTCACTGAGTCTGCCTCTTGAATGTCTCACTGTGGATGTGAGTAGTTGAATTCTGGTGTCATCTCACAATGATCTCTTCATACACTAGTTTCTGGATCTCCAATGGGGTGCAGGTCAGCTACTGTCTGAGGCGACCCAGCAGGAGCTACAGTGAGGTCTGCAGATTTCTCCTGGTTTGACCAGAGCTGCAGTTTGTTAGGTTAAGCTGCGATAGGGCAGGCCATTTATATGCAAATGCCACTGCACACAGCTCCTGTGGGTTTGCAGTTTGTACAGGGTGGGGTCTCAGGAGTCACTAGGCTAGGGTGTGGCAAATAGCGATGGCTGCCTTTCAGCGGGTTTTTGCGACTCTTCGTTTCAAAGTCCCCTGTGTTCTGCACCCCTGCGCAGTGAACAATGATTGCTGCACTTACCTCTGCAAGGAAGCCACCCTCACTTTCCCACCCGATGGCAGACTGTCCAGCTTCTCCCTATAGGAGTCTGGGTCACCAGCATCTTCCCAGAAACGAGTTCAGAGTAATCAGGAGCTTGTTTCCGTTAAGGTTGAAAACAGCAGCGCCCCGTCGCCTGCCACCAGCCCGGTTTACGTGCCTCCGTACCTCAGCTTTTCAGCGCTGTGCATGTCCCAATGCTCCTCTCTTTCTATCTAGTTGCAGAACTTCCACTCTGCCAGCTTTCCTGTGGTTCTGGGTGATAGACATTTTGTCTTTTAGTTGCAGTTTTGAAATTGTGCGAGGCTGCAGTTTAGGTGTTTACCTATGTGGCCATCTTGGCTTCTCCTCCCACGTACCTTCTTCCTCATTTCTCAGTAGTGGGTGGCTCTCTGTTAGACCTACCCTATCACCATGAGCAACCATTAAATCCACATAAGTCTACATCTTCAGGAACCTCAAACTCATTGATGCCTCAGACCTAGGAGAAGGCCTTTCTCCACCTACAACAAGGATTGCCACCTTTAAACCTTAGTTATATGAAAGGAACATGTTATGTGTTTGGGTTTTTTAAGAAACTTGGGAATTGCCCTCACTCGCCGCCGCCGACCCGCCTCGCCGCCCGCACGCCTTGCCGCTGCCCCGCAGAAATGCTTCGATTACACACCGTCCTTCGCCAGATGCGGCCCGCGGCCAGGGCGCTGGCTCCTCATCTCACTCGGGCTTACGCCAAAGACGTCAAGTTTGGTGCAGAGGCTCGCGCCCTGATGCTTCAGGGGGTAGACCTGTTGGCCGATGCTGTGGCCGTGACTATGGGGCCAAAGGGAAGAACGGTGATTATTGAACAGAGCTGGGGGAGTCCCAAAGTAACAAAAGACGGTGTGACCGTTGCAAAGTCCATCGACTTAAAAGATAAATATAAAAACATTGGCGCTAAACTTGTCCAAGATGTCGCCAATAATACAAATGAAGAGGCTGGAGACGGCACCACCACTGCCACCGTGCTGGCACGCTCCATTGCCAAGGAGGGCTTTGAGAAGATCAGTAAAGGCGCCAATCCAGTGGAGATCAGGAGAGGTGTGATGTTAGCTGTTGATGCTGTCATTTCTGAACTTAAGAAGCAGTCTAAACCTGTGACAACCCCCGAAGAAATAGCTCAGGTTGCTACAATTTCTGCAAATGGAGACAAAGAAATTGGCAACATAATTTCTGACGCAATGAAAAAGGTTGGAAGGAAAGGCGTCATCACTGTAAAGGATGGAAAAACCCTGAATGATGAATTAGAAATTATTGAAGGCATGAAGTTTGATCGAGGTTATATTTCTCCATACTTTATTAATACAGCAAAAGGTCAGAAATGTGAATTCCAAGATGCGTACGTTCTCTTGAGTGAAAAGAAAATTTCTAGTGTCCAGTCCATTGTTCCTGCTCTTGAAATTGCCAATGCTCACCGCAAGCCCCTGGTCATAATCGCTGAGGATGTTGATGGAGAAGCTCTCAGTACACTCGTTTTGAATAGGCTAAAAGTTGGTCTTCAGGTCGTAGCAGTCAAAGCTCCAGGTTTTGGGGACAATAGGAAGAACCAGCTTAAAGACATGGCTATTGCTACTGGTGGTGTTGTGTTTGGAGAAGAAGGATTGACTCTCAACCTAGAAGACGTTCAGGCTCATGACCTCGGGAAGGTTGGAGAGGTCATCGTGACCAAAGACGATGCCATGCTCTTGAAAGGAAAAGGTGACAAGGCTCAGATTGAAAAACGAATTCAAGAAATCATTGAGCAGTTAGATACCACAACTAGTGAATACGAAAAGGAAAAACTCAATGAACGCCTGGCCAAACTCTCCGATGGGGTAGCTGTGCTGAAGGTTGGTGGGACAAGCGATGTGGAAGTGAATGAGAAGAAAGACAGAGTCACAGATGCCCTCAATGCCACCCGCGCCGCTGTGGAGGAGGGCATTGTCCTGGGCGGGGGCTGTGCCCTGCTTCGGTGCATTCCAGCCTTGGACTCACTAACTCCAAATAACGAAGATCAAAGAATCGGTATAGGAATTATTAAGAAAGCACTGAAAATTCCTGCAATGACCATTGCTAAGAATGCAGGTGTTGAGGGATCATTGATAGTTGAGAAAATTATGCAAAGTTCCCCAGAAATTGGTTATGATGCCATGCTTGGAGATTTTGTGCATATGGTGGAAAAAGGAATCATTGATCCAACTAAGGTGGTAAGAACTGCTTTGCTGGATGCTGCTGGCGTGGCCTCTCTGTTAACAACAGCCGAGGTTGTGGTCACAGAGATCCCGAAAGAGGAGAAGGACCCTGGCATGGGGGGCATGGGGGGCATGGGCGGAGGGATGGGAGGCAGCATGTTCTAGCCCCGGAACCGTGCTCTGCCATCTTCCTGAGAACTGAGGAAGCTCAGGGCGGCTCCTCACCTATAACTTCAGAGAAGTCAGTTGAAGGAAGTGACTGAAGAAAAGGCTGGCTGATGTTCAAGAAAATCGCTCTAACCATCAGTTCCTGGTTTCCGTTGACAACACACAATGGTTTACTGCTGTCATTGTCCATGCCTACAGATAATTTATTTTGTATTTTTGAATAAAAATACATTTGTACATTCCTGATAAGTGCAAGAGCCATGTACCAATGTACTGCTTTCAACGTAAATCACTGAGGCATGTTTACTACTATTCTGTTACAGTCAGGATTTTAGTGCTTGCCATCGCCCGATGAGAAGTGAAGAAGCAGCCTTTCTGTGGAGAGTGAGATTAATTGTGTACAAAGTAGAGAAATATCCAATTATGTGACCTTTGTGTAATAAAAATTTGTTTAAAGTTAAAAAAAAAAAAGAAACTTGGGAATCATTTTACTGCTGTAGGAAGATCAGTAATTTTCTCCTTTTTAAAATATATTTTATTGTTTTTTACAGAGAGGAAGGGAGAGGGATAGTTAGAAACATCGATGAGAGAGAAACATCAATCAGCTGCCTCCTGTACACACATCTCTCTCCCAACCCCCACATGCCCGCAACCAAGGTACATGCCCTTGACTGGAATCGAACCTGGGACTCAAGTCTGCAGGCCGACACTCTATCCACTGAGCCAAACCGGTTAGGGCTCAAGTAAATGTTCTTAACACCATCAAGACTAGTTGAGCTTTTGAAGGCTTTATATTTCTTCACACAGAAGTTCTCGCTGTGACTCATTTCTGTCAAATTGTTTCATTTGTCTCATGGTAAGGAAGGCCACAGGGCCCACTGCTCCTGTAGATTGACTGCCAGTGGTGTCACCTGCACTTTTTCAGGTGTGGTGCTGTCATGCCAGGCTGGTCAGCCACTTTCTGCCATGCCGCTGGGCTCTGAGACAACTGTGCCATGAATCTGACTTGCTGGACCATTGACTGGCTAACAATGGTGCTCTTTTTCTTTCAAAGGCTGGCCAACAGTGAGCCAATAGCCAAGTTACTCAGTGGACACTTCACAGCATTTGCCCTCATTAAATGAAATGGACTTTTTAAAAATCACCTCACGAAAGTCTCACTTCCTCCTGGTCCACATACCTTAGGAAGGCAGTTTGGTCACTGATTGGCAGTTCCCAGAAAGCGCCTTTCTATAACTGCCCCTGTACATTTGTAAAAATGCTTGTTCCACTCAGATCTGACTCAACAAAAGGTCTGAGTATGAGTAAGTGTTGGTAGAAGTGAAGCTATACCTACTGGGGCGGAATATACACTGATTTCAAGTCCTTAGAGGCAGGCCTTAGACCCCAGGAAGTGGGGGTGGGGGAAATGGTGCAGTTAGAGCCTTCTCTGTCTTTTAGATCTAACACCATATCCTGGCCAGTCATCTGGTCCAGCTGAGCCCTGCAGCATCTGCAGCTGCCAACGTGACCTACAGGCATGGCTGGCCTAATCCCATTAGTAGCAACTTCTGAATGTGGCTCCACTTCCAGACATTTATAAACACACAGCCCTGCACAGCCTTGTCCTAATCTGGCTGATGAAATCACAGACTGCTACATGAGCAGCCCTGGGTTATGCCATGTATGGCAATGGAGGCTGTAATTACTCAATCGCACTGCCCATGTGATTTAACCAAACCAGGGTAGTGTTCCAAATCAAGTTTAACAACAAACCCTGAACTGCTGTGCCCGGTGCCCTAGCACTCTGTGCTTTTGTGCGTGGGAAAGTATGAGTCATAATGTCTCTCTATGGGGCATGAGGGCTGCTTCCGGCTTTGTGATTATTAGCAATGACATGGAAGATCAGCAGGGCACCCTGCCCTCCCTGTGTGGGTTCTAGCAGATGACAGATAGCCTTTACACTACATGCTGGAATGAGCCCTGCTCATTCACAACTGGATGGCAGATTGGCCTCATAGCAACAAGACTGACCCACTGCTGTTTGGAGTCCTCTGTTAATTGTAGCCTTAATTAAGTGCTGTATGAGAAAAACTGAACAAATATGGTCCCAGCCCCTGTTAGATTAACCAGTGGCTGACAGAATGGCGTACTCATGTGAAAATTCATCAGAAACCAGGGGTGGGGAGGGACAGATTATTGGTAGAAACAGTACTCTATGCTCTATAGGTCTTTCGGTTGTGTCAGAAATGCATGACCCTGACAGCTATTTACCTGTTTCTCAGAGTTCGATTTGCAGTGAGCACCTTGAGGGATGAGGAAATGGCTCCAAAGAGCACACTTGCATACTGCCTACTATAAGGTGGCAGGTCCCCACTCTTGTAATGCAACCCTCTGCATGTGGAGGGCCCATTTGGACCCTCCATTTTGTCCCCATGTGGCAAAGGAAACCAACACAGATGCTGATGCTTATGTGGCTTTCTGTGAGTAGTAAAGCCTTTTATCCCTGACCCAGGGTCTGGAGGCTTCTGTCAGCATTTTAGAAACTGCTGCAGGCCAACTTACTAGCTAGCTGGTAAACAAGAGTAAAATCAAACCCCAGATACAACAGTTAGCTGGGCTGTCAGCTGCTTGGCAACTCCCAAAGGATGGTTGTCAGAGTTTTCTGATTATTAGCATTCCAGAATGACTAGGGCCAGTGCAATACTTTTGTGGGAAAGGAAACCAAGACCCTGCCTACAGCATGCTTAAGGCCATCCATCTCCTGAGATGTGGTTAAGTTCTAAGGAAACAGTCCACAACAGGGATTATGTTATTTATAGGACCAGGGCACTCTGTTCATGTAAATTCCAGAAAGAAACTAAAAGCAGTTGCTTTTCCAGTGACTTGTGTCAGTCTTGAGACAAGTAGGAGTGTGGGACTCCCATGGAGGATGTCTCTCCCTACACTGTCTTGTCTTCCCTGGCCACTAAAGTTGGCATCCAGAAGTCTCTTCCTAAATTATAGTGATTAAAATGTCAGGGTTGGAGTGGCCCTCTGAAGAATCTGTGCTAACGAAAAGTTGGAGGAAGAGTGAATGACATCAGTATTGCAGACCAGTTGGAATACACTTCCCCTTTTCCCACAAAAGACATTACTTATACCCTTAGGTAGGTTTTTTAAATTTTTCATTTAAACAAAAATAATAAAACAAGCAGGGGAGGGCAGTGCCATTAGATGCCAGGGCCAGGCAGGGACTGGATAGGACAGACCTAAGCTACCGTCTCTGAGAACTAAATGCCAGGGAACTAATATTTTCCAAAGGGCAGAAAGATGAACATGCTCTTAGGACTTCACACCTGTGTTTCCCATCCAAGCCTTTGCATCTGCCTTCCCAGCGTTGCTTTGCTCTGGCCTCCATTTGTATACCTTCTAGGTCAGGCAAAGCAAGGCAGTAAGGGACACTCTGCCACCAACAGGGAGTAGTGACACAGACTCCTGTGTCTATTTTCCTCTTCTTCTTCTCAGTAATAGAAGTCCCAGGTTTTAGGGGCTATGTGGCTTCCCAGCTAGAAATTTTATCTCCGTCCCCCCTGTAGTGTCCTGGCCGAAGGGGTGTGTGCTGCCTCCAGGTAGGTTACTTAAAAGGAAGTGCTGTGCCCTCCACTTGCCCCTTCCCTTTCCGAGGAAACAATGGTGGGGGCCAGCTTGTCCAAGGCAACACCCTGGAGGGATGTGAACCACTCAACTCCCATCAGCTCAGGTTTTTGTAGTAGAGAAAAACAAGCTATTTTGTTCAGCCTCTTGTCTTTGGGTCTCTGCAAAAGCTGCCACATCCTAACATAATACAGGAGTGATTAGAGGACCAGGCTGTGGTCTCCCCAGACCCATTTGCCCTCCCCGAAATTTTAGTGCTGTATGAGTGCTACTGTGTGTTGCGTTTGGAAGACTGTCCCACACTTCTAGCACGGTGCCCTTGGGCATGGAATTGTACCTTTTGAGGCTCACTTACCTTATATCTAACATGAGGATCCTATTGGCAGTTTTATGAGGAATCATGAGATTGTGTTTGTGGATAATAAAACGTGACATTTAATGAGCATCTACTTACCTTGTTCCAGGTAGGCTCTGTGGAAAACCATCTACCTTATCAGGTAAGTTTTCCACTTTACAGAGGAAGAAATTGAGTCCTAGAATGGTTGACTTCTTTGTCCACAGGGCAGTAGAGCGAGGATTTACCTGTAAGCACATTGATCTCCAGAACCCAAATTCATGGCCACTCTGCTTGCTCTAACCTGCCATTAGATTAGCATAGTGCCTGGCATCAGGTAACCTCACTCATTCACCAAATAATAAGCACCAACTCTGAGCCATGCTGTTCTGGTGTTGAATAAAGTAGACGAGGTCCCCACACTCTTGAAACTTATGACCTGCCTGGAGAGACAGCCACTTTCATATCCTGCATCCAGTTGTGGGGAAAATCATAATCATTTTACTTCTCATTCAGAGTAAAAAACAAAGATCTTTGATTTACAAGATGTTTTCTCCCCCTCCCCCTCGTTCCTCCCCATTTTCTTTCCCTCCATTCTCACTACCATTCTGAGGGCCTTTGCACTTGATAGCCCCTCTAGATCCTTGTATGGTTTCTTCTCATCATCAGATCATTACTTAAAAATTATTTCCATGATGCTTTCCTTGGTATCTCCACCTAAAATCTAACCCCTGCCAACATACCATATAGTAATTACCTAGTCCCCTTTTTTGCTGCATTTCTCTTCTTAGCACATATTATTTTTAATAGATTTTACTGGGGTATAAGTTACATAGAACTTACCCCTTTCAAATGTAAACTCAGTGATATTCAATAACTTTACCAAATGGTGCAACTGTCTTCCTAAACCCATTTTAGAACATTTTCTCCCTCCACTCCAAGATCCCTCCCGCCCGTTTACAGTGAAAATCCATTCCCACTCAGTTCTCAGCGACCACTCACCCACCCTGTCTCATTGCCTTCTGTGAGCACATCACACGAATACTGTCCTTACAACCGGCAATCTCTGTGCCTGGCTCCTTTCTCCCGGGATGTAGCAGGCATGTGTCAGTTCATCCTTTTTGTTGTAGAGCTATGTCATTTTCCCTACCCATTCACCAACTATCGGTCAGTTTTCCAGTTGTCCCCCCCCCCCCCCCTAAAATACTATACATTTTTACCTTGTTTCCCACATAGAATATCAATTCCAGGAGGCTGGACATTTTGTTCACCTCTGTACCCCCAGCACTTGCACTGTGCTGGACACATTGTAGGTACTCAATATTATGCTGCTGGGATGAGTGAGAATCAAGATAACTTAAAGATAATAGCAAGGGCTGTGCTGGCCGTCAAGCAGTGGAGAGATAAAATGACGGGACTCTGGAGACAGCAAGCACTTAAGGAAAGGAATGGACTTTGGAGCAGAGACCTGAGTGCACAAAGCTGATTACTACACATTCACTGCCATCCCTAGGCCCCAGGCACCTGCTTCAGGTATAGGCTACCTAGCTGCTGGCAGGGCTGGGCTGGAGAGAACCGTAGACAGCTTAGCCTGACAGTGACGGGAGCAGGTGGCTCAGCCCAGTGTGGGGAGGGAAGGCTGGGTTCTGCCAGCTGCCCCTTCCCCTGAGCAAGGTGCTCAGATTTGAGCCACACTCCGTGTGAATCCCAGCTCTAGGCTGTTCATTGCTGAATTTGCCCCTTGTCATTTTACTTAACTGTTTGATCCCTCAGTTTTCTCATCTGTAAAACAGGGACAGTAACAATATCTACTTTGTATTTTTAAAAAGCCAAAACATGATTCCTCTGGCTCAGCTGGTATGGCTCAGTTGTTGAGCACTGACCTATGAACCTAGAAGTCATGGTTTGATTCCCAATCAGGGTACATGCCCAGGTTGTGAGCTGGATCCCGTGTGGGATGTGCAGTCAATGATTCTCTCATCATTGATGTTTCTCTCTCTCTCCCTTCCTCTCTGAAATCAATTTAATATATATTGTATATATATGAATAAGCACTCCCTCTGTGCCAGCACAAGTTTAGAAAACTAATAATCTGATTCTTACCTTTACCCCATATGGTAACTGTCATTTACAGATGAACTTGAGGCACAGGGCAGCAAAGCAACTGTCCTTAGAACATCCCACTACTAAATGGTATAGCTGGGCTTCAAATTCAGCAGCCTGGTCCCAAGTTCACAGTCTTCACCCTTTTAGACGGCTTGTCATCAAGCCACAGAGGGGCCGCTAAAGTGAGTAATAACGCATGAAGCCCTTGGAACAGTGCCTGGCACGCAGTAAGCACACAAGGAGTAAAAGTGTTCTCATAGCATACAGGTCACGGGGAGCCACTTTCCCTCTTGTTTCTTCAGAAGCAGGCATCTGACCCTTTTGGGGGAAGCTGATGACAGCTCTAGTCCGGGGACATCTGCAACTGCCCACACCAACTCCCATCCACACAGCCCCACTTCACTTGCCAAGGCTGGAGGGGAGTGGGTTTTTTTGTCTTGCAGTTAACTGCTCCCCATTATGCACAGAGGAAAAGTTAGGCGGTGCTAGGGAGGGGCTGAGGCAGAACTGAAAATTCTAAACAAAGGTCTGGAGGGACTCGGCATTCCTTTCGAGCCCACGTCCCACTGCCCCCCCTAATCCCTCCCCCCCACACACACACACTTTGGACACACCTCTCATCACACAGTTGGACCCATGTTCCTGGGAATGTGCAGAAGGCATTCCCTATCCCAATCTAGCCAATTTTTCTCAGCAGCCCTGGAGTCTACCTTGAAGAAGCTTATGGGGCAGGCCAGGCGAGCAACTCCAAATACAGCTCCCCCAAAGTTCAGGGCCTGTCAGAAACAGGGGCAGCTAATCAAAGGGTTAATCACCTTTCAACAGGGGAAGGGAGTGCATGGTAGTACTGGGTGCTTTTGACCCCAGAGTCTCAAGCTCAGGCTTTCAACTTTCGGGGTCCTTGGCCTCACTTTTATGCTTTCACCTAGCACAATCATGGCCCTAGCAGCTCCTCAATTTCTGACAGCAGCTCCAGCAACTCAAGACATGGAAGTGAAGATAAAGGACTTGTCCCTCCCAAGAGGGTGCCTCTCTCCTCTCCTGTTCCCACAGTCCCACCCTGCAGAGATTCACAGAAGCAACCCAGTCAAGGTCCAGAGGCCCAAGTTAAAAAAAGGTAAAGAAGGCTTTCCACTGACGGGCCTGGGCTAGGCTCATTAAATCTTCAGGTGTCTGGTGGCCTCCAGTTTGCAGGCAACTGTGAACCGCCCGCCATCCCTGCTTCTCCAGCGGGCCTGGCCTGGCCCCTGTGGGCAAACGCACAGCCACCAAAAAGAGGCTACCCAAGCTGGGCTCACCAAGGTTTATTGTTTCCAGAACAGAGGCCGCCTGCTGGGGGAAAGCCAGTGCCCCAGGGGATCTCTGCAACTGGGGTGGGGGCGGGGGCAGAACGTCTCAGGCTGGGAGGCCATGGCAAAGGCGGGGCTGGCAGGAGGCCCGGAGATGAGCCGGCAGGTGGTTGAGAGATGAGCCTCCTGGAGCAGCAATCAGAAGCGGGCGCGCACCCCTCACCTTACTAGGTGGAAGGTGAGCCAGTACATGAGTAGAGGCTGCGCTGCTGCCACAGCCATGGTCAGGTACATGCGCAGCTGGTTCCTTGCTCCGCGCACGGGGACTCCCTCGGCCGCAGCCTCCGCCAGGATCTTCAGCCGCAGCGTCCGGATCTGGGGCCCGTCGAGGTTACCCTTTAGCCAGTGGGAGCCCCTGGACACTTTCAGTCCCTGCCCCTCTGTGTTCTCTCCCTCCACAGGGGCAGCTGCGCTAGTCTCCACTTCTGGGGCTCCTTGGCTTCCCCCAAATCTAATAGATGGTGGTGCTCTTCCCAAGGCCTTGAGAAAATGTTAGGGTTCAAACCTAGGGCAGGCCCCTGAGTTAGGGAGGAACTCCACTGTGATTACCCTGTCTAAACGGGGTGGCCAGGGGTGGCTCTGGTTGCTATCACTGTTTATGCTGGCCAGATGATAATTTTTAACACAAACCAGAATGCCTTTTTAAAAAATCTTGTAAACATCTTAAGTCAAAATTTATCTGATGATTAGACGTGGCCCATAAGTTACCCGTTTGTGCTCTCTGCTTCTCACACTAAGTCCTCCAAGTATCCCGAGGTGCAGTTATCACCCCCATTTTACAAAAGGGGAAACTGAGATTGAAAAGGAGAAAGTGATCTTCCCAGGATCCAGGTAAGCTTGGGATCAAACCCAGGCCTAGTTTACCTAGCACCCCCACCAAGAGCCCTCAAACAAGCTACTTCAGGAGTGCTGAAACTTTTTCATCTTAAAATTGTGGCAGGAAAGTCCATGTCAGGAGAGTGCTGTGTAGGTGAGCACCCGCCCACCCTAGCAGTCCAGCTGGATGCTTTCTTCCTTTAGGCCCTAGCTTGGACACCCCTCTTCCAGGAGGCCCTGAACCCCAAGCTGTGGCACCCACTCCAGGGCTCCTCAGTTCAGCTATGCAGCTCTGGTCTAAACTCTCCACCTAACATCCTCTGTTTGGATGTCTTCAGGGGAACCCAATCTCTCAAGGGACCTGTGTCTTCAATTTCATGCTCCTTTGAGCCCCAACTTACCATGAACACAAAGATCGACATGCAGCACCAGCCCAGCACCAGGTAGTAGCCAATCTTTCCAAAGAGCAGGCCCATGAGGATCCCGCCAATCATCCTGGAGGAAGGGGGGAAGGCTGATCTGAGGAAGTGACCCAGGGCTGGGGCTGTTTGTGGAGAGGAGATGGTAGTACTCACCCAACATATTTGTAGCCCAAGAAGGCCACCAGGTCGATAGTGGTGAGGTCGGTGTTGACAGTGACCAAGTAGAGGCTGAGCAGGATGGCCAGCACCTCCAGTGTCAGCCAAGCCAACGCCGAGCTGGCCTGTAACCCTAGGAGGTCTGGAGAGAACCTGCCGGCACCCAGGCTGTCATTGGATTGGCCTCCTCAAACCCTCCCTACACATCCACTTGGGGACAGCCTGTATTGGGTGGGGCTGGAGACCCAGCAGTGACTAAGGTGGATCTGGGCCTGGTCCTTATGAAAGTTCCACTTCAGGAAAGGTAGATCTGTCCTAAGTGACACCATAAACATGTCAGGGATGCAACTGGGGAAGCACAAGGCAAGGGAAGTGCCTGACCCAGTGGGGAGGGGTTTCAGATAGGGCTTCCCAGAGTGACACCTGCCTGAGGCCTGAAGGAGTAAGAAGCTGGTTGCTCTCTGCCATTTTCAAATGATAATTATTTTCAGTGCCACAAAGGAAATGAACAGGGGCCTATGAGCAAGAGGTGGAGGCTTGACCCCAGCCTGGGGTGGTGGGAAGACTTCCTCAAGGAAGTGACATTGGAGTGGAGACACCCTGAGTGAGCAGATGCCCAGCAGGTGATGATGTAGGGGAGGAACATGCTCCTGAACAAAGGAAACGAGATGTGCAAAGGCCCTGGGATGGCAGTGCTAGGCCTGGTGGAGGATGGAAAGAGGGCCAGAGGGCCCTCGTGGAGGGCAGTGCAAGGCTAAGAAGCTGGGGCTTGGTCTAGGGCCTAGGGAGCTATGGACAGCTTCTGAGCAGGTTGGGATGTGTCAGGCCTGCCTCTCAGATAAGACCTTCCTGGCTGCTGTTAGAATCAGGGTACAGGAGGCTGTGTGGTCAGAGCAGCTGGTTAGGAGTGGGAGAGGATGAGACTAGATCTGGTGGTGGAGGCCAAGAAGGATGGATTTAGAGAATCACCCTGCACAGAGAGGGTGACACCTAGAGAGCACAGTGGGGCTATTCTGAGAGAGGGAACCAAGAGACTCTCTCAACTGCCCTCAGCCCTCCAAAGCCCAAGCCACCTTACCCCTTGAGTCCTCTCTTACCTATCCTGGGTTCCCAGTGCCAGGCCAGCCACCAAGATGTAGGTGATAAAAGCCATAGCTATAGGAAACAGACACATAGACACACATCAGAGGAAGGACCATCTGCGCCTCTAGGTACCGAAACCTCTGCCCTAGATATGCCCACCCAGAGGGAGGAGGGTGCAGGGCAGTGGTGAATAGGGTGAAACCTGGAATGTAGAGGTCCGGAGCATTGACATCAAAGCGGGGGGCCACTGGCGTGTCCTGCTGGTACTGCACCTCCCAGTCCTGTGGGGACAGTAGGGGAGCAGACAGAACCCCCAGAACTGGGCTCCTCTACCTTGCTTACAGGCCCTCTCTTAAGGCGAATCACCCACCCTGCCCCTCATGCAGGCCCCAGACTCTGACTCAACCCCCATTCACTGCCTCCTACCCAGAGGCTGTCTTTCCCTCTGACCGTGGATGGTCACTTTAGTAGGCGGTGCTCTGACCTGGTGCAGGTAGGGGAAGAAGAGCAGGCCCAGCTTTTTGCCCACATACAGGGTGTCCACAGCGAAGTAATACTTGAGCTTGGTGACAGGGATGAAGCGATCGATCTGGGAAGGCAGAGCTCTTCCTGAAGCTCTGGCCTCATGGCCCCAGCCTTCCTCCCTCCTCCCACCAGCCCAACCCACTCACATTCTTATCCACCAGCTCCTTGCCCTGTGCGGCTAGGCTGCTCCCATAGGCCATGGCCATGTTGGACACAGGATCAGCTAGGAAGGCTGCCTGGGGCGAGGCAGAGGCTGTAGGGTAGCCCAGGCCACTGGGTCCCCGCTGGGCTCCACAGCCCTGGCTCTGAGCCGCACTTGTGTCATCAAAAAGCTGGTGGGGGTCAGCCATGCCCTGATGGGGCACAGGGATCCTCCGCTTTGAAGCTGCAGGGGGAGAGAGGTGGATGCTTCATTCATTCTGTGGGCTGATTTTCTGCTTGCCATCCATCCATCCATCCAAATAAGAATGATGATTTTGCTAGCTATTATGCACAGAATGCTATACTAAGCTTTCTACAAGCAAGTTCTCTGTCCGTATCCCTCTTCATGTTTCCCCCTCGCTCATTCAGCTCCAGCCACATCGGCTTTCAGTGAGCAGACCAGGCATACTCAGAGTCCCAGCTGGTGCTGAGTTCTGTAGATATAAATGAAGCAGCGGAGGGGGAATGCCATCTATGGATGTGCAGTTATATACAGGATAGTGGGGGAAGGTCCCATTGAGCCAAGACCTCAAGGAGGGCAGTGAGCCATGAGGACATCTGGGGAAAAGAGCATTCAGGCAGAGGAACAGCCAGTTCAGCAGCCCTGAGCTGTCACAGAACTCAGCACCAGCTGGGATACTAAATGTTTTAGTTCTTTTTTCCCTTGTCTACCCACAAAAGTGGGAATCTTTGTTTTGTGCATGGCTGAATCCTGTACACAGCACTTGACAAAAACCTACTAAATGAATCAGTGGCTATCCCCATTTTACAGATATGGAACCCGAGGCCCGGACAAGCTAAATTACTTGTGCAAAGGGCCAGAGTGAGGGAAGAGCAGGAGTCCAATCCAAATTACCCAATAAATATTACAATAATTCAACCCCAACTGAGCACTAACTACATAGCAAGCCATGTTCTAAACACTATGGATTTAATCCTCACACCAACCTATTTATGTTGATGCTATTAGCACCCCCATTTTATAGACGGGAAAAGCAAGCCCCAGAGAGGCTCAGGCCCCTGCCCAAAGTTGTACAGATAAGATGAGGCAGAGCCAGGGTTCAAGTTTTTAAAAGGCTCTTTGGCTTCATTTTGGCGATAGAGGAAAGGAGGAATTTACTGATGGTCCAGGTGGGAGACCAGGATGGAGAGTGGAGACTGAGGGGAGGGGAATGGGCTGCTTCTGATAGATTTTGGAGGCAGGTGGGAGGGCCAGGACTTGCTGGAGGTGTGCTTAATTGGGGAGGGGTAAGAGAAAGGAGATAGGAATATGGAGATGACCAATTTGAACCCAGCACTCTGACTCCTAAGCAATAAGCAATGCTGTGGCAGCCAATATTCCTTGAGTTCCTTCTATATGCAAGGCACCATTGTGGGCCCAGGAAAGAGGGTGATAGGATTACAATGGATGGGGTAGGAGGCAAGTCATCTGCATCGTGACTTTCTCTGTGCCTCAATTCTCTCCTCTGTAGAGTGAGTTAATAGTCCAAGGCAAAGTAACACTCATAGACTCCTCAGCCCTTGGCCTGGCACCTATTGTCAATTACAAGCCTCTCTGCTCTTCATCACAATTATTTGTAGCTGGAAAACTGACTCAGGTGTCCTGAGTCCCAAAGAACACAGCAGTGGTTCTGGCCCACTTGTTCTCAAGTTCCACTTCTCTTTTCCTCTCTCATTATGGACTGAAGGGTCACTTCCTGAAAGCTTTGGTGTGAGCCTGTCCTCCCTCCTTTTCACCCCTCAACCAGTGGCATTTGGGGTCCTGCTCCCACTGGCCTCTAAAGGCTCTCTGCACCACCAGGTCCATTATTCTGCTCTCATTCAACTCAAGTCCTCACAGCACTAAGTGCACTGTCCCAACTCTTGGCTTCTGAGACACTGTGCCTGTCTTTTTCTCTTTTCTGTCTGAGGCCCACAAATACCTACTTAGCACCCCTGTGTTAAGCTCTGATGCAGGTAGCAATGATCAAAAAGACAAAAACTCTTGCCTTCATGGACCTGATGGTCTCCCGATCTCTCTCTCTCTCTCTCTCTCAATCACTGACTTATTTTCAGCTCCCTGGAATGTGTGACCCAATTCTCCATCCTTGCCCTGTCTTCTGCCTTCACCTAGGGCAATCTCACCCACACTTACAACTTTCACAGTTTTAGTCTCTGTCTTTGGCTACCACTTCTCTCCTGTAACCAGACCCAGGTAGACCACTTCTTGGCAATGACCTCTGGTTGCCCCTGGGCCCTAACCTCAGTCTCCAAACCCTTG
Organism: Antrozous pallidus; assembly: GCA_027563665.1. NCBI lineage: Eukaryota > Metazoa > Chordata > Mammalia > Chiroptera > Vespertilionidae > Antrozous > Antrozous pallidus. The sequence goes on along the minus strand of CM050525.1, from coordinate 22,280,698 downwards.
ATTCCCCTTCTGTCTGACATCCAACCAATCAATCGCTATTTCTTGCCCACTATGTCTCAATGTTACCCTCCCCTCTCAGACTATATAATCTTGCACCTGACTTAAATGTCCTCCTATCCATTCTTTGCTGCACCAGCCTTCTCTCTAGTGAAAAAGAGAACATTTCCTTGTCTTCTGCCTAAGATGAGGACCCACTGTGTTTTGAATAAAATCCTAATGCCTATGAGACCCTGCAGGACCCAGCCCTGCTAACCACCCTCTTTTTTTTTTTTTAAATATATTTTATTGATTTTTTACAGAGCAGAAGGGAGAGGGATAGAAAGTCAGAAACATCGATGAGAGAGAGACATCGATCAGCTGCCTCTTGCACGCCCCCTACTGGGGATGTGCCCGCAGCCACGGTACATGCCCTTGCCGGAATCGAACCCGGGACCCTTCAGTCCACAGTCCAACGCTCTATCCACTGAGCCAAACCGGTCTCGGCTAACCACCCTCTTTTACTACCTTACCCCTCCTTGGGGCTCACTGCATCTCAGTCACAATGGCTTCCTCTCAGACCCTGACCCTGCCAAGCTCCTAGCCTCTACAGGCTTTTTTAAAAAAATTTTTTTTCTTGATTAGGGAGAGGGAAAGAAAGAACATCGATGAGAGAAACATCCATCAGCTATCTCCTGCAAGCTCCATATTGGGGATCAAGCACAAACCCTGACGAGGAATTGAACCTGGGTGTCTGGGACAGTGCTCAACCAAGCCACACTGGCCAGGGCCCCCACTAGCCCCCTCCCCGCCCCCAATAGGTTTTTGAACATCCATCACCTTGGAACACCTTCCCACTATTGACAACTGCCAATGTTGCAGTCAGGTCTCAGCTCAAATGTTTCCTTCTCAGAGACCTTGCTCATTCCTCAGTATAAACACTAGCCCCACCTTGCTTTTTCTCATAATGTCCAGCGATTCTCTTTTCCCTTCTGAGCACTCATCGCAATTCATTTGTCTTCTTGTTTACTCAGCACAGGCCTCCAATGCTTTTCCCTCACTACAAATCCCCTTCTTTGAGCTAATGAGATGTACCTCTTCCAGGAAGCTTCACTGACACTCCCAGGCTGGATCACATGCCTAATCTGGACAACCACAACACCTCCATCCCAGCCATAATCACCCTGATTGGGCTTCCCTCTCCCTGGCTCTAACCCACCTGCCTGTGCTGCTGCTTTCATCAAATGTCCATCACTCAAGCCTGCAGCTGTCTTCTGCTCTGTACCAGTAGCTCCCTGAGGACAGGAACCTGTTAGGCACTGCTGTATTTGCAGCATCACCTACCACAGGACCAGCGAGGTACCTTATTGATGGTTGAAGGGAGGAATGAGCGCATCACACTGTCTCCCTCAACAGAGAGGCCCCCTCAAAGGCCAAGTCACATCCTGATTATTCATTTTATGGCTCTAATTAGCCCCCAAATTATCTAGCTGCCTTGATTGTTTCTGAGTTTAGTGACTGTCTTCCTACCAAACTCAGAAACAAATAAGAGTTAACAATAACCAGTGCTATGCTGGTCACTACCAGGTACCCACATTCCAGCACAGGGCTGGGCACAGGGGAGCTGAGGCAGGATATGTTGAATGACTAGATGAGATGCACGCACATTCACGGAGATTAGACATACAAATCCATAAAGATGGAAAAAAAAGGGGTTAACAGCCAAATAAAAACAGGTTCAAATCTAAATAAGGGATAACCATGGCCCTCTTCGCTCAAGGAGGGCTACGAACCCTGACCTAAGGCAAAGACGACAGCCCGTGGCTACAAAGGGGGAAGGGGTAGGCTGACTGCTTACTGCAAAATCAATGAAAGTCGGGCTTTTCTGCACATCATACAATATCCTACTCAAAGTTGTTTTCTTTCAAAATAATATCCTAAGGGGGAAAATCGACCCCAAAGCGCCCCTACCCGGAGCTGGCACCGATGCGGTGAACACCTCGAAGCTCCAGATCCCTGACTTCCTGATCTCCGACCTGCAGCGACCTCGCCAACCACCGAGGCGGCCCCGCCACACCCCGCCCACCTCATCACCTCGGCGGGCCACGTACGCCACTTACGCTGCCGGGGAGTCCCCGCCGCCACCGAGCCCGCTGGATACATCCCTCGTTGCTCCCACCGCTGCCCCAGCCGCGGTTTGAAAGGTGTCCGCTCGGCTCCCGTAGCCACGTCTCACTGGCGACGCGACAGCCAATAGGCGTGACGGTCGTTCAGGGGCCACGCCCTCTCGTGGAAGCCTGGACGCGTTTGCTGTGACGTAAGCCGAGTCCAGACCCGAGTGGCAGGAAGGCGGAGCAGGGACTGACCCGAGGAGTGAGTGGTGTCTTGCATGATGGGAAATGTAAGTGTTGAGCGAAGAGGCGGGTAGGAAATGGAATTCTCCACGGACCGACGCTCAATTTGGGTCGCTGAGAGCACGCGGGAACCAGGGAAGGGTGTGGCGCAGGGAAGAAGAAATCCATTTGTATTCCCAAGGAGCTAAACGGAGTGGTGTAGACTCTGCCCTTTACAGTTTTGGCATATCTTAGATATTAACGTGAATGTTTAGAGTGAGAAAAGGATGCTCAGCAAGTTAGGTGGTGAGAACCAAGATGTCTGTCTTGGAATATATCTTTACATATTTTCCCAGAAAATGATAAAAAATGCTTTGCGTTGTGCCCTGGTTTTCCCAGTCCTCCAAAAACATTTTACACGTCCCCTCATCCCCCCTGCAACTCACAGCACACACAGGCACACCTGCAAGTGAGAAGCCCAGAGAATTAAGCTTCCTTAGTCTCTCCTCTTTTGTCTTTCGGTATTCCCATGTATCTCACTTGGTCTCCCCCTTTCTCTCCCCTCCAGCTTCCTGTTTTCTGTCCCATACTTTCCTCCATTTATCTCAGGCAAAGATAATGGTAGAAGTGACTTCCGGGCAATGATAGCACTCCGGAAGAATGTCAGCAAGTGACTCTGTCACTGTGGCTTTCCCTTTCCTCCCAAGACATTGCCTTTTCTGGGAACCTTGAGGACTGTTCTAGTCTCTCAGTTACGAGTAATGGCTTAGTCGCGGGCTTTCTTTGTGAGGTGTCCCCATTCCAGTTCTGAACCTCTTGTTTAGCATCTGCCCTTTGGGCTCCATCACTATTTTCTCATCCTCTGAATACTTTTATTAGTAAGCAAGTATTTTAGCTTTGTGGTACCTTATATTCGTTCGCATGGTCACACCTTACCAGTTTTGTGACTACTCAATTGTTAAGCCTAAAATTTCTCATTTGTTTAATGAATAATAGAGGAGGGGTTGAGATACAAGCTTATGTGTCCATAGGGCCTGACATATTGAAGCCTTTGATTACTGGCCCCTACTGTTGCTGTTGTATTATCAGGTGTCTCTTCGTGTGAGTTCTAAGCCCCAAGTTGGGTTCTTTCCCAAGAGCTGCCACAGTTTTATAAATAGGACCATCTGGGTGTGTCTGAACTAGTCCCTGAGCCCCACTCCTTGGCCAGTCAGGTGTAGTTGGGATCTGGGGTTGCCCTCCGGAAGGCCATCAGAGAGGGGGATGTGAGGAAATGTACAGAGGGAGCAGGGAAGGAAAGATCCCTCCTCCAGTGAAGGTGTGGATCTGTGATTCTGCTTGGAAAAGAGACCCTGGCTCTTTCCTGTTCATCCGTTCTCTCTCACTTCAGATATTTCCTTCCTCCAGAGAGAAAAGGACTGGGATAGAAAGTCAGAAACATCAATGAATCAGCTGCCTCTTGCAACCCCCTACACCCCCCGCCCCCTCGCCCCACACACACACTGGGAATGTGCCCACAACCAAATCGAACCTGGTCTTTCAGTCTGCAGGCTGAAACTCTGTCCGCTGAGCCAAACCAGTTTCGGCCCTCCGGAAGCTCTTGATTTTTCAAAAGCTGCGGTAGTCACCTCCTCTGGGCCGCACAGTCCTCTAGGCATCCTCCATCCCAGCCTTGGTCATTTTGCCTGTGCTTCTTTCTGGGCTGTCATTCTGTTGAAGTGCTGGGAGTCCCCTGAAGGCAGGTTCCAGGACTGTCTTGGTTACTGCTGTTTCCCCAGGATCACTCAGCAAAGGGCCGGGCACAAAGTGGGTACTGAGCAAAGATTTGGTGAAGAGCTAAATATCCCGATTTGTCTGTAAAGACGTGAGGACGCCTGCCCCTGTGGTGTCCTTGGTTGTGACTTAGGCGCCCCTTCGGTGGAAGCAACCCCACTCCAGAGCGCAGGACTTGGCGAATGGAACGAGGGCTGGACGTCAGTTTCGGCCCTTGTCCCCTCAGCCATGCACCCTGATGAAAAGCACGATCTTTGTAGCCCAGCAAGATGGGCCGGAGGAGACAGGACGCGACTTCTCGGTCCTTGAGCAGAAAAGAGAGTTCGGACTCTTTTTGACCAAAGGAATTAAGACTCCAGGGACGCAGAGAGGGAAGGAATGAAGGAAGGGCAGAATGACCCACTCTTTCCATCCTGTTAGTCCCCAGGGTGCCTGAGTGCTGAGCTCCACCCTCTTGGTGTTAACACCTGGCGGTGGGGCGTGCCGCAGTTTTCCGGAGGCGGGGCGCTTCTTCCTCCCTCTCCTGCCCCTCCCCTTCTCCCCTGGTTCCTCTTTGGGGAGCTGGAGGCATTGCTTCGAGCTCCCGGAACTAAAGCCTGGCGCGGGGCCACCAGGAGGCGGGGGCCACGTCAGCGGGGCGGCGGGGCTCGGTGGGAACGGGGAAGTGCCATGCGGCGGGGTGCGCTCCTGGCGGGCGCTCTGGCCGCCTACACCGCGTACCTGGGGCTGGGCGCGCTGCTGGTGGCGCGACTGGAGGGGCCGCACGAAGCTCAGCTTCGCGCGGAGCTGAAGATGCTGCGGGAGCAGCTGCTGCAGCGCAGCCCGTGCCTGGCCGCCCCCGCTCTGGACACCTTTGTGGAGCGAGTGCTGGCGGCCGGCCGGCTGGGGCGCGCTGCGCTCGCCAACGCCTCGGACCCCGCCTGGGACTTTGCCTCCGCTCTCTTCTTTGCTAGCACACTGGTCACCACCGTGGGTAGGTGAGCGCCGCCCCAATCCCCATACCAGCAAGAACCTACCCCCAGGGGCACTCGGGAGCCCTCAGGAGATGATCTTGTCCCAGCGGATCACTCAAGTCTGTTCTGGTCCCAGGATCCCCTCAAAACCCCTCGGAGAGAATCCCGGGGTCCACAGTCGTGGGATCGGTCTCCCTCAGGAAGGCCCCATCCAAGCCTCTCCTCCCAGCAGGAAAACACCCAGATCTCCAGGATGAGGGCTGTACTCAGTACTTGCCAGGGAGGTCTAGGACATTGTTCCTCTGCCTTACTCCTTGGAGACATGGCCCTCAGGCCCCTCTGGGCCTAGGACCTGGGACCCTGGGCCTGAGACCCTCACCCTCTCTGGACTCCAAAGACTTCTGCCCTTCTCTCTGGTCTCATAATGCCATCCCTTGAAACAGTATCTCTTGACCGACCAGATAGATCTTTCCTGGAGTCTTTTGGGAAGCCCTGTCCTAATCTTCTCCTGACTTTAGTGCCCAGAGAGAACCCTGAGTCTCCAGACCACCTCAGGGTGCCGTCACAAAAGACCTTACTTGCCAGTAGAGATCCCTCAGCCAGGACCTGGGGCCTCCCTCTGAGAGGGCCCCTCCTCTGGATCTGGACCATTACCCTGAAAGGGGCCTGCCCTCCCTCATACTCATACTTCCCAGCAGGTAAGCCTGACTCCCTCTCCACACACCCCATTCCATCTTGACATCTCCCTTGTATTGGGGAGCCCTCAATGCAGAGTTTTCTTCCAATAGACACTGGTTTTCTCTGGACCTGGAGTTCCATTTTAGCAGCCCCTAGCTATGGATGTATGAGAGGGAACCACCGTGGAGGGAGCTAGATTTTCTCCAGAAGCCCCCAACCAGGACTCCCTCCCCTCCAGTCTCAAAACTGGCTCTAGCAAAACCCCTACTGCTTGCCCTAACCGGTTTGGCTCAGTGGATGGAGTGTTGACCTGCAGACTGAAGGGTACCCTGGGTTCGATTTTGGTCAAGGGCATGTACCGAGGCTGCGGGCACATCCCCAGTAGGGAGTGTGCAGAAGGCAGCTGATCGATGTTTCTTTCTCATCAGTGTTTCTAATTCTCTATCCCTCTCCCTTCCTCTCTGTAAAAAATCATAAAATATATTTAAAAACCAAAAACCCCTACTGCTTTCCAAACCAGGGTCTTCCCTTAGGGGCCTCTTTGAACTCAAGAACCCCAGTTGAGACTCATCACTCTCTGGACCCTTGACACTCAACAAAAGCCCCAGGACCACTTAGACCTTCTATCAGGGACCCCAGTGCCCTCCACACAAACTGTCATTGAGAGCAGAATCCCCCCCCCCCCCCCCCACACACACACGATACCAGCCCAGAAACTCTGCTCTCTGCACCTGCTATCCCTGTTCAACCTGGATTTCCCAAGAAAGGGAATCTTCTAGGGTCTAGGAAACACTCCAATCTCTAGACTCACAGCTGGGAACTCCCTTTTTACTCTAACACTGCCACAGCCTGCTTTGGGCCTGAAATTCTCCGCTCCAACAAGGATGCTCCAGGCCCCCTGGATCCCAGAGCCCTCCCCATGTCCAGTCAAAACCATTACCACTTTCCACCCTTGGACCCAAGACACCCACCTTGTCCCATCATCCCCTTAGCATTGTCTACCTTCATCATGTCCTCTCAGGCATCCTCGGGCTCATAATCCCCCTCTGCCTGAGGAATCCTCTCCCAGTTCCATTTGTAATCCAGAAAATGCCCCCCACTGAGGCCTGTCACCTTTCCTCTGGATCCAGGATCCATTGCAAACCAGAAACCAACCTCCTCAGGTGGGACCAACCCCCTCCCCCGAGTCCTACCCTAGACATCCCTTCCCACCTCAGCAGTTGCAGACCTGGGAAATCCCTGTTGTCAAGGCTCTGCTGGTCCTTTCACATCCCCTCCCAAAAGCTCCCTCTTCCTCTCTTTGCTTGGAATTTTGCCTAGGGGTGAGGAGAAAGGGGGGCTGGGGCAGGCCTAGCAGACTCCTAACTCCGCTGTGCCTACAGGAGCAGGTGGCCTTTACCTTTGGTGCCGTATCCTGTGGACCAGGAAACCAAGTCCCCGGTCAGCAGGACTGTGTGCTCCTCTTACACTCTGTTCCACTGGCTAGGCCTGCCTGACCTGCTGCTACGCTTCACTGGGTCACATGAGTGTCTCCATCAACATCCTCCCAGATCCTGGCTTCTGAGAAATTGTCCCAAGAAGGACAGATGAAGAAGCCAAACTCAAGGCATGCACAGCCTGGGTTTGGATTTCTGCTCAGCCCACTGCTCAGCTCTAGGCCTCAGTGTCCTCCCACATCTGTAAAATGGGAATAATAACACTTCCCACTTCACAGTAATAACAAAACCTGGTAGAGGAGTTGCCCTGCATGGGCTTTAACAATCAGCACAACAGCCTTGTAAAGCAGTTACCATTAGTGGCCCTATTTTTTTTAAATAAATACACTGTATTTTTATTAATTTCAAAGAGAGGAAGGGAGTGGGAGAGAGAAAGACATCAATGATGAGAGAGAATCACCAACTGGCCACCTCCCGTACAGTCCCTTGGTGGGGGGCCGAGCCTGCAATCCAGGCACCTGCCCCAACTGGAATTGAATCTGATCTGGTTTATGAGTAGACCCTTAACCACTGACACACATGGGCCAGGTCTGACCCTATTTTTTTTAGCAATAGAAACTGAGGCCCAGAGAAGTTGGACAACTTGTCTGAGGTCACACAACTAGGAAGGTGTAGAGTAGAAATTTGAACCAAGGCAATCAGGCCTCAGAGTCCTATGCTCTTGACTAACACACTGCACTACTTTTTAAGCCTGCATGAAGAGGAGTGATGTGCATATACTGAAATGAAAAATTACTCAGATACTTGTTAAAAATTGTAAGTTGTTGCAATAAGGGAGAGAGACTGAACTCAATTCTGAATATAACAAAAACAGCTGGAGATAGAGAGCAGAGTGAGGGGTTCAGTGGACGGGAAAGTATTAAGGGACAGGGGAGCTGAAACCAGTTTGGCTCAGTGGATAGAGCGTCAGCCTGTAGACTGAAAGGTCCTGGGTTCGATTCCGATTAAGGGCATGTACCTTGGCTGCGGGCACATCCCCAGTAAAGGGTGTGCAAGAGGCAGCTGATCGATGTTTCTCTCTCATCAATGTTTCTGACTTTCCCTCTCCCTTCCTCTGTAACAAAATCAATTAAAAATTTTATATATATTTATTTATTTATTTTAAGAGACAGGGGATTTTTGTTTACTGGCTTAATGGGATTGTTGCAAAAGCCAAGACCTCAGCTCTCAAAGGTGGAGAATAAGAAATGTGATCAGATATCAAGAGTGGAGGAATTCTCCCTAAACTGACAGGGTTCTTGCTAAAACGGCCTAGTTGAGAGGAGCCTGACTAAAATTTGGTCAGGAGGAAGTCTTTGTCAGTTTGAAGGGCTGGGGATAATAACAGGTTTTCTGTGCCTCGGTTTCATTGGTATTAGTGGAAAGCCTGGAGCTCTGAATGTGTCTGAGAAATGAAAAGCCAAACGCCTTTCCGAGAGACTTCTTCCACAACACCTCTGGTCTTGTCAGGCCCAAGCCCTCTGAGAAAGGCCTGGGGTCTGGAACTGATCCGGCAGCCTTGTTCCAGTTGAGGCCAGGGATGGAGGGGTCAGCAACCCAGAAGCAAGCATGCCCGTAACTCTTTTTATGTCTTGCTAAATGCTATGCAATCTACCCTGGTAAGGTGGAAGACATTTTTTTATGAGCCCATTTTGCAGGACTCTGAGGACAGTCACTTGACCAAGGTCATGTAGGGAATAAATGGCAAAAAAAACTGATTCGAACTTTGCTCTTTGAGGTAGCAAGTTGAGACTCACTTAAGTTATTTGCAAATCTGGTATTTCAGCTGACTGCTGGGGTTTCTCCATTAAAACCTTTGTATTAATGAGGTTTGGAGCCATAAATGAAATACCTTAAATAATAGTTGTATAAATAAAATGGAAATTTATTTCTGGGATTATGCTACATAGTCAGAACTCCTCCATAACTCTCAATGCAAGGTTTTCGTTCCCAAGGTCACATCATGGTCCAAGGTGGCCACTCGGCTCCTGCCTTTCTGTCAGTATTCCAGCCAGCAGGAAGAAAGAAGAAAGAAGGCATCTCCCTCTCTTTTGTGGATTTTTTTTGTATGTTTTTTCTTTTTTTGTTGTTGTTAATCCTCAACCCTGGGGGAGGAAGGGAAAGAGCCAAAGAGAGAGAAACATTGACCAATTGCCTCCCACACATGCACCCTTGACCAGAACCAAGCCCGGAACCGTCAGTCCACGGCCTACACTCTTCACCACTGAGAAACCGGCTCGGGTGGCACCTCCCTCTCCTTAAGGACACTTCTTGGAACTTGTTTGCTTCTTTCTTGTATGCCTTATTGGTCAGAAATTATTCCAGTTACACCTAGCTGCATCTTATTTACGCAACTATTATTTGAGGTTTTTCATTCATGGCTCCAACCCTCATTAATACAAAGGTTTTAATGGAGAAACCCCATTGAAGAGTGAATGTCTTTTTCACATGTGGCCTTTTGTGCAGCGAAAGCCAGAGAGTCTTTTTTATTTTTCCCCAATTTTTTATTATGGTAAAATAAACACAAAATTTACCATCTTTACCATTTTTAAGTGAACACTTCAGGAATATTAGGTACATTTACATTGTTGTGCAATTGTTACCAGCATTCATCTCCAGAACAATTTTCATCTTGCAAAACTGAAACTCTACCCTTAAACACCAGCTCCCCATGTGCCCTCTTCCCAGCTCCTGGCAACCATTGTTCTACTTGTGTCTCTATGATTCTGACTACTCTAAATACTTCATATAAGTGGAATCATACAGTATTTGTCTTTCTTCGACTTGCTTTTCTCATTTAGCATAATGTCCTCAAGGTTCATCCATGTTGTAATGTGTCAGAGTTTCCTTCCTTCGTAAGGCTGAATAATATTCCATTGTGTATATTTACATTTTGTTTACCCATTCATCCATTGATGGACACTTGGCTGAGAAGAATGCTGCTATGAGCATGGGTGTACAGGAATCTCTTCCAGCCCTTGCTCTCAATTTTTTGAATATATAAAAATCAGATCCCTTTGTATGGGAGATGTATTCATCTGCATAATTCCACATGTTATTTTTGATCACAGGGCTGGATATGCAGTCTTTGGGTTAAAAACATTTTACTTCAATGTTAACCAGGCCCCTTACCATCATATCTCTGACCTTTTGGTTTGCTTTATTTGGGAAATAAGGATATTTTAAATTATACATTGCCAGAGTGAGCCAGTCTCACCTACACCTGAATTCCCCTGTATCATGTTTCTGTTTGCAGAACTCACACCCATGATCCTGTGGTCCTGTGTTCTCACAGCCCTCAGGAGGTCACTGGGGCTTGTCACACCCATTTTAGAGTAGAGGGAGCCAGACTTGAGCCTGCACCCTTCAATTATTATTTCAACACTGTGCCAGATACCAGGACTATCGCACTGAACAAAGCAAACAGAAGACCCTGCCCGCCTGAGATGGCACCCAAATGGGTGAGACAGAGAGTAGCCAAATAAGTCAATCATGTACTTTGCTAGAGAGTGTTAAGTGCTATGAAAATAGACCAAAAAAGTTGGGTGAGAAGGTGTAACAATTTAAAATAAGGCGGTCAGTGGATAGAACATCGGCCCACAGATTGAAGGGTTCCATTCCCATCAAGGGCACGTACCTTTGTTGCCAACTTCTTCACCAGCCCCAGTAGGGGCATATTCAGGAGGCAACCAATGGATGTCTGTCTTTCACATAGATAGCTCTCTCTGTATCTCTTCTCCTCCCTTCCACTCTCTCTAAATAAATCAATGGAAAAATATCCTCAGGTAAGGATTACAACAACAAAATAAAGGTGGTCAAGGAAGGCCTCAATGAGAAGGTGATGTTTGAACAAAGACCTGGAGAGGAAGGGAGCCCTGTGTAAACCTGAAGGAAGGGTGTTCCATAGGGAAAAAACAGATAGTGCAAAGGCCCTGAGGTGGGAGTGTATTTCCCTGCTGGTTTGTGTGGGGCCTCAGGGTCATGATGAGGACTTTGTCCTTCCTCCTGAGTGGGATAGAACCACCAGGAGGCTCTGAGCAGGGGAGGAACATGACTTAACACTGGTATTCACAGTGCCCCTCTGGCTGCATGGGGGTTCAGACTGTGGGGGCAAAGGTGGAGGTGGAGGAGGGAGGCCAGGGAGGAGACTACGGGGTAGACATGGACGTGGAGTGGGGTTAAGTGGATGGACTTGGGATCTATTTGACATTTGAGACAATGGGATTCACTGACAGAAAGTGGGTGTGAGTGATAAGGAAATCAAGGATGACCAGAAATGAAAGAGTGGGAGACAAGTTCAAGAGTAACATGAGGTCTTGGCTTAGGATGGCCAAGACCCCAAGTAGGTGCCAAATGGGCAGAAGGATTTCCCCATTACTTTCACAGGTTATGGGTACACAACACCACTGACTGATTCGGGCAAGGCCTTTTCCATTGTCTTTGCGCTCCTGGGCGTGCCAGCCACCATGTTGCTACTGACTGCCTCAGCCCAGCGCCTGTCACTGCTGCTGACCCATGCACCCTTGTCCTGGCTGAGCATACAGTGGGGCTGGGACTCCCAGCGGGTGGCCCGCTGGCACCTGGTAGTTTTGCTGGGGACCATGGTGACCATCTGCTTCCTGGTGCCCGCCGCAGTCTTTGCCCACCTTGAGGAGGCCTGGAGCTTCTTGGATGCCTTCTACTTCTGCTTCATCTCTTTGTCCACCATTGGCCTGGGTGACTATGTGCCCGGTGAAGCCCAGGGCCAGCCCTACCGGGCCCTCTACAAGGTGATGGTCACAGGTGAGTAGGGTGGTTGGCTCAGGACCCAGGACACAGCCTTGTCGTGGAGCGTGTGAGGGGAACCTGGCCTGTCTGAGGGGGGAGTTGAGGGTCACAGCCCCATTCTTGGGGCCCAGTAGCCCCTGGGACCTGCCTAGGTTCTGAGTTCACCCATGGCCCCTCTGCCGTCTTTGCAGCCTACCTCTTCCTGGGTCTTATCGCCATGGTTTTGGTGCTGCAGACTGTCCAGCATGTGTCTGATCTTCATGGCTTCACAGAGCTCATCCTGCTGCCCAGTCATCGCCCTGCTGGCTTCCATGAGGATGAGGACGATGGAGTGGACATTCTGGGTTCCCAGTCAGAACCACACCAGCAACTCACCACCAGCTCCCACACCAACTACGCCTCCATCCCCAGGTAGCTGGGCAGGCACCTTGCGGCTGGATGGACCTAGCCTGCGGCTGAGGGACCATGTGACCGGAGCTGACATACTAGACCATCGTGGGCACATGCCAGTGCTCCGAGAGCACTGCCACAGTTGTCCATCCTTTGTTGTATCTGTCCTGGCTCCCCAAGCACCTGCATTGCTTTGTTCTCCTGGCTCCTTTCCTCATCTCCCCCACATTCGTGCCTCTTTGGCTTTCTTACCACTTCTGTCTTTCCCTCTCAACGTCTCTTTTTTCCTTACTCTTTTACTCCATCTGCTTCTCTCAGCAACTCACCATCTTCAGTTCTACCAGGCTCTGGGCTCTATCATTTCGGACACTAGGTCGGTCACTACACCTTGGGCACGTGACAGTCCTTTGTGAACCTTCATTTCCTTGTTGTGGAAAGAACACAGGGTGGGGCAAAAGTAGGTTTACAATTATTCATAGGGAAAATAATACAATATTTAATAAATAATACAAGAATAAACTGTTTTATGTACTCACAATTGTAAACCTACTTTTGCCCCACCCTGTATATTAATTCACCCCAAATTCTTCTATGTTGGGTATTATTAGTGATGTAGCTGGGCTCTGTTCTCCTGGGGCTCACAGTCTAGTAACATAGACAGATGTCCCCACACAGTGAGACCAGAACTGGCAGGACTTTAATAGCAGAGTCAGCATGGTCAGCAGTGTGATGGAGAAAACATAGAATGCACCCCATACAACTTGGAAGGTCAGGGAGGACTTCCTGGAGGAAGGGACAACTGAGCTCACTATTGAAATATGAGTAGTAGTCAAGGGAAGAATGAGTAACTGATTTTCCTCAGGTGTCTCCAAGGAACAAGACCCATGCAGAGAGCCCTGCGTCCTAGAGTCTTTCTCAGCAGGAAGCAAGATCCCAGTCTGGATCCAAATGGCATGGAAGGCACTGTTCTTAGCCACAACCCTGCTGTAATAGCTGTCCCCATTTGTGGAGCTCTAAGTGCGTATTCTGTGAGCTTTGGAGCTAGCCTGCTTGGGCTTGAATCCCAACTCAGTTGCATACTGCCCATCTCCTCAGGCAGTCACTTCCCCTACACTTCTCAGGCCCTTCATCTGCAAAATGGCAGTAATAATAATAGTAGTTCACAAGATGACTTCACAGAGCCTGCCATGTTATTCCGTGATGTTTTGGCTAAGCCCTGTTTTGGCTGATTTATATGAGAAAATATCTTCTCTCCACAGATGAGGAAACAGACATAGGAGAGGAGATTCCTTGTTTTAGATACAGAGTTAGGAAGTAATAGATTTTCTCTCCCCCTCCCCCAACAGCAATAGCACTCACTGCCAAAGGCCCATTTGCTGAGCTGTTACCTCTCCCAAGCCCTGGGAAGGTGACAAGAGATGGACATCTGAGCCAGGTCTTGATAGTGAACAAGGGAATTCCAGACAGAAGGAACCATGTATGCAAAGGCCTGGAGGTAGGAGAGCATATTAGACATCAGCTTCTGGGACGAGTGTGGAGTGAATGGGAGAAGGATAGTGGCATGGTTGACATGGGCCCCTCTTAAGTGTTTTTAAATGATCAGCTTGGGAAACAGTTTCTTTCTTGAGGACACTAGAGAATTATGGCAGAGTTTCTACAAGAACAGGGTCATGGTTAGGTTTGTGCCTTAGGAAATCCCCCAGCTTTTCTGTTGATGTAGATGAGAGGGGGAGACAAAGGCTGGGTGCCCAGGGAAGACTATGGCAGGAACAAAGCAGAAGATCATGGGGCTGGACAGGGCCAACAGGGGGGGAGGGGGGTTCAGGTGGAGGGATGCTCAGAAGGCCAAGTGGACAGGCCATAGGCCTTATATACTTAGGGTAGGAAACAGGCCATGGAGAGGTGCAAGGGATGATCAGCTGCACTTGAGTTGGGGGCCTTGGAGAAAAAACGGGTTTGAGGGAAGATTCTGAGGCTAGTTGGGAACATGGTGAGCGTGGGGGGCTAAAGAAACCCAGGAGAGGATATCTGTGACTCAGAGTGGTTGAGGCTGGAGACAGATGCAGGAACCAAGGCATGAGGTAGGAGTGAAGAGAAGACCAGCCTTGAGAAATCAGCCTAAGGATATTTATATTTTATATCACTAAGGAAAGATCTTGGCAGCGGGTAACAAAATCCAGACTGGCACGAGGTGAAACAATGAGATGAGTGTATATTGCACATCACCAGAGTTGGGGAGAGCTTTAGGCATGATGCAGTGACAGCTCCAGGAGGGTCTTGGACCCCAGGTTCCCTCTCTGCTCTGCCACCCTCAGCTGACTGTTTGGCTCCTACATCGACTCCCCTTATTGCCCCAGAGTGGCTGCTGCAGGTCCAGGCATCACAACCAAATGAGGTCATTTTTAGTATAAGCAAAGAGGGGCATCTTCTTCCATGCTGTCTCTGGAAGCAAGAAAATCTTTTCCTGAAGCTTCCCAACAGACTTCCTCTTGAATCTCATTGCCCATCCTGAGCCAATCATTGGCCTGAGGAATTCAAGATTAGCTTAGATTCTTCAGGATTCCCCCTATTACCCAGAACTGTGGCTGGGAGGTAAGGTTTCAGTGTGGAGGCTGGTGAATACTTGAATGACATTGGGCTTCTATTAGAAAGACAGAAGAGTGGGAGGATGGATGGATATTGATTAACAAATCAGCCAAGACCATCATGTATAATTATGCAGGTTGGGACCGATAAGGGATGCCTGGCTGGCCTGGTAGACACAAATAGGGTCTGAAATTCAAGGCTAAATATGCCAAAAGGAGGCTTCTTTTTCTAAGTAAAGGGCCCATATGGTGACCAGTGTCCCTTCAACCAAAGTCCTCATACTGGAGAGAAGAGCTTACAAAGAAGACAGGAAAGGAGTTCCGGAGAGGAGTGGGAAAACCAGGAGGGTGAGGAGTATTGGTAAGAGAATGAGAGTATTTTAGTAAGGAAGAAGTTAACATTGTCAAATCATGCTAAAAAGGCACACAAGATTGTTTTAATAATAGTCATAGAAAACACATACAGGATTTACTATGAGCTAGGCACTGCTTCAAGCCCTGGATTTACTTACTCCTCTTATTTTTAAAAAATAATTTATTTACTCCTCTTATCAAGTGTTAGATATATTCTCACTACATTTTATAGTTGAGGAAAGGAGGCCCAGAGAGGTCAAATAATTTGTCCAAGGTCACACAGAAAGTGCAAAATGGGTTTGAGCAAGGTTTTGATTGGTCACCTTGTCCTATGGAAGTTCGGAAACACCTGAACTGCTGTCGAACTCTTTCTCAGCCTCCCAGTCTTCTGTCTCTTCACTGTGCTAAAGTCAGCAGCTGGATGGGGAGGTGGTTGTTTCTCCCCTTCTTGAAAAAGAAACCAGACCCTGTTCAGTTGAAGACATTTTAAAAAATGGTGCATACCACCCTAGCTGGTATGGCTCAGTGGGTAGAGCTTCAGTCTGTGGACTGAAGGGTCCTGGGTTCAATTCCAGTCAAGGGCACATACCGAGGTTGCAGGCTCGACCCCCCAGTAGGGGACATGCAGGAGGCAGCAGGTTAATGATTCTCATTGATATTTCTATGTCTATTTCCCATCTCCCTTCCTCTCTGAAATCAATAAAAAAATATTTTTAAAAAGGCTCATGCTAAAAATTCAAAAGACTGTACAATGGAAAGTCAATCTTTCCCCAGCCCTCAGGCTGTACTGACTGATTTCTCAGACGAATACCAGTAATATGCATGTGTGTCAGTGTCTTTCACTACACAGTGGTACCTAGTGTGCTGAGGTGTTTACCATTACAGATTCTGGAGGGAGAGGCCCTGGATAGAAATCAGAACTCAGAGAGAAACCAAGATGGCAGCATAGGTAAACACCTATCTTGCTGCCCCCACACAACAATTTCAAAACTACAACTTAACGACAGAACAAACATCATCCAGAATAACCAGAAAGCTGGCTGAGTGAAAATTCCACAAATAAAAGTTAAGATAGGACACTGTGACTCAGAGGAGTGGTGGAGGGCAGAGTTGAGGATACACGCAGAGTCAGAGGTTTGGAGCTGTGCATGCACGAGCAGATAGGGTGGGCGGCTGCAAACCTGGCTGGTTTTCTCGGATGGGGAGGGAGACAAAGGCATTCCACTGCACTGATTCCCCAGTACCAGGTGAGGTCTGGGGAACCCACACTCATACAGGGTGAAACTGGACAGTAAGAAGGAAGCACGCTAAAACTCGGGCGCTGCAGAGGTCTGCGAGCTTGCGGAGAGGGCGCATAAACTTGGGAAATGCAGAAGTGCGTGAGTGTGCAGAGAGGACTTGTGACTTGCTGTCTTGTTCAGGAAACCACCGGACTGCATTGTGTTACAACCCTGGGTGAGACTTTGGGTGTGCAGACTCATTTGGGGAGAGGCTGAATTGTCTGGCAGTGGTTAGAGCTCCGTGGCAGCTTTCTCTCAGAGGTGTGTGCAGCCATTACCACCAGGCACAGAGACCCAGGTGCTGCACAGGGTGGAGCTGACGGGAAATCAAAGCTGCCTGCTCAGCCCAGAGACTCTGCTCATCCAACCTGAGCACAGCTGATCCTCACAGCCAATTGACCTGGAGGTCAAACCCTCCTAGTGCTAACAACAATAATCTAGGCTTAACTTCAATGAGACTCTGCAAGCCATAGAGGGCTGCAGCAAGAGTATCCACCTCAGGTAACTGGGGAGGCTAAGCCACTGTCCCTTAGAGGACATCTACCACATAAAGCTAATCAACCAACTCAGGGAAGCAGCCACAATGCAGAGAAATGGAAATAAATCAGATGTGAAAGAAATGGAGGAAAATAACCGACTGGACATAGAGTTCAAAACCACGGTTATAAGGTTTTTCAAGAGGCTCCTAGAAAAGGCTGATGAACTTAATGAGACCTTCGAAGAAATGAACGAGACCTTCAAGGATATGAACGAGACCCTCAAGGATATGAAAAAGGACCAACTAGAAATTAAGCATACACTGACTGAAATAAAAAATATTATACAGCTGAGACCAGTTTGACTCAGTGGATAGAGTGTCGGACTGCGGACTGAAGGGTCCCGAGTTCGATTCCGGTCAAGGGCATGTACCTTGGCTGTAGGCACATCCCCAGTAGGGTGTGTGCAAGAGGCAGCTGATCGATGTTTCTCTCCCATCGATGTTTCTGACTTTCTATCCCTCTCCCTTCCGCTCTGTAAAAAATCAATAAAATATATTTTTAAAAATATTATACAAAGATCTAAAAGCAGTCTAGAGGACCGCAAGAACCAAGTCAAAGATTTAAAATAGAAAGAAGCAAAATCTACTCAGCCGGAAAAGCAAGAAGCAAAAAGAATCCAAAAAATTGAAGATAGTGTAAGGAGCCTCTGGGACAACCTCAAGCATACCAACATCCAAATTATAGGGGTGCCAGAAAAAGAGAAAGAGCAAGACAACGAAAACCTATTTGAAAAAATAGTGACCAAAAACTTTTCCCACCTGGTGGAAGAAATTGACTTAAAAGTCCAGGAAGCACAGAGAACCCCAAACAAAAGGAATCCAAAGAGGACCACAGCAAGACACATCATAATTAAAATGCCAAGAGCAAAAGACAAAGAGAGAATATTAAAAGCAGCAAGAGAAAAACAGTTACCTATAAGGGAGCACCCATACGATTGCCAGCGGATTTCTCAACAGAAATGATGCAGGCCAGACAGGAGTGGCAAGAAATATTCAAAGTGATGAACAGCAAGAACCTACAACCAAGATTACTCTATCCAGCAAAGCTATCATTCAGAATTGAAGGTCAGATAAAGTGCTTTACAGATAAGAAAAAGCTAAAGGAGTTTATCACCGCCAAACCAATATTATATGAAATGCTGAAAGGTATTCTTTAAGAAGAGGAAGAAGAAAAAGGTAAAAATAAAAATTGTGAACAACAAATACACATCTATCAACAAATGAATCTAAAAATCAAGTGAATTAAAAATCTGATGAACAGGATAAACTGGTGAATATAACAGAATCATGGGCATAGAGAGGGAATGGACTGACAATTCTTGGGGAGAAAAGGAGTGTGGGAGGTGCAGTAAGAGACTGGGAAAAAATACACCTATAGAAGAGGACAGTGTGGGGGGAGTTAAGGGCAGAGGGTGGGATGGGTACTGGGTGGAGGGGAGCTATAGAGGGGGAAAAGGGGAACAATGTAATTAATAAATAAAGGAAACAAAAAAACTAAAAAAAAAAAAAAAAAGAAGAAGAAAAGAAAAGAAATCAGAACTCTACCACGCCCAATCAGGGCAGGTGATTTAGCCTCCCTGGGCCTGAGTTTGTCAATCTGTAAAATGGGAGGATATTGGTACCTACCTCATGGGCTTCTTAGAGAATTAAGCAATTTAATATCTGTAAAACTCTTAGAACAGTGTCTGGTATTCATTAAAATATTAGCTAATCATTTCTGCACTTTGCTTTTTTATATGTTATGTATAATTTTATACACTTTTTCTAATATTCTCATTTCTGCACCTTGATTTTTTTCTTTCACCAACTCAGTGTAATTCATAGGTCATCCCAGAGACACCCAAGTAAATCTTAAATCATTTCTAATTTCTGCAGTGCCTCCTCTAGAACACACATCCCATAAATTATTCCAACATCTCCTTGATGGACATATGGGTGGTTGGCAGTTTCTGGCATAAAGGATGTTGTAGGGTGTATCAAGGTCTTTGAATCAAGGTCTAACAGAGGCATCTCCCATGAGGCTGTATATCTGAGCTGGGGTACTATGAGAAGACACTAATCTCTCCGATTCTGTTCAGGAATCTAGAATGGCTCAGGTACACAGCTGCTGAGTTTCCTCTCTCAAATGAAGTCATTCTTCCCTGGCCTGAGTGTGGGAGGACTAGGGGTGGGAGCCTACACATCCATCAACTGTGCATTTATATTGAACACCTATTCTGTGTTGAACAGAGTTGGGAACAACAGTGACAGAAAGCCCTAGGCCCTGACACCCTGAAGTCTGTGATTTTGTGGGGAACAAAGACTGATTTCCAGATGGTCATATTCAGATGTGCTCAGGGGAGAGATAGGGACTGCCATTAGCAGACCTCAGGGAAGGAAAGTGTTCAATCACCAACAAAGTGGAGAAAAGTGTTTCACTAGGTGCTACAGCATGTGCAGTCTGGAGAAAGAGCGTGCCTCATCCAGGAATTCAAGTTACTTTGTGTAACTAGGCTGTGGGCTACATACACCTATAGGCAGAAAAGAGAAGAGCTGGATAGAAAGGACAACAGGGTTCTGAAAACCAACTTTGGAGGTTTCCCCGAATTTCCAGGGAGTCGTGAAAGGTTTTCGAGCACTGGTTCCCAATGTATGTGGTCTCAAACCATCAGTATCAGCATCACATGGGAGGGGACCAAAGTGTACTACTAAAATACATGCCTTTGGAGATGCTGATTATTTCAAGCTGGTTATTTTTTTTTAATCTTTATTGTTCAGTTTATTAATTACATTGTTCCCCCTTTTTTTATCCCGCTATAGCTCCCCTCCACCCGGTGCCCATCCCACCCTCCACCCTCCCCTCCCCCTCCCCACTGTCCTCTCCCATTGTTGCAAGATTTTTGTCCACTCTCTTGCTGTACTTCCCACACCCCTTTTCTCCCCAAGAATTGTCAGTCCATTCCCTCTCTATGTCCATGATTCTGTTATATTTACCAGTTTATCCTGTTCATCAGATTATTAATTCACTTGATTTTTGTATTCATTTATTGATAGATGTGTATTTGTTGTTCATAATTTGTATTTTTATCTTTTTCTTCTTCCTTTTCTTAAAGAATATCTTTCAGCATTTCATATAATATTGGTTTGGTGGTGATGAACTCCTTTAGCATTTTCTTATCTGCGAAGCACTTTATCTGACCTTCAATTCTGAATGATAGCTTTGCTGGATAGAGTAATCTTGGTTGTAGGTTCTTGCTATTCATCCCTTTGAATATTTCTTGCCACTCCTGTCTGGCCTGCATCGTTTCTGTTGAGAAATCTGCTGACAATCGTATGGGTGCTCCCTTATAGGTAACTGTTTTTCTCTTGCTGCTTTTAATATTCTCTCTTTGTCTTTTGCTCTTGGCATTTTAATTATGATGTGCCTTGGTGTGGTCCTCTTAGAGTTCCTATATATTGGGGTTCGGTGCGCTTCTTGGACTCCTAAGTCAATTTCTTTCACCAGGTGTGGGAAGTTTTCGGTCACTATTTCTTCAAATAGGTTTTTATTATCTTGCTCTCTCTCTTTTTCTGGCACCCCTATAACTCGGATGTTGGTATGCTTGAAGTTGTCCCAGAGGCTCCTTACACTATCTTCAATTTTTTTTATTCTTTTGGTTTCTTGCTTTTTCAGCTGAGTGGATTTTACCTCTTTGTATTTCAAATCTTTAACTTGGTTCTTGGGGTGCTCTAGAGTACTTTTAGGTCTTTGTATAATATTTTTTATTTCAGTCAGTGTATGCTTAATTTCTGGTTGGTCCTTTTTCATATCCTTGAGGGTCTCATTCATATCCTTGTAGGTCTCGTTCATTTCTTTGTAGGACTCATTCATTTCCATGTTGGTCTTGTTCATTTCCTTGCAGGTCTCGTTCATTTCCTTGTAGGTCTTGCTTACTTCCTTATAGGTCTCGACCTTTTCTAGGAGCCTCCTGAAAAGCCTTATAACCGTGGTTTTGAACTCTATGTCTAGTCGTCTTTTTTCCTCCATTTCTTTCACACCTGATTTCTTTCCATGTCTCTGCATGGTGGCTGCTTTATGTGGTAGATGTCCTCTAAGGGACAATGGCTCAGCCTCCCCAGTTACCTGAGGTGGGTACTCTTACTGCAATCCTTTATGGGTTGTACAGTATTTTTGAATTTAAGCCCAGCTTGTTGTTGTTAGCCCTAAGAGGGTTTGACCTCCAGGCCAATTGGCTGTGAAGGGAGACTGTGTTCAGGTTGGATGGGCAGAGTCTCTGAGCTGCGCAGGCAGCCTCAGTGTCAGCTGTGTCCTATGCAGCGCTCATACGCAGGTCTCTGTTGGGTGGTAATTGCTGCGGGCACCTCCAAGAGAAATCCGATAGTTTCTACCCCTTGCCAGACAACTCTGCCTCTCCCCAAATGAGTCTGCACACCCAAAGTCTCGCCCAGGGTTGTAAAACAAAGCAGTCCGGTGGTCTCCAGGACCAGGGGGCAAGTCGCCAGGGAGCAAGTTGTGTGTCTGTGCTGTCGCACACTTTACACGCGCAAACTGCGCTTCCAAGCAACCTCGTTTCTCCTCAGACTAGGAGACCTCTGCCACGCCCGGCTTCTAGGGTGGTACCCCGGACCTCGGACCTCACCTGGCACTGGGGAATCCATGCAGTGGGACGTCTCTGCCCTCCCCGTTGGAGAAATCCAGCCGGGATTGCTGCTGCCAGCCCTACAACCTGCGCGCGCGACCACGGCTCCTAACCTCTGTTTCCAGGTGTATCTTCAAGGCTGTGCTCCGCCGCTCTTCTGAGTCTCAATGACTCCACCTTTTATTTGTGGAGTTTTCACTCAGCCAGCTTTCCGGTGACTCTGGGTGATGTTTGTTTTGTTGTTTTGTTGTAGTTTTTGAATTGTTGCGCGGGGCAGTACAATAGGTGTTTATCTATGCCGCCATCTTGGTTGCTGTCCAAGGTGGTTATTTTTAACAAGAGATAGAGGACCTGCTCCTGATGGGAGCTATTGTCAGAGATAACTACAATTCAATAGGAACCAGGTGTGATAGCAGGGGGCCACCTGGAAAGGCTTAATTGACCAGAGTCCTGTCTGTGTCCCATTGTTAAAAAGGCTCAGCAAACATTTACTTTTCTATGTCCAAGTGAATTGCTTTCCTGCCTTAGAAGTGGCAAACCACAACCCCCACACCCCACCACCTCTCCTTAGCTCCAAAACGGCATATAAACCTCAACTGCCCAAGCCTCTTTGGGTCTGCTGTTTTATGGCACCCCTGAATGTGCATCTGAAATAAACTTGTGATTTTTTTTCTAATAAACTGTCTCATATTAATCTAATCATAAGTCCAGCTAGAAGAGCTTAGAGAGGTGGAAGAATATTGTATTTTCCTGCTTCCACACCTGGAAACTTGGTAGAAGTACACATTTTCAGACCCCACCTTGAAGCATAATAACCTCCATCTTATATAATAACTTCTATTTGAAATTCTTTTAAAAATATATTTTATTGATTTTTTTTACAGAGAGGAAGGGAGAGGGATAGTTAGAAACATCTATGTGAAAGAAGCATCAATCAGCCGAGACCGGTTTGGCTCAGTGGATAGAGCGTCGGACTGTGGACTGGAGGGTCCTGGGTTCCATTCTGGTCGGAGGCATGTACCTTGGCTGCGGGCACATCCCCAGTAGGGGGCATGCAAGAGGCAGCTGATCAATGTTTCTCTCTCATCAATGTTTCTGACTTTCTATCCCTCTCCCTTCCGCTCTGTAAAAAATCAATAAAATATATTTTTTTAAAAGAAAAAAAAAGAAAGCAGCATCAATCAGCTGCCTCCTGCACACCCCCTACTGGGGTTGTGCCCACAACCAAGGTACATGCCCTTTGTTATATTTTTATTTTTAAAATATATTTTATTGATTTTTCACAGAGAGGAAGGGAGAGGGATAGAAAGTCAGAAACATTGATGGGAGAGAAACATCGATCAGCTGCCCCCTGCACACCTCCAACTGAGGATGTGCCTGCAGCCAAGGTACATGGCGTCAGTTTGCAGGCCGACGCTCTATCCACTGAGCCAAATCGGTTTGGCCAAGGTACATGCCCTTGACTGGAATCGAACCTAGGACCTTTCAGTCTGCAGGCTGATGCTCTATCCACTGAGCCAAACCGGTTTTGGCCTGTTTGAAATTTTAACCCTGCTATTTTGGCTTCTGTAAACGCTTGCTTGCTTAAATAATAAGTAAAATAAGACTACTCCCATTTCAGAAAGGCCATAAACTATGCCCCAGGCAAAGTTGTCAGTGCTGGTGCCAGACCAGGTGTTTAGATATGGTCTCATGGCTCTTTCCCAGCCCACAGGACTTTTCTCAGAAGGTCCTGAAGTCTTATTCCAAATTTGGAAGATAAAGAGCTGAAAAAAGTACAAATAAGGAAAGTTTCCTCCATGTTGGGGGCTCAGAATTTGAAAGACACATTTTTCTGGGCCTGCGTATCCTATATAATAAAGAGGTAATATGCAAATTTACCATCACACCCTCACACAAGATGGCCTGCCTCTGATTAACATTTACTTGGAGGACTCCGAGTCCTGTGGGCTATGTCAAGTGTCCTATGGTTAGTAACAAGATGGACACCACAAGATGGCTGGCAGGGGAGGGCAATTGTGGGTGATCAGGCCAGCAGGGGAGGGCAGTTAGGGGAAACCAGGCCAGCATGGGAAGGCAGTTGGGGGTGACCAGGTTGGCAGGGAAGGGCAGTTAGGTGTGACTGGGCCTGCAGTGGAGGGAGGGCAGTTGGGGGATACCAGGCCTGCAGGGGAGGACAGTTAGGGGCAACCAAGCCAGCAGGGGAACAGTTAGGCATTGATCAGGCTGGCAGGGAGGTGGTTAGGGACTGATCAGGCCAGCAGACAGGCAATCGGTTAGGAGCCAGCAGTCCCGGGTTATGAGAGGGGTCCCAGATTGGGCTGAGGGTCTCACACACACACAGTGCACTGGGCCTCTAGTAATTATAATAAAATGTAACTCCCCTTTCTCTAAGCATTGCTTGGTTTTTCTCCAGTTTTCTGTAACAAACTCAGAATTACTAAGCCAAAAACTCAGGAGGTGGACCCAACAACCTACCTGAACAAGTTCTGCCAGCAAGTCTAATACACGCTAAGTTGGAAAACTACTGGTTTAGCATAAAGTCAGCTCTGTAGTTCATCAAAAAGTAATGGTCTGCCTAGTGGCTCGGTTGGAGCGTCTTCCATACATCAAAAGGGTTGTAGGTTCAGTTCCCAGTCAGGGCACATACCTAGGTTTCAGATGTGCTCCCAGTGAGATTGCTTAAGAGAGGCAACCAACCTATGGTTCTCTCTAATATGGATGTCTCCTCTCTCTCAAATCAATAATAATTTATATATATAAAATATATATATATATATATATATATATATATATATATATATATATATATATAAAAGCCAAGTGACTGAAGAGCAAACCAGAATGACCAGTGGCTATGACATGAACTGCGGCCCAACAGGCCTATAGGGGGTGGCCCTTCCCCTCTGCACACCCCCCCCCCCCTTTTCTCAGTGGTTCTAAGTATGTAAACCCTCTCCAGCCTTCACAGACCAGGAACCTGAAAGATGAGTGATCAGGAGGAAAACTGCTCATGGTCAAGTGTCCTTGAGAGGTGCCCAGCACACCCACCAGTCAGGTGTTCAGTAGAGGTGCCTAGCACAACCTCAATCTTCCTGGCCCCCGACCATCCACCATCCCAATTGGGGGGGGGGGTGGACCCCATGAATGCGGCCTCTAGTAATCCTATATAATAAAGGAGAAACATGCAAGGGGGAAGGCTGGAGTGGAGGGGAGGCAGATGCTGAGGGAGATCAATCAAAGGACTTGTATGCATACATATGAGCATAACCAATGAGTGAAAGACACTGGGGCGGGGAGGGGGGCAGGTGGGGACATGTGCTGGGGGGTAAGGGAGGCTGGGGGGAGGATATGGGGGGAGGAAATTATATTTAATATTAAATATAAGTTATATTGTAAATAAAATAAAAAAAATTAAAAAAAGAGAAACATGCAAATTTGACTGTACCTTAGCTCCTGATTGGCTATGCTACCAGCCACTTGGCCCCGCCCCCAGCCCAGGGTGGAGATGAAACAGCGGTGGCAGTGAGCTCCCAGCCCTTCAGGCACTGTGAGGGGACGTGGTGGCAGCAGCAATGGTGGTGGCAGCTGTAGGGAGCGCCTGGCCTGCGCTGAGCGCAAGTGGGGTGAGCGCCCAGGGGCATGTGGTCACAGGCAGCTGGGGCTGAGCAGGACAATGGCTGGGTGCCCAAGGCCTAAAGCCTCGCTTTACAGGCCCTGAGGGCTCCCAGTGTGTGAGAGGGTGCAGTTTGGGTTGAGGGACCATCCACCCCCAGTGCATCATGCACTGGGCCTCTAGTAATAATAATACATCCTCAGATGAGGTTTAAAAAAAGTAATGGACTGAATCCTTATTAGGCATCAGGATATAAATGGAAACTGTTAACCTGAATATTTATTTACTTATGCCAGATGCTCTTCACGTGTCACCTTATTGACTTCGCACAATAACTCTACACGATGGCCGCCTTTGTTGTCTTGTTGAGGAGAGTGTTAAACTGCAGTTAGATTAATTTCCACAAGGAGACCAAACTTTTTTTAGGTGTAGCATTTTTAATACAAAAGCCTGATTGCGTTAGAAGCACAAGCAGGTGTCCCAAACTTTGTCTCCAGCACCCTCTGCGGGCAAGTCCCCGCGCACCGCCAGCCGGTTAGATGCGTGTTGCAGCGGAGACCGCCCAGCCCGGAACTCGGAACTCGGGAGGCCGAGGGCAGTTGAGGGAGCGCGGGCGAAAGCGAGCGGTCCTGGAGCGGCCAAGTGACGGTTGGCCGGTTTTACCGAGGTGACTGGTACTTCGGGTGGGAGAAAAGAGAGGTGCCTAGTGCCATCCTAGGGAGGGATGCGGGCGAACGGGGAGGAGAGGGGGAGAGGCAAGGAAAGGGAGGCGAGTAGAGGGACCGCGCGAGGCGAGGAGATGCGGAGAAAGGGCGGGCGAGAGGAGGCCGGGCGTGGAGCCCGTTGCAGTGCAGAGCATGGAGATGGGTCGCGGTTCGGCGAGGTGAGGATGGAGGAGAAAGCCCCGCCATGGAATGAAGATAAGGTGCTGGGCCAGGAGAGAGCGAAAGGCAGTCTCTACGAAGGGGCAACGCGTAGGCTCGGGAAGAGCAGCTTGTCCAGGACCAGGGGAGAGAGAGCGTTGGTATGGGGCAGGTCGGGGAACAGGGAGCAAAAGCAAATCGAGAAGCCAGCTCTGGCTGAGAAACACGGCGGGGGACAGGGAAAGGGGTTGGGGCGGAGCGTGGAGAAGGTCCAAGACCGGGAGAGGGGCGGGCTAGGCACAGGATCCCATAAGCAGTCTAGATTCCAACATGGAGAAAGGGCAATACAAAAAGAAGTGGGCAGGCGGGCAAGAAGTGGGGATGAGGCGAGGTGCAGGTGCGAGATCGGGGGCAGTAGCAGGCCTGGGGAAAATAGGTGGGATGCAGCTAAAGTGAGAAATAAGAGAACGGGGGCAAGGCAAGTGTAGAGCAAAAAACAAGGATGGGCCGCGCAAGGTTGCTGGGAGAGATGAGGAGATGGAGCAAAATCAGGAGCAGGGGCATGGCCAGGAGGGGCGATAAGGGCGGGACCCGGAGAAATAGCCGAGATGGGATCTCGCTTCCCAGTAGATGCAGAACCTGTGGCATCAGCGAGGACTGAAGCAGAAGTGGAGCCCAGAGCAAGAGCAGCATTGGGGCCATAAGTCCTAGCAGAGGCAAAGCCCGGAGCAGGTGGGGGACCAAATGCAGGAGCTGGGCGAAGCAAGGACAGAAGTGGGATTTCAGAAGGTGGCCCCGGAGCGCAGTTTTGCTAGCGGGTGTTGACCCCCTCATTCTCTAGGTTCCAGCCACCCTGCGCGCTAGCTGTCCCGTGATGAACCCTGCTGGCCCTTCGTGGCCAAGACTCCGAGTCCTGTGGGCGCTGTGGTCACTGATGGTGGTGCTGTTGTCACCGTGGAGGCTGTGGGCTGTCGAGGATAACCAGTGCACCTGGCAGGTTGTCCTGAACAAGTTCGAAACTGTAGGCAAGAACCATGGGAGTGACCGCTTCTTTGAGCAAGAGCCCCTGGACACAGTGGACAATTTATTTGGCTTTCTGATGGACGCACCTATCGACGAGGAGGAGGTGAGGGGTTGGGGTCAGGTGAGTGGGACAGGTCCTGGAAGTGCATCCAATTGGACTCTGGACATTTGCCCAACCTCTCCTTGCAGAAATACCTGGGCTTCCCTTACTACCTGAAGATTAACTACTCCTGCAAAGGAGAGGTGAGTGTTTGCAGTTCCAGCGGGCTCATTCTGTGTGAACCTCAGTTTCCCCTTTTCTAACTTTATCATGGTAGTGGCACCGCCAAGTCCTGGGAACCCTTAAGGAGTCACAAGAATTGCCAGTGCTCCACCCGGCACATAGTAAGTGCTCAAGTAAGCGTGTTTGGTTTTTTATCCATTAAAAAATTAAGATATAATTCACCTGCCAATGTACAAGCCAATAATTTTAGTGTATTCACAAACTTGTGCAACCATCACCACTAATTCTAGAACATTTTCATCACCTCAGAAAGAAACCCCTCCAGACTCTGGAGACCACTAATCTACATTCTGTCTTTATGACTTTGCTTATTTCAGGCACTACAAGCCTTTTATGTCTGGGTTCTTTCACTTAGTTTGTTTGTTTTTGTTAATCCTCACTGTAGGATTTTTTTTTCCTTATTGATTTTTAGAGAGAGTGGAAGGAAGAGAGGGAAGGGGGGAGAGAGAGAGATGAATAGAGAGGGAACATGCACATGAAAAAACACATCCATTAGTTGACACTTACATATGCCTTGGATCAACCTCTAACCCAGGTACATGAACCTTGACAGGGAATTGAACCCACGGCCCTTCAGTCCTAGGGCTGAAGCTCTAACCACTAAGTATACATTTTCAAGGCTCATCCATATTATAGCATCTATCAGTATTTCCTTTTTATGGCTGAATAATATTCAACTGTATAGATGTTACATTTTTTAATCCATTAGTTTATAAACATTTGGCCTATTTCCACTTTTTTGGCTGTTCTGGAATAATGCTACTATGAACATTTGTATACAGATTTTCGTGTAAATATGTGTTTTTAAAAATATTTTTATTGCTCTCAGAGAGGAAGGGAGCAGGAAATAGAAGCATCTATGATGAGAGAGAATCATTGATAGGCTGTCTCCTGCACGCCCCCTACTGGTGATCAAGCCCACAACCCCAGCATGTGCCCTTGACCTGAATGGAACCCAGGAACCTTCAGTCTACAGGCTGATGCTCTATCCACTGAGCCAAACCAGCTTATAAACATTTGGGTTATTTACACTTTTTTGGCTGTTCTGAATAATGCTGCTATAAACATTTGTGTGCAGATTTTTGTATAAACATGTTTTCAATTATTTCATATATACTTAGGAATGGAATTGCTCTGTTATATGTTAGCTCCCTTCTGAAGAACTGCCAGATTATTTTCCAAAGCAACTGTACTACTTTACATTCCAATCCATGAGGGTTCCTGTTTCTTTTCATCCTCAGTTGTCTTTGTCCATCTTTTTTATTACAGCCAACCTAGTGTGTGTGAAATGGTATCTCATTGTGGTTTTGATTTGCATTTCTCTCATAACTAATGCTTTTTGAGCATCTTTTCATATAGTCATTGGCCATTTATCTACTTTTGGAGAAATGTCCATTCAGATCTTTTGCTCACTTAAAAATTGGATTGTCTTTTTATTATTGTGTTGTATAATTTCTTAATATATTCTGATTCTAGTTCCTTATCAGATGTATGATTGCAAATATTTTGTCACAGTCCATCGGTTGTTTTCTCACTTTCTTTTTTTATTAATTTAATTTATTGGGGCTACATTGGTTAATAAAACTATGTAGATTTTAGGTGTACAATTCTATAATACATCAGCTATATTGTATTGTGTGTTCACCACCCCAAGTCAAGTCTCCTTCTGTCACCATGTATCCCCCTTATACTCTCTTCTACCTCCCCACCTTTCCCTTTTGGTAATCACCATGCTGTTGTTTGTGTCTATGAGGTTTATTGTTGTTGCTTAATCCTTTCACCTTTTTCACCCAACACCCTGTCCTCTGACAGCTGTCAGTCTGTTCTCTATTTATAAGTCTGTCTTTTCACTTTTTTGATGGTGTCCTTTGAAGCACAAAAGCCTTATGTTTATTGAGATATAATTCACATACCATAAAATAGCACAAAGTTTTAAATTTCAATGAAGCCCAGTAGGAGAAGGAAGAATCAAGATGGCGGCATAGGTAAAACACCTATCTTGCCGTCATACTCAACAATTTTAATACTACAACTTAACGAAAGAACAAACACCTTCCAGAATCACCAAAAAGCTCGTCGAGTGAAAATTCCACAAATAAAAGTGAAGATAAGACACTGTGACTCAGAGGAGCGGCGGCGAACAGGGTTGAAAGATTCGCACGGAGAGAGGTTTGGAGCTCGAGCCAGCGGAGAGGGCGGGCGGCTGAAAACCGGCAAGTTTTCTCGAACGGGGAGAACGGGGAGACAAAGACGTCCCACTGGACTGAATCTCCAGATCTGGCGAAGTTCAGGGAACCCACTATCATACGGGGTGAAAACTGGACAGTGGGAGGGCACGCCGAAGCTCGGGCGCTGCAGGGTCTCCCGGCTTGTGGAGAAGGCAGCTTGCGCGAACAGCTCGGCTGCGTGACTGCGCAGAGAGCGCTCTGCGACGTGCTTTCTCATTTGGAAAACCGTCAGTCTGCTTTGTTTTACGAGCCTGGGTGAGACATTGGGAGTGTAGATTCATTTGGGGAGAGTCTAAATTCCCCGGCAGCCGGTGGAGCTCCACAGCGGCTCTCTCAGAGGTGCTGGCAGCCATTGCCCCCGGCACAGAGTCCCTGGGGCCGCATAGGGCGGAGCTAACACTGTCTGCTTGGCCCAGAGACTCCACCCATCCAACCTAAGCACAGCTGAGCTTCACAGACAATTGGCCTGGAGGTCATCCCCTCCAAGTGCTAACAAAGATTAACCTGAGCTTAACTTCAGCAAGACTGTGCAACCCATATCCACCTCAGGTAACTGGGGAGGCTGAGCCACTGTCCCTAGTAGGAAGTCTACCACACAAAGCTAATTGACCAACTCAGGGAAGCAGCCACCATGCAGAGACATGGAAAGAAATCAGATGTGAAAGAAATGGAGGAAAAAAAAACGTCTGGACATGGAATTCAAAACCACGGTTATAGGGTTTTTCAAGAGGCTCCAACAAAAGGTCGAGGCCTATAAGGAAATAAGCAAGACCACAAAGGAAATGATCAAGACCAACGTGGAAATCAATGAGTCCTACAAGGAAATGAACAAGACCCTCAAGGATATGATAGAGACCTGCAAGGAAATGATCAAGACCAACGTGGAAATGAAGGAGACTCTCAAGGATATAAAGGAGACTCTCAAGGATATGAAAAAGGACCAACCAGAAATTAAGCATACACTGACTGAAATAAAAAAATTATACAAAGACCTAAAAGTGCTCTGGAGCACCCCAAGAACCAAGTTAAAGATTTGAAATACAAAGAGGGAAAATCCACTCAGCTGAAAAAGCAAGAAATCAAAAGAATCAAAAAAATTGGAGATAGTGTAAGGGGCCTCTGGGACAACCTCAAGCATACCAACATCCGAATTATGGGTGTGCCGGAAAAAGAGAGAGAGCAAGACAATGAAAACCTATTTGAAGAAATAGTGACCGAAAACTTCCCACACCTGGTGAAAGAAATTGACTTAGGAGTCCAAGAAGCGCACTGACCCCCAATATATAGGAACCCTAAGAGGACCACACCAAGGCACATCATAATTAAAATGCCAAGAGCAAAAGACAAAGAGAGAATATTAAAAGCAGCAAGAGAGAAACAGTTGGTTACCTATAAGGGAGCACCCATACAATTGTCAGCGGATTTCTCAACAGAAACGATGCAGGCCAGACGGGAGTGGCAAGAAATATTCAAAGTGATGAACAGCAAGAATCTACAACCAAGATTACTCTATCCAGCAAAGCTATCATTCAGAATTGAAGGCCAGATAAAGTGCTTCGCAGATAAGAAAAAGCTAAAGGAGTTCATCACCACCAAACCAATATTATATGAAATTCTGAAAGATATTCTTTAAGAAAAGGAAGAAGAAAAAGATAAAAGTGTAAACTAGGAACAACAAATACACATCTATCAACAAATGAATCTAAAAATCAAGTGAATTAATAAGCTGATGAACAGGATAAACTGGTGAATGTAACAGAATCCCGGACATAGAGAGGGAATGGACTGACAACTCTTGGGGAGAAAAGGGGTGTGGGAAGTGCAGCAAGAGACTGGACAAAAATCATGCAACTATGGGAGAGGACAGTGGAGGGGGGTGAGGGCGGAGGCTGGGATGGGTACCAGGTGGAGGGGAACAATAGGGGGGAAAAAAGGGAACAATGTAATTAATAAACTGAACAATAAAGATTTAAAAAATAATAATAAATTTCAATGAAGCCCAATTTATCTTTTTTGTTATTGTTGCTTGAGCTTTTAATGTTGTCTAAGAAGTCTTTGCCTAACCAAAGATCATGAAGATTTACTTCTGTGGTTTTCACTAAGAGTTTTGAAGTTTTAACTCTTACATGTAGGTCTTCAAAACATTTGGAATTAATTTTTGTATGTTGTGTGTGGTAAGAATCCAACTTTGGCCCTAGCTGGTCTGGCTTTGCGGATAGACCATCAGCCTGTGGGCTAAAGGGTCCTGGGTTCAATTCCAGCCAAGGGCACATGCCTGGATTTCGGGCTCGATCCCCAGTAGGGGGTGGGCAGGAGGCAGCCCATCAATGATTCTCTCATCATTGATGTTTCAATCTTTCTCTCCCTTTCCCTTCCTCTCTGAAATAAATTAAAAAAATAAAATAATAAAAAAGAATCCAACTTTGATATGTAAGTACCCAATTATCCCAGTACCATTTGTTGAAAATATCATTCTTTTTAAAAAAAAAAATGCTGACTGAGCTTTCTTTTTTTTTTTATTGAAAGTTTCTGATTTATTAAAAAGGAAGTATATAATAGTACATACAATATTTTGCTATTAATGCTTTTGTTCAACACAGGAAAATTATTATCTTCTTTAATTGTAAAATAAATTTGGGCTGGGGAAGAAGACTCATTTATTTTACACATACAAACTTTTTTTATACACAAATTATATTTTGGCTGCCTATTGAAATGGATATTTTAAATTACTTTTCCTACGATTATTGTTTCACTGTCTTTTAAAATTACATCAATTGTTGTCGATATTAAATATGTAGATAGATATTAACATATATCATTTTTATCATTGTCTTTTTGTAGATTAATTGTAATCCTATAAGACTGTCTCTCTTCTTAAATGTTCAGAGTTATCAATAAAATATCTAGGAATCTAGTTTTTCCTTCATATCAGAGCCATTCTCATCTTATTGTCTTCAGTATTGACTTTAAACCCTTCTTCTTATCTCTTTTGCTATCAGACAAATGTTGCAGCTTCTGAAAGATTAGTTTCTGATTGAGCTTTCTTTTTTAAAAATATATATATTTTAGTGATTTTTTAGAGAGGAAGGGAGAGGGATAGAAAGTCAGAAACATCGATGAGAGAGAAACATCTTGCACACCCCCTACTGGATGTGCCCGCAGCCAAGGTACATGCCCTTGACCTGAATCAAACCTGGGACCCTTCAGTCTGCAGGCCAACGCTCTATCCACTGAGCCAAACCGGTTTCAGCGAAAATATCATTCTTACCCCAGTGAAATGTCTTGACACCCTTGTCAAAAGTTAATTGACCATAAATGTACGGGTTTGTTTTTAGTTACAATTCTATTCCATTGTTCTATATACTGGTATCACATGCTCTTGATTACTATAGTTTTGTAGTAAGTTTTCAAATTGGGAAGCTTGAGTCTTCAAACTTTGTTCTTTTTCAAGATTATTTTGGCTCAAGTAAGCTTTTTAAAGACAATGGAATGTTGTGGTCTAGAAGTGAAGTTCTGGAGGCTGTAGATTTGGGGTTGAATCTGCCGTTGATTAACATTTACTTGGAGGAAGAGTAGCATGATTGTTAACACTTGGAGCCAGACTGCCTGGGTTCAGATCCTATACTGTAATAGCTGTGATCTCAGACAAGTTACTTAACTTCTCTGTACCAAAGTTCCCCCATCCTTATAAAGGGTAAGGCAGTGATCATGCCGACTTCATTAAGTGGTTAACTATGTATGAAGCTCTCTGCAGTGTCTGGTTCACAGAAGGGGCGCAGTGAATCCTAGCAACAAGCTTCTGGAGCATGAACCATCTCTCCTTACCTGTAAAAGTATGGTAATAATACCTTTATTCATTCATGCAACAGTTACTATGGCTCAGATTCTCTTTTACAATGGAGTGAGGGGTACCGTGATAAACAACACAGACAGGTTTTTCTTATGGATTTAGGCCATCGGGAGAGCGATCAGTAAGTACATATGTACAATATTTATGAAGGGTAATTCATGCAGAGAGGAAAGCCTGTGCAAAGGGGATTAGATTGTTAAGTGTCTTACCCGGTCTCAAAGCCCACTCTGGCCTGAGTGTAGCCTTCTCCTGAGGATCCACTCAACCTTTTGCATATGCTTGTTCCATACACTTGGAGTACCCTTCCTTCCTTTTTCCATCTCCACCATGAGCCCTGCCTGCCCCTATCAGCCCAGCCAGGATTCTGGCATCTTTGAGAAGTTGTCTCTGGCTGCCCCCTCACCCTCTTCCCCAATCTTTTCTGTCTACTGTCCCATCCCACCTGTACACCAGGTCCCAGTCCCCAAACCTGGCTATCTTTTGACTATTGAGGGTGGCAGAGTGTCTCATTTCTGGAGGGAAAGTGGAAACCTCAAGAGGGGGCCTGGGAATTCATAAGTGAGGGAGAAACTATTAATAGTACTGGGTGCCAGGTTCATTCTGGTCATCATGATTTTGCTTATCCCATGCTGTCCTCTATGAATTCCCTACATTCAAATTCTACCTGAAGAGCGTGGCCCTGGACTCACCTCCTCAAGGAAGACCTCCTGACTGCCTCCATAGTTTCTAGCTCCTCTCCCCCTCTCCTAACCTGGTCTGCCCTCAATCCCAGCTCCAAACCTAGACCATGTTTTCTGACCTTCCCCTGGTGGAGATTCTGTTCTCCCTACCCAGCCCAGGAAAACAGGCTACTAAAGGTGAGGTTAAGGCAGGGGGCCCAGAGGTTATCTTAAAGACACACTTGTGGGGCCATCTCACCCTTAGTCCTCCGAGGCTCTGGTCCGCAAGGGACACCTGACGGGGCTGAAGCCTGTGGTGCTGGTCATCTTCCAGTCCCCAGTTAACTTCAATCGCTGGAAGTTAGAACAGCTGCAGATCCAGATGGAGGCAGCCCCCTTCCGCAGCAAAGGTGGGCCTGCGGGGTGTTTGGAGGGGTGGGGGATTTCTGGGGGCCTTGGAGGGGATTTCTGACTTGGAGGGGGAGGTTGGGTCATCAGAGGAGTCCATGACCTGGTGGAAATGTGGGTTTGTTGGGGATCCTCAGTGAGGTCTGTGACCTGGAGGAGGGTATGGAGAAGAGGCTTCAGCAGGTTTCATGGCCTTGATGGGGCTACACAGAGGCCCCAGTGGGGTTCATGGTATAGAGCAGGATGTGGGAAGTTGCTGGGAGATCCTAGTCACCTCAGTGTCCCCTGCTTACCAGCAGAGCAGTGCAGTGCAGAGAAGGTGTGTGTAATGAGCTGGTACACACCCATGCCCGTCAAGAATGGCAGTGTGGTCATGCGTGTGGATGTCAGCAGCAATGGCCTTGGGACCTTCATCCCCAATAAAAGGTGCCCTTCCCCACACCTGGGTTAGGGGGTGGATTCTGGGAGGGACTTCCTTATCTCCAGAGTCCCAAAGAAACCAGGAGGAGCCCAATGGGAGTAGGGTGGGAAGGTGGCTATGAGCTGTGGCAGGAGTCCCTGAACCCAAACCCTCACCTGTGCTTGCCTCACACCGCTGCCAGGTTTTATGTGAACATCAATGGCTTCTTGAAGAGACAGCAAGACAACAGGCTCCAGTTCACTGTGGGAAATGAGGTAAGGGGGGCTGGACAGGGGACAGCAGAAGACAGTGGGCCGGGGCTCTGGTTACTCCCCACACAAGTGGCATGCTCCACTTAGAGCAGCGGTCACCAATCTTTCGGACCTCACAGACCATCAGTGGTCCACAGACCACCGGTTGGTGACTACTGCTCCAAAGTTTTCCTTAAACCAGCGGTCGCCACCAACCTTTCGGACCACCATGGCTCATGATCCACCAGTTGGTGACCACTGACTTAGAGCACTTACTTTGTGCCAGGCTTGGGTGAAGTGTTCTACTAAACGCACAATCACATTACATCTTCAACACTGACCCTGTGTGAGAAGGTACTCTTACCCATTTTAGAGAGAATAAAACTGAGGCTTGAAAGGGAAGGGACCATTTGCACAGTCTCTCAGCATGTACATATGGAACAAGACCTGACACTGTTTCTGCCTGACTCCTGCACCCATATTCTTAATCACAGTGCATTCATTCAATCATTCAGCAGGCACTTTCCGAGCACAGGGGCATCCCTATGAGAACAAAACAGTGGACACACAGACCCAAATCCCTGACCTCTTAGAGCTGACATCCTAGTGGGAGAGACATACAGCAAACCAGTAAACATGAAATCAAGTACATTCTGTGGCAGGTGAAGAGGTGGAAAGTCTGGATAGAAGTCAGACAGAGGGCAGTGGATAGGGTCTGTGCAGGAGGGGACTGCAGTGTTTGATGGAATAGTCAAGAAAGGCAGAATTGAGCCCTGACCATGTGGCTCAATGGTAGACTGTCAGCCTGTGCACCAAAGGGTCTCGGGTTTGATTCCTGGTGGAGGGCATGTACCTGGGTTGCAGGTTCTATTCCTGCCCTGGTCAGGGCATGTCCAGGAGGCAACCAATTCATGTCTCTCCCACACATTGATATTTCTCTCTCTCTCCCTCCTTCATTCTTTCCTCCTTCCCTTCCACTCTCTCTAAAAATCAATGGAAAAAAATATCCTCTGGTGAAGATTAATGAAAAAGAAAGAAAGGCAGAATTGAGGTTGACATTTGAGTAAAACCTTGAAGGAGAAGGGGAGGGAATCATGTGGATCCCAGGGGAAGAGCATTGTCTACAAAGGGAATAGCCAGTGCAAAGACTCAGTGGGAATGTTCTGGGCAGTCTGAGAAGCAGGAGGCCCATGTATCTGGAAAGAGTGAGCAAGGGGGAGAGAAAAGGGGATAAGGTCAGAGAGGTGTGTGGCGGGGCAAATTGTGTGGGGCCTTTAGGGAGAAGACTTTGGTATTTGCCCTAAGTGAGATGGAGCCATGGGAGGATGGGGGATGTTGAACAGTCCTCCTGCCCCTTCCCCTGGCAGCTCTTCAATCTGATTCCCCGGTACTTTGTGAATGTCCCATCGAGGCCCCTGTGGTACACTGTAGACCAGACACCGGTGCTCATCCTGGGTGGAATTCCTGAGGAGAAGTCAGTTCTGCTGACTGACACCAGCTTTACGGACTTTTTTCTTGTGGAGGTGAGAGGTGCAAGGACGGCAGTGAGCTGGGGCCTCTGGAAGGGTACTGGCCCTCAGCCTCTAAAGTGGGTTGCAGTCGTGGGCTTTGGAGGGGGGTCCCCAAAGACATTACCATCCCCATTAGAGGCAGATAGCATGAAGGAAAGACATAAGACTCTGCAGCCGGACAACCTGGGTTCAAATCCTGGTTTTGCTACCTCCTAGCTGTGTGACCTTGGGCAAGTCACCTCACCCTCCCCAGCCTCAGATTTCCCTTCTGTAAAATGGGAATTATATTTACCTTATAGCATCCATATGAGGATGATATCAGTTAATATTAGCTGAATACCAATGAGCACCATGTAAGTGAAAGCTATTATTATTTGTAGGTCCATCATTTGTAATTCTGAAATACAAAAAGCTTTGAAAATGGCATTTTTACAAATTTAGGGCTCAAATTCATTTGTCAAGAAACTCTGACCTGAACTAACAAAGGCTACTTAGTCTTTTTGCATCCCATGTAGTCTTAATGTTCATATTCTGCCCTGCAGAAATCTTAAGGTGTTTGCTTATGGGGTGCTGCCCCAGAACCTACTGGTTCACATATGAATGCTATATACGTGCCATACTACCTTCTAAACACTGAGAATTCTGAACCACAATAGACATCTGACCCCCAGGGTTTTTAATTCAGCTTTGTGTGACTATATTATTCCCAGAATGGGGAAGGAGTGTTGAAGCAAGGTCCTTTTGGTGTGAGTGAGAAACACATTGAAGTTGGTACAGCTGTAGCCAGAGTTCCAAGCCAGTTTGGTGTAAGCAGAGGAATGGATTTAGTAGGTTCACCTAACTATCAAGCCCACAAGAGGAGGCTTCAGGCCTGGCTTGACAAAGGACTTCAAATGAGGACTTCTCCATTTCTTCTGGATTAGCTCTGTTCTCAAAGTGGCTCAGATTCCAACTCCCTGGATGGAGAACAGGAGCATCACTTTCCTAAAGAGCCTTTCAAAATCCTGAAATGTTTCTCCTTGGTCCTGAGTGGTCCGATTTGGGTCATGTCCCAAAACAATGGAATATGCCAGCTGGCTTAATACAGGTCATGATTTCCATCTTTATGAGGAGAGCACCTGAGACAAGAGGCAGAGTAAGAATGGCTCCTCAGAGTGAAATCAGGGTAGCTTTACCACAAGTTGAGGGTAGAAGATGCTGGTTGTTAATGGTGGCCAAGATAACAATTGTGCTCCATAGCAACCCCAAAAGGTTGTCTCAACCTCTTTCTATCAAGTTGAAAGCCTTGCCCTTGATGTCTGAGAAGCCCATATAGATTAACATTCTAGTTCCCTCTGGCTCTAAATTCCTGCGTTACTGAATTTGTTCAATTTATAGACCCTCTCCCTGTCCTGTGTCAGCTTTCTCCCATCCGGGCCACATCTTTCCAGATATTGCTGCTTTCTCACTCCTGCTCCAAAGACACCCACAGAGAATATATAGTTGATAGGGTTTCTGCTGAAGAGATTTGAAGGGCAAAGAAGGAGGTTTACATCACAGGAATGAAGAGTTCAATTTTAACTTCAGACATCCTTATAATTGTACTAGAGCCTGGTGCATGAAATTTGTGCAGGGGGTGGGGAGTGTGTGTCCCTCAGCCCAATCTGTGCTTCTCACAGTCTGGAACCCCTCAGGAGCTGTCCAACTGCTGGCTTAGGCCTGCTCCCCAGGACCCCTCACTCCTGACCTGCTCACTATTCCTTAGTGCTGCCGCCACTGCCACTGTGTTCTCGCAGCTTCTTACTGAGCAGTGCTCCCCCTGTAGAAGCACACTGACCACCAGGAGGAAGCTCCTGCATTAAGCATCTGCCTCCTGGTGGTCAGTGCATGTCATAGCCACCAGTCAGTCATTCCACCATTCGGTCGATTTGCATATTAGGTTTTTATTATATAGGACTTTAAAAATCCTATCATGGTGAAATCATAAAATTAACCACTTCAAAGTGAACAATGTATTGGCATTTAGTACATTCATATCATGCAACCACCATCTCTATCCAGTTCTAAAAAATTTCTGTCACTTCAAAATAAACACCCATTTATTCTCATTTTCTAATCA
Organism: Antrozous pallidus; assembly: GCA_027563665.1. NCBI lineage: Eukaryota > Metazoa > Chordata > Mammalia > Chiroptera > Vespertilionidae > Antrozous > Antrozous pallidus. Next base: position 22,241,784 of record CM050525.1, on the reverse strand, counting down.
TAGGGATTTCTCCCATGCTGCTGTCTCCTCTTCTTTCCTTCTTCCTGTTTACTTCACCACTCCCAGATTGCCCCTGGGATTCCATTGAAATTCCCCTTCTGTGCTGTTCTCCTCATCATCAGTGTGTTGGTCAGGATTAGATGCTATAACAAACAGACCCTGACAGAAAGGGAATAGCTTCAATAGTTATTTCCCTTTTCTTGCTTCACCATCCCTAGTCCCCAGGTGCTGATCACATCTGTATGATGGAAGATGGGTCCTGCCTCTGTCCATATTCCAGCCAATGGGAAAGGGAAAAAGCAGAAGCAGAGAGCAAGCATTTTTCTTTTAAGCAAATTTCACTTCCACTTACATTCCATTAGTGAGGAATTAGTCAATTGGCTGTGCCCTACTGTCAACTAATTCAAGGGCTTTGCTGCTTGACATGTTCTATTAAAAACAAGACATGGTTGTAGCAAGGTAGTTTTATTTGCTTGCAGCAAGTAAAGAATACAAATCCAAAGCTCTGTCTCCCTAAAGGGAGGCTTTAGCCATTGCTTATATACATGATTTTGTCAATTAAATGTTAATTTCTCCTTAGCAGTTGGCTACACTTATCTGGTTAGGTTCTTGTCAAGCTCATCCTGTATACAGCTAGTTTGCAAAATACTGTGCTATATCTTAGCATTTAGCACAAGTAGCAAGAATCAGATTTTGAGACCCTTTCCTATCTTACACAACTGCAAGGGAGGCTGGGAAATATAGTCAATTTTCCCCAATTACCTAAAAATGTCTTTTAAAGTTTCTTTGTTTGAATCAGAATCAATACACTGCATTTGGTTAAGTCTCTTAAAGTCCCCCACCCTGTCCACTACCAGCCCCCTTTTTTCAGGCAATTTGAGAAACCAGGCCTTTTTATCCTATAGTATTTGGCTGCTTGCTTCTTTATAGAATCAATTCACTTGTTCCTCTGACCCTGTGTATTTGTTGGCTCAGGCTGCCATAATAAAACTGGGTGGCTTAAACAACAGAAATTTATATTCTCACAGTTCTGGAAGCTAGAAGTCCAAGACTGAGGTGCCAGCAGATTTAGTTTCTGGTGAGACCTCTCTCCATGGTTTACATAAAGTATCCTCACCTGGTCTTTTCTCTGTATGCATGAGTGGAGAGAGTTCTCTGGTGTGCCTTCCTGCTCTTATAAAAACACCAGTCTAATAGGATTAGGGCCCCACCTTATGACCTCATTGTACTTTAATTATCTCCTTAAAGATCCTATCTTCAGATACAGTCACATGAGAGATTAGGGCTTGAACACATAAATTGGGGAGGGGAACACAATTAGTCTATAACACAACAAATTGCCAATCTAAAAGCTTGATTAAATTTAGATTCAATCTTATAGGTGAGAACCCTGCATTGCTGGTGCTTTCCCACTGTTGATGATATTGCCAGTGTTAGTGATCAGTCAATAAGTTCAGAAAGTGTCAGTCTGACAGTCAATTATGTTCAAGTTAGAATAGGATTATTAAGTATGTGCTTTGGGTCAAGCATTGGATCTTTTGGGTCTACATGGGTACAACACTCAGGGGCCATTGAACACTCTGTACACTGTTTAAATTTAGGGAACACACAAAGCTCCAGGCACCTGCCTGGTCACCTCCTTCCCTTGTCCACGTTGAAGAAGAAGATTGGCCACTAAGGCGCTGCTGCAGAATGAGCAGGCAGCTGCATGTGTTCATCTGGAGCAGTTGTCAGAGCAGGACTCCCCCTCTCCCCGCAAGACAGGGTGTGGGGGCCGAGGCAAAGGTTACCTGCTCACCACTGGCTGTACTCTTCTGCAGTTGAGCATTGACAGTTGCTGGGTAGGCTCCTTCTACTGCCCTCAGGGTAACTTCACTGCCACCATCTACGATGCCATCGCCACAGAGAGCACCCTCTTCATTCGGCAGAACCAGCTCGTCTACTATTTTACAGGCAACTATACCATACTCCACGAGAGCGACCATGGCAGCGGTGAGGACTGGGCCATGTGCCTTGGGGTCTGTGATATCTTGGATAAGGGAACTGCCTGTTGGAGCCCCAGGGGCCGCCTTAATGAACCCATCCATCCACTGTGGCACCTGGGGCTGAGATTGCCAATGGCGGGGGAGGGAGTGCTGGAGGGACTCTCCAAGGTCATGAATCACCCTGCCCATCCTAGAGGGCATTTTCCTACTCTCTCTGTGCTGAGGGGGGCCTTCATCCAGACCTTCCCAGGAAGTGTGAGTCAGCTGGGGGAGGTTTAGAGTGAAGGAAGGGAGGGGAGACACACACACACACACACACACAGAGATAGAGAGAGAGAGAAAGAGAGAGAGAGAGAGAGAGAGAGAGAGAGAGAGAGAGAGAGAGAGATACTCACACACATAATGTCAGACAGAAAGACATACTGAGAAAGGCATACTAAGAGGAATTGGGTGTGGAGATGGGGAGAGGCATAGGGGTCAAAGAGAAAAACAGAGAGAGAGAGAAACCTAGACGGGCAAAGTCATAAAGGAGACTAATCAGAGAGAAAAAGGAAAGACTTTGACTCAGCCACATCCTTTAAATGTGGGGGGAGGGGCTTTTTCTGCCAAGGGCCATTTGGATATGTATAACATCATTTGCATGCCATACAAAATTATCAACTTCAAAATTAGCCTGCTGCCCTAGCCGGTTTGGCTCAGTGGCTAGAGCCTCAGCCTGCAGACTGAAGGGTTGTGGGTTCATTTCCAGTCAAGGGCACATGTGTGGGTTGCAGGCTCGATCTCCAATAGGAGGCATGCAGGAGGCAGCTAATTAATGATTCTCTCTTGTCATTGATGTCTCTCTCTCTCCCCCTTCGTCTCTGAAATCAATAAAAATATACTTTAAAATATATATTTTTTAAATTAGCCTGTTATATTTGGTCAAACATTCAATTAGCTCACCCCTAGTACTGTAGCAGAGCCAGACCAAATGATTTCAGAGGCCTGAGGGCTGGACATTCCCCACCCCTGTTTTAAATGGGAGCTCTTTCAGTTCTTCTAGGTTTCCCCCCAATTCAAATGAAAGATGTCATTTAGACTTAGGGTCACTTGGACTTACAGGGTCACAGGAACTTGGTGTTGCCTATACTTCATTAGTTAATGCATGTTTTCCACAGCTCATTTTTCTTTCTTTCTTACTTAGGACACTTGGCCAGTGGGAAGAACCAAATTAAAATAGGCTCAAGCCAAAAAACAAAACAAAACGGGGGGTGGGTGGGTGTTTTCTCAGCTTAGATAGTTAAAATACAAAACAAACCAGGAACATGTTGGTTTCAAATATAGTTGGATCTAGGGACTCACTGTAGCTGTTAGACAGGACCCTCTTGTGATGGCCATGGTGACTCCCAGCAACTGCAGACTTTTATACCCTCGGGGGTCCCAGGAAAGAGCATCTCTTTGTTAGTGGTTGCAAACTCAGACTGTCTCTGATTTGCCCTGTTTGGTCACAGGCCAGCTCAGAACCAATGGCTCTGGCCAGGGGAATGCAAAGGTAGGGTCAAGCCCAATTGGAACCTCAAGGACAGAATGTGAGTCAGGAGGATTTCCTCAAAGGCAGCTGGAACCCTATGCTAAAGGTCCCTCAATTACCACATTGAGCAGCTGCTCCAGGGGGAGAGGATGATAAGAGGTTCATTAAGGCCAGGGAAATGTGGATGCAGGGCCCAGATCCAAACGTCTGGGCCTGAGGCCCCATGCTGGCCACTGCAGAGAGCTGGGTTCGTGTACTGCCCAACGAGTGCATCAAGAAGCTGTGCCCTGTGCATTTTCACGGAAATGGCTCCGAGTACATCATGGCCCTCACCATTGGGAAGCACGAAGGTTATGTCCACTTTGGGACTATTACAGGTAAGGGCAGGGGCCTCTGGCAGCCATTCCCTCTCACCTCCAAGAAGTCTGACCTTGGGCTCTAACCCCTCACTATGTATCTTCAGAAAAAATCCCATGGCCTAGCCAGTTTGACTCAGGGGATAAGAGTTTCGGCCTGAGGACTGAGGAGCTTCTGGTTTGATTCCTGGTCAAGGACATGTACCTTGGTTTCAGGCTCGATCCCTGGCCCCGGGATGGGTGTGTGTGGGAGTCTCTCACATCGATGTTTCTCTCTTTGTCTCTTCCTCTTGCTTCCACTCTCTAAAAATCAATGGGAAAATATCCTCTGGTGAAAAAAACAAAACAAACAAACAAAAAAAAGAGCCCTAGGCTGGAGGTTGGCCCTAGGACTTAGGCATTTGTAGGGATAGTGCCTGGGGTATATTATGTATCTTGTATTGTTTGGTTTCAAAGGGCATAAGTTCAATTAAAAAACAATTTAGGCATAAAGAATTTTTGGACTTACAAGTGAAAAGACAAAGTGCCAACTTCAGGCATGGCTGGATCCAGGGGCTCACAGGGTATATTGTCAAGACTCTGTTTCTTGGCAAGATAGTATAGCATAGTTATTATGGCACAGGTCTAGAGAGGAACTGCTCCGACACTGCCAACCCAAGTCACCTGTGGTGTGGACAGGTGACTTACCCTGTCTTTTTGGCCTCATTTAATCAGAAAAATTGGGCCAATAATACTACTAGTACTTGCTTCACTGTGTTGATATAAAGATTAAATATGTTGGCATCCATAAAGGTCTTAGAATAGTGCTAGGGACACAGTGAGTGCTAGGAAAGGGTTTACTATTATGAGTCCTGTGATTTAGCTTCATCTTCAGGTAGATGATTCTCTTGTGGGGGTTAAGGAGGGCTCCCAGGAGCTAAGGATCTTCTCCCACAGGCTAGAGTCGCCCAGAATGAGAGCAGTCTCTTCCTCATTAGCCCTAAGGATGCACTCTGATTGGCCAATTCTTAGTCACCTGTCTGGACCTGAACCAATACTGTGACAGAGACAGACATACTGACAGTACTGACAGGCCAGGTGTGAGTGACTGAAAGGTTGGGGAGTGAGATCTGTGCCCTGAAATCTGCAGACTGGAGGAAGTGGATGGGGTACTGCCATTCTACTATGGTGGGATGCCTGTTGGGCTGAGAATGGGAAGGGCCTGAATATGGAACTGCCCTGCTCCGCAGATGGCCTTGTTTCCTTCCAGAGGCTGCCCAGGCAGCAGTCGGTGTGCGAAAGGATACAAGGTACCTATGTCCCAAATGGGTCTGCAGTGGGTGGGTGTGGGGATATAGGGTATGGGAGAGCAGGGAAGGGTGGGAGAGGTCACCAGGAAGGAAAAAGATGAGCAGTGGGCAGTGTTGTGGAAGAGGTGGAGAGTTACAGGAATGAGATGGGGTGGCAGTCTCAGAGAGGGAGGAAGTGATGGAGAGGGGTGGGCTCAGGCTGCTCTGGACCTCCCCTTCCCTTCCAGTTGCCATCTGCTCTATAACCTGGGCTGTGTACACTGAGGGTAACTACAATCTACTGCTGCTGGTGGAGATTGTAAACACTGCTGCCAGGAAGTATTTCCAGGTGGTCCGCTACGACCTAGGTAATTGGGTACTATGGGTGGGGGGCTTGAGTGCACAGCAGACAATGGGAGGGAAATGTTGCTCATGTCACTCCTAGGTAAGGGGTGGTAGTGGCGAACAGGCTTGGGGGATTAGAGGAACCGAGAGGAAGTCAGTGTGACTAGAACAGAGCAGGTAAGGGAAAGAAGGGAGATGAAGACATGAGCAGAAGCCAGATAAGAAAGGGCCTGTGGCTCATAGTAAGGATGTTTGGCTTTATTTCACATGAACTAAGAATACAGTGCCATGTGCAGCTGAATAGGCTGTGTACTGCACTCCCCTGTCAAGGAGCTACAGAAGCCAAGTCCTGTGCCCTGACTGGATGTGTCTTCTCAGAGGCAGTGCCTTCTTAGAATTCTTAGAAACAGGGGAGCCGAAACCAGTTTGGCTCAGTGGATAGAGCTTCGGCCTGTGGACTGAAGGGTCCTGGGTTTGATTCCGGTCAAGGGCATGTACCTTGGCTGCGGGCACATCCCAGTAGGAGGTGTGCAGGAGGCAGCTGATCGATGTTTCTGACTTTCTATCCCTCTCCCTTCCTCTCTGTAAAAAAATCAATAAAATATAAATAAATAAACAAACAAACAAATAAACAGGGGAAGCCATTGTAGGGTTTTGGGGAGGAATTGTGAAGCTGGTGACTTGCCTAGTTTCAGGTTTTTGAAAGCTCAAGGCCTCAGGAGATTTTGCTGTGTTCTCTTCACCTGTAGTCAGTGATTACCTGTCCATTCTCTACACCATCCCGGAATTCATTCCTGATGGTAGGAGGGGAAGGTGGAGGGGGCCTCAAAGATGGGTGGGAACCAGGAAGGATCCCGCCTCACTGCTGTGTCCACTCGGCCTCTGTCCCGCCAGCTCGAGGCCTCGAGTTTCTGATGATCCTCGGGACAGAGTCCTATACCAGCTTCCCGATGGCGCCCAAGGGCATGTCCTACAACTCATTTAACAACATGCTGTTTATCTGGGGTAACTTCCTCCTGCAGAGGTAGGGGCATATTCTGCTTCCACAGGCCCTCGAGGGTGGGGGTCCTTTACAAAGTACCAAGTTTTCAGTTTGCCCAAGTCCCGATGTTATGAGGACTGTACTGAGGAAAACATAGGCTGGGATGGTGAGGGCTGGAATGGTGGGAACTAGGGGAGCCTTCCTGTGAGGTCCCAACCTATATGAGCAATAGAAAGCAATGTCTGGGGAAGGTTAGGGCCCTTTTCACCCCTCAGGAACCTAGGAGCCCCTGAGTCAACGCCATGGGCGGTTGGCAACATGCCAAGTTGACCAAATCCTCCTGTGTACAGATGGACAGGTCCTCCAGAGGGTTTGGAATCAGGGGCAGAAGCTGAAATCCCAGGTTTCCTTTTCATGTTCTCACAAAACTAGTGGAGAAGTAAGAAAACAGCTCTTGTGTTGTGTTTAGCTTGGACTGGGGAAAACATATCTTCTGGGGGTATTGCCTGAGTGCTCCTAGCTTCCATCTCTACCCCTGCAGTTATGACAGTGAAAACTTCATTTACCTGGCGGACTTCCCCAAGGAGCTGTCCATCAAGTACATGGTCAACTCATTCCACGGAGACATAGCTATTGTCACAGAGACCGAGGAGGTGGGCTGCCTGCTCCTCTCCGCACTTCCTCTCTGCCCACCCAAAAGCCCAGGGGTCTCCCTTCTCCCCTGACTGCGTAAAGGTACCAAAAGGAAGGAACACCCTCAGGGTGGTGAGAAGGGCAGCAGAAGCTCCATTTACAGCTGAGAACACTGGAGCTCAAAGAAGCTAAGTGTCTTCCAAGTGTCAGCAGAGTGAGAGACCTGTGCTCAGAGTCATATGATCTGATACCCAGAGGGTGCCCTCCTATTTCATCATGTAGGTGTTCCTTTCATAAACATGCAGCACTTACTGGATGCCTGGCCCAGTGCTAGGGCACAGTTGCAACCGAGTCAGCCCTGAGCCTTGCCCTCACAGGGTGTCAGGCCAGTTGGGGAAGACAGAGTTGTCCCCAGACAGTTACAGTTGAGAGTGGTCAGGCTGCAGCAGGGGAAATCTCCTATGGATATTCAGAGAAGGGGCCCGACCCAGTCTGGGTATGTGTGTGTGTCAAGAATGGCTTCACATGCCCTAACCGATTTGGCTCAGTGGATAGAGCATCAGCTTGTGGACTGAAAGGTCCCAGGTTTGATTCCGGTCAAGGGCATGTACCTTGGCTGCGGGCACATCCCAGTAGGAGGTGTGCAGGAGGCAGCTGATCGATGTTTCTCTCCCACCGATGTTTCTGACTCTATCCCTCTCCCCTCCTCTCTGTAAAAAATCAATAATATATATATTAAAAAAAAAAGAATGGCTTCACAGAATGGGCCACATAGACGGGGGGACATCTTGGAAGCTGAGGTTCAGGAGGAGGTGAGATCCAGAGTCACATGTACTGGGGGAATGGGGGTCGGGCATCAGTACAGAGATGGGAAATTAAAGTCCAGGCAAAACAGACGGGAGAGTGAGAAGAAAAAAGGAAAGTTCAGCCCTAGGAACCCCATCCATTAGGAAGCTTAAGTTGCAAGTAATAGAAACTGTAGCGGACAGAAACACCAAAGAAATTATGGTGAGTGGGAGCTAGAAGCAGAAATGGTGGGTTCTAGGAATGGAAAGGTGGCACTACGAAAAGAAGGGCTGTGAGCTTACCTGATTCCAGCTGGAGGTAAGCTCCCAAGCCTCACCCCTCAAGGAATGGGGCCATCACACTTGGCAGAGGAAGAGGGGGTCAGAGTCCCCGTGGCCCTCATACACACAGCTGTTGCACCTTCAGATCTGGTACCTCCTGGAGGGCAGCTATCATGTGTACAAGTTGTTCCCATCCATGGGCTGGGATGTGTATGTCAGCCTCCAGATGATGCAGCAGTCCTCTCTCTATGCCTCCAATGAGACCATGGTCACCCTTTTCTATGAAGACAGCCATCTGTACCAGGTACGTCAGGGGCTATGGAGAGACGTGGGGGCTGGCGAGAAGGGCAGCTGACACTAGCTCACCTGGCCCTGCCTTCCCAACTGCAGCTGGTGTACCTTGTAAACAACCAGCAGGGCCAGCTTATCAAGAGGCTTGTGCCTGTGGATCAACTTTTGATGTACCAGCAGCTCCATAGCCACCACTCCTCGCACCAGCAAAGGTGAGAAGACGCTGGATGCTGGATGCAGTAGTCAGAGCCCCAAACACTTCCCACACAAAAGCTCCCGTTCCACAGGGGGCTGGAGGAAGACCAAACCATCCCCAGCTAACAACCTTATTGCTCTGATGTGGGAGATCAGGGTGAATGGAAGCTCAAAGAAGGGGTTTAACCCAGACAGAGTGGGAGGGAGCACCAAGGAGGGCTTCAAAGAGAAAGATGTGCATGAACTGTGAGCTGTGCACTGTGCGGAAGGACATTGTTCCAAACGGGGAATCCTATGTTCAAAGGCCCTGAAAAGGAAAGGAAATTGGGTTTTTGAGAACTTCGAGAAAGTAGTACAGACAGAGTGTCGTGGCGGCGGCAGGGCATAGGGAGGAACTTCATATTGGGGGCCCGGGAATGCTATGCTGGGATTAAGGGGAGGGACTGCCTGGTCCTATTTTACTGAGTTTAATAATAACCTGCAGAGGGGGGATGAAGTGGGGGGTGGAGAAAGGGGAAGGTGGAAGGACTCTTAGGAAGAGGAGAGTCTAGAATGAGATCCAAGACACTGGTCTGAGGCTGAGAGGAAGGGCAGGACTGGATGGGATTTGGGGAGTCTGCAGCGCAGGGGTGGCAAACAGGTCTGTGGAGGCCCTTGGGGCGCGGGGCCCAGAAAAGTAAGCTGCCAACCCCCACTACCACCGCGCAGGAGTCACCTGAAGCTCTCCTTCACCAACTTCTGCCCCTTCACGGTGATGCGCCTGCGGGACCTGCCAGACCAGAAGATCTACACGCGTCAGGAGCGCTACCGGGCTCAGCCGCCGCGGGTGCTGGAGCCCTCGGGCTTCCATACCGAGAACTCACTCGCTGTCTATCAGGGCCTCGTCTACTACCTGCTATGGCTGCACTCCAAGTACGACAAGGTGAGCCCCTTGGCAGGGCTGTCCCCAGGGCTTTGAGATGGAACTGCGGAGGCCCAGAAGGCTACCTCTGTGAAGCGGGAAGAACGCCTCGGAGGGTGAACCAGAGTGGAGCAACCTCATGTCTGAGGCTAAGCGGGGGACTGGGGCGGGGCTGGAACAGGGCTCTGGGAGATGGTTTTAGCCCTTGGGCTGGATGCAGGGCGGGTCAGGTTGTGATATTTTGCTTTGAGTTAGGGGCTGGGACTGAGGCTGGGAAGGGGTCTGAGAATGTCGTCTGCCTGTGGACGCACCGTACGCCCCCTCACGGTGCTGGCGGTCTCTGCAGCCATATGCCGACCCGGTGCACGACTCCACCTGGCGTTGGTGGAAGAACAAGAAACAGGACCAGGTGCGTGGAGAGAGTCTCGAGTCTGTGGAGGGGCTTCCCCACCTCCCACTCAGCCCTACCCTGTCCGGCTGCTCACTCAGGGTGCTGCCATTCCCTGCCTCCCATGCTCCAGGACTTCTACTACTACCTGGCGAGCAACTGGAAGAGCGCGGGTAACGTGCATATTGACATGGCCAACTACAAAAAGATCTACGACGTCAAGGCTGACTACCAGCTGCCGGAGCGCATCTTCCTGGATAAGGGCACCAGATACAGCTTCTCTATCTTCCTGACCGCCCGGGGGCACTCGTTCAAGTCTGAGCTGGAGCCCGGTCTGTGGGCAGGGCCTGAGTAGAGTCGGAGTGGTGGAGGCGGGGTGGCTGGGACCTGGGCACCATTCTGGGGCGGGTCTGGTTCTAGGCCTTAACCCCTTCTGTGCCCGAGCAGGCAACATCCTGCAGCTGCTGAGCCAGGTGGACCTGGGCGTGGTGCTAGCCGACCCCAGCTGCATTGAGGCGGTGGTGAGGCAGCAGATCCTTATTAACCGCAACTCAGCACTTTTCTGGGTGAGGACAGGCGGTGAGGATGTGTAGGGACAGATTTACCTAGGCAGTAGACTTGTTGGAAGTTCGTGGTTCCTTCAACCGTTCCTAGATCTTTGGGCACGCCTGTTAATCCCTTCGTTTTTGCCCCCAACCCCAGGTTACGCTCCGTGATAAAAGGGTTTGCTTTGACCAGGGCATTAGTGGCCATCACTTCATGAAGACGTCCATACTGGTCAAGGTACGGTCCAAGTCTGGAGAGGAGGGAAACAGGATGAGGGGAAAGGCTGGTCCCATGGCACCCACCCTCATCACCTGATCCCACCCACAGGTGGTGGGGTCAGCTGGGCACTGCTTCCAGAACACGATCCAGGGGCCCCGCATGCAAGTATTGAACCTTGGGGTATTGGGTCCTGTGCTGGGTGGGAAAGGGTTGGGCAGAGTGGAAGCAGGGCTGATTCTGTGTGCTCCCCTGGGAGTCCCACCCATCCACCCACTCCTTTCATCCATTTCTGTTTTCAGAAAGGGCTGTCTTTATAGTTATGTAGATTGCATCCAAGTTTGTGTTCCTGCTAATACTTTTATGCAAGGGGAAGTAAAGCGCCTGTGACATGGGCTTCCTTTTCCAATTGGCACAAAGGCACCGTGCGGGCTAGCTTGGCCCTTTTCCCACATGTTGCTCTTCATGTGCCCACTTACATGTGCTTTGATCACTCCTTTGGTCTTCACTTACTTACACGTGCAATGTCCCCTTTGCACAGAGGCAGAAACTGAGCCTCAAAGAGATGCAGACATGTGCTCAGAATAACTCGGGGAGCTAACAAGTGGTAGAGGAGGGACGTGACCCAGAGCCATTGTTGTCACCCACCTCCCTGCACACTAACCAGCAGACAGACCCTGGTGCTCCTCCCTCCTGACTTGATATGTCCGAGGACAATAAAAATGGTTGTAACAACCCCAACACCTTGGATTACATGAGACAATTCGAGTCAAGTGCAGGCCAGAGTGATTCACCTCAGTCTCCATAAGTGTTTCTTGCTATGCTTAGTGATATGCATTATTTATCATAACCTCAAAAGGTCAAAGTTAACATCCCCATTTTGACCTGGCAGATTCCTTCTGGGAATCTAATCTATAACACACTTACAGACAGCAAAGGATAGAAAATAACCTAAATATCCATGAATATGGGAGTGGTTAAATAAATTATAGTACATATATTCATGGACATTTAGGTTTTTTTGTACCCTTTGCTATAATCATGCAATGAAAAACTATGCAGCTATAAAAGAGAAAGAAAGATCTTCATATACTGGCATGAAATGGTCTCCAAAGTGTATTTTATTCTTAAGAGAAAAAAGCAGGGTACACAACAGTATATATAAAACAGTGTGAAATAGGTTTATTGAGAACATATACTCATGTTTGCTTTTATTAGCATGAAGAAACTTAAAGAAAATGGACAAAAAATACTCAGGGTGGTTCAAAAAATACTCAGGTGATAGAGGAGAGACAGGATAGAGGATGGAAATGGAAACTTTCATTGTGTGTGTCTCTGTGTGTAACTACATATATTCATACTAGAGGCCCAGTGCATGAAATTCATGCATGGGGGTGTTTCCCCTCAGCCCAGCCTGCACCCTCTCCACTCCAGGATTCCTTGGGGGACATACCTCTCACAATCCTGGATCACTGGCTCCTAATCGTTCACCTGCCTGCCTGCCTGCCTTGTCGCCCCTAACTGCCCCCCTTGCCAACCTGGTTGCTCCTAACTGCAAACCCCTCTGCTGGCCTGGCTGCCCCTAACTGCACCCCCACCAAACTGGTCACCTCTTATTGCCCTCTCCCCCACCAGCCTGGTTGCCCCATGCAGCCTGCTGTTCAGTCCTTTGGTTGTCCCCACCCCCTGCTGGCTTGGTGAGGGCATGAGGGTCAATTTGCATATTACCTCTTTATTATTTAGGATATGACCATGTTATCTATCTAAAAATTAAGTTTAAAAAAAGCCAATGATTTGCCCTGGCCAGTGTGACTAAGTTGGTTGGAGTGTCGTCCTATACACTAAAAGGTTCAGGGCACATACCCAGGTTGTGGATTTGATCCCAGTCAAGGTGCGTGTGGGAGACAACCAATAAATATTTCTCACATTGGTGTTTCTCTTTCTTTCTCCCTTTCTCTAAAAATCAATTTTTAAAAAAGCAAATCATTTTCAAAAAGATAGGGAAACAGAGGTGCTAAAGGTAGTCTGAGCTTCTCTGTCTTTATATTCTCAGACTGTGGTCTTTCCAGTATCTAGCCCCTCTCTCTCCCTACCCATACATTACCAGATCAAGAGGCATGTGTATTTAGAAGGCCTGAAGCCTCTCTCTGGCTCCCCATTCTGGAAGAAAAATGGAAACTGGTTTTCAATTTGTAAATATCTTGGGTGAAGGAAGGAAGAAATTAATTTACACATAATAGATGCTCAATCAAATTTGGTTAGATGAATAAAGGCTTGGAGTGTCTTTTAGCAGGCCAGATCCAAACATGAGCCTCCATGGAGGATGGAGCTGGGCCTGGGATCAGGGAGATGGACCTGATCCATCTAGACTTCACTCTCTGTATCCAAAGCTTACTCATTCATTCAACCAATATTTATAGAGTGCCTACTACATTCCAGTATTGTTTTAGGGGCTAGAGTTGTAGCAGTGAACAAGCCAAATAATTTCTGCCCTTGTGAAGCTGATGTTACAATGGGGGAAGTGTAATCATTCCTAGATCTGCCATAACAAATTACCACAAACTGGGAAATTTATTCTCTCCCAGTTATAGAGGACAGAAGTCTAAAATCAGGGTTGGTCCTTATGCAGGTTCTGCGGGAGAATCTGTTCCAGGACTCTCTTCTGTGTTCTGATGATTATTGACAATTGTTGAAATTCCTGGGGTTATAGATGCATCACTGAAATCTCTGCCTTCATCTTCACAAGGCCTTTTCCCTGTAAGGCAGTGTCCAAATTTCCCTCATATTATAAGGATACACCAGTCATTGGATTAGGGCCCAGCCTAATCCAGTATGATTTTGTCTTAAATATTTTTTTATTGATTTCATAGAGGAAGGGAGAAGGAGAGAGAGATAGAAACATCAGTGATGAAAGAGAATCATTGATTGGATGCCTCCTTAATTCCCCACCTCCCCCAATTGGGGGTCAAGGATCAAGCCCATAACCTGGGCATGTGCCCTTGACTGGAATCAAACCTGGGACCCTTCAGTCAATAGGCTGACACTTTATCCACTGAGCCAAACCAGCTAGTGCTGACTTCATCTTAACTTGATTACATCTATAAAGACCCTATTTCAAATTAGGTCACATTAGCAGTTACCAGGGATTAAGGACTTCAACATATCTTTGGGATGCACAGTTTATCCACAACAGAGTCAGACAATAAGATAAATAAAAGATATTGTGGGAATTAAAAATGGCAGTGGAGTAAGTGGATGCTGTATGGGTATGCTCCCAGAAACAAACTGGAATTACAACAAAAATACAGAAGAACTTCCTGAATAATCAATGGAAGCTTGCTGGAGAGAAACCTGATAACTGATATGGAGACTGGTAGGAAGGGCAGAGGCAAAAAAGGGCTGGCCAGGCTCCCACAGATAGCAACTGAAGTTCTGGAGAGATATCTCAGCTGTGAGGGGTTGCCACTGGGAACTCTGGGTTATAATCTCCAAGCTGGGGCCCCCCAGCAGAGAGCACCAGAACTGAGAAAGGTGCCCAAGTAAAATCTGGCTGTGAAAACCATAAGGGTTGCTGTCTGCCTGGGAGAGATGTCTAGAAATGAAGGCACCCTCTTAAAGGGACAACAAAAAAAATTCCCTGTGCAGCCACTAGCCTTGTGTTCCAGCAAGGGAGAGCAGAGTAAACTGGAGTTGTGAGAGCAGAAGCCAGGAAAGGGAATTTTCAGGTTAGAGCTTGGAAAGCAGACATCATGGTTTGCTGTGCTGAGTCATTCCCTCAGGCTGTTGAAGTCATCCTTCTCATGCAGATAATTGCTACACAGGCAGCTTTCCCTGGGTGGAAGACAGTTGACCCACCATATTGGAAAACACCTTGCCTCACTGTGTGGAGTTTCTGATACCCATCAAGAGGCTGAAAATAATAGCTTCCAGGCAGAAGGAACTGCCCCACACTGTCGGAAAAAAACTCTTGCTACACCTGAAGACAATGGCCTCAGGGCAATTCAAGACAGAATCCCATCAGTCTGTAGGCAGGGGTAATCTCTGGAGGATTTAAATCTCTGCCTGATCTAATTAGTCAGAAATGGCGTTTGACACTGTCCTGCACCAGAGATTGAGAGTTGTAGCAGATCTACCTAATTCACAGTCACAAACCCAAACAAGAAGCCAAAATTAGGAGACAACAAAACAACCCACAAATGAAAGAACTAGAGAATTCTCTGGAAGAAGAGATAAGTAAAATGGAGATAAGAAATTTATCTGATATACAGTTCAGAAAAATGATGGTAAAGATGCTCAACAGCATGAGAAAGATATAGTAACTAAGGAAACAAAAAAAGCATGATAGCACAAATAAAGAACACATTGGAAGAAATACACAGCAGATTAGAGGGAGCTGAAGATTTAAACAGTGAATTAGAAGACAGGATTGAAAAAAATAGCTGAAGCCGGTTTGGCTCAGTGGATAGAGCGTTGGCCTGTGGACTGAAAGGTCCCAGGTTCGATTCCAGTCAAGGGCATGTACCGTGACTGCGGGCATATCCCCAGTTTCTCTCTCATCGATGTTTCTGACTTTCTATCCCTCTCTCTTTCTCTCTGTGAAAAATCAATAAAATATATTTTTTTAAAAAGAAAAAAAAATCTGAGAACAAAACAAAACAAAAAACAATTAAAAAACAGGAAGACTGCTTAAGGAAGCTGTGGGACAATGTGAAATGTAACAATATTAGAATAGCAGGGGTGCCAGAAGAGGCAGAAAGGGAAAATGGGATAGAGAATGTATTTGAATGTAATGGCAGAAAACTTCCTAACATGATAAAGGAAAAAGTCACATAAGTCCAGGGGGCACAGAGAGTCCCAAGCAAAAAGAACCCAAACAGGCCCATGTCCAGACACATCATAATTAAAATGCCAAAAATTAAAGACAAAGAGAGAAAAAGGTAGCAAGAGAAAAGCAAACTGTTACCTACAAAGGAGTTCTCATAAGGCTAACCCTGATTTCTCATCAGAAACTATATAGGCCAGAAGAAAATGTCATGAAGTACTCAAGTAGAAAGCAGGATCTGAGACCAAGATTACTATATCCAGCAAGGCTATCATTCAAAAAATCTGGTGAAATAAAGAGCTTCCCAGACAAAAAAAAAAAAAAAAAAAAGACTAACAGAGTTTATCACCATCAAGACAGCCCTACAAGAAATGCTAAAGGAACTGCTGTAATGAGAAGAAGAGATAGAAAGAGAAGCCTAGGCATACAAAATTAAAATGGTAATAAATAAGCACCTATCAATGATAACCCTAAATGAAAATGAATTAAATGCTCCAATCAAAATGTATAGAGTAGCTGAATGAATACAAAAACATGATCCAACTATATGCTATCTACAAGAGACCTATCTTAGAACAAAAGACACACACAGGATGAAAATGACAGAATGAAAAACAGTTTTCCAAGGAAATGGAAAAGAAAAAAAAAAACCTGGAGTAGCAATACTCATACCCAACAAAGTAGACTTCAAAATGAAGGCCATCACAAGAGACAACAAAATCACAATATAATACTAAAGGGATCAGTCCAATAAGAGGATATAACCCTGGTAAACATATATGCACCCAATATAGGAGCACCTAAATATATTTTTAAAAACCTTTCTAAAGGACTTTAAGGGATAGATATCAATACAGTCATAGTAGGGGAATTTAACACCCTCTGACTTCACTGGACAGATCTTCCAGACAAAAACTTAACAAGGAAACAGACTCTAAAGGACACACTAGATCAAATGGATTTAATTGACATTTATACAACATTTCACCTCAAATCTGCAGAATATTCATTCTTCCCATGTGCACATGGATAATTTACAAAGATAGACTACATGTTACGACACAAAACAAATCTCTACAAATTCAAGAAAATTGAAATCATATCAAGCATCTTCTAAGTTCACAGTGGAATTAAATTAGAAATCAACTACAATAAAAACACCCACAATATTCAAACACATAGAGGTTAAATAGTATGTTACTAAACAATGAATGGGTTACCAACAAGATCAAGAAAGAAAGCAAAAATTTCCTAGAAACAAATGAAAATGAACACACAACAACCCAAAATCTCTGGAACACAGAAAAAGTAGTCCTGAGAAGGAAGGTCATAGTATTACAGGTATACCTCAAAAAACAAGAAAAATCAACAATAAGCTATTTAACTTTACAGCTTAAAGAACTATAAAGAGAACAACAAGAAAAGCCCAGAGTAAGTAGAAGGAAGGAAATAATAAAGATTAGAGCAGAAGTAAATTACATAGAGACCATATATATATATCCTACCTAATAAAAGAGAAACATGCAAATTGACCGTAACGCCGTTATGCCCACCAGCCAATCAGAGCAAGTATGCAAATTAACCCAACAAATATGGTTTCTGATACCCATTAAGAGACTGAAAATAATAGCCTCCAGGCAGAAGGGCAACCACAGAGCTGGAGTCAGTCAGGAGGCTTGGGTTGCCCCTAGTGATGGAGGAAGCTAAGCTTCCCACCTGCCCTTGCTGGCTCTGACCTCCACTCAAGGAGGCACTGAAAAAAAAGAAAAAGAAAAAGGAGGTTCTGGGAGCTTGGGTTACTGGAAGGCATGGCCAGCCTGCAAACAGCCATCAGCCCCTCACCCAGGCTGGTCAGGCACCCCAGTGGGGACCCCCACCCTGAAGGGGCTGTGGCCAGCCTGCAAAACAGCCATCAGCTCCTCATCCAGGCTTGCCATACCCCCACTGGGGGGCTTGGCCAGCCTGAAAACAACCATCAGCCCCTCACCCAGGCTGGCCAGGCACCCCATCAGGGACCCTCCACCCTGAAGGGGGTGTGGCCAGCCTGAAAATGTCCCTCAGCCCCTCACTCAGGCTGATCATGCCCCCCACCAGGGACCCTTACCCCATGGGGGCGTGGCTGGCCTGCAAATGACCACAGACCCCTCACCCAGGCCACCCCATACCCCAAGGGAACTTCCACCCTGATCCGGGACACCCTTCAGGGCAAACCAGTGGGCCCCCACCCGTGCACCAGGCCTCTATCTATACTAATAAAAGGGTAATATCCTAATTAGACTGGAGACCTTCCAGACGTTCTTCTAGACAAAGCCATGATGGACAGGGCCGAGGTAGAGGTATTAGAGGCCAAGAAGAGAGGGCAGTTGTGGTGATCAGGCCAGAATAAGATGGCAGTTGTGGGTGATCAGGCTGGTGGGGGGAAGGGCCAGTTGGGGGCAAGCAGGCCATCAGTGGGGGTCAGTTGGAGGTGATCAGGACAATGGGAGGCAGTTTGGAGTGAGCAGGCCAGCAGGAGGGACAGTTGGGGGTGAGCAGGCTGGAATGGGGAAGCAGTTGGGGGTGATCAGGCTGGCGGGGGAGCATGTGGGGGTAAGTAGGCTGGTTAGGGGCAATCAGGCAGGCAGACTGGCAGGTGAGCAGTTAGAAGCCAGCAGTTCCGGATTGTGAGAGGGATGCCCAACTGCTGCTTTAGGCCCAATCCCTATAAACCGGCAATAGGACATCCTTCAGGGGGTACCAGATTGGGGAGGGTGCAGGCTGGGCTGAGGAACAACCCCTCCCCGTGCAAAAATTTCATGCACCGGGCCACTAGTATATATATTCAATGTAACCAAGAGCTGGTTCTTTGAAAGGATAAACAAGATTGATGAACCATTAGCCATATTCATCAAGAAACAAAGAGAGAGGAATAATGCGGAGAAAACCAAGATGATGGCATAGGTAAACACCTAGGCTTTTGCCCCGCACAACAATTACGAGAATAGAACTGAAGAACAGAATGGACACTGTCCAGAACCACAGGAAGGCTGGCTGACTGGAAGATCTGAAACTGGAGGGACATAGAAGTGCACACGGATAATCAGAGCCTCTGCAAATCCCAAGTAAGGTGGAGACTTGTGTGCGGGAGAGGACAGGGTGTCTGAGCCTGGCAGGGGTGCTCTGGCGGAAAGGAGACAAAAACTCCAGGCTGCACTGAACCTAGTTCGGTTTGCACTCAAAACCCAGGGGAACCAGGCCCTTTCCTGGAGAACCTGGATTGTGGGCGGAATCCCAGGGGAAGAGCCAGAGATGGACCTTTGTAGGTGTGCGTGTGAGTGTGTGTAGAGGGGACAAAGGGGTCACTGGCTGTGTCTGTTAGAAGAAAGGAGCTCCGGCCAGAGGCAGAATTCTGGGGGCGCACACGAGTGCTCACGGTGAGGATGTTCTGTTGACTGTGTGGCTGGCGTCTGGTGGAAGTGAAAAGGAGTTCTCATTGCACTGAACACAGGTGCCAGGCGAAAATCTGAGATTCCAGATCCATTGGGGACTGGACGTTCTGGTGGCAGGCAAAACGCGAGGGCACCTTTCTCACAGAGGTGCCAGCGGCGATTGCCTGCAGACGCTAGGACCCGGCGACCTTGTGGGCCAGGGCTAAGGAAGCCAAGGCTGTCTGCTCCACCCTGAAATTCTGTCCCACCCAGAAATTCCGCCCCATCCAAACTGAGCATAGAGACTTTGGCAAGATTGCAAGTCCAGGCGCATAAGGCTATCTCCTAGAGTAGACACAGCTGATCCTCACAGTCAGTTGGCCTGGAGGTCAATTCCTCCCAGTGATACCAACAACAAACAAGACTTATCTGCAACAAAGCTGTATATACAGTCCACAAAGGGATGCACCAAGAATGTACACCTCTGGTAACAGGGGAGGCCGAGACACCTAGCACACAAAGCTACCCAATCAACTCAGGGAAGCAGTGGAAATGGGGAGAGAAAGAAAAAGATCACAAACAAAAGAAATGGAGGAAAACAAACGACTGGATATAGAGTTCAAAACCACAATCATAAGGTATTTCAAGAGGCTCCTAGAAAAAGCCGATAAGCTTAGTGAGACCCTCGTGGATATGAAAAAGGGCCAATTAGAAACTAAATATACACTGACTGAAATAAAAAATATTTTACAGAAACCCAACAGCAGACTAGAGGAACACAAGAATCAAGTCAAAGATTTGAAATACCAAGAGGCCAAAAACACTCAGCCAAAAAAGAAAAAAGAATCCAAAAATTTGAGGATAGTGTAAGAAGCCTCTGGGACAACTTCAAACGTACCAACATCAGAATTATAGGGGTGCCAGAAGAAGAGAGAGAGCAAGATACGGAAAACATATTTGAAGAAATAATGACTGAAAACTTCCCCCACCTGGTGAAAGAAATAGACTTACAAGTCCAGGAAGTGCACAGAACCCCAAGCAAAAGGAATCCAAAGAAGACCACACCAAGACACATCATAATTAAAATGCCAACTACAAAGGACAAAGAGAGAATATTAAAAGCAGCAAGAGAAAAACACTTAATTACCTACAAAGGAGCACCCATACGCTTGTCAGCTGACTTCTCAACAGAAACTATGCAGGCCAGACAGGAGTGGCAAGAAATTTTCAAAGTGATGAATAGCAAGAACCTACAACCAAGATTACTCTACCCAGCAAAGTTATCATTCAGAATTGAAGGTCAGATAAAGAGCTTCACAGATAAGAAGAAGCTAAAGTAGTTCATCAACACCAAACCAGTATTATGTGAAATGCTGAAAGGTATTCTTTAGGAAGGAGAAAAAGGTGTCTGCTTCAAACTAGATCATGGATGGAACTGGAGAACATTATGCTAAGTGAAATAAGCCAGTCAAAGAAAGATAAGTATCACATGAACTCACTCATTTATGGAATACAATGAACAGCATAAACTGATGAACAAAAACAGATCCAGAGACAGAAAAGCATTGAATGTCATGCCTCAGGAGGATGGTAGGGGAGGGTGGGAGTAAGGGGAAGAGATCAACCAAAGGACTTGTATGCATGCATATAAGCCTAATCAATGGACACGAACACCAGGGGGGGTGAGGGCATAAGTGGTGACAAGGGAGGGCAGTTGTGGGCGATCAGGCCAGCAGGGGAGGGCCGTTGGGAGGGACCAGGCCTGCAAGAGAGGGCAGTTGAAGGCAATCAAGCCTGTAGAGGAGGGCAGTTAGTAGTGACCAGGTTGGCAGAAGAGGGAAGTTGGGAGCAAACAGGCTGGCAGGGGTGCAGTTAGACATCAGTTAGACTGGCAGGATAATGGTTAGGGGGTGATCAGGATTGCAGGCAGAAGCGGTTAGGGGCAATCAGGAAGGCAGGCAGGTGAACAGTTTAGAACCAGCAGTCCTGGATTGTGAGAAGCATCTCCTACTGCCAGTTTAGGCCTGATCCTACTGGGATTCGGGCCTAAATGGGCAATCGGACATCCCTTGAGGGGTCCCAGATTGGAGAGGGTTCAGGCTGGGCTGAGGGACATCCTCTGCCCCTCCCATGCATGAATTTCGTGCACCGGGTCTCTAGTATATTATAAAGATTATACACCATAACCAAGTGGGATTTATTCCAGGGATGCAATGCTGGTACAATATATTTGCAAATCAATAAACATGATACATCACATAAACAAACTGAAAGACAAAAATCACTTGATCATATCAATAGATGCAGAAAAAACATTCAACAAAATCCAACACCTATTTTTTAAAATAATTTTTATAGATTTTAGAGAAGAAGGGAGAGGGGAGAGAGAGTGATAGAAACATCAATGATGAGAGAGAATTATTGGTCAGCTGCCTCCTGCACACACCCCACTAGAGAATGAGCCGGCAACCTGGGCATGTGACCTTGACTGGATTCGAACTTGACACCCTTCAGTCTGCAGGCCTGGGCTCTATTCACTAAGGCAAACCAGCTAGGGCCAATACCCATATTCAATAAAAACTCTCAGCAAAGTGGGAATAAAGGGAGCATATCTCAACATGACAAAGGCCATATATGAAAGACCTACAGCCAACATCATGCTCAATGGGCAAAAACTAAAAGCATTCCCCTTAAGAACAGGAACAAGACAGGGATGCCCACTTTCACCACTCTTATTCAACACAGTTCTGGAAGTCCTAGCCCCAGCAATTAGACAAGAAGACAAAATAAAAGGCATCCAAATTGGAAAGGAGGAAGTAAAACTTTCATGATTCTCAGATGACATGATATTGTACATAGAAAACCCTAAAGATTCCACCAAAAACAAACCCCTGTGTTTAATAAATGATTTTAGCAATGTAGCAGGATATAAAATCAACACCCCAAAATCTATGGTTTTCTTATACACCAATATTATGGTTTTCTTATACACCAAACAAAAAACTTTAAGATACTTAGGGATAAATTTAACCAAGGAAGCAAAAGACCTGTACTTGGAAAACTACAGAACATTGATAAAAAGAGAAGATATAAACAAGTGGGAGAATATACCGTGTTCATGGATTGGTAGAATCAACATCATTAAAATGTCCATACTAACCAAAGCAATATATAGATCAATGCAATTCCTATTAAAATATGAATGGCATAGTTCACCAACTTATAACAAATACTCCAAAAACTTAGATGGAATTAAAAAAAAAAACACCCTGAATAGTTGCAGCAACCTTGAGAAAGAAGAACAGAGTTGGAGGAATCACAATACCAGATTTCAAGGTATAGTACAAAAGCCACAGTATTTAAAACAGCCTGGTCCTGGCACAAGAACAAGTATATATGTCAATCGAACAGAACAGAGAACCCAGAAATTGACCCAAGCCATTATGCTCAATTAATATTTGGAAAGGAGGCAAGAACATACCATGAAGTCAAGAGAGTCTCTTTAATAAATGGTGTTGGGAAAATTGGACAGATACATGCAAAAAATGAAACTGGACCAACTTACACTATACACAAGATTAAACTCAAAATAGATAAAAGACTTAAATGTAAGTTGGGAAACCATAAAAATCCTACAAGAAACTATAGACAGCAAAATCACAGACATCTCTCAATAGCAATATGTTTACAGACACAACTCCTAGGGCAAAGGAGACTAAGGAGAAAATAAACAAATGGATTACATTAAAATAGAACGTTTCTGCACAGCAAAAGAAACATCAGCAAAATGAAAGGGAGCCCACTGTATGGGAGGGCATATTTGGCAATGAAACGTCTGATAAAGGGCTAATGTCCAAAATATATAAGGAATTTATACAACTTAACAAAAGGAAGACAATCTGATTTCAAAAATGGGCAAAGGACCTAAATAGACACTTCTCCAAAGAGACATTTGAAAAAAATGCTCAAAGTCACCGGTCATCAGAGAGATGCAAATCAAAACGACAATGAGATACCATCTCACACCTGTCAGGTTGGCTACCATTGACAAGGATGTGGAGAAAAGGGAACCCTCCTTCACTGTTGGTGGGAATGCAGACTGGTGCAGCCATTATTTTTTAAATATATTTCTTATTGATTTCAGAGAGGAAAGGAGATAGAGATAGAAACATCAATGATGAGAGGGTATCATTGATTGGCTGCCCCCTGCAGTGGGAAGGACCGTGCCCACAACCTGTGCATGTGCTCTTGGCTGGAATGGAACCTGAGACCCTTTAGTCTGAAGGCCAACGCTCTGTCCACTGAGTTAAACCAGTTAGGGCAAGAATGATTTTTTAAAAAAGATATTGTGTGTTAAGAAGTGATGAGTGCTAGGAGGGAAAAGGCAGGCAAGGTGCATAGGGTAGGTCAGCATTTGCTATAGAATGGCTCAGGGAAGACCTGGGTGAGGAGGAAACATTTGGGCAAAAACTTGGAGGGGAGGAAGTGACTCATGTTTTATGTGCCAGAAAGGCATGCCAGTGAGAGGGAATGAATGGTAAAAAGGCCTAAAAGTGAGAGTATGTTTCATGTGTTAGACTAAAGGAACATGGAGGGGCGAGTGTGACTGGATCAGGATGAGAGAAGAGGAAAGTGGTGAGAAATGGGGCAGATCATGTGACATCTAATTGGGAGGGCTCTGAGTGACTCAGGTGTTCACAGGGTCCCTCTGACTGTATGTGAAAGACATATGAGCAGTGTTGTGGCGGGGTGTGTGGGGGGGTGACCAGGGAGGGAACAAAGTTAGGCATGCAAGTGTGAGGCAAAGGAGCTGAAAGGTTGGGGGAGAGAATGGTTCTATTTTGAAGTCAAGGGACATAGGCTATCTGAATGGACTGGATATGGAGGTGAGAGAGAGAAAGGTTTCCAGGATAAGACCAAGGCTTTTAGCCTGCACATGGAGGGATGAGGTACCATTAGTTGAGATTGGTTGTGGATATATTGAAGATGCCCATTAGACTCCAAATGAGTGAGTGGCTGATAGGTGTAGTCTTTGGCCCAAGCCCAGCATGAGAAGTGCTTAAACTATGACTGCTAATTCTTCTTCAGAGTCACTGTCAAGCCCAGACCACAGTTTTTGGATGCCCATGTCCCTTTGAAAATTGGGTGAAACCCTTGGGACTTACCCCTGAAATGGGCCAGGGGTCATTCATTCTGAAAACAATGTCACAAGGATTTCCTAACTCCTGTCCCACCTGGCTGCACTTTCCTCATATATCCCATGCTCTGGTCAATTGAGAATTCAGGCCCAACTTCAACCCTCTCAAGTCTGACTAGGTATGAGCGGCTCCATAGGTGTAGGCTTTATTGTTTTATATGTGTTTTCCTGGAGGCAGATGGGAGCTACCTGGACCAGTTTGGGTTCCAGCTCTACCACTTAACAGCTATGTGGCTTTGGATAGTTAATAAGTTGCTTGACTTTTCCGTGCCTCACTTTTGCTTTTGCCATCTCTAAAATGTACTATAGCCCAGCCAGCATGGCTCAGTGTTTGAACATTGACCTATGAATCAGGAGGTCACAATTCAATTCCCAGTCAAGGCACATGCCCAGGTTGGGGGCTCGATTCCCAGTGGGGCATACAGGAGGCAGCTGATCAATGATCCTTTCCCATCATTGATGTTTCTATTCCTTTCCATCTCCCTTCCTTTCTGAAATCAATCAAAATATATTAGAAGATAAATGAAATGTATGATATCCTCAAACTTGCAAGGCTGTTTGGAGAATCTAATTTGAATATGTAAAGTGCTTAGAACACCAGTGCTTTGCATACAATAAAAGCTATATAAGTATTTGCAGTTATTAGAGTATTGGTTTAAGGAAATAGTAATCAGATTGCCCCTTGGTGAGGGTGAGCCTGGCAGGTAGTGATGGTGTGTGGGGGAGGAGGGGTGTCCTCCCCTTCCCACTTCCCAAGTCAGGCTTTTCTCCTCCCACTCAGGGGAATTTGGTGGTGCCAGTGCTTATAGGCTGTCCACCTGGAAAGCGCCTGGCCTTTGACATCACCTACACCCTGGAGTACAACCGCCTACAGAACAGACACTATTTTGACTGCGTTCACGTAGACCCCGAGATGCCCTGCTTTCTCTTCCGTGACAGTATGTGTCCAGTCTCCTCCTCTGCATTGTTCACTGTCCTCTGCCCCCACCACTTTGCCCTCCCTGCCCCCTTACCTTCCACCCACTCTCCGCTCTTCCCCTTGATCGTCTCTCTCTTTTCTCCCCTCACCATCCTCCACTTCTCAAGCCAAGCTAATTTCTCCTCCTCCTGGCCTCAACCCCCTCAAACCCTACAGTCTTCCACCCCTTCTTCTTGATCCAAGATTTGGTGACCGGAGAGTCTGGCAGTTTTCAGGGCAGGTAAAGGCATATCCAAGCCAGGGCTGATGGAAGGGGGTAAGGGGTAAAGTTGGGGTTCTAGATATGATGCAGGACTCAGGAAACTGAGGCCAGTTGGTGTGCACCTTTACTCCTGGCAGCTATGTACTGAAGGTAGTGGGCGGCGGGCCCACCATGGACACCATCAAAGAATACAGTGAGGAGGAGATTTACCGCTTCAACAGCCCCCTGGACAAGTAATCCCTGTGGGACCCAGGCCCCCCTCCCCCCCGTAAATGGGCTTTCCTTTCCCTGCAGAACCCTCAGGCTTCCCAGCCACAGACCTCACCCTTGCTCTTGCTGCAAGCCTCACCCACCTTGGTATCTCAGGCCCCTGTCCACAGCAAGGCTCCTAAGGTCCCACAAACTCCTGCCCCTCCAATGATGTGAGGCCCTGTGCCCTTCTCTCTCTCTCTCTTTTTTTTAAATATATTTTATTGATTTTTTTACAGAGCGGAAGGGAGAGGGATAGAAAGTCGATGAGAGAGAAACATCCATCAGCTGCCTCTTGCACACCCCCTACTGGGGATGTGCCCGCAGCCAAGGTACATGCCCTTGCCTGAATTGAACCCGGAACCCTTCAGTCCGCAGTCCGACGCTCTATCCACTGAGCCAAACCGGTCTCGGCCCCTGTGCCCTTCTCACCAAAGGTTCCAACCTCTACCCCAACCCCACCCCTGCCCACTAAAGGCTTCAACCCCAACCACCACCATCACCCCTGCTCACATTGCTGGCCTCCCTCTGCAACAGCAGCCCAGCCCCCACCCACCCCTACTCCTCCCACTGCGGTTCCATGGTCCTCTACTGAGGTTACGGCGGTCCTCCACAGCACCTACAGCCTCATCTGGACCACCAATAACTCAACGATCACCAACGACTTGGCTTTCAACATCATGTCCCACAACACAGGCATTGAGTGAGTGCATATCCTGGCTGCCAGCCCTTTATTCCCCACATTCCCATCTGTCAGCCGATCCATCCCGCTGCTTCTGGGAGACCAAGTCACACTGATTGCCTCAAATGGGGCTGATCTTTACATAAGCTGGACACTTTGTCTGCAGTGCTAGTCCCTCTTCCTTCTTCTTCAGGCCTTAGTTCAGATGACTCTTCCTTCACCTAGGAGGACTTTTCTGACAGTTCTAGATGAGCCAGTTGGTTTCTATCCTTCTGTGCTACCCCATTTCAGCCTTGACCCTCTGCCTATGTTTCCCATCCCAGCCCTGTCTCCTATGGGGTCTGTCTCCTATATAGGCTCAGATTCAAATAAACTCAATATCTGTGGAATGAGACAATGAACAGATTAATTAATTCATAGTAGGAATTACTGACATTTGAGTAGAGGTCTAAATGATGAATTAAACAATGGAGTAGTAAGTTAGTATATAGGCCACTCAATTACTTTTTTGTTGTTGTATTGTTAATCCTCACTCAAGGATATTTTTTTCTATTGATTTTTAGAGAAAATGCAAGGGAGGGGGAGAGGCAGAGAGAGAAAGACATTGATATGAAAGGGACATATTGATTGGTTGCCTCCCACACATGCCCAGACCAGGGCCAGGGATAGAGCCTACAACCAAAGTACATGCCCTTGACAGGAATGGAACCCAAGACCCTTTGATCCATGGGCTGATGCTCTAACCGCTGAACAAAACCAGCTATGGCTCAATTACTATTTTTTATTCAATGAAAGGAAGAAAATAATGCCATGAGTGAATGAACAAAGTAACCACCTAGCACCTAATCACCATTCAACCTATGATTGTTGAATAAATGAATAAAGGAAAGAATAAATGAGTAAAGATGTGACTTTTACCTAATAGTTGTTGCAAGCCTCACCCACCTTGGTATCTCAGGCCCCTGTCTACAGCAAGACTACTAAGATCCCACAAACTGTAGGGTTAAGCTGTATTTGTAGGATGAAGGTAGTAAGGAGTAAGTGAGGAGTTGGTACATAAAAGATGTATAATCTATAATCTAGATCAGGGGTGGGGAACCTTTTTTATGCCAAGGGCCATTTGGATATTTATAACATCATTCTCAGGCCATACAAAATTATCAACTTAAAAACTAGCCTGCTACATTTGGTCAAAAATTTAAACTCACCCCTAATGCCTTGGCCTAGATAAAATGATTTCATGGGCCTTACACAGCCCTTGGGCTGGACATTTCTCACTCCTGGTTTAGATGAATGCATAGTAATAGAGGAATTGACAGATGGACATGGAAAGGCAGGAGGAAATGAATGAGTAAACAAATGGCCTATCACTTCCTAGGTGTTCAGCCAGCCTTATTGGGTGAATGAATAAAGGAACTAATTAGGTATGAAGTTATAAGATTGTACCTAATTGGTGCTCACTTAAAGTTTTTGGGGTAGAGGGAGAAATCAAGAGTGGGCATGTGCTATGCATGATTTGCAGCGCAAATGCCTGAACATGGGCCTCCAGGTGGCTGTGTCTGGAGAACTCTCCATGCCATGACACCGTTCCCCATAGCATCTTCGCCCCCGAATTCTTCTTCAAGGTGTTGGTGAGCAATAGGTAAGCCAGGCATGTGGCCCAGGTGGGATCAGGGGCTTCCTTTGGGGTGCCTGACTCCTCCCCAGTCCTTAACCCCTTCCCCCACCAGAGGTGTGGACAAGAGCACATACTGTGACTACCAGCTCATCTTCCTGCTGCATCTACATGGGCTTCCACTCAATGCCAAGCGAGCCCTCTTCATCCTCATGGTGAGTAGCTGGATGCTCAGGAGCTGCCCTGCAAGTTGGACAGGGCCCCACCTGCTGCCCATCCACACCTGTTGTGTGGTGTGTGCAGGTGTCAACCAGTGTGTTTCTTGGCCTGGTGATCCTCTACATCATCTGCTGCCTCTTGCTGCCCCTTATGTTGAAGATCTGCAACACCCTCCGTTGGAAGATCAACAATATCATCACATCAGATTCCTACTATACCTACAGCTCCTCTTCTATAGGCTTCAGCAGGACATCTGAGACAAAAACTAGTGTTGGCTCCAAAGTCGGCTCCAAGGTGGCAGAGAACAAGGCTGAACCTGAGGAAGCTGTGAAGAAGTCACTGACCTAAGCTGTTTACCTACCCCATCCACTCTCATTCCTTCCTTCCTGGGCCATCTTTGAAATACAACCTATCAACATCCCAAATCTGTCGGTTTTGCTTGAATTTTCATTTCTCTTTCAGACCACATAGCCACATAGATCATTAAAATACTGAAGTCTTTCTGTGCCAGTCCTTCATATCAGCTTCTCTATGTGCCTGCCAACTCAGCCCCTCCCTAGGGTGCTCATGAACTCTCTACAGTCCAGCAGGGTCCTCCATAACCCAGGCCCATTGCTTTGGCCTAAAGTTTGTTCTGATTGTTCAGTGCCCAGGTTTAGTACCAGTGGTTAAATATTTCGGATGTCAACACCTATCTGATGTTTAGCTTAAGGAGGGGACTCTAGAGAGGTTAGGTTTTTTTTTGTGTTTGTTTGGGTTTTTTTTAGTTATAAAGAGCAAAAATTTCACTCAAATAGTCCAAATGGAAATGATAATATATGGGTTTTGTCAGTATAAGTTTCAGGTATGGCTTGATCTAGAAGTCTTCAATATCCACAGGATTCTCATTCCATTTCTCTGTAGCTTTCCTTCCTCTGACCTCCTCTGAATGTGGTCTCTGGCCTCAGGCCAGCCCCCCTCACAGTCTGAGTGTACACATCCATGTGTCTTATTGTCCAGAGGAAGAAAGGCCTGCAGTCTAACATGCCCAGGCTGTCAGTCACTGTATTGGACGGGGTTGGGTCAAAAGCTCACCACTTTACCTCTCACACTGCCAGAGGGATTCACCTTTGAGTGGCTTAAACCAATCAGAGCACATCCCTGTATCTTGAGGGCAGTCAATCTTACCCTAATCTCATGCTTGTCTATGAGTATGTGTAATGGCAGGTCTTCTTATCAAGATGTGGGGAAAGAAGATGAAAGGCAAAAGAAAATGCACCTTGGTACTCCACTCCCTGTCTCCCCAGTGGACTCAATTATAGCCCCTCCCCAGAGGTTGCAAGTGAAGTGACTGGAAGTCCTCTGACAAACTCATTTTCTCCCTGACTCTAGGAGTAGAGTCCCAGGGGACATATACTCTGAAGGGACACCAGAGAATACAGCAAGACCAGCTTATCCATGATGAAATAGCTCCAGGAGCAGGTAAGGCTACTAAGGACATGATATTGAGCTTGAAAATGATTAGAGGAGCACTCAGAACTGAGAAGCTGAAGGATGTGGTCAGATATTACAAAGATGTTCTGGTTTCCCTGTGGGGGAATGGCTCAAGACTGGGGGCAGAGATCCCAGGAGGCAGTAGGCCAGGTACCTGGGCAGAAGAAGATGGTGCTGGACCAAAGCCTGGTTGAGAAAGAAGAGGAAGGGGCAGGTGGGAGAGGTGCTCAGGAGCCTAGTGAGCCCACTGTGGGGATGGTGGCCCATGTAAGAAATAGGAGCAAGGGAGAATTTAAGAAAAGGTCTAGGACTCTGTCCTAGGTTTGAGGGACAAAAAACAAAACAAAAACAAACACAAACAAACAAACAAAACTGTCCCTGAAATGAGAACCAGGGAGAAAAAGCAAGCAGGTTTTGGAGAGACACTGAGGCCAGTTTGGGGTCATGATGGGTGAAGGAGGTCTGAGAGACTTCTAGAAAAGGCTATGCAGGAGGCTGCAGGAACCTCAGATCTGGGGCTCAGAAGAGAAGTCAAGGATAGTCAAACAGTATAAAATAATAGCAGTACAAATTCATCTATCATTGATTCAATTATGGAGAATGTAATGAAATAACATCCTGTTTTGACCATTCAGGCTGATTTCAACCAGAATCCATGGACACTAGTAGGTAGTCACTGGAATAAAATATTTTAAGTTGTGAAAGAAAACAAAAATGAAAGAGGAGGTAAATGTTGTACGTGCTTTCCCCCACAACATCAAAATTACAACAAAACTACAGAACCCCCTGAAATATAGCTGACCAGAACTTCTATAATTAAGGATATACAAAAGAAGCCACTTGAGTAGTAGGAGGGGCAGAGATGCAGAATGGGGTAGTTCCACACCCATGTGTGGCAGTTAAAAATCTGGAGGATTTGTAAGCCCAGGATTACAATACCAGGAAGAGAAGTCTGTGAAAACTGAAGAGGATTGCAGCTAAATGAGATAGAGAGCTCCTAGAATCCCAGGCATTCCTCACGGACTTACTTGCAGATGGATTTACTCACTCTGAGCTACAACACTGGAGCAGCAGCTCAAAAAGCTCAAGGGAGCCCAGCTAGCATGGTTCAGTAGTTGAGCATTGACCTATGAACCATGAAGTCATGGTTTTGATTCTGAGTGAGGGCACAATCCCCAGTGAGCATGTGCAGGAGGCAGCCAATCAATGATTCTCTCTCATCATTGATGTTTCAATCTTTCCCTCATTCTTCCTCTCTGAAATAAATAAATAAATAAATATTAAAAAAAAAAAAGAAAAGAAAAGCACAAGGGACATATAGAGAACTGAATTGTCTGGCTTCAGGGCAAATGTTGGAGAGGCAGCTTTCTCCCAGAAGTGCTGTAGAGTTTGGCTCAGTGGATAGAGCATCAACCTGTGGACTCAAGGGTCGCAGGTTCCATTTTGGTCAAGGGCATGTACCTTGGTTTTGGGCACATCCCCAGTGGAGGGTGTGCAGGAGGCAGCTGACTGATGTTTCTTTCTTGTCTAACTCTCACTTTCTCTCTGTAAAAAATCAATAAAATCTGCCCAGACCGGATTGGCTCAGTGGATAGAGCGTCGGACTGTGGACTGAAGGGTCCCGGGTTCGATTCCCGGCAAGGGCATGTACCTTGGCTGCGGGCACATCCCCGGTAGGGGGCGTGCAAGAGGCAGCTGATTGATGTCTCTCTCACATCGACGTTTCTGATTTTCTATTTCTCTCCCTTCCGCTCTGTAAAAAATCAATAAAATATATTTTTAAAAAAATCAATAAAATCTTTAAAAAAAAATAATAACAGGAGAGAACCCTGATATCTGCAGACTGAAAGTGGAGACTGCATAGAGCCTGGTAGGAGAGGTAGAGGTGCAAGAGGGCTGGCTGAGCACCCCAAAACATAAACTGAAGTCCCTGAGAGATATCTCAACTATTGAGAGTTACCACTGAGAACTCTGGTGTCTAATCCCCAAGATGGCCACTCAGTAGAGAGTACAACAACTGAAAAGGGTATCCACATAACATTTCACTGTCTGCCAGAGAGTGACAGCTGAAAATTCAGGTACCCTCTTAAAGGGCCAACACACAAAATTCCCTGAGGAGCCACCCTCCTTATACTCCTGCAGAGGGAGAGTGAAGTGAACTGGAACTGTGTGAGCAGAAGTTGGGGACTCGGGGGTTAGAACTCAGCAGACAGACACCCCCAGTTTCCTGGGCTGAGTCATTCCCTCATGCAGCAGAGGACATATTTCCCACATAGACAGTTGCCTTGCCTAGGGGGAAGACAGTTGACACACCCCATTGGAAAACACCTTGCTCTGAGGCCACTAAAAAGACTAAAAATAACAGAGCAGAAGCAATTGCTCCACCCTGTTGAATAAAAACTCTCACCACACCTGAGAATGATTGCCAGTGGGGATGAAGTAGGGGGGCAATTCAAGTCACAATCCTATCAGTCTGTGGGCAAAGGCAGTCTCTAGAGCTTTTGAGTCTTTGCCTGATATTATTAGTAAGAAACAGTGTTTAACATTGCCCTGCACTAAAGACTGAGAAGCATAGAGGATCTACCTAATAAACAGTCACAAACCCAAACAGAAAGCCAAAATGAGGAGACAAAGAAAAACCCAAATGAAAGAACTAGAGAGCTCTCCAGAAGAATAAATAAATCAGATATAAGAAATTTATCTGAAACAGAGTTCAGAGTAATGATGGTAAAGATGCTCAACAGCTTTAAAAAATATAGTAACTATGAAAAAAGAACAGTCTGAAATAAAGAATGACATAATACAAATTAGGAACACATTGGAAGGAATACACAGCAGATTGAGGATTGAATCAGTGAATTAGAAGACAGAGTTGAAAATATCATTCATTCAGAGAACCAAAAAGAAAAACATTTTTTAAAAATATATTTTATTGATTTTTTACAGAGCAGAAAGGAGAGGAATAGAAAGTCAGAAACATCGATGACAGAGAAACATCGATCAGCTGCCTCTTGCACACCCCCTACTGGGGATGTGCCTGCAGCCAAGGTACATGCCCTTGACCGGAATTTAACCCGGGACCCTTCAGTCCGCAGTCCGACGCTCTATCCACTGAGCCACACCGGTCATGGCAAGAAAAAAAATTTTTTTAAAGGAGGACAGCTTAAGAGAGTGATGGTACAACCTGAAATGTAACAATATTCAAATAGTAGATGTGCCAGAAGAAGCAGAAAGGGAGAAATGGATAGAGAACATGTTTGAAGTAATAATGGCAGAAAACTTCCATAATCTAGTAAAGGAAAATGTAACACAAGTTCAGGAGGCACAGAGAACCCCTTGCAAGAAAAACCCAAACAGGCCTATAATAAAAATGTTAAAAATGAAAGACAAAGAGAGAATCTTAAAGACAGCAAGAGAAAAGCAAACTATTACCTACAAATGAGCTCCCATAGGCTGACACCTGATTCTTCATCAGAAACTATACAGGCCAGAGGGAATGGTATTAAGCACTCACTGTTTGGAAAGCAAGGACCTGAAACCAAGATTACTAAATGCAGCAAGGCTGTCATTCAAAATAGATGGTCAAATAAAGAGCTTCCCAGACACAAAAGCTAAAGGAGTACATTACCATCATTACAGAATGCTAAAAAAAAAAAAAAAAAACTGTAATGAGAAGAAACAGAGAGAGACACCTAACCATACATAATTAAAGTGAGAATAAATAACTACTTCTCAATAATAACCCTAGCCCTAGCTGTTTTGGCTCTGTGAATGGAGTGTCAGCCTGTGGACCCAAGGATCCCAGGTCCGATTCTGGTCAAGGGCACATGTCTGGGTTGCAGGCTTGGCTCAACGTGTAGAGGCAGCCAATCAATGATTCCCTCTCATCACTGATGTTTCTATCTCTCTATTCCTCTCCCTTCCTCTCTGAAATAAATAAAAATATATTTTAAAACATAAATAATAACCCTAAATGTAAATTGATTAAATGATCCAATCAAAAGGTATAGGGTAGCTAAATGAATACAAAAACATGACCCAACTATATGCTATCTACAAAAGATCCAACTCAGAACAAAAGACACACACAGGAAGAGATAAGGGATGGGGAAAAAATGTTTCCATGTAAATGGAAAAGAAAAAAAATGCTGGAGTAGCAATACTCATATCCAAAAAATATAGACTTCAAAATGAAGGCCATTACAAGAGACAACAAAGGTCTACATAATACTAAAGGGATCAATCCAACAAGAGGATATAATCCTGGTAAACATTTATGCACCCAATATAGGAGCACCTAAAAATATTTTTTAAAAACCTTCTAGAGGACATAAAGAGAAAGATAGATAGCAATACAATCATAGTAGGGGACTTTAACACCCTCTGACTTCACTGAACAGATCTTCCAGACAAAAATTTAATAAGGAAACAGAGATTGGACACACTGGACAGATGGATTTAATTGACATTTATACAACATTTCACCCCAAAGGTGTAGAATATACATTCTTCTCAAGTATAAATGGATCATTCATAAAGATAGATCACATGTTAAGATATAAAACAAGTCTCTACAAGTTCAAGAAAATTGAAATCAGATCACAGTGGAATGAAATTAGAAATCAACTACAGTAAAAACACCCCAAAACATTCCAACACATTGAGGCTAAATAGCATGTCATTAAACAATGATTGGGTTACCAATAAGATCAAGAAAGAAATTTAAAAAAACTTCCTGGAAACAAATGAAAATGAACATACAACAACCCCAAATTTCTGGAAACAGCAAAAACAGTCCTGAGAGGGGAGGTCACAATACTAGAGGCATACCTCAACAACAACAACAACAACAACAACAAACAAAAAGAAAGAAAGAAAAAGGAAGAAAAGAAAAAAGAAAGATCATCAATAAACTATTTAACCCTACAACTTAAAGAACTAGAAAGAGAACAAAAAGAAAAGCCCAGAGTAAGTATAAAGAAGGAAATAATAAAGATTAGAGCAGAAATAAATAACATAAAGACTAAAAAAAATCAATGAAACCAAGAACTGGTTCTTTGAAAGAATAAATAAGATTGTTAAACCATTAATGAGATTCATCAAGAAACAAAGAGAGAGGACCCAAATAAATAAAATCAGAAACAAAAGTGGAGAAGTAACCACTGACACCACAGAAATACAAAGGATTGGAAGAAAATACTATGCCAATAAGCTTGACAATGTGGATAAAATGGAAAAATTCCTAGAAAAATATAATCTCCTAAAACTCAATCAGGAAGAATCAGAAAACTTGAATAGACCAATAACAACTTATGAAATAGAAGCAGTAATAACAATAATAATAATAATAATAATAATAATAATAACAAAAACTCCCACCAAACAAAAGCCCAGGTCTGAATGGCTTCACAGGGGAGTTTTACCAAACATTCAAAGAGAACTAACACCTATACTCCTCAAACTATTCCAAAAAATCCAAGAGGAAGAAAAACTTCCAAGCTCTTTTTTTGAGGCCAGCAATCCCCTAATTCCAAAACCAGATAAAGACACTATAGGCTAATATTCCTGAAAGAGAATTACAGGCTAATATGTCTGATGAATATGGATACTAAAATCCTCAACAAAATATTACCAAACACATCCAGCAATATAAATCCCTAGGATTTATTCCAGGGATGCAAAATTGCTACAATGTTCTCAAATCAATAAACAAATTGAAAGACAAAAATCACATGATCAATAAAATTCACATGATCGTATCAACTGATGCAGAAAAAGCATTCGACAAAAACCAACACCTATTTTTGATAAAAACTCTCAGCAAAGTGGGAATAGAGGGAGCATATTTCAACATGACAAAGATCATATATGACAAACCTACAGGCAGCAAGATACTCAATGGGCATAAACTAAAAAAAAAGCATTTCCCCTAAGAACAGGAATAAGACACGAATATCCACTTTCACCATGCTTATTCAACACTAGTGGCCTGGTGCACAAAATGTGTGCACTTGGGGTGGGAGGTCTCCTCAGCCTTGCCTATGCCCTGTCACAGTGCGGGAGCCCCATGATCCATCGCCTCAAAGAGGTAGGCCCTGCACACCCATCCAGGGCTCCTTGATGGATTGCTCCAAAGAGGTAGGCCAGAGCCGGGGGAGGCCTGCAGACCCCTGATGCAAGTGCGGAGAGGCCTCCACCATGCCCCGCCCCCATTCCCAATGCTGCAAGTCCCTGCCCATCTGCACCTGCTGTGCACGCAACCTCCAGCTAATTGGTCATTACATGTGAGGGCATTCTGACCATTTGCATATTACCCTTTTATTAGTATAGATAGTACTGGAGTCCTAGCTATAGCAATCAGACAAGAAGATTAAAATAAAAGGCATTCAAATTGGAAAGGAGGAAGTTAAACTCTCATTATTTGCTGATGACATTATATTGTACATAGAAAACCCTAAAGACTCACTGAAAAACTACTAGATTTTATTAATGAATTTGGCAATGTAGCAGAATACAAAATCAGCACCCAAAAATCAATGGCTTTGTTATACATTAATAATGAATTCTCAGAAAGAGAAACTAAACAAACAATTCAATTTACCACTGCAACAACAACAACAACAAAAATGAGATACTTAGGAATAAACTTAACCAAGAAAAAAAAAGACCTGTATTTGGAAAATTACAAGACATTGAAAAAAGAGAAGAAGATAGAAACAAGTAGAAGAATCTACCGTGTTCATAGTATGGTAGAATCAACATGTTTAAAATGTCCATACTACTCAAAGCAATCTACAGATTCTATGCAATCCCTATTAAAATATCAATGGCAAAAGATTGATAGAGAAGCATTGAACAGACTGTCAAACTACTGGCGGAAGGCTGGGGAGGGTGGGGGGCGGGGGCTGTGGGAGATCAACCGAAGGACTTGTGTGAGTGCATGTAGGCATAGCCGGTAGATAGAAGACACTGGGGCGGGGGGCAGGTGAGGACGTGTGTTGGGGGTTGGGGGGAGGACAATGCGGGGAAGAGGGAAAGATGTATGTACTGCTATTTGTAGTACTTTAAAGAATAAAAAATAATAATAATTAAAAAATATATCAATGGCATATTTCATAAACCTATAACAAATACTCCAAAAACCTGCATGGAATCAAAAAACACCCTGAATAGCTGCAGCGATTTTGAGAAAGAAGAACAGAGTTGGATGAATCATAATACCAGATTTTAAGATATACTACAAAGCCACAGTATTCAAAACAGCCTGGTCCTGGCACAAGAACAGATATATATGTCAATCGAACAGAACAGAGAACCCAGAAATTGACCCAAGCCATTATGCTCAATTAATATTTGGAAAGGAGGCAAGAACATACCATGGAGTCAAGAGAGTCTCTTTAATAAATGGTGTTGGGAAAATTGGACAGATACATGCAAAAAAATGAAACTGGACCAACTTACACTATACACAAGATTAAACTCAAAATAGATAAAAGACTTAAATGTAAGTTGGGAAACCATAAAAATCCTACAAGAAACTATAGACAGCAAAATCACAGACATCTCTCAATAGCAATATGTTTACAGACACAACTCCTAGGGCAAAGGAAACTAAGGAGAAAATAAACAAATGAGATTACATTAAAATAAAACGTTTCTGCACAGCAAAAGAAACATCAGCAAAATGAAAGGGAGCCCACTGTATGGGAGGGCATATTTGGCAATGAAACATCTGATAAAGGGCTAATGTCCAAAATATATAAGGAATTCATACAACTTAACAAAAGGAAGACAAACAATTTGATTAAAAAATGGGCAAAGGACCTAAATAGACACTTCTCCAAAAAGACATTTGAAAAAATGCTCAAAGTCACCGGTCATCAGAGAGATGCAAATCAAAGCGACAATGAGGTATCATCTCACACCTGTCAGGTTGGCTACCATTGACAAATCAACAAATGCCAAGTGCTGGCAAGGATATGGAGAAAAGGGAACTGTAGTACACTGCTGGTGGGAATGCAGACTGGTGCAGAATTTACTAAAAAAATTAAATATGGATCTGCCATATGACTCAGTGATCCCATTTCTAGGAATATATCCTAAAAAAACAAACAAACAAACAAAAAACCAAAGCACCAATCAGAAAAAAAAAAATTTATGTACCCCTATGTTCATAGCAGCACAATTTACAATAGCTAAGATCTAGAAACAGCCCAACTGCCCATCAGTAGATGAGTGGATGAAATAGCTGTGGTACATTTATACCATGGAATACTATGCAGCCGTGTAAAAGAAGAATCTCTTACCCTTTGAGACAGCATGGATGGACTTGGAGGATATCATGCTAAGTGAAATAAGTCAG
Source organism: Antrozous pallidus (assembly GCA_027563665.1). Lineage (NCBI taxonomy): Eukaryota > Metazoa > Chordata > Mammalia > Chiroptera > Vespertilionidae > Antrozous > Antrozous pallidus. The sequence continues at coordinate 22,203,894 of CM050525.1, read as the reverse complement.
TCAGAGAAAGACAAGTATCCCATTATTGCACTCATATGTGAAATCTAAGTAACAAAATAAACTGATGAATGGATTGAACTAGACCCAGAGACATGGGAGCATGGTACAGAGTATGGTATCTCAGAGGGAAGGTGCGAGTGGCCTAGTAGGATCAGGCCTAAATGGGAAGTGGGACATCCTTGTCACAATCCAGGACTGCTGGCTCCAAACTGCTCACCTGCCTGCCTCCTTGATTGCCCCTAACCGCTTTTGCCTGCCAGCCTGATCACTCGCTAGCAACTACCCTGCAAGCCTAACTGATGTCTAACTGCACCCCTGCCAGCCTGTTTGCCCCCAACTTCCCTCCTCTGCTGGCCTGGTCACCCCTAACTACCCTCCTCTGCAGGCTTGATCGCCCCCAACTCCCCTCCCTTGCAGGCCTGGTCCCTCCCAACTGTCCTCCCCTGCTGGCCTGATTGCCCACTTGTTCTGCCCTCCTTGCAGGGCCTGGAACCTCCAACAGCCCTCCCCCTGCTGGCCATCATGTGTCCACATGGGGGCAAACATCTTGTGTGTTGGAGTGACAGTCAATTTGCATATCACTCTTTTACTAGCTAGGTTGGGCAAAGGACCTAAATAGGCACTTCCCCAAAGTGGACATACAGATGGCCAAAAAACATATGAAAAAAATGCTCAAAGTCACTAATCATCAGTGATGGAAATTAAAACAACCTCAGGCCTATCAGAATGGCTATCATTAACAAATGAACAAATGACATGTGCTTTCAAGGATGCAGGGGTGAGGGTGGGGGGCGGGAAGAACCCTAGTACACTGCTGGTGGGAATGAAGATTGGTGCAGCCACTATAAAAAGCAGTACAGCATTTCCTCAAAAAAAAAAAATTAAATATGGCCTGGCTGAAGTAGCTCAATGGTTGAGGGTCGACCTATGAACCAGGAGGTTCATGGTACATGCCTGATTCCTGGTCAGGGCACATGCCTAGGTTGCAGGCTCAATCTCCAGTGAGAGGTATGCAGGAGCCAGTTGATCAATGATTCTCTCATCATTGATGTTTCTACCTCTCTATCCCTTTCCCTTAATCTCTGAAATCAATAAAAAGATACCTAAAGCCGAGACCAGTTTGGCTCAGTGGATAGAGCGTTGGACTGCGGACTGAGGGGTCCCGGGTTCGATTCCGGCAGGGGCATGTGCCTTGGCTGCGGGCACATCCCCAGTGAGGGGCGTGCGAGAGGCAGCTGATCGATGTTTTTCTCTCATCGATGTTTCTGACTTTCTATCCCTCTCCCTTCCGCTCTGTAAAAAATCAATAAAATATATTTTTAAAAAATACCTAAAAATAAAAAATAAATATGGAAAATAAATAAATAAATAAATAAATAAATAAATAAATAAGGAACTTTCATTTTACCCAGTAATCCCACTTTGGCAGGTGCCTCATGATACTGAGACTAGAGAGGGATTCTCAGTGTATAGGAGTCAGTGACACTGCATGTGGAATATTCAGCTATAATAGGCAAAACAGCAGCCAACTGCTCTCAGAAACTAACTGGGCTGATAATACTGTGGATGAAATGGGCCACATGCTAACCTGACAAGATCAGGGAAGGTCTGCATAGAGGTCTCACAAATTGAAAGACCTACAGTAATCACAAAGGATGGTCTGATATTAAACTTTAACCAAAAGCAATTATGGTGGGTAGTTACATCATAGGCTAGTATTGTGTGAATAAACAAATCATCTTTTCTATCAAAGAACAGTTTAGACAGCCACCATTTTGGACTGTGCAGCCGCCATGTTGGCCACATGGCTTGCAGCTCCCCTGGGGCTGCCATCTTGAAACAGCAAAGGCCAGCCCCTCCCTTTGTATTAGCCAATTGTGAAAGACTGTGTTGTGTGCCTGAGCTCCAATCCAGAGTAAAGGACAGGTCACAGTCCTCAGAGATTATAAACCCCAGCAGCCTACCTGCTTGGTGTGCATGTGCTTTCAGACCATGTGTGCACACCCTTCTATGTAGAAGTAAAGATGTTTGCCTTGCTGCCTGGCTCCTGAGTATATTTTGTGTTCTACCAGGACCCATGACTTGGGGGGCTCACCTTATTTCTAACAGTATCTTCACTGACAATGTCAACCTTTACCTTAACTGAGCCTATCTGTCTTTTTGCATCTATAAAGAAAATTGATAAATATTCTGCCCTCATGGAGTTCATATTAAAAGTGATGGTGATGAAATGGCATTTTTGGACTAGAACCTGGATTCTTTGTCCACTGGAGTTAAAGAATGAATCCACGGACAGAGGGTAGTACATATAGCAAAGGTGGAGATTTATTGAAGAATAAGTACAGAGTCCCACGTGGGGAGAGGGAAAGAGTCCCACAGAATGGACTCCCAGGTGGGTAGGGGGGAAGGGTCCCACCACCTTCCTGTTTCCATGGTTTATAAAGGCTGCAGTTCCTGTGCCCTGATATTCCCTCTGATTGGTCAATATTCCCTTTCCCCCAATTGGTTACTATAGTGATTTCTAAGGCCCTCCTCCCTCACTGTCCTATTCCCTTTGGGCTTTATTCCTCCTTTATTTTGTAGAGACCTTTTTGGCTGTTTCCAGTTCCCTTGTCTTATAGAAATGTAACTGCTCCTGGCTTCCTTGTGTTAGGGAAATATACCTTTTCCCAGTCTGTAGTCCTGTATTTTTCCATGGACTCCAATTCTAAAAATTCCCTAAACCTGCCCATATTCCTGTAAAATTCCTGTTTCAGTGATAAAAGAGTTGGGTTTGAGAAAAAGTGGAAATCTTTAATATGCAGGTGTGATACATATGGAGAAACTGGGAGTAGGGGAAAATGTTAGGAATCTCCCACATAGATGAGCCATTTAAAGTCATAAGACTGGCCGGACCGGTTTGGCTCAGTGGATAGAGCGCCGGGCCTGCGGACTGAAAGGTCCCAGATTCAATTCCGGTCAAGAGTAGCTGTTTCTCTCCCATCGATGTTTCTGACTTTCTATCCCTCTCCCCTCCTCTCTGTGAAAAAATCAATAAAATATATTTAAAAAATAAAAATAAAATAAAGCCGTAAGACTGGATGCTTTTTGTAAAGTTTGTGCATATTTGCAAAAACTTGGAGAAAATGTGGAAGGATGCACTGAGAGACTAGAAAGGCTGAGGTTCAAATCTCACCTGTTAAATCTCTTGGAAGATGACGGCAGTCTCTTAAAGCCCGTTTGTAAAATGAAAAGAATAACACAGCTTCCAAATGGCTCCACCATTGCCAACTCTCGGCTTCGAGAAGCTGCCATGAAGTTGGTGTTAACAAGATAGAAACATAGGGTCCGGAAAGCCCAGGCTGAAGGCAGGACAGCCATATTGATTATGGGAAGTGTGGAAGCGTTGCGACCACAGCCATTTTCAGTTAGGGCGAGGCGACTTCCGGCCACCATCTTGAAAAACAGCAGACGGACCTCTGAGCGACGTACTTGTTAAGGGCCGGGCTCCGAAGGCACCTCGGGGCGGAGGCGCGCAGTCGTAGTCCCGCCCCCAGTTTGGGCTCCACCTCTCGGCCCCACTTCCGCTGGGTGAGGTCGCCTATCGTCGCTGTTGTAATTTGCGCCGGCGGTTTGCCTCATCACGGAAGATGGCGGCTGCGGCGTTGAATGCCGGGGTGGGCTCCTCTAACTCGGGGCCTTCAGCTGCCTCGAGCGCGGTCCTGCAGGCCGCGGCCGGCATGTACGAACAGCTCAAGGGCGAGTGGAACCGTAAAAGCCCCAACCTTAACAAGTGTGGGGAAGAGCTGGGCCGTCTCAAGGTAGGGGTGGCCGGGAGTGCTACAGGGGTCTAGAGTCTCCGGACGCCGGGTTAACCGGGCCACGTCGAGGATCAAATCGAGTGAAGGATTCAGAACAGCCAAAGTACGGACTTGGGGGTGAAGTGAGAGGGGCCTGGAACCGACCAAAAGCAGCCCAAGTGCGGACTTGGAGGGGTGATGGAGAGTGGTTTGGACACAACCCAGTGAGAGGGGCAGTTTGGGTGCTTGGAGGCCTGACTGGCTGGAGTGGCAGGACGGGGTTTTTCAGGCGGCGGGTTCTGGATAAGATCGAGTGGGAAATGAGGACTGGATAGGGTGATGAAAGAAGGCTGAGGTAATGGGCTGTGTAGTCTAGACCAGACTAAGTTTGGTTCTAAGATTCTGGGGTTAGGGATGCATTAGTACAGAGTGGGAGGCCAGCCAAGTTGTGAAGGCTGGACTAAACCTACAAAATGTCTTATAGTAGAGCACTCGAGTGGGGTTCATGGTACTTCAGACCAAGTGTTTTGGGGAAAGTAGAAATACTGTGAGTTGGACCAAGTTTGAGTGGGAGTGTTGTCAGAGATAAGAAGTGAGGTGTGGGCTGGACTGTACCCGGAGGTTAGCATCCCTCCCTCCCTCGCTGGTGTGGATTGGGTTGGGTGAGTAAGCTGGGCTCAACCTAATAGAGTATGGGAAAGGTCTGCAAGAACTGAAGGTGCTAGTGCTCCCCTCCTGCCCCTTCTCCCCCACCACCACTTTGATTCCATTGGGCCAGGCATAGGTTTTGTCTCCTGATTCCCCAGTATAACTATTAATAACTAGAGGCCCAGTGCACGAAATTCATGCATGGGGGTGTGTGTCCCTCAGCCCAGCCTGCACCCTCCAATCAGGGACCCCTTGAGGGATGTCTAACTGCCCGTTTAGGCCCAATCCTGGTGGGCTGCTGGCTCCAAATTGCTCACCTGCCTGCCTGATTGCCCCTAACTGCTTCTGCCTGCCAGCCTGATCAATGCCTAACTGCTTCCCTGATGGCCTGATTGCCCCTAACTCCCCTCCCCTGCTGGCCTGGTCTCCCCCAGTTGCCCTCCTCTGCCAGCCTGGTCACCCTAACTGCCCTTCCCTGCAGGCTTGATCAGCCCCAACTGCCCTCCCCTGCTGAACTGGTCTCTCCCAACTGCCCTCCTCTGCCAGCCCAGTCACCCCTAAATGCCCTCCCTATAGGGCTAGTCCCTTCTAATTGCCCTCCCCTAATGGCCTGGGTTCCCCCCAAACTGTCCTCGTGGGCTTGGTCCCTCCCAACTGCCCTTTCCTAATGGCCTGGTCTCCCCCAAGTGCCCTTCTCTGCTGGCCTGGTTCCCCCCAACTGCCCACCCCTGCAGGCCTGGCCCCCCCCCAACTGCCCTTGCCTGCAAGCCATCTTGTGGTAGCCATCTTATGTCCACATGGGGGCAGCCATCTTTGACCACATGGGGCAGACATCTTGTATGTTGGAGTGATGGTCAATTTGCATATTACTCTTATTAGGTAGGATTGTAATGTGAGGCAACCTGAATGATCACTCAGGATTTATGAGGACTGACTCCTTTAATGCTCATAACAACCTTATGAGTAAGCGATGATGATGAGTTACATTTTCTAGATTGGGAAACCAAGGCCTACAAAAGGTAAGTAACCATTACTTGAATTCCCATATTCTTTCCTTCCTTTATCGCTTTTCATTCTTTCTTGTCAGCTGGTTCTGCTGGAGCTCAACTTCCTGCCAACCACAGGGACCAGACTGACCAAACAGCAGCTCATTCTGGCCCGTGAGTGTCACTGGAGTTGGTGGGGGGTAATGTATTGGGGGTCATGGCAGGAATAGTACTGTAGTGGCCAGGAGAGGGACTCATTCAACTGAGAGCCTGCCCTGTCACCCACAGGTGATATACTGGAGATTGGGGCCCAGTGGAGTATCCTACGCAAGGACATCCCCTCCTTCGAGCGCTACATGGCCCAGCTCAAATGTTACTACTTCGATTACAAGTGAGGATGGACTCTGCCTGATGGCGGCTCATTGATCCCTGGTGCTCCAGCTTGGGAACTTCCTCTTTGCAGAGCTTCATCCCCAGAGACTGCAGGCCCAGGAGGTTGGCCTTGAGGCCCTGAGTCTCTGTTGGCCTCCATTCTGTCTCCCCCTCCATATTCCCACACCACATTTCCAATCCCCAGTGTAGCCACCATTACCTTTCATATGCCACGGCCCCAGCCTTAACCCCTTGGATCATTCCTCCTCCACCCACACCCACCCCATGGCAGCCAGTAAGATCTTTGTGACACTAAACTTGGACCATGTTGATGCCCTGCTTAGAACCTGCCATGGCTCTCCATAGCCCTCAGACTCCAGGCCTCGTTCTTTCCTGTGGTCTCCAATGCAGTATCAGCACTCTTCCTAGTTGCCTCATCCTAGCCCTGACCGCTCTGCCTGTGCTTCTCCTATCCTAGGCTTGTCTCTCCTGCTGGACTGTGAGCCTCCTAAAGGCAGAGGGGTCTTGGTCACTGCTGTGTCCCAACTTTGCCTAGCATGGGGCCAGGCCCAGGGCATGGATTCAGTGGATATATGTTGAATATAAAACTGAATGATTTTATAGCTCAGTGGTGCCTGCATGGATTAATGATTAAGAGTTTGACATCAAAAGTCAGAGAAACCAGAATTTGAAACTGATTTTGTCAATTCCCAACTATGTGGTTTTGGGCAAATGGCCTTACCTCCCTAAGCCTCACTTCCCCCTTTAAAATAAAGGCTATGATTCTTAATATCATCATCATAACTAATACTTGTACAGTACTTATTTGGGCCAGGTACTGTTCTAATCACTTGAAATGTGATTTTAATTCACTTAACCCTTCTTTATTTAACCCTCTTCTTGTTGTATAAGTACTGTAGTAATACCCATTTTACAGTTGGGGAAATTGAGGCTGTCACTTTACTGACTCACTTGTGCCCATATGATTTGTGACTTCTTTGTACCTCTCTGGACATCATTTTCATCTGAAAACTCAGGGCTTAATACCTCTCCAAGGGGACAGCATGAGACAGACAGAGGGGATCCCTTGAACCTGGAGTGGGAAACACAGTAGGTACCTAATCTTACCTTGGTTCCCTCACCCTGGTTCACAGGGAACAGCTCCCTGAATCAGCGTACATGCACCAGCTCTTGGGCCTTAACCTCCTCTTCCTGCTGTCTCAGAACCGGGTGGCTGAGTTCCACACGGAGTTGGAGCGGCTGCCTGCCAAGGACATCCAGACCAATGTATACATCAAGCATCCTGTGTCCCTTGAGCAGGTGAGTCTGAAGAAAGGGAAAGGAAGGGCCTAAGGAGGGTGATGCAAGGACAGACATTAGGGACGGTTTCCCAGAAGAGTGGATAGGATTCGTCCATCTTTCAGACCACGGACTCATTTGTCTAACAAATATTGAGCACCAGCCATATGTCAGGCACTATGGTTGGTTTTCAGATTATACAGTGAACAAAACAAATAAAATCCCTATCTTGGGAGCATGACATAAGGGTGGTCAGGGAAGGTCTTGCTGAAAGGGTGAAATTTGAAAAAAGACTTGAGAGGAGTAAAAAACCCAGCCAAACGGATATCTAGGGGAACAGTGGTCCAGGTAGCCTAGAACTTCTGCCAAAGGCCCCAAGGCAGCAACATGCCTGATTGCCTGGCTGAGGGGTAGCAAAGAAGACAGTGTTTCTAGAACAAGGTCAGCAGGATGAGGGAAGAGCCTTAGTACCCAAGGTTAGGAAGTAGTTCCGAGAGCTGAGGTCTCATGGGAGGATTTGGCTGTGGGGAGAAGCTGGGAGGGAGGACAGTTAAGGCAGGCAGCTCAGCTTGAGCAAAGGAGGAATGGGCTTGCCGTACATCCAGCTCTGTCTCCTCCTGTGATTGGGTAATAGATGATATTAGTACATACCAGCCCAGGGAAGGCTGGGTATGGGGGGGGGGGGGGGGAGGGGACTATGGGTGTATGGAAGTAAACCAGCCTTTCTGGTAGAGCAGGTTCCCATTCTACATGGGAAATGGGCATTCTAGCGGAGTGGGGCTTGTGGTAGCACTGGGAGTATGTGAAGCCTTCGAGGGTAGGCCACTATGCTGAATCTACCTCATCTTCTCATCTTCCTCACCCTCGTTCTCTGCAGTACCTAATGGAGGGCAGCTACAACAAGGTGTTCCTGGCCAAAGGCAACATCCCTGCGGAGAGTTACACCTTCTTCATTGACATCCTGCTTGACACCATCAGGTTCATGGGGAACCAGGGCCTTGGAATCTGGAGTCAGACAGCCCTTAACTGAATCCCATTCTGGCCACTTGTGCTCTGGGGAGACTGGGCACCTCAGATTTTTTTTTCTGTGCACTGAAACTGGTCATGAGATTGTGGAAAACAGTCCTCATTTTGCTCTGGGCTGTTTTACCAGTGTGCCTATGCACACTAGTTATTTTTAATTAAGAAATATTTTGACTCCAAAATTAAGGAGTGAAAAGTGAGTGCCTATATACTGTTTGGCCTAAGAAATAAAATACTTCAGAACAGGTGCACCCTCCCTGTCATCCCCACCCAACTCCCCCCAAGCTAACCCCTTCTCCTGTTTCAGTGACTCCATCTTGTAGTTTTCCTACTCAGTGTTGATCATGATACCTCTTGGCAAGGGTACAAGGAACCCCTTCAGGATTGGATCTAGAAATGGAGTGCAGCATCCAGGGGGCGGAGAGGGGGTGTGTGTTATGTGAAAAGACCCCTTACATGGAAATCCCAGGCTGGCTTTCAGATAGCCTGAAGTCCTTGTTGGGAGTGGAATTCAGAATTTGTGCCAGGAAGTCAGAGAGACCTGAGAGCGGCCCTGGCTTTGCAGGTTGGTCAAGCTTCTCCCTCTCTCCCTGAGCCTCCATTGGTTAAACAGGACAGGAAACAAACATATTCCAATAGTTGGTACTGAATTGAAGGGCCAGAACTTACCCATGTCAGACCAGGGAGGACAGAGCCTGGAGTGCTGTGTTCAATAGCGAGAACCCCATCTTCCCCCAGAGATGAGATTGCTGGATGCATCGAGAAGGCCTACGAGAAAATCCTCTTTACTGAGGCCACCCGGATCCTCTTCTTCAACACACCCAAAAAGATGACAGACTATGCCAAAAAGGTGGCTGGGGTGCAAGAGGTCATGGGGCTAAGGGGTGCACTTACCAATAGCCATGAGGGTGGCCTGGAGGGCCCTGGAGCAAAACTGCCCAAGGTTTAAAAATCCAGGTGTGTATCCTCAGGCAAGTCATCAAACTTCTCTGAACCTCAGTTTCCCTATCTGTAGAATGAGGCTAGAATTTAACGTGTGGGATGAGCTTAGCATAGCATCTGGCACGAGGTGGAGGTGAAAACTCGGCACATGTGGGCTGTTGTCATTACTAGAATTCCTTGGAGGTTGTCGCTTTTGCCCCACACAATTTTGCTTCATTTGGTTTGGAGTATTTGTGCAGGAGCAGTACCCCTGGACATGGGGTGCAGTGACCCTGGCTAAAAGAGGTGAAATTGACTCTGAGTGGTGGTAACGGTTGCTATTTCGTGGGCCAAACACTATTCTCAGCACTTTGCAAGTGTTGATTGAATTCTCATAGCAGACTTGAAGAGTGTAATTAGGGTTCTAGTCTCAAACATGGAGAAACTGAGGCACAGAGAAGTGAAGTTACTTGCCTAGAGTTGTGAAGCAAGTCAAGGGCCTACGTGGGTAGGTGCTGGCTCTTTGGGGTGGGGAGAATGCCTATGTGATCACCCCACCCATCTCTCATCCCTCTCTTTCTGCAGCGAGGGTGGCTCCTGGGCCTCAACAACTACTACAGCTTTGCTAGCCAACAGCAGAAACCAGAAGACACCACCATCCCCTCCACGGAGCTGGCCAAACAGGTCATCGAGTATGCCCGGCAGTTGGAGATGATTGTCTGAGCCCAGCAGGCACTGAGTGGGGCAGAGCTTACATTATTGAAAGCAGTTGCATTGCAGGGTTTCCTCTAATAAAGCTGAATGGACATTCTCTCTCCTAAGTCCTTGTCTCCCTAGGTGAAGTGGTGGGGAGACAAGTCCTTGTCTCTGAGAAACTTGGAAGTTTGAGGGCCCTTGGGATCAGTCTTTGTCCATTAGTCTTTGCAGAGGGTATCAAAACAAATGCCCACTGCAGGGTGGCCTGGAGGAGCACAGGCCTTGGGTAGAGGAACTGTTGCACCTGTGGACATAGGAGGGCCAGGCTAAAGTACCAGTTTTTTTAGTAAAGGGAATGAAGTATCCCAATTTTTAAAATAAGTTTGCAATGAATTAAACCAGTTTTCTCAATATTGTGTGAAGTGGAACTCTTGCGTGTGAGGCCTCTTGGAACAAAAGGCATGGGCCCTGGCATGGGCTTGTCTTGGTTCTCCATATTCCTGAGCCAAAGCTGGGACTTACAAACTCCTACACCCCCAGCCTATATTTCCTGCCTTGAAATTCTTGAGGTGTTTAAGGCTGAGTCCAAGTCTAGCTGGATTATATGTGGCATTTTCAAGCCTTCCAGAGTCAGCTTCCCACGCTATTAAAAAGGCAATGTCCACTCCTGCTTTCCAAAGTGATTTGTGTTGAACCCGTGAGTTTGGCACGAGACCAGCTCAGAAATGGAGCTGATGGTGTGTTGTGGGGAATGAGACCATCTCACCCTGGGCCCCATCAGTCTGGATGGTGGATGAATGGAACTTCCATTACTGTTGCTCTGGGTCCAACCTATTTCTTTTTCTTTCTTTCTTTTTTAATATATTGATTTTTTACAGAGAGAAAGGGAGAGGGATAGAAACATCGATGAGAGGCATTGATCAGCTGCCTCCTGCACACCTCCCACTGGGGATGTGCCCGCAACCAAGGTACATGCTCTTGACCGGAATTGAACCTGGGACCTTTCAGTCCGCAGGCCGATGCTCTATCCACTGAGCCAAACCGGTTTCAGCTGGGTCCAACCTATTTCTAGGTGCCTGCATGGAGACTTCTGCCATGCCCCAACCTCACTCCTTCAACTTTTAGTAGGTCACTTGAACAGACAGGCACCTGGTTATTGGTTATTTTATTGTCAAGGAGGGGAAGGTAGAGGCCATTGAACAGACTACACTCAGTTGGAATGGGTGGCCTGCAAGTCGAAGCGCTCCAGCCCGGCTACCAGGGAGCCAGCCAGCTTGATGGTGGCAACCCAGGATGGCTCGCTCAGGTGGTTGGTGGGCGTGCTCAGCCTAGGATGAAAGTAGATTCAGCAGGGTCTGGCTGTGTGGTGAGGCCTTTACCCCTCTAGACTTCACTTTCTCCATCTACATGAGGGACCATGTCTGAATATACTATAGGCAGTCTAGGGCAGGGCTATATGCAGTTCAACTAAATTGGAAAGGGGCCTGAGATTTGGTGAGCGTGACATCCCCCACTCTCCCTGAGCTCCAACGGGTCCAGGGCAGAGTGTCTCCTAGTGCAGTGGTCGGCAAACTCAAGTCAACAGAGCCAAATATCAATAGTACGATTGAAATTTCTTTTGCGAGCCAAATTTTTAAAAACTATATAGGTAGGTAGGTAGGTACATTGTTATTAACAATTAGGATACTCCTAAGCTGGCCTTTGCTAAAAACTCAAGGGGCCAAAGAGCTGCATGTGGCTCACAAGCTGCAGTTTGCCAACCACTGACCTAGTGATTCAGGATTCTCAGGAGCCAGTGTGAAAATTCCTGAAATTCAGTGTCGGGGTAATGAGATGATTGTCTCTCCTGGATCTGAAGACTCAGGAGTAGTTTCTGCAGCACTAAGACTGGAACATCAGTGCCCGCTGGCAGTTAAAACCTTGGGTCCCAAAGTCGGAAGTTGCCAGAGACTAGGAGGAGGAGTGGCAGCCAGGGGCTAGGCTAGGGACTTCTTTGGAGTCCTGTATTTATATCCGTTTGGTTCCAGAAGATAGTCATTTGCCACCCCCGCCCCCGTCCCTGAAGGGCTTGGAACATGGCCCCTCTTGGTACTCTCAGGGACAGTGTCAAGGGCTGAGAAGACTGTCACCTGGGACCAACTTCCCTCCCTAATGGCTCCAGAGAGCAACGAAAGTAACAACAGGGCCAGGAGTCAACTTGAAGGGCTGGATACCAAAGGGCTGGGCCAACGTGTTCCTTCTTGGAGCCAGTTGTGTTTGAGTTGCAGCCAAGGAAAAAGTCAAGGGTAACCAGGGAGCATGAGCAAAGGGGCTGAGTGGGACTCTACCCAAGGAAGTTGGGTTTGGGACTTAAAGGGGGTATGCCCTCCTCTCCCTAACTCCCCACTTTCCCTCCCTAACCCCCTACCTCCCCTCACCAGGCAGACACGTTGCGTGGCAGGCGGCGATGGCGTGGCTGGTGGCGGCAGTAACACTTGCAGGGGCAAGAATTAAGCACCTGGAAGGGCGGCCAGTGGCGTCGGGCAGCAGTGTTAGCCGTCCCCGCTGGAGGAGCTCCGCCGCCACCACCACCACCACTGCTGTCAGTCCTGGTAGCTGCAGTCCGTGCACGAGGACCCACTCCAGGTGCATCATCCTCACGGATCGCGCCCCGGGCAGCACGCGGGCCCTTGTTTCTGCGTGTGCGGGATTTGATGGGCTTGGACGTGGGCGCAGGTGGTGATGGTTCGGCCTTAGTGGGAGCTGGAGCCGGGGATGGCGCTGGGGCCTGGTCTACAGCCAAAGCGAGGGGCGGGGCGGTAGCCTGGGCGGACTCCAAGCCGCCTGAGCCTGGGTTTGGTGGGAGCGCTTCGAACAGTGGCGTTGGCTGGAGAACTGGTGATTGCGGTATGGGCTGCGACGCCAGAGGCGGCGTGGGTGGTGGCGTGGGCGGTGGCGGAGGCGGTAGCAACTCCTGTTGGCCGGGAGGCCTGGGGCGCACCGGCTCTCCATTGGTGGGCGCTGGGAAGATGAACATAGGCGGTGCAAGCAAAGCGGGTGCGGGCCTCCGGGGCCCGGGAGCTGTGTGCGTCTGCCCTGGCGGAGGCTGCAAGGAGCCCCAGGGACCTGAGAACGCGGCTGCGCGCCGTCTGGGGGCCCCGATGCCTCCGCCTGCGCCATTGAAGCGGAAGTGGCGTTCAGGGCCATCGGGAGGGCTCACCCAGTCAAATTTGGGCTTCGAGCCTGGGAAGGTGGTGTAGGGTGGTGGCGGAAGGACCCGGGCGTGGGACGCAGGAACGGAGGGGGGTCGAGAACACCCCTCGCCGTCTCCATTACCGCCCTCTGCTTCCTGGGTCACCCGAGGGATCTCTCCAGGGGAGCGAGCGGCCCCAGGAGCCAGGGGCCCTTGCTTCAGGACCTCTGCATAAGAGATGGCGCCTGAGGCAGTGGAGAAGAGTCCCCTGCCTCCACTGCCCCCTAGCGACACTTTAGCGACTAAGGAACTCGATGCTGCCGCTGGGGGCAAAGGAGGCCCCGACTTGAAGGTGACTTGACACAGCAGACTCAGGCCGGACTCGGAGGCCATAGGCCGGGCCATTTCACCCTCGCCAGCTTGGGCAGGAGCTCCTCCGCCGGCCCTGCCGGCTGCCTGGCGCTCGCTGTTTCGAGGGACCTGGTTTTCTAAGGGGGGTGAGGCAAGTGTGGCCAGAGCAGGACTTATTTTGTTGTCCGGGGTCTGCTGGTCGGAAGGCGGCGGTGGCGACGGCTTTCGCGGCTCCAAGGATGGGGGAGTCAGGGATGGGGCCCTCGGGACTGGGTCGGGGTCCTCTTCGGTTCGTGTGAGAGGCGGCGGTGGCTGCGGCAGTGGGCGGAGGCCCGAAGGGTCGCCCTGGCCGCGATGGCTTGCTTCCAGTAGACCACGGATCCGAGGCACCGGAGTGCCCGTGGGTTTTCGCCACTTAGACGGCGTGGGTAACAGGGTCCCCACGGGGGATGGGGATGGTGTGGAGACCGCGGCCGCAGCCATCTCCTCTGAAGAGGGCATCACTGGTGAGGGCAGTTCTAAGGGCAGGGGAGAGGTCGAGGCCTGGGGCTCCGGGGGTACCAGGAGTCCCTGGGGCGCTGAGCTGCTGGGGAACCAGACGCCCAGCCCGCGAGCCAGGCGTACGGCAGGGGAGGAGGGGGTCACCTCGGGCTCCGCCAAGGTTGTCCGGCGGGAGTCGGAAGAGCGGTCCGAGGCCTGCTCTTTTCGAGAGCCCCCGCCCGCGGACGGCTCCGACTGCACGTTCCCCATTTCTGACGGAGGTCGGAGACTGTGGTCAGAAAAACTTGCAGTCAGTCTGCCAGGTCTGTGGGGACCCGACGAAACTGGATGTACTTGGTCCCCTCAGGTACCGGTCTCTAGACGCATTCGTGTTCCCTGACTGCCGGTGCTCACGCCTTCTTCCCCATGGCCCCATACAGCTGCTGTTTACACACAGGCTCCATCCTTAGTTTAATGAGGTTCTATACCTAACGCCTTGGCTGGTCCCACAGATCACATCCTACACTTTGGCCACCTCCTAGGTCTTCAGGCTCCAAGACACAGGTCTTACCCGTTTTTCTCTCTCAGGCCACATCATTCATGATGGTTGTGCTCAGTAGCCTATAAGGTCTACAAGTTCAAGCTTCTCTCCCTGCTCCATAATCTCACCCCCACTCTAGTCCCGCCCCAACTGTCAGGAAATAGGGCCTCCTCAACACCCACTCCCCTGGCCCCACCTCCACCTAACAAATTCCAGGTGTTCTAATGCTCAGCCCTCAGTCCTCACCTCTAATCTTATGATCTCTCTCTCTATGTCGATCATTTGGGGCCTGCCTTCTATCCAAGCGGCGGCAGAGCTTCAAGCCTCACTCCTAAACCCTTTCTTGCTCCGGTTCTGGTTCTACCGCAGGCCTCAACACTCAGGCCCCAACCCCTCCCCAAGTTCCGCTCTTGTCTCTTCCGCCCAGGGGTTCCCACTCACCTATTTCTCCTGCCCACCAAAGTTCACACCACGGCCCTCTGGGCCCAGGGCAGGGCGGGGAACGGCCGTAGAAGAAAATAACCGAAAAGAACGGGGATGCGGGTGAAGGCAAGTGGGCGAGACCGCTAGGGCGAACCCCGAGATCTAGGCCCCGCCCCCCTGGCTCGAGGCCACGCCCTCCTGTTAGACAGCTTGAAACTGGCCTCTTACGAACCTGGATCTCCCTTGGAAATACTCGGGGGTCTTCCCTACTCCTAGGCCTTGTAGTTCTAAGCCCCACCCCTTTACAATACCCCGCCCTCCCATTAGTCCCTCTCCCTAAGGCCCGCCCATTAGGATCACTGCCTTGTAGCTCTTCTCTGGGATCTCTCATGCGCCCCTTCCCCAGAACAATTTACTCAAAAACTCCCAAGACCCTCTCTGTCCATCGCCCGCCCAGAGGGCCCATTCACCTTGGACCGGCCCTTCTCCATGACGTACTCACTTGTCTGGGCCTTGGGTGTCCTGCCTCTCCTTTCCCGGACCCTCAGACCTCGCCCCCTAATGAATGCTCCCTTCTCGCCCCATGCCTTTCGAACCCGGCTGGCATTTAGCCCCTTCCGTTTAGTACCCAAAGCGTAGACCCTCGCCTCTTTAGAACGCTGAGACCAGGCCATGTCCCAGACCCCTTCTTTACATCCTTAGGCGCTCCTGGGTGGGAAATAGGGTATCTTTTTCTGGATCCTGAGAAAATAGGTGCTGAGGGGACTGCTCCCTGGAACTGGTGCCGGGCTCTAGGACCCAGCAGGCAAGTACTCCCGCCTGGCGTTTACACTACCCCAAGCCTACCCCTCCTCCTTCCCATCTTCCAAGCTCCCCATTTCTCCCCCCTCACCCCGGCTCCTGGAGCCCATCTCTAGCGCCGCCGGAGCAAGCGAGGGAGCCGGAGCGAAAAGAAGGAAGAAGAGGCCACGTCGCCGCCGCTCGGAGCCCGGCCAGAGCCTCCCAGGCAGGTGCCGAGGAGGGTGAGGGGGCAAGGGCTGTCCTGATGTAGGGACGACAATGCACCGCGTTGCGCCTCCTGCCCATCAGACACCCCCAGATCCCGGCTGGAAGAACGAGGGGGTGGGGGGCTCCTAAACTGCGCAACAGCCATTTGGGGTAGCACTCCTTTTGGGGGGCCTGGACTTCCTCCGAGGATGCTCCATTCATAAAATTCTGTACGGGACCCCCACCATTGAGAAGCTGTGGGGACCACTCTTCCTGGGAAACCTGTGTGGAGAGCATAGAGCACCCAGAAATCTCGGCGTCCCTTCGAAGCGAGGCCCTGCAGGGGACTCCTGCCCTTTTTCTCAGCTTCACCTGTTGTCCGGGGAGGCGGGCGGACAAAGGAAGCAGTGTCACGTGACTGCTCATTCACAAAATCCCATCCCATTCAGAAAAGGGGGCTGGGGGCGCCGGCGGCTCTGCAGCTGCCCCTTCCCCTATTGAAGGGCCGGGGAAACCTGTAGCCTGCTGGTGGGGGAAAGAGCCAGAGTTCATTGCATGGGTCCCTAATTCTCAGACGCCAGGGTCCCTGCACTAGGTGGTAGTGAGGGGCTGGACGGCGGCCCGAATACTGAGCAAAGGGCTAGGTCTCCTGAGCTGGGGGACGGGGTAAGATGGTTTTGAAGGTTGCTGGGGTCGGGAGAAGGAGGGATCAACTCCCATCCCTTTTCCCCCTCCAATTTCTCCCCTTCGCCTTCCCGCGGCTGGGGCCTGAGGGTGCAGGCTTGTTTTTTGTTTTGTTTTTGTGAATGAAATGTTCTCTGGATGTGTCTCCTTCGCCAATGTCTGGCTTCCTCTGCCTCCATCTCCCTGTCGGCCTCTTTCTGATTCTCTCCCTGACCATCTCCCGTTGTTGGGTGACTCAGTGAACTTTGCTTCCGGTCTCATTCATAAATGCGGGAAGGGGGGGGGGGAGGTGGCGGGGAGAGCCCAGTGGCCTGAGTGGCAGGGTGCAGAGGCAGTGAAGGGGGGACTGGAGCTGACTTGATGGGCTCTAAGAAAATATGTATGCACAGGCACCCAGCTGGGAGGGGGAAGGATGGGTGGGGCTGTGGGTATGAGTAGGAGAGGGGAGAAGGGAGGAGATGGAGTTGATGGGTATGAGCAGGAGGGGGGAGGGAAGTGGAATCCCCAGGCTGTGGGGGTTCGGATGGTAAAGATGAGGAGAGGGAGATTTGAGGTATGGAAAGAAAAGGTAGATATGGAGAAGGTAGGGAGGGGAGAAAAGAGATGGCATGAGAAAGAAAAGCCACGCAGGAAGAAGGGGGTAGGGAGAGAAAGTGGGTACTGGGAAGAAGGTGGAAATGGAAGGTAAGTTGAGTATCAAAGGTGAAAGCTGCAATGGATCCAGATGTGAGAAATGAAGAGGGAGATGAAGAGTTCGTGAGACATCGAATGTGCAAACAGGATCAGAGTTCACTGACCATGTTGTCCCTGTCCCCCCACCTCCAGGTACATGGTTCGGGTCCGAGCTGTGGTGATGGCCCGAGATGACTCCAGTGGGGGCTGGCTGCCTGTGGGGGGCGGGGGCCTCAGCCAGGTGAGCTTATGTCGGGTCCAAGGGGCCAGGCCCGAGGGGGGGGCCCGCCAGGGGCACTACGTCATCCACGGGGAGCGACTCCGGGACCAGAAAGTGAGCCACCCTGGGGCATGGGACTAGGGTGGGGGCCTGGGAAAATAGGGAAATGGGCCTGGGAGTGCAGAAGTGAAGTCAGGTCATCTCCAAGCCTAGAAATCAAACCTGAGTGTGGGATGGAGTTTGGAAGTGGATATCTGTCCTGTGAACAAAAGTTGGGAGTTTTGGGAACATTTGGAGTATTTGGCAGGTCTTGTCCACTGCCTTCGCCTGATGGACTATCATAGCAGCTCCTCACTGCTCTTCTTGCCCTGCTCCCTCCCCCCACTTTAGTGTGTACCACAGGGGCTCTGCTAACACGTCACTCAGATCACATCCCTCCTCTGCTTAGAACCTCTCACTGCTCCATCTTGTCCCGAGTCCTCACTGCAGTGCCCTACACTCTTGGCTTCTATCTGCCCTAAATACCTGGAGGCATTGGCAGGGGACTACCTGGAAATGTCAAATAGGGCTTACAACCGTGTATTTGGGTTCAGCAGGCATATTCTGGGCACAATAGGGAAGAACAGTGTTAAAGTTTCAGTTGGGGTTGGTAGTAGAAAGATCTGGATGGTTTGCAAAGTCTTGAGGGAAGAGTTGCATTTCAGGGGAGGGGTCAGAAGGAACAATACATGGAGATTTGAAATGGTTTGAAGGAATATAAGTGGTGTTGGGAAGGATATAACCATCTCCGATTGCTAGGTGACCTAGTGAACTTTGCATCCGGTCTCATTCATAAATGCAGGAAGGGTGGGTGGCAGGGAGAGCCCAGTGGCCTGAGTGGCAGGGTGCAGAGGCAGTGAAGGGGGGACTGCAGCTGACTTGATGGGCTCTAAGAAAACATGTATGCACAGGCACCCAGCTGGGAGGGGGAAGGATGGGTGGGGCTGTGGGTATGAGTAGGAGAGGAGAGAAGGGAGGAGATGGGGTTGATGGGTATGAGCAGGAGGGGGGGGGAGAGAAGTAGAAACCCAAGGCTGTGGGGGTTCAGATGGCAAAGATGGGGAGAGGGAGATTTGGGGTATGGAAAGAAAAGGTAGATATGGAAAAGGTAGGGAGGGGAAAAAAGAGATGGCATGAGGAAGAAAGAAGCCATTCAGGAAGAAGCGGGTAGGGAGAGAAGGTGTTGACCAGCATGTGTTGGGGAATCTGTGGGAGTTTGATAAGAATTTGGGAGGTAGTGTTTTGGGAGATTATTGGGGCATTGAGAGGGGATTAGCAGTAATATTTTGAGGAGTTTAATAAAGTTTGGGGAATACTATTGAATCGGAAGAGGGATATTTGATTATCAGAAGTGGACTAATTAGTTTTTTGAGGCATTTGATAAGATTTGGGATTCCTATTGTGATATCAGAGGAGGGATATTGAAAAAAGATCGGGGGGTGGGGGAAATAATGGAATATCAGACGTCTGCTCAATAAAATTGGGGAGTGATATTGGTCAGGGTTCAGTGGTACACCTAGGATAGAGAAGTGAGGTTTAGAGGTATGCAGAGAGTCATGGCTGGATAGAGGTGTCTGACCTGCTCCTCCTGCCATCAGACCACCTTGGAGTGTATGCTGAGGCCAGGCTTGGTTTACAACAAGGTGAACCCCATCTTCCATCACTGGAGCTTGGGTGACTGCAAGTTTGGGTTGACATTTCAGAGTCCTGTAGAGGCTGATGAGTTCCAGAGGAGCTTGCTGGCAGCACTGGCGGCACTGGGTCAAGGTGAGTGGTACAGGTGGTGGGCACTGGGGGCTGAGGTGAGGGGTTGGAGAAGCGGGGTACATGGAACTCATTCTCTGCTTCTCTCCCTGTCCCAGGATCACTCACTCCCTCCTCCTCTTCTTCCTCCTCCCCTTCCCAGGACACTGCAGAGACACCCTGCCCTCTGACGGTGAGTTTCCAGGATCAGCTCTGCTGGAAAGGCTGGGGTTTATTTCTGTTCTACCATTATTCAGCACCATTATTCAACTGTGTATCAGGCATAATGCCACAAGCTAGGGACAGAAATTTGGGCCCAAACTATCAGGTCAATTCTATCCCAGGTATTCTAGTTTCTGTTCTATCATGATAGAACATATTCACACTTTCATTCAAGGGTATTTATTGATCAACTTTAATTAGCAGTGTTTTAAGCACTGGGGATACATCATTGAATAAAACACAGTCCTTTTTCTCGTGGAGCTTCTCTTCTAGTGTGGAAAGGCATAATTTTTTTAAAGATAAACTATAAAATGAGTGAATATTAAAAGTAAATATATGAACAAATTCATTAATTTGTCTATCCTTTTAGTGTCTCAGGGTACAAACCTTGAGGTCAACCTCGACTCCTCTCCTTTTTTATGCCTCTCTATCGGCAAATATTGGCTTCACTTTCAAAATGATCAGACTCTGCCTCCCATCTGGCAACTGCCCAACCTCATCTCCCAACTAGACCGTCTCACCAGTTCCTCATTGTCAATGCCTTCAGCTCCCTTCCCCCACCCCCGCCAAAAAAAAAACCAAACAAAACCTCTTCCTGAACACAACCAAAGGGACCCTATTGATATCTAAATCAGATTATGGCCATCCCCCACCGAGAACCCTCCCCAGGGCTCCATCTCACTCAGGGTAAAGTCTTTACAATGGGACATAAAATCCCACACCATCTGGCCCCTCTTTTTCTCCCTCTTCCTCACTCTGCTTCAGCCACACTGATTGCCTCATTCAAAAGGGTAGGCACATTTCTGTCTCAGGGCCTTTGCACTGGCTGGTCCATCTGTCTTGGGACACTCTTTCCTAAATTTCCACATGGCTCATTTCCTTTTATTTTTCAGGGCTTTACACACATTGCCTTCTCACTAAGGCCCTCCCTGAGGAACCTGTTAAATTGCAATATCCTATTGCTCCTTATTCTGTTCTAATTTTTTCTCAACTTCTAAGATATTGTACTTATTTCCTTTCCCACTAGACAATGTTTTTATCTTTTAATTTACTGTCATTCTCCCATGCTAGAATGTCAGCTCCTGGAGGGCAAGGATCTTTTGTTACTTTCTTGCAGTATCTCCAAGGCTTAAAGCAGGGCCTGGTAGAGATACAATAAGTGTGTAGTAAAGATGTGTCAAATAAATTTATTGAATCAATAAATGCCCAGAATGTCCAATGTAATTTGGCACCTGCTGGGAACAGTGGGAGTTGCTTGAGATACTGAGGAACAAAACTGGTTCTCTGGCCCTTGCTGGTATGGCTCAGTGGATAAGGCATCAGCCCGTGGACTAAAGGGTCCTAAGTTCGATCTGGTCAAGGGCACATGCCTAGGTTTCAGGCTTGATCCCCAGGAGGGGGCATGACAGCTGATCAATAATTCTCATCATTGATAATTCTCTTTCTCTCCCTCTCTGAAATCAATAAAAATATATTTTAAAACACACACACACACACAAACAAACTGGTTGTCTGGGCAGACCAGGGAAACTCCCAGTGTAATGGGAGATTCAGGTGGGTCTACAAAAAACACATAGATAGTTCTTGATTATTGAGTGCTTACTCAGGAAAGATGACGTGCCTTCCCTACAAGAGCCTATGTGAGCCTGGCATGTCACGGGTATTCAATGAATGGCTATTGAAGATAGTAAACAGGTGACTTAGGAATGATTTCCAAGTTACAGAAAGGAAACTGAGGGTTCCAGAAGTGATGTTTCAGCTTGTAAAGGATAGAGCTTAGTCTGGGTGGGAAAGAAGGAATTCTAGGTGGGTGCAACTGCCCCAATAAAGGTGTGGTAGTGAGCATGAGGCAGGAAGGCAGCTGGCTGGCCAAAGGAGAAGGCTTCTGAGAAGGGAGAAAGATGATTTGATGTTATGTAGGTTCGTGAGCTGAGCAGGTAAGAAGCGGGGGGTGAAAAACGACGATAACCACTTATAGCTCTTCCTGAACTTCAGCACCTAACCACAGTCTTCAGAATAGACACTATTCTGACCCTAGTTTTACAGAGGAAGAAACTGAGGCTCAAAGAGATGAGCTCATTTGCTGGAGGCCACACAGCTAGTCAGAGCAGGGTGGGGTGGTTTGAACTCTGACCTGGCTGGCCACAGAGCCCTCGCTGTAGGGGAGGGCATCAGCTGGGTTGTGCCTATCTGGTTCTGAGGCTGCCAATTTCCCCCAGTCCCACGTGGACAGCGACTCCTCCAGTCACAGCCGCCAGGAGACCCCTCCCACCACCACTGCAGCGGTCCCCCAGGTCACCAAGGAGTCAGCTTCCAGCTTCGGACCAGCCAGCCCCCCACAGCACCGATGCTCCTCCACTCAGGTGCGCCCTTCAATCCCCAGCAAAAGCCTGGGGCACCTCATGGGGCGCCTGAGTCCCGAAGTGGGCAGGAACTGAGGCTACAGAGGGGCAAGAAGCCACAAACACTCTAGGGGTGGTTGACCGGAGTTCATGGTGGGATAGGGTGGAATTTGAAAGTCTGAGATCCTTGGAGGGTTGGGTGAGGGTTTCTAGCCCTCCTGGAAATTAGTTCTGAATTCCAGAGGGGTTTGATGGATGACTTGGGCAGTGAATTCTTCTAGTATTAGGGTGTTGCTCTTGGATTTTGAGAGAGCACAGGACGGGAGCCTGGACTACTGGGCCCTCAAGGTGTGTCCCTGGATTCTTCTGTCTGTCCCTAGATTTCCTCTGAACCTGGGAGAGGAGTGGGCTAGGGGTTTGGAATACTGCTGGACTCCGGCCACAGGGTTCCAGGACAGGATCCTTGGATGAATGAAGCCTGTGGCAAGGTCTTTGAACTCTTGGGTTTTTTCAGACTAGGCGGGATTGTGATTGTGATGGGATGTCAGAGATCACAAACCTCACTAATGGATTCTCCTGTCTATTCATCCCACAGAGCTATCCTCCGCTCCTACCGTTCACAGGATTTCCAGAGCCCTCAGAGCCCCTGGCCAGGGCAGGGGGGCTGGGCTGGAGCAGCCGCGGTTATGAGGATTACAGGCGCACCGAGCTGCCCTCGCCCCTCACCCTGTCCACCTGCGTTGTTCGCTTTGCCAAAACTGGCGCGTTGAGGGGTGCAGCCTTGGAGCCCCCAGCCGCCCTACCTGCCCCTCTTCCAGAATCTGGACCTCCAGCACCAGCCAAGGCCTCCCCGGAGGCGGAGGAAGCTGCACGTTGCGTGCACTGCCGCTCGCTCTTCCGCCGCAGAGCAGATGGGCGTGGTGGCCGCTGTGTGGAGGCCCCAGACCCAGGTCACCTACTAGTGCGCCGTCTCAGCTGCCTGTGGTGCGCAGAGAGCTTGCTCTACCACTGCCTGTCGGATGCTGAAGGCGACTTCTCTGACCCGTGTGCCTGCGAGCCGGGCCACCCACGCCCTGCTGCACGCTGGGCCGCGCTGGCCGCACTCTCCCTGGCAGTGCCCTGTCTCTGCTGCTATGCGCCCCTGCGTGCCTGCCACTGGGTTGCAGCACGATGCGGCTGCACGGGCTGCGGAGGTCGCCACGAGGAGGCCGTGCGGTGAGGGTGGCCTGGTGGACCCGAAATTGAGGGTCCAGGACCCCCGGGCTCCGTTTGGAACCCAAATCTAAATGTAGGCATCCCTGGAACTTAAAGCTCCAGTTTAGATTGAGGGATCCCAGGCCCAGCTTCATTGAGCTGTCTGCCTACATCTTTGGCATCCTGAGTTCTGCCATCCTCATCCTGCTGTGCTCCTCCCCCCATGACCTAGACTGAGGCGACTCCTGTCATCCCCAGGCTCTACACCTTAGGGCACACGGGTCCCTGACAGAGGCAGGGCCCTGAACCCACAGATTACAGCCCCAGAATGAGTCAGGAGTTTCGAATACCTGACCCTGCCTGTATACAATTACTCCCAGATGTTGAGATCACAGGACCTAGAATCACCCCAAATGGTTCCTGAATGCTAATCTAAAATCTGGGGCACCCATATGTGAGGTGCTCTAGCCCTAGGACCCCTAAGACACCAAGCCCTCTTAAGATGCCCTCGGTTCGAGGATATACTCAAATAGATGTTCTCTGACCAAAATGGCTTGGGAGACCCACCTCATAGCCTCACCTCTTCTCCCCATCCCCCAATTCAGACATCAGATTCCAAGATACTCTGAAAGCCAGAGATCAAAGACAGCTACAGACATACCCCCCAACCTCCCCAGCCAATGTTTCTAGGAGCTTGGAATCTCATATTAGGATGCTGAGGTGCTTAGTACTTTCAGATTAGTACTAAAGACTAAAGACCACCAACACCTCAGGACTCAAGACACTGGTACCATATCCTCAGATCGCCCTCTTGAACTTAGATTTCAAGCCCCAGAATGTCCTGGAATCTGTCTTCTTTGCACCCACAGATTCCCCAATCCTCTGAAGGCTGGAAGCCCCATTCCCAGAGGATGGGGTGTTCATGACAACCCTGACCTTGTTTCCCAGCCTAGAGTGACCCCAACGTGCTTTAGGAGCACTGAATCCAAGACCCCAAGGTGCCACTGACCTTTAAAATTCAGGGCTCAAGCCTACACAGCATTGGGATTATCCCAGACCTGAGACCTTGGTCCCTTCATACCAGAGTAAGATTTGAGGTGCCCCAGGACCCCAGCACCCTCTGATCTAATTTCTTTGAACTCAAACCTCTCTAGTCTGATATTCCCTGTGATCTGCCCCTTGAATTCTGCTATCCATAGGTCCTTGAGACCCCCAAGATCCCAGACTATGGAACTCTGGAATTCTAGTTCCAGAATCATTCTCTTCCCCTGCCCCCACATGTTCCCAGCATACCTCATAACTATCTCTTTACCCTAGGGGCGGGGGGGAACCACCATTGTGAACTATTTTTGGATCCTAGGACCACTGAGTTCCTCCACTCTCAACATTTCCATCGATGATTGTGCAGGCTATTCACTAACCAAAGGCACCTGGCTACGGTGGTGAGTGGGCTGGAATTCATACCACACGGCTCTCAGAGGAAGGTGTGCCTTTTTTCTAAGTTGCACAAAGGCATCTTTGGGGCTTAGCTATGGCTCTGCTGCTGTACACACATACTCTCCAGCCTTCCAGGCTCTTCCCCAAGACCAATCTTGAGTCCTGGTCCTAGTCTAAGCTTTTAATGTCTCACCCTCCATTAACCCCTTCTCTTACATCTCAGAGTTGAGGGTTGTTTCAGAAAGTTTGAAAGCCTGTTTCATGGACCCCTGAGACTCCTGTTCAGGGGAAAGGGGATGTCAAAGTTTCTTTCCCTTGAGTGGAATGGGATTTCCGGGTGCCTCAAATCTGATGGCCTGAATAAGGATGAGGGGATCGAGGTCTCGGAGCAACACCATCTTAAATCAGTATATGTGCTTGGGGTCTGCATCTGGTCCCAAGCATCTGGAAATGTGCACTTATCTTTCTTCAATACCTAGACTTGGGTTGCATGGTTCAAGGTCTAGGTCAGGGGGGCTAGAGAGATAGAGCTTTCTGTCACTTCCTTTAAATGATTATTTCTTACATCTGAACCTGTGAGATTCAGCTCTCCCAACCATACTCTGGGATGGGTAAGAAAAAAAGGGTGTCCCCCTCATCCCCACTCTGCCCAGCTCTCTATTAGACCCACCAGAGCTGAGACAGGGACTGGGACACCCTGGGTCCCCACCCCCTTCTCTGTACCTCCAGTTTCCTCCCTTCTGTGTTGGGCAGGGGAAAGCTCCATTCTTAACCTACCTCGTTTTGGGAAGGGGTGGTACAGGGGACCAGAATGCTGCAAGGTGCTGTGGGATCTGCAAATGAAGCAGTGGATGTTGGGGGAAAGTTCCCCCAACACTACTTTGTCAAGGTCTCCCAGTCCTGCGCACTGATGATACCCACCTCTAATCCATGAGTTCTCTTCATTACTCAAAAGTTGGGTGCATAGAGGGCTGGTTTTGGGAGCCAGGAAGATCTCACATCCTGGAGCCTCAGGCCTAATTTCCCAGCTGCTTGCCCCTCAGATTGGATACTTGGCCCCCAGATTTAGGAAGGCACCCTGACATTTATTTTCCTGATCTTGATTCCAAGCCAGTCTGTGACCTCAGTATTGTTACTGAAGTGGCGAGGGAGCCAAAGACCCAGCCTTGTTATTGGAGGAGGGGGGCATGAGATATTCACTCCAAGAAATGTCTTCGACAAAGTCTCAGCCTGTGTTTTTATTTGCAGTGATGTGCCCCATCTACTCACCTTCCTGAACTGTCAAACCAGTCTCCTATCCAGTTCTCTTCTCTGCATCTGTTAGTCCCAAGCAGAAGTTTAGCTGAGTTTATACATTCCACCAAATGCATTTATTGAACACTCATTTTATGCCAAGTCCTGTATTAGGCTCTGGAGAGAAAGCAGTGAACAGAACACAAAAATTTCCCACAAGCTGCTTATGAACGTTATAGGGAATGACACAAATAAGTGACATGTAAGAAATGATATGCACTATAGGGGAAAGCGGAGATGAGGGATAAAGCCAGTTTTAGCCAGGGTAATTAGATTAGGCCTCACTGTTGAGCATCTGACTAGAGCTCTGAGGGAGTTATGTGGATGTCTTCTGGAAGAAGAGCTCTGCAAATAGAAGGGTCAGTGGAAGGCCTGTGGGGGGAGCATGTCTGGCAAGTCGGACATTAAGGGAGCTGGAGTATCTGGAGGGGGCAAAGCAAGGAGGAGGTTACTTAGGAGATGAGGGCGAATCTGTAGGGACTTGCAAGCAATTGCAAGGATTTTGGTGTTCACCTTGGGTGAGAGGGAGCTACAGGAAGGCTCCAAACATGGGGTGGGGGTGGGGGGCTGTGACTGACTTAGGTGTTCACAGGCTCCTTCTAGCTGCCTCTGGGGAACAGACACTGGGAAGGGTGGAGGCTGATGGGATGGTCCTGGGAAGACAGCTCCCCTCGCCCCACATGAGGCCTGCGCAGCCCTGGGCTCAGGCACTCACCAATCGATGGTGCAGAGGATGAGGGTGAGAGCTGTGGAGGTGGGGAGAAGTGTTTTGAAGGTAGATTCCACAAATTTAGATGTGGGGTTTGCTATAAAGAGAAGTCAAGGTTATGATTTCTGGATTTTGGCTCGGGCAATTTTTAATGTTTTATTAGGGTTAACGAATGCCTCCCCAATACCCATCCTTGAGATAGAAAGGACTAAGGTGGAACCAGATTAAGTGTAGGTAGGCTCTGCCCCCGAGGAGGAAATTCTGGCCTTTGTTCTTGCCTGAGGCTCAACGCCTAGGCCACCCCTGCTCCCAGCAGAATTAAACTAGGAACTACTGGAGATCAGAATAAAGAGTCGGTAAAAGATTAAATCTGGAACAATTTTAACAGCAAAACAGTAGCAGTAATAACAGTAGTAATAGGTTAAATAGTTAAACGCATGGATGATCTGAATTTGAGTTCTGGCACCACTACACATTCAATGTAACTTACCCTCTCTACACCTCAGGTACTTGGCCCAGTGACAAACAGGAAATGCTCAATATATGTTATTCTACTAAGTGCTTACATACAGGACTCTAACCCTCACAGCTGTAAAAGGCAATGTCCCCTTATAGGTTAGAAGGGACATATCTGAGTAGTGGAGTCAAATCCTAACCGCTGTTGGCCTGACTCCCAGGATGTCATCTCAGTCACAGGCTATGCTGCACCTGGTTCCTCTCTCCAAGGCTTGGGAGGCAGAGAGATGAAGGCGAGACAAGCACGGTGTGATCCATGAGGAGGGCCTCTGTTGGGGTCGGACTTTCTGAGTTCCTGACTTAACTCCAATAAGTACGTTTCTGGATTTGGAGGGGAGGTGGAAGAACACTTTAAGAACCCTGGGAGGCTGAGGAAAAAACCGAAGGTGCTTCTACGTTGCAGCAGTAGCGACACTCACTGGCTGGTCGCGACAGCCGAGATTCTGGATTCACGCTCCAACTTCCCGAGCCGGGAGGGTTTCCAGGGCCCTCATTAGCTAACCCAAGGGCGGTACTCCTAAAATATGGCGTGGTCTGGGGGCGGCTCTCTCTCCCGCTGCAACAATGAGAACGCAAAAGGCCCTTTGCGAGAAGAGGCTATTGGTCGGTTACGCTGCGGCCAGCAACGCACGCCACTTTGGGGGCGGGGCCTCCGGACTACCGGCAGAGGGCGCACACCTGCGAGGAGGCTACGTTTCCAGGGAGGGGGAGGAGGCCGAGGCATGGGAGGGGGCTGCCGTGGCCCAGGACCTGCAGGCCCTGAGGTAAAGGGCGCGGGTGTGGCCGAGGGCGGCGCTGGAAGGGACAGGTTTGGCCTCAGAAATTCTGAAGGCCTCCCCGGCTCCCTCGTCCTGGCGCCACCGCAGGTATGAGGACTTCCTGGGGGCGGCGGCGCGGAGACCCTTGTGCCCAGACTTCAGGACGCTGTGCGCGCGGCTGGCGGCTGAGCTGGCGACTCTGGGAGCCTTGGAATGGGAGCGAGAGGAGGGCGCGGAGGCACTGAGTGCCGGCGACGGTACGTGTGGAGCGGCTAGCCCAGAGGGGTGGAGCTCCGTGCCACCGCCACGTCCTGAGGCTTCCGCCTCCCGGGCCCCGGAGCGGAGGAGGAATTCCTGCGACAGCTGCCCCGCCTGCTGGAGGAACTGCACCGCCCTGACCGCGCGCTCTACGGAAGAGACTGCACGACCGCGCTGCGGGCGCTGCGCCGTCGGCAGGAGCCCCTGCGGGCCGGGACGCGGAAATGGGCGAGGCTTCCGCCCAGGGCGGGCCCAGGTTTCCTAGGGGGCGTGGTCAGGACGTGGGCGAGGCTTCCGCCCAGGGCGGGCCCAGGTTTCCTAGGGGGCGTGGTCAGGGCGTGGAGGACTGCGAGAGTGGTCTGGTGGGTGTGGAGTCAGGACCTTGCGGGTGGATTTAGGGCTTTGAGTTGGGCGGGATTCGAATTTTGATGGAAAGATCTTGGAGCTGAAGTGGATTGTGTTAGATGGAGCCTGGCAGTTGGTTCTCAGGTGGGCGAGTTTCAAAGTCCGCAAAGGGACGGGGTCTCAAAGTGCGTGGAGAACTAGAAAGAGGGAAGGCGTTTTTGTTTGTTCTAATCCTCACCTGATTTCTAGAGAGTTAAAGGGAGGGGGAGATAGAAACATCGACCTGAGAGAGACACATTGATTAGTTACCTCCCGCGGGCGCCCCTATTAGGGCTGGGGAACCCGCAACAGAGGTACCTGCCCTTGACCTTGAACGGAAACCAACCCGCTAAGCTCTAACCACTGAGCAACCGGTCAGGGCCTAGAAAGAGGGAGGATTTGAAGCTGCAGGAGCTTCGTCCCTTTCCCTAACTCCCCGGCCCCGCAGGAGCAGCTTTTTGGCCCAAGGTGGGTGGGCTGGGAGCACGCCTAGATTGCACCACTCCCTTTCCCTGCTTTTAGGCTTTCTCTGCACAGAACTCCAGGCTGCCCGCCTCCTCCGCCTACACCACCGGCTGGATCTCACCCTAGCAGGCCAGCATCCCATGGGGAAGGGGAAGAGGAGGGAGATGGCATGGTTCCAGAACTGATCCTTAACCTCCAAGCCCTGGGGCTGCTCACACCTACGCTGGGGACCCTGCCAGCAGGCTGCTGTGGGAGTTGCATGCCAAGGTAGAAAACAAGAGTCCTCTCCTTACCCGAGCCACCCGTGGTCTGGGTCCTCAGAGCTTTAGGAAACTAGGGTCCACAGAGAATTCCCACGGTCTCTTACAGTCATTCCGCCTCTTCTCCCATCACGTCTCAGAGCTGCTGCCTTCCCTGCCCCCAGGATCCCTGCAGCCCCTTCTAAGCTACCCACTAGATGCACCCAGATGGGTAAGACTATATGGCTCTATGCAAACAGTGTCCTCATATAGGGATGGGAGTGATATGACCAAGACTTTTCTCCCCAGGAAGCATTGGAGTCCCTGTTCCAAAGCCTGGGAGATCAGTACTGCTGCCACCATTGCCTCCTCCTCAAGTGCCTGGACCTCACAATATCTGCATTCCACTGGAGTGATCGGGCAGAGGTGTGGGTATAGGACCCTGAAAGGGTCAAGGAAGCCCAATGGTGGGAGCTACCCCTGCTGGGAAGAGGAATGAAGGCCAAGAATATTACCCTCTTGCATGTTCTGAGGTCCAGCACAATGTAGAATCTTGTGAGGTTGGGGTTCTAGAATCTCACAGCCTCAAAGGCATTCTAGAATTCCCAGCTCTGAGTTAGGAGTGTTTTCAGAGCTACACCCCTTATTTAGAGAAGTGGGAAGTGAGACCCTGAGTGAGAAAAAAATGTTTCAAAAACGAGAGATTCCCACCTTGATTGGCTTTTGGGTACCTTCTCCATGTTCCCTCACAGGCCCAAGGGGAGGCCATGAAGGCAATACTGATCCCAATTCGAGAGACTCTGACCCCAGAATCAGATGTCTCCATTGCACACATCCTGGCTGCCCGAGCTGATCTGTCTTGTCTTGTCCCAGCCACAAGCAAGGCTGCCGGCTGAGGGACCAGCTGTGCCATCAACAGGTGGGCATCAAGGTGGGGAAGGGCCCCAGCATCTTTGACCTTCAAACTGGCCTTTCAACCTCTACCTTGGCCCAGCTTTGTCCTCTCCTCTGCCTGGTTTCCTAGCCTCTGGATTCGTCACCTCTAATCCACCCTCTCCACATAGCAGTTGGAAGGATATTTCTAACTCAGAAATCTGGCCATGTCCCCATCTTGCTAAAAACCCTCCTGTGGCTCCCCAGTGCCTTTCAAACAGTCTAGCTGAGCCCCCAGTCCACCTCTCCAGCTTTGCCTTAAAGTCCTCCTCCAACACCTCACTCTCTTATGTTAGTTTTCAGCCATTTTAAAAGCAGAGATACCCACTGTTTAAATGATTATTTGACCTCATACTTCTGTTTAACTAGTCTTATACTTATGTGAATACTAGGGAATAAAGTCTAGTACAGCAAAGAGAAGTAAAATTTACAAAAGTTGTTTGCTTTAAAGAAATATATAAGTAATATTATAGGTGATGCACAAGTGATGGATATTTAGGGAAAAAATACGCTGCTTAACTGGAAATGTTATATAAAGGCCAAATATAAAATAAACATAAATTGAGGTGTCCTTATTACTATTGGTGGGACTTGGATCTCTGCCATCACTCTCAGTTTTATTTCCCTCTTCCTGAGGCCTCTGGGAGATGGCATGGTTCCAGAAATCTCCAGGCCTATATCTTCCACCAATCCAGCCCCCCAGACCAGTGGTCGGCAAATTGCGGCTCATGAGCCACATGCAGCTCTTTGGCCCCTTGAGTTTTTAGCAAAGGCCAGCTTAGGAGTACCCTAATTAAGTTAACAATGTACCTACCTATATAGTTTAAGTTAAAAAAATTTGGCTCTCGCCGAGACCGGTTTGACTCAGTGGATAGAGCGTCGGACTGCGGACTGAAGGGTCCCGGGTTCGATTCCGGAAAGGGTATGTACCGTGGCTGCGGGCACATCTTCAGTGGGGGGCGTGCAGGAGGCAGCTGATCGATGTCTCTCATCGATGTTTCTGACTTTCTATCCCTCTCCCTTCCACTCTGTAAAAAACCAATAAAATATATTAAAAAAAAATTGGCTCTCAATAGAAATTTCAATTGTTGTACTGCTGGTATTTGGCTCTGTTGACTAATGAGTTTGCTGATCACTGCCCCAGACCATCCCATCCATTGTACCTAAATAGTCAACATCTGCCCTTTTTTAAATTCATGCTGTTCACTTGGCTCTCTGGCCCCCTTGTTCAAGATATTTTTCTTCTCTGAAACTAAAGTCTAATCAACTCACAGGTGCTTATGGGCAATGTGCCAGATTGAGGGGGACGTCCAAATGAGTTGGAGGCTCCTATGCCCAGCTGGCAGAGCAGAAGAGAGAATGGAGGCAGGAGGAAAATAAGTCACCACCGCTGGGGTGGTAAGAAGAAAAAGAAAGAAAGAGGGACTGGGTCTTCTGTGAGATGCTGATACCATTGATAATCTTGGGAAGTCAACTTGAGGGTGTTTCTTGGCACCTGGCACCAGGCGCCATGTCTCCTATTCCTGAGGCCCTAATCTCTACCTCCCCACCCCCCATCCACCATTTAACACCAAGGACCATGTTCTCTGGAAAATAAATTTAATTTATGACAACTGTGGACCTAACTCTGAGGGGTTGGGGGGAGAGGCAGGTCAGGGTGCACAGGTATGAGGAGGAGAGAGGAGGTCTCAGTCCCTTGGATCTAAATAGGCTCCTGGTGCTCTGACCCTCAAAGTCCTTTGTTCTTCAGCAACACATTTTTCCCTTCCTGTGGGCATGGGGACAGAGACATGCAGGTATTGGACAAACATTTATCAGGCACCCACCATGTGGCAGCTCTGTTCTAAGCTCTTGGGATAAAGCAGTGAAAAGTGCAGCCCCTGTCTTGCTGGAGCTCACATTTCTAGGAAGGATGGGCAGATATTCAACAAGAGAAAACGGTAAAAGGTATAGATGCCAGATGAGGAAAGGACTTTGGAGGCAAATAGAACAGGAAGGTGGGATCTGGGACCATGGGGAGATTGAAACTTTGAGTACGGTGAGCGGTGGCCTCACTGAGGTGACACTTGAGCTAAGTCCCAAAGAGGGAGTCATGTGAGCCTCTGGGCAAGTGTTCCAGGCAGAGTGAACAGCCAGTGCAAACCCTGAGGTAGGAGTATTTTTTGGCATGCTCAGGGACCATGGAGGCCAGTGCAACTGAAGCAGGATGGGAGAGGGTAAGTAGTAGGAAATAATAGCGGCAGACTGTGTGGAGTGGGCTACAGGGAGATCTGTGGCTCTTAACCTAAGTGAAATGTAGCCACATGATCAGACTCAAGCGTTCACTGGCTCCCCTTCCTACCCCTTCTCTACTGTCTCTAGAACCCCAGCGCAGCATTTAGGACTCTCCCCTCCCCCTCCTGACCCACCCTGACTGTCAGTGTAGCACATTGGTCAGAAGCTTCCGTTTTAGAGGCAGGCAGAAGACGGGTTTGAGTTCTGCCTCCAACACTTAGGAACTCTGCCACATTGGGGGAGCAGCTTAACCTCACTGAGCTTCAGTTTCTTCATCTATAAAATGAAGATTTAAGGAGTTGGTAAAATAATGCTAAAGATTAAATGTATCCAACATGGAGCTGCACAGTTACCTAAGTGCAGGAAAAGGAAGTACAATTAAAAGCTACTTTGATGCAAAAGAAGAAAAACTTCCCGATGTCTCAGGAATTTGGCTTGGAGGACTGGGTGGGCGCAGGGCCATCATTGGGAGGGGAACCTGGAAGGAAGAAGATATTGGGTGATATGGTGGGGAGGGGGATAATGATGTCCAGGAGATGTTTCACTGCCATTAATGCCTCACCAGACTTATCTCTCTCTCTTTTTTTTTTTTAAATATGGAACCCTTCACGAATTTGTGTATCATCCTTGCGTAGGGCCATGCTAATCTCTGTATCATTCCAGTTTTAGTATATGTGCTGCCGAAGTGAGCACCTCACCAGACTTGTTAAGTGGATGAATGAATGTCCCTTGTGGACATTTTTTAACCCAGTCTCAGAGTCTCTGCCTTTGAATAGTGGAATTTACTCCATGACATTTATTGTAGCTCCAAATATATTTGGCCTTATTATTGCCATCTCATTATTTTCTTTATTTTTTCTCCCTAAAATCCTTTTTTTGTTCTACTGGTGGCTACCCCTTCTTCCCATCGACATACTGAAATTTCTGTTTTTCTAACAACATTAAAAATTTACCAGAATCTCCTACCCAAGTAATTGAGGATTTTTGCACATTTTTACTTTCCCGTGCTTCCCCAATCTGTTTGGGTTCCCCAGGCAAGTGAGTTGGTCTCACCTGTATCCACTTGGTGTTAAGGGGCAGTTTCTCCTCACCGTGTCTGGTTCCCAGGAAGGTTGTGGGGGCTCTGTCTGGGTCCAAGCATGGTGAAGGTGGTGCTCCGTCTCAGGTTCCAGGGCATATGTGTAGGAAAGACTGTCCTCAGAACCTGTTTTGGAGGTATGGGTGGGAGGAATGTATGTTGGGAAGAGCTTCATGACCTTGGGATTAATCCCTATGTACCAGGGATTAATCCAGACTGTACACCCTGGATCTTACCACAGCTGGCATGGGGCTTTGGTGTGGGTGGGACAGGGGCTCCTGAGGGGCACATATCACCCTTGGCTCCTGGCCTTCTGCACTCCTCCTTTACTCGGTCTCTGCAGTGTTTGTGGCAACACAGCCCACAGTCTGGGGGAAAGCAGCAGTTAGTGGCCAAAGGCTCAGTCCATGCCCCCATTCTTCTGGGCTGCAAGTCCTGAACTCCCTCCCCTCTCACTGATGTCCCACTTACCCCGACAGCGGTAGCCTTGCTTGGTGACACCCCAGAGCTGGGAAGAGAAAGGAAAATAGGTTGCCAAGGCTAGGAAAGGTAGGGCTGTGAATGGGTGGGGCTCTTTGGAAGTGTGGAAAACCATTTAGGTTTTGGAAATTGTCAAGGCTCGATAGAGGTTTATGTGGACGGGGATTAAAGGAACTTGGAGGTTTACTCAAGTTTGAGGAATCATCTAGGCCAGTGGTTCTCAACCTTTCTAATGCTGCCATCCTTTAATACAGTTCCTCATGTTGTGGTGACCCCCAACCATAAAATTATTTTCGTTGCTACTTCATAACTAATTTTGCTACTGTTATGAATCGTAATGTAAATATCTGTGTTTTCCGATGGTCTTAGGCTCTACAGCAGCTGTTCTCAACCTGTGAGAACCGCTAGCAGGGCCGCCCAAGACCATCGGAAAACAGATATTTCCATTACGATTCATTAACAGTAGCAAAATTACAGTTATGAAGTAGCAACGAAAATAATTTTATGGTTGGGGGTCACCACAACACGAGGAACTGTATTAAAGGGTTGTGGCATTAAAAAGGTTGAGAACCACTGATCTAGGCTATTAGAACTGGGTCAAATTTGGAATTCTGTGGGCAGGGATTGTGTCTGTTGTCCCCCCCCCCCCCCCCCGCACAACCCCTCTCCCCATATACACCCTGAGCCTAGAACTGTACTGGCACACTGGAGGTACTTAATAAATATTTAGTGAATGAAAAGCAAATTTTGGAAGGCCAAGGGTTGTAAAGTATCCTGGGAAATTGAGAGATTTGTCCATTATCCAGAGTTTGAGTGTACTTTTCAAAATTACCCAGGGTTTGAATTATCTAGAGTCTAGAAGCTTGGAGATTGATTGTTTAGGAATAATCTATCTAGGCATGTAAGTTAAATAGGGTTTATCCATGCCTTGGCAGTTATCCAGGATGGAGATCAGCTGGGATTTGGGTGTTAGCTAGACTTTGGAAACATCGGGATATAGAGAACATCCAATGTTTAGGATGTATATGAAATGGGATTATTTGAGATTGGAGAATTTTCTGGAATTTGCAGATTGTTCAGGGCTCGGTGACTCCGTACTCCAAGGAAGTCTGGCTTCTGAGCCCAGACTGTGAGGAGCTAGGACACTCAGAAGATGGACCCCAAGGATGATAGTGGGCTGAATGCTCACGAAACCACTGCAGCTGGCACAGAAGGTGGGCTTGCGGAAGGTGACTTCATGGAAGGTGTGCAAGAAGGCCAGGCCTAGCTTGGAGCAGATGGCGCTGGCCCGGAGAAGGTATCCAGTCAGCTCCTCTCGGCTGAAGGAGCCACTCCTGGGGGCAGAGACCTCACTTCAGCATGACTGGCCCCTTTCTCCCAGACCCCAGGATCCTGGAAACCCCAGTATCCTCGTCTGTGGGGGCCTTAGGAATTAGAGCACTTACTCTTGGCAGGGGGACGGGTGAAGCCCATGGCAGGCAAAGGGGAAGTTGCCCGAGAGACGCTCAAAGTCCTCAAGAGAGATGGTTCCTCGGCCGTCAGGGTCGTAATTCTTAAACACGGACTTCAGAGGAACATGGGAAGGGGAGAGTAAGGCCTTGTCATGATCCCTTCAGTCTTAGGGTCAGAACTATACAGGTAGTTTTTTTCCTGGCCCCCAGTAGCCAGGCCATAGTCCCCTCCTTACCTCTACCAGCTGCTCCACATGTAGACCCAGGGTGGCCCTGTCAGGCTTAGGCATCACACCAGGGGCCCACTCCACCACTAGGGGTGCTTTGAAGGGAGAAGGTGGCTGGGGCAGGGACAGAGGGGCATAGTTAGTCAGTGTATAGGCTTGGGCTAGAGGTTAGAGATCAGGGTTCGGGTCTCACCAGACTCTTGGGACAGCGAGGCTCCCGGGT
The DNA here is from genome assembly GCA_027563665.1 of Antrozous pallidus. NCBI lineage: Eukaryota > Metazoa > Chordata > Mammalia > Chiroptera > Vespertilionidae > Antrozous > Antrozous pallidus. The sequence goes on along the minus strand of CM050525.1, from coordinate 22,168,375 downwards.
GTAAGAAAGCTCATAGATCTCGTCCTCCGTATAGAAAAGATCCAGAGAAAGCTAGGGGTGAGCAGAGGTTATAGACCTTCTGTCTCCATCCTCCTACCTACAGTCCATCATTGCCTTGCCTGGGCCTCCATTCTCCTCCTCTTCCCAAAAGCCCCCTCTTCTCTGGGGACCTGGAAGGTCTTCTCTCCCACTGAGACCTATTCATTCTTCACAGCACCTGTCTCCTAGTTGCAGGTATGCTGTTTTCTCACTGAGGCTTTTTTGGATCCTATTTAAAAGTGCAAATCCCTGCTCCTTTCCATGCCGTTTTCTGCCTTAATTTACTCTGTCATACTTATCTAAAAGACCATGTGGTTGACTTAACTGCTTTGTTTTATGTGCTGTCTCCCCCTCTAGGATGTCAGCCCCACAAGAACAGTCTCTTTCCCCACCCCACCCCACCCTGCTTTTTCTCACTGCTGTCAGTAGTAGTGCCTGGCTCACGGTGGATGTTTAATAAATATTTGGGCTGATGGCCTCATATTAGGGTGGGGCCAACTTCATGGGCAAGCCCCACACTTAGAAGGGCCCCCAGTTTGTTTAATACCCTGTCACCACAGTCTTGAAAGTGTGAAGAATTTGGAACTGCAACTGTAAACCTACTTTTGCCCACCCCCGTATATATGTATCTCCAAAATCCCACACTTCCAACCTTAGGACATAGTGTGTAGTTTACACGTTACACACATGGGTTCTGAAGCTGGCCTGCCCGGGGTCAGATCCAGGTTTTACTGCTATGGGAGAGTGGGCAAGTGACCTCACCTCTGTGGCCCTGTTTGCTAATCTATAGGAAGCTTGATAAAGGTCCCCACCTTGGAGTTGTACAGAAGGAATGAAGTACATATTTTATATGTTGCCTGGCCCAGAGTCAGTGATCAATAATTACTACTAGCTTTTTTGCTTAGATTCGTAATATGTTAAAGCTTGGAATTTTGGACTAGTGACAATGAGAAGCTCAGAACCTTGGAATTCAGAAGTATGAAAGCCCAAAGCAATTCTGGAGCTTAGATCAATGGATATGTGAGTTGCTGGGGGAAGGGGAGGAAAATGCATGATATATGTAAAGCTCCAGGTACTGTGTTCCAGGTACTAATTTAAGCACTTTATGTGAATTATATTATTGACTGGTTCTTCTCAAGTACTCTCTGAAGTGAGTCCTATTATTCCCATTTTGCAGATAAGGAAACTGAAGCCAAGGGGCTGATTTGCCCAAGGCCACACAGCTAGGGGGAGAAATACACCAAAAGCTCTGGTTTCAAAGCCCAAACATCCCAACACGATTCTCTCCAGACACACAGCTCCTCACCCACCCAGGACCCCAGGCTCAGCCTCTGGGAGCCCACCTGGGACTGGGCAGCTCACCGTAAGCAGATGCAGCAGGTCCTCATTGGCACTGCAGGGAGGGTGCTGCTTCTGAAGGGCTGCCAGTTCCTGCAGCCGTAGGTAGAGGCTATTGAGCTTTGGAAGGTGCAGGCGGCCATCGGGTAACCTGTCAGGCTGTGCCTCATGCAGGGACACCAGGTCCTTGAGGTGCACACCCAGCACAGGCAGCCGGAAGCCTGTACAGCCAGCCCAGGCTCGGCGATAACAGGCATAGTTGTTGTGGGCAGCGAGCAACTCAGTCAGCTCCAACAGGGTCTATGTGGGAGGCCATGTTGGGAGAGGGCAGCATGTTATCGGGGGGAAAGGTTCTGCTCCCTTTGCCCCGTGGAGAGGTGTATCTTAGCAGCCCCCTGTGTGGGCTCATGACCCCCAGGGGGCTAATGCCATTTTTGGACACTTTCCCAAACCCTATCCATGTCCCACGTTAGCCTCAAGATCTTCTCAAACTGCTCTTCCTTGGGTCCCCAGGCTAGAGTGATTCTTCCAACACCTAAGTCTGATCATGGATGTTGCATCATTCTTGAATGTTTCCTAACTCCCCAGTAACCTCTGGATAAAGCCCAGATACCTTAATGAGCTTGCAAGGCTCACCTGGATCTTCCTCTGAACATCATCTGCCAACTCCTGACCTCAGCCACACACCACACTTATGAATGACTCACTTTCCCCAGACATTACCAGGATCCCATCCGATACTCCTCCCATGGGTGGCCCAGATGTTGTCACTCTTGGAGGCATTGTTTTACTCTGCACCTGAACTGCAAGTTCTCCACTAGCACCTTCCTCATGTCTCTCACCAGTCCTGCTCAGGACTGGACACACAGTAAGAGATGTCAGTATGATAGGTGAATGGGTGAAGAGGGAGGAAGAATGACAGGAAAACAGAGCCTGGGGGTCTGCTGGATTTGGATGAGCAAAGTCTCCAGAGCCCCAGGGGTAAAGGGGGTTGGCAAAAAGTGGGAGTTTAGGGCCATTAGAATTTTGGGGAGGGTAGTGGAACTTCACCTTGGTGCTGTCAGGACTCAGGTGGGCATGGGAGTCCTTGAGCCTGGAGATGGCACTGTGACACAAGCCCCCAGTGACCGCCATCAGTGTGTTGAAATTCTGCAGCTGGTGGAGACTCTAGGGAGGGCGATGCAGATGTGATGGCAGTCATATGGAGCACGGGCAAGTTGGGGGTTCAGATGACAGCATCCCAATTGAAAGTACCCAGTTGAAGTTGAGGTCCCAGGCATGTGTGGGTGTGGGCCAGTATGGTCATCAGACAGTTGAGATGTGTCAGGCAGGAGTGGGCCACAGCAGGTATGTACAGATTAATACGAGATCAGGCAGGGAACAGACTTAATGTGAGGTCAGAAAAAAAAGTGGAGGGACTCCGTCAAGTATGGGGTGTTGGACTAGACAGGTGCGTGTCAGACAGGTGTAGGTGATTCAGACAGATAACAGGGTGTCAGGCACCTGGAGGTCTCACTGTTCTGAGAGTCTGATGTGGGGAGAAAGAGGTCGAGCTCTGGGCCGGAGTTAGAAACAGAGCAGAGGTGAATGGGGTCAGAGTGATATAGAGGGGTCAGGTAGACAGGTGTGGGGTCAGCTGGCCATCAGGGAGAATTCCCTCGCCCTTCCCGCTGCGAGGAGAAAGTGGAACCAGGGGGAAACCCGCAGGCAAACCCAGAATCGCAGGTCTATGGGGCCCAACAAGGGAAGCAAAGGCGGAGGGAGAAGCTAGAGGAAGGGTGTGGCTGTAAGGAAGTACGCAAAGGGGCGTAGCCACGCTAGGGGAAGGAGGGCTTCCCTTTTCTCCAGAAGGGAGGGAACCTGTCTGCAGGGGAGGGGCATGGCATGGGGCGGGGCCAGGGAGACTGACGCGAGGGGAAAGGATGTAGTCACTATTCCCGAAGGGACGGCTGGAATGAATGTAGGGACTAGTGTGGAGGGTGACGTAGAGATGGAGGGCTTGAAAGACGCTTTTATTGCCTCGGAGACAATATTCAGGTGTAGGGCTTGGAAGACGGGGCCTGGAGGGATGTTGTCAACTACCAAGTTTAGGACCACGGGGTGGGGCCAAGGGAGGGTTGGATGCGGTATTGATATCAAGGCCAAAGAAGCAGGGCTGTCACAGTCTGGGTAAGAACCAGACCTGGGTGGACGGGTGGGGGGGTGGGGGGGAGAGGACGGGGCGAGCGTGGCCAGGATGGGGCAGGAAGCCGCGGGCGCGGCCAGGACACGGTGATGTCATTACCCGGGATGGACAACTGGAACCAAAGGGATGCGAGCGCCCACAAAGCGAGCAGAGCGGCGGGGCAGGCCTCACCTGTGCCACATGGATGAACTTGTCCAGCACCTGTGCGCGCTGTGTAGGCCCGGGCCGACTCAGCACCATGACCTGCACCCAGCGGGACACGCTGTTGCTGAGACCTACGGATACCTCTAGGGCCGAGCAGCCCCGCACGGAGCCCTGTAAAACGTAGTCTCGCAGGTCCTGGGGCTGGGAATGAATGGGCATTAGGGTGGGCGGCGGCACTGGGGTCCTGTCCCCCACATGCCCATCCCCCTGGCAGTCATGATCTCCTAAGGCCTAGCCTAGCTGCATGTTCCTGAGTCACCACGGCTCTTTCCCATCTGAGGAGAAATGCTTATTATTTTTAACAATTCTCACTTGAGGATATGTTGACTGATTTTAGAGAGAGGAAGGGAGACAGAGAGAGAAACATAGTGATTGCCTCCCATACTCACTCTGACCAAGCATCCAACCTCAGCCTAAGGTTTGTGCTCTGACTGAGAATCAGTGTCACAACCAACCGAGCCTCACTAGCCAGGGCCAGAGAGATGTTTACAAAAGTTCGGCACTCTTCTGAACCTTTTGTCACGTTAACTGGTTCAATCCTCACAATGACTCCAAGAAGAGACTACTGTATTATTCCCATTTTAGAGATGAGGCCAAGGAGGTACAGAGAGGATAAGTAATTGTCCAGGATCACATATGCTTGAGTCAGGGTGGGAAGCAGTCTGTTGCTCTTAACTGTTTACCTGTCTGGTATGCAGTCAGCAAAGAGAAGAATGATGAAGAGGATAAGAAACTGATTTCTATTTGTTCTGCTCAGGGGTCAACAGTCTATATCCACATGCACTGTGCTGTGTGTGTGTGTGTGTGTTTGTGTGTGTGTACACGCACTCGCATGCACATGATCGGGAAATGTTCATATTAAAAAACCAGAGCCCATCAGGATGATCACTTTATAAGGTATGTAAATGTCTAATGACTATATTGGACACCTGAAACATAAGTATGTTAACTGTAATTTAAAAATTTAACACAACAAAAGTATAAGACAAACACAACAAAAAACTAGATCCCCACCTTCCCTTGAAATTATGATGGCAATAATGAGCACTTACTAGGTTGAAACATGAAATTACCATTTGGGTAGATAAAATATGATAGGATTTACTCTGGACCAGGCACTCATCTTATCTTTAGCACTTACTATGTGCCAGGCATTGGGACAAGCATTTTCAAATGGACATATTAATTTAATTATCTCAACCATCCAATGAAGTAACATGCATTTTAAAAAACTGAGTTCCAGCACCAAGTTTGAGTGAGATCTCTGCCCAGAGTCCAGGCCAGGGTGGGGGAATGTCCTCTTACCTGGCCCAGCCAGGCCCCGCCCCACCACAAGTCCTCCCTAGCTGGAGGAAGGGGGTGCTCACCGTGATAGCCTGAAAGGACCGGAACTCCAGGTAAGTGAGGTGCTGAGCCAGCTCCCCTGCTTCCAGGTGGTCGAAAAGCAAGGACACTTTGCACTTTTTGCCCAAGCCTGGGCTGCTCATGGAGGTTGGGGGGTCAGGGCCACCAGAGCTCTGACTGGGGGTAAAGAGGGGCAGGGTATTGTAGGGGCTCAGGGTGGAGAATGTGGAGGGTATGAAGAGAGACGGCAGAGTGAGGGCAGAGACAGAATGGGGAAGGGCTGACTCACAGGCTGGAGGAATCCCCCAGGCTCCTCTGCACTGAGTTGCCTTTCTGCTCCACAATGGCCCAGAAACGACCTATAACCTCTTCTAACTGGGGCTCCTGATGCACTGTCTCAGGGTGTTGGGTCAGCCAGTACCTGAGGATGGTTTAGAGATGGGGGGATGAGGCTGGATGGTGGGGTGAGGGTAGGGAAGTTCTCTGAGGAATATCTAGGTGCTGGACTGGGGAATCTCTGGAAGGCCAGGGTTCAGAGAGGCACCAGGCTAGTGCGATCTCTGGGATTAGGATTGGGGGTCTCAGCACAGGTTAGTGGATCAAGAGAATATAGGTTGGGGGGGGTCTCTTGGAAGTGACATTACTAGGTAGGGTAGTGAGGAGGTCTCAGGGTGAGATTTTGGGAGAGCAGGATAAAGGGGGTCTTAGAAGCTAGGCTGGAGTATGTGGGAGATAGGGGTTTGGGGATCAGAGCTAGAGGTGTCTGGGCACCAGCTGTGAGAGGGTCTATAAGATCTGGTTAGGGGTCTCTAAGAGGTGAGGATTCTAAGGAGTAGAACGAGGAGAAGCTTAGCAATCAAACCAGTTGTCTGAAAGTGGGATTTGGAGGAGCAGAGCTGGATGGGTCTATGGAGAGAGACTCTGAGAGGTGTTTCAGGGATCAGCAGGGTGAGGTTTGGGGTTATAGGTATGGCGGTCTTGGGGCTCAGTCCTACCTGACCAGATGACAGATCTGCAGCCGCCTCAGCTCCTGCGTATTCCCTGTGGCCTCCTGATACTTGGGTTCTGGTTAAGGCTCTGATAGCCAGCACCCCAAACCTGCCTGCTCACTCTGTCCCTATCTCTCAGACTCACATCTCTGCCCTCTGCCCTCCACCACTGTTCATGGGCCTGGAAGGATATAAGGTCAGCAAACGGGCAGCAAGGTGGTCAGAAGGCAGCACCCAGCTGTGCATGGCCAGTACCATGTTGAGAATGTGGTCCCCACGATGCAGGCTGCCAGCTGAGTCTGGGAATAGAAGGAGGGGACTCTGTGTCAGAATGTCTCCCAGGCAATGAACTGCAGTCTCCTGAGCCAGTTGGACCACCTGGTTCCAACCCCAGCTCTACTCCTAACTCCCTACATGAACTTGGGAGAGCAATTTGGCCTCCTTGAGCCTCAGTTTCCTGGTCTGTACTATGCATGAATCAGAACAGTGTCAGGCAAGTCATGTTGAAGATGGAAATATCATCAGACTTTCTTCTCCATATCTCAGGAAAGAGAAACACAGGTGTCTCTCATATCTAATTTAGTGATTCCACACACCTTATGTTATTACCCCCCCCCCCCAAATGAGGCCTAGAGAGAGGAGAGCACTTGGCCCAATCTTAGTATTTGGGAGGCTGGCCAGGGAGGGGGACACTCACCAAAGGACTGAATGCATTTCTCCAGCAGTTCATCTTCGCTGCAGCCTCCCTCTTTCAGCATGTCCAGAGCCATGGAAGCCATGATCTTGCTGATTTCCCTGGGGCTGGGGCACGTCTTGTGGCGGCGAGCCTGTCGGGGCCAGCCCCGCCCTCCTGTCTTTCCTGGGCATTCCTGGTGGGACTTCCTGTGGGCATTTCCCCCAGGGAATCATGGGAGCCCCTTTCTTCAGACAGGCTCCCAGAATCCTTCTTGACCTTAAATCCCTAAAGGCAAAGCCTCAGGGTTACTCCTGACCTCCCATGGACTCATGGGAGAAAACCCCTAGAGTATTCCAGATCATGGGAGCCTTCTCCTAAAGATAAACTCCAAAGGTTACTCCCGTCTCCAGGGAATTAGGATAAGACCATCAAAACTACCCTGAAATATCTACCTTCCTCCACCCCCAGAGAATCATGAAAGATGACCCTCTAGGTAATTAAGAAATTTCTCATCCAGGCATTGCCCCCAAATTCCCCTTGACTATACAGTCCCTAGGCATCATGGGAGATATTTCCTGTTGGCAGACCCCTGGAATTACTCCAGATCTTAAAGGGAATTATGGGTGAAGACTACCAGAATCCTGTCTTCCCAGGAGAATTACAGGAGATTCTGCCTTCAGGGAGACTCCACAGAATTCCCTTTTGTTCTCCAATGCCATGCCTTGTTTTCCTGGCCCTCATGAGAGCAGCAGACCCCTGAGATTCTATGTCCCTCACCCCTACCTTGACACCTCCATCAAGCCAGCCCTTCTATAGGACTTAACCACTTACTTTAGTCCCTAGATTTGGAGCCTAGAGAGAAAGTATGGGTGCTCTTCAGAGTGGGTGGGATCCTTAGGGCAGAGACAGTTTCAAGGAAAGTTTAAACATAATCCTCACTCTGCTTTGTGCCTCCTCAAGGCTGGAGACTGGTGTTTCAGTTGGAGAAAGACATAATGGAGAAACTGGGGTGGTGGAGGAAGCAGGGAGGAGAATCCAGGCAGAATAGCCTTGGTTTCCACAAGTCCGACAAAATGAGGTTGGAGAAATGTATGCTGGCCATGTGGCCATGTTATTTACTTAATTTCTATGGACCTCATATAAAAATGAGAATCACCCAGGGACCTTCCCTAGGAATCTGCTCTGACCATTCAATGCCTAGCTCTTCAAAAATGCTAAGTAAGCATGGCTGGTGTGGCTCAGAGGTTGATCATTGACCTATGAACCAGAAGGTCATGGTTCAATTCCCAACCAGGTCACATGCCTGGGTTGAAAGCTTGATTCTCATAGGGGGCGTGCTGAAGGCAGCCAAGCAATGATTCTCTCTCGTCATTGATGTTTCTCTCCCTTTCCTTCTTCTCTGAAATCAACAAATTGTGTGTGTGTGTGTGTGTGTGTGTGTGTGTGTGTGTGTGTGTGTGAGATGCAGGCAGAAAATGAGGCAACTAGGTCTCAACCACTAAACTGCTGGATATTATGGGGAAGGGACCCCTTTGTACATCAGAGACATGTTGAAGGAGCTACCCAGGCTAGGAACCCAATTACCATGGCCTTGTGAGGACAGGAGGGCCAGCTTGCCCAGGCAATAGAGGTCCATGCAAGCATCTGCTGCTATAGCCAGCTACTAGGCCCTTACCTGCAGACTGACCCCTGTAGTATCTGAAGCAGCCAGGAGTGGTTTAAGAGGCAAGGGAATCCCTTTGCCCTTTGTCACATCCTCTCTCCCGGGGCAGGGCCCTGCAGGAGCCTGGAATTTCCAGTTCAGGGGGTCAGCAAGCGACTGTTATGTAGAACCAGAAAGACCCCAGGGAGGACAGAGTAAGGAAGATAGGATGAGTGTGGGGGTGGGGAGAAGGGGAAACAGAGCAGGTCCAGCTCCAGAGAGAGGGAGGACAAGACAAAGAGCTCATACAAAGAGCTCCAGCCTTGGTTGGCTCTGAACTCCCTAAAGCAACTTTCCCTCTGGTGCCCCCTGTTTCTGCCCCTGCTCCCAGAGGAGCCCCTCACCTTGCTAACTGGTTAGTGCCTCCCAACCTTTCCACACAATGGGAGGCCCAGTGGTTTTGGGCGCTCCCAGGCTCCTCGAGGGTCTCTCACCTCTTGCTGTCTTTCCTGTTCATGCTTCCTGGGGGTTGTTGGGCTGGAGGAGGTCTTGCAAGAGTCTGGCTCAACTTCTCCCCTTTCACCAATGCTCCAGCTTCTTAGCCCCTTGGGAGCTGGGGCCTCCCTAGTGCTTGGGAAGGAAAGAGGAACTGCCCCTCCCCACCCAGGCCCAGGCCAGGGGGAAGGAAGAGGCTGGAGAGAGACCAAAGGTTCCCCCTCCCCCCACATGGGGATCCCTTCACGCTGAGGTTTCCGGTGCTGCTGGCCCCCACCCCCAATCACCCAGTGGGCTTTCTATCTCCCTCATCTTTCTGTCTCTAGACCTTTGATTCTCTGTTCTGTCATTTTTATACTTCAATAAAAACATTTTCATACTTCAATAAAAGCATTTTTATACATTTATGTGAAAATACACTCAAATAAAAATTTATATTTTTTCATGTAAAGAATGCACAAAGCTTTAAATGGAAAGTTACAGACATAATATTTTGCATATATCTTCTTAAGTTTATTTTATTTTTAGTTTAGTCTTCACTTTGTTACCTTCATTGTAACAAAGCTTTATGTAGTGTGTACTGTATACCACACACTGTTCTAAAGGCTTTAAAAATAGTAACTCATTTAATTCTTATACAACCTTAAAAACTGTTATCTTTTTTGTTTGTTTTGTTAATTCTCACCCGAGGATATTTTTCCAATGACTTTTAGGGAGAGTGGAAAAAAGAGGGAAAGACAGAGAGAAACATCTATATGAGAAACACATGGATTGGTTGCCTCCTACATGAACCTGAGCAGGGCCCAGGCTGGGAGGAGCTTCCAACCAACATAGGTGCCCTTGACCGGAATCAGACCCAAGACCCTTTGGTCCACAGGCCAACATTCTATCCACTGAGCCAAACCGGCTAGGACAAGACTGTTATCTTATTATGAAGAAAACATTAGAGATGGAGGTAAACCCTCTGGGAGCTCTCTCCCCATACCATTGTCTCTCTTTGGCAGGCGTGACCAATGTCACATGTCATTGGGTTTCATCTGCTCTCTGGCTGAGTTTATCTGGATATATGAATACATACTCATAGAAAGAAAGATTTTTTTTGTGTGTGTGTTTTTATTCTACCTAAATGTGTCATGCTTGACATTTAAAATATATATATATTTTATTGATTTTTTTACAGAGAGGGAAAGGGAGAGAGAGTTAGAAACATCAATGAGAGAGAAACATCAGCTATATCCTGCACACCCCTTACTGGAGATGTGCCCACAACCGAGGTACATGCCCTTGACCAGAATTGAACCTGAGACCCTTGAGTCCGCAGGCCAACACTCTATCCACTGATCCAAACTGGTTAGGGCTTGCCATATTTTTTAATTGACATACAAATAAAGAGCACAAGTCCTAAGTGTTTAGGTTGGTGAATTGGAACAATCACACCAATCAAAAAATAACATCCCCATCCTCTACCAGCCCCCGGAGCTCCTCTGAAGGGCTACCTCCCAAAATTGAACCACCAGCCTGATTCCTAACAGAGTAGTTTTGCCCAGTTTTGAGCTATATATAAATGGAATCATTTATTGTGTTTGGCTTCTTTTATCCAACATCATGTTTTTGTGATTTTTCCATATAATTCTATTTGCTTAAAGTTTATTCCTGGAGAAACCAAGATTGGGTGGCATAGGTAAACACCTAGACTGCTGCCTCGTACAATTTCAAAACTACAACTAAAAGAAAAACAGACACCATCCAGAACCACAGGAAAGCTGGCTGAGTGGAAATTCTACAACTAGAAGGAAGTAAAAAAACACATGGAGACTCAGAAGAGCTGCAAAAGACTGAGGTACAGAGACACACGCATGGAGAGAATGGGTGGCTGAGTGCCTGGCTAGCTTTCTCTAGCGGGAGGGAGACAAAAGCTGCCAACTGCACTGAGCCCCAGTTCTGACTGCACTGAACCCCAGTTCCGGGCAAGACCCTGGGGACCCAGACGCATATGATTGGGCGGGGGGGAGTATCTGGACTGTCAGGAAAAGAGAAAAGCACACGGAAACTCCGGGGAGCTGTGAATCCAGATTCATTGGGGAGAAACTGGACTGTCTGGCAGCGGGTAAAATTCAAGGGTGGCTTTCTCTCAGAGGTACTTGCAGCAATTACCGAGAGACACTGAGATCCAGGGGCCTCATAGGGCAGGGCTAATGGGTAGCCAAGGTTGTAGGTTCTTGTTATTCATCACTATGGATATTTTTTGCCACTCCCCTCTGACCTGCCTAGTTTCTGTTGAGAAATCAACTGACAATAATATGGGTGCTCCCTTGTAGGTATTTAACTGTCTGCTCAGCCCTGAGACACTGCCCCATCCAAGCTGAGCATAGAGGCTTTTGCAATTTTGCAAGTCTTATCTCATAAGGCTGTCACTATCACAGAATTTCTTCTGGCATAGACACAACTGATCCTCACAGCCAATTGGCCTGGAGGTCAATTCCTTCCAGTGATACTAACAACAATCAAGACTTAACTTCAACAAGGCTGTACACACAGTCCACAAAAGGGTGCACTAAGAGTGTCCATCTCAGGTAACTGGGGAGGCTGAGACACTGGGCCATATAGGACAGCTAGCACACAAAGTTACCCTACCAACTTAGGGAAGCAGTAAAAATGCAGAGACAAAGAAACAGATCATAAATGAAAGAAATAGAGGAAAGCAAAAGACTGGATATAGAGTTCAAAACCATGGTTATAAGTCGTTCAAGAATTTCCTAGAAAAGGCTGATAAATTTAGTGAGACCCTCAAGGATATAAAAAAGGACCAACTAGAAATAAAAAATATTATACAGAGATCTAAGAGCAGACTAGAGGAATGCAAGAATCAAGTCAAAGATTTGAAATACAAAGAAGCAAAAAACACTCAACTGGAAAAGCAAAAAGAAAAAAGAATCCAAAAATTTGAAGACTGTGTAAGGAACCTCTGGGACAACTTCAAGCATACCAACATCTGAATTCTGGGGGTGCCAGAAGAAGAGAGAGAGCAAGATACTGAAAATCTATTTGAAGAAATAATGACTAAAAACTTCCCCCACCTGGTGAAAGAAATAGACTTACAAGCCCAGGAAGTGGACAGAGCCCCAAACAAAAGGAATCCAAAGAGGACCACACCAAGACACATCATAATTAAAATGCCAAGAGCAAAAGACAAAGAGAGAATATTAAAAGCAGCAAGAGAAAAACAGTTAGTTACCTACAAGGCAGCACCCATACGACTGTTGATTTCTCAACAGAAACTATGCAGGCCAGATGGGAATGGCAAGAAATATTCAAAGTGATGAATAGCAAGTATCTATAACGAAGATTACTCTACCCAGTAAAGCTATCATTCAGAATTGAAGGTCAGATAAAGAGCTTCACAGATAAGAAAAAGCTAAAGGAGTTCATCACCACCAAATCAGGATTATATGAAACTAGTGGCCCAGTGCATGAAATTCATGCACATTAAAAGGGAATTAATTAGAGGAAATATTTTAATATTGCTATTTTCTCTTTCTCTATCATAGAAGTATCAGAGATGAAAGAAAATTAATAAAATGTATATGAAAATCTCCATTCCTGTCAGAGTCTGGGGCATGCCATGGGACCCAGAGTCAAGTCTCTGCTCACCCATGTTTGTTGTAGGTGGGAATTTTTGAGCACTACTGAGGCTGTGGACTATGCCCCAGATAGAGTAGTCAGTGCTGACACCAGGTCAGGCCTTGAGATGTGGTCTCATGTAGGCCTTCCCACATGTAGGCCTTGCAAGACAGAACACTGTCAGCTTTCTGAAGAACAGGATGACCCTGTGGGTGGCATGGTCAATGGCATGACTCTGATGTTGCTTGGGAAAAACTGTTTTGTCTTAGGTTGCTTATTGTACAGAAACAGGATATGGTTAATGTGCTTAAAAGTGGTCTTGCACAAAGGGTCGGGGCTGCTCTCTAATCTCCCTGCGTCAGGATGGCAGAGCAGTCTCCAGGCCGGCTAATAAAGACTCCCTACATTTTAATTTGGCCTGGGCTCCAGTGGTCTTTCACTCATCTCCGCATCCCCAACGTTTGAAGGCCCCAGCGAGATGCACCACCCTTTGACTGGTCCTGTGACCAGAGGCCATGGGGTCCCCGGGCTCTCCGACCCAGGGGGAGATCTCTGAGAGACGTTCCTCAGCCCCGGGACTGGTAGAGGTTGGAGATCCCGACAGCTAAATTTCCTGATTGACTCTGCTTGGAGCCACCTGGATCTGGTTCTTACTGGTAAGAAACTTGTTTCTGGTTCTGTGGGCGCCCATCTGGGGGTCTCTGGAAGGCTGGATGCAGCGTTACTTCCGAGATCAGATCCCAGTGCACGACGGTGCCTGGTAAACAGTTGGTTGTTATTATCTTTGTTATTCTGTGTTATTGTGGTCTAGTTGTCTCTATCATTAGAATAGGTCAGTCTGCTTCATGTTGTCTGTACTCACCTGCAATGTTTTTTGAAAAATTTTCAGGAATTCAAGTGGCGAGTGGATGATTACAGAGACCAGTTAATGCTTTTGATTTACAGAAATTTTGTGAGCAGAAATGGCCTACTTTCCCATATCTCAGTGAGTAGAAGGAGGAGCTTGATCACCTCCCCAGAAGTCAAAAACTCAGACTGTCGGATGTATAAATGTAAGTGTGAAAGTCTGTGGGAAGTGAAAGCTACTTTGTGCTGTCTGGCTGTACACATAAGAGTATTTATTATCTCTTTCTGTTGTTTAGTTTGTTTAAAGATAGAGCAAACCCTAGCAAATTCTGCTTTAGGGGGAAGACAGTAGAAGAGAACTTTTACTTGCTTTTCCTTGGTTTATAATCTTGCTGTGTTAGTCAAAATTTTGGAATTCTAAGGTTAATTTATGAAGGTTGCAAATCCAGAGATGTTTAAACAAAGGTTTGTTGGGTGGATTAGTCATAATTAACTGCTTTTTAGACTGCCTTTTTCAGCCCTCCTAGCAAACAGAAAATCATATGGTCCCGAGAACTGCAACCTGTCTGCCCCTCCTGATAGATTTACAGTGAGTCCTCTCTGGGGGAGAAAGAGAGCCGAAAACTGCTCCAGAGCAGGTGTGACAAAGGGTGGAAGCAGTGGAATTCACTCTCAGCCTGCTTAGACAGAGGAGCCCTTGACTGGGGGACAAGGGGATAGTTAGAGATAACAAAAGTGGTAAAGGAGGAGAATTTAAAATCCTCTAGGACCTTAGAAAAAAGAAGGAAAATCTGGGAGGGAGAGAAGCTCTTCCTTAAATGTAAAAAACTTGGTTTTACAGGATCTCAGACTGCTTGCCTTATTTCCCCTACTAAGGACAGAGTAAATAGTTAATGCAGAAAAGGGGGTGGGGAGGCACCAGCGGGGAGAGCAAGGAGAGAGAGGTTTTTGTTGATTTTGCTGGGTGCAACCCACTCTGCTGGTGTCCTTGGTTTCTTGCTTATCAGAACTATGCTGGCAAAACACAGTGGATCTGTCTCTGCCCCATTTTCAACTGGGTACTTCTTGGGCGGTAGTGGAATATTCAGCAAAGGAACTTTAAGATACATTTTTAAGGCTGACAATTAGTTTTATCACAGAAGGTCTAAGTCATAAATGTTAATCTAAGAAATCCTGGCTGTTTACTGCTTAGAAATCATTAAAGGACTAAGGTTTCAAAAAATAAGGAATATTGAGTGTTGTGGGGTGACTTCCATGACCAGTTACAAACGACCACGGAGGCGATTAAGTTGGTAATAAGCAGGCAAGGATTTATTGAAAACTGGCCAGGACAGTCGCGGGGGCACCATGCAAACACCCACAGCCGCACAGCCCTGCGTGCAGGCAGGCCTTTTAAAGGGGTCTGAACCATAAATATTATTGCCCTGCGTTTGGCAAACAGCCCTCAAGGCCACATCTGGGGGAAAGGGTGCCAAAAAGTTATGAATGACCCTATTTCTTGCTCTTTATCTTCTAATTATATTTTCTGCTAAACATGGGAATGTGGTCCTATCTTTGTAAAAACAAGTGTCTTATCTATATAATTGGCACCAGACTGTTACTCCTCTGGTTTTAGTCTTCAAGGTCACAAGCTAGGAACTAGAGCAATAATTCTTTCTTTTTTTGTTTAAGCAAGCAGGGGTGGACCGAGGTCAAAGTTTCAAACAACAGTTTTACTCAGTAAATGTTCTTATGACCTTATTTCATTCCCCACTGTTTTTTTGGGAATGAATCTAAATCCTAGGTTCATTTCTAGTATCTACTAGTTGGGAATACTGAGTATATAAGACCATCAGTTTTACTGCCTCCTAACTTTAAGTAGCTTGACTGTATTATTTTTTCTAAATTGTCTGCTTGGCATAATTAGTTTTTTATTTATATATCCTATTTCTTTAAGAGTATTCTCTGTTCTGTTTCTGCTCTCTTATCTTCTAGTATATCTAGCCCTACGTGGTCTTGGACTTCCTTACTGGTTAGTAAAAATGTTCTTACAATTACCAAAACCCTCCGACCCACAGTCCCCATTAGTACTGTCCCCACTGAAGTCCAGTTCCCTCCTGTAGGCGTTGAGTCTCCTCCTGGCCTGCGTGGAGCCCAGGCTAGGGATCTCACAGGTGAGGCTGCTGGTTGCCAGGATCCAGGTTGTTTCCTGCTGCAGGAGCTGGGGGTGGTGTAGCCAGTCTGGACGCCGTGGGCGTGCTCAGGATAACAGCTGAGTATCCCTTTCAGGTTGGGGTGAGTCCTTGGGCAGTGAACTTCTTTACCCACGCTGTGTCCCTGGGCTGGAAGGGATATACAGGGTCCGCGGTGGGCACTGGCGGTGCATTTCAAACCAGCTTATGGGTGGCTCTCTGGGTAAACTGCAGAACCTGTGAGGACTTGAGCAAGGAATGGTTATGAATTCCAGCTTTTAGTTTCTTCTGACCCTCGGATGGATGAGGAGGGGTCTACTATATATGATCTCAAAAAGAGGAACCCCTCCTGGTAGGGGACACACCTGGCCCATAAGAGGGCAAAGACAGGAGGCTGGTCCAGTTTTCACCGGTTTCTAGGATAAATTTAGTCTTTGTGGCTGGTGTGCACAATGGAGTTTCCAATTGTGCCTAAGGCTTGAGCTATACTTTGAGATACCTTGGCTATAAAGGTGGGGCTGTTTTCTGATCCTATGACTACTGGCAGCCCTAATCTAGGTATAATCTCTTGGAGTAATTTCTTAATTATTCTAGAGGAAGTTTCTGTCCTAGTGGGGTATAGTTTAACCTATCCCAGGAAGGTGTCTATAAGAACTAGCAGGTACTTATTCCCTGACGCTGGTGGCTTAATCTCCGTGAAATATACCTTCTAATGCTCTCCTGGAGAACATCCTTGGGGCCTGAATTCCCAGGAGTACCCTCTTACCTTGTTTAGCATTTTACCTGTGCACAGACAGTACTTCTGGTGACTATGTTTTTAATTATTTTATCTAAGCTTGGTATCTAGTAACTGCCTCGCAGAAGTTCAGAAGTCTTGGTGACCTCTAGGTGGTAGCCTGATGCTCTGCTGGTGTCACTGGGAGACCAACGTCCAACCTAGAGCCTCTGGGACTAACAGTCTGGTCTACCAACCATCTGGTCCTTTGGTGGCTTGCTTCTGTTCTGCCAATTCCTCCTCTTGTTTGGTGTAGGAGGGGGTCTGGGGTAGGTCTGGGGTCTGGCAGGTTCACTAAAATTTGTAAAGGCCCCACTGGTTTTTGGGTGGCTTTCTTGGCAGTTTGATCTGCAGCTCTACTTTCTCTGGTTTTAATTGTCTCCCCTTTCTGATGTCCTTTGCAGTGCATTATTGCAATTGCTTTTGGGAGCTAGATGACTTCTAATAAGGCTCAAATTTCTTCCTTATTTTTAATGTCCTTTCCGGCTGAAGTTGGTAACCCTTTTTCTTGGGGGATGGCATTGTGTCCCCTTGTTCAGAGACTGTGCCCAAATGGTGTGGTCTAGGGTGACTACCGCTGCTCCTGCATATCAGATCCCATCCTGAACATAACTGCTCCTGTCCGTGAACAGTACCTTGTCTGTTGATGATAGCGGGACATCTGTCAGGTCTGTTACCTCTATGCAGTCATGAGTGGGTTCCTCCGGATCATCATCTGGAGCAGGCTGGCAGGGCTGCTGGCCAGTGTCTTATGGAACCGGATGAGGGGCTGGTCTAGGAAAAGAGCTTGGCACTGGGCGATCCTGGTGTTTTATGTCCATTTCTCCAGAGCACCTTGAAGGAGGGCCTCCACAGTAGGGGCTGTTGTCAGGGCTAGTTCCTGGCCCAGAGTCAGCTTATCTGCCTCCTTTACCAGCGATGCTGTGGTGGCCACAGCCCAGAGGCACGCTGGCCATTCTGCTGCCACAGGGCCCAGTCTCTTAGACAGATAGGCCACAGGTCTCTTCCAGGGACCTAGAGTCTGAGTGAGAACCCCTTTGGCAATGCCCCTTACCTCACTTAAGTAGAGGTGGAAGGGCGTGGTAACGGCTGGCAAGGCTAGGGCAGGCGCTGAGACGAGAGCCTTCTTTAGCTCCTTAAGTGCCCATTGTTCTACTTCAGTCCAGCTCAGTGGCTGACCTGGAGTGATGGTGGCTTGCAATTGACTACTACAGGAGCTTGATGACTTGCCAACCTAGAGGGGTTGTTTTCTGCCCAGACTATGGGATAGAGACGCTGTAATTCCTTCAAGTAGGTGGAGGGCTTGTGCTCTTCCTCCGGCACTGCTTTTTCCATTTCCTGTAAGAGATATTCCTCTGAAAGAAGACAGGTTAAAAGAGCACAGGCAGGGGAGGATGTAACCGGACCTGGGTTCCTTGGACCCACGGTGGGATGTGCTCTGTCCCCCTCAAAGGATATGGTGGTGTCCAAGTCAGGTGTACAGGCATTCTAGCATGACCAAAAATGAACGTGTTACCATGTTCCTTCCGAGGTCCACAGTCCTTTTTGATATCCAAGGAAAACAGGCAATTTGTCCATTGGCTTCCTGGACTGATGTCTCCTTAGAGGTTACGGGTTCCATTGGCTCTGTCGAGACTGAATAGGCTGCCCAGTGTCCATCAGGAGACTAACAGGCCTGCCCTCCACTTGTAAGATTACCTTGAGCTCTTGGGATTAAGTGGATAGGAGCCCCAGCCTTGTCAGTCCTCTTCCTCTAAGTTTAAGACTCTTGGAGTCTGAGTTTCTTCTTTTGCTTCCCTAGCTAACTTGCCAGGACGTTCTCTCTTCTAATGCCCCTGCTTTTTTACAGTAAATACACTGATTCTTTCCTAACTGCTTTCTACCCTTTCTTTCCATACTCTGTCCCCTTTCTCATCACATACATTAACCTTCACAATTTTAAATTAGCCTTTAAATCTTTTTTCTATGTCCTTCAAAAATGCATAACCATGCCTCAAACCTTCTATTATTTAGAAAAGGCAGAGGGCTGAGGGAACTCTCTGCCACTTGCATTTCAAATTGTCATATTTTTCCTAGAGATAAAGATTTCAGTTTTAAATGAGCCTGGAAAGGGGAATCTCTAGCTGTTGCCTTCAAGTGCCCTAACAGAACACGGTGAAAAGTGTCCAAGGAGTGGGTTCTTGGGTCTCATTGGGGCACAGGGGGTCACAAGGGAATTTCTCTCCTTGCAGCCGCCACATCCAGCTACTCAAAACAACTCCTGGAGGGGGTTCGGTTCAGGTTGGGCAGAAGCAGGGAGCACGGCTCGAATCCCAGGTGATGAATGGAGGTGCTTACATCGAGGAAGACTGCAGTCCTTCCCCCTCTGTTCCCACTGGAAAAAGCACTCTTCTCCTGCCAACAAAGGTGGCATGGGGGGAGGAACCCGTGACCCTTACACTGTAATCAGACTTCCTGACCTCTCCGAAGAGCCCCTCTGCTTGAGTGTTTCTATTAAAAAGTACTGACTTTAAAACTAATAATTTAAGAGTTGTTATATACGAAAAGGAATAAGTGGCCTATAAAACATTTTCCTTTTCCTTCTGCCCTGAATCCTGTAACAGTACTACTCTAGGTAGTTTTATTTACTTGCAGCAAGACAAGAACTTTATTTCTAAAGCTACTCTCCCTAAGGGAGGCTGAACCATTGCTTGGATGTATTATTTGGTCAATTGCATGTTGATTTATTCTTTGAAGTTTGGATACATTTATTAAGTTCCCCCACACTCCTTTAAGTTCATTCCTTTTACAGCTGATCTGCAAAATACTGTGCTATATTTTAACATTTAACCAGAACAATGTTCAGTAACAACATCCATAATTGCCATATCTTGAGGTCCTTGTCCTATCCAACAGCAACATAACTAGGATCCGTACAAACCAGTTCATTCTGCTCACAGTGCTTTCTGTAAAGATTTACCTTGACCCTCACAGCAAGGCATGATAGGCATTTTCAATACCATTTTACAGATCATAAAAAATTGAAATGTGCCAGGGACCCCTGTTGTGGCCCTCCCAGAACTCATGAGAAGCACCTAGCAACTTTACCTTGCCAAGCTTTGAGACTGCTAGCTTCGCTGCCCAGGGGGTAAAATTACCCTTTTTTTTTTTTTCTTCCTTTTTCCCTCCCTCTCTGCATTCCCTCCACAGGGAGGTTTCTAACCATTTGCTCTAATGTCCCTGGGTAGACGAGATAAAATGGCTGGTTAGTTACAAGCTGGCTGCAAATTGCCCCACACCTCTGGCTTCCTTTTTGCAAACAGTCAACTCCAGAATTTGATTCCTGCTTAAAACTTCCTCAGACCACAGTTGTCACAACTCTATTAAATTAATAAATATAGACAGAAATTTCAGTGGCCTGGTTTTTCTCTGACAAAGAGCAAGCACCCCTGGGAAAAAGGAATCCCAGTGGCCACTCGGGGCGGTTTGCTATCCGTCAGAGCACTCAGCCTTAAATAAACCAAATGTTTCCTTTCCTTTTTTTTCCTTCTTCTTACAGACTTCTATATTTATATGAAGAAATAATTATACCTAGGCAGATAAACAAAATATCAAACAAACAACTGCATTTACACCCTTTCAGTGAACAAGTACTCTTACAGTCTTGGGATCTGAGCAGATAACAGGAACACTGCCCAAGTCCCCTGATGGGGGCCTAACAGGAACAGATGTGGGGGCCTCCCTTTCCCACATCCCAGACAGGGCTCTCAGCCCTTGTTTCAGCAAAACAGAAATGGCATTCATGTTGGACAAAGGAAAAAAGTTAATAGGCACAACAAACAGATAAATGCCCTATCCTACAACCAAGGGAGTTTCTCTGGAGCTAGGAGGAGCCCGTTCTGCCTCCTATAATGAGGGCGGGAGTAGAGGGGGTGGGGAAGGGCTTGCAAACTGCTGCTGCTGCCCTCACAGGCAGGACCAGTTTGAGAGAGGGAAAAAAAAGTTAAAACTGCTCCAGGAGTCCGCCAAGGACTCTGAGGGGGAAAGGGAAAGGCATCCTGTACTTCTGCACTGACCTGGGCAAAAGAGAATGCTTAGTCAGGGAGGGGCAGGTTATATATACAAGGTTATTTTAAAAGAGGTGAAATCCTGTAAGGAACCTGGATAAAAAGATCAATAATCCAATCAAAGGCCAAACAGGAAGGGAAGAACCACCTAATGTTCTCTAAGAGGATTTCAACAAACCGGCAATAAATTGACAAACCTTAATTAAAACCTAACAAATGATACACACTGGGCCCAATTATGACAACACCAAACAAAAAGTCCTGATATAACTACAACAAACACAAGACAAACAGTCTGGACACTAGCAAGAGCTTCCTGGGAGAGAGAGAGCCTCCAGCCCGAGAACAAGGGGACCTCTCTCCCCCTCCAGGGATCTCACACTCACACACCTGTACCAGGACCGAGGACCCCGCCGTGTCCCCGGTCAGAGTCTAGAGGTTATGCTGCGTCCAGCCCTCTGTCAGACTCTACCAGTGAGATCTCAACCTAGGCACCTTACCTCCAAATACCAGGACCGGTCTTCCGTCTTTCAATAAATCCTTGCAGCTTTCACCTCTGGCTTTTCACCCTTTCACCCGGAAAGGAAGGAGAGCCTCCAGCCTGAGAACGAGGGTACCTCTCTCTTCCCCGGTAATCTCGCTGGGGCCTCCAAATGTTGTGGGGTGACTTCCGCGACCAGTTACAAACTACCACAGAGGCGATTAAGTTGGTAATAAGCAGGCAAGGATTTATTGAAAACTGGCCAGGACGGTCGAGGGAGCACCATGCAAACACCCACGGCCGAGCTGCCCTGTGTGCAGGCAGGCCTTTTAAAGGGGTCTGAACCATAAATATTATTGCCCTGCGTTTGACAAACAGCCCTCAAGGCCACATCTGGGGGAAAGGGTGCCAAAAGGTTATGAATGACCCTATTTCTTGCTCTTTATCTTCTAATTATATTTTCTGCTAAACATGGGAATGTGGTCCTATCTTTGTAAAAACAAGTGTCTTATCTATATTAATTGGCGCCAGACTGTTACTCCTCTGGTTTTAGTCTTCAAGGTCACAAGCTAGGAACTAGAGCAATAATTCTTTTTTTTTTTGTTTAAGCAAGCAGGGGTGGACTGAGGTCAAAGTTTCAAACAACAGTTTTACTCAGTAAATGTTCTTATGACCTTATTTCACTGAGTAGAAGGTCTAAGGCATGGTTATGCATTTTTAAAGGACATAAAAAGAAGGTTTGAAGGCTAATTTAAAAATGTTTATAAAGGTGATCATATATGTAAAAGAAGGAGAAGAGATATGTCAAAAAGAAATAAAATAATACAGACCAGTAAGCCAGAAAGAGTAAATAATTTCAGAAAATAATACTTTAGAAAGTCCATAAAAAGGACTGGCAATGAAAATTCTATCTTAAAGTAGGTCAGTAGGTTTTCCCCTTATACAATTCCTCCGAAATTTGGCAATAATAAACAAATCATGGCAATACAGTTATTTGCATAAATTCAATAAGACCGGTTTCCAATAGTAGTTTCATTAACCAAAAACTTTGACTAGAGTATCATGTTTTAAAGATCCCTGCCTGAATTCTGAAGATTTGAAGCCAATAAGAGTGCCATAGAGAACGTCTGGTATCTTGCTTGGTAGCCTTGAAAATAGCTGGTGCTGGAGCATCAGGCCCATGCCCTACCATCACTGGCGGTTGGTCAGAGTAGAAGGGGAGCAATAAGGGTGCCTCTGCATCCCTGCGGGACCCCTATACACTCTGAGCCATGACGAGTAGGAGGGCTGAGATGGGCCTTGAAGCCTAGGGCATAGGCCCGGGTAGAACCACTACAGGTGAGGACTTCACCTAACTCATCAGATACTAGATGCAGGCCAGACGGCAGCTGTATGGCTTGGCTTCCTGGCCCTCTGGAGTACATTAAGATTCAATCATGAATTTCCAGCAAAGGTAGTCAGTTACCATTCTTGTTATGTTTATGCAAACAATCAGGCCAAATTAAATACAATAGGTAAATTAGTCTTAATTTGGCTCTTTTGATAAACATGAAGATAATTTTGAGGAGAAAAATTCTATTTCAATAGAAGTCATTCAAACTGAAAGGTTTTCTTTCACTTCCACCAAACCATTTGTTACAGTTTGTCTCCACCAGGTCACAAGCCTACCTCCTTCTGTGCCCAGGCCTCATTGTCCCTCTGACAGACATCAAGGATCTCTTGGCTCTGAGAGAAACTTCTGACCCGCCTCAGCAGGAAGTAGCTAGAAGAGCCCACGATGTCCATTTTCCCTAAAAGAATTCAGAGCCAGGATCCTTGAGGTAATATATTAGACAGTTAGACAGATATGAGCAGAGCAAGGATAATGGGCCAACTAGCACTCTCTACCTATGTGAGTCAAGGGGACTCCCCAGAAGCTCGTGGGAACAAGGCTGCAGATAAAGCAGCCCCGGGAGGCTGCCCTAAAACCAGTGGGGCCTCTACAGATTCTAGTGACTCTTCCAAACCCTGACCTACCCACCTCACCAGCTTATATAGAAACCCAATCTAGAAAAGCTGAAATCCATAACCAATCTTTACTCAAGTTCTTACAGGCTTTACAGTCCACTCAGAAAGCAGTACCAACTTCTAATTCGGTCCATCTTCCACCCTGGTGACTCTGTTTGGGTAGAGAAATTTGCCACACCAGGACTGACTCCTACCTGGAAAGGACCACCACCACAGCAGTCAAGGTCGACAGGATCCTGACGTGGCTTCATCACACCTGGCTTAAGCCCTTATCTTAAACAGGCCACTGACTTTATCCAGCCTCATGGGTGAATATAACTCCCTCACCACCAATGACCCAAAGGAGTCAAAGATTTGACTCATGTACATAAAACCAGTGGGGAATATTGTAGAGTGGGAATTTTTGAGCACTCCTGAGGCCGTGGACTATGCCCCAGATAGAGTGGTCAGTGCTGACACCAGGCCAGGCCTTGAGATATGGTCTCATGCCCCCTTCCCACACGTAGGCCTTGCAAGACAGAACACTGTCAGCTTTCTGAATAACAGGATGACCCTGTGAATAACATGGTCATCAATGGCATGACTCTGATGTTGCTTGGGAAAAACTGTTTTATCTTGGATTGCTTATTGTGCAAAAACAGGATGTGGTTAATGTGCTTAAAAGTGGTCTTGCTCTCTGGTCTCCCTGCATGGAAGATAGCAGCACAGTCTCCAGGCCGGCTAATAAAGATTCCCTAAATTTTAATTTGGTCTGGGCTCCAGTGGTCTTTCACTCACATCAGCTCCATAACACGTTCACCTTGAAATCCTTGAAACTGCACAAGACCCACACTCGGCCAGCCTTACCCCCATGAAGCCCCACAGGGCAGAGGGCACAGCCTCAGGTCCCCCGGCCCAGCACTTTGTGGAGGGTGCAGCCTCAGGTCCCCTATCAAGTCCTATTGGCAGGGAGCATGGCCTCAGGTCCCCCAGCACAGCCTTAGGTGCCCTGGCCAGGCACCAGGTCAGGGGGTGCAGCTTCAGGTCCCCTGGCCTGGCCTCATGTCCTTTGGCCCTGGCACCAGGGCAGGGGGTGCAGTCTTAGGACCTCCAGCTTGGCCTCAGGTCCCCCAGTGCTGAGTTGGGAGATGTGGCCTCAGGTGTCCCATCAAGCCCCTCTGGGTGGGGGGTACAGCCTCAGGTCCCCTGGCCCGGTGCAGGAGCAAAGGGCGCAGCCTTAGGTCCCCTGGCTTGGCCTCAGGTCCCCCATCCCGATGCCAGGGGACCTGGTGCCGTGGCAACACTGCCGCCTGCTCCCGCACCGCAAACTGGCTGCCCGTGCCTCGGTCCCGCCCATGCCTCGGTCCCACCCCGGCCCCACCCCTGCCTCGTGCTGCTCAACCGCGCCCCCCCCCCTCCTGATTGGCTGGTAGCATAGCAAAGTTACGGTCAAATTTGCATGTTTTTCTTTTATTATATAGGACTAGTGGCCCAGTGCACAAAATTTGTGCATGGAGGTGGGGGGTTCCCTCAGCCCAGCCTGCACCCTCTCCAATGAGGGACCCCTTTGGGAATGTCTGACTATTGGCAGTCAGAAATGTCTGGCTGTCGGCAGTCGGACATCCCTTTCACAATCTAGGACCACTGGCTCCTAACTGCTCACTGGCCTGCCTGCCTGATTGTCCCTAACTGCTTCTCTATCATCCTGTTCACCCCTAAGTGCTCCCCTGCTGGCTTGATTGCCCTGAACTGCCTCTGCCTTGCCCCACACCTGGCACCCAGTCTTCCCTCCCTCTGGCCAACTATAGGCACCCAAGACCTGGGCTAGCTTCACTCAGGCTGGCCGCAGCCACAGGCAGCCGCAGGCACCCAGGACCACAGGGCATGAGGCTTGTCCCTTTCCTGAGCTGCAGGTGCAGGTGCAGCTGTTGGCGCCCAGGACTACGAGGCAGGTGGCTTGTCCCTCTCCTGGGCCAGAGAGGCAGGCACAGCTGTTGGCATCTGGGACCATGGAGTGGGTGGCTTGTTCCTTTCTTAGTCCTTAGCCTGTCTGGTCCCCATGCCTCTCTCCCCAGTGTTGAGTGTTTGAGCCGTTATGGCATGATGGCATGAAGGTATGATGACTATTTGCATATTAGCTCTTCATTATATAGGATTTTAACTTGTCACAGTCTATCTTCAAGTGGATATTTTACCACTTCACATCTTGTATAGAAACTTCACTGTAACAAAATTTCATTTTGGAAATTTTAGATTGTAGTCTTGGTAACTTTAAATTTTAATTATTGCACACAAATATGTCTGCTTTAGGTTCTTTGGATGTTAGGCCATTTTACAGTGAGATGAACTACTAATAGATATTTTAGTTAATGTTTTAGGAACAGCCTTTTGTCCAGTACACTTAGATTTTCTTGAGTATTCACTTATTTCACTTGGCCAATTTAAATTAAACTGTAAACTTGATTACTATTTTACTGTCAATTTTAATATATGTGTGTGTGTGTGTGTGTGTGTGTGTGTGTGTGTGTATGTGTGTGTGTGTACACTAGAGGCCTGGTGCATGAAATTCGTGTCGGGGGGATGGTATGTGTCCCTCAGCCCAGCCTTCACCCTCTCCAATCTGGGACCCCTTGAGGGCAATCAGACATCCCTCTCACAATTCAGGACTACTGGCTCCCATCCGCTTGCCTGCCTGCCTGCCTGATTGCTCCTAACTGCTTCCACATGCCAGCCTGATCAGCCCATAACCACTCTCTTGCCAGCCTGATCAATACCTAACTGCTCCTCTACCAGCCCAATTACCTCTAACAGCCCTCCCCTGCCAGCCTGATCACCCCTAACTGCCCTACTTTGCCAGCCTGGTTGCCCCTAATATCCCTCTCCTGCCAGCCTGGTCCCCCCCCTAACTGTCCTCCCCTCCAGCCTTGTCACCCCTAACTGCCTTCCCCTGCTGGGCTGATCACCCACAACTGCTCTCCCTGGCTGGCCATCTTGTGTCCTCATGGGGGCAGCCATCTTTGACCACATGCAGGCAGCCATCTTGTGTCTTGGAGTGATGGTCAATTTGCATATTATGTTTTTATTAGATAGGACTAGTGGCCTGGTGCATGAAATTTGTGCACAGGGTAGGGGTGGTCCCTCAGCCTAACCTGCCCTCTCTCACATACTGGGAGCCCTTATAGGATGTCCAACTGATGGCTCACCCCCAGCCTGCCCAAGGCCTAAAGCCTCAATTTTAAAAAACCATCTGTAAAACACAATGTAGTTGTAGTTCAGGAGTTTTTCATTAAGGATTGGGTACACCAAGAAGACCAGGTTGCAATGTAAAGCGGAGAAGCTTGGTGGAAGTGCAATCGCCCCTGTAGGTAGCCAGCATGGGCTCAGACTGTCAAGGCTTCCAAACCTGTTGCCTAATAGAGCTGCTTTGTCTACTAAAGAAAACACTCTTCTCTTGCAGTCCTTTCTACATTTTTTTTTCATAAGCATCCCTTTAGAGAAGACTTCTTTAATGTGTCCCTTCCTTTCCCCAAAAGAGGATGATCGATTATTTCAAGGAGCAGCAGGGGCGGGGGGGGGGGGGGAGGCAATGAGGACCTAGGTCCTTGCAATCACCAGAGAACTCTGAACTCACTGTGTCAGAAGATAATCCTGTGGAGGGAAGAGCAGAGAAAATGAAAAAGTCTGTGTCCTTTTAAGCTTCTCCTGGATGCAAAGGCTTTGATCCTGTGATGTGTCTGATGGTAATTTTCTGCATTTCTGGGTCAGATAGGATGTGAGTGAACAGATTCAGGAAGCTGTTGTTCCTTAGTGAGTTTTTCTGTCCCATTTTCACTGAACTGACCAATAATCTGAGCTCTGTGGTGAACATGTTGGGGCTGTGACCTGTGTTTAGGTGAAACATCAATTAAAGCTGTGAACTAAGAAAAAAAAAAGAGCCGCTGCTGCCACCACCCCTCCCCACCCCCCCTGCCCACTTCTGCACTCAAGCGGCTGGGGGGCCATGGAGCGCCACCGCCACCGCCCCCCAGCCGCTTCCGAGTTCCACACTCAGTATTTCAAACTCTCTCCTACACAGAGTTCACAGCTTTAATTGAAATTTTGCCTAAATCCAGGTCACAGCCCCAAAATGTTCACCACAGAGCTCAAAACTACATTTCCCAGAATTCCTGCTGCTCCCGATACCCTGTGGTGCCTGCCCAGTCCTGCCTCCGCATGCATGCTGCACCACTGCCACGCCCCCGAATGCCCCACCGGCCTCGCCTCCCGTCCTGCTGGCCATGCCCCCTGCTCCTGATTGGCTGGTAGCATAGCCAATCGGGAGCCAAGGTACGGTCACATTTGCATGTTACTCTTTTATTAGATAGGATATATATTTTTAATATATTTTATCAATTTCAGAGAGGAAGGGAGAGGGAGAGAGAGATGGAAACATCAATGATGGGAAAAATTAATTGATCAGCTGCCTTCTGCACACCCTTCATTGGGGATTGAGCTCACAACCTGTCCATGTGCCCTTGACTAGAATCAAATCTGGGATCCTTCAGTCCACAGGCTGAGGCTCTATCCACTGAACCAAACTGGCTAGGGCTAGAAGTATATTTTTGTTCCTTTCTTTTTTACACTAAATGAAGTGTTGCTGTTTTTTTCCACACCAGAACATTTAAATAAGCACAGAACCAATTCTCTTTAGCTTTTCCATGACATAACAAAACATATAGTTTCAGACCCTCTTTCTGCATCTCTTCCTCTTCCTACTTCTTTTCCTCTCTCTCTTTCCCAGTCTCAAGCTTTGTGCTCTCCATGATGTGCTGTCTTTCAGCCCATCTCCTTGCCAGAAACCAATCATTGTCTCACTAATTAGAAAGGTATGGACAAGGAAACCAGAAGGCTGGTCAACCTTGGAGTTCTGAAAGGTCAGAGCCAACCACTCCATATCTAATTGAGACAATGGTACCTGAAGCAACTTCCCCACCAAATAATCATGTAAATCCTTACTGATAACATAATCTGCTTATTGCCTGCCTAATGGCAATGGTTGTATCCCAAACCTGAATAAAAGGAATGGCAAGGCCAAAGTAAGGCATGGTCCTCCCACTAGAGTTGGGCTAACACCTAGCCTGAATTTCCCAAGTTAATTCTTGTCTAATCTCTTTATTTGTGTGCGGCCTTCTCCAGAACTTGAACCCTGAACCAGAACCTTGAACCACTCAGGACGTGAAAGGGGTTTCCACATCTCCTCAGCACCTGCATCTCTGGAGGTTATGTAATGCTCCTGGCTGAACTGACTCAGCCTCAGGGAGGGTGGAAGGAGGAAAAGGCCCTGGCACTGGTATATTGACATCTCCCTCAAGGCCCTCAGGAATGGTTAATACCACCAACGATATGGACAACCAGAAAAGGACAGATTTCTGAAGCAAACCACAAAACTCATATGGCAGAAAAAGGATGCATTTGGTAACACTCAAATAAAAATCTTGTTTAATGAGGACACCATGGGACAAATGTTAGATGCTGCAGCAGGGAAAGCTATTTCCAATGTCTAAAATCAATGGGACTTTTTTGTTGTTGGTGTTAGTCCTCACCTGAGGATATTTTTCCCCATTGATTTTTATTTTATTTTTATCTTTTATTTTTTTATATATATTATTGATTTTTTACAGAGAGGAAAGGAGAGGGATAGAAAGTTAGAAACATCAATGAGAGAGAAACATCAATCAGCTGCCTCCTGCGCATGCCCCACTAGAGATGTGCCCACAACCAAGGCACATGCCCCTGACCGAAATCGAACCCGGGACCCTTCAGTCCGCAGGCTGATGCTCTATCCACTGAGCCAAACCTGTTTTGGCTCCATTGATTTTTAGAATCTTTTGATCCATTGCACCACTGGCCTGGTTCTACTGATTTGGGGAGAGAGTGAAAGGAAGGGAGGGGGGAAGAGAGGGAGGAGAGAAGGAGAGAGAGAGAGAGAGAGAGAGAGAGAGAGAGAGAGAGAGAGAGAGAGAGAGAGAGAGAGAAACATCTTTGCTCCACTTATGTATGCATTCATTGGTTGGTTCTTGTATGTGCCCTGACCAGGGATGGAACTCACAACCTTGGTATATTGGGATGACGCTCTAACCCAGTAGCTGGCATACTGTGGCTCGCGAGCCACATGCAGCTCTTTGGCCCCTTGAGCTTTTAGCAAAGGCCAGCTTAGGAGTACCCTAATTAAGTTAATAACAATGTACCTACCTATATAGTTTAAGTTTAAAAATATTTGGCTTTCAAAAGAATTTTCCATCATTGTACTGCTGATATTTGGCTCTGTTGACTAATGATTTTGCTGACTACTGCTCTAACTAACTGAGCTACCCTGTCAGGGGTATCATAGATGGGTCTTTAACACATAATGATGACTGAAAAAAAAGAATTATTAATATCATATGATATAATGCAAAGTGACAGAATAATTTTGTATTATATATATAAAATTCGAAGGAAAAACTTACTATTTAATTTACATGTATATTATATAATGTAGTAGAGGCCCGGTGCACGAAATTCGTGCGGGGGGGGGGGCAGGGGATGTTCCTTAGCCCAGCCTGCACCCTCTCCAATCTGGACCTCCTCCAGGGATGTCTGACTGCCCATTTAGGTCTGATCCTAGCCGGATGGGGCCTAAATGGGCAGTTGGACATCCTTCTCAAAATCCAGGACTGCTGGCTCCAAACTGCTCACCTGCCTGCCTCCCTGATTGCCCCTAACCTGTCTGCCAGCCTGATCACCCGCTAACCACTATCCTGCCAGCCTAATTGATGTCTAACTGCTCCCCTGCCACCCTGTTTGCCCCCAACTTCCCTCCTCTGCCAGCCTGATCACCCCTAACTTCCCTCCCCTGCAGGCTTGATCACCCCCAACTGCCCTCCCTTGCAGGCCTGGTCCCTCCCACTGCCCTCCCCTGCTGGTCTGATCACCCACAACTGCCCTCCCTTGCAGGGCCTGGAACCTCCCAATGGCCCTCCCCTGCTGGCCATCTTGTGGTGGCCATCTTGTGTCCACATGGGGGCAGGATCTTTGACCACATGTAGGCAGCCCTCTTGTGTGTTGGAGTGATGATCAATCTGCAAATTACTCTTTCATTAGATAGGATAGAGGCCTGGTTCATGGGTGGGGGCCAGCTGGTTTGCCCTGAAGAGTGTCCCAGATCAGGGTGGGGGTTCCTTTGGGGTGAGGGGCAGCCTGGGTGAGGGGCCTGTGGAGGTTTGCACAGCGACCCAAGTGGAAGCCCTGGTATTTGGGATTAATCTATGTCTACAATTGAAATTTTGTAGCCTGGAGCAGAGCCAAGCCTTCTGCTCGCTCAGGGTTTGGCAGCCATTTCTGTTTGAAACATTGTAGCCTAGATTGGGGGCCTCGGCCAGCAATGGCAGGCAGAAAGCTTGGCTTCCTCCATTGCCAGGGAAACCCATGCCTCTGTTCTCTCCAGTTCAGTGGCTGCCGCCATTTCTGTATCTTTTATAATTGAAACTTTGTAGCATTGAGTGGAGGCAACAGCAGGCAACAGCAGGCAGAAAGCTTGGTTTCCTCTGTTGCCAGGAAACCCAAGCCTTCCTCCTGCTCTCAGTGGTGGCAGCCATCTTGGTTGGGGTTTATTTGCATAATCTGCTCCTGATTGGCTGGTGGGCGTGGCTGGTGGGTGTGGCGAAGGTATGGTCAAATTTGCACATTACTCTTTTATTAGATAGGATAATATGTAAACACATAACTGTATTGTACTATATAATTACATAAGTCTAAATATGTAATTATGTAATTCAACAGTATGGTACAAACATATGCTATATATTACAATTGTATCACTATGCCAATATTTAACTATGTTACTCCTAGCAATCTATTTAACATAAATCCCAATGCACATATTCATGCACCAGTGGGGTCCCTTGGCCTGGCTTGTGGGACCTGGCCAAAACCAGCATTCACACATCCCCTAAGGGGTTCTGGATTACAAGAGGGCGCAGGCCAGGCCAAGGGAGCATGATCGGGCCAGGAAGGGACGAGAGAGGTTGGCCAACCAGGGAGGGACCCTGGGAGCGCTACAGAGTGTGTCCAGCCTGTCTTTTTCAGTCTTGATCGGACCCCAACAGCAAGCTAACTTACCAGTCAAAGTACACATTCATGATAAGGAGGGGACCATCTTTCTCTCATTTCACAGAGAGCAAACTGAGACTGAACGCGGAGCCTGAGGGACCCCCAGGAGGCTCTCAAAGGCTGCCCCTGGTGGTCAGTGCATGTCATAATGAGTGGTTGAGCAGCCTTAGCATATCACTAGCATATTATGCTTTGATTGGCTGAACGGATGACTGGACGACTGGACACTTAGCATATTAGGCTTTTATTATATAGGATTTTATGTATAGTTTTACTTAACTGTAAAATATTGTTTTACATAACTTAATAGATACCATTACATGTTAACAATGATATTAATTTTAATGGATCCCTGTATCAATCAGTTACCATGTTGGTTTCCTCATCAAAATTTCCCCATGTCCCCATTAAGTAGAAAATATTCTATATTAACCCAATTGCCAGATGAGGAAACTGAGAGCCAGAGGCATGAAGTTGCCTGTCTGGCAGGAGGCCCAAGTAAGTGAGACTTCTGTGTTGGGCCTCCAGGTCCCACAGCTGCATGTGTTTTTTGAGAAAATGTTTTTATTAATTTTTTTAGAGAGAGAGGAAGGGAGAGAGAAACATTGATGAGAGAGAAACATTGATAGACTGTCTCCTCCATGCTCCCTACTGGGGATGGAGCCCACACCCCGGCATGTGCCCTGACTAGAAATTAAACCAGTTATCTCTTGGTACATGAGACATTGCTCAACTCACTGAGCCGCATAGGCCAGCACTACAGCTGCCTGTTTAGGAAAGTGAAGAGGCCCTCCACACCTGCTCCCAAGAAGAAGCTGGTTACCCCTCTCAGGTCTCCTATTTACAAAGCCCAGAGTGCTCATCTGCATAAAGCAGTGGCCCAACTAGTGGCCCTCATCAGCTGCAGAGAGGGAGGGTTAGAACTTTGGGGCTGGGGCCAAGACATGGGAAAGTGGGTTTTTGTTATAATTGGAAAATTTTCTACAAATATTGAGAAAATAAAGCAGAATGGTTAAGAATCCTGGCTTTGGCCCTAGCCAGTTTGGCTCAGTGGATAGAGTGCCGGCCTGTGGACTAAAGAGTTCCAGGTTCAATTCCATCAAGGACACATACCTTGGTTGCAGGTCCCATCTCTGACCCTGGTTGGGGCATCACCTGTGGGAAGCAACCAATCGATGTGTCTCACATCGATGTTTCTCTCTCTCTCTCTCTGTCTTTCCCCCTCACTTTCACTTTCTCTAAAAAATCAATAAAAAATATACTCAGGTTAGGATTAATATATATATCAAAGTCTGGTTTGGGGTTCAAATCCCAGAGTCAGTCTCTGTGTGACTGAGACAAGTCACTCCACTTATCTCTGCTCAACTTTCTTTATTTGTAAAATGGGCACCGTAAGAGTGTGGCTTCACCATACTGTTGTGAGAACGACACACATTTTTATTTCCTCCTCTAAACCACGTGAAAAATATCAGGATGGTTGTGAAAATTAAATGAGATGCATAAAAAAATCTAAGGCCAGGGCCTTGAATGAAGCATGTACACAAAAGACCTCTGTTATGGCTATTGTTCCTGCCTCGTCAGTTTTTATACTAATGACTAGAGGCCCAGTGCACAAAATTCGTACGGGTAGGGGGGGTGTCCCTCAGCTCAGCCTGCACCCTCTCCAATCTGGGACCCCTTGAGAGATGTTCAACTATCTTTTTAGGCCTAATCCAGTCAGACATCCCTCTCACAATCCAGGTCTACTGGCTCCCAACTGCTCACCTGCCTGCCTTCCTGATTGTCCTTAACTGCTTCTGCCTGCCAGCCTGATCACCCCCTAACCACTCCCCTGTCAGCCTGATTGATGCCTAATTGCTCCCCTGCCATCCTGTTTGCCCCTAACTGCCATCCCCTGCAGGCCTGGTCACCCCTAACTGCCCTCCCCT
The DNA here is from genome assembly GCA_027563665.1 of Antrozous pallidus. NCBI lineage: Eukaryota > Metazoa > Chordata > Mammalia > Chiroptera > Vespertilionidae > Antrozous > Antrozous pallidus. Next base: position 22,135,479 of record CM050525.1, on the reverse strand, counting down.
GCAGGCCTGGTCACCCCTAACTGTCCTCCCCTGCAGGCCTGGTCTCCCCCAACTGCTCTCCCCTGCAGGCTTGGGTCCCCCCAACTGCCCTTTCCTATAGGCCTGGTCACTCCCAACTTCCTTCCTCTGCAGGCCTGGTCACCCCTAACTGCCCTGTCTTGAAGGCTTGATCACCCCCAACTGCCCTCCCTTGCAGGCCTGGTGCCTCCCAACTGCTCTTCCTGCTGGCCATCTTGTGCTAGCCATCTTGTGTCCATATGGGGGCAGGATCTTTGACCACATAGGGCCAACCATCTTGTATGTTGGAGTGATGGCCAATCTGCATATTACTCTTTTATTAGATAGGCTAGAGGCCTGGTGCATGAGTGGGGGCCAGCTGGTTTGCCCTGAAGGGTGTCTCAGATCAGGGTGGGGGTTCCCTTGGTGCAAGGGGCAGCCTGGGCAAGGGACCTGTGGTGGTTTATAGGCTGGCTATGCCTCCCAGGAACCAAAGCGGAGGCTCTGGTATCTGGGATTAATTTATGTTCTATAATTGAAACTTTGTAGCCTGGAGTGAAGCCAAGCCTTCTGCTCAATCAGTGGCGGCAGCCATTTCTGTTGGAATTTATTTACCTTCTATAATTGAAACTTTATAGCGTGGAGTGGAGGCCTAGTCTAGCAAGGGCTGCAGAAGCTTGGTTTCCTCCATTGTCAGGGGCAACCCTAGTCTCTGCTCTCTTCAGCTGCATGCTGCAGCCATTTCTGTTGGGATTTATGTATCTTTTATAATTGAAACTTTGTATCATTGAGTGGAGGCCTGAGCTGGCAAAGGCAGGTGGAAAGCTTGGCTTCCTCCATTGCTGGGGAAACCCAAGCCTCCCACCTGCTCTCAGTGGCCACAACCATCTTGGTTGGGGTTTATTTGCATATTTGCTCCTGATTGGCTGGTGGGTGTGGCCTGTGGATGTAGTGGAGGTACAGTCAATTTGTATGTTACTCTTTTATTAAATAGGATGATGATCCTATCTAATAAAAGAGTAACATGCAAATGTGACTGTACCTGGGCTCCTGATTGGCTATACTACCAGCCAATCAGGAGCAGGGGGCTTGCCTGGACGCCAGTGAACACTTCCCTTCACGAAGGCTTCGCTTCACCCCTGTGGGGAACACTTCGCTTCACACCGGCGCAGGCGAGGAACGAAGCACCTCACGCCAGCGCCAGCTGGGAACAATTCGCCTCACACTGGCGGGGGTGGGGAACGAAGCAGGGACCACGCCTCTGTACAGGGTGTTTTTGAGGGTCTAGCAAGCGAGCGGGAGAGGCTCGATCCTTGAGGCGTCCATGGTACAGGGACGGCTGGGCCAGGACAACGCCATACTTTCAAAGAAGGTTGTTTCCCACTCAAATATCCTCTGATGAGTATCTTTAAAAAAGAAGTAAATATTCAGCCATTGTCACACGTTGAAAAGTTAAGGTAATTCCTTAATATCACCTAATATCCACTGTACGTTCAAATGTCTTTGTTTCAAAGATGCCTTTTACTGTTGGTTTGCCTCCTCCAGAGGCTACCCAAGGTCTTATTTCAGCCCTGATGTTGGGCTGCTTCCCCCGACCATAAGTTCCCAACGCACTTCCAGCCAGAGTTAAAGGGGCTTCTTCTGTTTTTACGGCATCCCCATATCCAGTGCCTGCCAGGTCTCTGTGAAAGCACTACTCCTTAGGTCCGGGGTACTGGGAGCTGAAGCAGAGAGGCTGTGAGCCCCAGCTTACCCAGAATGCTTCCCCCCTCCCCTCCCAGCCTTCCCTATGCATACCTGCTCAGGAGAGTGTGGTCATGGCAGCTGGATGGGAGGCCGGCAGGGGGCGTGGCCGCAGCACGAGAGAAGGGTGGCCTACACCCTCCCCTAATCCAGAGGGGCTTGACAGGGGACCACAGGCCACGCCCCCCCCCCCCCCCCCCCACGAGGCAGGGCTTGACAGGGAACCTCAAGCTGCACCGCACCCCAGCACCAGGCTGGGGGACCTCAGACCATACCCTCTGCCCCAGCACCAGGCCAGGGGTCCTGAGGCTATGCCCCTCCTGCCTGGCTGGGCTTGACAGGGGACCTCAGGCTGTGCCCCTGTGCCAGTGAGGATTGATGGGGGACCTGAGGCTGCGCCTCCCTCCCAGTGCTGGGCTGGGGGACTTGAGGCTGTGCTCCTCTGCCTGGTGGGGCTTGACGGGGGACCTCAGGCCATGCCCCCCCATCCTGGAGCTGGGCCAGGGGACCTGAGGACACACCTTGCCCTGGGTGGCTTGACAAGAGTGGGACTGGCAGGGTCTGGATCTACCCCAATGCGGGGGTGGGGGGCAGGTGCAGCTGGGTCTGGGTCTCACATGATTTTGAGACACATGTGAGTGAGTGGGGACTTGACTCTGGGCCCCGTGGTGTGTCCCAGACTCTGACAGGAGAAAGGTTTTCATGTACATTTTACTAATTTTCTTTAGTCTCTGATACTTCTATTATAGAGAAAGAGCAAATAGCAATATTAAATTATTTCCTCTAATTAATACCCTTTTAATGTGCACGAATTTTGTGCACTGGGCCACTAGTGATGATGATAATAATAATAGTAGCAGCATTTACATAATATTTATATTGGTTCTGTTTTAAGTGCTACAAATAAAATTATCTCATTTAATCCTTGCAACAGCCCTGTGAGATAAGTACTATTAATATCCTTCTTACTGGTTGGGGAATCTCAGGCACGGAGAGGTGAAGTGACTTGTCCAAGATCACACAAGGGAGTCACAAGGCTGGTACTCGGATCCAAACTGTCTGGCTCAGAGTCCTTGCTTTTTAAAAAAATATATTTTGTTGATTTTTCACAGAGAGGCAAGGAGAGGGTTAGAAAGTCAGAAACATCAATGGGAGAGAAACATCGATCAGCTGCCTCTTGCACACCTCCAACTGGGGATGTGCCTGCAGCCAAGGTACATGCCCTTGACCGGAATCGAACCTGGGACCTTTCAGTCCGCAGGCAGACATTGCTTTTAATCACTAAGTATGCAGTGCTCTAAAGTCCGGAGACCTAGCGCACATTCTGGCTCTGGTGTGTAGCACTAAGCAGGAGCTCCCGTTCAGCCTCAGTTTGCGCTCTGTGAAATGGGAGAAAGATGGTCCCTCCCTCACCAAGAATGGGTAGAGCGAGCATCTGCCTTTAGACACTCCCTTGGTGTCTCTATTCACAGCCAATGCTGAACCCCCGCCGAGTTGCGGCTTGTGGGCGGGGCACTGGCGAAGGGGCGTGTCCCGAGTGGTCTCGGCCTAATGGGAACCCGGGGGCGGGGACCTCCTTCCAGGACCTCCTTCCAGCTCCGCGGGTCCTCCTCGCAGTTCCATCTGCCTCGCGGGTTCCTCTGGTGTCCCCAGAGCTCTCCGGTCCAGCCCGCCCGCAGCCCGCCCAGCCTGAGTCTCCTTCTTCCCATTCATAGACCTCAGCGTCGTCCCCTTGGGCCTCGACATCATGGGTGACGGAGGAGAGGGCGAGGATGAGGTTCAGTTTCTGCGGACGGTGCGTATCTCTGTTATGGGGGCTCTGGGACTATTTCTCGGGTTGCTCTGCGTTCTCTGTCCTGACTGCTGGTGGTCTCTGAGACTTGAGGTCTCTTCCTTTGTCCCTCTGGGTGAGTGTCACTCGGTCTTTCTCAGGTTTTGTCTCTCTTCGCCGCCCTCCCCCCACCCCGTCCTTTCACCACAGAGAATTAGCCGACTTTGAGGAGATCTTGGACCGCCCTCTCTTATGCCATTAGTGGCTTGTCTCGGAGAAAGGGGGCCGCAGGGGAACACCCTTTCTCATCACCCTGGAAGCAGCACTTGGGGAAGGTGGTTCTAATTCCTGAGCTTAATTTAGCCGCCGCCTCCCACCCCCCAAACCTAGCCCTCATTCTCTTCTTGCTCTAGACGCTGAACTACTTAAATTCTTGAGAAGGGAGCTGGAGTGGCTGGAAATCCCAAGTCCTTTGCACTCCCAGCCCTTGAGGGCCTCCTGGGGGTTCCTCAGCTCCTGGATCTTACTCCTTTCCCACCTTGATTTTGGGGAGGAGGGTGAAATGGCTGTTGATAACCTCTGGTCTTGTCGTTCCCCATCAGTCTCTTTGGGCTGTCTCTGTGTCTCTGTCTCCCTGTCTCTGTCTCTGTCTTTCTCTTTTGGTTTCAGACCCCCCTGTGTCTCACTCTTCTCTCTAGCGCTGTCCCCACATCTCTGATCCCCTGCTGGGGGCAGGGATGGAAATTGGAACAACAGGTGTCTCTCCCAGAATAGCCGCTCTTTGGGGGCTGGGCAGGGCACAGGGAGATGATAGGGGGAGGAGCTGCCTATCTGGAGTCCTTCCTAACTTTCCCTCCCAGTGGCTCAGCTGGATTTGGGGTGTGAGTATGGAAGGAGATGTTCTCTCTTTTGGGCCAGGTCTGGCTCCTCCCCTCCCCCTCTGGGCCCTGGGAGATGCTGGCACAGCATTTCAGCTAGGACCATGGCTATGTGGTCTTGTTTCCTGGGAGGGAGGAACAGACAACTGGGGCTGGCAGTGAAGGATAGGGACAGCTGAGCATGCAGCCAGGGGAGGAGTCCTAGTTTCACCCTAGACTTTTGCTCCAGCTCTAGTCTCTTCTATTAGGTTGGGTTCTCCTCTCCTCTTGGGCCCTAATGAGAGGGTGGCCAAGGCCATCAGCCCCTGAGCTACTCTGTCAAACAGGTGCCCAGGGCCTCAGCTTCTGAAGCATCTAATTATATCCTCGCTGCTTATCTTCTGAGGTAGGGCCCTATCTTTATATCTCTGGGAGATTTGAAGGAAACCAAGGTATAAGTGGAACAACTTGCCCAAGGTCAAGGCCAAGAAGAATCATCTCTAGATGCCCCTGGGGCCCAGCACTCCTGCTTTCACAAGAGGAAAACTAGGCTCAGACTTGCCAAGATAGCCAGTGTTGGGTTCTTGAGGCCTTGCCCTGGCATCTCTTGGCCAGGGTGTTGTTGTTTTTTTTCCTGAACTTTATTGATGTTGTGTGATGGTTCTCTTTAACCTCATTTCACCAGTAAGAAATATTTTCTATTGTAACCTGGTACATGTACATATACACATACATTATTTAAAAACCAACTTAGTTGAGATATAATTGACATGCAATAATTGCACCCATTTTAGGTGTTACAATTCAATGAGTTTTGAGAAATTGTACAGTTATACAATCAGTATCATAATGAAGACAGAACATTTCCTTTACCCCAAAAAGTTCTTTCTTGCTCTTTCCAGTAATCAACCTGTCCATTTACTTTATGTCACTATAGATTCCATTAGTCATTCCAATGTTTCATATACAATTCATACTCATTTATCATACTTCTTTTGCTCAGTGTAATATTTTTGACATTCACCCAAGTAGCATTTCAGAGAGGAAGGAATAGGGAGGGAGATAGAAACATCATCAATGAGAGAGAATCATTGATCGGCTGCCTCTTGCACACTCCCCTACTGGGGATCAAGTCCGCAATTCTGGCCTGTGCCCTGACCAGGATTCGAACCACGATCTCCTGATTCTTAAGTTGATGCTCAACCACTGAGACACACTGGCTGGGCAAAAGTTCTTTTCCTTCTTCTTTTTAATTTATTTTTAATTAATTATTTTTTGTTAATCTTCACCTGATGATATTTTTTCCATTGATTTTTAGGGAAATTGGAAGAGAGAGGGAAAGACAGAGAAAAACATTGATATGAGAAACACATGGATTGGTTGCCACCAGCAGGAGCCCCGATGAGGGCTCAGCCTGCAACCAAGGTACAGGCTCTTGACCTGACCGGAATCGAACCCAGGACCCTTTGGTCCACAGGCTGACATTCTATCCACTGAGCCAAACCAGCTAGGGCTTTTTTTGGGTGCTGGGAACTATTTCAATTGTGTGAATATAGCAAAATTTATTTATTAATTCACCTGCTTATGGCTGCCTCCAATTCATGTTATTATGGACAAATTAGGTGCAGTCAAACACACACACACACACACACACACACACACACACACACACTTATTTTAACTGAAATTTCATAAACTTTAGGTAGCCCTTAGAGCATAATGGACAAGTTGGTATTTTCTGTTCTTCTTATTTCCCTTTTTTTGTGTGTGTGTGAGTCAAATGGATTTATTCCCGATTTCATTAGCATATTTGCTAAGACCAAATATTTTAAACAAGTGGTTCTTCTTGGACTTCCTGATTCATCATAATTCTTGAAGGCTTCAAAAAAATCAGTGTGTGCCTTTTCAAATTCACCTTCCCGCAGGTGCATTTTACCACCACATTCTCTGATGCCTCCCATGATCAACGGGTGAGGGATGGCAGACTTGATGTGAAGTGACTGTTCATGGAGTGCTTTAAGTTTTTTGTTATTTTTCTGTGCTGTGTACATTTGAATTTCCAAAGCATATATTTCTAATAACTGTGTACCCTTTTTCAGGTCATCTTCTCCATCATCAGTCTGGCAGGACTGATGTAACTGGCGTAAAATTTTTTGAAGCTTTCCATATTCCTCCCGTTCTAAATACAATTTTCCAAGCTTTGTGTTTGTTTTAAACCACAGTCTATCATTCTTAGCATCTTTTAAAGCTTCCAGTGTTGTTTCAGAATTCCTGCAGTAAATCCATCTGACATAAAAAATCAGAATTCTGTTTAGAAGTGGAGATATAATCAAGGATAGAATTAATGGATTTTTCAGAATAATTTCTTGTGACTGCACTTCGAATATAGGTCAATAGTTGTTTATATCCGTTCATCATTTCTGGAAAGTTTGTCAACTTGAAGTTAATCTTAATCATTTGTTTCAGTGCTTTAAAGCCCCATTCTCCCTTTTCACCTTCAAGTTCCAAAACCTTCTGGAAACTGCTTAATGCTGCTTTTGGGTCATCTTCCTTTAATGCTTTGGAATTATAGTACTGATTTTCCAAATCCACATTTGGCTCGGAGTTACTATCTTCAGAGTATTCCAGGTCGTAGTCCTCCTCATCATCGCACATGAAATCATCTTCCATGTCAGACATCTTGGCCGGGAAACCTTATTTCCCTTTTTAAGTGTGGTGGCCATGACCCCCCAAACTAATTTCCTTTCCTTTAGATGTGTAGTGGCCTCTAGCCCTCCTTTCCCCCACCCCCTTTCCCTGGTCTGGGCTTTCTCAAAGAATGGCCCATGTCAGAACCTCCTGAGGCTTGTTAATGGCCCAGATTCCCTGCGCAGGCAGAGCCAATGAACCAGGCTCTGGGTGTTGGGTGAGGGTGGGAAACTGGCACAGCAAGAAAGCTGCATTTTAACCAAGCACCTCTCTTCATTCTGATGCAGGAGAAAGTTAGGGAACCACTGGTGTAGCCATTCTCTGGTTTGTGTCTGGCTTTGCCATTTGCCTGCTTCCAAACTTCCAAATCACTAGTTATAAAGTGATTTTTATTTTTCTCTCCAAGCTTTAATTTTCTAATCTGAAAAATGGGGACAAGGTTCGATTCAGCAGCAAATATACTAAAATTAACAGCGGGGCCTTTGGCTCAGTGGATAGAGTGTTGGCCCGCAGACTGAAGGGTCCCAGGTTTGATTCTGGTCAAGGGCACATATCTTGGTTGTAGGCTCAATCGAGGTGCATGTAGAAGGCAATCAGTCAATGTGTCTCTCTCACATTGATGTTTCTCTCTTTGTCTATCCCCCCACCTTCCACTCTCTCTAAAAATCAATGGAAAAATATTCTGGGGTGAGAATTAACAACAACAAAAAGGAATCAACAAACAAACCACACACACACACACACACACACACACACAATCAATGGGGACAAACAAATCTGTACCATAAGGAATCCAGGGGTCTGTGCAGCTCTCTCTCTGAGCTCATCTCTCCCATTCTCCCTTTGTTCTTGCTGCCACCATCCTATCCCCCTTGCTCTTCCTCAACACTCTCTGCCCCCTCTAGTCACAGGCCTTTGAACAGGTTGTCCCTTCTTTCCCCAGAGACCATCAGGCCTGATTCCTTCTCATGATTCAGATAAGGTTTATGATAAAGTATTAGGCTCAGCTCAAATGTCACCTCCTTGGAGAGGCTGTCACTTCATCCCTTCGCTGATGTCACCCTACTCCAAAAGTTACTCTCTTACGTCACCCAGGGAATTTTTTCCATTACACTTATCATTGACATTTAAATTATGAACCTATTCACCTGTTTATTGGGTCTCCCCCAAAGGATGTCAGCTCCATGAGGGCAGGGTCTGTCTGCTTTAGATGATGCTCTATATACTAGTACAGCTTCTAGATCAGTGCCTGGCAACCACAGGCGCTCAATAATCATCTGTCAAATGAATATAAAGCCCGAGCATAAGGCCTAGTAGACAGCAGTACTTAATAATGCAAGCTGTATGATTCCCATGAATGCACAAGTGCCGGGATGTTGTGGCTCGGGATTACAGGACAGAAAAGTTGTGGAGCCTCCTTGCCAACAGGCCTGCCCACCCTTCCTCCTCTTGCACAAACTGAGGGCTGCCTGTGTGGGTCAACGCCCAGGACTGGAACACGTTTGTGTGATACACTGAAAGGCCTGGAGACTGTGCAACCTCAGGCAGGATGCCTGAGCTCCTTGAATCCGTTTCCTCAGCTACAAGATGGAATAACCACTGCCTTCCTCAGCAAATAAGAGCTGTGGTTGCCATAATTTTTGATTGAGACCTCTACCAGTGAAAACACTGAGCACTCCCCATGGACACTGCACTAGTTATAAAGGTAGTTGTGGGCTACTATAGTAATGTATGTAGAGGTGGTCTAGTGTTCTAAGAGTGTGACACACACAGTTGGGATCAAGTACCAGCGATGCCATATGACAGCTGTGTGACTTCAGGCAAGTTGCTTCATCTCTCTGGACCTAAGTTTCCAAAGGTTCACATAATAAGACTTACTTTACAGGTTTGTTGTGAGGAATCAATGGGTTAATTTCTTGGAATGGGACCCACCACATGAAAATGCATCTATTTTACTTAAAATTTTAATGTATAATCTTGAAATCATTTCAATCTTAGAGAAAAGTTGCAACGTTAGTTCAAAGAATTCCCATATGGCCTTCAGTCATTTTCCTTAAATGTGAAGATTTGGCATATCTGCTTCCCCTCCTCCCCCTCCCACTCTCTCTCCATATTTTTTTTCTGAACTGTTGTAGCTCTTTTAGGGTAAGTTGTGAACATGATACCCTTAACCCCTAAATACTGTTTCCTAAAACACAAGGACCATCTCTTACAAATCACAGTATAGCTATCAAAATCAGGAAAATTAGTATTGCGATGATACTATTAGGTAATTCACAGTCTTTATTCAACTTTGACCAGTTGCTGAAACACTATCTTTTGTGGCAATTCCCCTTCATCCAGGATCTAGTCCAGGCTTTGGCATCACATTCAGATGTCATTAGAAAGCACTCCTTAAAGGATAGCTTTTTAAAAATACAAATTTTTATTGATTTCAGAGGGGAATGGAGAGAGAGAGAGAGAGAGAGAGAGAGAGAGAGAGAGAGAGAGAAATACCAATGATGAAAGAGAATCATTGATTGGCTGCCTCCTGCATGCTTCCTACTAGTGTTTGAGCCTGTAACCCTTGACTGGAATTGAACCTGGGACTCTTTCAGTCTGCAGGTCAATGTTCTACCCACTAAGCCAAATCAGCTAGGGCAATGGCTTTTTTTTGTGTGTGTGAAATTATTGTTTTGTTTTTCTTTTCAGAAAGAGGAAGGGAGAGAGAAACATTGATGAAAGAAACATCTATCAGTTGCCTCTGGCATGCACCCAAATTGGGGATTAAACCCTTAACCTAGGTTCGTACCCTGATGAGGAGTAGAACCCATTACTTTTTGGTATACTACACTATGCTCCAATCAATTGAGCCACACCAGCCAGGGCAACAATTTTGTGTATTAAGACAATACACAAAAGAGAAATTAAAGGAAGCTGAGCTTAAAAGCCATTGAACTTGATGTGTTCAGACTTTCCACCCTCCAATGGCTCACCTTGAAGACCCCACCTGGGAGGCCTCTGGAACCAGCTAAACTGAGGCTCAAATCCCAGCCCCTCCTTTTAGTGGTGTGGTCTTGGACAGGCCATGTCTCCTCTTTGAGCCTCAGTTTCCCGTATTAAAATGGGATGACACTAGCTCCTATTTCATGGGGATGTTAGAAGTAAGTGGAGCGTTCAGTACCGGCACCTACTTTATTGCAAGGTGAGTATCTCTTTCATGGGGACAAGGGTGGGGTGAGTGGCATGGTATGCAGTGTCTGTGGGGTGAGTGTGGGTGCTAGGGACCCCTGAACCCCTATCCCTCTCCAGGATGATGAGGTGGTCCTACAGTGCAGTGCCACTGTGCTCAAGGAGCAGCTTAAACTCTGCCTGGCAGCCGAGGGCTTTGGCAACCGCCTCTGCTTCCTGGAGCCTACCAGCAATGCCCAGGTCAGCATGGGAGCAAGGGCAGAGGCAGGGGAAGAGGGGATCTAAAGGAGAACAGAATCTATGGGCCAAAGAAGGGTGCTCTGGAAATCTGAAGAGAGGGTGCTAATGGGAGAGAAAACAGAGGGGGATAGAGTAAAAGGGGGCTGGGGTTTGAGGAGGGATGGACCAGGGTCTCAGGAGGCAGAGGTGGCAGAGGCCCTTGGATCTGATGTGACAGGGCCTGGAGGGTCAGGAGGATGCTAGCAGGGAACTGAGGTGGGGATTGAGGCTGAGAGGTGGAGGGTACCTGGGGTCTAAGGGTGAGGTGGACTCAGGTCTGACCTGGGGGATAGGGTGAGGGCTGGGAAAGGGAGGGGACATAGCATCTGATGGGGGAAAGGGCCAGCATCTGCAGGGGGCAGAAAGCCTTGGGTCCAAGCAGGAGGGTGTCTAGGAGTTGAGGTAACAGGTGAAAGACTGAGGGGATGGCTATGGGTGCCTTCCTGCGATTTTGAAGAAGTGTTCACAGTGTCCATGCAGGAGGCAGGAACTGGGCTGCACCGTGACAGCAGGAAACTGGGCTCCCTCTGGGGTTGGAGAGATTTGAGTTACCTATAGGGAAAGCGGAAGAGCCCTGGAGTTGGGCAGATGCAGTGTATCTGAGGATGGAGGCATCTTCTGAGATTAGTGGGGTGTGGGGTGCCTGAGCAGGAGGGTAGCATGGAAGCTTCTGTGGGGTTCAGATGTTTGAGGGAGGAGGCATAGCAGAGGTGTTTTCTGTGATATTGGTGAGGATTCAGGGTGTCTGAAGCAGGAGGCAGAGAGCAGGGTTTCTTGGAGAGTTGGGGTCGAGTCTGGGTGTCCGCAAGGGGTACGCCAGATCTTCGGGCCTGCAGGCCCTCTGCTCACATCTCACCCCCCTCCAGAATGTGCCACCCGATCTGGCCATCTGTTGCTTTGTCCTGGAGCAGTCGCTGTCTGTCCGAGCCCTGCAGGAGATGCTGGCCAACACTGTGGAGGCCGGCGTGGAGGTGAGGTTCCCCCGAGTCGATGGGTGACCAGGATGGGTGGGAGGACATGGGCTTCATTTACCATCTGCTCTTCTTCCTCTCTCTGACCCACCTCCACAGGCCCTCAATTTGGATAAGTGGGTAGGTCTGGCCTTGGTTGTCACCTGTCCTTCCCACCTCTTCTGAGCCCAGTCTGCCTCTTGGGCTCACATCCTGCATATGAGGCTGGGACTATGGACCTCAGAACAGGCCAGGAAAGAAGGAAGGAAGGAAGGGGATGGGGGATTCTGAACCCCCTGTTCCCACCCCTGCTACTTCCTCCTCTTTCCCATCCTTTCCCCGACCCTGATCCCAGCTCTTCTCCGCATGGGACCTCTTCCCTCCCTTCTCTTATCCCAAGTTTGGGTTCCCTCCGGTCCAGGAGTGGGTCCTCCATGTGATCATGTGGCCCCATCACATGGCCCCCTCAGAGCATGGGCATGAAAGAGCTGGGATGGAAGCCTGGTGCCATCGAATGACAGGGTGTCACCCCTCAAGATGGGTGGAGTCTCCTTGTGGCAGTGCAAGGCAGGTCTCTGTGGGTGATGTTCAAATTTTAACAACTGGCAGAAATGTACCAGAGCACACCAGCTGCCGCCAGCCATGATGTGACAGGTTAGAATAAAAGGAGCTGAGGTCCATGGAACATGAGATGCTGGGGCCTCCTGGAGTGTCCTCGGTACCTAGAGGAGGGGTCCAGCCTCCCTGAGTGACTCTTGGTTTAGTTAACAATGTGAAGGAGGCAGGGAGGACAGAGGAGGCTTTGGGGAATATAAAACACTCCATCCACAGGCTTCTTAGAGACAGAGCCCCCACTTTCATGGGTAGGGAAACTGAGTCAAAGAATCTGCTACCGGTCTGAGCGGAGGATTCCTTGCATCCAGGTGTGAGCATGGTATTTTATGGGGATTCTATTCCCACCTGGGATAGCTCAGATGTATTGGCTCAGATGTATTGGGGGTCTGTTCTCACTGTGTGCCTCACTCCCCCACATACCCTGTAGTCATCCCAGGGCGGAGGACACAGGACACTCCTGTATGGTCATGCCATCCTGCTCCGGCATGCACACAGCAGCATGGTGAGTGTGTTAGCAAGAGGGCAAGGGAAGGGGGCAGGGGGCAGGAGGCAGGAAGTGCAGTGCCTTCCAAGAGGAGGCTGATCCCCCCTCTATGACCCTAGTATCTGAGCTGCCTTACTACTTCCCGCTCCATGACCGACAAGCTGGCCTTCGACGTGGGACTGCAGGAGGATGCAACAGGTGGAGGAGCTGGAGGGGGCAGGGTGTGACAGAGACAGGACAGGCAGGAAGTTGGGGTGCAGATCTACAGAATTATGGGGTAGATAAGGAAATGCTCTGGGGGTAACAAGGACTTTGGTGCAGAGAGTCTCTGGGTGCGAATGGACAAATTTGGATGGGGAGATGGGCAAGCAGGGGGGAATTGTAGGCAGAGGGTCTGAGGACAGGAAGAGGGAACTGAGGCAGAGTTGATGGCAGCAGTAGGAGAATTTGGGGCAGAAGATTTGGAAGGCTCAGGACTGGGAAGACCTTGGGAAGAGAATTCTGGGCAGCCATCATCCTTAGAATCCTGCCCCCATAGGCGAAGCCTGTTGGTGGACGATGCACCCAGCCTCCAAGCAGAGGTCCGAAGGAGAAAAGGTTCGCGTTGGAGATGACCTCATCCTCGTTAGTGTCTCCTCTGAGCGCTACCTGGTGAGCAACACCAAACCCTCATGGCTACTACTGCCCCCGCCTTCCCGGGCTGGAGGCACGTGGGACCCACCCCATCTCTTTATCACTGGTTAGCCTGGTCTCTAGCCCCAAGGTCCTGACTCCCAATTTTCAGGTTCCTGACCTTTGACATTTAATTCCTGGTTTCTGACACCCCATCTCCTGACTCCATCATGGTTTCCTGATTTGTGACCTCTAATGTTCTGTCTTTCATCTGCTGGTTTCCTGGCTTCCACCTCTGGGTTTTGGCCTCTGCCTCTGGAACTATTGGCCCATCACCACTGTCTCTGACCATCACCTCCTGGTTGCCTTCAGCACTTGTCAACAGCCAGTGGGGAGCTCCAAGTTGATGCCTCCTTCATGCAAACATTGTGGAATATGAACCCCATCTCCTCTGGCTGTGAAGAAGGTGAGGACTCCCATAATTCTGAACCTTAAACTGAGAGCCCCAACATAGACTTCCCACATTGCCTCTCAGAAACACCCAAACAAAACCTTGTAAACTCAGACCCAAAACTATGACCCTCACAATTAGATCTCCAACTGACTCCAAATCCAGAACTCATGATCAGACTCCCAAACTCAGACTCAAAGTATTGGTCCCCAAAGCTGACATGCCAAACTCAGTTCCTGGAGGCCAGATGCCTAAACTCAGATCCAAGCTTAGGGCATCAAATTTGGAGCTTATTCTCAACCCTAAGCCTCAGATGACAAGCACAAGCAGCATGTGACCTCAACCCCCAAACATAGACCCCCAAATTAAAACCCTGATCCCCAAACCAAAACCCCTCATTCAGACTCTAAACCAGAGCTAACCAACCTCAGACCTCCACTTTACCTCCATTTCTCCAAAATCATCTCCCAGATTCAGACGCCCATGCTAAGACCCCAAAGCTTGGCCCCCAACTTTGACTCCAACTCGACACCCCAAACCTCAGAGCCCTAAGCCAGACTCAAGCTGAGACTCAAAGGACAGATTCCAAAACTCAGGCCTGAAGTTTGAATCTCAGACTCACCAACTTCCAATTGCAAAGCTCAGATTTCCAAACCTAAACTATAACTTCAGACCCTAAACCTCAGCTACCAGCCTCAGACCTTCAAATCATACTCAAAATTCAAATCCCAACTTCAGAGCCAACCATCACACTTCTAAACCCAAAGCCAAGGCCAAACCCTGGAACTTGAACCCCAATATCAGGGAGCATGAGACCCAAATCTCTAACCCTAATCTCAAATATCCAAACTCAGACCCCAGCTCTGCACACCTGACCCTCAATCCGAGACCCTCAAACTTAGCCTAAATATCAGACTACACTCACTTCCTACACTGAAACTTAGGTCTTTAACTGCAGACCTCCAACCCAGGCCCCAGCCTCCCATGGGGGTTAAACAGGCCCCTGAACTCCCCTTTGGTTCCCAGTTTGTCTGGGGATCCAGCCCACAATGATCATCTTTCCTGACTCATCTGCAGGCTATGTAACTGGGGGCCATGTCCTCCGCCTCTTCCATGGACACATGGATGAGTGTCTGACCATTTCCCCTGCTGACAGTGATGACCAGCGCAGGTCTGGATGGGAGACAAGAGGGCATGGGGTTTCAGGGTGGGGCCAGGGAGGAGTGCAAAGGTCAGTTGGGGGGTTGGGGCCTTATGGGTAGGGATCAGATTCTGGGGGACTGGAACCTGAACTCCTGACCTCACTCTCTCCCATGTCCCCAGGCTTGTCCACTATGAGGGGGGAGCTGTGTGTACCCATGCCCGCTCCCTCTGGAGACTGGAGCCTCTGAGAATCAGGTAGGGGCATTTGGTTGAGCTGGGGGAGGGGACTGGGTCTGGGGAGTCTGGAGGGGACGAGAAAACTAAGGAAGAGACTGGAGAGTTTTGAGGGGAAATCTGGGGAGTCCAAGAGGGCAATGAAGTTCTCAGGGTCCTAGAATCCTGGAGGAAAAGGAGGTCTTGGGGGTTATGGGGGTGCTGAGGGAGAGGTCAGAGGGTTCTGAATGAAAATGTGGGGAGGAGAGAGGGATGACAGGTCTGGGAAAACTGGGGTCACTAGAGACATCTGGGGAGCCAAGAGAAAGTTGTGAAGGCCTGAGAGGAGATAATTAGGGTTCCTGAAGGAGCTTGGGGGTTCTAAGGAAGATATGAGGAAAGTTTGGGGCATCCTGGAAAGGGACTTGAGGAGTTTTGAACTAAGATCATGGTCTCCATGGGAGGATCGGGGCTGGTCTCTGACTGTCTTGCCCTCACCCTCCACAGCTGGAGTGGGAGCCACCTTCGCTGGGGCCAGCCACTTCGCATCCGCCATGTCACCACGGGGCGGTACTTGGCACTCACTGAGGACCAGGGTCTGGTGGTGGTTGATGCCAGCAAGGCCCACACCAAGGCCACCTCCTTCTGCTTCCGAATCTCCAAGGTCGGTGGGGTCACAGTGCCCTCCCTCACCTGGAGCCCCAAATTCCATCTCAACAGTTTCTCTGTGGGGCTCCCCTACTAACTGCACAGCAGTGGAGCTAACCTCTGTCCCCTGTCCCTGCAGGAGAAGCTGGATGTGGCCCCTAAGCGGGACGTGGAAGGCATGGGTCCCCCTGAGATCAAGTATGGGGAGTCGCTGTGCTTTGTGCAGCATGTGGCCTCAGGCCTGTGGCTCACCTATGCTGCTCCGGACCCCAAGGCTCTGAGGCTTGGAGTGCTCAAGAAGAAGGTGGTCACCTGGCAAGGAGAGAAAGGAGATGGGGTGGGGGGAGAGAGGGCTCATGCTTGAGCCTTCAAAATATCAGGGGTTTGAAGATGGAATGAGGAAAAGATTCAGGCTGGGAGAGAAACCAAGATTGAGAAAGAGGAAGAAATGGAGAGAAATATATATTGTTAATACACATGGAGAAGAGAGAGTGAAATATAGAGACAGGGAAAGACATAGATAAAAACAATATGGAAACAGCAAAATAGAGAAAGACCAAGATAGAAAAGTCAGAGAGTGACAAGCGGACAGAGAATGAATAGCCAAGTTGTTTTGGATGTGTGTATGTGTGTGTGTGTGTGTGTGTTGAAATATAGGCCAGCTATAGAGACTCGTTCTCATTTCCACCACCCCACCCCCCATTGCTCAGAACTGGTGAATAAACTTTTTAATGAAGTATATAGCTATATAACTAAAGAGAGGGAAAGCTACTTTTGACGGAGAGAAGAACATGTGTAAAGGCCCTAGGGTTAGAATGAGGTTGGTTTGTTGCAATAACAGAAAGAAAGTCCAGTTTGGCTAGAGCAGAATGGGCGAGGGGCAAGTAGAGGGGCAGGTGAGGACAGAGAGGAGATGGGAGCAGACCGTGTAGGGCCTTGTGGTAATGGGGAGGAGAGTCTTGGCTTTTACCTTTACCTTGCATGAGATGGAGCCACAGAGTGTTTTGGTTCCTTAGCTGCTT
Source organism: Antrozous pallidus (assembly GCA_027563665.1). Classification (NCBI taxonomy): domain Eukaryota; kingdom Metazoa; phylum Chordata; class Mammalia; order Chiroptera; family Vespertilionidae; genus Antrozous; species Antrozous pallidus. The sequence continues at coordinate 22,118,835 of CM050525.1, read as the reverse complement.
TCAGGAACAGATTGTGTGTGGTGGGAGTTGGGGTGCAGAGCTGGAGTAGAAAGACCGGGAGGAGATTGCTGGTAGGGTATAGGTAGTAGACGACAGAAGACAGGACAAGGTGGGGACTGTGGAGTGGGGAAACATGGTGGATTCTGGTTGTATTTTGAGAGTTGAGCCAACAGGATTTTCTGACAAATTGGGTATCGGCATGAGAGAGATAGGGGTTGGGAGTGATGCTATGATTTTTACCCTGAGCAACCAAAAGGATGGAAGTGCCATTAACCAAGTTAGGGACAGTCAAATATCAGCTCAGGAGGACAGGGATCTGAAGTTTTAGCTCCAGTGTCTGTAACAGAGTCACTCAATAAAGAGTTGCTGAGTGAATGAGTGGGAAGACTAGGGAGGCACCTGTTTGTAAAAAGAACAAGGTTTATCGTTGAAAGCATGAATGGAGGAGTTCCAGCCAGGGGACTAGAGGTCAGCTCAGGGGAAAACTGGCACTGTGATGGCCATATTCACAGAAGGTGCCAGGCTTTCTGTCTGGGACACAGTAAGTTTGGGGAGCTGCTATAGTGCTCTGATGGGGAAATGTTAAGGCATTAGTATATACAAGTGGAGACGTCTAGCCTGGAGACAGACAAGAACGAGACAGAAAGACAGAGAAGGAGAGGCAGGGAAAATGAGACCAAAGTGTGCAATAGAGATAAGATATAGATAAGGAGAGAGAGAGAGAGAGAGAGAGAGAGAGAGAGAGAGAGAGACAAAAATGAACAGACAGAAAAAGCGAGGGACAAAGACAGAGAGAGACAGATGAAAGGGAAAAGACAGAATCAGATAAAGAGGGATGGCAGGGGAGGACTGGCAGAAAGATTTGGTGGAGGAAGCAGGTAGCTTTGGGCTAGAATCTAGGGAGCAAGGCCCCCTCCTGACTTCTCTGTCCTCCCACGCCAGGCCATGCTGCACCAGGAAGGCCACATGGATGACGCTCTGTCACTGACCCGCTGCCAGCAGGAGGAGTCCCAGGCTGCCCGCATGATCTACAGCACTGCTGGCCTGTACAACCAGTTCATCAAGTGAGCCACCTGCCTGCCCACTCTGCCCGGGAGTCAGGCCATACCTTGACCCCCATGCTGCTGACTCCATTAATCTCTACCTCTGACATCCACATCCCTGCTAACATTCACACGCCCACTAATCTCTAAACCCTTGACCTTTATATAGTTGGTCCCTAATCTGAGCATTTCTGATTATCACCTTTCAAACCCCTGACACCCAGGTCCTTGACCCTGGACCTCCCAACTCCCTGTTTCCACTGTCCCTGTGCCTACACAGGCATGAGTCCCAGTTCCAGCTCTGCCCTTGGCCACGTGTAACTCCAGGCCAAGGCCCTTCTTTGTCTTTCTGCATATCCGTCTCCCTCTCTGTTAAAGAGGTGTGTCTGTGGGAGTCCTGCAGGGACGGGGTAGGGGGACTCCCGAGTGCCGCACCCATGGTCAGCACTCGGCCCCTGGAAAATGAGTGCGCGATCCCACAGGGGCCTGGACAGCTTCAGCGGGAAGCCGCGGGGCTCAGGGCCCCCCGTTGGCACCGCGCTGCCCATCGAGGGAGTCGTCCTGAGCTTGCAGGACCTCATCGGCTACTTCGAGCCGCCCTCCGAGGAGCTGCAGCACGAGGAGAAGCAAAGCAAGCTGCGCAGCCTGCGCAACCGGCAGAGCCTCTTCCAAGAGGAGGTGCGGACGCAGACGTGGCCTGAGGGCGGGCGGGACGTCGAGGGCGGGGTCTCCGGCGGGGCTGGGGCGGGACCTGGGCGGGATCCCGGCGGAGCAGAGGCGGGGCCTGGGGCGGGGTCCGGCGGAGCGTGGGAGGGACCCTTAGAGTGAGGGGCCGACCCTGTTCCCTCACCGGGAAGGAGGGGCCGGGCCCTCGAGTAAGACCTGAGAAGTCCGAGGAAAAAGGCCCAGAGGCTGCGGACTCTTGAGTGGTGCCTGTGGGGGCGCGGCCTGTAGGGTGAGAGAATGGAACCGGTGGGGCGTGGGGGGCGGATCAGGGGCAGAGGTGAGTCTTTGGGAGACTGGGAGGGCAGTGTAGGGCGGAACTCAGTTGGGGACAGTGCTAGGAGTCTGGGTTATGCAAGCCCAAGGAGAAGCCATGTGGGATCTGAGTGGGAAGGGATGAGCAGAGTGGGAGGAGGGGGTTGGACAAAGGTTGGGCTTCTGATACATGGTGATGGGGATGTATGTGCATTCAAAGGTTGACAACGTGGTCCCCCTCCTATCCAGGGGTTCCCAGTCTGATGGGGCAGGCATACACAGAAATGATAATAATAACAACAACAAAACTTACTTATGGAGTAGAGTTAGTATATGCAACGCTTGAACAGTGCCAGTAACTAGTAGATGCTATAGAAAAATATTAGTAGTTATTTTACCTTGAATTTAGGCCTCACTGTGTATTAAGAGCGCTATGTACATGACATCCTCTAACTCCATGGGGGATTGTAATTCCTGTATTACAGATGGGTCAGTGAAGGGCAACAAATATGTCAGGGGATATGGCTGTCAACAAAACAGACAAAATGCCCGTCCTTACGGAGTTGACATGGGAGGAGGATAGATGATCAATAAAATAAGAAATTATTCTTTGGCCATTTAACTCAGTTGATTAGAGCATCATCCTGATACACCAAGGTTATGGGTTTAATCCCCAGGCAGGGCACATACAAGAATCAATCAATCAGTGCATAAGGAACAACAAATCGATGTGTTTTTCCTTCTCTCTCCCTTCCTCTCTAAAACAAATAAATACATAAAATAAAAAATGTATATGGTATAGTGGCAAGGACTAAGGAGAAAAATAAAGCAAGGCAGCAGTAGGCAGTGCTGGGAGTGGTGCAATTAAAATACAGTGGAATTCTCAAGGCAAGTGGCCTGAACGAAGGGAGGCAGCCATGTGCATACCTCGAGGAGCCAGTGGCAGAGCCAGTCTATATGACTCCAGTCTGCTTATGCTCTGAACCACAATGCACTGCCTCTCTTACTAGTGATATGGGCCCAGGATATAGATAAAACAGTTGTCATAGCAGCACTACTTGTAACAGCCTAAAACTAGAAACAGCTCAAATATCCACCATTAGAATGGATCCACAAATGTGTCATATCCATAAAATGGATATGGATACACTCAGCAATGAAAAGGAATAAACAAAATGATAGATGCAACAATGTTCTTGGATCTTAAACTATAACATTGAGCAAAAGAATCCATGTGCAAAAGAATACTTTCTGTATATTCCAAGTTCAAATACAGGCAAACATCAATTAGAAAATTAAGGAAAGGATTTTCATAAAAGTTAGGATGATGGTTTATTCCTAGCAGCAAGGATTGTGTAATCAGAAAGGACATTCAGGCGACTTCTGGCTGGCTGGCAATGTTCTCATTCTTGACCTGGGCTATGTGCGGAGTGGTAAAAAATTTCAGTCACATGTAGCCAGCTGAGGTGGAACAAGGCCATGCTCCACTTTCATCTCCTTTTTAAAAAAAATCCTCATCCAGAATATATTTTTTAAATTAATTTTTAGATGGAGAGAGTGGGAGAGCGGGAGAGAAACATCTATTGATTGCCTCTGCTATGAACCTGCAACCCCGCAACCTTTTGGTATACCGGCAATGCTTCAACCAACCAAGCCACACTGGCCAGGGCACACTCAGCTTTCTTGGTTCAGGTCTCATATTATAAACAAGTGTCCTTTTTGTCACATATTTGGTGCCATATTTTATTTTATTTTTTTTGCATTTTTGTTAATTTTGCTGCTTAAAATGGGCCCTAAGTGTAGTGTTGAAGTGCTGTCTCATGTTCCTAAGCACAAGAAATCTGGGAGGTGCCTTACTGATAAAATGCATGTTAGATGAGCTTCATTCAGGTATGAGTTACTGTTGACTCTTAATGTTAATGAATCAATAATATATATTACATCAGTGTTTTTATTTTTTTCATTTTTTATTGTTTAAAGTATTACAAATAGTAGTACATATGTCTCCTTTTTTCCCTCCATTGACCTTCCCCTGGCTTCCCCTACCCCCCGGCACATGCCCTGACACCCCCCACCCTGCCTTGCATCCATTGGTTATGCTTATATGTATGTATACAAGTCCTTCGGTTGATCTCTTACTGCCCCCCCTTCCCCAGCCTTCCCGCTATAATTTGACAATCTGTTCAATGCTTCTCTGCCTCTGATCTATCTTTTTTTTTTTTTTAATCAGGTTATAATGATCTTTATTTTCCATAAGTTATTTTTTGGCCAGGTAGCTAAGTTGGTTAGAGCATCATCCTGATATTTTTCTTTCACTGCCTGGCTTATTTCACTTAGCAGAATGCTCTTCAGTTCCATCCATGCTGCTGCAAATGGAAAGAATTTCTTCTTTTTTATAGCAGCGTAGTATACCATTGTGAAGATATACCATAGTTTTCTAATCCACTCATCCGCTGATGGGCATTTAGGCTGTTTCCAAATCTTAGCTATTGTAAATTGTGCTGCTATGAACATAGGGGTGCATATGTCCTTTCTGATTGGTGTTTCTGTTTTCTTAGGATATATTCCTAGAAGTGGTGTTACTGGCAGTTCCATTTTCTAATTTTTGGAGAAACGTCATACTGTTTTCCACAATGGCTGCACCACTCTGCATTACCACCAACAGTGAAGGAGGGTTCCTTTTTCTCTGCACCCTCTCCAGCACTTGTCTTCTGTTGATTTGTTGATGAGAGCCATTCTGACAGGTGAGAGATGGTACCTCATTGTTGTTTTGATTTGCATTTCTTGGATGATTAGTGACTTTGAACATGTTTTCATATGTCTCTTGGCTTTCTGAATGTCCTATTTCAAAATTTGTCTATTTAGGTCCTTTGCCCATTTTTTGGTTGGATTGTTTATCTTTCTTTTGTTAAGTTGTATGAGTTCCCTGTAAACGTTGGAGATTAAACCCTTATTGGAGATAGCATTGGCAAATATATTCTCCCATGCAGTGGACTTTCTTGTTGTTTTGTTGATGGTTTCTTTGGCTGTGCAGAAGCTTTTCATTTTTTTAAAAATATTTTAATCTTTATTGTTCAGTTTATTAATTACATTGTTCCCCCCCTTTTTCCCCCTATAGTTCCCCACCACCCAGTACCCATCCCACCCTCAGCCCTCCCCCATGCCCCACACTGTCCTCTCCCATAGGTACATGATTTTTGTCCAGTCTCTTGCTGCACCTCCCACACCCCTTTTCTCCCCAAGAATTGTCAGTCCATTCCCTCTTTATGCCCATGATTCTATTGTATTCACCAGTTTATCCTGTTCATTAGATTTTTAATTCACTTGATTTTTATATTCATTTGTTGATAGATATGTATTTGTTCATAATTTTTATTTTTACCTTCTTCCTCTTAAAGAATATCTTTCAGCATTTCATATAATATTGGTTTGGTGTTGATGAATTCCTTTAGTTTTTTCTTAGCTGCAAAGCACTTTATCTGACCTTCAGTTCTGAATGATAGCTTTGTTGGGTAGAGTAATCTTGGTTGTAGATTCTTGCTATTCATCACCTTGAATATTTCTTGCCACTCCCATCTGGCCTGCATAATTTCTGTTGAGAAATCCGCTGACAATCATATGGGTGCTCCCTTATAGGTAACTAACTGTTTTTATCTTGCTGCTTTTAATATTCTCTCTTTGTCTTTTGCTCTTGGCATTTTAATTATGATGTGCTTTGGTGTGGTCCTCTTAGGGTTCCATTATATTGGGGTTTGGTGCGCTTCTTGGACTCCTAAGTCAATTTCTTTCACCAGGTGTGGGAAGTTTTCAGTCACTATTTCTTCAAATAGGTTTTCATTGTCTTGGTCTCTCTCTTTTTCTGGCACCCCTATAATTCGTATGTTGGTATGCTTGAGTTTGTCCCAGAGGCCCCTTACACTATCTTCAATTTTTTGGATTCTTTTTGTTTCTTGCTTTTCCAGCTGAGTAGATTTTACCTCTTTGTATTTCAAATCTTTAACTTGGTTCTTGGGGTGCTCTAGAGTACTTTTAGGTCTTTGTATAATATTTTTTATTTCAGTCAGTGTATGCTTAATTTCTAGTTGGTCCTTTTTCATATCCTTGAGGGTCTTGTTCATATCCTCGTAGGTCTCGTTCATTTCCTTGTAGGTCTCATTCATTTCCTTGTAGGTCTTGTTCATTTCCTTGTAGGTCTCGGCCTTTTCTAGGAGCCTCTTGAAAAGCCTTGTAACTGTGGTTTTGAACTCTATGTCCAGTCGTGTTTTTGACTCCATTTCTTTCACATCTGATTTCTTTCCATGTCTCTGCATGGTGGCTGCTTTCCTGAGTTGGTCGATTAGCTTTGTGTTGTAGATGTCCTCTAAGGGACAGTGGCTTAGCCTCCCCAGTTACCTGAGGCGGATATAGGTTGCACAGTCTTGTTGAAGTTAAGCCTAGATTATTGTTGTTAGCACTAGGAGGGTTTGACCTCCAGGCCAATTGGCTATGAGGTTCAGCTGTGCTCAGGTTGGATGGGTGGAGTCTCCGGGCCAAGCAGGCATCTCACACAGGGTCATAAAACAATGCAGTCTGGTGGTTTCCCGAATGAGAGAGTAAGTCATGAGTCCTCTCTGCGAGGTCACACAGCTGTGCTGTTCCCAAGTTCACGTGCACTCTGCACAAGCTCGCCCTCTCCACAAGCTTTAGAACCTTGTAGCACCCGAGTTTCAGTGTGCCTCCCCACTGTCCAGTTTTTACCCCGTATGATTGTGGGTTCCCTGGACTTCGCCCGGAGCTGGGGAATCAGTGCAGTGGGACGTCTTTGTCTCCCCCATTCGAGAAAACCGGCCGGGTTTTCAGCCACCTGCCCTATCTGCTGGCACGCGCACGGCTCCAAACCTCTCTCCGCGCGTATTTTCAACGCTGACCTCCACCGCTCCTCTGAGTCACAGTGTCCTATCTTCACTTTTATTTGTGGAATTTTCACCCAGCTAGCTTTCTGGTGATTTTGGATGATGTTTGTTAAGTTGTAGTTTTGAAATTGCTGTGTATGGCAGCAAGATAGGTGTTTACCTATGTCGCCATATTGGTTCCTCCTCTTTCCTCAGAAGCTTTTTATTTTGATGTAGTCCCATTTGTTTATAGTCTTTCTTGCCCTAGGATCTGTGTCTGTAAAGATATTGCTACGACTTATGTCTGCAATTTTGCTGCGTATGGAGTCTTGTAGGATTTTTATGGTTTCCCTTCTTACATCCAAGTCTTTTAGTCATTTTGAGTTTGTTTTTGTGTATGGTGTAAGTTGCTGATCTAGTTTAATTTTTTTTTTGCATGTATCTGACAAATTTCCCAGCACAATTTATATCTTCTATATTGACTGTATTGACTCCATTATATGCTCTTGCCTCCTTTGTCAAATATTAATTTAGTATATTGGCTTGAGTCAATTTCTGGGTTCTCTATTCTGTTTCATTGGTCTATATGTCTGTTCTTGTGTCAATACCAGGCAGTTTTGAGAACTGTGGCTTGGTAATATAGTTTGATGTCTGGTATTGTGATAAATCAGTGTTTTTAAACAGAAATGTACATAAAACAAGAGAGTATGAAATTGTTATGACTAAATAGAGGAACTGCCTGTGTTTCCCCTGGGAATCATGGTTCAGGATTTGCTAACTCTGTTCATGTGGACTTTACAGAACCTAAATATCATGAGTAACAATTGACTGTATATGTCTTATGTGCTTTTCTACATGTCTGTTGTAATTTACAATTAAAAAGACAGAAGATTAAAATGTAAAACAACAAAATCTCTCTGATGATCAGTGTGGCGAGTGAACTGGGCCCACTGGGACCAGGAGTGGGGTGCTTGGAAGTGAAAAGGATGGAAAGAAAACTGTGGAAAAGAGAAGCACAAATTCAGTCCTGATGCTAGTAAGGCTGTATTATGTTGGGGACAGAGACACAGAAGATAGGACTGATGTGGGGAGCCAAGAAGGAGAGGGGGGTGATGGGAGTGAAGGGGGACATGGAGCTATTGTGCTGGTGTAGATCTGGGAACTCACAGTCACTAGCTGTTGGAGAAATATAAATTAGTAAACCCAAGAAAGGCAAGGAAGGACGACTTGGAACTCCTGGGTGACCCTTGTTTTTCCCACCTCAGGGAATGCTCTCCCTGGTCCTGAACTGCATTGACCGCCTAAATGTCTATACCACCGCTGCTCACTTCGCAGAATTTGCTGGGGAGGAGGCCGCCGAGTCCTGGAAAGAGATTGTGAACCTCCTCTATGAACTCCTGGGTAAAGGGGCCTAGTTATGACTTCCCCTGGAATTCAACAGGTCCCAGCACTGTTGGGTCTGACCTATCTCTCCACCCTCAGCCTCTCTGATCCGTGGCAATCGTACCAACTGTGCCCTCTTCTCCACCAACTTGGATTGGTTGGTCAGCAAGCTGGATAGGCTAGAAGCCTCATCTGGTAGGAGAGCACATGGGAAGAGACAGGGGTTTGGGAGAGGGACGGGCCACAGCCACCTCACCTCTCATTCTGCTAACCATGCAGGAATCCTAGAGGTGCTATACTGTGTCCTGATTGAGAGTCCTGAAGTCTTAAATATCATCCAAGAGAACCACATAAAGTCCATCATCTCCCTTCTGGACAAGCATGGGAGGAACCACAAGGTCAGCTCTCACCCCTGATTTCTCATCCTCTTAACTCTGAACCCTGTCTCCATGGCCCCAGAACTCTCCACTACCCTTCCTCCCCTTCCTCATCTTATCTCTTACTGGATTCTTCTTCCATATGCTTCCATCTTATAAAAATATTTTTTATTGATTTCAGAGAGGGAGAGAGAGATAGAAACATCAATGATGAAGGAGAACCATTGATCAGCTGCCTCCTACACACACCTTACTGGGGATTGAACCCATAACCCAGACTTGTGCCCTTGACTGGAATCAAACCCAGTCCCCATGCCAATACTCTATCCACTGAGACAAACTGGCTATGGCCCATATGCTTCCATCTTTACATAAGGTCTCTAACTCATGGTTCTGAAATGGATTCTGGGCCATACATGTCCTTCATTAGATCTATGAAATTATTTTTAAATTTCCTATAATTTTCCAATTTTTTAGTGTTTGCATATACACTCTCTACTTTACTACAGGTCCTACCTGCATTATTTCTAACAACATCACAGATTTACATTACCCATCCGGGAACTCACAGTCACTAGCTGTTGAAGAAATATAAATTAGTAAATCCAAGAAAGGCAAGGAAGGGGAGGCTTGGGACTCCTGTGGTGACCCCTTGTTTTTCTCACCTCATGGGGTGCTTTCCCTGGTCCTGAATTGCATTGCCTGCCTAAATGTCTACACCACCACTGCTAACTTTGCAGAATTTGTCAGGGAGGAGGCAGACAGTAGTTTGCAACCCCTGCTGATCTCAAATCTCACCCTGACCCCTACACTCTCTCACTAATATAGCCCTTTCACTCTTTCCCTGACTTTTTCCTTCTAACATCTTACTTCAGACACTCATTTCTTACATTGCCGATGCTTTATCCCAATTCATATGGCCCCTACCGTCTCACCTGACCTTTCTCTTTGACCCTTGACCTTTCTCTGTGATCCCTGATATCCCACTGTCTCTACTTCCTCTCAATCAAAATGTCCATTTCCTATTCTGACTTACCACCCTTTACATCTGGCTTCCAACCTGGGGTCTCATATGGATTCCTGCCTTGGTGCCCTTACATCATGATCTCTGACCTTGACCTCCAGGTGCTGGATGTGCTGTGTTCCCTGTGTGTGTGTAATGGTGTGGCTGTCCGCTCCAATCAAGATCTCATTACTGAGAACTTGCTCCCTGGCCGTGAGCTTCTGCTGCAGACAAACCTCATCAACTATGTCACCAGGTCTGAACCTAGCCTGACCTCACCCTGACTAAGAGACTAGTTCCTTCTTCTATCTTCCACCCTGGACTTAACACCTGGTCCTCACAGTTGTCTGCTCTTGCCCTAGTTCACCTGGCTCCCCACTCTTGTCCTCTGTCCTTTCATTTCTGCATCTGTTTCTTCCTTTCACTCTCTGTTTCTGTCTCTCTCTATTTCTCCTCCTCATCTTTTCCCCCATCTCTCTCTTCTCTCTATCTTGGTGTCTCTCTGTCTGTTTCTCTCTGCTTGTTCTCCCTTTGTCTGTTTCATATTCTCTGCCTTCATGCCTCTGCTTCTCTGTTTTTCCTGAGTATATATCTCTTTTTCTGTCTCTGTCTCTTTGCCTCTCTCCCTCCCTCTCTCTCCCTCTCCCTCCACCTTTGCAATAATTTGGATCTCCTCTCCACCTCTCCTTCATCCCCCTCTCTTGTTCCCTCTCTCTTACAGCATCCGCCCCAACATCTTTGTGGGCCGAGCAGAGGGCTCTACACAGTATGGAAAATGGTATTTTGAGGTGATGGTGGATGAAGTGACTCCATTCCTGACAGCTCAGGCCACCCACCTGCGGGTGGGCTGGGCCCTCACTGAGGGCTACAGTCCTTACCCTGGGGGTGGCGAGGGCTGGGGCGGCAACGGGGTTGGCGATGACCTCTATTCCTATGGCTTCGATGGGCTGCATCTCTGGACAGGTATCTGAACCCTTCTGCGTGATGACCAACCCTGACCATTGACCCTAGAGTTTCCAAGCCTCTCACCACATACTTTAGAGTTCTTAGGATCCTGACCCCCGAAACAGACCAACATTTGAGTCTATACTCCTCATTTATCATGACCTTATACCTAGAGGTTCCAAAATCCTGTTCCTAATACATTTCTTCATAGCCTCCAGAACTCTGACCCCAGAAGATGTATGATTTGTGACCCTAGAGATCCCAGAAAACTGCCCAGATTATTATGACCTCTGATTTTGACTTTTGACTCCAAAGGATCCAAAATCCTAACTCAAGAAAGTCTTTAATCTCTGACCCCACAGCTTTAAGGGTCCTAACCTCAGGGGAGTCTTGATCTCTGCCTGTTGCAGAGCTACAGAAACACTTGACTTTAGAGTTTCCAGGATCCAAACTTCATAAGATCCTCTAATATCTGCCCCTTGTCTCTTGAGATCATTGGTCCCATGGGACCTCTGACTTCTAACCCCTCCCTGGTAACCCTGGTGCAGGACATGTGGCACGCCCAGTGACTTCCCCAGCTCAGCATCTCCTGGCTCCAGAGGATGTGGTCAGCTGCTGCCTGGACCTCAGTGTTCCATCCATCTCCTTCCGCATCAATGGCTGTCCCGTACAGGGCGTCTTTGAGGCCTTCAACCTTGATGGGCTCTTCTTCCCTGTCGTCAGCTTCTCAGCTGGTGTAAAGTAAGAACTTGCCCCTGTCTCCTTACCAGTCCCCAGACCTGGGACTGTCCTGAGACAACTCCCCCAAGCACTGTCAACACCCAGCAGCTCATCTTCAAAATGAGCTGTCAGACCCATAGGTAAAGGTCCCAATGACCTCTACATGACCCCGGACACTTTTCAATGTCCTCCTAATGACCTTAGCTTCTCCCCAACTCCAGGTTCTGCTGGTGACCTTCAAGTGTCCCCAAAATTTCACAATGACCTTCTAAAAATCTCAGACTCTTAAATTATCTCAGACTGTCCCAATGACTCTATGCTATTCCAGTGACCTCCAAATGACTCCAGAAAATGATGATGATCTTCTAATGACCTCAAAACCTCCCAATAAATCTGCAATGACCTTGGACATTCCTAGTGACTCCATACTCTTAAATACTTCTCAGTGACTCCAACATCTTTCAATGATTTTTCAATTGCTTAATCTCCCACTGACTCCAGAGTGACCCCACATATTTCAAAGACCTCTCAATTAGTCAGCCTTTTCCCAATGATCCCAAAGCTTTGTGAGTGACTTTCCATTCAGGGCAATTATGGTTATCTCATAGTTACACCAGATTCTCAGTGATTCCCAAATGACCTTCTTGGTCTTCCAAAAACCTTCCAAAATCCCCAAATGATCTGTTGACCAAGAGCCTCCAAAAGACTTTCTGTGACCTTACATTAACTCTCTAAGGACCCCATACTTTCTTTTGACTTTCCAACGATTCCCATTGACTCAGACATTCCTTTCAACTTTAGAATATCCTTTCAGACTCCTTTTTAACCTTTATCATCTTTTGACTGTCCAGTGATCTCAGGTCTCCCCAGAACCTTCCACCAACCCTATCTGCTACTGAGCACAGACTCACCCCTGTAACCTGCCCTTCAGTGACCTCACTCTCCCATCAGGGTGCGGTTCCTTCTTGGTGGCCGACATGGTGAATTCAAGTTCCTCCCCCCACCTGGCTATGCCCCATGCCATGAGGCTGTGCTGCCGAGAGAGCGACTCCATCTGGAACCCATCAAGGAATATCGGCGGGAGGGGCCCCGGGGGCCCCACTTGGTGGGCCCGAGCCGCTGCCTTTCACATACCGACTTTGTGCCCTGCCCCGTGGACACTGTCCAGGTAGTACCTGCCCTGCAGGGGTTTCCCAGTGAGGCAGACTCCCTTCGGAGTCAGGGAGGTGGGGAGCTGAGCTGGCAGTTAGGAATATTGTTTAATAGAGAGATGAACTAAAGAAGAGAGGAAGAGGCAAAGGACTCTCCGCATCTCAGGGAGTCCTCACTGTAGCTCCCTAAGGAAATGACTATTATTACCCCCAACTTACAGATGTGGAAAAAGAGACCCAGGCAAGTTAAACAATCTGTGCAAGTCACATTGCTGTTTTGAAGCTGGGCAGTGTGATTCCAAAGCCTGTGATCTTATCCACCACTCCTACTACTCTTATCCCAACCTGAACTCCCCACCTTCCCTCCAAGCATGTCCCTATAGCAGGAGATTTAAGTAGTGTTCAGGAGAAGGACCACGCTCTGGCCAGTGTCGCTTAGTTGGTCGGAGCATTGTTCCAGATACCGAAAGGTTGTGGGTTAAATCCCCAGCCAGAGCACATACCTGGGTTGTGGGTTCAATCTCCATTTGGGGCTCGTATGGGAGGAAACTGATTGATGATTTTCTTTCTGTCTTCCTCCTTCCCTCCCTCCTTCTCTAAAATAAGAAAGCATGTCCTCCGGTGAGGATTAAAAAAAAAAAAAAAAGAAAGAAAGACTGACCATAAGGGTTTGATTTTTAATATGTCACCATGAGCATTTGGCTTCACCTCTCTGTGCCTCAGTTTCCTCATTTGAGAAAAGGGGATAATAATAGAACCTACCTCATAGCATTGTTGTGAAGTGAGGATAAATTAATAAATTCAAAGTGCTTAGCACACTTCTGAGTAAATAGTAAGTACTCAATATAGTTTCTGTTACTACTACTACTACTACTAGTAGTAGTAGTAGTAGTAATATTATTTCAGGGATGAACTTGCCGTTCCCCTGTAGACAGGCCAGAGCCCTGGACCTCCTTCTTGATATCTCCCTCCCCAACCCCCAACCTTCTGGACACCTTCATCCCTTTCCCTCTCCTCCCCACAGCCCACTCTGGTTCAACTATCTCCTGCCTGGAGAACAGCAACAATATAAATATTTATTAGACACCTACTATGTGCCAGACATTTAGATAAACTACATACATTTACTAATTTATGGAAGTGATTCCACTGAATCCTTATGAGGTATTATGAGTTAAGTATTGTTCAAATCCTCACTGTACAGAGAAAGAAAGACACTTGACCATTCATTCAGCAAACATTTTCTAAGCATCTCCTCTGGGCCTGGCTCTGGACTGGGCATGCCTGGGAAAATGATAGAAACTGAGGAAGCCCAGGTTCTGTCCTCATGGAGCTTCCAGGACATGGGAGAGACAGACCCATTTCCAGATGATCTATTAATTCTGATGATGCTAAGTCCTTACTTGGCTGGTACCAATCCTGGAGTCAGGTCATGGAGATGGAGAGCAGGGCTTGGAATAGCAGAAAAGGTCAGAAGCATGCTTGGGGTGGAAGGGAAGGGGGGGGGGGGACAGAGTTTGCACATGTTCTCTGGAAGAGGGGTCACAGTACAAGCTTGAGAGAACTCGGGGGCTCACGGATGTCTTCTGCTCCAGATTGTTCTGCCTCCCCATCTGGAGCGGATTCGGGAGAAGCTGGCAGAGAATATCCATGAACTCTGGGCTCTGACTCGCATTGAGCAGGGCTGGACCTATGGCCCGGTAAGTGACTACCTGCGGCATCAGGCTGGACTTGCTGCAGAGCGGGGGTGGAGGGGTGGAGGGGAGGGCATGGCTCACTATCGGGAGGAACCAGTGGCTGAGGGAATGGCCTTTATAGCACGGGGCAAGGGGGTGTCCTTGGGTTTCTAGTGGCAGAACTAAGGGTGGGAGGTCAGGGTTCACAGTCTGGGAATGGGGAAAGGGAAGAGGGAACCCAGAACTTGACTCTGGGGTTTCTCCAGGTTCGGGATGACAATAAGAGGCTGCACCCATGTCTTGTGAACTTCCACAGCCTACCAGAGCCTGAGAGGAATTACAACCTGCAGATGTCGGGGGAGACACTCAAGTGAGGGGGGTCTCGTGGAGCAGGGGCTGGTGGGGAGGGGGGTCCCATGGAGCAGGGGCAAAGGGGAAAAGGGAGAGTGAGACAGACAGAGAGAGAGAGAGAGAAAGAGAGAGAGAGAGAGAGGCAACAGGGGCTGCAGGAGAGAGATGTTGGGCAGGAGACTGGGTGGGATGACCCTATACCCCCACCCTCCACCCCAGGACTCTGTTGGCTCTGGGCTGCCATGTGGGCATGGCAGATGAGAAGGCGGAGGACAACTTGAAGAAGACAAAACTCCCTAAGACGTGAGTGTGGGTGGCTTGGGTCCCACTGGGGAATAAAGTACGGGGTTGGCATGATTGAGGGATCTTGTGGGGAGACTGAGGTCAGAGAAGAAAGGGCCAGGGGTCAGGATCTGGAATCAGTGGTGAGTGTCTTGGGAGTTATCAGGATTTTAGAGTTAGGAGTTCTAGTGGCAAAATAGAAGCATGTCAGGCCCCAGGGGTTATATGCAGAGGGTAGATCTCTAAGTTAGAGGCCAGGAATCAATGGAAAGAAGTGAGGCATTGTAAGGAATCTTAAAATTATAGGTGAGAGTTCCTAAGGATAGAGATGAGGGTTCAGAGGTCAAGGGCTTCCAAGCTAGGAGTCTGGAGCAATAAGGTCTTGGGGTTAGAGGTAAGAAATCTCAAAGTTAGAGGTGAGAGGTCAGAGTATTCCAGGGTTAGAGATGAGGCTCCCAGAATCAAGATAGAGTCACAGCAGCCAGAGGTCAGTGAAATCAAAGCTTTTGCTAGGGTCACAGGATCCTGGGGTTAAAGGTCAAGCATCTCCAAGATTAGTTAAGGAGTCATAGACCCCTAATGTCAAAGATCAAAGGTCAGAAATTCCAAGATTCGTGGCCCCTGGGATCCTTGGAGCCAAGGGTCAGTTCGGAGTCAGGAGTCCCATAGCACTGAGCTTATAAACCAGTACCACCACAACTGTAGGTATATGATGTGCAACGGATACAAACCAGCGCCACTGGACCTGAGCCACGTGCGGCTAACACCAGCACAGACGACGCTGGTGGACCGGCTGGCAGAGAATGGGCACAATGTGTGGGCCCGAGACCGTGTGGCCCAGGGCTGGAGCTACAGTGCTGTGCAGGACATCCCTGCACGCCGAAACCCTCGCCTAGTGCCCTACCGCCTGTTGGATGAGGCCACCAAGCGCAGCAACAGGGATAGCCTCTGCCAAGCTGTGCGAACCCTGCTGGGCTATGGCTACAACATTGAGCCTCCTGACCAGGAACCCAGTGAGTGTTGACCTCTGGCCCCCAGCCCTGACCCCTGATCTCTGAGCCAACTTAACTTCTGAATGGGCTACATCTACAATACTGAACCTCTACCCCCAACTCTGACCTTTACTGTGACCCCAAACTTGAACTGGATCTTAACCACTAACATTGACTTAATGCAAACTCTGCCTGGGCTATGACTGCAACACTGAGTCACCAGACCAGGAGCACTGACCCTGACCCCAGATTCCAATCCCTGTCCTCCAGCTATGATCCTTAACCCCTAACCTGTGGACTATAGCTAATACATGGAGCCACCCAGCCAAGATCTCAGAGACCCTTAACTTGACCCCTGACCCATTGCTTTCCTCTCATAGAAGCCTTGACCCCAACCCTGGCTATGGTCTCCAGCCTTCAATTTCTCAACCCCTTGTTACAACCCCAATTTCTATTTCCTCCCTGACCCTGACTCTGACTTTTTCTCTTTGATCCAGCTCTCAACACTTGATTCTAAACATTAACTCTAATCTTGATCCTTAGCCCCAGACTATGACCATGACCAACCTGACTTCCTCCATGTCTCTGTCAGTATCTCTTCTTTGAGAGGTCTGACTGCTAAAGACAATAGGGGAGAAGTTTCACCCAGTAGGTCCCTTCTACCTTTCTTTGTCTAGTCCGAGATTTCCCAATTCTTCTCCTGTAACACCAAACAATTGTCTCTCTTTTCCCAGCCTTACCTTCACTGGTTTCTCCCACCATCCTCTCATTGCCTTATATCCACTCCCCATCTAGCCTCTTTGACTCTGCTTGGTCCCATTTGTAGGTCTGATAGAAAGCCAGTCCCGTTGGGATCGAGTGCGCATCTTCCGGGCAGAGAAGTCCTATGCGGTGCAGAGTGGTCGCTGGTACTTCGAGTTTGAGGCAGTCACCACAGGCGAGATGCGAGTGGGCTGGGCAAGGCCTGAGCTTCGGCCTGACATGGAGTTGGGAGCTGATGAGCTGGCCTATGTCTTCAATGGGCACCGGGTGGGTAGTTTCCTGGGCTCCACTCTGCCATGTCCTATAGTCCCTCCTACAACTCATATACGTCAGCCCTGCCTCTGTCTGTGCCCCACTCTTTCCACCCATCCCTACATCTACCTTACTACTCACCCATTCATCCACCCATCCATCCTTCCCTCTTTTTCTATCCATACATATATCTACCCATCATCCATCTCTCTATCCAACTATCCATTAATCCATCCACAAATCCATCTCTCCATCCATCTAATAGTCTGTCCAGATAATCACTTAACTATCCACTTTTCCACCTACTTATTCATTTGTTAATTCAGCCACTCGCCTATTTAATCAACTTGCAATTTCACTTATCTATCCATTCACCTATTCAATAATTTAGTATGTGAAACCATTAAGTCATTTAAAAATACCATTATTTATTTCAGAGAGGAAGGGAGAGGAGAAGGATAGAAACATCAATGGTGAGAAAGAATCATTAATCAGCTGCCTTCTGCACACCCCACTCTGGGGATCGATCTCACAACCAGGCATGTGCCTGACCGAGAATCAAACCATGACCTCCAGGTTCATAAGTCGACACTCATTCACTGAGCCATACCAGCTGGGCTCCATTAATTCATTTATTTATCCATCCAACAACTCATCCAATCAATCATCCATTTATCTATTTGTCTATACTTTCTTTCTTCCCTGCATCAGTAGAGAACCTAAACAGAAGGGAAGCAAAAGCATAAAAGCCTGTCCCTTACATTCCAGGGGTCATGGATACATATATGGAGAAAGATGGAGACACTGTGGGGATGACCACTGCTTTGTCCCACATGCCCTGGACCTGACACTTTGTAAAGTGTATATTTACATGTCTCTCCTTGCTTTCTTATGTCTCCATTTCTCTGTGTGTCTCTTTCATGCCACATCTTCCCCTTGCCTCCTCACAGGGCCAGCGCTGGCACTTGGGCAGTGAACCATTTGGGCGTCCCTGGCAGTCGGGTGATGTTGTGGGCTGCATGATTGACCTCACAGAGAACACCATTATCTTCACCCTCAATGGCGAGATCCTCATGTCCGATTCAGGTTCCGAAACAGCCTTCCGCGACATTGAGATTGGTGATGGTGAGGGCTGGACTCATGGCCCCTTTCTGATTTTCTTCTGTCTGACCTGACCCTACACTGCCCGTTCTAGCCTCCCCCTCTTCCATCCTTTCCTTCCACGTTATTCCCTCCCCACAAGTCCTTGCCCTTGACCACCTATCTCACCTCTGCCCACTCCCACTAGGTTTCCTGCCGGTCTGCAGCTTGGGACCTGGCCAGGTGGGTCATCTGAACCTGGGCCAGGATGTGAGCTCCCTGAGATTCTTTGCCATCTGCGGTCTTCAGGAAGGCTTTGAGCCATTCGCCATCAACATGCAACGCCCGGTCACCACCTGGTTTAGCAAAAGCCTTCCCCAGTTTGAGGCCATGCCCCTTGAGCACCCCCACTATGAGGTGAGGACTGACCCCACTTAATACCTTCTGATCTGCCTCCAGACCTCATTTTATCTGCAATTCTCTTCCCTGAGTTTATCCTTCCCTTCCATGTTAGCTGACAAACTGTGTACAAAGGGGTGTCAGGGTGATGGATTCCCAGGGCCACCTTGTAGGGTATAACCTTGGCAAACTACAGTCTTTCTCAGCTCCAGGTACCTTGCCTATAAAATGGGGAAATGGAGGAAAGAGAAGCTGGATTAAATGATTCCATTGGAAATTTCCAGTCTTTTAACTATCTGATCATAGAACAAAGTTTAAAGAACTATAAACTTTGAGTACATTTTGGCACCCTCCTTACCAAGTGCTATTTGTCTTTTCTGTTTGTTCATTTATTTGTTTTTAGTATCCTCATTTTAAAAAAAATATATTTTTATTGATTTCAAAGAGAAAGGTCAAGGGATAGAGAGATAGAAACATCTATGATGAGAGAGAGTCATTGATTGGCTGCCTTTTGCATGCCCCCTACTGGGGGGTCAAGTCTGAAACGTGGGCATGTGCCCTTGACCAGAATCAAACCCAGGACCCTTCAGTCCCCAGGCCAAGGCCCTATCACTGAGCCCAACCAGCTAGGGCTAATATCCCAATTTTTAGACTCCAGTGTCTTTTCTTTCCCAGGGTTGAACTCAGGGTCAGACTCTTACCATAAATACCCCCCATTGACCAAAGTAATAGTCCTTTTCTCAATCTGGGAAGAACTTGAATCCTATGTGACTGAGGTTCAGCTTTAGAATCAGACACGGCTGGAGATGGCCTCTTACATTGGGCATATGACTATCTCTTCCTGACACCCAGTTTTCCCATCCATGGCATTTGTTCAGATCTCCCTCTCACATAATCTTCCCTTTTTTTTTTTTTTTTTAACTGAATCATTTGAGTAAGTTGGAGACATCATGCCTCTTTACCTCTAAACTTTCAATATGCATTTTTCAGACCAGACCATGCTCTTACAGAACTATATGCAGGCAGTTATGAAAATCAGGAAATTTAACACTGGTATAAACTATCATCTAATTCACAACCCATATTTAAAATTTATAAATTGTGGCAATAATGTCTCTTTTTATTTCTCTAGTCTAGGATCCAATATGACGTTTATTGATATGCTTTTAGTCTTAAAATAGAATGTTTCTGAGCCTTTCTTTGTCTTTCATGACATTGCCATTTTGAAGTGTACAGGTCAGTTATTTTGCAGAATGTTCTTCAGTTCAGGTTTGTCTGATGATTCCTCACGGTTAAGTCCAGGTTCTGTGTACTTAGCAGGGATTCCACAACATTTACGTTGTGTAGGCTATCAGGAGGCACATGATGTCTCTGTTATCTAAGTTATGTCAACTTAGACTCTGTATTTAAGGTGGAGTCTGACAGATTTCCCCACTGTAAAGTTACTCTCTTTCTATTTGTAATTACGAAGTCTTTGTGGGGAGGCATTTTAAGACTACATAAAAGTTGAAGGGTATTCAACAAGGAACTGTACAGTGTAGATTTGAGTTTTGGAAAGATTCCTATTGACAATAGAAGGTGAGAGTGGAGACAGACCAGTGAGGTGGCTGGGGCAGGAGAAGATGATGGAGTAGCCATGAACTTCCCAATTCCTGCCACTGCCAATGGTCTTCACAACACAAAGACCAGAATGCTAGATAGCAGTGAGAATGAGCAAACTAGTATATACACAACACATGGACAAACCTCACAGACATGATGTTGAGTGAAAGAGCCAGGCACAAAAGAACACATACTGTGGGGTCCCATTTGTAGAAAGTTCAAGAACAGGCAAAGCTAATCTGTGGTGTGATAAATCAGGAGGGTGTTACAGTGAAAGGATAACTCAGACATTTAGTTATTTTGAACACAAATCACACGAGGGAGAGGTCAGTAGACTGTTGTCAAGGAGCAAAGTCCAAACAGGATTTGTAAGGAAGGGAAGAGAGAGAAGATCCTGCCTTCAGTCTGGGGACAGCAAATCTTTGTTGCACAGTTTGGGATAATTTCTCTTTTTACATTTTAAAAATTTATTTGAGAGAGAGAAACATCCTCCCACACTGGTCCCAACTTGCCCCAGTATATGCCCTTATTGGTAGTCAAACCCGTCACCTTTTGGTGTACAGGGCGATACTCCAACCAACTGAGCCACACCAGCCAGGGCTTGAGGTGAATTCTGTGGCTTGTGAGGAGCACAGAGGTCCATCTCAGCAGCTAATCCTTCAGGAGGTCAACTTGAGTGAGCCATCAAAGAAAGGGAACCTCTCCAATTGTTGATGGAGTCAGGAAACTTTTTTTATCCTTAAGTAATTTATTTTTAAATAAGATTACAATGCTTTGATTATACAACATAGCATAATGGAAATTAAACCAAATCAATAAACCAAAAGAGAAAGAAAGCTTGGTTTTCTTCAATATCAGTACTTAAATAATTACTATAAGTACCTGATATTCCAATCACATCTTATGTAGACATGAGTATAATCATTTCAAACATTTCACTTGTGGGTTTAATTTCTCATTTTTAGCTTTTAGAAACTACTAGAGGCCCAGTGCATGAAATTCGTGCATGGAGGGTGTGTCCCTCAGCCCAGCCTGCAACCTCTCCTATCTGGGACCCCTTGAGGGATGTCCAACTGCCCGTTTAGGCCCAATCCGGGACATCCCTCTCACAATCCAAGATTGCTGGCTCCCAACTGCTCCCCTGCCTGCTTTCCTGATTTCCCCTAACCACTCCCCTTCCAGCCTGATTGATGCCTAACTGCTCCCCTGCCAGCCTGATTATCCCTAACTGCCTTTCCCTGCAGGCCTGGTCACCCCTAACTGCCCTCCCCTGCAGCCTGGTCACCCCTAACTGCCCTCCCCTGCAGGACTGGTCCCCTTCAACTGCCCTCTCCCGCAGGCCTGGGTCCCCCCCACAACTGCCCTTCCCTGCAGGCCAGTTGCCCCCAACTTCCCTCCTCTGCCGGCCTGGTCACCCACAACTGCCCTCCCTTGCAGGCTTGGTCCCTCCCAACTGCCCTCCCTTGCTGGCCATCTTGTGGTGGCCATCATGTGTCCACATGGGGACAGCCATCTTTGACCACATGGGGTCAGCCATCTTTTGTGTTGGAGTGATGGTCAATTTGCATATTGCTCTTTTATTAGATAGAATAATATAACTTATTTTCAATCCTATGATACCTATTTATACTGCAACAGCAGTAAATCTCACATGTGCAATTAAATTATTAACTGGGACACAGATTTTAGTTTTTAACTGCAGACAAAAATTACACACTGCATTCAGTACAGCAGAGTATATTACATTAACCAGCGCATGACATTTCATACATTTATTGCAGGATTGGTATTTCTTTTCCTTTGAACTGAACCAGAAAACTTTTGAGAGTCTGTACTTGCACAGGACAGACATCTGTCCCTCTACCTGCTCTGTCCCATATTTAGGCCAGGTTGGTGCATCTCCCTATGGTCCTTGAGAGGGTAGTGGCTAAACAGGCACTGAGGGGGCTCCTGGAGGCTTGGTTGTTTTCTGTTTCTTCTTCTGGGTGCTGGGCACACATGTGTATTCACTCTGAAAACTCAAGGTGCTATGCATTTATGATGTGTGCACTTTTCTTTTTCTTTTTCTTTTTTTAAATATATTTTATTGATTTTTTTACAGAGCGGAAGGGAGAGGGATAGGAAGTCAGAAACATCGATGAGAGAGAGACAGCGATCAGCTGCCTCATGCACGCCCCCCACTGGGGATGGGCCCGCAGCCAAGGTACATGCCCTTGACCGGAATCGAACCCGGACCCTTCAGTCCGCAGTCCGACGCTCTATCCACTGAGCCAAACCGGTTTCGGCGATGTGTGCACTTTTCTGAGTGCTGTTTCCATTTATAAGTGTAACAAAATTTTTTCTGGGGCACCTTTACAAAACCCTGGGCTGCTCTCCCCAAGAGGTCTCCCTGAGAGACCAGATGGCAAGACCATTGTTCTGTTCACTGCTATGTTCCCAGAACCGGAACAGTGCCTGATATACAGCAGGTAGTCAGTAAATATCTGTGGATAGACGGGTGGACAAGTGGACAGGTGGATAGACAGGTATATGGACGAATGAATGGACAGATTGTTAGTTGGGT
Source organism: Antrozous pallidus (assembly GCA_027563665.1). Lineage (NCBI taxonomy): Eukaryota > Metazoa > Chordata > Mammalia > Chiroptera > Vespertilionidae > Antrozous > Antrozous pallidus. The sequence goes on along the minus strand of CM050525.1, from coordinate 22,096,405 downwards.
GGATGAGTGGATTGATGGATGGGTGAATGGGTGCCTTGGACTGCAGTAAGGCCTGTGCATAGGTAGGGTTTTTTAATATTCACTGGAGGACATTTTTTCCATTGATTTCTAGAGAGAGCAGAAGAGTGGGAGGAGGAGAGAGAGAGAGAAAGAGAGACACATCAATTGGTTGCCTCTCACACATGCCTCCCAGGGTACATGCCCTTAACAGGGAATCGAACCCAGAACTCTTCCATCCACAGGCTGATGCTCTAACCACTGAGAAAACCTGCCATGGCTATAAGTAGGTTTTGAAAGTGATCCTAATGTCTGACCAGGGCTGCCACTGTACCAGGTGCTCAGAAAAAGGTTGACAGAGGGCTGACTGTACCCCATGGACAAACTGTGTGCCCCATGGGGAGTTTATCCACCTAGAGGAGGGGATACTTTTGACTGATTCTCAAACAGGTGTTCTAAGACCTAATGGTAGGTCGGTGTGTAACTGGGTTTAGAACCAATGGCCCAGCCCACCTATCAGGCTCAGGCTCAGGGCTTTCTACCCCTCCCTACAGGTGGCCCGTGTGGACGGCACTGTGGACACACCCCCCTGCCTGCGCCTGACCCACCGCACCTGGGGCTCCCAGAACAGTCTGGTGGAGATGCTCTTTCTTCGCCTGAGTCTTCCAGTCCAGTTCCATCAGCATTTTCGTTGCACTGCGGGAGCCACCCCTCTGGCATCCCCTGGTCTGCAGCCCCCAGCTGAGGATGAGGCGTGGGCAGCAGAGCCTGACACAGACTATGAAAACATGCGCCGCTCAGCTGGCCGCTGGGGCGAAGCTGAGGGGGGTAGAGAGGGAACTGCCAAGGAGGGGGCACCTGGAGGGAGCCTCCAGGCTGGGGCAGAGGCCCAGCCTGCCAGGGCGGAAAACGAGAAGGATGCTACCACAGAGAAGAACAAGAAGAGAGGGTGAGTCAAGGTGGGGCCAGGTGAAGCCTAGGGTCTGTCCTGGGACTCCCAGTAAGACAATCTCAATAACTTGATAAACCCCATTGTATCTCAAGGTAGCCCCATATATCCGAAGTAAGTCAGAATACTGATGGATCCTCTCATGTCTCAAGTGAACACCTTTATTTTCCTAAGAAGCTCTAATTTCCCTGAGAATATAAAATTGGGATACCTCACTATGTTTATGGAGAACTTCACTATCCTTGGGGGTACCTGGTGGGCCTCAAAGCATTTCACCCAATGGGCTTCATTAACTATGGACTTTATAGGGAGGACCTCAGTATCTTGGCAGAGTTGACCGTATCCCAAGGTAGCCCAGTGAACACCAGTGGTCTTCTAAGTCAGGGTCATTTCTGTGTCTCACATGTACCCCCAAAAACGATTTCAAGGGATGCCTTCAGAAGGCATTAAACTTGAATTGAAATGAAATCAGCTTTCCCCTACGATGGTAGTGGTTTTCAATGGGATGTAGTTCTGTGTCTTTTGCGGGAGGGGAGTTGGAAATGATGGAAGATTTTGGTTATCACAGTTTGGGTTATCACAGCTGCTCCTAGGGTCTCCATCGATTCTACTTGCTTTCAGTGTACCAGACAGTGCCACACAAGAAAAATGGTCCTTTCCCAAATTCCTTTAACACCCATATGAGAAACGCATATGAGAAATGCTGACATAGGGGACCACTGTATGCCCTCAAGGGAAGCTCCATGTTCCCAGATGCTCCTCTAAGTTTGGGTCAGCCAGCATTCACAACCTCAGAGTGCAGCACTTTCAGAATAGATTAGGCTGGCATAGTTGGTAATTCTATCCGCTAGGGGCAAGGCCTTGGGTATGAGAAACTAGATGTAGTTAGGACAGATGTGGGCAGTATGAATGTTGTAGTCAGGAGGATTGGAGGGCTGGGCTTGAGAGCTAGTTCTTACGCAACTTCTCCCCACTACCAGGTTCTTATTCAAGGCCAAAAAGGCTGCCATGATGACCCAGCCACCAGCCACTCCGGCTCTGCCCCGACTCCCTCGAGAGGTGGTACCTGCTGATGACCGTGATGACCCTGAGATCATCCTCAACACCACCACGGTGTGAACCGAGGACCTTCAACTTTAGGAACCTGTCAGATTTCAGAATTTCATGTTGTGATTCTTAGGAACTGCCATACCTCAGTGTACACTGGAGACTCCTTTGAACTCCTAGATCCATAGAGCCTAAAAATTGTGGGAATCGCTGTGAAGTTACAAAGCGCACTCACACAATTTCCAGGGATCTAAAAACATCCAAGGGATAAGCCAATATAAACTTGTGGCCCCAATATTTGTATTCTCCCATATAAACTTAATATATCCAAATTTAAGTTATTCTAGCATATTCCTGGGAACCATAATTTACAATTATTCCAATAGTTTTGGGATTCCCCAAATCTAGAACATTTTCTGAGACAAACAGCCATGTTAGGATCATGGGTGATCTGGGGGTGCCACTTGGGTCTTCTTGTCAAAAAGCTCTATGGTTTTTTCCATCAGCAAAATTATAAGGTTATTACAATTGATGGTAATTGTAAGGATTATGGGAGTTAATTTGTGAGCTAATTAGTGAGCTGTTTGTTAGCCATTGTTTATTTGTAACTTTGTTGTAACCTGAGGAGAGACCCCAATTTGGGGGTATCACAAAGGATTCCAGAGTTTAAAAAAACATCAATAAACACAGAAACAGAAGGACATAGACCCAGGGGGTCTCAAATCTGGAGACTTGTTAAATTCCCAGAAGACACTGAGAATCCAGAGAAACCCACTTAAAGTCCCAGCGAAGCCCTATGTCACCATTCTTTTGGACTGACCACTGATCTTTCTTTTGCTTCTCCAGTACTATTACTCCGTGAGGGTCTTCGCTGGCCAGGAACCCAGCTGTGTATGGGTGGGCTGGGTCACCCCTGACTACCATCAGCATGACATGAACTTCGATCTCACCAAGGTCCGGGCAGTGACAGTGACCATGGGGGATGAACAAGGCAACATCCATAGAAGGTACCAGGGAGGGGTAGGGACTGTGGGAGGCGGGACATCAGCTCTGGGCACCTGGCTAAGAAGCTTCCCTCCTACTTTTCCTCCTCTCTTCCTGTTTATTTTCTTTCAATGGCTTCTTTCTGCTTTTTTTCTTCCTCCTCTCCTTTTTTCATTTCTTCTTTTCTGTACTCCTCCTTTTTCATCTTGCCCTCTTTTTTCTACCTCACCTCCTTTCTCTGCTCTCTCCTCTTTGCTCCTTTTCCTTTTCCTCCTTCCAGGACATCTCACCAGCTTTTAAGAATTCTTGCTCTGAGGGGCTCAGGGTCTGGGTTGAGGGGTTGCAGTGCTCAGGTCTGCAGGTGGTGGAGGTTTGGGGGTGAGCCCTGAGGTTGCGGTATTCTAGGAGCTTGGGGAAGGGGGTATCCAGAGTCCAGAATGCTTTGGCTGAGGACGCATGCACTGATCATCCCCTGTCTCCTCCAGCCTCAAGTGCAGCAACTGCTACATGGTGTGGGGCGGAGACTTCGTGAGCTCCGGGCAACAGGGCCGGATCAGCCACACAGACCTTGTCATTGGCTGCTTGGTGGACTTGGCCACTGGCCTAATGACCTTTACAGCCAATGGCAAAGAGAGCAACACCTTTTTCCAGGTGAGCCAAACTTTCCAACTTAGCAATAGCATCATGTCCCAGCATCCTGGGACAACCTTCCCAGACACCCCTGGAGTCCAGACCTTAAAAAGAAAGGACAAAAATAGCACCTAAAACAAAACAAAACAAACAGTATCTACTCTGTCCTCAAGACAGGCCAGAGCTGGCAGGCCCCAGGGAAACAGTCTAGTTGAACCACCCAATCAACTGAGGCCCAGAAAGAAGGAGACAGAACATAGCCTTGATCTTAAAGAGAGTTTTGTATTCCCTATTAGAATGGGTGCCACCAGTCACCACCTTTTCACCAATCAGGGAACACCCTAGATAGGCCAGAATCCTAAGGTGGACTTTTCCTTTCAATATTTTATTTTATTTTTAAAATATATTTTATTGATTTTTTTTACAGAGCAGAAGGGAGAGGGATAGAAAGTCAGAAACATCGATGAGAGAGAGACATCGATCAGCTGCCTCTTGCACGCCCCCCACTGGGGATGTGCCACAGCCAAGGTACATGCCCTTGCCGGAATCGAACCCGGGACCCTTCAGTCCCCAGTCCGACGCTCTATCCACTGAGCCAAACCGGTCTCGGCTTCCTTTCAACATTTTATTATGAAAAATTTCAAGTGTACAGCAAAATTAAAGGAATTGTACACTGAATACTCATATACCCACTACCAAGAATCTACTATCCATGTTTTACTACAATGGCTTTATGTCATATTTATTCACCTGTCCACCCATTATTAATCCATATAAACTATGGTCCCTGAATCAGCAGTGTCTGTATCACCTGAGAGTTTGTTAAAATACAGAATCTCTACAAAATGATACTCAGCAAAACTAATCATCAGAGACACCACAATAAAATATCACCTCATACCTGTCAGATGGCTATTTTCAATAAATTAGCAAGTGTTGGTGAGGATGTTGAGAAAAGGGAACCCTCCTGCACTACTGGTGAGAATGTAAATTGGTGCAGTCACTGTGGGAAACAGTATGGAGGTTCCTCAAAAAAATTCAAGATAGAATTGCCATGTGATCCAGTAATTTCACTTCTGGGTGTTTATCTGAAGAAATACAAACCCCTAATTTGAAAAGACATATTACCTCTATGTTCATTGCAGCATTATTTACACTATCCAAGATATGGAAGCAACCTAATTGTCCACTGATAGACAAGTGGATAAAGATGTGGTATAGACAATGGAATACTACTAAGTCATAAAAAGGATGAAATCTAGGCATTTGAAACAGCATGAATTGACCTAAAGGATATTGTGTTACCAAGAAAGACAAATACCATAAGGTTTCACCTATCTGTGGAATCTGAAAACCAAAATACACAAACAAAACAGAAACAAATTCATAGGTACAGAGAACAAACATGGCTGCAGATGGGAGGAGGATTGGGATGAAAACAGTGAAGGAATTAAGAAGTACAAATTGCCAGTTATAAAAATAGTGTAAAGCACAACATGGGGAATATATCAATAATATTGTAATAACTATGTATGTTGTCCAGTGGATTCTGGGCTTACTGAGGTGATTACTTTGAAAGGTGTAACACTTTGTTGTATATCTAAAAATAGTATAATATTGTATGCCAATGGTAATTGAAAAAAAGTATTTTAAGAAAAATGCAGAATCTCACCTCTCCCCAGACCTACTAACTTGGAATGTGCACTTTAACAAAGCCCAGGGACTCTGTGCACTGCCATCTGAAGAGTATGGGCCTAGTTCCCACTGTCAGGATCTGGCTGACACATCCCTCTGGTATCATCCTAACGTTGTCCTCTGTCCTCTGTATTTCCCGTAAACTGGGAGTGGTGCAGAGGCGCAGTTAGATTCAGGTTTGGTTTTGGCAAGGCTGCTGCCAGATGGTGGTGTTTGTGGTAGTGGAGGCTGGGTGGGATCCATGGGAAGGTTAGAAGTGCTGGGGTGAGAGGGAGTCAGAGGATGCTTGCTGGATTTTGGAGAATGAGTATGCTTGGGAGAGAAGTGGAAATGGCATTCGTGGTGGGGGACGTGATGTGGACAGAGACCCAGGCAACAGGTTGCCTCGGTGGGGTTGAAGGAACTGGACCTGGCTGGATCAGAGGAGTGCAGCCCACGGGCGGCTTCAGGGCTGTTGTGGAGCCTATGGTGCCTTAGTTTGGATCTGCAGATGCCAGCAGGATGAGGATGGGACAATCAGCCCCAGAGTTTGGGTTCCAAAGTCAACAGCACCTGCAGCTCACCCTCTTCCTCACCCTGCTGTTATCCCTTGCCAGGTGGAACCCAACACGAAGCTCTTTCCTGCTGTCTTTGTCCTGCCCACCCACCAGCATGTTATCCAATTTGAGCTGGGGAAGCAGAAGGTAAGAGTGCAGTGATGGGACAGGCCAGGCTGGAACAGTAGCTGAAGGGGAGGGGGCAATCCAGGAGGTCTCCCTGGAAGCAGGGTGGCAGGATGGAGGACTGGGAATCCTGACCAGTGCACTATGCCTCCAGAACATCATGCCACTGTCTGCCGCCATGTTTCTGAGCGAGCGCAAGAACCCGGCCCCGCAGTGCCCACCGCGGCTGGAGATGCAGATGCTGATGCCCATCTCGTGGAGCCGCATGCCCAACCACTTCCTGCAGGTGGACACGCGGCGTGTTGGAGAGCGACTGGGCTGGGCCGTGGAGTGCCAGGAGCCACTGATCATGATGGCGCTACACATCCCTGAGGAGAACCGGTCAGGGTCCCTCCGCTGCAAGACATACAGTGGGGCGCAGGGGGGGCGGGGCCCGGCAGGGATCTGGATCGAATTCAGTGCCCCACCCCCAGCACCCTGGGATTCCAGACAACACTCTATAAAGCCCAGACCTACCTTACTGTCCCCAGATAACACCCCAGAGAACCTTAGATCCATTTCAGTGGGCCCCATACACACCTCATGGGACCCAGACGCAATCTAGGCATTCCCAGATACACTCCAGGGAACTCCAGACCCACCTCAGGAGATCCTAGGTCCTTCTCACGGGACCACAGACCCACCTCAGGGGACCATAGAAAACACCCCAAGAGGCCCCAGACCCATCTTAGGGAGCCCAGATCCATATAAAAAAGCCCACTCCCCCAAGGGACCTCAAGTGCACATTGGAGGGTCCTGGGCATTCCCTGGAGAGGTCTGGGTGCACCGCAGGGTCTCTCAGGCACACCCCATGGATCTCTTTGAACACTCTCCAGGCGATCCAGACACACCTGGGTGGACATGGCTCGCAGGAATACTCTAAAGGACTCTGAACATGGCCAGGAATCCCAGGCTCACCCCAGGAGGCTTCCAACATGCCTCATCTTTCCTTTATTCATTCATGTGACAAACAGCTTTGAGCTCTTTTATGTAACTGATGGCATTCCAGTCTGTAGACCATCAAGCCCGTGTGAACGAACATTCTAATAATGCTCCTGTATAACTCGGTGGGCTCACACCCATCCCCCGGGGCCAAACACATCCATTTATTCAGTCAACAAATATTGAACGCTATTATTTGCTACGCCTTGTTTAGGTGCTGGGGAATACAGAAAGAAAAAGAAAAACATCAAAACAGACTGAAATGGCCTACCCTAGTAGCATTTACATTATAGTGGTGCTCACACATAACCAGGATACTCAGACCTGCCCTGGGAGGGAGGAGGTCAGGGTTGGTTCTGGATCCCAGATACATGTCAGAGTCACAGGATCTTCTTAGAGTCTCCGATACCCCAGAGTGCCAGACATTCCCAGGGTGCACCCAGACCCCTTAGGGACGTCCAGAACCATTCAGAGACTCCTAAAACCGAGTTCCATAGACTGCACATAACTTTGGCCCAGCAGAGCACTGGGATTCGCTGCTGGAGCCACCAAAACTCACCTACACACCTCTTTGCCTCTCTGGTTTGTGTCTCTGTTTCCCCCCTCCTCTGCCTAATCTGTTCCTGTCTGTGGCTCATCTTTGCCGCAGGTGCATGGACATCCTGGAGCTCTCGGAGCGCCTGAACTTGCAGCGCTTCCACTCCCACACACTCCGCCTCTACCGTGCAGTGTGCGCCCTGGGCAACAACCGCGTGGCGCATGCTCTGTGCAGCCATGTCGACCAGGCGCAGCTGCTGCACGCCCTGGAGGATGCACACCTCCCTGGCCCTCTGCGCGCTGGCTATTACGACCTCCTTATCAGCATCCACCTGGAAAGTGCCTGTCGCAGCCGTCGCTCCATGCTCTCCGAGTACATCGTGCCCCTCACGCCCGAGACCCGAACCATCACTCTCTTCCCATCGGGGAAAAGCGTGGATAATGGTCCCCGCCGCCACGGTTTGCCTGGCGTGGGCATCACCACCTCCCTGCGACCTCCACACCATTTCTCACCCCCCTGTTTCGTAGCTGCCCTGACAGCTGCTGGGATGGCAGAAGCTCCAGCCCGCCTCAGCCCCAGCATCCCTCTGGAGGCCCTTCGGGACAAAGCACTGAGAATGCTGGGGGAGGCAGTGCGAGATGGTGGGCAACATGCACGCGATCCTGTGGGGGGCTCTGTGGAGTTCCAGTTTGTTCCCGTGCTCAAGCTTGTGTCCACCCTGCTGGTAATGGCTTTCTACTGCTTTCCTCTGCCCCAGTCTTCCACAGTCCAAATAATCTGTCCATACATGCATTAACTCTCCTTCCATTTATGCATCTAATCACCCATTCATCTCTCCATCTCTCCATCCTCCATCTTTCAAGTTATCCCTTCATTATCTTCTCATCCACTTTTCCTTCCATTCATTAATCTGTCATCTATTCATATATTTATTAAATTCTTATTTCCATTCGTTCTCCCAACCAACCACCATTTGTACATCTATTCTTCCATTCTCCAACCATATATCCATCCACTCATGTGTCAATCTGTCCAGCTTTCATCCTAGTTTTTCATTTAGCTTTCTACTCACTCATACATCAGTTCATTCACCAAGTCATTTATTCATCTATCTACCCATCCTATATAATAAAAGAGTAATATGCAGATTGACTGTCACTCCAACACACAAGATGGCTGCCCCCATGTGGACACAAGATGGTCAGCAGGGGAGGGCAGTTGGGAGGGACCAAACCTGCATGGGAGGGCAGTTGTGGGCAATCAGGCCAACAGGGGTGGGCAGATGGGAGGGACCAGGCCTGCAAGGGAAGGCAGTTGAGGGCAATCCAGCCTGCAGAGGAGGGCAGTTAGGGGTGACCAGGCCAGCAGAGGAAGGAAGTTGGGGATGACTGGGTCTACAGGAAAGGCTGTTGGGGATGGGAGGACCCAGGCCTGCAGGTGAGAGCAGTTGAGGGGGACTAGGCCTGCAGGGGAGTGCAGTTAGGGATGACCAGACCAGCAGAGGAGGGAAGTTGGGGGCAAGCAAGCTGGAAGGGGAGCAGTTAGATATCAATCAGGCTGGCAGGGGAGTGATTAGGGATGGTCAGGCTGGCAGGCAGAAGCAGTTAGGGGCAATCAGGAAGGTAGGCAGGTGAGCAGTTGGGAGCCAGCAGTCCTGGATTGTGAGAGGGATGTCCAACTGCCAGTTTAGGCCCTGTCCCACCAGGTTCAGGCAGTCGGACATCCCTTGGGGGGTCCCAGATTGGAGAGGGTGCAGGCTGGGCTGAGGGATACCCCCCTGCACAAATTTCATGCACCGGGCCTCTAATTTACTTAATAACCTAACTTCCTTTTTATACATCTAATTATCCTGTTTCCACTGGTGCATCCATACACCCATATATATATATCCATGCACCATCACAGATTTATTTCTTCTTCATTATCCATCTACCTGTCCACCCATACATATATCTGTCTATCCATGTTTTTTAACCCATCCACCTACCTATGAATCCATCCAACCACCTACATTTATTCATCCACTCACCCATCCACCCAATCTCCATCTTCTATTTATCCCTTATTTCATGTACCCTTTCATTCACATATCCCCCTAATAATTCATCCATATGCTTACCCACAAATTCATCTAACTTTTCATTCACAAATTCATCCATCCATACCACCTCATCCCATGACTACTTACTCATTTATTTATTTACCCATACACTCCTTTATTTGCTCATACATCTATCAGACAATCCATTCACCTACCCACCTATCCATATATCATTTATCCTCTGTCATCTTTTCACCTCCCATCTCTTCCTCCACTTTTAATTTCATCTCCATTCCTTATCCACCCATCCATCTTTTTTCTCCCTTTCAAACTCTTATTATTCCATATATTAATTCAGCCACACACTTCTCCCCCACCCGTCCCCATTCATCCATGTTTCTTTTTCTCAATTCTTCCCTTTTATCCACCCAATTTCCTTCCATATGTTAGCATCTCCATTATGTTGATTGAGAACTGGCAATGCTGGAAGCTGTAAGGGCCTCCATCAGGTACAGGGTGTGTCCTGTTCCAAAGGCACATGTGCTGAAGCTTGGGAGGATAGACTCTAGGGAAGGGAAAATTGCTCATATTTAGCTACGTGGTCTGGACCATGTGGGTGGGACACAGGATAAGGATTTGAGGGGGTCTTAAGGAGGATGAATGTCAGGGCAGAGAAATGTCATTCCTGCTTGTGAGAGGAGCCGTATAGCCAATGCAGGCATGAACCTGCCACATGCAGGAAAAGCAGTTCTGGGAAATGATGCTGGGACTTATTTATGGAGGCTCTGCAGGCCACAGTGAAGGACCCAGGTCTTGTCCTGTAGGTGATGGGCGTCTTTGGCGATGAGGATGTGAAACAGATATTGAAAATGATTGAGCCTGAAGTGTTCATTGAGGAAGAAGAAGAGGAGGAGGAGGAGGAAGATGAAGAGGAAAAGGAAGAAGATGAGGAGGAAGATTCACAGGAGAAGGAAGATGAGGAGAAAGAGGAAGAGGAGACAGCAGAAGAGGAAAAAGAAGGCTTGGAAGAGGGGCTTCTCCAGATGAAGTTGCCGGAGTCTGTGAAATTACAGGTGAGCTGGTTCTTTTCATTTTCCAACCTACATTCATCTGGGGTGGGAGACAGTGGTGAGGCTTGAATCCAGATTTGTTCTGAGGCAGTGGGGACCTGTGAAGTACATAACACTGAAGTGCTGCTGGTTTGAAATTATCTCTCTGGTTTCCAAGTGGGAAATGAATTGGACAAATGAGACCATGGAGAAGTCCGATTTATGGATCCAGGCAAGAGATGATGGTGGCTGGACTAGGTCAGAGCCCCTGAGAGGAGGAAAGATAGCAAGAAAAGTTTCAATGAAGTCCTGATGGTCTGACTACCATCCCTCCTAATGCATGGTTGTTCTCCCACAGATGTGCCACCTGCTGGAATATTTCTGTGATCGAGAGCTGCAGCACCGAGTAGAGTCCCTGGTAGCCTTTGCAGAGCACTACGTGGACAGGCTCCAGGCCAACCAGCGGGACCGCTATGGCATCCTCATGAAAGCCTTCACCATGTCTGCAGCTGAGACTGCCCGACGTACTCGCGAATTCCGTTCCCCACCCCAGGAGCAGGTCCTCTGACCCCTGACCCTGGTTGGCCTTACTGTCTAAACCCCAATCTCAACTTCTCCCCTACTCATATCACCAATGGTACTTGACCTCTAAACTTGTTCTTGATCTCTGACCCTATCGATATACTTATCTCTTACTGTCCTACCTCTTTCTGAATGAACTTGACCTCTGAGTCATCCAGATAGACCCTGACCCTTTATAAGCCTCTAGTCTCCCATATATTCTTTTTAAAAAAATATATATATATATTATTGATTTTTCACAGGGAGGAAGAGAGAGGGATAGAAAGTCAGAAACATCGATGAGAAAGAAACATCGATCAGCTGCCTCTTGCACACCCCCTACTGGGTATTTGCCTGGAGCCACGATACATGCCCTTGACCTTTCAGTCCGCAGGCCGACGCTCTATCCACTGAGGCAAACCGGCTTCGGCTTCCATATATTCTTCATTAACTTATACTTTGGCTCATGACCTTAGACAGGAACTCACAATCAAATCTTTTATCCTTGATCACAGTGTTTGTGCTCTGAAGTCTCTGACCCTCATTCTGACCTTTGACCTTCTCCTAGATCAACATGCTAGTGCACTTCAAAGATGGTCAGGAAGAGGAAGATTGTCCTCTCCCTGAAGAGATTCGACAGGATTTGCTCAAATTTCATCAGGACCTTCTGGCACACTGTGGTAAGGAGAAGGGATCAAGAACCTTCCTCCCAAACTTTTCCTTGAGACCTCTCCTGAAGTTACCCTAACATTTCCTGATCTTTTTTTTTTTTTTTAATATTTTATTGATTTTTCACAGAGAGGAAGGGAGAGGGATAGAAAGTCAGAAACATTGATGGGAGAGAAACATGGATCAGCTGCCTCTTGCACATCTCCAACTGGGGATGTGCCCGCAGCCAAGGTACATGCCCTTGACCAGAATCGAACCTGGGACCTTTCAGTCCCCAGGCCGACGCTCTAGCCACTGAGCCAAACTGGTTCAGCAACATTTCCTGATCTTAAAAATCTAGAGTATTGTACTATGTAACTGTTGGTTGGTTGAATGAATAGATGTATTCGTGAATAGATAAATGATGAGAGGAGGGATATGTTTATATAGGTATTTGGGTGGATGTGTATATAGATGAATGGCTATTGGCAGAGAGATGGGAGTGGAGAGATGGCTGACTGGAAAGATGGATGGGTGACCTCCATTGTTTCCGATGAGATGTCAGCTGACAATCTTGCTGAGATTTCCTTATAATGTATTGTTTTTCTCTGACTGGCTTTAAAATTTTTCTTTTTACCTTTGCCTTTAAACAGTTTGAGTATGATATGTATAGGTGTGGAGCTCTTTGAGTTTATCCTACTTGGAGCTTAATTTCTTCTTTTAAAATATATTTTTATTGTTTTCTAAAAGGTAGAAGAGGGAGAGAGAGACAGAAACACCCATGATGAAAGAGAATCATGATTGGCTGCCTCCCGTAAGTCCCCCACTGGGGATCGAACTCACAATTCAGGTATGTGCCCCTGACCAGAATAGAATCTGGGACCTTTCAGTTCACAGGTCGGTGCTCTATCTACTGAGCCAAACCAGCTAGAGCTGTAGTTTAATTTCTTAGATGTGCAGATTAATATTTTTCATCAAATTTGGAAACTTTTGGTCATATTTCTCCAAATATTTTTTCTGCCCCTTTTTCTTTTCTTTTTTTAAAATATTTTATTGATTTTTCACAGAGAGGAAAGGAGAGGGATAGAAAGTCAGAAACATCGATGGGAGAGAAACATTGATCAGCTGCCTCCTGCACACCTCCAACTGAGGATGTGCCCGCAGCCAAGGTATGTGCCCTTGACCGGAATCGAACCTGGGACCTTTCAGTCCGCAGGCCGACGTTCTATCCACTGAGCCAAACCGGTTCGGCTCTGCCCCTTTTTCTGATTTTATTCTGGGATTCCCATTTATGTATATATTGATACACTGGATGGTGTGCTACAGGTCTGAGCTTCTGTTGTTTTTTCTTCATTATTTTTCTGTTTTTCAGAGTAGATAATCTCTATTGTCCTACCTTCAAGTTCACAGATTCTTTCTCCTACCACCTCAAATATGTGGTCATAGCCCTAGCTGGTTTGGCTCAGTGGATAGAGTGTTGTCCTACGGAATAAATGGTCTCAGATTCGAGTCTAGTCAAGAGCACATGACCAGATTGCAGGCTTGATCCCCAGTAAAGGGCATGCAGGAGGCAGTCGATCAATGATTCTCTCTCACCATTGATGTTTCTATCTCTCTCTCCCTCTCCCTTCCTCTCTGAAATCAATTTTATAAATATATATATATATATATATATATATAGAGAGAGAGAGAGAGAGAGAGAGAGAGAGAGAAAGAGAGAGAGAGAGAGAGAGAGAGTCTATTAACCTGTTTTTTATAAAAAATGTGGTCATCCTCTCTAGTGATTTTTAAAATTGTTGTTGTACTTTCCAACTCCAGAATTTCTATGTGGTTATTTTTTTATATTATCTACCTCATTATTAATACTCTCTATTTGATGAGTCATTGTCATCATACTTCTCTTTAATACTTCAGACATGCCCTAGCTGGTTTGGCTCAGTGAATAGAGCATTGGCTTGTGGACTGAAGGATCCCAGGTTCGATTCCAGTCAAAGGCACATGCCCAGGTTGCAGGCTCTATCCCCAATAGGGGGCATGCAGGAGGCAGCTGATCAATTATTCTCTCTCGTTGATGTTTCTCTCTCTCTCTTTTCTTCTCCCTTCCTCTCTGAAATCAATAAAAATATATTAAAAAATAAAACTTCAGACACGGTTTCCTTTAGCTCTGTGAACATATTTACAGTAGCTGGTTTAAAAGACAAAGGCTTCAAAGAATGAATAACTGAAAAAACATGTGGATATATAAAGAAATAAATGAAAAAAACATGAATGCATGCATGAATGAATAAACAGATGAAGGAATGAAAAAGTGAATGGTTAAGCATACGAATAGCAAACAGATGAGTGACACTCCCTTTGTCCTTGACCACCTCCAGGAATTCAGCTGGAGGGGAAGGAAGAGGAACCAGAAGAAGAGGTCACCCTGGGCAGCCGCCTGATGAGCCTGTTGGAGAAAGTGCGGCTGGTGAAGAAGAAGGAAGAGAAACCTGAGGAGGAGCTGCCTGATGAAGAGAGCAAACCCCGTGAGAACTGGCCATTAGGGAGGGGGCTGAGGTGGGGCAGGCAGCCCTGTGCTTGGGGAACCTCTGGGTTCAAGACAGCTTATGAGAAGTAGCGCAAGGGAAGGGTAAATGGATATTAGAGAGGAGGAATGGAGAGCGAGGTGAAAGGGCAAGCATGTTGGAGTGGGGCTGCATGTGGACGTGTAGACCTCCAAATGTTGGGGCTGCACAGCATGTATTGGACCAGCGTGGTATATGGCCCTCCCAGAGAAGAGACTCACATCCATACAAGGCAACTCCTGCTCCACCATGGCTTCCATGTCCTTGTGGCTTTTCTTTGTTTGTTTTTTTCTTCCTTTTTTTTTTTTTTTTTTTTTTTTGGTGAAATGATTACCATGCTGAGGGATTAGAAAAGCAGTTATGATAAATGTTGGGCCAATGGCTCATTAAGTAAAATATGTATTAACCCCATCTCACAAAGGCAGAATCATTGATGTTTTATAGGGTTTATTCTACAACATTTAGGAAACTATTATTGACCAGCTCTGGGCCAGGCAATGTTGGCAGGGCTGGGGAATATATTAGGGGGAAGAGTCAAAGTTCCCAACCTCAAGGAATTTAGAATATTATGACAGATACATATATATGCCATAAAGTCAGGTGGCCATGGGTGTTAAGAAGAATAACAAAGTTGAGTGAAAGAAGCGAGAGGGACTAAGATGGAGGTATTGAATTGGGGGAATGAGGTGTGCAAAGGTCTGGGGAAGATTAATTGGTACAGAGAGAGCAGCCAGTGCAAAGGGCCTGAGGCAGAGACATGCTTGGTATGTTTAGAGGCCAAATGTGGCTTGTGCAAAATGAGTAGCGGGAGGGGGCAGGAGATGAGGTCAGAAGAGAAGGGCCAGAGTATGGAAGGAAGGTAAGATTAACACATCACAGGTCATGAATTGACACCATCATTTAATGCCAGTGCCTGGAGGTTTGTTTGTTTGTTTGTTTGTTTGTTTGTTTTTTAACACAGGAGACATATGTCTTCTTTCCCAGAAATGATGGGAAGAAAACAGGTTGGGAGAGAAAAAGGGACAGAGGGATAAATGGATGCTGGCTCTAGGAGAGGCGAGGCCTAGGGAGATCCCCAGGGAAAATAAAGGAGTTGTTTTGACATTATTTTCAAATAATACTGAAATGTTCCCAGTTTTTCTTTGTGCCTATTGACTCTTGTGATGACAAGCTGGCAATATTTTTATAGAACACACAGAATTGAGGCTTGGGCTTTCAGAGGTGCATAGTGAAAAGCTCATAATAGTGCTCTAGCGTTCTCTAGGGATTTAATTTTTTTTCCTTTTGAAATTTGTAGAAGGTCCTTCTGGAAGGGATATTGGGGTGAAGAGAACAGAGAGAGTCTTATAGCAATAGAAAAAAATCTGCCAGAATCCAGGCACTCCTGCCTCGTGGGGCAGGCAGCTAGTAACTAGGAAGCCACTGGAAAGAGGGACCCCTTTTACATTGTTTGGGCTCAAAGCCCTGGTCAGGCAATGTGTACTGACCCTGTGTCTCCTTCCCAGAGTCGTTGCAGGAGCTGGTGTCTCACACAGTGGTACGTTGGGCCCAAGAGGACTTCGTGCAGAGCCCCGAGCTGGTCCGGGCCATGTTCAGCCTCTTGCACCGTCAGTATGATGGACTTGGGGAGCTGCTGCGTGCCCTGCCTCGGGCATACACCATCTCGCCATCCTCCATGGTGGATACCATGAGCCTGCTGGAATGCCTCGGCCAGATCCGCTCGCTGCTCATTGTGCAGATGGGTCCCCAAGAGGAGAATCTCATGATCCAGAGCATCGGGTAAGGCACTGTCCCGTCCTTGACTTTGCTAAGGGAAGGGAGGGGAACTTGTCCCCTGGGCCACATCCTCTGGATACGATAATGTCTCCTTCCTCCATCTCTGCCCTATCCTCAGGGTGATACATTCTTCTGGCAACTAGCCCATCTCCCTAGATAATGTCCCTTCCCCTTACTGCTCCACCTACCCCTGGGATAACAGCTTCTACTCACCTGTGACTGACTCTTGGCACAAAGGCCACCCTGATGGAGCTTCAAATGGGGAAGAGGCATGCCCACCTTGTAGAGTCCCTGTGCAGCTTCAGTGAGCTCTCGTTTGTATCAGTAACAATGATAATAATAATAGAATTGAGCACTCAATGTCAAGTGTCCCATTCACTCAGCAAATATTTATTGAGCACCTACTGTGTGCGAGGCCATTTCTAGGCATTTGAGGATACAATGGGTGTGACAAAGGCCTCCTTCCTAGGGGAGCCCACTGGCGATGACTACCCCAAGAGTCTGGGGGCTCTCTCTAGACTTGGGCCCCACCTAAGAACTACATTTGTCCACAGGAACATCATGAACAACAAAGTTTTCTATCAACACCCCAATCTGATGAGGGCACTGGGCATGCATGAAACAGTAATGGAGGTCATGGTGAATGTCCTTGGGGGTGGCGAATCCAAGGTAAGGGTCCTACATGGGCTGGGGAGCTCAGGGTCAGGAGCCACGGGAGGCAGGCACTGACCACTGGCCCACCCTACCCACCCCAGGAGATCCGCTTCCCCAAAATGGTGACAAGTTGCTGCCGCTTCCTCTGTTACTTCTGCCGCATTAGCAGGCAGAACCAGCGCTCCATGTTTGACCACCTGAGCTACCTGCTGGAGAACAGTGGCATTGGTCTGGGTGAGAACCCCCAGAATCGGTGATGCCTCCCAGAGCCCACTCCTGGCAGTCCATACAGGCCCCCCTCACTCTCCAATGGCTCACTCATTCATTCAGTAAAAACTGACTCTCAGTTTTTACTGTGATGAGCAGTGCTGGGAACACCCAGACAGCCCTGGGCCTGGCCCTCATGGGACTCATAGCGCATCAGGAAAGACAGACCCATCCCAGACAGCAACAGCCCAGAGTAGTCAGACTTTGGATGGGGAAGCACAGGACAGAAGAGGCACCCAACTCAGGCTGGAAAGGGGTGGTCACTGAGGGCTTCCCAGGGGAGGTAAGATAGGCAGGAGACAGGTGGCTAAGCACCTCCAAAACGCATTCTCACAACCTCTCACCCCCACAGGCATGCAGGGCTCCACACCCCTGGACGTGGCAGCTGCCTCTGTCATTGACAACAATGAGCTGGCCTTGGCATTGCAGGAGCAGGACTTGGAGAAGGTGTGAAGGGAGGAGGCCTGGACCCTGGGGCACCTGCTGATTCAGGACCTATTATGAGGGCCCATTTTGGATGGTCCAGGATTAAATCAAAAGGGAAATAATTTTCAAGAAAATAACAGGATCCCAGTCACTCATTCGTGGAGCTGAGGGCAAATCCACTCTCTACCCTTCCCAGCTGTGTGGCCTTGACACATTTCTTGGCCCTCTGTGCCCCTGCTTCTGAGTGTAGCACTGAAGTGTTCTGAGTTCAGAAATTTAGATTTAACTCTCCCCACTCCCTTGCTGCATGGCCTTGGACAAATGCCTACATTCTCCAAGCCTCTGTCTCCTCATCTGCAGAGTGAATATAATTAAAATGTTATAGAGGTGATCAGAGGATTAAGTAAGTTAACCTGTGAAAGCATTTACAAAACAGTAAATACTCAATAACAGTTATCCACTATTATATTATTTAACAAATGTTTATTGAGCACCTACTATGTGCAGGGAAGTAGGGGTATGACAGTGATTGAGACAGAAATCCTTGTCTTTGTTCTAGTTGGGAGGATGAATAATAAACAAGATGAATAAACAAAAGACATGGTATATTAGCTAGTGATGAGTGTCAAAGAGAGAAAAAAGTAAGCAAGAGAGAAAAATATCAAGTGTCAGAAGGGTGTCCAAGTTTAAACAAGAGTGATCAGAGAAAGCCTCCCTGAGATAGTGACATTCAGGTAAAACTCTGAAGCAGGCAAGGAGCCATGTATACATCTGGGGAAAGAGCATTCCAGCAGTAGTGAACCTCATGGTTTTGAAGAACAGTGTGGTGGTTGGAGCAGGAATGAGGGGTGATTGGTGAGAGGTGAGGTTAGGAGATACTGCGAGGAGGTTGTGTGGAGGGTCTTGTGGGCCACAATGAGGGTTCTGGCTTTTACCCTGTGTAATGCACTACCAGAGCATTCTGAGCAGGAGAGGGACGTAACTTGATTCAGGTGCTTGCAGGGTCTCTCTGACTGAGTGTAGGGGACAGACTTGGGGGTAGCAGGGAGCCCTGGGTGGAGGCCCCACTGATGGCAGGTGGGAATTTAGGACAGAGGATGAGACCTATTGTTTGCAGAGGGTTCCAGAGATAATGGGAGTACAGAGTACCAGGGATTAGGAGGGACCTGAACCTTAGGGAGGACGGTAGTGTGGGTCTGGCCTCTGGCTGAGCCCTTCTCTGCCCCCAGGTAGTGTCCTACCTGGCTGGCTGTGGCCTTCAGAGTTGCCCCATGCTCCTGGCCAAAGGGTACCCAGACATCGGCTGGAACCCCTGCGGCGGTGAGCGCTACCTGGACTTCCTCCGTTTTGCTGTCTTCGTCAATGGTGAGGCAGGTGGTGGTGGTGGTGGTGGTGGTGGTGGTGGTGGTGGTGGTGGAGATTGGGGTCACTGGCCAAAGTCTCCCTCAGGTGTGGCTTACATCTTGAGGTACAGGCCTGACATGGGCAGGAGACAGGGTCTGGGCATGAACTCTTGAAGTGCAGGGTACAAGGCTACCTGGGGAGGGACCCTGGGCTCACAAGGCCTCCTGACCCCACCCGAGCCACCAGGTGAGAGTGTGGAGGAGAACGCTAATGTAGTGGTGCGGCTGCTCATCCGAAAGCCCGAGTGCTTTGGACCAGCCCTGCGGGGCGAGGGTGGCTCGGGACTGCTGGCTGCCATCGAAGAGGCCATCCGCATCTCTGAGGATCCTGCGAGAGACGGCCCTGGTGTCCGCAGAGACCGAAGGCGTGAGCAGTGAGTTTCCCGCCCCCTTCCTCAACAGAACAACCTGCCCTCCTGTGCTCCTTGCTGCCTCCCCAACGCCACCTTCCTTCTCCCGCAGCTTTGGGGAGGAGCCCCCTGAAGAAAACCGGGTGCACCTGGGACACGCCATCATGTCCTTCTATGCTGCCTTGATTGATCTTCTTGGACGCTGTGCACCAGAGATGCATGTGAGAACCAAAGACCGAGGGGTGTGCATGGCCTTAAACCTCTTCATTCAGGCATTCAACATTGGTCCTGAGTTAGGCAATGCTGAGGGCACACCAGTGACCAAGATAGCCCCAGATCTCACTCTCCCAGAGCTCCCTCTCCAGTGGGGGGAGACCAAGTAGTGAGAACATGGGGTAGTCAAGGCTGAAGTGGAGACACACAGGCTGGGGTCACGGCTATGTCTCCCTGACCCCTGAGTTGTCCCCACACAAAGGATTTCTGCTGCAGTGCATTAGGAAAGGATAGAGTGGGGTAATGGCCAAATGGGTCATGGGCTTCCCAATGATATGCTCCCCTCCCCCCTCCAGCTAATCCAAGCCGGCAAGGGTGAGGCCCTGCGGATCCGTGCCATCCTGCGCTCCCTTGTGCCCCTCGATGACCTCGTGGGCATCATCAGCCTCCCACTGCAGATTCCCACCTTGAGCAAAGGTGTGAGGGGGCGAGACTCAGCAAGGGAGTAATGCTGGGGAGGGTGGGTCTGAAGGGCATCTCTGACCCTCTTTATCCTTGACCACAGATGGGGCTCTGGTACAGCCAAAGATGTCTGCATCCTTTGTGCCGGACCACAAGGCATCCATGGTGCTCTTCCTGGATCGTGTGTATGGCATTGAGAACCAGGATTTCTTGCTACATGTGCTGGATGTGGGGTTCTTGCCCGATATGAGGGCAGCTGCCTCACTGGACACGGTGAGCAGCCTGGCCAACCTCCCTACTTCCAGGGTGGGAATAGTGTGTTCTAAAATTGTGTAGCTATCCTGACCCTCCCTCCCCACCATCAAGATAGAAGACAAAACCAAGAAAAACTGAATTCTCAGAAAGGGACAGGATGGAAATCTCCAACACCTCGGGTTATCCTATCTAATAAAAGAGTAATATGCAGATTGACTGTCACTCCAACACACAAGATGGCTGCCCCCATGTGGACACAAGATGGCCACCACAAGATGGCCAGCAAGGGAGGGCATTTGGGAGAGATCAGGTCTGCAAGGGAGGACAGTTGTGGGCAATCAGGCCAGCAGGGGAGGGCATTTGGGAGAGACCAGGCCTACAAGGGAGGGCATTTGAGGGCAATCAAGCTTGCAGAGGAGGGCAGTTAGGGGTGACCAGGCCGGCAGAGGAAGGGAGTTGGGGGTGACTGGGCCTGCAGGAAGGGCTGTTGAAGGGGGACCTAGGCCTGCAGGTGAGAGCAGTTGGGGGGGACTAGGCCTGCAGGGGAGGGCAGTTAGAGGCAAACAGGCTGGTAGGGTAGCAGTTAGGCATCAATCAGGTTGGCAGGGGAGTGGTTAGGGGATGATCAGGCTGGCTGACAGAAGCGGTTAGGGGCAATCAGGAAGGCAGGCAGGGAGCAATTGGGAGCCAGCAGTCCTGGATTGTAAGAGGGATGTCTGACTGCCCGTTTAGGCCCGATCTTAAACGGGCAGTCGGGCATACCTCAAGGAGTCCCAGATTGGAGAGGGTGCAGGCTGGGCTGAGGGACACCCCCCCACACACAAGTATGAATTTCGTGCACTGGGCCTCCAGTAAGAAATAATCATTCTCAGAGATGGTTCAGCACCACGGAGACACAAAGACCTGTGCACAACAACAGTATTAATAGCAGAGGACAAGGTCAAGTATGAGGACTGAGAACTCATCGCTGGTTTGACCAGATGGAGGTTACTGGTGTCCTTGACAGTTTGAACAAGGTGATGGGGCAAAAGCCTTACTGGAGAGAGTTTAAGCAGCTTGGGAGGTGAGGTATGGGGAACAATGAGTGTGGACAGTCTTTACGCAAGTTGATTACAAAGAAGGAAGAGAAATGGTGATGTGCTGGAGTGGTGACCTTGGTAAAAAAAAAAAGGAGGGGGGCTCTTCTTAAGATGGGAGAAATCATTCAGCTGTTAATTGGGAAGAGGAACCTAGGCACTTGAATCTATAACCATCAGCTTGTCAGAAATACTGGGGCAAAGGAGCAAGTTAACTGACACCACCAGGAAGCAACCAGCCAAAGCGAAAATGGAGAAAATTCCACTGGACTAATGACCTAGTTACTTCAGCAAATAAACAGCTTTAAAGAGGTGGGGAGGAAAGAAACCACTGCAGATGAAAAGACCTGAGACCTGTCAGCTAAACGTAGTATGTTGACCTTCCTGGGGCCTGATCCAAACAATCTCAGCTAAATGCAAAGCAACTTTTGAGACAATTAGAAAAAGCTGATCATGAATATGAAGACACTAGAGGCCTGGTGCATGAAAATCATGCACTAGGGGGTCCTTCTACATGGCCTGCGCTCTCTCACAGTCCAGGACCCCTTTGGGGGATGTCCACCTGCTGGCTTAGGCCCACTCCCTGGGGGACTGGGCATAAGTTGGCAATCAGACATCCCTCTGGCAGCCCAGGAGCCCTGGTTGGAGCAGGCCTAAGAAGTTAGTTGGACTTCCTTAGTGCTGCAAGGAGGTAAGAGAGGTTCCTGCCACCACCACTGCACTCAAGCTTTCAGCCGGATTTGTGGCTGAATGGAGCTTCCCTTGTGGGAGCGCACTGACCACCAGGGGACAGCTCCTGCATTGAGCGTGTGCCCCCTGTTGGTCAGTGTGGGTCATAGTGACCAGTAGTTCCACATGAGGATCAATTTGCATTCTACCCTTTTATATAAGGAAAATTGTTAATTCTGTGAGGTGTGATAATGGTAGCATAGAATGTTAAATAGAACTTCTTGTCTGAATGGAGATACATATTTAAGTGTTTTGGAATAAAATGGTATGGGCTGGGTGTTGCATGAAAATATCACAGGAAAATAGTTGGAGTTAGAGGAAATAAACATGCCGAAGGTGGAAACTGCAGAACAGACTAATCTGGGTAATGAAGATTCATTAATTGGCTTCTGCCAATTTTGTAAGAGTAGAGACTAGGAGGAGCAGGTTTGGAGGAAAGATCAGAAGCCTAGTCATTTGCTCAGAGTTGTCCGGCGGGAGTGCCAGGGTAACCCCAGGAGCCAGAGGACTGAAGTCCCCACTCTGCGCCCCAGGCCACGTTCAGCACTACAGAGATGGCGCTGGCGCTGAACAGATACCTGTGCCTGGCGGTGCTGCCGCTTATCACCAAGTGTGCGCCACTCTTTGCGGGAACTGAGCACCGCGCCATCATGGTGGACTCCATGCTGCACACCGTGTACCGCCTGTCCCGCGGCCGCTCCCTCACCAAAGCGCAGCGCGACGTCATCGAGGATTGCCTCATGGCGCTCTGCAAGTAGGCGGGCCCGGGGCGGGGCGGGGGTGGGGGCGGGGGGGGTGGGCTTCCAGGTGAGAGCCCACCGCCCGCTGAATGTCCTCCCAGGTACATCCGCCCGTCCATGCTGCAGCACCTGCTGCGGCGCCTGGTGTTCGACGTGCCCATACTTAATGAGTTCGCCAAGATGCCGCTCAAGGTGAGGGCAGCCGCTCTTTAGCTCCCGCACTTCCATGCCCCGCCCACCGCTTGCTCTGCACTCGGACTCGGGCTCATTTGTATTAGCACCCCCAGGCCAGCTAAACTGCAAATATGAAGCCATTCTTTAGCATTTTCCTTTGCATACTGGGGTTCCCAGAATATTCACTTTGTGTCATTGTTGCCTCTAACACTCTCTAATTAAAGTTTAATTTCCCTAACATTGAGCCCACCCGCACATAAATTAACATATATTTGCATGGGGCACACCACTTTTCCTAATGAGCATGCTTATTCTTATGCCCAGACCATCAGGCTTCTATTATTTAAATGAGTACAATTATTTTAATAAACAGTTCCACAGCTGCTTTGAATCTTTGCACACTCTTTCCCATTATTTCTGTGCTAGTTTTTTTAAAAAAACATTTTTATTGATTTTAGAGAGGAAGGAAGAGGGAGAAAGAGACAGAAACATCAATGATGAGAGAGAATCATTGATTGGCTGCCTCCTGCATGCCCCCCACTGGGGATGGAGGCTGCAACCTGGGCATGTGCCCTGACCGGGAATCAAACCATGACCTGGTTCATAGGTCGATGCTCAACCACTGAGCCATTTGGCCGGCCTCCACGCTAGTTTACATAAGGAGATATCTCCAACTCAGATATCTTGAATATTTTGCATAATACATTTAAATTAGCCCCTATTTTATGTTTGCATATTAAATGTGGAGGCCCTCTTCCCAATTACCATACAAATTGCATTTGTATGGAGTGCTGCTAATGTTTCTATTCCACATGATAGTTTACATAAGAGCAAACCACTGCATCCATCTGTCCATTTACTCATAATGCTACTCATGGATGATTTGTCTAAAACAATACCAGACAAATCCAGCTCTGCTTTAATGCCCACCCTGACTCAAAATTAGAAGCTAAATTTGTATACTATCCTGTCCAGGACCACTCCCCAATACGTATACCATTCCCCTCATTAGCACCATTTACATAACCCACACCTCCTTCAATATGTAAAAGCACTGGCAGCCCGGGGCCTCCCAGGACTTCATTTGCCTGCCAACTGCTTCTGCCCCCTCATTTGCTTGTGTCTTCCTTGCTCCCATCCAGCTCCTTACCAACCACTATGAGCGCTGTTGGAAGTACTACTGCCTGCCCACAGGCTGGGCCAACTTTGGCATCACTTCAGAGGAAGAGCTGCACCTCACAAGGAAACTCTTCTGGGGCATCTTTGATTCACTGGCACACAAGGTCTGGGCACCTGGGGACCCTGAACAGAACCTGTTTGGAGGGAGTGGAGTCCAAAGTTGAGATTCAGGATGAAATCTCCAAATGTAGGGTTCAGGGAGGGAGGTTCTTTGGATCCAAGAGAATCCATGAATTGGACCTCTGGTTTGGGTGTGATGGAAGATGGGATGGACCTCTCATTTAGGGACTTGGAGAGGGTTACATAGGATGGCTTGAAGGTCCAGATGGGACTGAGGCTTGGATTTTAGGAAGAGGGACCATAATTCATTTTTGTGGCCTCAGGGAGGAGGTTTACTGATGGCAGGGATAAGTTTGAGGTCCTTGGGCTCCAGGAACTGCAGGCTCAGGCAGGCCTGCAGTGACACCCTTGTCCTTGGCATCCCTAGAAGTATGACCAAGAGCTGTATCGCATAGCGATGCCTTGTCTGTGTGCCATCGCAGGGGCCCTGCCCCCTGACTACGTGGACGCCTCATACTCATCCAAGGCTGAGAAAAAGGCCACGGTGGATGCTGAAGGCAACTTTGATCCTCGACCTGTGGAGACCCTCAAGTGAGGCCCAGTGGAAGGAGAGGGTGGGGCTTGGGGCAAAGAGAAGTAGGATATGACTGTCAGAGGTGGGAGGAAGGGCCAGCCCCAACATCTGCTGACCCTGTCCTCTCTAACAGTGTGATCATCCCAGAGAAGCTGGACTCCTTCATTAACAAGTTCGCGGAATACACACATGAGAAGTGGGCCTTCGACAAGGTTGGCATCGGGGTCCTCCTCTTCCCAGGAACTCCTACCCCTGCCTCAAAACACGAGCCTTTCTGACCCTTCACCCTTCCTGAGACTCTCAATCTCCTCTGAAGCCCTCAGTCCCTCCAGGGTTTTCTCTCTGAGTCCCCCAAGCTGCTGTCTACCCCTCATCTTGCCCTTACCCTCAGCTGTGTGGTAACACTGCCTCCACCCATTCCTTTTCACCTCCAGATCCAGAATAACTGGTCCTATGGGGAGAACGTAGATGAGGAGCTGAAGACCCACCCCATGCTGAGACCATATAAGACCTTTTCAGAGAAGGTGACCAAGCCCTGGGGCTCAAAGTCGGGGGTCCAAAATGAAACCTCTAAGTTTGGAGGTTCAGGGAGGAGTGAGTCTGCTTCAGAGGCTTGGATCTAGCTGGATCCCTCTCCATGGACTGTGCCTTTCCTTGAATTTGGCTGCCTCCCCTAAACCCAGGACTCCTAGTGTTCCTTCTCGCAGAGTAGGAGAGACTGGGTTTGATTCCTTGACCACTCTTAACTTCTCTGAGTCTCCTGTGTAAGATGGAACAATGTGAGTGTGTTTGGAAAGCTCTGTTACAGAGCAGGGAAGAGACCTAGGTTCAAATTCAACTGGACCACTTCCTAGACATGTGCTGGGGGCTTTCTCCTTCTTGGGACACTGGAAACCAGGGAAGCTAAGCCAGGGCCTCTTACCACCACTTTCCTCTCATCCTATTCCACCAACTCCATTTTTTCCTGTCAACCCCAGGACAAAGAGATTTATCGCTGGCCCATCAAGGAGTCCTTGAAGGCCATGATTGCCTGGGAATGGACCATAGAGAAAGCAAGGGAGGGTGAAGAGGAGAAGACAGAGAAGAAAAAAACAAGGAAGATCTCCCAAAGTGCTCAGGTGGAGGCTGGACCGGGGTGGAGGGCCGGGCATTGAGGGGGTGGTGAGTGACTAGAATAAGGGGCAGAGCCAAGAGAGGTGGGGCCAGGCAGGAGATGGAATAGGAGAAGGAGGAAAGCCTGCAATGAGGTGCAGGAGAAGACTCAGGAAAGGAGACAGCAAAGTAGAAAGGAGGGGATGCCTTAGAGACAGGGCCTTAAAGAGAGGGTGCAGAACAGGGGTCTAGGACAGGTGAGGGGGTGTAGAGTGGGTCAGGGCATTGGTTTCCCACTAACCCACCAAGCTTGTCCTCCCAGACCTATGATCCGAGAGAAGGCTACAACCCCCAACCACCCGACCTCAGCGGAGTTACCCTGTCTCGGGAGCTGCAGGTGAGACCCCTCATCTTTTCTTTTGGGGTGTGGAGGTGTCTGCTTGGGTGGGGGAGTTCATCCTCTGAATCTGGGCCTTGACTCTCCGCATCCACACCCAGGCTATGGCAGAACAACTGGCAGAAAATTACCATAATACGTGGGGGCGGAAGAAGAAGCAGGAACTGGAGGCCAAGGGTGAGGAGACCCATCCACCTCTGAATAGATCCTCCTTCTCCACAGTCCCCTGTCATAGGCTCTGGATCATAAGGGCCTGTGTTAGAACTGTGTGACTTTCATCTTCCGCAATTGCTTTCATTCCCTTGAACCTTGTTTCTGTGTTTGTACAGTGGGGATAATAGCATTTACTACCTTAGGGTTGTGGTGAGGGTGTGAAGAACATCCAAAAGCAATGATTTGGTTATTTTTATCTCTGTCTTTATTACTATCCTATATAATAAAAGCCTAATATGGAAAAATTGACCAAACTACTGGTCACTATGATGTGCACTGACCAACAGGGGGCAGAGGCTCAATGCAGGAGCTGCCACCAGCCTGCAAGCCCCAGGCCAACCAAGGCAGATGCCAGCAGGGCCACTCAATCGCCCTACAGATTGGCCCTGATCGATGGCCAGGCCTAGGGACCCTATCCATGCATGAATTTCAAACATCTGGCCTCTAGTAATCATATAAGCCTTCAACTGCAGGAACCACTTCAATGAGAGTGGCCTGGGTCCCTTCCAGCCCCATGATTTCTGGTCTTTGCCATGCCAGGTGGTGGGACCCACCCTCTGCTGGTCCCCTACGACACACTCACTGCCAAGGAGAAGGCACGAGATCGAGAGAAGGCCCAGGAGCTGCTGAAGTTCCTGCAGATGAATGGCTATGCAGTCACCAGGTACGTGGGTTGGGAGCCAGAACTGAGAACAGTGGGGAAGAGAGGCAGAACCCACAGGGCAGCAGCTGGGAGAACAGGCCAGTGTAGGGGCAACAGGGCCAAAGAAGGGAGGAGGCTAAGAGGGCGGGGTTTGGAGATGAGAGGCAGGACCTGAGAGGGGAAGAAGCTAAGAAGGAGAAGGTGGAGCCTGACAAATGGGATGGAGCCAGAGGGGGGGTGGTGTTAATAGGTTGGGACTTTGGATAAGAAGCGGCTCTAGTCCCGGAAGAAGCTGAAAACTCCATGGACCTTGGGTGAGGCCTGAAGGAGCAGAGTCGGAGCTGGAGAAGGATGGGAAACAGGGTATTCTGAGTCTAAGCTGATTCTTTCCTCCACCCATCCATGCAGAGGCCTTAAGGACATGGAGCTGGATACATCTTCCATTGAGAAACGGTTCGCCTTTGGCTTCCTGCAGCAGTTGCTCCGCTGGATGGACATTTCCCAGGAGTTTATCGCCCACCTGGGTGCGAAGAAGTCCCTCCCTGATGCCCGCCCTACCTGAGAGTCAGATCACGCATGTCTCCTTTCTCCTTCATATAATTACTGCGCCAGACAGTGTTCTAGGGGCTGAGCAAGACAGACAAAGATCCCTGTCCTGGATTCAGACAATTAATGTCAGAAATAACTAATTCACTTCGTGTTTTAGAAGGTGATTGATGTTATGGGGGAAAGACTGCAATAGAGCCAGCTAAGGTGTGTGCAAAGGGGAATAGTCCTGAAGACCTTGAAGGAACTGGAGAGGGGGCCGTGTGGATGGACATCTGGGAGAGTATTCGAGGCAGGGAAACAGCCAGTGCAAAGACTCTGGGAGGTCCCTGCTACGAATATTAGGCCTGTTTGGCCGTGGCAGAATGACTGAGGGGGAGAGTGAGAGGAAATGGGGTCAGAGACGTGACAGGGGCAACTCATGGAGTGATTTGTTAAATGTATGTAGAACTCACATTTATTTCAAAGTTTAATATTGGAAGTGTTTGGGGTCTTTATTCAGAAGTTTGGTGATGAGAAATATGCCATAGGAACTAAACTCTTGTTTATGTCCATCAGCCTGTGGTCAAATTGGTTCCTTAGACATTGTTTTGTTTAAAGTTGCAGTTTCCAAGAACCTAAGGAGGACGTTAAGTTAGAACATACTGTACACAGACCTCCAACGTGGGAGGAGATGGCACAGGATGTTTCTCACAGTGGCAAGAAATAGCAAGTCTGTAATTGGAGTCGCCATTATTATTTTAATAATATTAATTATCATTGTCACCATTATTATTGCATTTGAAATTGATTTCCATTTTAAAATGAACAATATTGACCTCTTGTTTCATTTATTTCAAATTTACTCAGTGTCAGTATTGGTGTTCAAGAAGAAAAGGGTTTGTGATAGGAGAGGAGGGAGATGTCCCATGACCCTGCCCATTCTCAGCCTCAAGAAGGGTTTGGTAAAGGAGTTAGGGCAGCAGATGAAAGGTAGGAGAGAGTTTTATTTCAGAGCCAACAAGGTGACTTCATGTGAAGAATTTATCTCCCATCCTCTCCTAACTCTGCCCCATCAGAACACCCTGATTTGCTAGCCTTGAATCCACCATGACCCCTTTTTGTCCCCCCTTTCCCCCCCCCAGAGGCTGTGGTCAGCAGTGGAAGAGTAGAAAAGTCCCCGCACGAACAGGAGATTAAGTTTTTTGCAAAGGTGAGAGGTGGGCTCAGAAGCTGGAGGAAGCTGGGAACTTTTCCTACCCTTCACTCAGTCACACTCATCTCTTCCCCGCCCACCCCACTCTTCAGATCCTGCTCCCTTTGATCAACCAGTACTTCACCAACCACTGCCTGTATTTCTTGTCCACACCTGCAAAAGTGCTGGGCAGTGGTGGCCATGCCTCCAATAAGGAGAAGGAAATGATCACCAGGTGGGCTACCCTGTGACCTCTGACCCAGTCCCATGACCTCACAGCATTGTAATCCTGGACCTTATACTCCTACCTTCGGGGCTCTGTCCTGGGGGCCGGGCACTGTCTACCTCTACCTGCAGAGGCAATTAAAGGGCAGAGTGACCAAATATCCTGTTGTGCCTGAGACTGAGGTGTTTCCAAGGACATGGGACTTTCAGGCAAACTGGGATGAATTTATTGTCCTGTGAGAAAGGCTGACCAATCTCCCCACTCCACCCCAACATGCCAGTTATTGCCAGTTCCTTTCAAGCTTACTCATTTCTGTCCCTCCCTACTCCTCCTGTCTTCTTTTTCTCCCCTATCATCCTATCTCCCCTGGCTCTGTCTTCTGTCCCTCTCTCCCTATGCCTGCCTCCTCTAACTGTGTCATCGCTGCCCCTGTCCTTTGGAGTCTTTGCACCCTGTTTCCCCTGTCCTTCTTTCTCTATCATTAGCCTCTTCTGCAAGCTTGCTGCTCTAGTTCGTCACCGAGTCTCTCTCTTCGGTAAGTAACTTTGCTCCCTAAGCCCTTCTTCTTAATCTTCCCTCTCTTCCTCTCATTACCAAACCCACCCTGAAGAATATGGCCCAGGTGCATGCCTTAATTTGAACAACCTTTACTGTATTCTTCCCCTGAACCCAACATGGACTAGGTAGACCTGGTGGCAGTGACTGGGACAATCTTGGGCCCTGCTCTCATGGAGCTCACAGGCCAGGACAGGGAAAACAGGCTCATCACCAGAGAGTGAAGGCCTAAGGGGTCAAGGCCTGGGTGGGAGAGGGTCAAGGCCTGTATGGGAAGAACAGCAGCCAATGGGAGTCTGGGGATACAGAGAGATCATTTGGGGTGGATGTAAATGGAAGTACTATACTGTAGTCCTTCCTTCATCCAAGCTCGTCTTCATCCCTCAGGGACGGATGCCCCAGCTGTTGTCAACTGTCTTCACATCCTGGCACGCTCTCTGGATGCCAGGTAGGGCTACAGGTCATGGTGTCCATTCCTAGATTACCTTAAATCTAAACTCTCATACTCTAGAACTGGGGTGCCCCCACTTCCCTCCTAGGACGGTGATGAAGTCAGGCCCTGAGATCGTGAAGGCTGGCCTCCGTTCCTTCTTTGAGAGTGCCTCAGAGGACATCGAGAAGATGGTAGAGAACCTGAGGCTAGGCAAGGTGTCACAGGCCCGAACACAGGTGAAGGGTGTGGGCCAGAACCTCACCTACACCACCGTGGCCCTGCTGCCTGTCCTCACCACCCTCTTCCAGCACATCGCCCAGCACCAGTTTGGAGATGATGTCATCCGTAAGGACTCCTGACCCTAAGGGCGGAGGAAGGGGGCAATTCAGCCAACGTCACCCAGCCCTGTGTGCCCAATAGAAAGATCAGGTGTTTAAATGTGTATTTATTGAGTGGATTTATTGCCACAAGCAAAGTGTGCATTCTGTAAATTAGTAGGAAACAGAATGAATTAATTAGGATGACTTCAGCTGCTCTATCAAGAGCCTAAATTGCATAGCTTAAGCAAGACGGAATTATATTTTTGTCCTGTGTAACAGTCTATTGTAAGTGGACCATAATGTCAGGATCCCAGGTTCCCTTCATGTTGTTGCTCTGCTGTCTCTGAAATGTTATTGCCTTTATCCTCATGGTCCAAGATAGCACACCATTACACCCTTATTCTAGCCATTAGGAGAGGAGAAAAAGCACCTCAATTATTTTAAAGGAACAACCTACAAGTGTTCTGCATCACTCCTGCTTACATCAGTTCCATCGGCCAGAACTTAGCATGTGGCCCATGTTTCTGCAAAGGAGGCTGAGAAAGTAGCCTTTATTCTGGGAAGTCATGTGTAGAGCTAAATACTGGAGGTCTAGAAAGAAGAGAAGTACAGAAAGTAGGTAAGAGCAGGTGCTGGGAGTTAATTAGCAGTGTCTGCCATGTTTATTCTATCAAGGGGTTCGATCCCCAGCAGTGGAGAGCCAATCAATCAGTGTTGATGTTTCTCTCTCATCAATGTTTCTATCTCCCTCTCCATTCTTGTATCTCTAAAATCAATAAAACATTTTTTAAAAACTCTAGTAAAAAACTCTAGCTTGGATGGGGATTTCCATTTTTACTTGGAAATTTTAATAATATACAGAAAAGTCAACAGAATAGAATTGTGAAGAACTTGCCCCATTTGCTTTACCTTTCACTTTATGGGTGAAAGCATCTGCAGACTTTCCTGAGCTTTTGAATGTGAGTTGCACACATAGTGACATCCCACCCCTGAGCATTCAGCTTGTATCTCCTAAGCAAGACCTTCTCTCATGCAACCACATATCAGAGTCACCCCTAAACTGGCTATATCTAAGTTTCACTATTATCCTCAAAATGCCTTTGATTTAAAAAAAAAAAAAAAGAAGAAGAATCTAGTGATGTTTCTCTCATGGCTTTGTAGTCTGTTTTCATTCTAGGACAGCCCCCTGCCCTCTTTTTGCCTTGTGACATTTGTGAACTTGACAAGAGTCTTAACCCAACCTTCCAAAGAGGATGTATGGCTAACCTAAAATTTTAGCCAGGATTGCATGTGTATTTGCATTTTTCTGGAGAGTGTCCATCACCATCATCAAAGAGATCCATGAGTCCTTTTCTACTGAGTGCCTGCTGTGTGCCTTGTTTTAATGGCTTTCCAAGTATTAATTGGTCTTATCCTCACAATAACTCCCATGAGAAAGATACTATAATTATCCCCATTTTACATATAGGAAAACAGGCCAAGAGAGTGGTATTTGCTCAAGTCACAAAACTAGTAAATGGCAGGCATCTCTCCAGCCCCTGCTCTTACTCTCCATTTGGATACAAGGAAGGGGGTTGGGACACTGGTGTGGTGGGCACATCCTCCACCCTTGTTCTCTCTCTCTCTCAGTGGATGATGTCCAGGTCTCATGCTACCGAACACTGTGCAGCATCTACTCCCTGGGAACAACCAGAAACTCTTACGTGGAAAAGTAAGGAGGAACAATCATAGTTTGGGGGTGGAATAAGCACTCTGGGGGCTCAGGGAGGAGAGGGTGCAAGAGAAGATGAGGGTGAGTGAAAAGCAGGGGAGATGTTCAAAGTCTTCAACAGCGGCACTTTGTGGCAGATGCAGTTCCCCAAGGTGGCCACATGAGGGCACTCGGGTGAAGGCTAGCAAAGGAAGTGGAGGCCTCCACGGTGGGGGTGGAGTAGGGTTGGGGGGGATGACCAGGCTCTTGCTGGCCCAGATGCCAGGTTGTTCTTCGCTGAGGAACAAGCTTGCCCTGACAAAGGGCGTGCAGAAACGAGGGTAGCACACAGGAGCCACAGCACACTGGGAGCACTGGGAGAGCTCTAGCAGTGCTCATGTGGGTTCTCCTGAGCCAAGATCACAGGTGGGACAAGAAGGCATTCAGGAAGCCCGAGAAAAAGGTCATATCTGTGCCCGCTGGTGAGCAGCACTCTGTTCCAAAAGGTTTGGGGGAGAGTCACTTCTATGGAGGCTGGGGCTGGGACTCAGGTCCAGGCAGAGGACATGGGAGCTAAGGAGCGCCCTCTTTCAGGCTACGGCCAGCCCTCGGGGAGTGCCTGGCTCGCCTGGCAGCGGCCATGCCTGTGGCATTTCTGGAACCTCAGCTGAACGAGTATAATGCCTACTCAGTGTACACCACCAAGTCTCCCCGGGAGCGAGCCAGTAAGTTGTGTGGGGCTAGGGCAGCTGTCAGGGTGCCAGTCCATGTGGCCCAGGGCAGAGCACACTTTGGGAGCAGTGTGGTCTAATCTGGGCTCTCGGGGGCTGAGGATTCCCAAGCTTGGGTGTGCTCCAGATTGGGGAATCCCAGGGTTTATGGGGGACCCTAGTATGTGGTATGGACACTAAGGTCTGAGGGTGATGGGTTGGCATGTCCTGATCCCTCCCTGTACCCCAGTCTTGGGGCTCCCCAACAGCGTGGAGGAGATGTGCCCTGACATTCCAGTGCTGGAGCGGCTCATGGCAGACATCGGGGGGCTGGCCGAGTCGGGGGCCCGCTACACAGAGATGCCACATGTCATTGAGATCACACTGCCCATGCTGTGCAGCTACCTGCCTCGCTGGTGGGAGCGTGGACCTGAGGTGCCCCCACCCACCCTGCCCGCTGGGGTCCTCCCACCCTGCACAGATGTCACCTCTGACCACCTCAACTCCCTGTTGGGGAATATCCTTCGAATCATCGTCAATAACCTGGGCATTGACGAGGCCTCATGGATGAAACGGCTTGCTGGTGGGTCTGGGGGCACTAAACTACGGAGGGTTTGGCTCAGGGTCTTGGGGCTGGAGCCTCTTGATCTAACAGTCTGAGGGGGAGATGCCAGGCTCCATGGTCTCCTGGGAGCTGAGAGAAGTCAGAGTCTAGGTTTTCTCAGTATTGAAAGTCAAGGGTCATCACAAAGGGTGAAGGCTCAGGGCTGAAAGGATGAGTCCAGGGAGTCCTCCAGGCTGGATTCTGAATTTCTGGAACCTTGAAGTGGGTTAGATCAGGATTTAGGAACAGGGTCAGAGCCGGAGTTCCTTATGCAAATAGTCAGAGGATGAGGTTCCTGATGAGGATGGGTTATAGGTAAGAGGTCAAGACATTAGTCCTTAAAGGGTTGGGATTCCTGGTTTAGAAGTTCTGTTAAAAATTGGTTCAAACTAGAGGTTGGGGCTGGAATTGGAGGCCAGGATTAGAGGCCAAAGGCTGAAGTAAGAAGCCATAGTGAGACATCATGTAGTGAGGAAGAATCTGGATAGGGACCAGGTCAGAGGTTAAATACAGGTGAGAGGTTACAGACTAGGGGTCACAGGTCAGGCACATGTCTTAGGCTGGGATCACAGGTTCAGGTTATGGGTTATGGTTGGGATCAGGATTCAGGGACTATGTTATAGGTCACAGCCCAAGGTCAGAAGTGGGATTAGAAATAAATGCTGAGGTCAGAAGCCAGGGTCAGGCTTAATGATAGCTGCTAGGTCAGAGGAGTCATGGGATGGGAACAGAGGTCATAGGTCAGATGCTGGAGTTAGAGGCTGGCCAGCAATGAGTGTCGCCCCTTTGCTCCTGCAGTGTTTGCCCAACCCATTGTGAGCCGGGCTCGGCCAGAGCTCCTGCACTCGCACTTTATCCCAACCATTGGGAGGCTGCGCAAGCGGGCAGGGAAGGTGGTGGCCGAGGAGGAGCAGCTGCGCCTGGAGGCCAAGGCAGAAGCTGAGGAGGGTGAGCTCCTGGTGCGGGACGAGTTCTCTGTGCTCTGCCGGGACCTGTATGCCCTCTATCCACTGCTCATCCGCTACGTGGACAACAACAGGTCAGCATGTCCCCATTGTCCCCCCACATACCTCAGCCCAACCTCTGGCTTTTCTAAATCCTATCTGAACTTGCTATAAGCTTCTTGCAATTCTCACCCTATCTTCTGACTCCAACCCCATTGTTTCTGGCTCAACAAAATCCCAAACACTGGATTTGCTCCCCTTCCTGCCCCCTTGCACTCCTGAATCTGAGCTCTGTATGGTTGCAGTGTCAGCTATAAGGAGCCCTGATTTTCTCTCCAGCACTTGGCCTCCAGACTTGGGTAGATGACTTGTCTGATATTTGTGCAGCAAAGCCAAATCATTAGGCCTTTCTCTGTCATTGGGAGAAGAAAGATAGTCCAGATGTGACCAGTCTCATTCCCCCAGAAACATAGGTCTTTAATAAAAGGGCAAGTGCAGGTATAAACCTATTGCTAATGTCTCTCTAAATTCAGTAACTGTTTAAATAATTGTTAACTCCCATGTGCAGCCTAATTCAAGGATAGTAAATGAGTTTCAGCTCCAGTTCTATCCTTGTTGGAAAAGGTTGTCCGTATGCATGCTGGATGCATCCTTGCACAACCATCTTTGTGCTCACCAGTACTGCTATAGGGTAGATTCCTAGGAGTGGGAGAGCTGGGTCAAAGAGTTTGAACAAGTAAATTGTGGTATATTCACACAGTAGAACATTACACAATAATTCAAATGAACAAAGTCACAATACACAACATGGATAAATCTCACAAACATCAGGTTAAGTAAAAGCCAGGAAAATAAAATAAAAAAGAGTAGATATCATGTCATCTATTTATGTAATGTTCAAGAACAGACAAAAATAGCTGACACCGGTTTGGCTCAGTGGATAGTGTCGGACTACAGACTGAAGGGTCCCGGGTTCGATTCCGGCAAGGGCATGTATTTTGGCTGCAGGCACATCCCCAGTGGGGGGCGTGCAAGAGGCAGCTGTTTGATGTCTCTCTCTCATCGATGCTTCTGACTTTCTATCCCTCTCCCTTCTGCTCTGTTAAAAATCAATAAAATATATTTTAAAAAAAAGAACAGACAAAAATAATTCGTGGTTTGTAAATCAAGATAAGCGTCATTTTTTCAAGAGGAAGGAAGTAGGAGTGGCTGGGAGGGACACAAGGGTAGTTCTAGGGACTGAAAATGTTCTATTTCTTGAGTTGGGTAGTGGTTACACAAGTGTGTTTGCTTTATGATAGTTCATCAAGTTGACATTTATATGCATGTTAAATTTATTTTTTTCACTATAGAAAAAATTCATTTGCCTCATTAAAAAAATCTCAATAGTGCATTTAACTATAAATTCAATTTTCTCATTCAAGGAGTTGCAAACAAAGTTTAAGTAGAAATTTTCTATTGCTTTAGGTTTACATTTTATTTTTTAAAATAAATCTTTATTATTCAGATTATTACAATTGTTCTTCTTTTGTCCCCCAATAGCTCCCCTCCATCCGGTTCCCACCCCACCCTCTGCCCTTACCCCTCCCCCACTGTCGTCATCCATAGCTGTATGATTTTTTGTCCAGTCTCTTCCCACACCCCTTGGACCCCTTTCCCCCTGAGAATTGTCAGTCCACTCCCTTTCTTAAAAAAAAAATATTTTTTTTATTGACTTTTTACAGAGAGGAAGGGAGAGGGATAGAAAGTCAGAAACATAGATGAGAGAGAAACATCCATCAGCTGCCTCTGGCACACCCCCTACTGGGGATGTGCCAAGAGCCAAGGTACATGACCAGAATCGAACCTGGGATCTTTCAGTCCACAGGCTGATGCTCTATCCACTGAGCCAAAGCGGTTTCGGCTCCACTCCCTTTCTATTCCCCTGATTCTATTATATACAACAGTTTATTCTGTTCATTAGATTTTTTATTCACTTGATTTTTAGATTCACTTGTTGGTAGTTATGTATTTGTTGTTCATAATTTTTATCTTTACCTTTTTCTTCTTTCTCTTCTTAAAGAATATCTTTCAGCATTTCATATAATACTGGTTTGGTGGTGATGAACTCCTTTAGCTTTTTTTTTTTTTTTTAATCTGTGAAGCTCTTTTTCTGCCCTTCAATTCTGAATAATAGCTTTGCTGGGTAGAGTAATCTTGGTTGGAGATTCTTGCTATTCATCACTTTGAATATTTCTTGCTATTCCCATCTGGTCTGCATAGTTTCTGTTGAGAAATCAGCTCACAATTATATAGGTGCTCCCTTGTAGGTAACTAACTGTTTTTCTCTTGCTGCTTTTAATATTCTCTCTTTGTCTTTTGCTCTTGGCATTTTAATTATGATGTATCTTGGTGTGGTTCTTTTTGGATTCCTTCTGTTTGGTGTTCTCTGCACTTCCTAGACTTGTAAGTCTTTATTTCACCAAGTGAGGAAAGTTTTCTGTCATTATATCTCCAAATAGGTTTTTAGTATCTTGCTCTCTCTCTTCTTCTGGCACCCCCATAATTCAGATGTTGGAATGCTTGAAATTGTCTTAGAGGCTCCTTACAGTATCTTCATATTTTTGGGTTCTTTTTTTCTTTTTTCTTTTCCAGTTGGCTGTTTTTTGCTTCTTTGTATTTCAAATCTTTGACTTGATTCTTGTGGTCCTCTAGTCTGCTGTTAGGTCTCTGTATATTATTTTTTATTTCAGTCAGTGTATGTTTAATTTCTAGTTGGTCCTTTTTCATATCTTCAAGGGTCTCACTAAATTTATCAGTCTTTTCTAGGAAATTCTTTAAAAACTTTATAACCGTGGTTTTGAACTCTATATCCAGTAGTTTTATTTCCTCCATTTCTTTCATTTGTGACCTGTTGTTTTTTTTGGTCTCTGCATTTTTGCTGCTTCCCTGAATTGATAGAGTGTCTTTGTGTGCTAGGTGCCCTATAGGGTCCAGGGGTTCATCATCCTTCCCAGTTACCTGAGGTGGACACTCTTGGTGCACCCCTTTATGGGCTGTGTGCACAGTCTTATTGTAGTTAAGCCTAGATTGTTGTTGGTATCACTGGGAGGAATTGGCCTCCAGGCCAATTGGCTGTGAGGATCAGCTGTGTCTACGCTGGGAGAAATTCTGTGCTGGAGACACCCTTATGAAGCAAGACTTCCTTCAGTGAGGCTTTGGTGCTCACTGAGTCTGCCCCCTGAGTGTGTCCCTTATGGATCTGAGGAGTTATAATCTGGATGGTCCCATTTTGACCCCTGGGTACACTGGCTCTTGGATCTCCAAGGAGGTGCTAATTTAGACTCTGCCTGTGGCCACCCAGCAGGAGCTTCAGAGAGATCTGCAGATTTCTCTTTTTTGTTTGGGTTTTGGAGGTGCCCAGATTAGGCCCACCTGTGAAGCAATGCAAGCTGCTGGGGGGCCTTGGACTTTCTTTTGGATATTCTAGGTCTCACAGACTCAGCTGCAGTTTGTTAGGTAAGTTTAGATTTCAAAGGACCAGACCATTTATATGCAAAAGCATCTGCACACAGCTTGGATGGGATGGAGTCTCAGGTGGAGCAATGGCTTTCCCGTCAGCCCTACCCTAAGAGGCCTGTGTCTCAGTGTCCCTCAGTAATCACTCCAAGCACCTTTGAGAGAAAGCCGCCCTTGAGTTCCACCCACTGCCAGACAGTCCAGTTTCTCCCTGTATGAGTCTGGGTCCCCAGAGTCTCACCCGGAACTGAAATTCAGAGCAGTCAGAAGCTTGTGTCTCCTTGCAGATTGAAAAAGCCAGCCGCGTACTCAGTTGCCAGCCCTCTCGTGCACGTGCCTCCGTACCTCTGCCTTTACTTCTGCAGCTCCTTTGAGTCTCAGTGAGCTTTTCTCTTGCCTTCTAGTTGTAGAATTTCCACTTATCCAGCTATCCTGTGGTTCTGGATGATGTCAGTTTTATCTTTTAGTTGTAGTTTTGAAGTTGTTGTGCAAGGCAGCAATTTCAGGTGTTTACCTATGACACCACCTTGGTTTCTCTCTCTAGGTTTACATTTTAAAAACTCTTAAATTTATGAAGGGAACATTAAAAAAGCCAGATTTTAAAAATCTTGAAGCATAAATTTATAATTAATGGGTCTATTATTTTGTTCTGCAGGAGAGAACACTTCTAACCTATAGCTAATGCATGAAATAAAACAGTTACAAACTAAATCCTGCACCAGCTATTGAAAGAGCTGAAATAAGTTAGGGTGGGAAAGTTATGTATCATTATCTTACACAATTTCACTCCAAGAGTAAAAAAGTGAACCCAAAGGCTCAGCTCTTTCCCCAATTTAAAGATATTCCTGTCCGCCCTCCTCTCTGCAATCCCCCTCTCTCTCCAGGACAAAGTAGAGCTAAATGTCCCAGTGGTGGTGACTCCAGGGCTGTCCCCATACCCAGAAAACAAAGGGGATTCCCAGCCATTGTCCTCCCTACGCTGAGCATCACCAGCCCTATGCATGTTATATTTCACTGGAGAAAAAAAAACTTTGTAAAGGAATGGTCATTTAACAATTTTAAATAATCTGCAGGGCCAGATTACCTAGAAAACGCAACCCCTCCCCTTGGAGTCTCCTGGTCCCCCTGATCCTCTACCCTAAGATTTCTTGTGTAGCCCCTCTCCCGGGTGTCCCACCCCATTCCTCACCAGCCCTTTTCCTGCTACCCAGGGCGCACTGGCTGACAGAGCCCAATCCTAACGCTGAGGAGCTGTTCAGGATGGTGGGCGAGATCTTCATCTACTGGTGCAAGTCCCACGTGAGTCCCTCCTCACGCTCTGCTCTTCCTCATACCCAAAAAGCTGCTGCCCTGAGATGCCCTCCCCACACCCTACCTGACCCCAGTACTGCCTCTACCACCAGAACTTTAAGCGTGAGGAGCAGAATTTCGTGGTCCAGAATGAGATCAACAACATGTCGTTTCTGACTGCCGACAACAAGAGCAAAATGGCCAAGGTGGGTGTTTTGCTCTGGGAGATGGCCTTAGCAGAGAGGGAGGGAACACCCAAGGGCTTCCTACCTGCCCCTCCTCATCCAGCCGGCTACCCTGTCCTGGTCACATTCCCTGCAGCCCTCACAGCTTTGTCCTCTCTCATCGTGCATTTCCTTCCTCCTATCCTCATTATCCCAGGTCCCCCACTCCTCTCCCCTTATACTTCTCAGAACTGCCCTCTACAGGGTTCAATCTACAGGACAAACCCATCCACCCTGAGTCAAGGTGTGGGAATGCCCTACAAGGGGTTGCATGTCCGGTGGGCAGAGAGCTTGAGTTGGGCCAACTTGGAATTGGGCCTGGGGTTCTCTGAGGACTGGGGTAACCCTTTTTGTTTCTGTCTACCATCTGATGAAGCAGGCAGGAGAAGTACAGGTCAGCCCCTCATCTGGAACCTTCTGCATGGCTCTTGGATAATATCCTCTTCCCCACAAACCCCAGCATCTGCACCCCTCCAGAAAACCCCTGTCCCTATTCCCCACCCCTCATCCTTGGCTCCCAGCCACCATTCTCTTTCTCTCCCCATTCCTCCCTGTCCCCAACCATCCATTCCCTTTCCAACTCTCAGCTTTGAGCAAATTTACTTCTTTTATTTTTTTAAACTTACGTTGGAAAAAAAAAGAAAAAACCCCACCTCTCAGCTTTTCCCAAAGCATCAAAGCATTGTGGGCTAAGGTCCATTGTGGGCTGAGGTTGTGAGGAATGGAAGGAGGGTGGGACAGGCACGTGCATGCCGAGTTTAAGTCTTGGGCTCTGGAATGAGAGAGACTTGGGTTAGAATCCTGACTCTGGCAGTTGGCTATATGACCTTGGTCAACAGTCTTATCCTTTTGAGTTGCTGATGGCATTTGGCCTATGGCCCCTGGCCCAGGACTCAGATGCATGTATGGCCTCCATATTTTGAGCTGGTGTGGATGTGGCCCCGGTCAAAGCTTGTCACCCGGGCTTCTCATTGGCATGACTGAGGTGGTCCTGACCACAGGTCTGCACCAAGGCTTCAGAACATGGCTATGGGACTCCATGCCCATGTTTCTGTTACCAGATCTTTTTGGATCTCTCTTGCATCTTCTGTCTTCCTGTTTTCTTGTCCATCTCAGTCTCTCAGAGTCTCTCTTTTTCTTCTAACTTCTCTTGTCTCATTCTTGGGAAATCAGTCTTGAGATATGAAGTATGGGTTTGTGCATGTTTTTTGGAGGGATGTTGTACTGAGAGTTCTTAGGGGATTCTGGGAGGAGACCTCCAGAGGTTGAGAAAGGCTTGGAATTTGGGGGAATCTGTAAGGATTTGGGACAGAAGTTAGAAATTTAGGATAAGGGTTTGGGTCTGAGAGGGTCAGGGCTGGGCATCTGGTGAAAGATCAGCAAGGTCTGGGGTGGTAACTGGGGCAATGGCTGTTGGAGTGGGAACCGGGAATGGGGCTGGGCTGGCACTCAGGCTGGTGCTGAGCCCCATGTCTCCACAGTCAGGTGGCTCAGACCAGGAACGCACCAAGAAGAAGCGCCGGGGGGACCGATACTCTGTGCAGACGTCGCTGATTGTGGCCACACTCAAAAAGATGCTGCCTATCGGCCTGAACATGTGTGCACCCACTGACCAGGACCTCATTGTGCTGGCCAAGACCCGCTATGCTTTGGTGCCTGCCGGACCCCATTCTGGGAATCTGCCAGGATCCCACTCAGCACCCTATACCGAGCTCCCAAGACCCCAGGAGCTCACTGGGAACCCCCCTTAGGACTTTACTGAATCCTTCTGTAGGACCCTGAGGACTCACTGGACCCCCTAAGATGTTTAGGACCCCATTCAGGAAACTGCCAGAGCCCTGGGACCTAAGGACCCTACCTGAGACCCTACTAAAACCCAGAAATACTAAGATCCTCTCAGATCCTCCCTACATAAGACTTCCACCAGTTGCTGGGTTGACAGGCCTAGAAGGACCACATTAAGCATTCAGGGATCCAACTGAACACCCTCCCCCAGGACCATGCCAAACCCATTATGACTCTGAGGACCCCACCCAAGATACCATTAGCACCCCAAGACTCCTCTGAGCCCTCCACCAGGACCTCTCAAAACTCCTTGGGACCCAACGAACTCCTAATGATCCCACTGGCCCTCCCCTGAACCTCTGGGTCTCCATTGGGCTCTCATCACTTCTTTCCCTTGGGACCCTCCTGGACTCTCCCTCTGAACTGTCTTAACACCCAGCTAAATCCCTCAAAACTCTCAGGGGCCCAGTGAGCACCCTGTGACCCTAAGTAGCTCTGCAGAATCCTAATGATTCCTTCCCCAGATCCTCTGAGATCCCAACAATCCATAGGATCAGTTGACCCTGCCCCTGAACTTTAAGCCCTCTGGGACTTAAAGGAGGCCTCCCAGGAC
The DNA here is from genome assembly GCA_027563665.1 of Antrozous pallidus. Classification (NCBI taxonomy): domain Eukaryota; kingdom Metazoa; phylum Chordata; class Mammalia; order Chiroptera; family Vespertilionidae; genus Antrozous; species Antrozous pallidus. The sequence goes on along the minus strand of CM050525.1, from coordinate 22,054,767 downwards.
CCCGCTTGCCCCTTGTATGGAATAACACCCTCCCCCATCCCTGATCCTTTTCACCACAAGAACCTAAGAGGGTCTTTTCTCAAGACCTCTAAAATTTCCCCCCCAAGACCCTGCTAAGCAACCTTACAACTTACTACCCTCCACTGACCTCTCCTGGTATCCTTAGGACCTCAGGCTCCTCCTGGGACCTTGCTGAGTCCTGTCAAGACCCCAAAGAGCTCTTTGATCCCTCAACTTGCTCCTTGAGGACCCCCCTCCCCTGGGACCCTAAGAAACCTCCACCCTACTGACCCCTCCTTTGGCCTGTGTAAACCTTACTTATGACTTGGTTGATATGCCTGCTCTCCCATGACCTCTACTAACCTGGCCATCTTCCTTATAACCCCCTTCACCTCATCTGACCAAATACACTCTCTCCATCTCCTACTTACTTGCAGTCCCACTCTGATCCTTCTCTGAGTTCCAATAATCCCTCTGTGGTCTTATTTGACCTTTGAGGATAGCCTGTCACCTTCTACCTCCTCTCATACCCCCATGAGGCCCTTCTAATCCTTACAGTCTCTTCAAGGTGCCTCCATGGCCTCTAGGACTCCCCCTCAGACCACTCCTGATCTCTGATTCCTTTCGAGTTTCTCTCCCATCCTCCCTACACCAGCCTCCCACCAGCTGCTGGGGTGACAGGCCTAGAAGGGAAAGGGTTATGGGTCAAGAAGATAGATGAGCCCTCTGGAGTGACCCAGCCTGGCCATGTCTCTTCCCCCCGCCCCCCAGAAAGATACGGATGAGGAGGTCCGGGAATTTCTGCATAATAATCTTCACCTTCAAGGAAAGGTAGGTCTCCTTACTCTGCATCTGGGCACATTGGGATATCAGCAACAAAAAGAGCCAATTTATGAGTACTATGTACCAGGCATTGAAAGAGGGACCATAACTTGTGCTCACTTCCCACGGAATTATGACCGCATTGAAAGAGGCCGAGTAGGCCAGAGCAGCCACTGCATGCAGGGCCATTCCCCACCCCACCTCACCCCACCCTGCCAGAAACCAGGTGGAGGGAGGGCTTTGCGGACAGGGTAGGGGTCCTCACGCCAGCCCACTGTTCTTCCTTCTCTCAGGTGGAAGGCTCCCCTTCTCTGCGCTGGCAGATGGCCCTGTACCGGGGCCTCCCGGGCCGCGAGGAGGACGCAGACGACCCGGAAAAGATCGTGCGGAGAGTCCAGGAAGTGTCTGCAGTGCTCTACCACCTGGAGCAGGTGGGCGGCTGGCCTATGATCTGGCCAGACAAGGGGCAGGCCTTACATTTGTGGGCGGGGCCTGAGGGTGTACCTCCACTTTTCTAGGGGTGGGTCTTGGGTCTGTGAGTGGAGCTTCCATGGAATCTTGAGTTTAAATCAAGGCTTAGGCTCAGCCAGTGGGGCTCAGTTGTTGAGCCTTTTTAAAAAATTAATGTTTATTGTTGAGATTTTACAGATGTCCCTCTTTTTCCCCCATTGCCCCCCTCCACCCAGTTCCCACCCCACCCCCAGGTCTTTACCACCCTATGGTCTGTGTCCATAGGTAATGCATATCCTATCTAATAAAAGAGTAATATGCAAATCGACTGTACCTTTGATCAAGTCACGCCCACCAGCCAATCAGGAGCAAATTATGCAAATAAACCCCAACCAAGATGGCTGTGGCCACAGAGAGCAGAAGGGAGGCTTGGGTTTCTCCGACAACAGAGGAAGCCAAGCTTTCCACCTGCTGTTGCTGGCTTAGGCCTCCACTTAATGCTACAAAATTTCAATTATAGAAGATACATAATCCCAACAGAAAGAGTGGCAGCCATGGAGCTGGAGAGAGCAGAGGCTATGAAGAAAGCTAAACTTCTGCAGCCCTAGCCTAGTCCTCCACTCTAGGCTACAAAGTTTCAAACAGAAATGGCTGTCACCACTGAGTGAGCAGAAGGCTTGGCTCCGCTTCAGGCTACAAAGTTTCAATTGTAGACATAAATTAATTCCAGATCCCAGGGCCTCCGCATGGTTCACTGGGGAGCATGGCCGGCCTGCAAACCACCATAGGCCCCTTGCCCAGGCTGTTCCACACCCCAATGCAACCCCCATCCTGATCCGGGACATCCTTCAGGGCAAACTACCTGGCCCCCACCCATGCACCAGGCCTCTGTCCTATCTAATAAAAGAGTAATAGGCAGATTGACCATCACTCCAACACACAAGAGGGCTGCCCCCATGTGTTCAAAAATATTGCCTCATGTGGACACAAGATGGCCACCACAAGATAGCCAGCAGGGGAGGACAGTGGGAGGTTTCAGGCCTGCAAGGGAGGGCAGTTGTGGGCCATCAGGCCAGCAGAGGAGGGCAGTTAGGGGTGACCAGGCCGGTAGAGGAGGGAAGTTGGGGGCAAACAGGCTGGCAGGGGAGTAGTTAGGCATCAGTCAGGCTGGCAGGGTAGTGGTTAGGGGGTAATCAGGCTGGCAGGCCGAAGCAGTTAGAGGCAATCAAGGAGGCAGGCAGGCAAGCAGTTTGGAGCTAACAGTCCTGGATTGTGAGAAGAATGTCCGACTGCTCATTTAGGCCCAATCCTACCGGGATCGGGCCTAAACAGGCAGTCAGACATCCCTCGAGGGGTCCCAGATTGGAAAGGATACAGGCTGGACTGAGGGACACCACACCCCGCCCCCTCTGTGCATGAATTCTGTGCACTGGGCCTCTAGTCTATATATATAAAAGCCTAAGCAACCAAACAACTGAATGACTGAATGACCAGTCGACTGGTTGCCATAACATGCACTGACCATCAGGGAGTAGATGCTCAACACAGGTGCTGCCACCTGGTGATCAATGCGTTCCCACAGCCAACCTATCTCTGGCCAGCCAGCCCTGATTGGCCCCCAAAGGGCTGGCTGGCCACCCTACTATAGTCCCTTCCCCGAGCCAGTGGGCCCCAGTGATCCCAGTTGAGCCTCTGGCTAAACCTGCAGCCCCACCTCCCCCTGGGCCTGCCAACCTTCCACAGCCCCTCCCCCGAAGTCAGCCAACCTCTCGTGGCCAACCTCCTGAAGCCCCAATTCGCACTGATCGTCAGCCAGGCCATGCATGAATTTGTGCACCAGGCCTCTAGTATGCATATAAGATCTTTGTTTAGTCTCTTCCCATTCTCCTACCCCCTTTCCCTCTGAGAATCTTTAGTCTGTTCCATTTCCATGCCTCTGATTCTGTTTTATTCATCAGTTTATTCTGTTTATTAGATTTCTTATTTATTTTGATCTTTAGATTTAATTGTTGACAGATATGTATTTACTAGAGGCCCGGTGCATGAAATTCATGCACTTGGAGGGTCCCTCAGCCCAGCCTGCACCCTCTTGCAGTCCAGGAGCCCTCAGAGGATGTCCGACTGCCAGCTTAGGTCCACTCCCCACAGGGCTTCTGGCCATGAGCCTGGCTTCTGGCCGAGTGGCACTCCCCTTGTGGGAATGCACTGACCATGAGGGGGCAGCTCCTGCATTGAGTGTCTGCCACCTGGTGATCAGTGCACATTATAGCAACTGGTCATTCTGCCGTTCAGTCAATTTGCATACTAGCCTTTTATTATATAGGACTAGAGGCCTGTGCACAAAATTCGTGCACTCAGGGGGATCCCTCAGCCCAGCCTGTGCTCTCTTGCAGTCTGGGAGCACTTGGGGGATTCCAGCTGACAGCTTAGGCCTGCTCACCGGTCATTCTGTCACTTGGTCAATTTGCATATTAGCCTTTTTTTAATATAGGATTGCCTTTTTATTGTTCATATTTTTAATCTTCTTCTTTCTCTTCTTCTTCTTCTTCTTCTTCTTCTTCTTCTTCTTCCTCTTCCTCTTCCTCTTCCTCTTCTTCTTCCTCTTCCTCTTCCTCTTCTATAATTCATGTTATACTGGCTTGGTGGTGATGAACTCCTTTAGCTTTTCTTGTCTGTGAAGCTATTTATCTGACCTTCAGTTCTAAATGAGAGCTTTGCTGGGTAGAGCAGTGGTCGGCAAACTGTGGCTCGTGAGCCACATGTGGCTCTTTGGCCTCTTGAGTGTGGCTCTTCCACAAAATACCATAGCCTGGGTGAGTCTATTTTGAAGAAGTGGCTTTAGAAGAAGTTTAAGTTTAAAAAATTTGGCTCTCAAAAGAAATTTCTATTATTGTACTGTTGATATTTGGCTCTGTTGACTAATGAGTTTGCAGACCACTGGGGTAGAGTAATCTTAGTTGTAGGTCCTTGCTATTCATCACTCTGAATATTTCTTGCCTCTCCCTTATGCCTGCTTAGTTTCCATTGAGAAATAGCTGACAGCCAAGCTCCCTTGTAGTTAACTAATTGTTTTTCTCTTGCTGCTTTTAAGATTCTCTCTTGGTCTTTAGCCCTTGGCATTTTATTTTATTTTATTTTATTTTAATCTTTATTGTTCAGTTTATTAATTACATTGTTCCCCCTTTCTTCCCCCTATAGCTCCCCTCCACGCAGTACCCATCCCACCCTCTGCCCTCACCTCCCCCACTCTATCCTCTCCCATAGTTGCATGATTTTTGTCCAGTCTCTTGCTGCACTTCCCACACCCCTTTTCTCCCCAAGAATTGTCAGTCCATTCCCTCTCTATGTCCATGATTCTGTTATATTCACCAGTTTATCCTGTTCATCCGATTATTAATTCACTTGATTTTTAGATTCATTTGCTGATAGATGTGTATTTGTTGTTCATAATTTATATTTTTATCTTTTTCTTCTTCCTCTTCTTAAAGAATATCTTTCAGCATTTCATATAATATTGGTTTGGTGGTGATGAACTCTCTTTAGCTTTTTCTTATCTGCGAAGCACTTTATCTGAATGATAGCTTTGCTGGGTAGAGTAATCTTGGTTGTAGATTCTTGCTATTCATTATTTTGAATATTTCTTGCCACTCCCGTCTGGCCTGCATCGTTTCTGTTGAGAAATCTGCTCACAATCGTATGGGTGCTCCCTTGTAGGTAACCAACTGTTTTTCTCTTGCTGCTTTTAATATTCTCTCTTTGTCTTTTGCTCTTGGCATTTTAATTGTGATGTGCCTTGGTGTGGTCCTCTTAGGGTTCCTATATATTGGGGTTCGGTGCACTTCTTGGACTCCTAAGTCAATTTCTTTCACCAGGTGTGGGAAGTTTTCGGTCACTATTTCTTCAAATAGGTTTTCATTGTCTTGCTCTCTCTCTTTTTCTGGCACCCCTATAATTTGGATGTTGGTATGCTTGAGGTTGTCCCAGAGGCCCCTTACACTATCTTCAATTTTTTGGATTCTTTTAGTTTCTTGCTTTTCCAGCTGAGTGTATTTTACCTCTTTGTATTTCAAATCTTTAACTTGGTTCTTGCGGTCCTCTAGAGTACTTTTAGGTCTTTGTATAATATTTTTTTATTTCAGTCAGTGTATGCTTAATTTATGGTTGGTCCTTTTTCATATCCTTGAGGGTCTCGTTCATATCCTTGTAGGTCTTGTTCATTTCCTCGCAGGTCTTGTTCATTTCCTCATAGGTCTTGTCTATTTCCTTGTAGGTCTCGGCCTTTTCTAAGAGCCTCTTGAAAAAGCCTTATAACCATGATTTTGAATTCTATGTCCAGTCATTTTTTCCCTCCATTTCTTTCACATATGATTTCTTTCCATGTCTCTGCATGGTGGCTGCTTTCCTGAGTTGGTCGATTAGCTTTGTGTGGTAGATGTCCTCTAAGGGACAGTGGCTCAGCCTCCCCAGTTACCTGAGGTGGACATGGGTTGCACAGTCTTGTTGAAGTTAAGCCTAGATAAATCGTTGTTAGCGCTTGGAGGGGTTGACTTTCATGCCAATTGTCTGTGAAATTCAGCTGTGCTCAGATTGGATGGGTGGAGTCTCCGGGCCAAGCAGGCAGCGTCAGCTCCGCTCTATGTGGCCCCAGGGTCTCTGTGCCGGGTGGCATCGGCCGCCAGCACCTCTGAGAGAGAGCCGCTGCCCAGCTCCACCCGCTGCTGGAGAATTCATCCTCTCTCCAAATGAGTCTGCACACCCAACGTCTCACCCAGGGTCACAAAACAATGCAGTCTGATGGTTTCCTGAACAAGAGAGCAAGTCATGAGTGCTCTCTGTGCAGTCATGCAGTTGGGCTGTTCCCAAGTTCACGCGCACTCTGCACAAGCTTGCCCTCTCCACAAGCCCGCAGACCCCTGCAGCACCCGAGCTTCAGCATGCCCTCCCACTGTCCAGTTTTTACCCCATATGATTGTGGGTCCCCTGGACTTCGCCTGGAGCTGGGGAGTTTGTGCAGTGGGGCGTCTTTGTTTCCCCCGTTCGATAAAACTGGCCGGATTTTTAGCCACCCACCCTATCCACTGGCGAGCGCACTGCTCCAAACCTCTCTCCACGCGTATCTTCAATGCTGTCTGCCACCACTCCTCTGAGTCACAGTGTCCTATCTTCACTTTTATTTGTGGAATTTTCACTCAGCCAGCTTTCTGGTGATTCTGGATGGTGTTTGTTCTTTTGTTAAGTTGTAGTTTTGAAATTGCTGTGTATGGCAGCAAGATAGGTGTTTACCTATGCCGCCATCTTGGTCCCCCAGCCCTTGGCATTTTAATAAGATGTGTCTTGGTGTGGGCCTCTTTGCATTCCCTTGTTTGGGACTCTCTGTGCTTCCTAGACTTGTCTATTTCTTTCACCAGGTAGGGAAAGTTTTCTGTCATTATTTATCAAATAGGTATTCAATATCTTGCTTTCTTTCTTCTTATAGCACCCCCATAATGTAAATATTGGTACACTTGAAGTTGTCCCAGAGACTTCTTATACTATCTTCATATTTTTAGATTCTTTTTATTTTTGCTCTTCTTATTTGGGTATTTTTTGCTTCCTCACATTCCAAATCATTTATTTGATTCTAGGAATCCTCTACTCTACTGTTGAATCCCTATATATATGCTCAATTTCTAACTGTTTAGTTTCCCCTACCCCCTAACCCCACCCTTTTTTGGCATTCTCACTGAGATCCTTGAAAGTCTCACTAAGTTCCTTGAAGGTCTCATGAAGATTCTTGACTAACCTTATAATGTGGTTTTAAACTCTATATGCAGTAGTTTGCTTTCTTCCATTTCTTTCATCATTGACATCTTTCTTTGTCTCTGCATTTGGCTACTTCTCTGTGTTTGTTTCTATGTATTGTGTAGAGCTGCTATGTCTCCTTGAGTTGATAGAGTAACCTTGTGTGCTAGGTGTCCTATAGGGCCCAGTGGCTTATCCTCCCCAGTTATCTGAGCTGGGCACTCTAGGTATGCCCTTTTGTATGCTTGTGCACAGTCTTGTTGTAGTTGATTCTTGATTGCTGTTGGTGTCATTGGGAGGAATTGACCTCCAAGCCAATTGGCTGTGAGGACCAGCTGTGGCTACAATAGAAGAGCTGCTGTGCAGGAGACACCCCTAAGGACCAGGACTTGCTTTAGTGGGACTTTGGTGCTCACTGAGTATGTCCCTGGAGTGTGTCACTTATGGATACATAGAGTTGTAATCTGGTATGGTCTGACACTGACCACTGGGTGCACTGGCTCTTTGGTCTCCAGAGAGGTGCAAAGTCAACTACTGCCTGGGGCCATGTATCTGCAGATTCTTCCTATTTATATCAGTTTTGAAAGTACCCAAGTGAGGATCAGCTGTGAAGCAAGGCAGGCTGGTGCTAGTGCTGGGTGTGGGACCTTTTACTGATATGTTTAGGGCTCCCTGATCCCATTGCAGCTTGTTTGAGAGATTTTTAGCAAAGTCTGAAGCCTGAGCAAAGACAGGCCATTCATATGCAAAAGCTACTGCACACAGGTTGGGTGGGGCTGAAAATTGGATGGGGCAGGGTCTCAGAAAATCACCAGGATAGTGGAGCAAACATATATGGCTACCAGTCAGCCATGCAACTGGGGAAGTCCTAACACAGGAACAATGACCCCTGTTAGCACCTCTGACTGGGAGAAAGCTGCCCCTGAGTTCCTGCCCTGATGCCAGACAATCCAGTTCCTTCCCATATGTGTCTGTGTTCCCTGGAGACTTGCCCTGGCACTGGAGCTCAGGGGAAGCGGGACCTTGTAAGTTCAATTTGTGTACAGGGAGGTGCTTTAAGAGGATCAGTTGGATCTTCAGCAGCCTCTGTGTTATTGAGTCCCAATCCCTGCTGGTTTTTACAGCCCATAGTTATGGGGACTTCTTTTCCCAGCTCTGGGATCCTAGGCTGGGGATCTAATGTGGGGCTGGAACCCCTTGCTCCTCAGGGAATCACCACACATGTGGGTGCCAGTCCAACCCATTTCATGCCTCTGCCCCACCTACCAGAATCAGGGTGCTTTCTTCTTTGTTTCTCTAGTTGTAGAACTTCCATTCAGCCAGCTTTCAGGTTGTTCTGGATGATGATTGTTCTATATTTTAGGTTTAATTTTGATGTGGTTTTGGGAGGCAGCAGTTATAAGCATTTTACTATGCTGCCATCTTGGTCCCATGAATCATGGTTTGATTCCCTGTCAGGGCACATGTCCCAGTGGAGGGCTTGATCCCCAGTAGGGGACATGCATGAAGTAGCTGTTGGGTGATTCTCCCTCATCACCGATGTATCTCCCTCTCACTTCCTCTTTCTGAAATCAATAAAAACATTTTAAAGTTTTTTTAAAGTCGAATGTTAAGATGAATTATACATAAATAAATTGAGGCTTAGAATGGAAACTTGAATCATTGCACTCAATCTTGGGCCCGGAACAGAACTTTGGTTCAGGTAGTAAAGCCTGATGGAGACTACTTGACTCTCTGGGAAGGGCCTTGGAATTGGGGGCGGAGCCTGGGTCTGTGGGTGGGGCCTAGGAGAGAAATTTTGGTCTGGAAGCAGAAACCTAGACCCTTGACTCTGTCGGTGGAACCAAAGTGTTTCTTTGAAGAAGAAAAAAAAGTGTTTCTTTGTCTCTGTTAGTCAGACCTGGGCACAGATGGGCAGTTTCACTCAGGCTGGAAGTGGGAATCAGGCCAGGGGCAGAGTCTGGGGACATGATATTGTTCTGTCCCCAGGTCGAGCACCCTTACAAGTCCAAGAAGGCTGTGTGGCACAAGCTCCTGTCCAAGCAACGCCGGAGGGCAGTCGTCGCCTGTTTCCGCATGACCCCCCTATACAATCTGCCCACGTAAGACACCCCGGGTGAAGGGGAGCTAAAGGGACCTCGAAGAAAAGGTGGCTGAGAGGGCAGGAAGATGGAGTGCCAATATGATGGGCCCTTTAGGAACGATGGGTGAGGCAAATTCATAAGTGGTCAGAGGAAGCAGAGGAGAGAAGGTCCCACTATCACTCCACACGTTTCCCTTGCAGGCACCGGGCATGTAACATGTTCCTGGAGAGGTATAAGGCCACATGGATCCTGACTGAAGACCACAGTTTTGAAGACCGCATGATAGATGACCTTTCGGTGAGCAGGGCCCTGTCTGGGAGTGTGGGGGCAGAGCTGGATAGGGCTGGGGCTGAGGCTACCTGCTGTACATCTCCAGGGATCACACTTCACATTGAAAGATATGAGAAAGGTTCTGGCTTGGGCAGAACCAGGGAAGGGTGCAGGATAGGGCATGTGAGAAAAAAATCCAGCCCATCAGGGCTATAGGTGAGACAGGGAGACTCTGGAAGCCCCTTCCCCAATTCCACTCCTTCCCGCAGAAAGCTGGGGAGCAAGAGGAGGAAGAGGAAGAAGTGGAGGAGAAGAAGCCAGACCCCCTGCACCAACTGGTCCTGCACTTTAGCCGCACTGCTTTGACTGAAAAGAGGTGAGGATCCTTCATAAGTCTTGGGGAAATACCTCCTTGCCCCCAGCAACCTCCCTGTTCCTCAAGAGAGACCTTCGGTGTCCTAGGAAGCTGATCTCTCAATGTCACTTTACGAGGACTGCAGGGCCACCATGTACCACTGTGCAGGCAGAGCACTCACAAGGGCATCTTTGAAGGTTTCACATCATAGGCAATATTGGTTTTGACATTTTTAGAAGAAAGCACATTGCTCAAACAAAATCAGTATATTATAGGAACAAATCAGTAAATTACAACAAATTTCCAACAGAGGGAAGTGTGGAAGGGGGTTCTTTTTCTAATTCACACAAGGCTGCATATGGGCTAATGACAGTCTTGGGAATAAATGACTGAAGTAATGGTACTGCTGCTGATAACAGGTGACATTTATCAAATGCTTATGTGTCAGGCACTATGCTAAGCACTTGACATCTATATTCTCTCACTTAATCTTCACACTATAAGATAGACACTATTATCAACTCCTTTTCATGAACAAGGAAATAGTAGCACAGAGATTTATTTTTCTCTCATAACATGAAGTCAGGAGGTAGGAAGTCCAGGGCAAGGCAGTGACACAATGACAGTCACCAGTCATTCAGGCTGACAGGCTTGCTCAGGCTTTCTGCACTGCATTCTGAACTTCTGTTTTGTGGTCACAAAATGAATGCTAAACTTCCAGACATGACCATGTGCCAGGCAGAAAGAAGGGAAGAGAATTTGTTTCCTCTGTGCAAGGCCAAGATCTTTTTATCCAAGGAGAGAAGCCCCCTTTGGTAGGCTTCTGCACAAATCTCATTGGCCAGAATTCTGGCATCAGGCTACCAATAGCAGCAAGGAAGGCTGGGAAGTTCAGTGTCCTTGGAAAGCAATGACTCTGGACTATCCAGGTGTGAACCCCAGTAAAAATTGTGTGACCTTGGCCAAGAAGGGTCTTTGTGCCTCAGTTTCCTCACTGGTGAAATATGGCTAGTAATATACCTACCTAATAAGATTATTGTGAGAATTTATATAAATCTCTCACTTAGAACAGGGATTAACATAGGGTAAACACTTAATAGGTCTTGGCCATTATTATTATTATTATTATTATTATTATTATTACCCAAGGATAAGGTGGTTGGTCATAGTTGTCAGTGTGGTAAGATGGACCCAGAAACTCCATGTTTCTATCACATCATTTTAGCAACCCCAGTGGAAAGGGAATAACTCTATCAATAGCTTCAGCAAAATTCCCCATGTGAGTCCCACTGGACTATCTCTAGCCTGTTACTGTGGCCAAGCAGAAAAAAAGTACTGATTGGCCCAGTCTTCATCACAGGCCCACTCTGGCAATAGACTATTTACCCTGCGTGAATCACACAGGCTGAGCATGGGGAGGGCTGGCTTTCCAAAGGAAATCTGGAAGCTGCTATAAGACGGAATTCCTTGGGTCCTGACTGTCTCCCCAATTACTTCCTCAGCAAACTGGATGAGGATTACCTGTACATGGCGTATGCTGATATCATGGCAAAGGTGAGGCCCTGCCCCAATCCAGGGCAGGTCCCCTTCTCCTCAGCTGCAATGCCTGTCCACTGAAAGGGGAGGGGTGGACTGAGGATCTCCTATGTTCCACATCATCCCTAACTTATGCCCCATCCTCAGAGCTGTCACCTGGAGGAGGGAGGGGAGAACGGTGAAACTGAAGAAGAGGTTGAGGTTTCATTTGAGGTAGGTGGGATCAGGAGGTCCTGGAGGAAGGGATGGGGGACCCTGGATTCAGTCATCCTCATTCATTCAGCATACACTCACAGAGCAGTGCTCAGAGCCAGGCCCTGGGCTGGGTGATGTTGGGGACACAGCAGTGACCAAGTTAGTCCATTGGGGAGACATGTGCATCACAGACAGTAACAGCACAGAGTGTTCATGGTGGTGAAGAGGAAAGCTCAGGCAGGGGGGTTAAGGGCTGGGAAAGCAGAGCGGCTCAGGGGTAAATTCAGGGAGTTGTGCTCCACCTAGCCAGAGTTACAGGGTGGTAGGAAGGACTTCTCAGAGGAAGAGGTGTCAGAGTAGGGGTGTGCAGTTGAAGAAAAGGAGAAAGGTGTTTCAGGTAAGGTAACAATATTTGCAAAGGCCACTCAGTGAGAAAGAGCTAGTAAACTTGCAATTAACCCACCTATTCATCACTAAGGCAAGCAGCAAGCATTTCCTGGAGTTTCTTAACCATTTTTGTGCCAGGGTTCCTTTTGGTATCTGGTGAAGCCTTTCTCACAATTATGTTTTTAAATGCAGAAAATGAATTCATAAGAGAGGAAATAAGCATATTGAAGTAGTTATCAAAATATTGTGTTAACAATTTGTGATACAGTAATATCTGCACTTCTTTATTAATATATTAAATAAGATCTAACAGTGGGTCCAATAGCTACTGTAAGGGATATAAGTAGTGGTGAATAAAACAATATTTTGAGATGTCTACCAAAATGTGACATGGAAACATCTGTGATTTTTGTTGTTGTTCTTAATCCTCACCTGAGGATATTTTCCATTGATTTTTTAGAGAGAGTGAAAGGGAGGGGGAGACACAGAGAGAAATACCAATGTGAGAGAGACACATGGATTGGTTGCCACCCATACTCGCTCTGACAGGGAGAACAGGGATTAAACCTGCAACCGAGGCACATGCCCTTGACCAGAGTCGAACCCATGACTGAGGAGCACTGCTCTATCCACTGCGCCAAACTGGCTAGGGCTCATCTGTGATTCTCACTGATGACACAACCACGGGTTCTATAATATTCTATGTTTTATGGCCTCCTCCATAATTGGAAGAAGTGCTACATTTCAGTTAGAGGGTAGTAAACTAACTTCTTTCCTCATTCGAGTACACAGACTTCCCGGATTTTATCCATTGACCCCTTGAAGGTCTGTGGGCCCAGGTTAAGATTGCACCATGCCCAGCCCTGCACTAGGTGCCAGAAACAAATGGAAGATTTCAGTCCCAAGAGACAGAGGAGGTTTATGAATTGAAGGAATAAGCCAGTGACTGGAGCAGGGAGCACACCATGCTGGTGGGGGGTCGGGGGGAGAGGAAGGTTGGCTGGGGAGCCTGAATTCACTTGGCACCATGGGCCTGGCTCTGCCCCAGGAGAAAGAGATGGAGAAACAGAGGCTCCTGTACCAGCAGGCACGGCTACACAACCGAGGTGCCGCGGAGATGGTGTTGCAGATGATCAGTGCCTGCAAAGGTGCCCTCCACAAGCATCCAGCTCCTCCTGAGCACACTCACCCAGCCACATTTCCTGTGGACCCAGCTTCACACTCTCCCACCCCTGCATGTCTGTGGTTTGCACACACACCAGCCCTTGCATGTTTCACTTGCCTTGTGATTTATTGCACATCCTCCCATCACTTTCATACTTCCACACTCCTCTGACCCTTTCTCGTGCATCCCCTGCATTGGCTGTTTTCTGGTGGATGAAGAAACCCGCTCCCAAACTAAGTGGACCATCTTTTGTCCCATGCTGTCCCAACCCCCCAGGAGAGACGGGAGCCATGGTGTCCTCCACCCTGAAGCTGGGCATATCCATCCTAAATGGGGGCAATGCTGATGTGCAGCAGGTAGCAGGAGAAGGGACTTGGGACGAGGGCTAAGAGGGTGAGTAGGTTCCTGTGTGACTACCAGTTCTCCCTGTACTGCCGCCCCCTCTGCAGAAAATGCTGGATTATCTGAAGGACAAGAAGGAAGTTGGCTTCTTCCAGAGTATCCAGGCACTGATGCAGACATGCAGGTAGGCTCTATTATCTATCTTTTAGTGAAACTGTTTGGTGCCACTGGGCCCCTACTCCTGCTACCACTTCTAGTTCCATTCTCTTGGTTCCAGGAACAGAGACTCATTCAGACTAGCTCAAATGTTAGGGAGTTTATTGTAAGAATTCATGTGCAACAATAAGGAAGGTAAAATGCCACCCCATGGAACCAGGCAGGTGGAACTGGAAGGCTGTTGAGGTTTCAAGAGGCACCAAGCAGCAGGGAATCTGGGCTCTCTCTCTAATGACCCCTGTTAATGTGATTCTGTGACTGCCTATCTGCCTGTGTTCTCCTCTTGATGTTGACCCTCTGAAGGTTTTGCTGATTGATGGTTTCTGTACCCTCCTGATTTCAACTGGGGCACATTTCGTCCTTATCCCATATTACTTCACAGCTTCTGTCAACTCTTAGTTTCTGCTTCCTCTTGATCTCTGCTCAATTATGGTTTCCCATTGCTCTTTGCCCGCTATCATCCGGGGCTGCGGGGCTCTGGAAGAGGACCTCAGCACATCTTCCCATTTTCCCTTTCTTTCCCTCAGCGTCTTGGATCTCAATGCGTTCGAGAGACAGAACAAGGCAGAAGGGCTGGGCATGGTGAATGAGGATGGAACTGGTGAGGCCTTCTCTTGGGTGTCCCTCTCCATGGAATTTCTTTTTCCTTCAGGATCTGCCCTCTCACCCAACACTGCCCAGAGCTCCCTTCCTCCAAGACACCCCCTCTCCAAAAGCATCCCCAGGTCTCCCCTCCCCTGCCCCATGCAGTGGTGCCCAGTCCTGTCCCAAATTCCTCCAGGGTCTCCCTCCCCATGATCTCCACCCCTGGGTGCCCTTGTGTCCTGTGTTCTCTCACCCATCACCACATGGACTCTGCCTTCCACAAGCCCCAAGTCTCCCACCCTGGTTGCTGTTCTCTCATTAATGTCCCTAATCCGGGTTAATCAAGTCTCCTCTTTGCCGTGTTGTGATGTGTTTAACCTTTCTGCCCTGATCCTTGCCTCCTGCCTCTCCACCTCTACCTGTCCATCTCTCTTTCTCTTCCCTCTTCTTTCTTTCCCAATACATTTACCATCATTTCCTACTCTCCTCCTGGCTTCCTTCTGTATCCTTATTGTTCTTTCTATGTGGGTTGTTTCTTTTTCCATGTCTGTGTCTTTGTCCCTAACCTTGTGTCACTGTGTGTTTTTCTGTTTCTATCTCCTTCTGTCTCTTTTTCCCCTCTTTTTTCCTGCTTCCTCCTCCCATCCTGTTGGCTGCCCCAGTCATCAATCGCCAGAACGGTAATTTCCCCAGCCCATTCCCCTTGCTGTGCTACTCTGCCACCCCTCCCTTCTTACCCCCATCGCCTGGGGGCTGAGGATCTGGGATATCCAGGGAGGAAGAAATTCTTTCCTGGGCCACTGTACCTAGAGAAAGTCTTGAGAACAGGGTTCAGAGACCAAGATTCAAGTCTCAGATTAGCCACTCACCTACTTTCCATTGGCCTCAGTTTCCCCACCTGAAAGTAGAAGCTAGAGAAGATGGCAAATATCCCTTTCCAGATGGATGTTCTTGGACTTCCTGACCCAGATTCACAGCCCCAGGGTGGGTGATCCCCATTTCCTCCCCTTACCCTCCTCCACCCCCCCACTCCCACCCCCCCACCCCCGCTCTCTGCGCCATGACCCTACCCCACATTGGTAAGGTCTGCAGGTCCCATCCACCAACCAGATTGGTTGCTCCTAGCTTCCACTCTGATTGGTGTGTGTGCAACCTCTGTGCCTGCTCTGATTGGCCCTAGCCTCCCCTCTTTTTCCTCCCCTACAGTCCTTCTTGATGGCCTTATTTCAGATCCCTGTTCTGATTGGCCCATGTCCACACACACACACACACACACACACACACACACACACACACACACACCTTCTCTGGATTGGCTGCTTTCAGGGCACCTGAGCCTATTTCAGTCCTATCCCTTTCTGCTCGGAGCCTTTGTGTGAAAGTGATCCCAGTCCCATAATCCATTAACCCTTTTGCCCTAGAGGAGTGCTGAGGGAGGTGCCAGCTGCTTGAACCTTTGCTGGATAGGCAGACACTTCCAGATGTCACATAATGATGACATCAGAGAGACACTGATGTTGTAGAAAGATTCCCAAGGCCCCAGCTTCATGATTCAGGGTCCATCAGGTCTACATCAGCTGTCAAAGATTCTGAAATCAGGACTCCTGGTGTCATGGATGTCCATGGCCCTCACAGTGTCTTTTGAAGTGATGGCTGCTATCCTCCCTCCCTATGCTTTGCGCATGTGTGTGCAGTGTGCATGGGCCATGTGTGCATGTGCCGTGTTCTGGCACATCTCACCCTCACCCTTCTGGGCCCTGCCCCTTTCTCCACCCAGGGGAGAAGGTCATGGCAGATGATGAATTCACTCAAGACCTATTCCGATTCCTGCAATTGCTCTGCGAGGGGCATAATAATGGTGAGATGGAGAGGTGGGTGGAGTGGAGAGGAGGTGAGGTTTGGGGACAGTCTGGAAGAGTTGCCTGAGTTAATCTCCAATTCCCTCCTCCCTATCAGTGATGACCTCACTACCTATCCTTATCCCATTGTCCATCATTTACTTTCAGCCAGGGTCAAACTCAATCCACCCACCTGCCTAAATCTCTCTTGAATTTCTGGAGTCTAGCCAGAAATTCACTTCTGATCTGTAAGAAACCAAGTTGGGTAAAAATCAATTTGCCAAAATGAGCAATTAGCTACTTGCCATTTTCCCACAGTCATTTCAAAGTTGAGAAAATGTTATGGATTTCCATACTTTGGTCCTATACAGGGAGAAAAATATCACATAGCATTTTTCAATGAATCTATTACAACTAGAGGCCAAGTGCATGGATTTGTGCACAGATGGGGCTGATCAGGACCAGCCAGTGGGGGGCAGGGGGGTTTGACTGGCTGTGGGAGGTTGGTTGTAGGAGTGCACTGACCACCAGGGGGCAGCTCCTGCATTGAGCATCTGCCCCCTGGTGGTCAGTGCGTTGTTATAGCCACTGGTTGACCCATTGATGGGCCGATTGGTTGTAACAGTCACTTAGGCTTTTATATATATAGATAATTGGATAGAAAATACAGGACAAAAGTCACACACACAAAATAACACATAGTAAAAGCAGATAACTCAGGGTCGTTCCACCATTCAGTCTTTGTGATCCAGTCCACTGCCTAAATTCTTGCATATTAGCCTTTTATTATATAGGATATTATACAGGACTAGTGGCCCGGTGCACAAAATTTGTGCACATTAAAAGGGTATTAATTAGAGGAAATATTTTAATAGTGCTATTTGCCCTTTCTCTATAATAAAAATATGAGAGATAAAAGGTAATGAGTACAATGTATATGAAAATAATACATAATTTCATTAATAAATAAATAATTTTTACAATTTGAAAAAGTCAAGGACACTGGTCCTCATCTGGAATTTCTGCCTTAACTATACAGTCAATGTCATATTCTGAACATAATTTCGACTCACTATCTAATATCAATAATATGTGAGGCAGGCCACTTTTCTGAAATTCAATGACATGAATCTTAGCTATTACTTTGCCAAATAAATGGAATTTACATACATCATTTAAAAGAGCATTCAGCTTAATATTAAAAACCCAATATTAAACAACTCAGGTCTGTTTTCAACTTTTTGCCAGTGTTGTAAATTGTTTGTAATATCTGCCCATTTGGGGTTGCATGTCATAGTTATAAATAAATCAGGCTTGCCATACTTTGTTACAATTGCCATAGCATCCTGATATCGCTGCTGCATATTTCTGGGACTACCCTCAAAATATGATGGAAGTATTATCATTTTACCAATGGGTACATTGTCATTTCAGATCTAGATTTGAGATAATCCATCAAACCACTATATTTTTCAACTCTCAACTTAGATTGATTTGCTTTAATGAAATTTATCTGATTGGCCTCCATTTTTTAATACAAATCCACAATAAACTGTTGAGTTAATTTCCCTGCATTTAAAATAGGATTGAACGTGTCCCTCACAGATAGATGAAATCCATAATATTGCATTTGTATGACTCGTGTTCTTACATTTTGTCTAGTATTATTGTTGAGTACACTGTTGTCTCTGAGTCTTAATGCAATATCTGTTCCCCAACCTTTTTCACCATGTGGAAAAAGAATAGGATATGTTATTGCATCTAATGTAGGAAACAGGATACTGATTTGTTTCATTTTAGTGGCATTTGGATTATTGGGATCTGATTTACAATGAATGAGCAAGTCCCTTTCAAAAGGAGGTTCTCTATCTTTGTTTCTGAATATGACAGCAACCTTGGTTACACAGGGAGAATTATATCTACCCGGGTCACTGTTACAATCATATTTAATTGTCATAGTTACTTCCATGGGAGCTATACCTTTTGCTGCTGCTTCAGATTGGGCTCCCTTTTCTACCTCATGTAGCATCTTGTACGATTTTGTTAATTGATTTATTTCATGCATGAGGTTGTTGATGTTGATCATGAGTCTTTCTGAGCAGGCCTAGTTTGCTGGCATTGCTAATCTTTTACGTGTAGCTTCGGCTGTATCCAAAATATAGAGTTGAGCAAACTTCCAAGAAACACCATCAGAAGGATGTAAAGTTCCAGTACGGTAACAAACTTGTCCATGTATTCTAAAACAGTATGGCCCATACCCTGATGGCGATGCAACATTTGCACCCATGGAAGCAAAAGCAAAAGAACTACTTATAGATCGAATGTTTTCCATGAAATCTTTACTGTCAGAATCTTCATTTGTCATTAATTTTTTTAAATATGGCTGGTAATCTGGAAAATGTATATCATTTGGGACAGACTTTCCCTTTACTACAACATCGAGTAAATTTCCCATCAGATGGTTTTTCATCAGAAAAAATTTAGTGATAGGCAAAATTCACATCTAACAGTCATTTCACCACAACTATGTTCGAGAATTGCATCCTCAGGTACTCCATTTTCGCTGAGAAAGCAGTTCCTACCAGTATTGCTAGTACTTGTTGATGACTGTTCTTAAGTCATATTCTGTCTTCGCCGCTGCCTTCTTTCAACTTCAAAGGCACATTGTTCTTTAGACATTTTCTGTCAAAGATGCCGACGTTTTTCCAATAGCTGCTCTTCAGATACATTCTGTCACAAGGCATTGCCTTCTTTCAAGATCAGATACACGTCGCTCTTCAGACATTTTCTGTTGATAACATTGGCACCTTTTTGCTACAGAGCTCTGTTGTATCAACAGTTTTTCTTTGGACATAGTCCTACCTCTCTATTGAGATAGAGGAGAATGAGAGTCGACAGTCAGGCCTTTCAGCAATGTGACCAACGGCTGATTTTGACAGATTCTGTGGGGGTGGGACTTCCTCCTACCTGTTGTCAGTTTCCACAGCTAAGATGCTGAAGCTGAGACCCAAGCCTTCCCTCAGGCTGTTGCCTTCCATTTTTGCTGGCATACACCCAAAGCTACACGTAAAAGATTAGCAATGCCAGGGGCCTCAGTTAGACACAGCTGTGGTGAGTTCTGCTTGCCGCCGCCACTTCATTCTCTGTGCCCAGGGGCCTCAGTTAGATGCAGTTGTGGTGAATTATGCTCACCGCCGCTGGGTCTCCGCACCTGGGGGCTGGGTGCTCAACACCTCCTGACCCCATCCCCCACTCCTGATTGGCTGGTAGTGTAGCAAAGGTATGGTCAAATTTGCATGTTTCTCTTTTATTATATAGGATTGCTTATTAATTTTGCTTATAAAAATGCTTTGCCAGAAGGAATAACTACAAATTCTTTCCTAACTTAAGCAAGAGATTTTACATTTGTTCTGGTTCAAGGGTGACCAGCAAGTTAAACACATAGGGAGAAAATAAAACCCCTTGTGCACACATAGCTTACAACACTAAAAGTACAACCCAAACTCTGTCCAAAAAACATTCTAACCAAAGTCGTTTTCGTCCCGAGGGTATGGTTGTGATGCTTAGCAGGTGATTATGAAACCACAGACTGCCCAGAAATTAGCCTTCATGACAATAATAGGAGCAATTATAAATCTGACTTCCATAGAACCTGCACCCTACTTGGCTAGTGCTCTGTAAGGTAACTGATTTGTAAACATTCTAATCTTCATTCTTTTCAACAAAGGATAAAGCATGATCTATTGCTTTACATTCTCAAAAGCTCTTAGGGCCACAACTATTGTTCAGTGTTTATTAAATACTCTTCTGCCACATAACTAGGATTTCCTTTCTTTAAATTCAACTAAAATGGAATCATTTGGTGTTAAAAATGAATTTTATTCCCTGGATCTATCACTTTTTGGAAATGAAAACATTTTTATGGGTGGGATTTCTTTCTCCCAGTAAATTTGTGATCCAGTCCTCTACCTAAATTCTTGGATTCATAAACCAGCCCAATCAAATAAGTATTTGAAATCTCAGATGCCTTGCATGTCTTGAGTATTGAGCACAATTTAAAGAAGATAAAGGGTTGGTCTCTTACTTGCTCATGACTATGACAGCATTCTCAGTTGGCAGAGTTCTTTACAGGAGTGGAGTGATGTACATCTAACCACTTGTGCATGCAGTCTGATGTAAATGAACACAGAGGAGTTAGCAAACAGGGTTTATGAGAAAACCTGCTTATAAAATCTTGAATATTTTAGTATATTTTATCTATAATGCGAAACCAGGCAAATGATACAGTGATTGTGAAGGGATTGTAGGAAAGTCAAAGGGGAGTAAGACTTTGGAGGGGAAATACATTTCCAGGGCTGTTAAAGCCATCCTGTGCAACATGACATGGACAATGTTGCTATCAACATTGAAAGGATTTCACTGAACCCCATTTGGCAAATAGGTGGTTCTCAAACTTAAGCGTGCCTGAGGATCAGCTGGAAGTCTTATTAAAATACAAATTTCTGGACCTCACCCCAGGATTTCTGATTTAGCAGTTCTGGGATGGAGCCCAGGAATGTGAATATCTAACAGGGTCCCAGGAGGTGCTGATGCTACTGGTCTATGGTCACACTTTGAGAATCACCACTCCAAAGGGCAGCTCTTAACTTCAGCACTTTCTTTTTTTTTAATTTAATAAATATTTATTGTTCATATTATTACAATTGTTCCTCTTTTTCCCCCCATAGCTCCCCTCCACCTGGAACCCACCCAAACTTCTTCCCTTACCTTCACTGCATTGTCATCCTCCATAGGTGTACGATTTTTGTCCAGTCTCTTCCTGCACCTCCCACACCCCTTTCCCCCAAGAATTGTCAGTCCACTCCCTTTCTATGCCCCTGATTCTATTATATTCACCAGTTTATTCTGTTCATCAGATTTATTATATTTTATTTTTATTTTTTTGCAGTATAACTTAGATATAATAGTAGTACATATGTTTTCATTTTTCCCCCCGCATTATCCTCCCCCAGCCTCCCCTACCCCAAGCACATGTCCCCACATGGCCCCCTCCCCGCCCCAGTGTCTTTCATTCATTGGTTATGCTCATATTCATGCATACAAGTCCTTCAGTTGATCTTCCCCAGCATCCACCCCCCCACCCTCCTCAGCCTTCCCCCTGACAATTTTTATCTTTACCTTTTTCTTCTTCCTCCTCTTCTTAATACTCAGGCCTGACAGCCTGTTCAATGCCTCCCTACCTCTATATCAATCACTCTCCCCTGTTTCTTTTCTTTAAAAATATCTTGCATCTGCATACTAGAAATAAACGTACAAGAACAAAGAATGTTTGAGTCTCAGTTTCAGTGTCCAACTGTTCTGAGACCCAGTTTCAATGTCAAATAGTTCTTTATGTGTACATGTCAGCAATGGTATCTGGTTGGTGGGCACATCGTGGCAATGCAAGTTTTATCCTCTCTGGTTTGGTCCTTGGCCGCCTGCAGCCACACACAGCTGCCGACTGCTAGCATGGCAAGGTGTCATCATTGTCCCCCATCTCTGGACCATTCTCGTGACTGGAACAGACCCGTCAATTCCTCACTGTCGCAGGAACCCACATGGTCTTGGAGTTGTTCTCTGAAAACACAAACACATTCTTGACCAAAAGTTAACAAAGGGATCCTCTCTGCAGATTAGACTAGGGATTCTTTTTATTTTTGCCTAAATGATTTTCCTTTGGCTTATTTTGACACCATGTGTGTTTTTTCATGGGTGTCCTGCTGTTGGCTTTACAAATGGAAGTTACTTTTCTGGAGTAAGAATTTTCTAGTTGTAATTTACTTACAGGATATTTTTCCTTACATGATATTACCCCACTATCCCCCCCTTTTTTTGATTAATGGGGGCTTTTGGAAATTTTAGATTTCAGTCTTGGTAATTTTAAATTTTAATTTTTGCACTCAAATATGACTGCTTTAGGTTCTTTGGATGTTAGGCTATTTTATAGTGAGATGAACTACTAATAGATATTTTAGTTAATGTTTTAGGAACAGCTTTTTGTCCAGCACACTTAAATTTTCTTGAGTATTCACTTGGCCAATTTAAATTAATCTGAAAACTTGATTACTATTTTATTGTCAATGTTAATACTCAGGCAGAGATCTTAGTGTACCCTGTAAATATTAGTGGAAAGGATTATTTGCATTCTTGAGTAGGCCCTGAGCATTCCTGGTAATAGACTGGATTTAGATATAGAGTAGCCATTGCTGGCCGAGTCTCTGTCTGCAACCTGGGTCCCAGTCTGAGTTGTGCGTGGGAGGCGAAGCAGCCGTGGGGACAGGAGACCCCCCTCAGAAGGAGTGAGAGTTCAGGCCCCTGTATGGTTTGTGGGTGAGGGTCTGTGCCCCACCTCTGTTGACCTTTTAGTTCTCTCCTGTTGGCCCTCTGTTCATCAGATTTTTAATTCACTTGATTTTTAGATCCACTTGTTGATAGACATGTATTTGTTGCTCATAATTTTTATCTTTACCTTTTTCTTCTTCCTCCTCTTCTTAAAGAACACCTTTCAGCATTTCATATAATGCTGGTTTGACAGTGATGAACTCCTTTAGCTTTTTCTTATCTGTGAAGCACTTTATCTGATCTTCAATTCTGAATGATAGCTTTGCTGGATAGAGTAATCTTGGTTGTAGATTCTTTCTATTCATCGCTTTCAATATTTCTTGCCACTCCCATCTGGCCTGCATAGTTTCTGTTGAGAAATCAGCTCACAATCGTATAGGTACTCTCTTGTACGTAACTAACTTTTTTTCTTGCTGCTTTTAATATTCTCTCTTTGTCTTTTGCTCTTGGCATTTTAATTATGATGTGTCTTGGTGTGGTCCTCTTTGGATTCCTTTTGTTTGGTGCTCTGTGTGCTTCCTGGACTTTTAAATCTATTTTTTTCACCAGGTCGGGGAAGTTTTCAGTCATTATTTCTTCAAGTAGATTTTCAGTATCTTGCTCTCTCTCTTTTTCTGGCACCCCCATAATTCGGATGTTGGTATGCTTGAAGTTGTCCCAGAGGCTCTTTACACTATCTTCATATTTTTGGATTCTTTCTGCTTTTTGCTTTTCAGACTGAATGGTTTTGCTTCTTTGTATTTCAAATATTTGACTTGATTCTTGCAGTCCTCTAGTCTGCTGTTAGGTCTCTGTATAATGTTTTTTATTTCAATCAGTATATGCTTAATTTCTAGTTGGTCCTTTTTCATATCCTTGAGGGTCTTGCTAAATTTATCTGCCTTTTTTAGGAAATTCTTTAAAAACCTTATAACCATGGTTTTGAACTCTATGTCCAGTTGTTTCTTTCCCTCCATTTTTTTCAATTGTTATCTGTTTCCTTGTCTCCACATTTTCACTGCTTCCCTGAGTTGGTCGAATAGCTTTGTATGTAGGTGTCCTTTAGGGGACAGTGCTCAGCTTGGATGGGGTGGAGTCTCAGGGTTGAGCAGTCAGTCTTGGTTTCTCATCAGCCCTGCCCTAAGAGGCCCCTGGGTCTCAGTGTCCCCTGGCAATGGCTGCATGCACCTCTGAGAGAAAGCTGCCCTCAAGTTTTGCCTGCTGCCAGACAGTCCAGTTTCTCCCCAATTGAGTCTGGATACCCAAAGTCTCACACAAAACTGGGTTATAGTGCAGTCCAGAGGTTTTGTTTTCTTCCTGAACGAGAGAGCCAGCCATGCACCCTCTCCTGTGCCTCCTCCTGAGCTCATGTGCCTCCTCCTGACAGTCCAGTTTCACCCCGTATGAGTCTAGATTCCCCAAGACTTGCCCAGAACTAGGGTTCAATGCAGTGGGGAGCCTTTGTCTTCCTCCCCATTTGAGAAAACCAGCCAGGTATTCAGCCACCCACCCTTTCCGCTTGCATGCATCTCCGCACCTCTGTCTCTGCGTCTCAGCACCTCTGTCCTCCCTACCTCCTCTGAGTTTCAGTGTCCTTTTATCTTTCCTTCTAGTTATAGAATTTCCATTCAGCCAGCTTTCCAGTGGTTCTGGATGATATCTTTTGTACTTTAGTTGTATTTTTGAAATTGTTGTGTGAGGCTGCAGTCTAGGTGTTTACCTATGCCATCGTCTTGGTTCCTCTATCCAGAAAAAGATCTCAGCACTTTCTTTAAGTCCCTTTAAGAATAGCTTAATGTACACTTAGCACTTATGTACCAGTGCTATCCTAACTCCTTTATGTACTCTAAAGTATTAAAACCATACAATAGCTCTAAGGCAGTGGTTGGCAAACTCATTAGTCAACAGAGCCAAATATCAATAGTACAATGATTGAAATTTCTTTTGAGAGCCAAATTTTTTTAAACTTAAACTTCTTCTAATGCCACTTCTTCAAAATAGACTCACCCAGGCCGTGATATTTTGTGGAAGAGCCACACTCAAGGGGCCAAAGAGCTGCATGTGGCTCACAAGCCACAGTTTGCCAACCACTGCTCTAAGGAGTCTAATAAATGTGACTGCTATGTTACCAATGGGAAGGAGGCAAGTCTGTACCACACAGAAAGGTTCAATAACTTGCCTGAGGTCACACAGCCCACGGTCACAATCAACTCCTACTTATCTTCAGGTCTCAGCTCAGAGGTCCCCTCCTCCAGCCTTCCTTGATTACCCAGGCTGGGCCAGGATCTCCTCTGGGCTCCTATTGTCCCTCTGGGCTTCCTCATCACAGCCAAGATCATTCTGCTCAGTATTCCCCACCACCACTCCTGCTACCAATGAACAGTGTATTATTATTATTATTATTATTATTATTATTAATTATTACCACCACACACTGAAGTAGAAAATGGTCTAGTAAATCCCCAAGTACCCATCACTCAGCTTTAATGGTCACAAACTTTCTGCCATAGAATAATGTTTTTTAAACAGTGGCAACTAACTCACCAGAGGTCCTAAACCAGTTTATCATAGAGGTTCTCATCTAGTTGCACATTGGTATGCCTGGGAAGCCTTAAAAAATGCTACAGCCCATGTTACACACACACACACACACACACACACACACACACACACACACACTGTTGTGGAGCAGAGGCGAATGAAAGACCACTGGAGCCCAGACCAAATGAAAATGTAGGGAGCCTTTATTAGCCAGCCTGGAGACTCTGCCATCCTCCAATTAGAGACCAGAGAGCAGCCCCGACCCTTTGTGCAAGACCACCTTTAAGCACATTAACCACATCCTGTTTTTGTACAATAAGCAATCCAAGACAAAACGGTTTTTCCCAAGCAACGTCAGAGTCAGCCATTGATAACCATGTTATTCACAGGGTCATCCTGTTCTTCAGAAAGCTGACAGTGTTCTATCTTGCAAGGCCTATGTTCTGGGAAGGAGCCATGAGACCATATCTCAAGGCCTGGTCTGGTGTCAACACTGACAACTCTATCTGGGGCCTCTGGAGTGTTCAAAAATTCCCACTCTACAACAACACCAACACACACACACACACATTCTAAATTAATTGGTCTAGGGTGGGGTCTGAGCATTTGGATTTTTAAAAATGCCTTCGGATGATTCTAATGTGCAGCCAAGGATGAGAGGTTGAAAACTACAGATTCAGTGGGCTCAGATCAGAATTCCTTATAGTTAATGAGACAGAAAATATCAGAATGCACGCCAAATAGTAAGAGCATGTGAAACTTCTGTTTCAGGTATATGTGGATATAATTTCAGTTTAAACACATGTTCTGGGTCACAATGGAAAATGAATTTCCTATCATAGATTGTAGTTAGAAAATAATGAAAATTATGACACATGAATCTAAACTTTACAAGGGCAGGACTTTTGTTTTCTTTTACTGCTATATCCCTAAGGGCAAGAACAGTGCCTGGCACATAGTAAATGCCTAGTAAACTTGTACAATCAAAGAATAAATGGTCGGAGGAGAACCAAGATGGCGGCATAGGTAAACACCTATTGTTCTGCCCTGTGCAACAATTAAAAAACTACAACATAACAACAAAACAAACATCATCCAGAATCACTGGACAGCAGGCTGAGTGAAAACTCCACAAATAAAAGTAACGGTGGGACACTGAGACTCAGAAGAGTGGCGGGAGCGCAGCCTTGAAGATACGCATGGAAACAGGTTAGTTGCCGCCACGCGCGCGGGATGTAGGGCTGGAGCAGCAACCCCGGCTGGATTTCTCCAATGGGGAGGGCGGAGACATCCCACTGCACGGATTCCCCAGCACCAGGCGAGGTCCGAGATCCAGGGGACGCACCCTGGAAGCCAAACGCGGCAGAGGTCTCCTAGTCTGAGGAGAAACCGGGTTGCTTGGAAAAGCAGTTTGCACATGCGTAAACTGTGCAACAGCACAGACGCATGACTTACTCCCTGGAAACTTTGCCCCCTGGTCCCAGAGACCACCGGACTGCTTTGTTTTACAACCCTGGGCCAGTCTTTGGGTGTGCAGACTCATTTGGGGGAGGCAGAGTTGTCTGGCAAGGGGAAGAGACTAGCGGCTTTCTCTTGGAGGTGCCTGCAGCCATCCCCATCCAACAGAGACCCGCATGCGCGCGAGCGCCGCATAGGATGTAGCTGACACTGAGGCTGCCTGCGCAGCTCAGAGACTCAGCCCATCCAACCTGAACACAGTCTCCCTTCACAGCCAATTGGCCTGGAGGTCAAACCCTCCTAGGGCTAACAACAACAAGCTGGACTTAAACTCAAAAATACTGTACAACCCATAAAGGATTGCAGTAAGAGTACCCATCTGAGGTAGCTGGGGAGGCTGAGCCACTGACCCTTAGAGGATATCTACCACATAAAGCAGCCACCATGCAGAGACATGGAAAGAAATCAGGTGTGAAAGAAATGGAGGAAAAAAGACGACTAGACATAAAGTTCAAAACCACAGTTATAAGGCTTTTCAAGAGGCTCCTAGAAAAGGCCGATGAACTTAATGAGAACTATGAGGAAATAAACAAGACCAAACAGGAAATGAATGAGACTTACAAGGAAATGAATGAGACCTACAAGGAAATGAACAAGATCTCTGAGGATATGAACGAGACCCTCACGGATATGAAAAAGGACCAACTAGAAATCAAGCATACACTGACTGAAATAAAAAATATTACACAAAGTCCTAAAAGCAATCTAGAGGGCCACAAGAACCAAGTCAAAGATTTGAAATACAAAGAAGCAAAATCCACTCGGCTGGAAAAGCAAGAAACAAAAATAATCCAGATAATTGAAGATAGTGTAAGGGGCCTCTGGGACAACCTCAAGCATGCCAACATCCGAATTATTGGGGTGCCAGAAAAAGAAAGAGAGCAAGGTAATGAAAACCTACTTGAAGAAATAGTGACTGAAAACTTCTCCCACCTGGTGAAAGAAACTGACTTAAAAGCCCAAGGAGTACACAGAACCCCAAAATATAGGAATCTAAAGAGGACCACACCAAGACACATCATAATTAAAATGCCAAGAGCAAAAGATAAAGAGAGAATATTAAAAGCAGCAAGAGAAAAACAGTTGGTTACCTATAGGGGAGCACCCATACGATTGTGAGCTGATTTCTCAACAGAAACAATGCAGGCCAGACGGGAGTGCAAGAAATATTCAAAATAATGAATAGCAAGAATCTACAACCAAGAATACTCTATCCAGCAAAGCTATCATTTAGAATTGAAGTTTAGATAAAGTGCTTCGCAGATAAGAAAAAGCTAAAGGGAGTTCATCACCACCAAACCAATATTATATGAAATGCTGAAAGATATTCTTTAAGAAGAGGAAGAAGAAAAAGGTAAAAATATAAATTATGAACAACAAATATACATCTATCAACAAATGAATATAAAAATCAAGTGAATTGGTAGTGTGATGAACAGGATAAACTGGTGAATATAACAGAATCATAGACATAGAGAGGGAATGGACTGACAATTCTTGGGGAGAAAAGGGGTGTGGAAAGTACAGCAAGAGACTGGACAAAAATCTTGCAACAGTGGGAGAGGACAGTGGGGAGGGGGAGGTGAGAGTGGAGGGTGGGATGGGTACAGGGTAGAGGGGAGCTATAAGGGGATAAAAAAGGGTGAACAGTGTAATTAATAAACTGAACAATAAAGATAAAAAAATTAGAGATACTGCTAGGTTAAGCCTAAGGGCAGACATAAAATTACTTTATGTGTTAAAATTTGCATTGTTATCATTTTTGGAAACATAAAAAATTGATGTTATACTTAATTTTATATTTTGGTTTGGGTTCAGGGTATGAATTGAAAGAATATCATGTGTGTGTCAAGAGTAGCATTTGACCAATGATTATGTTTTAAGGTTTAGTTTGAAATTTATATTGAAATTAAATTTGCAATATAAATAAATAAAGTTTAAAAAATAAAACCTTAAAAAAAAAGAGTAAATGGTCAATCTTCATCTCCCACTAGCATATAGTATTGGTGCACAGATTTGTGCACATTGAAAGGAAATTAATTAGAAGAAATATTTTAATGTCGCTGTTCGCCCATTCTCTATAATAGAAGTGTCAACCAAATTCACAATCAACAATGACAGATCAAAACACACGCATGCAGTTGGCGCCACTGAAAGCCTTATACATATCATGCATATGCAAGTCAACATTTATTTTTAAATTGCCAGTGCGCATCATATGTACTGGCCAGCCAGTTGGTCAGTCAGACGTACATACAGTTGGTCACTTAGCCTTTTATATATATAGATTCTCAGTAAGTATATATTGAATTAATGAATGAAGAAATTATAGATGCTTATTTCCTCTGGCTTTTGGTAGGTGCTCAATAAATATTTGTTGGATAAATAAATACATAATAGCCAACCTTCCATCTCCCCCAGCACATTGTAGACATTCAAAAACCATTTTGGAAGCAAATGGAAGACTAAATCTCCACTTACCCTGCTACACTGTAGGTGCTCCAGAATCATATTTTGGAAAGTAATCAATGAATAAATTACCCTCTACCACATCTTGCATATTGTAGGCCCTCAACAAATATTTATTACATAAATGAATAGATTATCCTCTATCTTCCTCTGCCACACAGTAGATACTTGATAGTTATCAAATTAATGATTATATGCTTCAACATACAATAGGCACCCTATTTGAACACTTATGCATTAGTTAATTAATGACTCACTGTCCACTTCCCTGAGCATATGGTAGATTCTCAATGAATGAATAACTTTTCATCTTTTTAGATTTCCAAAACTACCTACGGACACAGACAGGGAACACGACCACTATCAACATCATCATCTGCACGGTGGACTACCTCCTGCGGCTGCAGGTGACGATGTGAGGGTATCCAGGTGTGATCTTGGTCGGGGGCTGGGGGGCCATCCTTGGCCCAACATCCCCTCACCTTCTGTCGGCCCCCCAGGAGTCTATCAGTGATTTCTACTGGTACTACTCTGGCAAGGATGTCATTGAGGAGCAGGGCAAGAGGAACTTTTCCAAGGCCATGTCGGTGGCTAAACAGGTGTTCAACAGCCTCACTGAGTACATCCAGGTAGGGCCCGCCAGCTGGGACAGGGCGGGGGAAGTGGGCTCCCGCCCGCGCCGCGCCATGCCTCGCCCACATGCAGTCCTCTGCCTGCAGGGCCCCTGCATCGGGAACCAGCAGAGCCTGGCGCACAGCCGCCTCTGGGACGCCGTGGTGGGATTCCTGCACGTGTTTGCCCACATGATGATGAAGCTAGCTCAGGTTCGGACTCCTCGGTTTTTCCTCTAACTGCTTCAGAGCACCCCAACTGGCCTGTTTCCAAGTACTGCCCCACCGCTCACTTTCTCCCTCAAGTGCTCCAGTCGTGTTCCAGACTGGTTCCCTCCCAGAGGCTAAATCCATCTTCCTTCTGAAGTGCTCGGCCTGACCCCGCCTCTTCCTTTGCCACCAATCGGTTGGTTTCCTATCCATACTTCCACTGGTCTGACGTTCGGTCCCGCCCCCTCTGGCCGGAGCTCCTGTATGATTGGTTGGTGTTCTTTTCTCTCTGATGAGGGTATCAATTCAAACAGCCCCCAGAATAGGGTACCCGCAGGCTTCTAGATGAGGGCCTGGGGCTGGAGGAGTGTTTTGCTTCTTTATTCTGTCTGCACCACATGACGCCCATCGTGGGCATCCCGGATGTAATGTCCATCTCCCATCTCCAGAATCTTCGTGCTCCCCTTTCCCACCACTCCCTCGCTTTTGCGGCCTTGCCAGTGCCTCCCGAACACCATATGCATTTGCTCTGCTTCTGTATGGTAAACAGATCAAGGCAGCCATAAGTAAACACTGCGGCTGGGCTCAACTTCTGAAGAGGCACCACCCACATCCTAGACGCCAAACAGACATCGGTGTATTTGTCACAGTAGTTTTCCAGCAGATGGCAGTCAAGTATTCTGTGTATTATCATTTCCCAACGGGAAGAGTCTCGAGGAAAGGAGGCCTTTTTCTAATTTACTCAAAGGTGCCACAGGTGCTGGCAGAAACCCTGCCTGGTGTCATTTGACTTTTGGAAAGGAGTTAAATTTTGAAATGCAATTGCTCCGTGTCAGCGCAGTTGAAGTCGAATGTTGGTGTAATCTTAAAATGCTAGAGGCTGTAGAGTTTTAGACCCTGCAGAATTAATTCATAAGGTCAGGTTGCAAAGGCCAGACACCCAATGCAAAGTACTGGCTTACAAGGGAAAAATATTTTATCAGTTCCCATCATAGTTCCAAGGCCTAAAGTGATGTCAGCAGAAATGTCTCTCTCTTGTCTGGCTTCATTCTCAACCAGGCTCTCCCCAGGGGTTGGAAAAATGGTGCCCTAGGCTTCTGAGTATCCCATTAACAGCTCCAGAGGGAAGAGAACCCCTTTTTCATGGGTTCTCTCTGTAGTTCTCTCTGATTGGGTTATTGGGTCACATGTCCATCCTGAACCAATCACCAGGATCAGGAGAAAGAAGAATTTGATTATGAGCTCTGGTCATATACTCAATCCTAGAACCAAGAAGATGGAGTTAGCCTCACATGCTCTGAGAGTGGAATTAAGAAAAACCAGGGTTGGATTCTGGGCAGGTGCACACCACAGGCACCCACCCTAGACTCAGGATACAGAGCTTTGGAACTGTGGAAATGTGTTAGGGTTAGAATAACCAACTTTAGAACTAACATTGGGGTAGAAAGAGTCTTATGTCCCATTTCTCTGCTATCCTCCCCCTCCACTATTTTATTAGGTAGAGCCATATGAAATTACCACTTTGTGGATCAAAATGGTCAAATATTGGCAATTTTATGTAGCTCAACCTATACAAATATGAACCATGAGGCAGAACTTTGACCATGTTGGAACCTTTCTGGGCTTTACAAAAGATACTGTAACAGGGGAGGCAGCACATCCTTACATTGTTCCCAAATAGCTTACCAGAAAGCACATGGCTGTATCTTCCAGCCTTCTTCCTGAACCCAGAGTCCCACTTTTCCCATCACATGTTCATTCACTAACCATGTGCCTTATACCCATCACAGCCAAATGCAGTGCTGAACTCCCGTCCCTTTAGATACTCCCATCCCTTATTTGTGTCTCTGACCCAGTACTTGCCCCTGCCTGTCTCTGTCTGTCTCAGCCCCACAAGTCTGCTCTTCAAGCCCAGTACTCCTCTCAGTCCTTGTCTGCCAGCCCTTGCCCCTACATATCACCTGTTGGGCCTGTTTCTCCCCAAATGTCAATCCCATCCCCACACTTTTGTCTCTCTACCTTTTCCCCTGCTTCCGAGGAACATGTCTGGACTTGGGTCCCCTCGGAGGTAAGAG
Organism: Antrozous pallidus; assembly: GCA_027563665.1. NCBI lineage: Eukaryota > Metazoa > Chordata > Mammalia > Chiroptera > Vespertilionidae > Antrozous > Antrozous pallidus. The sequence continues at coordinate 22,022,957 of CM050525.1, read as the reverse complement.
GGGAAGAAAAAGATGTCTTAGGCCCTGCTGGGTGGTGAGGAGGAGCAGAAGCAGCTGGAGATGGGGGAGGTGTCTCTGCAGAGACCAGTCCTCATATGACTGTGGTGTGCGCCTCTAGGACTCGAGCCAAATCGAGCTGCTGAAGGAGCTGCTGGATCTGCAGAAGGACATGGTGGTGATGCTGCTGTCACTGCTGGAAGGTACATATTCGGGGCAGAAAAGGTGGCTACAAAGCTGCAAGCCCTAACTTTTAACCTCATCTGATACCATGTTGATATCAATGCGTTGATTAAGAAGTCACTTTAATAAGCTCAGCAGACTTTTGTTGAGAAGTTATCATGTGCCAGGTCCTGGCTGTATATACATTGGTTTATTGAATCCTCAGAAAAATCGTTTTTTAAAAAATATTTTTTTATTGATTTCAGAGAGGAAGGAAGAGGGAGAGAAAGATAGAAACATCAATGATGAAAGAGATTTATTGATCAGCTGCCTCCTGCAAGCCCCCCTCTGGGGACCAAGCCCACAACCTGAGCATGTGCCTTGACCAGAATCAAACCTGGGACCTTTCAGTTCGCAGGCCAATGATCTATCCTGGCCATGGCCCCCCCAAAAATCTTGATAAGGTAGATGGGCTGGACACTTTTTAAATACCCTAATAGTTATTTAGTTTTTAAACATATCAGTTATATTTTGCAGCCTAAAAGACATCCCACAACTTAGCAGACTTAAAAACAACCACAGTTTCGCAGCCAGAGGGGCACAGTTGTTTATCATCCTGTGCACGGTTCTGTCAGGGCACATATCGGGGTTGCAGGGTCGGTCCCCATTTGGGCGCGTACAGAAGGCAACCAATAGATATTTCTCTATACATCAATGTTTTTCTCTTTCTTCCTCTCTCTAAACATATCCTCCAGTGAGGATTAAAAATTAATAATAATAAAATAAAAAATAGAAGAATACCTATAATTTATTATTGATTAATGAAACAATTTAACTAGTAGACAGACTGTTTTCTATAGAGGTCATAAAGCATGTCCTCATTCATTTATATGGCTGCATAGTACTGCATTGTATGGTTTACAGTGATTCACTTAACCACATTCCTATTGATAGATATTTAAGTTTCACTACAATGTCTTTGGTAACTAAGCATTAACTTTAAAAATCAGAAGGTTTTCTTTAAACATCAGATTTCCAACTTTTCTTGAAAAAAATTAAAGATTTGGTGACCCTGAGTTCACAGTCTCACATGGCAAAAATTAGCTGGACTGAATTAAATAATTGAATTTTATCAGTTAAATCTTCTGATTTTGGTTACTGTGCTATGATTATATATGTCTTTCAGGACATATCCACTGAGATGTTTAGGGGGAAGGCCTCATGCCTGCAGCTTACACTCAAATGGTTCAGGGGGAAAGGAGAGTGGGAAGAGTATAAAGCAAAAAAGCAAATGTGGCAAAATGTAAACAATTGTTGAATCTGGAATATATAAAGGTTCCCTTGCACTACTGCACCTTTTATGTAAATGTGAAATTACATTAAAATTGAAAGGTACAAAAAGAAGCTGGAGCCAGTTTGCTTTAGAAGGCGGTGTGAGATCCCAGTTTACCACAGTCTACACCCCTCCCTGCTATATTACCTGTGGCCTGCCTCACTCATCTGTGGACCTGCTTGGCCTCTGTGGGCTAGTGGAAGGCTTCAGTGTGTGAACTCTGAAGTCATACATTTCTGGGTTCAAACCCTCCTCAGCCCTTTACTGGCTGTGTGACTTTCCCTGAGTCTCAGTCTCCTCACCTGTGAAAACGGACGGTAGCACACCTCCCTTACAGGGTGAGATCATCCCAGTGCAGCACCTGTCGCCTGCATTAGCTTTTGCCGTTGTCACTTTATCAATGGCTCATTCAGCTCTCTGGGAGGTGGACAAAGACAGGATCAGCTAGGTTGTCACATGATGCTGATTGAGATCAGGAAGTGACCCCTGCCCTTGGGGAACTATGGGAAGCTCTTGAGCTAGAGAGGGAAGCAAGCCATGGGTCTCCAGAAAGGAGGCTCTACTGGACCACACTGACCTGAGGCTGTCTACAGGGAATGTGGTGAATGGCATGATTGCCCGGCAAATGGTGGATATGCTGGTGGAATCCTCATCCAATGTGGAGATGATCCTCAAGTTCTTTGACATGTTCCTCAAACTCAAGGACATCGTGGGCTCAGAGGCCTTCCAGGACTATGTCACTGATCCCCGTGGCCTCATTTCCAAGAAGGACTTCCAGAAGGTGAGTGCTTGAAAGTACCTGGGTGGGGTTGCCAAGTGCCAGTCATATCCTTCCTGGCTACCTGCCTTGGGCAAGACTCTTCTCTGCAAGCTTCAGTTTCCTTATTTGTGAAATGAGATACAACAGCCCTTGGGATTGTTTTCAATGTGAAATATAATAACACAAATTAGAACCATTATTTTATTATTATAATAAATAGTTATAATATTACTAGAAGCCTGGTGCATGAAATTCGTGCATGGGTAAGGTCCCTAGTGGCTGTGGCGGCTGTTGGCCAGAATCTCCCTTCCCATGTTGGCCGGCCAGGCCCTGCCCCCTGGTCAACTCCTGGTGAACTCCTGGTGGAGGGGGGAATTTGCATATTAGGCTTTTATTATGTAGGATTATTATAATAGAGATCAGCTATTTAGCTGATAAACATCTACTGAGTTTCTCCTTTGTACCAGGGACACAGCATGATGGAGACAGACCCAATCTTGCCTTTATGAAGCTTATAGTCTTAGAACATAGGCAGTCACCAGTGACCATGGCAAGTCTAAATATAAATAATGAGGCTGTTAGGAGAGAAACGCAGAAATCAGCTTCATCCAGGAGCCCACTCATCTCCCTCTGTCCACTCTATACCAGCTGTCTCCTCATCCTATGTAAACCCAGCTAAGTCACTTGTCTGCTCTGAGCCTCAGTTTCTTCCTCTCTGAAATGGGGCTGAGATAATAACATTAACTATATGACAGGACTACTGGGAGGGTGGACAGTACCTGAAACACAGGAGCACTCAAAAGGTGTTTGCTACTATTCTTACGGGCATATCTTGGAGATACTGCCAGTTTGGTTATAGACCACAGCAATAAATTTAATATCGCAATAAAACAAGGCACAACTTCTTTCAGTTTGCCAGTTCATATAGAAGTTATGTTTACATGTACTGTAGTTGGTCAAGTGTACAATAGCATCCATTAGGTCTAAAAAACAATATACTACCTTCTTTTAAAATTACTTTGTTGCTAAAACATTGCTATCATCGGAGCCTTCAGCAAGTCATAATCTCTCTTTTTTAAAATTGATTTTAGAGAGAGGAAGAGAGAGATAGAACCATCAATGATGAGAGAATCATCAATCAGCTGCCTCCTGAACGCCCCCACGGCGGGTGGAGGGGACTGAGTCCTGACTGGGAATCGAACCGTGGCCTTCGGGTTCATGGGTCGCACGACCCCGGAGCCACACTGGCCGGGCACAAGTCATAACCTTTTGCTGGTAGAAGGTCTTTCCATCACCACTTCATTAACTTTTTCTTTTGAAATGATATCAAGTTTATAGAGAAGTTGCAAAAACAGTACATTGAATTCCTGAATACACTTCCCCAGATTGCCCAAAGGTTAACCTTTTAAAAAAAATTGTTTTAATTGATTTTAGAGAGGAAGGAAGAGAGAGAGAGAGAGATAGAAACATCAATGATGAGAGAGAATCATTGATTGGCTGCCTCCTGCATGTTGGGGATCGAGCCCCCAACCTGAAGTGCCCTGTCCAGGAATTGAATTGTGACCTCCTAGTTCATAGGTTGACACTCAACCACTGAACCATGCCAGTCAGGCAAATGTTAACTTTTTACCACATCTGCTCTATTATGATTCCCCTTAACCTCTAAATACCTTGGTGTATATCTCCTGAGAACATGTTCATCCTCTTATGCAACCACAGAACAATTATGCAAATCAGGCAGTTAACACTGATGTAATGCTGCTACCTATAGAGCTTATTCAGTTTTCATTCATTTTTCTTCCTTGTCAAGGATCAATCCAGGATCAGGGATTCCGGTTAGGCACCCTGTCCCTTCAGCCTCTTTTAATTTGGAACCATTCCTTGGTCTGTCTTTGTCTTTCATGACCTTGACACTTTTGTAGAACAAAGGCTAGTTGTATAAAATGTCCCTCAGTGTGGGTTTGTCTGAGTTTTCATCATAATTCAATTCAGGTTACACATCTTTGGCAGGAATTCATAGACATGACGTGTCCTTCTTAATGTGTTGTATCAGGAGGCACACAATATTAGTTCTTCCATTACTGTTAGTATTAGCTTGACTCCCTTGGTTAAGGTGGTGTTTACCAGGGTCTCCACTGTAGAAAGACTATCATTCCCTTGATTATTGTGTGAGGACCAGCTATGAAGCTAAGTAAATATTTTGTTCACCCTCAAGAGTTAGCACCTCTGGCTAATTCTTCCCCGAAACGATTATTACTATGGTAATTAACATGTGTTGGTTCTCCAATTTCACCATAACCTTTACCTTTATTAGATGCCATTTTACCATATGGAAGAGTTTTTCCTTCTTCTCCACTTATCTATCTATCTATCTATCTATCTATCTATCTATCTATCTACCTATCTGTCTTCTATATCTTTGCTTCTCTTATTCTAGGGGTTGCAATCAATACTGATAATCAGTCCTGGCAGCATCTCTCCTCCCTCTCTCCCCCACACCCCCATCTCAGCCACTCCTCCCAAGAGCTGTCTGCCCTCACTCACTCTTTCCTCACCTCCCCCTCCTTCCCTGATTGAGGGCTTGCTGGCTTCTGTCCCTGTCACTCCTCTGAAACTACCCTGACCAAGGTCATCAGTGGCCTTCTCACCTCCGAATCTTTACTCTGACTTATGGTGGCAGCGTTTGCACAGTCAGCTATTTCCTCCCCCAGCAAAGTCTGCCTGCTTCCTTGGGTATCTGTGCCACACACTCTTGGGACCCTACCTTCCCTGCCAATCTCACACAGCCCCTTAAACGTTCCTGTCCCTGAGCTCTCTACCTTTAGGAGGAAGAAGAGCTAACATTTATCATGTTCTCACTCTGTGCCAAGTCCTATGTGTAAATGAATTACAGATAACCCTTGTACAACACAGGTTTTTTTTATTTTTTAAAACCTCTGTAATTATTAGTTTATTAGTATCATCCAAGACTCAGATGTTCAGTATTCCTCCTGAAATTACATAAACAAATGCAAATGAAAATATTCAAGTCAAAATTATATAACAAACAGCACTCCATCACAAATCGTGTAAAATTACAAGAAAGCCATTTTAAAACACTGGCACCATAAGAGAATGTCAAAAATCACAAAACTGCCAAATAATTTCCTAAACAGCTAAGCGGATAAGTATGACCCTAATGAATTTTGAGTCTTATAAAAATCAAATTTTAAAAATTGGACAATTCAGTCTGTGATACAAAGTTTATTTCCCTCATGTCTATTTGATTTTATAAAGGGGCAAACTATAATTTGGAAAATATACTCATCTTAAATGTGGTATACAATTTTAAAAGTTGGCCCAATTAATTAAAAATACCTTTAACGGAGTATCAAGTTTCCTAAACAATTCATATTTAGATAAATAAAAGACATTTGCAGTCAGCACTTTTTTTTCCTTCAGAGCCTTTGCCAGGACTAATGTCAACAAAATAGTTCATACCGCAGTCTTGTATTTTAAGCTCACGCTTTTGGGGATACATTCTCAGGCCTTCTTTAATGAGGGAACTGCAAACATAACTGCCATTACATGGTAATGGAAGTTAAAAAAAATTTCAAGTCCTCATGTAAAAATTAGAACATACTTTTCTATTAGTCCTTCAAGGACAGACTTTCAAATGTTTGATTCTAATAATCCCATGCCGTGAGTAGAGCAGTTACTTTTCACGTTGTAAATGTAATTGGGCTATGTGAAAATTATCAACTGACCAAGACTTTGAGTTTGTTATGGATGAAAACTGTCTCAATTCAATTCTCATTAGCCTCATCACAATTAGGCAGGGTGTGTAGACAAAAGCGTGTATCGGCAAACTATATGAAAAGATAAACACTGTAATTATATGATCCAAAATGGGCAAAAGCAAAACTAGCTTCCCCTCAAGAAGAAAAATGTCAGACCTATGAAAAGGACAACAATACTAATAAAAAATTGTATTTACTTAGAAGCATTCAGAATGTCAACAAAACAGCTGCAACTTTTTTTGCAATTACAGAGTGGTATTCAGTTAACAGAACAACAATTATTTCATATAAGCTGCATCGGAGACAACTGAAGATGAAAAAAAGTACCATCCCCATATATAACTAATTTGTTCTGTGCACCAACAAGAACCTGCTTTAAATTTCCATGCCAAATTTATAACCCTATACTGTACCAGGCAAGGTTAGTGGCTATTGAAAATACCACCAGGACAGGGCTATCTAAAGACACATCCGGTAGTGTGTTAACTATACAAAAAAAGACACTGTACAGTTTAAAAACAAATCTTACACAGCCTTACATTTCAATTTTTTTTCTTTAAAAGGAGTGAGTTGTGTACAGGGGGGTTAAATGCTTTATAGACAAGAAAAAAAAACTGCGCGAGAACCAACTTATTCATCATCATCTTCTTCTTCATCTTCCTCCTCTTCTTCCTCCTCATCATCTTCCTCATCTTCTTCCTCTTCCTTCTTTTTCTTGCTTTTTTCAGCCCTGACAACTCCCTTGTTGGCAGCACCAGGCTTTCCGTTAGCTCGGTAGGCAGCAATATCCTTTCCTGTTTCTCCTTCAGCTTAGCAGCCTCCTTTTCGTGAGGCTGCCTGTCATCTGCAGCGGTGTTACTCCACATGTCTCCCAGCTTCTCTGCAACGTCACCAATGGAGAGGCCAGGATGCTCTCCTTTGATTTTTGGGCGATACTCAGAACAAAACAAGAAAAAGGCCGAAGGAGGCCTCTTGGGTGCATTGGGATCCTTGAATTTCTTTTTCTGTTTCCCCTTTAGGAGGAATATAAGTTTTCATTTCTCTCTCATAACGAGCCTTGTCCGCCTTTGCCATGTCTTCAAATTTTTCCTTTTTCCTTAGCAGACATGGTCTTCCACCTCTCTGAGCACTTCTTAGAAAACTCTGAGAAGTTGACGGAAGCATCTGGGTGCTTCTTCTTGTGTTCCTCCCGGCAAGTTTGCACAAAGAAAGCATACGATGACATTTTGCCTCTCATGGGATCTCCTTTGCCCATGTTTAATTACTTTCCCTCAGCGAGCACACAGTCACCCAGTGCCCGGCCAGCTCGTACTTGCCCCGGCGCTGTCTCTATGGAGCTCAATGTACTGTAATGGCTGTGAGAGCGGGAGTCAGACGCAGCCTCCTCTACAACACAGGTTTGAATTGCACAGGTCCACTTATATGTGGATTTTTCCCCAATAAACATATGATCAGCTATTTCTAGTCCAAGGTTTCACATCCACAGATTGGCCAGCTATGGCTGGGAATCTGCAGATGCCAAGAACCAGCTGTATATATTGTTCTGTACCATTTATACAGGATACTTGAGCACTCATGGAGCTTGGTATCTGCAGGGGGTGCAGGAACCAATCCCCCGCGGATACCAAGGGATGACTGAAGCTTTCTGGGGTCAAAAGTTATACATGGATTTTCAATTGGGGGGCCGGGCCTGAAATCCTTCTGTTGCTCAAGGGTCAAATGTAGTTCATTTAACCCATATGTCAACCTTATGAAGGAAGGACTTTTTATTACCATTTTGTATAAGTGGAAACTGAGGCACAGGGGAGGTGAAGTAATGTTCTTAAGATCACATAGAAAATAAGTGACAAATCTGGGATTAGAATTCAGGAAATCCAGCTCCAGAGCTGATTGCCTCTCGATGCATCCATCCATTGATCTAGCCCAATAAATAGTCAGTGAGGCCGAAACCGGTTTGGCTCAGTGGATAGAGCGTCAGCCTGCGGACTGAAAGGTCCCGGGTTCGATTCCGGTCAAGGGCACGTACCTTGGCTGCGGGCACATCCCCAGTAGGGGGTATGCAAGAGGCAGCTGATCGATGTTTCTCTCTCATCGATGTTTCTGACTTTCTATCCCTTTCCCTTCCTCTCTGTAATAAATCAATAAAATATATTTTTAAAAAAATAGTCAGTGAGCACCTCCTGGGTTACCACTTAAAATAGATGGTCAAATAAAAGCTTCAGGAGGCACAGAGAACCCCTGGTAAGGTCAGTGGGAACTGAAAGGGAACTAAAAAGCACTATGCAGAAGCTAAAGTACAAATCATTCATAATATAAAAATGATTCTGCTCAGCAAAGAAAACCATCAATAAAATGAAAAGGCAACCTATGGAATGGGAACAAATATTTGCAAACAACAGATCTGTTGAAGGGTTAAAATACAAAATATTCAACAATTCAAAAGCAATAAAACCAGGATGTACAGACATGCTCCCATGAACAAGCTGGAATTAGAACTGAAATGGACAGACAACCAAAATGAGGAAACAAAGAAATAACCCACGATGAAAGAACTAGAGAATTCTCCAGAAGAAGAGACAAATGAAGCAGAGATAAGAAATTTATCTGAAACAGAGTTCAGAGTAATGATGGTAAAAGTGCTCAACAGTATGAAAAAATATATAGTAACTATGAAAAAAGAACAGTCTGAGATAAAGAAAGACATAACACAAATAAAGAATGCATTAGAAGGAATACACTGCAGATTAGGGAAAGCTGAAGATCGATCTGTGAATTAGAAGACAGGGTTGAAAATATCGCTCGATTAAAGAACCAAAAAAAAAAAACAATTAAAAACAGGAAGACAACTTAAAGGAGCTGTGAGACAATGTGAAACATAACAGTATTAGAATAGCAGGTGTGCCAGAAGAGGCAGAAAGGGAGAAGGAAATAGAGATGATGTTTGAAGAAATAATGGTAGAGCTTTCGGCTTTCGGCTCGGAGGAGGCTCAGGTGCAACTGTCTTCGGTCATCCAGAATCCGGGTTCATCCGACACCAGCTGCCTCCACCATGCCGCCGAAGTTCGACCCCAACGAAATCAAAGTCATTTATCTGAGGTGCACTGGTGGGGAAGTGAGTGCCATGTCTGCCCTGGCCCCCAAGATCGGCCCCCTAGGCCTGTCTCCAAAAAAGGTTGGTGATGATATCGCCAAAGCAACTGGTGATTGGAAGGGTCTGAGGATTACAGAGAAACTGACCATTCAGAACAGACAGGCCCAGATTGAAGTAGTGCCTTCTGCCTCTGCCCTGGTCATCAAAGCCCTCAAAGAACCGCCAAGAGACAGAAAGAAGCAAAAAAAAAAACATTAAGCACAGTGGAAATATCACTTTTGATGAGATTGTTAGCATTGCCCAGCAGATGTGGCACCGATCCTTAGCTAGAGAACTCTCTGGAACCATTAAAGAGATCCTGGGGACTGCTCAGTCTGTGGGGTGCAATGCTGATGGCCGTCACCCTCATGACATCATAGATGATATCAACAGTGGTGCAGTGGAATGCACAGCTAGTTAAGAACTACAAAGGAAAATGATTCAATTAAAGATCATTTGACAAGCAAACAAAATAATAATAATAATAATAATAATAATAATAATAATAATAATGGTAGAAAATTTCCCTAATGTGGTAAAGAAAAAAGTCACACAAGTTCAGGAGGCACAGAGAACCCCAAACAAGAAGAACCCAAACAGACCCACGCCCGGACACATCATAATTAAAATGCCAAAAATTAAAGACAGAGATATTCTTAAAGGCAGCAAGAGAAAACTGTTACCTACAAAGGAGTTCCCATAAGGCTGACACCTGATTTCTCATCAGAAACTCTACAGGCCAACGAGAATGGCATGAAGTACTCAAGGTAAAAAAAAAAGCAAGGATCTGAAACCAAGATTACTATATCCAGCAAAGTCATCATTTAAAATAGATGGTCAAATAAAAGCTTCCCAGACAAAAGAAGGCTAAAGAAATTTATCACCACCAGGCCAACATTACAAGAAATGCTAAATGAATTGCTGTAAGATATTGCTGAGAAAAAGAAACAGAGAGAGAACCTAAAATGGCATAAATAAGTACCTCTCAATAATAATTCTAAATATAAATTGAATAAATGTTCCAATCAAAATGTATAGGGTAGCTGAATGGATACAAAACATGACCCAACTATATGCTGTCTATAAGAGACATACCTCAAAACAAGACACACACTGGATGAAAGTGAAGAGATGGGAAAGAAATCTTCCATGCAAATGGAAAAGAAAAAAAAGCTGGAGTAGCAATACTCAGATCTGACAAAATAGACTTCACAAGAGACAACAAAGGTCACTACATAATACTGAAGGGATTGATCCCACAAGAGGATATACCCTGGTAAACATTTATGAACCCAATATGGGTGCACCTAACGGAGAGGTTGACAACAATACAGTCATAGTAGGGAACTTTAATATCCCTCTGACTTACCTGGACAGATCTTCCAGACAAAAACTTAACAAGGAAACAGAGACTCTAAAGGACGCCCTGGATCAGATGGATTTAATAGACATTTATAGAACATTTCACCCCAACACAGCAGAATATACATTTTTCTCAAGTGCACATGGGTCATTCACAAAGATAGACCACATGTTAGGACACAAAACAAGTCTCTACAAGTTGAAGAAGATTGAAATCATACCAACCATCTTCTCAGATCACAGTGGCATGAAATTAGAAATCAACTACAGTAAAAACATTCAAATACATGGAGACTAAATAGCATGCTATTAAACAGCGAGTGGGTTACCAATGAGATCAAGAAAGAAATCAAAAACTTCTTGGAAAGAAATGAAAATTAACACACAACAACCCCAAATCTCTGGGACATGGCAAAAGCAGTTCTGAGAGGGAAGTTCATAGCACTATAGGCATACCTCAAAAAAACAAGAAAAATCACAAATAAACTATTTAAGCAGAAAGAGAACAACAAGAAAAGGCCAGAGTAAGTGGAAAGAAGGAAATAATAAAGATTAGAGCAGAAATAAATAACATAGACACTAAAAAAAAAAACACAAAAAAATCAATGAAAACCAAGACCTCGTATTTTGAAAGGATAAACAAAATTGATAAACCAATAGCCAGATTCATCAAGAAACAAAGGGAGAGGACCCAAATAAATAAAATCAGAAATGAAAGTGGAGAAGTAACCATATACATCACCAAAATACAAAGGATTGTAAGAAAATACTATGAACAACTATATGCCAACAAGCTGGACAATGTGGGTGAAATAGACAAATTCCTAGAAAAATACAGTCTCCCAAAACTTAATCAGGAAGAATCAGAAAAGCTGAATAGGCCAATAACAACTTAGGAAATTGAAGCAGTAATAAAATAAAAATAAAAATGAAATTTAAAAAAAAAAAAAACCTCCCAGGAAACAAAAGCCCTGATCCAGATGGCTTCACCTGGGAGGTTTCCCAAACATTCAGAGAAGAACTAACACCTATACTCCTCAAACTATTTCAGAAAATTCAAGAGGAAGAAATACTTCCAAATTCTTTTTATGAGGCCAGCATAAAGACACTACAAAGAAAGAGAATTATAGGCCAACATCCCTGATGAACATAGATACTAAAATCCTCAACAAAATATTAGCATATGCATCTAGCAATATATTAAAAAGACTAGAGGCCAGGTGCACACTCTCCAATCTGGAAACCCTCGAGGGATGTCTGACTGCCTGTTTAGGCCCAACCTAAATGGGCAGTCAGACATCCCTCTCATAATCCAGGACTGCTGGCTTCCAACTGCTTGCCTTTCAGCTTGCTTGATTGCCCCTAACTGCTTCTGCCTGCCAACATGATCACCCCCTAACAACTCCCCTGCAAGCCTAGTTGATGTCTAACTGCTCCCATGACAAGCCTGTTTGCCCCCAGATTTCCTCCTCTGCTGGCCTGGTCACCCCTAACTGTCCTCCCTGCAGGCTTGATTGCCCCCAACTGCCCTCCCTTTTCTGGCCTGGTCCCTCCCAACAGCCCTACCCTGCTGGCCATCTTGTGGTGGCCATCTTGTGTTCACTTGGAGACAGAATCTTTGACCACATGGGGGCAGCCATCTTGTGTGGGGGAGTGATGGTCAATCTGCATATTACTCATTTATTAGCTTGGATAGAGGCCTGGTGCATGGGTGGGGACCAACTGGTTTGCCCTGAAGGATGTCCAGATCAGGGTGGGGGTCTCCTTGGGACATGGGGTGCTCTGGGCAAGAGGCTGTGGTGGTTTGCAGGCTGGCCATGCCCCCCAGTGACCCAAGCAGAGGCCCTGGTATCTGGGATTTATTTATCTTCTACAATTGAAACTTTGTAGCCTGGAGTGGAGACAAGCCTTCTGTTCCCTCCAAGACAGCAGCCATTTCTGTTGGGATTTATTTCTCTTTTATAATTAAAACTTTGTATCCTTAAGCAGAGGCCTGGGCCAGCCAGGGTGTGTGGAAAGCTTGGCTTCCTCCATCGCCGGGGAAACCTAAGCCTGCCTTCTGCTCTCTCCATGGCTGCAGCCATCTTGGTTGGGGTTAATTTGCATACTTGCTCCTGATTTGCTGGTGGTCATGGCTTGTGGTTGCAGCAGAGTGGTGGTTAATTTGCATATTACTCTTTTATTAAATAGGATCATACACCATGACCAGGTCATATTTATTCAAGAGATGTAAGGCTGGCACAATATATTTGCAAATCAATAAACGTGTTACATCACATAAACAAATTTAAAGACAAAAACTACATGATCAGCCCTGACCAGTTTGGCTCAGTGGGTAGAGCGTTGGCCTGCAGACTGAAGGATCCCAGGTTCAATTCTGGTCAAGGGCATGTACCTTGGTTGTGGGCACATCTCCAGTGGGAGGTGTGCAGAGGCAGCTGATCAATGTTTCTCTCTCATTGATGTTTTGACTCTCTATCCCTCTCTCTTCCTTTCTGTAAGAAATAAATAAAATATTAAAATAAAACACATGATCATATCAATAGACACAGAAAAAAACATTTAACAAAATCCAACACTCATTTTTAATAAAAACTCTTAGCAAAGTGAGAATAGAGGGAGCATATCTCAACATGATAAAGGTCATATACAAAAACCTACAGCCGCCGAGACCAGTTTGGCTCAGTGGATAGAGCGTCCGACTGCGGACTGAAGGGTCCCGGGTTCGATTCTGGTCAGGGGCATGTACTTTGGCTGCGGGCACATCCCCAGTAGGGGGTGTGCAGGAGGCAGCTGATCGATGTTTCTCTCTCATCGATGTTTCTGACTTTCTATCCCTCTCCCTTCCTCTCTGCGGGATTGTCCCTGCAGCCAAAGTACATGCCCTTGACCAGAATCGAACCTGGGATCTTTCAGTTCGCAGGCCGGTGCTCTATCCACTGAGCCAAAGTGGTTTCGGCAAGGGTTCCCTTTTTGATGCATCCTTGTCGTTTGTTGATTTGTTGATGATAGCTATTCTGACAGGTGTGAGATGCTACCTCATTGTTGTTTTGATTTGCATCTCTTGGATGACTAGTGACTTTGAGCATGTTTTCATGTCTCTTGGTTGTCTTTATGTTCTCTTTAAGAAAAGTGTCTATTTAGGTACTTCACCCATTTTTTGTTTGGATTGTTTATCTTTCTTTTGTTAAATTGTATGAGTTCCCTGTAAATGTTGGAGATTAAACCCTTATCAGAGATAGCAAATATGTTCTCCCATGCAGTGGGCTTTCTTGTTTTGTGGATGGTTTCTTTTGCTGTGCAGAAGCTTTTTATTTTTATGTAGTTCCATTTGTTTATTTTCTTTTTAGTTCCCATTGTCCTAGGAGCTGTATTGGTAAATATATTACAATGACATATGTCTGCTATTTTGCTGCCTATGGATTCTTCTAAGATTTTTATGGTTTCCTGTCTTATGTTTAAGTCTTTTATCCATTTTGAATTTATTTTTGTGTATGGTATAAATTGGTGGTGTAGTTTCTTTTTTTTTTTTTTTTTGCCAATTTTCCCAACACTATTTATTGACAAGATTGTCCTGACTCCATTGTATGCTCTTGCCTCCTTTGTCAAATATTAACTGAGCATAAAGGCTTGGATCGATTTCTGAGGTCTCTGTTTGGTTCCATTGGTCTATATGTCTGTTATTGTGCCAATACCAGGCAGTTTTGAGAATAGTGGCTTTATAATATAGTTTGATATCTGGTATTGTGATCCCTCTAACTTTGTTCTTCTTTCTCAGGATTGCTGCAGCTATTTGGAGTCTTTTATTTTTATTTTTATTTTTATTCCAGATGAATTTTTGGAGAATTTGATCTAGGTCTGTGAAATATTCTGTTGGTATCTTAATGGGGATTGCATTGAATCTATAGACTGTACTCCGTTCCAGGTGAGACTAGCACTCTCTGGCAGCAGGCAAAACTTGAGGGCAGCCATTGCCATGGGACACTGAGACCCAGGGGCCTCTTAGGGTGGGGCCGATGGGAAACCAAGACTGTCTGCTCCACCCTGAGACTCCACCTCATCCAAGCTGAGCACAGAAGCTCTCCCAGCATAGACACAGTTGATCCTCACAGCCAATTGGTCTGGAGGTCAATCTAGGCTTAACTACAACAAGACTGTGCACACTTTAAGAAAGGGGTGCACCAAGACTGTCCACCTCAGGTAACTGGGGAGGCTGAGCCACACCACTGTCCCCTAGAGGACACCTACCACACAAAGCCCTTTCTGCAAGCATGCGCCTCCACAGCTCCCGTGATTCTCAGTGTGCTTCCTCCTGACAGTCCAGTTTCACCCGGTATGAGTCTGGGTTCCCAGAGTCTCCCAAGAGAACTGGAGTTCATACTTGAACACCAACTAAATGTTTGATGATTTAAAGAATTGCAAATATTTTTTTGGCTTTGGTTTTGGTTGGGGGTGATAATGACATTGTGGCTTTTTAAATAAATTTTTTAAAAGCATACAATTCCATTTATATGAAGTTTCCAGAATAGGCAAATCTATAAAGACAGAAAGTAGATTAGTGGTGTCTGGGTGTGGGAAATAGGAAGTGACTGCCAAAGGGTATAGGGTTCCTTTTTGGATGTGATTAAAATGTTCTAAAATTAGATTGTAAGGAAAGAGAGATAGAAACATCAATGATGAGAATCATTGATCTGGCTGCCTCCCACATGCCCCACACTGGAGATCAAGCCCACAACCCAGGCATGTGCCCTCACTGAGATTCTCACTCAGGATACATATCAGTGTAGGGCATGCAGGAGGTAGCCAATCAATTATTCTCTCTCATCATTGAAGTAGCCAATCAGTTATTCTCTCTCATCACTGAAGTTTCTATCTCTCTCTCCTTCTCACTTCCTCTCTGAAATCAATAAAAATATTTTTAAATGTTTTTAATTTTTATTGGTTTCAGAGAGGAAGGGAGAGAGGGAGATAGAAACATCCATGATGAGAGAGAATCATGGACCAACTGCCTCCTGCATGCCCCACACTGAGGATGGAGCCCAGAACCCAGGCATGTGCCCTGACCGGGAATCGAACCGTGACCTCCTGGTTCACAGGTCGATGCTCAACCACTGAGCCACGCTGGCCAGGCCAATAAAAATATTTTTAAAAACTGTAACAGTTATAAACTCTTTGCAGCTTTCAAGATGCTTAATTCATTTGATGAATATGTGTGTAGCAGAGAGCAAAACAAAGATCCCATCCTCAGAGCTGATGGTCCAGTGTGGAGGGGCAGATGAAAAAAAAGTAAATAAATGAAATAATTTCAGATTATAATCTGTGGTCTGAGAAAGTATGGTTTGAATAAATCCTGTAATCTGCATGGTCCAGGAAGGTCTTCCTAGAAGAGAATATTGAAGCAAAAGCTGAAAGGTACCATGTGAAGATGGGTGTGAGTGGGGTTGTAGCATCCCAAGCGAAGGAGACAGCAAGCTGAAAGGTGGGAACAGAGGGATGCAAAGGAGACTGCGTGGCTGGAGAGAGCTGTTAGTGGCAAGAGAGGAAGAAATAAAGTCTGAGAGGTGAAGGGGGCAGATATGCAGAGCTTAGCTGGCTGCAGGGAGGACTTTGCCTTTTAAGTTGAATAAGATGGAGCCAAGAGATGATTCTCAGTGGAAAGGGGGTGAGGAAGGAAAATGTGACCTGACTCACATGTTTCCAGGGTCCTTCAGCTATGTGTAGCAGACAGATTTGGGGAACAGATGGGGAAGAGGGAGACCAGGGAGGAAGTTGCTGTAATGGTCCAATGGGAGACAGTGCAGGATGAGGTCCATTAAAGATGGGAAAGTGTGTGGGACCTAGATCTGTCAAAAGCAGAGCTGACAGATTTGCTGATGGGTTAAGTGTGGGTGGTAGGATAAAAGAGAGGAATCAAGGATGATTCCTGAGGTGGGTAAGAGTGTGAGAGGATAAGTTTTGAAATCAAAAGTTCAGTTTGGGCCATTTACAATTTGGGGTACAGATCCACAGAGTTATTAGGTAGAATTTTAGCTGTGTTTGGATTCTGGAGAGCAGTCAGGACTGGGATGCAGACTTGGCCATCATTGGTGTGAGATGACATCCAGAACCTTGGACCTCAATGATATCTCCATGGAGGGTGTATATTTAAAGAAAATGATGCAAATTCCAGGCCTGGAGTTCCCCAACCTTTAGGGATCTGACGTCAGAGAAGAAGGCATTTCAAAAGAAGGGACTGGGCAAATGGATGATGACAAAGAGAGAGCAGCAAATCACAAGAGCAGAGTCCAGGACTGAATGGAGGGGATGGAGTCCCAGGCTCCAGTGGGCAGGGGAGCACTTTTAAGGATTCAGTGTCACACTGCATCATAAAGGGAGGAGATAGTTCTGTGGAGTGAGGGTAGGAGGTGAGGAGTTCCTGTGTGATGATGTCTCCACATTCTGCGGTTTTTAGAGCCCTTCATGATTTGCAAAGCATGTTACTCATATAGAAAGCATTTTGCAAAGTTCTTGACTTATAAAGCACCTTAGTGACAGAAAATTTCACTTTTGTTCATACCCCAGAGCAGCATTTCTCAAACTGCATGTGGCAATCTACCTATAGATCATAAAATTCGTTTAGTTAAGTCATGACCAGCATCTTTAGAAATAAAGTAGAACATTACAGAGGGAGTTGCAGTGAAAGTCAGAATTGTGTCATGAAACCTCTTTTTTATAAAAATGTATTTTTACTGTGGGTGCAGTCAAAAACATTTGCAAAACTGCCTTAGAGAGCCTCTTGCGTAGGAGATCAGCACTGAATATTCAATCTAAGTGTTGTCTGAAAAATAAAACACTGGAAACAACCTCAATGTCCATCATCAGGAAAATAAAGAGTACTATTTTTCAAAAACAGAAATACTGCAGTAAAATGAATTCATTTGATCTAGATATCAACATGGGTAGATCTAGAAAACATACAGTTGGCCTAGCCAGTTTGGTTCAGTGGGTAGAGAATTGGCCTGTGGTCAAGGGCAAGTATCTTGGTTGCAGGCTTTTCCCCTGCCCAGGCTCTGGTTAGGGCTCATGCAGGAGGCAACCAATTGATGTGTTTCTCTCACACTGATGTTTCTCTTTGTTTTCCCCTCTCTCTTCTACTCTCCCTAAAAATCAATGGAAAAATATCCTTAGGCCCTAACCGGTTTGGCTCAATGGATAGAGCGTCAGCCTGTGGACTGAAGGGTCTCGGGTTCTATTCTGGTCAAGGGCATGTGCCTTGTTTGCAGGCACATCCCCAGTAGGAAGTGTGCAGGAGGCAACTGATCGATGTTTCTCTCTCATGGATGTTTCTAACTCTTCTAACCCTCTCCCTCTCCTCCCTTCCTCTCTGTAAAAAAAATCAATAAAATATATTTTAAAAAAATATCCTCGGATGCCGAGACCGGTTTGGCTCAGTGGATAGAGCGTCGGACTGCGGACTGAAGGGTCCGGGTTCGATTCCGGTCAAGGGCATGTACCTTGGCTGCGGGCACATCCCCAGTAGGGGGCGTGCAGGAGGCAGCTGATCAATGATTCTCTCTCATCGATGTTTCTGACTTTCTATCCCTCTCCCTTCCGCTCTGTAAAAAATCAATAAAATAAAATTTAAAAATATATATATCCTCGGATGAGGATTAACAAAAAGAAAAGAAAGAAAATAAAACATACAGTTGAGTGAGAAAAAAAAACAATTTTCAAATTACATGATCCTTTAAATTTTAAAAGTGCACAGGATACTGTATAAATATATATTTTTTGTGGAAAAATGTTGGGATATAGGTAGTAAAAGTATTGATACATGTTTAGGATAGTGGATACCTTGGGGCGGGGTGGAGCAAGAGAAGGATATCAGATAGGACTCCAATCATACCTGTAATGTTTTAGTTCTAAAATGTGTTTTTAAAATGTAGTATTTGAAAAATATCTCGTTGGGAGCATTTGTTAACTCTGGGTGATGGGCTTATGACTCTTTGTTGCCAGGAGTAATTCAGAGGCCTCCATGCGGCAGGTGTCAATTATTTAGTTGCTGGAAATATGGGAGGGGCACTTGGGAAAGGGACAGAGGTTGAGGCAAGCATTAGTCAGGGGGCTGGCCCAGAGGAAAGAGTAGGACCTAACTTGGAGGTAGAATGAGCTGTGTGGACAGGGCTGTAGGAATCGCCTTGGAACAAGGGGTACAGCTAGCACAGGGAGGAAGCCAGGGCAAGAAGTGCCACAGCTCCATCCTCCACGTACAGTCAGAGGACCAAGAGCACCTATGGTGCAGGCCATGGGGGCCCTCAGGCAGGGGAGGGGGAAGAAGGTCGGGCGGGGAATGGTCTGTCAGGGCACACCAGGATAGCACAAAGAGCTCGTGGGGAAACAGCTTTTCCCAGTGACTACACAGTGCTCGGTTTCATCCGGTCTCATCTCACAAGCTCTGAAAATAGCATGTATCTTACAATGGATGGTGGCTCACCTTTGTGGAAAAACAGCATTTTAATATTTAAATGGCTGGTACAGCCTTGCCAGTGCCAACAGGCTGAGTGCTAGCCTTGGGTGAAAAATCCATAGTTATTTTAAGAAGAGCATTCAGGCTCCCTAGGCCACCCCTTTGACCTCTTCCCCACCCCTGCCCACGCCCAGGCCATGGACAGCCAGAAGCAGTTCAGCAGCCCGGAAATCCAGTTCCTGCTGTCCTGCTCGGAAGCGGATGAAAACGAGATGATCAACTGTGAGGAGTTCGCCAACCGCTTCCAGGAGCCAGCCCGCGAAATTGGCTTCAACGTGGCAGTGCTGCTGATTGACCTGTCAGAGCACGTGCCACACGACCCGCGCCTGCGCAACTTCCTGGAACTAGCTGACAGCATCCTGGAGTACTTCCGGCCCTACCTGGGCCGCATTGAGATAATGGGCGCCTCTCGCCGCATCGAGCGCATCTATTTCGAGATCTCAGAGACCAACCGCACCCAGTGGGAGATGCCCCAGGTCAGAAGACCTGCACTCACTCGTGCATGCTGGCTTTCCTGGGTTTGGAGTCACACTCCTCGCAACCTTGGACTCCATGCATGCTTTGTACATCTGGTCTGAAGACCCTGGTAGACATTTGCTCTGCTCGTACAAGCCCATGCCCACCCTTTTGCACACATTTTATGGGTCCTGCAGTGCCCTTGTACACCCTCAGTTCCCCCTTGTCCACCTCTCTGAAGCCTTAGCACATACATGGATGTACACCCCCTTGTACATGAAGCAGAGTCTGTGTTCCCTCACTGTAGCACTAGCACACTATGCCTACCATTTGCACACTTATCCTGGGAGCACTTATAGTCCTGATGCAGCCAACCCCACATCTTCATGTACTGGAACACACCCCTTGCTCACCTTCCCAGCAGACACTACTCTCCCCTCTTTTGGCCCTGTCCTATCCATGCCCACATTTTTGCACACTCACTTTGGGGACCCTGGGGACCATGGTATGCTAGCCCAGCCCTCACCAGCCACCATATGTGCCCACAGGTCCCAGCACACAATGCCCATCCCACTTATTTTGGTCCCACATGTGGTACACGTCTCTTACACACTCATATGGAGGATGCAGCACTGGCATGCATATAGTTGTCCATTCACTTCCCACATGCCCTCACTGTAGCCCTGGCATATTCATAATCACCCATGCACACTTGGACTACCCTTTCAAACTCCCATAAGAGCCCCCACATGTCCTTAGTGACCAGGCCTACTTCTTGGCCCTGTCTCAGCCCCTACTATGCCCAACCCAAAAGTTTTCATGTCTTTACACATTCACTTACCCCAAGAGTACACTCATGTGCCCATAGATCAGTGGTCGGCAAACTGCGGTTCATGAGCCACATGTGGCTCTTTGGCCCTTTGAGTGTGGCTCTTCCACAAAATGCCACATGCGGGCGTGCACGTACAGTGCGACTGAAACTTCACGACCCATGCGCAGAAGTTGGTTTTCAGCCTGGGCTAATCTATTTTGAAGAAGTGGTGTTAGCACACTGAAGGGGCCAAAGAGCTGCATGTGGCTCGTGAGCCGCAGTTTGCCGACCACTGCCCTAGATCATCTCCTGCCCACTTGATACACTCAGCTTTCATAGAGCTCCTGTCACTCATTCTCTCACACTCCCACATGCCTTTCACACACCCTCAGTCTGCCGCCGTGCCCCTGCTATCCTAGTGGTCCTCCAGCTCACACACACATTGCACAGCAGCCTACGTACCCCTTGCATGCTCCTTAAACTCACGCTTCCATTTTGTTCCTCAGATGCCCCAAGGCACCTGCATACTCCTCCATATGTTCTTGCACACCCTTTCCCACGTACAGCCCATGAAACTTTCACTCCCACAACCTCCTCCACAGCCAGGTCCTTCATGGCTCCTCAGTGGACACTGGCTTATGCACAGCTGGGCTCATATCCCACACTGAGCCCTGTCTTCATGTACCAGGGCCTTACACTGATTCCTGGGGCCCACTTGCACATTTATACCTGCTTCACATACACTGACCCTATGAATTGTAGGCTCCTCCCACACCAGCACTCTTCCCACCCCTGTTTTGGCCTCAGGCCCTGAATGCCTGCCCATGCGCCCATCTCCACATGTACAATGAGCCCCACGTGGTCACAAATTTCCCAATCTTCCCATGCCACCATGCCCTCCCTCCTCACACCCATTCCTCCCTTAATCCCTGGTGCTCTCTCACAAGGCTCTTGCACATCAGCTCCTTCACATAGTCCACAGGAACCCCCAAAAGTTTGTATACTATGTCCCTTGGGGCACGATTGCATACTGACCCCCCCCCCCCAATCTAGCCTAAAAGTTGTTACACCATCCTTGCACCTGGATATCTGCCACATCCCTGCATCCACCGGAAGCCCTGGCCCTTCATATGCCTGTCCATGCCCTGGGAGCTCCTCCTTCCCTTTGCCTGTCTCATGCTCCCCACGTGACACTCATTCCCTTAATGTGTTCCTCCAAACATGCACTTCCACCTGCTAATCTTCCCACCACACTTTCCCCTGCTGGTGTGGGCCTGGTATTCCTCAGCAGTGTAATAGCAAACACTATGTGGCATGGATCAGGCACCAGCTGCTGTTCTAATCCCTCAGCATCCTTTAATTCATCTAACCATCACACCAACCCTATAATGTAAGTCCTATTATTGCCCCCCCCCCCCCGCCCCGTTAGAGAAGGGGAAGCTAAGGTCCAGAGAGTTACATGGAAATCACCCAGCTACTTGGTGGCAGAATTGGGATCTGAACCCAGGCAGGCTGGCTGAGGAACCTTTGTGTTCAAGCACCGTGCTGTCTCTCAGAGAGGCTGCGATCATAGATTCTGAAGCCAGCGTGTTGGGAATTCCAACCCCACATCTGCCACCTCTCAGCAACGTTACCGAGGCCCGTGGTGACCCTCTGCCCCCGCCCCCCCCCCACCCCCCCCCCCGTATCCTCAGCTGTAAAATGGGGATAAGGGCCTTAGGCGTTGTTGGTGAGGATTAAGGAAGATAATGTATGTAAGATGCTTGCTACAGGGCCTGGCTTTGTTGAAGGGAACCTGCAATGAGCAGTATACGAGCTTACTATTATTAATTTTGCTTTAAATTATAAAAATGTAAGTGTAAAACCACTGATACCGCTATCAGTGACTGCGTGGGGCGGAGCTGCTCCGCCGACCCCTCATCCCCACCTGCCCGCAGGTGAAGGAGTCCAAGCGCCAGTTCATCTTTGACGTGGTGAACGAGGGCGGCGAGTCCGAGAAGATGGAGCTCTTCGTCAGCTTCTGCGAGGACACCATCTTCGAGATGCAGATCGCCGCGCAGATCTCGGAGCCCGAGGGCGAGCCCGAGGAGGACGACGAGGAAGGGGCGGCGGAGGCCGGCGAGGGCGCCGAGGAGGGCGCGGCGGGGCCCGAGGGCGCGGCGGGGCCAGGGACGGGCGCGGGGGCGCGCGTGGCGGCGGCGCTGTCCCGGGCCCTGCGCGGCCTCAGCTACCGGGGCCTGCGGCGGCGCGTGCGGCGGCTGCGGCGGCTGACGGCGCGGGAGGCGGCGGCGGCGGCGGGCTCCCTGCTCTGGGCAGCGGTGACGCGCGCGGGGGCCGCGGGCGCGGGGCTGGCGGCGGGCGCGCTGTGCCTGCTCTGGGGCTCGCTTTTCGGCGGTGGGCTCGTGGAGGGGGCCAAGAAGGTGACGGTGACCGAACTGCTGGCCGGCATGCCCGACCCCACGGGCGACGAGGTGCACGGCGAGCAGCCGGCTGGGTCTGGCGGCGAAGCGGACGGCGAGGGTGAGGGCGAGGGGGCTGGCGACGCCGCGGAGGGCACCGGCGAGGAAGGGGCCGCACGCGAGGCCGGCCCGGAAGGCACCGACGGGGCCGTGGCCGTGGCTGAACGGGGCCCCTTCCGGCTCGAAGGGGCCCCGGGAGGCCTCGGGGACATGGGTGACACGACACCGGTGGAGCCACCCACGCCAGAGGGCTCCCCCATCATCAAGAGGAAGCTAGGGGTGAGTGCAGGGGAGGTGGAGGGTGTTGGGGTTTGGGAGAGATTGCGTTAGGAGGGGAATAGAGACTCAGACACAGGGATGCGCAGAGAGAGAAACAGGAGAGAGGGGGCGCAAACAGAGATAGAGATAGACAGAGAGACACTCAGAGACACAGAGAAATGGACTCAGGTGGAGACCTGGAGAGAGGCTCCCGATGAAAAAAGATGATGTTTCTGGGAGAGAAAGAAAAAGATATCTAGAGTCACAGAGCGAGAGACCCCAAGATGACATTTGAGGAGAAACAGGACCAGAAATTAAAAGCAGCCGAGGTGGGGGTCAGGGGCACCAGGAGAGACCCTCAGAGTCACAGATGGTTGTGGGGAATAAGCTGCCCACGGCATTCTCAGGTCCTGGTGCTGCGAGTGCCCCCGGGAGTGGTTGTCAAGGGGATGGGAAAGGTGGGGCAGAGAGCTGAGTGAGTGGCCTTTGGGCCCAAAGCGCCCAGCTTCTATCATTGCCTCCCTCTTGGACTGGAGCCTGACCCTGCTGTCAGCCTGACCCTGCAGGGTGCTTGAGCAAAGCGTTCCATCTCCTCAGGCCTCAGTTCCCCTCTGCAAAATGAGAGTCCTAGTCCATCTTCCTACTAGTGGGGGCGTTATGAAACTTGGATTGCCCCAAGGAGATGACCAGGGAGGGACACAGAGGTGCGCAGGCAGGTCAGCACTGCGAGGCACCCAGGGATGGGGGCTTGAGACTCTGATGCTTGCCCTGCTGCCAGGTGGATGGAGAGGAAGAGGAGCTGCCTCCAGAACCAGAACCAGAACCTGAGCCAGAGCCAGAGAAAGCTGAGTGAGTGGCCTTGGGGCCCAGGGGGCCCAGCGTCTATCATTGCCTCCCTTCTGGATGGAGAGCCTCCTGAGGTCAGCGCCTGACCCAGGAGGCTGTCCTGGTTACCCAGTGTCCTCATCATCTCCCAGCCCAGGCCCAGAGGAGGGGCTCTGTGAAAGGAAGGAGAGAAATGAATGCGCTTCTCTTACCCCTACGCCTTTGGGGGTATGGGCCTCTGCCCAGAACACCTTCCTCCGTGCTTCATCTCAGTCTTCCTCATCTTCTGAATTTTTGCTCAAGCCTACCTTGACATCACATTCCTAAGTTGAAGGAATGCCTCCTAGGGGCTCCCAGCGTCCCTTATGCCAGCCTTGATCACACTGGGTTGCCACTGTCTGGAGGAGACCATGAGGACAGGGCCTGGGGTTGTCTCATCACTGTGTTCCCAATACTATCTCAACCTGGGCCAGGAATGGGGGTGGGCTCCCAGTACCTGGCAATGAATGAATGAATGAATGAATGAATGAACAAATTGCTCAGGTACCTCCTCACTCTGTCCTACCTTGCAGTGCTGAGAACGGGGAGAAGGGAGAAGTCCCCGAGCCTCCACCAGACCCTCCCAAGAAGATAGCACCTCCTCCACCCCATCCAAAGAAGGAGGAAAGTAGAGGTGGGGGTCTGGAATTCTGGGGAGAACTGGAAGTGCAGAGGGTGAAGTTCTTGGTAAGATCCAGCATGCTGCAACTTCCTCTTCACATCCTCTCCTATCCACCTTGTTCTTGAGTGAAAGCCAGACTGGGAAGAGGGCAGAGATGTCCCAATAGAGCCAAAACCTGAGCACAGGACAGCATTTTTAGGTTGTTCCCACTTGGCTCTTGCGCCTCTCCATGCTCCACACCTCCAACCTCCACACCTCTCCAGCCTCCACACCTCCAACCTCCACAACTCCAACCTCCAAACTCCACACCTCTCCAACCTCCACACCTCCAACCTCCACACCTCCAACCTCCACACCTCTCCAGCCTCCACACCTCCAACCTCCACACCTCTCCAACCTCCACACCTCCAACCTCCACACCTCCAACCTCCACACCTCCAACCTCCACATCTCCAATCTCCACACCTCCAACCTCCACACCTCCAACCTCCACATCTCCAACCTCCACACCTCCAACCTCCACACCTCCAACCTCCACACCTCTCCAACCTCCACACCTCCAACCTCCACACCTCCAACCTCCACATCTCCAACCTCCACACCTCCAACCTCCACACCTCCAACCTCCACATCTCCAACCTCCACACCTCCAACCTCCACATCTCCAACCTCCACACCTCCAACCTCCACACCTCCAACCTCCACATCTCCAACCTCCACACCTCCAACCTCCACATCTCCAACCTCCACACCTCCAACCTCCACACCTCTCCAACCTCCACACCTCTCCAACCTCCACACCTCCAACCTCCACACCTCCAACCTCCACACCTCTCCAACCTCCACACCTCTCCAACCTCCACACCTCTCCAACCTCCACACCTCCAACCTCCACACCTCCAACCTCCACACCTCTCCAACCTCCACACCTCTCCAACCTCCACACCTCTCCAATCTCCACACCTCTCCAACCTCCACACCTCTCCAATCTCCACACCTTTGCTCATCTGGGGCCACCTGCTTGGGCATCCCACTGCCATGCTGGAGCTAAATCCTCTTTCTGGAGCTAAATCCCACCAAGGCCATGTTCTTCCTGCCATGGCCTGTTTCTTGGTTGTCAGCCTTCAGGTTGGAGCTGTCACTCCAGCCCCAGCTACTCCTACTGGGGGGACAATTCATCTCATCCAGGCAGGAAGAAGGTAGGGTATTTGGAAGGGAGAGCCCAGGACTCCACCTCCTATTCCTGTCCCATGGCTAACCTGGCATCAGGGGATAAGGGAAACATGCTGAACAGAAGGTGTTTTAGTTACGGTTTATGAGAAAAATGAGGGATGGAGAGAGAAAAAAGGGAGAGATGGAAGTAGATGTACTCTGCCTGTGGTAAAGCAGACAGGTTAACCTCACACATGAAGCAGCAGTGTTTGGGAGCTTGATTGCCTGGTTCCAAATACCACGTCTCTCTTTTCTTGGCTGTGGCCTTGAGCAAGGCATCTCATCTCCCTGAGCCTCCATTTCCTCATCTGTAGAGTGGGCATGTCAGCAGTACTTCATAGGGTGTGGTAAGAATTAAACAAATCCGTACAAATAAAGCTCTTAGCCTAGGTCTTAGTATACAATAAGCACTCAAAAAATAATAGGTTGTGGGACCAAATATTGAGGACTTGGGTAATTGTGTTATGGGAAGAGGGTGGCCTGTGAGTTCTCTTTCTCTTTCTCTTTCTCTCCTCATCATAGAACTACCTCTCCCGGAACTTTTACACCCTGCGATTCCTTGCCCTCTTCTTGGCATTTGCCATCAACTTCATCTTGCTGTTTTATAAGGTGCTGGTCATGAGGGGCCAGGAGGATTTGGGCTGTGGGGTGGGAGGCCCTAAACAGTTCACAGGGTCACTGCAGTTCACCAGGGACAAGGTGTTGGGCCCGGGGTTCCCGGAAATGTTCAGGCTGGACACCTGGATCTTGGGACCCCACTGGGATGAGTGTGAATGTGTGGGTCCATCTTGACAGGTGCCTGAGTGCCTGTAGTAGTTAGAACAGGGAGCCAGCTTGGGGTCCCGAGCTCAGTTATGCCATTTGTCCTATGCTCCTAGCCATAGGCCTTTGTCTCTGAAACACCCATTGATGAAGTTAAACTTCTTGGTTTTCACATAAGCTAAAGAGACATTTGTAGGGAGGAAGAAATGGGAAGGACAGGGTTAAGAATCAGGCATCCTGAAGGACAAAGGGATCCTTGGGGCCTATGCCTATATAACAGGACAGAGAGGCATTTAGCAGTGATCAGAGCATGGCTTCTCTCAGACTCTTATTTCAGAGAAGAAGGGAGAGGGGGAGAGAGATGCCTCTTGCACTCCCCACACTGGGGATTGAGCCTACAAATCTGGCGGCACATGCCCTCACCAGGAATTGAACTGTGACCTCCTGCTTCATAGGTTGACACTCAACCATTGAGCCACACAGGCAACTTCTGTGAGAGTGAATCCTGGCTCTACCACTCACTAGTTGTATGACTTAGAACAGTACCTGACATACAGAAACAACTGTGTGAATGTCAGCTACTACTAATTTTAGTATTAATGTAAATATTAGTAGTCAGTCTCTTTAAGGCTCCACTACTAAGATGATCCACTCTGTTTTCAGTCCTCCGGTCACTTGGTTCAGTAGTGAGATTCCCATGACATAGTTTGATTTACTAGCTAGAGTTATGGGCCCACCCCCTGATCTTGATTGACAGTCCTTTCCCAACTGTCTCTGACAGTGCGACCTCAGAAATGGAAGCTGTTTGTTTTGTTAGTGGGTTCTGGTAATGGCAGACCAGGTGCCTGTGACTGACCTCTGCTCCCCTTCAGGTCTCAGACTCCCCACCAGGGGAGGATGACTTGGAGGACTCAGCACCTGGGGGCCTGGCAGGCACAGGGTCTGGTGATAACTCTGGCTGGGGCTCAGGAGTCTCTGAAGAAGCAGAAGGCGACGAGGATGAGAACATGGTGTATTACTTCCTGGAGGAGAGCACGGGCTACATGGAGCCTGCCCTACGTTGCCTGAGCCTGCTGCACACACTGGTGGCATTTCTCTGCATCATTGGCTACAACTGCCTCAAGGTGGGCCATGACCATGTTCCTGAGCAGGGGCTTGTGTTCTGAGGGGAAGGGAACACTGGATGAGAGGACATGGGACATGCTGTGGGATCTTACACTGTAGGTGGGACAGAAGGGTCCTGGTGTTGGGGTAGGGGCTGGGGGATGGGTACAGGATTGGGGTCTTCGAACTGGGAACTAATGCGGGTCATAGCTGAGGAACCAGGTCCTATGACTTAATTTCTGGATGAAGAGGCAGATTTTTTTAATTTGCAATATTTCTTGCATGCTAGTCAGTTAGTGAATTAAGATCTGTGGGGTCTCTTAACATAACATGGGTGCTAGTGGGAATGTAGAGTCTGACATCAACTATGCCTGAGGTTTGTGATGCCCCATAAGCAGTGTTATGAGAGTTTCCATTTGGATTCCAAAAGATCTATTTTAATAAATCTTGGCATTTTATAATTGGATGAACAGAGTTCTTTGGCTTAGAACTTTTGCAAATGCTGTCCCTCTGCCATGGAATGCTTTGCCCCACTTCTCCCTCCTTTCACCTACCTCTGTTTTATTCATCAGATCTGAATTCAGATGCCCCTCCCTTGGGAAGCCACAGGCTGCATCGGGCACCACATCTGGGCTCTCCCATTTCTCTCCCATCCCAGCCCAGACCCCTTTGCCCACACTTTCCCATCACTGCCCTGTTCACTCTAGTGTGGGGGCTCACACACGCTCCAACAAGATATCCTGGCACCTGCTGAGGCTGTGGTCTCCTGAGTCGCCTGACACCAGCCCCTTTGCTTCCCTGCACAATCTAGGTGCCCCTGGTAATCTTTAAGCGGGAGAAGGAGCTGGCCCGGAAGCTGGAATTTGATGGCCTCTATATCACTGAGCAGCCTGAGGACGACGATGTGAAGGGACAGTGGGACCGACTGGTACTTAACACACCGTAAGGACCCAGTCCCCAACTCCAGGTGGATGGGGGAGCAGAGCTGGGTTTCTACTCCAGTCCTGGCCTCCTCAAAAGACCAGGGTTTTCGTCACTGCCAGCCTGACTCATTCTCCCCAAGCCTTGGTCTTCCTCTCTGAAATGTAGATACATTTCCTCTGCAGTACCTGTAGGGGTGTTGGTGACACATGGAGACTCCTGGTCCCTGGCCTTGGAGATTCTGGTTTAGGAAGTCTGGAGAGGAGCCCAGGAACTTGCATGTTAAACTCTGCCCCATGTGTGATTCTCACCCAGGTGCCATGAGTGGAAAATGTGAAATCATTTGGTTTTTATACTGGGCCCAGAGAGGGAATGAGGGTGCGTGAGGACAATGTGCTGGAACTGTGGACCCTCAATGTGCCCACCAGCCCATTTCATTTCCCTATTTCACATGCCCATATGGAGCTTGGACAGAGGGGCAGGGAATGGGGAGGAATGTCTCCAGAATAAGAAGGTCAGGTCAGATTTATACCTTGGGTTGGTCATGTCCTAGCTGGGAATTCTTGGTCAAGTCCCTTAGCCTCTCTGTGCCTCATTTTCATCATTTGTAAAGTGGGGATAAGTAATAACACTGACCTCAAAAAATCTTGTATCTATGAAATGAATTAATATAGTTTCTAAGGCACAGTGAATTCTAGGTAAAGGTGGGAAGTTATTTTATTATGGGGTCCTGCCTAGTGGTGTGAGGAGGAAGGGAAGCCACACCAATCACATCCTTCCCTCTCAATGTCACCATCAAAGCCACAGTCAAGTACACATGCTTAACAAAAAGACAGAGAAACACTTGTTTAAAATAGTATTTGCCTGCCCTAGCCAGTTTGGCTCAGTCAAGGGCACATACCTTGGTTGCAGGCTCTGGGGCACGTGCAGGAGGCAACCAATCAACGTGTTTCTCTCACATTGATGTTTCTCTCTGTATTTCCCTCTCTCTTCAAAAAAAAAGGGGGGGGGGATATCCCCAGGTGAGGATTAAATAAAAAATGTTTTAAAACCTTTAAAAAAAGTATCTGCCCAAGACCTTGACTTCTAAATGCCATTTTCCACAAAAAGAAACCAAGGTCCTTGAAGAAGTAGCAGATTTCAGAGCTGGGGCAGGTCAATATACAATGAGCTTGGATTATCCTGTTGTGCCAGAGATATCAATCAGAAAACTGGTCAATATAGGGCCAGAATCATCAAATAACATTACATAAAACTGTATGAGAAAGCACACCACTCTCCCTGCCTTCTCCCTCCTCCACCCCTCAAGCTGGATCAGGACCAGGTTGCTGCCTGGGAGTCCTCCCCACCTGAGTGCCAATAAGGATTCTTTTTGTACATCCAGGCTCTGAATGCAGCACCGGCCTCACTTGGGCTCCACCAAAAGACACCAGTGGTGGTAATGGTTGGCCTGAAGTAAACTTCAGGCCTGGTTCTTCAAAGCCAGACTCCAAGTGAGAGTGTG
The DNA here is from genome assembly GCA_027563665.1 of Antrozous pallidus. Taxonomy (NCBI): domain Eukaryota; kingdom Metazoa; phylum Chordata; class Mammalia; order Chiroptera; family Vespertilionidae; genus Antrozous; species Antrozous pallidus. Next base: position 21,992,955 of record CM050525.1, on the reverse strand, counting down.
GGGTCCCCTATCAGAAAAACATTGGAATTTCAAACCATGTTGGACTGGCTAGTGCCTCCTCTTCCCTCCTGTCCTGACACCCATTCTCTCTTGACAGGTCTTTCCCCAGCAACTACTGGGACAAGTTTGTCAAGCGGAAGGTGAGATGCGTGGATGGGGTGGTGGCAGGGCCTTCTAGGCTGGGTCACTTGCTGCCACCAGGCCATCCCAGCCCTATGAAGGACTTGCTCTGTGTGTGACCTTGGAGGAGCACCTCAGTTTGCCCATTTTAAAATGAGCATGATAAGCACCCCTCCCTCTCACAAATGAGATGATGCAGGTAATGAGCATAGCATAGTGCTGGCACAGAGTAAGTACTTCATAAATATTACTTTCAAAGGAGGAACTACTCTTTTAAGCATACAGACTTAGGATCCAGATTGCCTGCTTTCTCTATTTCTAGCTGTGTCAACTTTTCTGTGCCCCAGATTCCCTCATATTCAGAGTGAGGTAACAATAGGGCCGACTCCATAGAGTAGTTGTAAAGATTCTATGTCCTACTACATGAACAGTATCTGGCTGTTACCATCATTTATTCACTTAATAAATGTTCATACTGCATACCAATGTTCACCTACTGCATGCCAAAAACTATTTTAGAGACCTGGGATTCAGCAGTAAACACAACAGTAATTCTGATACTGGAGTTGGAAAGACATTTGATGAACACATTTTCAGCATTCAAGTTGTAATAAGTGATATAGAAGAAAACAGGCAGAGCAGTGGTTGCTCTTTCGTGTAGGGCGGTCAGGAAAGGGCATGCTGATTAGTAAGGGTCTGAGAGAATGAGCCAGGTGGCAATCTGGGGGAAGAATCCAGGCGGAGGGGACAGCAATGCTAAGGCCCGAGGCCAGAGGGTGCCTGGTGCGTTTGAGGAGCTGTGAGGAGGTTGGTATCTGCAGCAGAGGGAGTGAGGGAGTGAGTTGAGGAGACAAGTTTATAGGTAACAAGAAGCCTATTTTTATACAACTCCTTGCCTACCTACCTATCTAAAAATAAGAAATTATTCTAATTTTAAAATTATCCTAATAAGAAATTATCTTAATTACTTTGGTTAATGAATCAACTGGACCTTTATAACTATTGGACCCTGCCCCTGAGGATACAAAGAAAGCTCTGGCTCGTCTCACTAGAAAAATGTACCCCCAATTTACCACACAAAGTTCTGAGGGTCCCCAGAACTCCCTACGACAGCCAAGGCCCTCCCCGACTTGAGCTGTGTCTGCATGGCCCCACGTTTTTCTGTGCAGGTCCTGGACAAGCACGGGGACATCTATGGGCGGGAGCGAATCGCCGAACTGCTGGGCATGGATCTGGCCTCACTGGAGATCACAGTCCACCATGAGCGCAAGCCTGAACCACAGCCAGGGCTGCTTACCTGGTGCGCCTGGGATAGCAGCACACAGGCCTGGGGCAGGCAGGGGGTTGGCCAGGGTCGGACCCTCAGGCATCTGGCCATCCTTCTTCTCTCCACCCTGCATAGGCTCATGTCCATTGATATCAAGTACCAGATCTGGAAGTTTGGGGTCATCTTCACAGACAATGTAAGGAGGAGTCAGTAGTGGGGGAGGGACCTGCAGGAAAATGGCTCCACCCGTAGGTATCCCTGGCCAGGGTCTGACTCCTGAGCCCCTGCAAATCTCTGATCCTAGGATAACCTCTGACACTCCTAAGGCTCCTTGTCAACAGAGAGCTGTTTAATTTCCAGACTATATCGGTCTTTAGAGGGATCCACAACTTTCCCCAGGATGGCTCCTCACCCAGAGTGCTCCTGAACCTCCAAGTTTCCCCCACCCCCAGCTAAAGATAGCATCTGATCCCCAGAGCACTCCCAACTCTCTTAAATGTCCCCAGACCCCCTGCGTGTCCTATTTCCCAGAGTGCTCCCCATGAAGCCCTGCATGCTCCCTGACCCCTGTCCCTGTGTGTCCACAGTCTTTCTTGTACCTGAGCTGGTACATGGTGATGTCCCTCCTGGGACACTACAACAACTTCTTCTTTGCTGCCCACCTCCTGGACATTGCCATGGGAGTCAAGACACTGCGCACCATTCTCTCCTCTGTCACCCACAATGGGAAACAGGTGTGGAGAGGGCCTGAAGGAGGCGTGTGAGCCTGGCAGGGACCAGTTTAACAATCTGTGTAGGGGTGGAGGGATGAGGGGCAAGAGTAGGCCACCAAGCCAGGGTAGGTGTGGGTAGTAGGACCTGGGGGGTGGGATGCATGGGCTGAACCTAAGTAAGGATGGGGAAGGCTGGCCATGGGGGAGCAGCAAGCCGGAGCATGGAGCTGACCTGCCCCTACCTGTCCCCAGTTGGTGATGACCGTTGGCCTCCTGGCAGTGGTGGTTTACCTGTACACTGTGGTAGCCTTCAACTTCTTCCGCAAGTTCTACAACAAGAGTGAGGATGAGGACGAGCCTGACATGAAGTGTGATGACATGATGACAGTAAGCCCCTCCCTCCAACACTCTTGGGCCAGTTACTTAACCGTCCCTGACCTTTAGTTTCCCCCTCTGTAAAGGGGTGTAATAATAAATAGTCCCTACCTCGTAGATTTCAGTGAGCTGATGCTTGTGAGGTACTTTGAATAGTACTGGGCATACAATCAATACTCAGTAAATGTCAACCACTGATATACTATTATTTGAGCTTTTACAACTTTTCTTATTGGGAAAGGCACTCAGGCAAAGTGTCCCAAGCCATATGATCGTGGGCAAGCTACTCAAGCTACCCATGCTCTGGGGTCTCCACTTGTCAAATGAATATATAGTAACAGTATCTACAGCTGAGGGTTGCTTTTAGGACTCAGTGGTGCTCTGTGACAATCTCAGTTTTAAATAGCTGAGAATAGTACCTGGCATGTGTTAAAGATTACATAAATGTTAGCTCCTACCATCATTCTATCTAATAAAAGGGTAATAGGCAAATTGACCATTTCTCCAACACACAAGATAGCTACCCCCATGTGGTCAAAGATGGCTGCCCCCATATGGACACAAGATGGCTACTACAAAATGACCAGCAGGGGAGGGCAATTGGGAGGGACCAGGCCTGCAAGGGAGGGCAATTGGGGGCAATCAGGCCTACAGAGGAGGGCAGTTAGGGTTGACCTGGCCAGCAGAGGAGGGCAGTTGGGAGTGACCAGGCCTATAGGGGAGGACAGTTGAGGGGGACCCAGGCCTGCAGGGGAGAGCAGTTGGGAGGAACAAGGCCTGCAGGGGAAGGCAGTTGAGGTGGATCAAGCCTGCAGGGGAGGGCAGTTAGGGAGGATCAGGCCTGTACGGGAGGACAGTTAGGGGTGACAGGCCTGCAAGGGAGGGCAGTTAGGGAGGACCAGGCCTGCAAGGGAGGAAAGTTGGGGGCAACCAGGCTGGCAAGGGAGGGCAAGTTAGGGGTGACTGGGCCAGCAAGGGAGGGAAGTTAGGGGCAATCAGGCCAGCAAGGGAGCAGTTAGGCATTGGTCAAGTTGGCAGAGGAGTGGTTAGGGGGTGATCAGGCTGGCAGACAGAAGCAGTTAGGGGCAATCAGGCAGGCAAGCAGTTGGGAGCCAGCAGTCCTGGACTGTGAGAGGGATGTCCTAATTGCCTGTTTAGGCCCCATCCCAGCAGGTTCGGGCCTAAACGGGCAGTCAGGCATCCCTGGAGGGGTCCCAGATTGGAGACAGTGCAGGCTAGACTGAGGGATACTCCCCCCCACCCCGCCGCCCCATGCACAAATTTTGTGCACTGGGCCTCTAGTCATCTATAACTAGAAGTTTTACCAAAGTACCAGCATACCACTCATTTCTGTTTTCTATCCTATTATAATAATGGTGGTTATAATCTAAATTGAGTTTAATCTACCAGAGGCATAGCACACAGTTGAAAGAATTATCTCAGGCTTTTATCTGAAATGTCCTATAATCTGGCACCATGATCTCAGAACCCAGTCCAGCTCCTCAGCCTGACATTTGAGACCCCACCAGACCCCCTGTCTTGCCACTCATAGCCTTGTTCCCATCACAGTCACTAGCCTTAGCTTTCACCCAAGACAACTAGGTTCTCTCACTTCCTGGGGACATAGAAATAACAAGTGTGAAGTCTTTCCCAAGATCCAGACAGATGATGTTCCTGGCTCTGCACAGAATCTTCGTGTGGCTCTCTAATGCCAGGTGGATGAAAACAAATCCTCTCGTTATGCCTTACAAAGCCAGGGAAAAGCTAGTGTTGCCTGAGCCTAACCACAGTCTTTCTTGCCTTTTGCTGTCTGGCTGCCTGGTCCTTCTTTTCATTTTCCCTAAGACCATGTGTTTTCTCCCAACCCAAGTTTTTTGCTTCTGATGTTCTCTCTGCCTTCCACCCTGGCCCTGTGTGCACATACACCTCTTCATTTAACACCTATTTTTTCCACTTAAATGCTGTCTCCTACAGGAAGCCCGCCATGACTATTGATTGAGCCTCATCTCTATACCTACTCTTGCCCACAAGATCTCTATTTCCTAGCCTCACAGAACATTCATTCTTTCAGTTCCTCACAGGAGCACAATATATTCTTTCTCCCCCAATGGTAACATAGCACATGTGGTCTCCTCTGCCTGGAACTCTGTCTCCCACCTAACACCTACTTCATGTCCCAGCTCACATGTGCCCCCTCTTCCAGGAGATTGCCTGCTCACCCAGGCTTTCAAGCTTCAAAGCTTCCTTTGTGAGCCCTGTGAGGGCAGGGTCCAGGGTTGTCTCAGTCATTGCCATGACTCCTGCCCCACCGGCCCAGGGCCATGTAGGTATTCGGTGAATGCTGAATGACCAAATGTGTGACCGATATGCTTCTCACCCTCTCCCTGCAGTGTTACTTGTTTCACATGTACGTGGGTGTCCGAGCTGGTGGGGGCATTGGGGATGAGATTGAGGACCCAGCAGGTGATGAATATGAGCTGTACCGAGTGGTCTTCGACATCACCTTCTTCTTCTTTGTCATCGTCATCCTGCTGGCCATCATCCAGGGTCAGTACTGGTAGGGGTTGTGGGAGTGGGGCTCAGTGTCTAGAGGAAGACTAGCTCCTTTGAGTGCCAGCCCAGAACCCAGTCTGCTTCAGTCCATGTCCTGGCTCTGCCTCTCCTTACTGTAAGATTAGGGCAACTCACCTCTCTGGACATCAGTTTCTCCATTTGTGAAATGGAGATATTAATAAGATGCTCATATGGTTGTTGTGAGAACTAAGTCAATTCATAGGTGTTAAGTGTCTGGCTCATAAGTGCTCAGTAAACACTAGATGTTAGTATTGTCAGGAAGCAGGATGAGAATAGGGAGATGAGAGATGGGTGACTCGGAGGTGGGTAGCCAGAAGTGGGTCAGAGGTTGGGCACTGACTTGTGCATTGCCTTCCAGGTCTGATCATTGATGCTTTTGGCGAGCTCCGAGACCAGCAAGAACAAGTGAAGGAAGATATGGAGGTAGGTGTTGTCTGGGGGTGATCCAAAGGGATTTTAGGACCCTGGAGAGTTGAATGGGCCTCGACTCTGATGTCTCTCACCACCCCACAGACCAAGTGCTTCATCTGTGGCATTGGCAGTGATTACTTTGATACCACACCCCATGGGTTTGAGACTCACACACTAGAGGAGCACAACCTGGCCAATTACATGTGAGTGTGGGCCCATTGGCCAATGAGAAGGATGGGGCATGGTCATTGACTGTCAGAGATGGGATACTGGTCTAGGCCAGTTAGGGAAGTGGGTGGGTGTCCATGTGAGTGGATTTCCAGCCAGCTAATCAGGAGAAGGTAAGGATGCGCCTGACCTATTGCTGCACTCCCATTCCCAGGTTTTTCCTGATGTACCTGATAAACAAGGATGAGACAGAACACACGGGTCAGGTAAAGGGGTATTAATGGAAGGACAGTGGGCCGAAACCGGTTTGGCTCAGTGGATAGAGCGTCGGCCTGTGGACTGAAAGATCCCAGGTTCGATTCCGGTCAAGGGCATGTACCTTGGTTGTGGGCACATCCCCAGTACGGGGTGTGCAAGAGGCAGCTGATCGATGTTTCTCTCTCATCGATGTTTCTGACTTTCTATCCCTCTCCCTTCCGCTCTGTAAAAAATCAATAAAATATGTTTTTAAAAATGGGAGGACAGTGGGCGGAAAAGGAGAGTTTTAATATAAGGTCAATCAGCAGGTGTCAGTAAAAAGCTCATATCAATATCAAGTGATTGAAGATACTCTCTTCCCATCCCCAACCGTAGGAGTCCTATGTGTGGAAGATGTACCAAGAGAGATGCTGGGACTTCTTTCCTGCTGGTGATTGTTTCCGCAAGCAGTATGAGGACCAGCTTAACTGAGTCACACCTGCTGGCCCTTCACCTCCACCTCAAGTGCCTGACTCTCACAGCAAGCCCCTTAGCCCTCGGGCCCTTCCCACAAGGGTCTAGGGGGAGGTGACCATATACTGGATAAATAAAGTCTCTGCTACCCCCTGACATCCTTGTGTTGGATTGTTGACATTGGGGAGGGCATCCAGAAATTCTATCCTCCCCAACCCCAGAAAAACAAGATGACAGTAGAAGCTGAAGAACATGTTTATTGTGGTAAAGGGACATGTCAGGACCATTAATGAGTATCTGTTGGGAAGGAGGGTGCAGGGACTCATTCCTGAATGTAGAGGTTGCTGGGAGCAGTAGGATCATCTGCTGGGCGTGTCTCCACCACCACAGGCCTGGGGAAGAGAGAAGTCAGTTCAGGAATTTGTTTGTGTGTGTGTGTGTGTGTGTGTCCGCGCGCGCGCGCGCTGTTGTTTTTTTAATCCTCACCCAAGGATATTTTTCCATTGATTTTTTTTTTTTTTTTTTTTTTTTTTTTTTTTTTTTTTAGAGAGAGTGTAGAAGAGAGAGGGAAAGTCAGATGGAAATATCGATTTGAGAGAAACACATTGATTGGCTACCTCCTGCATGTGCCTGGGCTGGAGAGCAGCCTGCAACCAAGGTACATGACCAGAATTAAATCTGGTCTGCAAGCCGATGCTCTATCCACTGAGCCAAACCAGCTAGAGCCAGGCATTTGTTCATTCATTCATTCATTCATTCACAAAGAAATAATAGAGGCTATGCCTGCATAATGCTGGGCTGTAGCAGTGAACAAGCAGACATGACCCCTGAACTTGTGGAGCTTAATTTAGAGCAGGAGACCAACATGAACCAGTAAATTACATGAGTGCAAAGCACGGCACACAGCAGGGACACGTAGCCCCAGGGGTCAGCCAAGGTGCCTCCAAAGAATGGAGATCCTGCCAAAACCAGTTTGGCTCAGTGGATAGAGCGTCGGCCTGAGGACTGAAGGGTCCTGGGTTCGATTCCGGTCAAGGGCATGTACCTTGGCTGCGGGCACATCCCCAGTAGGAGGTGTGCGGGAGGCAGCTGGTCGATGTTTCTCTCCCATCGATGTTTCTGACTTTCTATCCCTCTCCCTTCCTCTCTGTAAAAAATCAATAAAATATATTTAAAAAAAAAAAAAGAATTGAGATCCTGACCAAGGCTCAGGAGGGAACTTGGTGACAAGACAGGGAAGAGCGTTCTGGAGAGAGAACAGCCCATGCAAAGGCCTAGAGGTGAAGAGGGCCCGGGGGTTGGCTGCAGAAGTGATGGTCTTGTGGGCTGTGGCCAGAACTGGGTATTTATCTTGAAGCCACGGGGGGAGGGGGCATTTTTTATTTAAAAAATACATATTTTTATTGATTTCAGAGAGGAAGGGAGAGGGAGAGAGATATAGAAACATCAATGATAAGAGAATCACTGATCGGCTGCCTCCTGTACCCCCACCACTGGGGATCGAGCCCGCAACCTGGGCATGTGCCCTTGACCGGAATTAAACCTAGGACCTTTCGGTCCACAGGCTGACACTCCAGCCGCTGAGCCAAACCGGTTAGGGTGTCATAGGAGGGTTGTAGACAAGGGTAGTGACAAATTCATATTTGGAATTTTAAAAACCCATCTGGCATGTCAAAATGGCCACAGAAGATCCTTGAAGAGGCTCTCACTGGGTAAATCTGGGAGTATTTGTGCCTTAAAATAAATGATAGTAGTAGATTATATATAATCCATAAGATACAACAGAAATCCATGAGACTATGCTGACATACATACAGATACACACATAAATGGTAGAGAAGGGACAGCTTTTCCCTACAGTAGAATGCCAACTAATAAGTGTAGAAGGAATCTCCTGGCCAGTGCGGCTCAGATGGTTGTCCCATGCACCTAAAGGTTGCCAGTTGGATTGCTGGTCAAGGCAGTGCCTGGGTTTCAGCCTCAATTACCAGGAGTGGGCTTGTAGGAGATAAGCCAACCCATGTATTGCTGTCACATCGATGTTTCTCTTTCCCCCTCGCTCTCTCTCAAAAAAAAAAAAAAAATCTTTAAAAAATAAATGTAAACAGAATGATAGGAATAGAAAAATCACCATTTAGTAACCATCCTAATAATAGATTCATACAAAAATCACCTATAGCCCTGGCCGGGTAGCTAGGTTGGTTAGAGTGTCATGCTGGTATGACAAGGTTGAAAGTTCAATCTCTGGTCAGAGCACATGCAAGAAGCAATCAATGGCCCAGCTGTGATTGCTCAGTGGTTGAGCATTGACATATGAACCAAAAGGTCATGGTTCAATTCCTGGTCAGGGCACATGCCTGGGTTGCAGGCTCAATCTCCAGAGGGAGACATGCAGGAGGCAGCCAATCGTTGGTTCTCTCTTATCATTGATGTTTCTATCTCTCCCTCTCCCTTCCTCTCTGAAATCAATTAAAAATATTTTTTAAAAGAGGCAACCAATGAATGCACAAGTAGAACAACAAATTGATGTCTCTTTCTCTCGTCCTCTAAAATCAATAAATAAAACTTTAAACAAAATCATCAATAACTGCTAAAACTAGTCAATGAAAGTCTAGTAAGAAAGAGTATATTTACACAGTCTCACACATCACCCAAAAAGATACAGTAGTCTCTCCTTCCCCCATTCACAGTTTTATTTTCCAAGGTCTCAGTTACCCGAGGTCAAAAACAGTCCAAAAATATTAAATGAAAAACTCCAGAAATAAACAATTCATGTGTTTTAATGCATGTCGTTTTAACAAGCATGACTTAATCTGGTGCTGCACCACTCTGTCCTGCCCATAGTGGGCCACCTCTCTTTGTCTAGTCTACCCAAGTTGTATATGTTAGCCTCCCTTTAGTCACTTGGCCATCTTAGTTATCAGATCAACTGTTAAGGCATCTCGGTGCTTATGTTCAAAGAACCCTTACAGTAGCCTAATGCTACATCACAATGCTTATGTCATTCACCTCACTTCCCATCATATAGGCATTGTATCATCTCACATCATCATGAGAAAAAGGCTGAGTACAGCACAAGATATTTTGAGAGACCACATTAAGAAAATTTTTATTATTCTATATTATTATAATTGTTCTAGTTTATTAATTATTGTTGTTATCTCTTACTGTGCCTGATTTATAAATTAAACTTTGTTATAGGTATGTGTGTATAGGAAAAAACATAATACATATAGGGCTCAATACTATCTGCAGTTTCAGGACTGAGGGTCTTGGCACATATCCCCATAGGTAAGGGAGGGGGGGGGCTTCTGTACTTATTAATAAAAAGGAAGAGTAATTTGATAGTGGGAAAATGTAGCTGACTGCACGCCTTACCCATATGATCAAAGATAACATCATCAGCTGAAACCGGTTTGGCTCAGTGGAAAGAGCGTCAGACTACAGACTGAAAGGTCCCAGGTTCAATTCCGGTCAAGGGCATGTACCTTGGCTGCGGGCACATCCCCAGTAAGGGGTGTGTAAGAGGCAGCTGATCCATTTTTCTCTCTCATCGATGTTTCTGACTTTCTATCCCTCTCCCTTCCTCTCTGTGAAAAATCAATAAAATATATTTTTAAAAGATAGCATCAGGAATAAGACAAACTGACATGTGCCTCCTGATATGATGCTGTGAGACAGGCGCGCCGTCACTTCAGTGAATTTCCTGCCCCAAATGCTTACCCGGACATCTCAAACCCAAATGGACATCTCAAAATTGTTTACATTCTATAAAACAGTTTTCCTGCACTCTCTCCAAAAGTGTCAAGGTCGTGAAAAACAAAGAAAGTCTGAAGCATTGCTCCAGACTAAAGCCTAAGGAAACATGACTCCTGCCCTGTCCAGCGTTTTTCTGTGGCTACAGCGTCAACCTGAGTCCCAAAGACTCACAGGTTTGATCCTGGGTCAAGGGCACATATCTGGGTGGCAGGTTCAATCCCATACCCGCTGGGGCATGTGCCAGAGGCAACCAATCTATGTGTCTCTCTCACATCAATGTTTTGTTTCTCTCCTTCCCTCTATCTCTTTCGCTCTTTCTAAAAAATCTATGTGGAAAACATCCTCAGGTGAGAATTAACAACAAAAAAGAAGAAGAAGAAAGAAAAGAAAAGAAAAGAAAAGAAAAGAAAAGAAAAGAAAAGAAAAGAAGACTCCTAAATGAAACTCATCATTCTGGATTATATTCTAGAAAACCCCCCATAGTATTTTTTTTATTATTATTATGAATATCCCTGGTACAACTAGTGAGACTTGAATGGGTGTGTGAATTAGAAGGTAGTGATGTCTCCATGTTTTTTTTAATATATTTTATTGATTTTTTACAGAGAGGAAGGGAGAGGGATAGAAAGTCAGAAACATCGATGAGAGAGAAACATGGATCAGCTGCCTCCTGCATACCCCCTACTGGGGATGTGCCTGCAACCAAGGTACATGACCCTGACCAGAATTGAACCTGGGACACTCTACACTGAGCCAAACCCATTTCGGCTCTCTATATTTCCTTGATTTTGAAGGCTGCATGTGGTTTGTAAGAGCAGGTCCTTGCTTATTTAGTAAACACACACTAAAGAATTTATGGGTAAATAGGCAGTATGCCTGCAATTTACACCCCCCATAGTCAGGAAAAAAATCAATGGACTATTGGGGGCAGAGCTGGAAACAGGATCAGGGGAGAGAATGTCTAGGCCAAAGATTCATGTGGCTAGGAACACCTCAGGATGCCCTCTCCACCTCAGAAGCCCCCTCCCACGTCCCCGGCCCCAAGTCCATACCTGGGGGAGCCAAGCAGACGGAAGGTGAGGGTGGGATCTCTCAGCTCCTGAAGCAGCTGGAGGAGAAGATGTGTGTCAGTATTTAGAATACTCCTCCCTCTCCCTTAAAGAGAACAGGAGGGAATGCTCTGAACTCCCAGCCTCAGATCCACAAATAATCATTCTTGCTAATACCACTCACCAGCTGTGTGACCTCAAGCAAATTACTTAACCTCTCTGTGCCTCAGATTACTAACCTGTGAAATCACAGTACATACCTGATAGGTGATCAGGAAGGTTAAATAAAATACAAACATGTATGGGCAGGTTCTGACACATAGTGGTCTATGAGCTAAGCACTATTTTTGCCCCAGATGAGGAAAGGCACAGGAAGGTTAAGTCATTTGCCTAAGGTGACTCAACTAGATTCCAACCCAGACAGTCTGGTCCATACTCCTAAACACCCATATGTCTCCATAGTGACCCCTACTTTATAGTTGGGACAATGAGGCTAAGAGAGAAGCAAAGTCCTTTGCACAAGGTCACACATGGCCTGGGATGAGCTCTGGTCACAAGAGACTCTGGGGAAGAGCAGAGGACCAGTCTGGATTGAGACTGGAGGATGCTTCTCCCCAGGACTTCACACCTTACTTAGATCTCCAGGCCCATCTCGTGAGTGGGATTAGGAGCTAAGGCTGTAGGCCTTGGGCTGGAGACGCTTACCTGGTCAGAGCCTAGAGCCCACACCTGCACTCCATGCTTCCAGAAGGCCTGGAGCCGCCCTCCGACCATCGCTGGGAAGAAAGCAGAGCCTGTTACCCTTGGGTATCACTTGAGCCTCCACTCTGGACCCCGGGCCTCCCAACCTCCACGTACCCACAGCCTCCACAGCTTCCGTCATGGGGATCTCCGGAGTTCTAAGCCCCCTGACTGGGGCTCCCTCTGGCGTCACCAGCTTCAAAGACCCTAAAAGGAAGTAAAAAGAGAGCTTTAAGAGCGGGGTGCAGAAGGTTGGTTACCGAGGAACTGGACAATAAGTTTAGTGGGAGAAGCAAAGCAAGACGCGGGCCTGAGAGAAAGGGGCGTCCTTACCGTCCATCAACACCATAACTTTGTCTTCCTCCACCTGGGTCACCTGCACTGGTCCCTTGTGTTCTGCTTGAGAGGAGGAGGTTCACAGACAAAATTCCGTGGCACTCGCCTTTCTCCTTAGCACCCGCTCCATCCCCACACAAGTAGGCTAATCCCCGCCAGGTCCTCTATCTGACTCGCCCAGTTCACCCCGCTTCCCAAACACGCCTTGGGCTCAGGAAGTCCGCCCCCCCCCCCGCCCCAGGCCACCCGCCGCAGCCCCGCCCAGAGCCCGGCCGGCTCACTGGCGCTCATCTCGCCCAGCCCCGCAGCGCGGCCCCGCAGCCCGGCCCCGCAGCGCGGCCCGCTCACTGGTGCTCATCTCGCCCAGCCAGCAGGAGAGCGCGCCGAAGCGCACGGTGTGGAAGAGCACGGACTTCGGCGGCCCCGGGCTCACGCCGATGCACACGGCGGGCAGCTCGGAGCCCGGCCCCGTCAGCAGCGCGAACACGGGCAAGGGCGTGGGCAGCGGGAACAGCACCTGCTGCGGGGCGCGGGAAGAACGGGCTCAGAGGAGGCTCGTGGTGAGGCGGAGAGGGTGGGGCCTTGAAGGACAGGGGGCTTAGTCTTGGGAGATGCCAAATCTAGAAATGTCAGGGGGTGAAATCTTTGGGTTTTCGGTGGTGCCTCCTTAGAAATGGACAGGTGTACTCTCAGAGTCGTCGTGGCTGCCGCTTGGGGGCGTGGTGCTCTGGTGACAGAAAGACAGGGTCCCCCACCCTACACCACCCCCAGGAACCGGGTCTCAAAGGCAGCCAAGTCCCAGAGGTTCAAAGGACCTGCTTGGGGTCCCCTTAGAGTGCAGAGGTGGGGAAGGGCATTGTGTCTGAAGAATGAGGCCAGGGTGAGGGGCAGAATTTAAGGATTAGGAAGCCCTCAGAGGACACTCCCACCCTGACTATGGCAGGTAGGCAGAACTTGGGGGAAATTGGGACGAGGCCTCGAGTGGAAGTGAGGTTTCATGGAAGTCTTCACAGAAGCTAGCGTCTGCGGCTCCCTACCCGAATCAGCAGGAACTTGTTCATAGGCTGGTACCACTGAAGCAGGACCACAGAAGTCTCCAATGCCCCACACAGGAAGGGGCCCCCGGAGCTGGAGCCCTCCGCTGTGGGGAAGGGTAAGGACATGATAGAGTCAATCTTCTATTCCCTTCCCCGCTCTCCAAAAGGCCATACATTTTTTTCCTCAGGCTCTGGACACCCTGCCTTAACTCTAAACCTTTAGGGTGATTGGCCCATGCCCCACCCCTGGCCCAGTCCAACCCCCTCCCTTGCCCCCCAGGGGGTTTTCTCTCACCCACACAGCACGCTTGGCAGCCTTTGGTGTCCTGGATCTTAGTGGAGACCATGTTCTTCCTGCAGAAGAAGGTATGTGGGAGTGGAAGGTAGGCGAGGAGGGGCAATTATAGGGGTCTGTGGTGCCATTAGGGGCTGGTACCTTGCGAGTAGCCGGTGGGGACTTATGTGAGAGATGGGGTTTCCTGCTCTGGTCTCTTTCCTTTCCAGCAGGCCCAGGATGCTATGAGAATACAGGTGGGGGGTCTTTCCTGCAGTGATTGTATACACAGGAAGCAGGCCGTTATAGGACACTAGACATCCCCACCTTTCAGGGTAGCTTCACTCACCTCATCACTTTGTCTGAAATTCACAAACCTTGAAGCCTCAAGCACTTTTCACCTAACATGTTTTATTATTTTTTAATATATATTTTTTATTGATTTCAGAGAGGAAGGAAGAGGAGAGTGAGAGAGATAGACATCAATGCCGAGAGAGAATCATTAATCGGCTGCCTCCTGCACGCTCCACAGGGATTTGAGCCAGCAACCAGAGCATGTACCCTGACTGGGAATTGAACCATGACCTTCTGGTTCATAGGCTGACTCTCAACCACTGAGCTATGCTGGCACTTAACATGTTTTAAACACCCACTGTAAGCCAGGCATTGTGCTAGGCATTGGTCACAGGGGCAAGTAAAAGAAATATGTTCCTTGCCCTTTAGTGCTTGTAGCCACATAAGAACTATGGACACTTAACTAGCCAGATGAAGTTATATGCATTGCAAAGTTTAAGAAGAAACCTATTTAGAAACTTTTAAATTTGTCATCACAGATAATAATTAGCTCATGAATCCTATTTCGTTTGAAGATTCCCCACAAATTAAATTTTTTTTTACACAAAGTATTTATAAAATTAAACAAATTGTAATCTGTAACTTGCTCATTCTATTTTAGTAGTGTGTGCTAAATTCTAATTGTCATCTGAACATTAAAGAAAGATAAAGACGAACTTATTGTAGAAATTCCCTCAAAACTGACTTGAGAGGTAGGAATTGTGAGACGGGAAAACAGACTCAGGGGGCGGGTGTCTCCTGCCTCGAGTGAGAGTGACTGGGACTGAACCTCAGGCTCTGTGAAGGGGAGCCTAGGCTTTTATCAGCTGTACCCGTCTACCTCCCAACCCACTGACCCTCAACCCCTTAACTTCTGATCCCTTCCTAGCACCCCTACCCCTGATGGCCAGACCTGAGAGAGACATGAGGACATTGTTGATGGAGTATACCCAGGTAGTCCGGCTAGGAAAAAGCTGCAAAGAATGGGAGAAATGGCTCCTGTAAGACTCAACCATCCCAAGCTCCAGCCCGCCCTCGGCCCACCCTGGGCGCTGTTCTTCACCATCTCCAGTGTGGCCTCCTGATCATTCCGGTTCAAGATGAAAATGCCTTCCTCTGCCCCTAGGATCAGGTGCTGGTCTTGGGGAAAAGACACAAGGACACTGGGACCTGCCTTATCCTGGGGGACCTCCCAAACCCCCACCTGTCTGACCCCAAACACTGGCACTCTGTCTCCCAGCCCTGACCCTCAGCTCTCTAATTCTCACCCCCACAACAATACACCCAGCCTATCCCCAAATCTGAACTGAAACCCTAATCTAATCCCTCTGACTGGTCTCATTCACACCTTTCTCTGACTTCCCATGTTCTGGTGGTTCTTCCATCTCTGAACCACAAATTCTGAACCTCAGTCCTGACCAAACATTAGACATGCCTCTCCAAATAGCCCTCTAAATTCTGTTCCTCTTTTTCCCTCCCTAGTTCTGGTCCCTGAAACCTAATCCTGTCTCAGCATTGATCCACACACTCAGGCCCTCTTAAATATAATATAGCTTTTTCTGTGCAGTGTGACACTCCCCAAACTCTATGCTTTTTCTTTAACCTCTCATTAACCTTATCTCTACATCTTTGATATCCAAACTCTACTCCTTTCTGTTATATTCTAATCCCTAAAACTCCTAATCCCAAAATGCTGATCTTAGTCTTTCTACCATTAATCTCCAACTGAGGTTAATGGAGTTAATAGGGTCCAACTGTCCCCCATCCTGAATCCCAAAGTTTGACCTTCCTGCTGTATCTAATACTCGTGGCCCAATCCCTAATATTGCTCGTTTTCACTCTCATACTCATCTTCAAGCCAACTATCTTTAATCCTCAAATGCCATTGTAGCTCCAGGTTCTGTCCCTGCCTCAGCTTGGCCACTCTGCACCTTATTAAGCCCCTCCCTAGTCCCTGACTTTGTACCTTTCATTAAGGTTGTTCCCCATCCCACCATGCTCTCTGTTACCCTCCAGAATGCCCACCCTTGGTGGAGGGGTGTGTCCAGGCGGCTGTGCTGTGGATCCGGAGCGGGCAGCCATTGAACAACTTTACAAGAAGGGCACATCCCTGGGAAGGTCATGGGGAACAGAGCAGGAGATTCAGAAAAAAAAAAAAGGAGTGGACAGGAAGTACAGTGGTTAAGGTTCTGGAGCAAGAGTGCCAGTGTTCAGATTCTGGCTCCTCAAAGGTTTATGACCTTGGCAGGCTACATAACCCTCTCTATCTCAGTTTTTACCCTCTGTGAAATGGGAGATAATATCTACCTCTAACTGTAAAGGTTTATGCCATGTAAAGACATGAGATTAGTACCTGGCACAGAGGAACTGCTCCACAAATGTCACTTATCATTAGTCTTCCCGCCCTCACCCCACCCAGCATTCCTAGTCCCATCTAGAGGTGTGAGTCCTCAGCATAGCTGGCCTCACCTTTCTCTTCATCATTTCCTTCTTGGGGGGCAACCGTGGGGGCTGGTCAGACTGCTGAGGGTTTGGGTTCCAGAGTGAGGGCTCTGAAACAGGATTGGGGATAATCAGTCCCCAAAGCTCCCCCACCCCTGCCCATCTCCCACCCTAGCCTGCCCTGTTACCTGAATGAGCAGTTAGATGGGGATTCCTGGTGGCTGGGGGAGGTCCAACATGGGGGGTGCGTGGGGGAGGCCCACTGGCACACCGGACCAGCACTCCTGGGCTCAGCTGCCCTTCCTCCCCAGGCCTCCCAAGACCCTCGTCCGATGGAGAACGGAACTTGGGCTTTGGAGACAGAAAAGTGGGGCAGATAATACATTAGATGATCTCAGAAAGAGAGGTGACCCTGCCATACCAACCCCACCTAGGCTACAACGGAAATGTGGTCATAGCTCTGACCCTTCCCACAATGTCCTACCACCACTCCAACTTTCCCTTCCATCCCCACCCCGTCAATATACTCCAGAGCAACTAAAGGATTAATGCTGGGTAACTAGCTACTGACAAGTGTCCATCAGGCTAAATATTTTGAATCACACCTGTGGATTCATGGATGTCACTCCCATACCCCAATATGCTCATTGTCCCATCTCTCATATTTCAAAGGACCTGGTGTCTCAGACTGCAGCCCTAGAATGCCCAGTATCTCAGCATCTAAGGACCCTGAAAATTCTTGGCCCCCAAATCCCAAGCTCTTCACTAGCACCTCACCTTGGGGGGCAGTGGAGGAGGTGTGTCTTCTGAAGGGTTGGGGCTGAAACACAAAGACAGGGTAAGCAGGTGGGGGGTATGGAAAACAAGGATGGAGTAGTTTGGGGCTGGATGTCTGAGGTCAGGGGTGACTTGAGGATCCGGAGGGGGCAGCCATTGAACAACTTTACCAGAAGGGCACATCTCTGGGCAGGTCATGAGGAACAGAGCAGGAGATTCAGGAAAAAAAAAAAAAGGAGTGGACAGGAGGTACAGTGGTTAAGGTTCTGGAGCAAGAGTGCCAGTGTTCAGATTCTGGCTCCTCAAAAGTTTATGACCTTGGCAGGCTACATAACCCTCTCTACCTCAGTTTACCCTCTGTGAAATGGGAGATAATATCTACCTCTAATTGTAAAAGTTTATGCCATGTAAAGACATGAGATTAGTACCTGGCACAGAGGAACTGCTCCACAAATGGGAACTAGGACTAAAGGACTAATTAATAATCATCATGACAGCCCGGCCTGTCAGCGCTCAGTGGTTGAGCATTGACCTATGAACCAGTCATGGTTTGATTCCGGACAGGGCACATGCCCAGGTTGTGAGTTCAATCCCCAGGGGATATGCAGGAGGCAGCCAATCAATGATTCTCTCTCATCATTGATGTTTCTCTCTCTCCTCTCCCCTCCTCTCTGAAACCAAGAAAAATATATATTTTAAAATAATAATAATCATGATGACAATAACAACAGCAACTCTTGGAGATCAAGTACTGACAAGGCATCAAGTCTAAATCTTCATAGCCACCTACCGACACATATCATCTGAGCTCCTGGGGGTTAGGTGCCCACATGGTGCCTGGTGCCACATGTGAGCCCATTACAGATATGATGGGGGCCCTGAGGCTGACACTTGGCCTGTGGGCTGGGGGCTGATGGCTGGAGTTGAGGTTGGGGTCTGGAGCCCAGGGTGTAGTTTAACATTGGGAAAATTCCCAGGGACCAAGATTCAGTCAGGTTTTGTTAGATGAGGAAAGATGAAGGCCTATGGTTGAGGGTTGGGGCTGCAGTTGAAATCTGGGGGTTGGAGCAATGTCTAGGAGGAGCTGGGGACTGGGAGGTGACAGAGGGTCCAGGGCTGAGCTGGATAGATGGGGAAAGAGCCATGGCTGGAGCAGAAGGACATTCTGGAAGGAACTGGGGTTGAGGCAGGTGGGAGCTGAAGTTGGGAGTCAGATCAAAAGTCCTATAAAAAGTTGGAAGGAAGGTGGGTTTGGGGGTCAAGAGTCTGAGGTGAAGGGCTGAGTTTGGGTGGGGCTAAGGAGAGATAGAAACATCAATGAAGGAGAGTGGGGGCCGGGCTAGGGGTCAGGTTGGGGTCATAGGTTGGGAGTTAAGGAAGGTGGGGGCTCCATTGAGGGTCCAGTCAGGGGTCAGGGATGAGTGGTGGAAGGAAAGTAGGGACTGAGGTCAGAGTCAAAATGGAAGCAAGGCTGGGACTGCAGGAAGGCAGGGGCTGGGTGAAGGCCTGAAGAGCTGAGGGCCCAGCCTCTCTTACATGTCCACATCATCGTAGTCATCATCAGATTCCGACAGGTGCCTCCTGAGGAGTAGCAAGCATAAGTCTCAGGCAGTTCCCACATATATCCTAGCCCCCTCCCCTTCCAGCCTTAGGGTCCCTAACCTAGGACTGCTGCTCCTGAAGTCTTCAGGCGGCTGTAAGTGAGCCTGTGGGATAGCAAAGAGTCAGCAGTGGCTTAGGTGAAGGAGGGGGAGGGTGTTTGGGGCCAGACAGGTGGGGGAAGGGGCATCTCACAGTGTCAGCTGCAGGTCTGGACTCCATTGCTTTGAGCTTCCTGAATTCCATGTGCCGTCCTGGAGGTTGGGGGTGGGAAGGTGAGGTAACACACAGTAAGCTGGGGAGATGGGTTCAGAAATAGACTAAAATTGGGAGTCTGGATTGGAGCTGTTCCTTAAAGGGAAGTATCTTGGTTTACAGGTGTCTCACTTGGGGGCCAAGGTTTGGGATTAGGGAGGTAGGGGCTAAAGTAGTGATAGAGTGTTCAGTTTCAGGTTCCATTGGGTATCAGGTCCTGCCATATTTCTGAAGTCTCTTTGGGGATCAGGGTGGTAATGGGAAGTCTGAAGGGGTCTGTTTGCAGGTCAGAGCAGTGGGGTCTCTAGAGTCACCTTGTAGGTCAGGTAGTAATGAGTTTCTCTGGGGTTTCTGAGGGTCTGTTCGGAAGTGATGAGTGATGTAGGAGTGAAGGGGTTCTCTTGAATCTATTATAGGGCCAAGTGTTCCCAAGTTTGAGGCCTCTCTACTCACGACAGCAATCTGCATCTGGAATCCCCAGGGAGCTGGATCGGTGGGTGGATCTGATCCGCCGAGGGATGGCAGGGGGTGGCTGGGTAGAGTGGCAGCTGTATCAAGCCACTCACTTCCAGCAACCCACCACCCTGTAGGCCCAGTCTGGAGCCCTTGACCCTCCCATAAACTCTGTTCCCCCAGCCCTGTGTCAAGCCCACCATCCTCCTTCCCATTTATCCTTGCAAGAGCAGCAGCAGAAAGTCACTTCAGACAGACGGCCTGGCCTGAGCAAAGGCTGGGAGGTTCCAGGGCTTCTGTCTGCCAGGACCCCTCACCTCAGGCTCCTCATCTTCAGTCTCACCAACAGAAATCCCCTTCCCTGGGTTCCTCAGTTTGTCAAGAAGATCCAGGATCAGGCCTCTATTTAGCCCTGGCTGGGATACCAGTTGATGCTGGGGGATGGGAGGAGGGTATCAGCAGGCAGACAGCTGGTGTGAAGGGAGAGGTTGGAACAGGGGTAGAGAGCCTGCCTAGGGGAACAGAGGGAGAAAGCAGGAAACTGGGGAACTGGCAGAAGACCAGAGAATGCTGAGGAGTCTGAAGATACTAAAATAGTTCAAGGATCCTGGTGGGGGGCTCGGAGAATTCCATTCCAGTGTACACCCAGGAATGGGTCTTGAGGCTCTTAAGAATTTGTGAGTTTTAACAACTCAAGATATCTTGGAAAAGGGTTTGGGTGCAAGGGGGCATCCTGGGGAATTCTGAAGGACTAGGGACTCTGAGAGGGCCATAAGGTTCTATGGAACCAAACCTCAATGTTCTAGAGAGCCATGCGGCCCTGGGGAACTCTGGGGTGAGAGTCTGGGGAGGGTTTGGAGGAGGGATGATTTACACTGAGCATCTTGGTGGCGCTGGGTCGTTTCTTGGGGCTCTTGGTGAGGGAGACTTTAACAAAGTTGTGGAAGGCAGCAGACCTTGAAAGAAAGAAGCCAAGTATTGGGGTAAAGGACCAGAGACATTCACATCAGACCATCAACCCTGGCTCTGCCCTCCCTCTCATCACTTCTTCCTACCATTTGCCTTTTTCCTTTAGCCGGGGAGGCTGATAGCCACTCTTGGTCATGAGGAAGAGAACTCTACAAGAATAAGGAAAGTGCGCGGAGTTTAGATTCCCAATGGGGGCCAGAGGGACCCTCAATAGCACTGAAGTCAGCAGAGAGCAAGTGAGGGACAGAATGAGAATGAGGCTTAGGTTTTACTATGCATGGGGTTGCCACTTCCAGGGGACACCACATTTCACATGATAGAGCTAAGTGAGTTGCAGAGGGAGGCTCAAGATGGAGATCCCTGATTTGGGGATTCCTGGTGTGGAGAACTGGGGGAAAAAGGCTTTCTGAGTTGAGAGGATCCTTGGCGGGAGTGTCTCAGACTGAGTTTGTAGGAAATGGGGGCTCTCCTATAGGACAATCTTGATGTGGGGAAGCAGGCTGGTGGGGGTGCTGAGAGTCAGGGGTGGGTGGAGTCTCTAGGCCCTGGAGAAAGCAGCCACACCTGCTTACCTGAGAGGGTGCACATCAAAGAGCGGTGGCTGTAGCTCAGCTAGTTCTATGGCTGTGATGCCCAGAGACCAGATGTCACACAGCTCATTGTATCCCCCCTTCAGGGCAACGGCAGCCACTTCTGGAGCCATCCTGGGGGCAGAGACCCTCAGAGAGCCAGGGGTGACATAAAGAGGGGGAAGGGAGACTCCTTGGTGTAGGGAGTAGGGCGGGAGAAGAGACACAAAAAGAGAGGAAAATAGAACCAAAGATGGAGAGGAAGAGACAGATGAGAAAACACTGAGAGAGACAGAGTGAGAGAGATAGGAACATAGAGACAGGGCCATACTAAGACAGAAAAAAGACAGATTGGGAGAGATCAGGATAAAAATCAACACAAACACTAACTAAAGGGAAAACTCAAGATAGAGAGCTGAAGGGAAGATAGATTATTCAACAGAGCAAGGCAGAGGCTGGGAGAAGGAGCCAGAAGAAGAGATGGGGGGGAGGTGAGCTGCTGCCCCCCACTCTACCCCTAGCTGCCTGCCAGGCACTCCTCACCAGTAAGGTGTCCCAATGAAAGAGAGGCGTCGAGCCAGCGTTGCCCCTATCTGAGCTGAGATACCAAAGTCAGCTGGAGGCAGAGGGAGAGACAGTGACCTAGGGTCCTCTCAGGCCCTAGCCAGTCCACCTCCTCAATCCCCAGCCACACTCACCCAGTCTGACCTCCCCAGAGTCATTGATGAGGATGTTGGCTCCCTGGGGACAGAGGAGAGATTAGAGGCTATCAGAGACCACCACCCCTAGCCTCCACCTCTTGGCCCCCATACCCCTGCCCTACAGTTCAATACTACCCTAATCCCTCCAAATACCACTCCTCTTCTTCCCCTCCCCCCAAGGCCACCTTTCTGCCCCTAGGCCACCTTAATGTCCCGGTGTATCTTCTTCTGTGAGTGCAGATAGGCCAATCCCTGGGAAGGGGGTAAAACAAGCAGGCCGTGAGAGTCTGGGGGCTGGAGCAGGGACCTGCCTCCACCCAGGCCTCTCCTCACCTGGAGTACTTCTCGGCAGATGTAGCTGATCTGGAGCTCTGACAGGGAGCCTGTCACTGCAAAGGTCACCCCAGCACAGTGTTGGCTGGGAATTAGGAAACCTGGCCCAAGAGCCCCTGGTCCCCGCCAGACCGGCAAAGAGGGTGCCATGTGAGGAGTGGGATATGGTACAGGGTGGGACAAGGGGGGGGGGGGAACCAAGGGGTGATCAGCAACAGAGCAGGGAGTCAGGAGCCAGATGGAAACAGAAATTCACTCAACAGACATTGATTGTGTGTTTACTGTGTGGTAGGCACTGGGGACACAGCTGTGGACAAAAAAGACAGATCCCTACCCTCACAGAGAGAATATTCCAGTGGGGAAGACCAAGAGTAAACCAGATAAATAGGTAAAATATACAGTACACAAGATGCTAATAAATAAGAAAAAGCAAGAATGAACAGGAAATGTGTGGGAAGGCTATGACATTTTACTCAGGCTGGTCAGCGAAGGCCATGCTGTGAAGGTGACAGGATGAAGTGAGCGGTCCTGCTTGGAGGGGGGACAAAGGCCAGTGCAGAACAGGGAGGCAGGAGGTGCCTGGTGAATCTGGAAAGCAGCAAAGTGAGTGGAGCTTTGGGGAGATGAGATGAGGCCGTGCAGCATGGGGCTCAGTGGTGTCAGACTCATGGCCATGATGAGGCGCTTAGGATTTTCAGAGGGAAATGGAGGCCCTGGGAGGGCTCTGAGAAGGGAGTGATGAGACTTTGCAAAATGAGGAAAGGCAGAGAGACAGACAGACAGACAGAGAAGCAGGAATAAATCCAAAGTGAGACAGAGAAAGAAAGATGGTCAGAGACCAAAAAGTGGGAAGAGAGACACAGGATGGAAGGGAACAACAGAAAAAGGCAGACAGAGACCAGGTCTGACAGTCTTGCTGTCTGAGTCATTTCCTCTCTGTGGGCCTCAGTTTCCCCCACTGAGGGCTTCTTAATAGAGTCCTTTCTTTTCTAACACTTGAGGTGTTGAGATGGAGGGAGACAGGGAGATGGTCAAAGATAGAAGTGGGCATCAGAAATCGAGAGGTGATCACAGGCTGCTCCACCCTACCCTCAAATTCTCCAATAGAAAAATAAATAAATATAAAAATAAAAGATTATCCAAGACAGTGAAAGCAGGATGAGAAAATCAATGAAAATGTGGGCTCCTACTATGAACCAGAAATGCAGAAATACTCAAACACGAATAGATCTTGGTGAGAAAATGCGGACACAGAAGAGGCTGGGGAGGGGGAAGCTGAGGAGGGGGCCCTGGACAGAATGTAAATCAGATGCAGAAAGATGGGGGCTGTGAGTCCTGGAGGGGAGGGCCCAGGGCCCAGAGGAGGGGCTCACTATGCAAAATATGGACCAGAATAAACAGTTCCAGGACACACAAACACAGACAGACAGAAGTGGATTGGAGGGGCAGGGACTGCCTGGGTCCCTTGCCCTTCTCTCACCTTGGTAGATGTCCTGAAGAGAACCAGCCCCACAGAATTCCATGCAGATCCAGAACTTTTGCAGCCTACAACAGTTCAACAGCAGTAATAATAATAGCAGTGATTAACTATTATTTATTGGACAGCCCCTGGCTCATTGTCTTGCTCTGACATTTTTAGTTTTGGGTGGTTTTTTTTGTTTGTTTTTTTAATTCTCACCAGATAGTATATTCACTGACTTTTAGAGAGAGAGAAAATGAGTTATATATAGGGGGTGTCTATATATATATATATATATATATAGAGAGAGAGAGAGAGAGAGAGAAACATTGATCAATTGCCCCCATCCCCACTGCATGTGCCCTGACCCCTGGCCAAAGATTGAATCACAAACCAGGCAAGTGTCCTGACCAAAAGCCACACCAGCCAGGGGTCTGATCTTTTAATGTAATAGCAGTCATCTCTAACTTTCCTTGCCCACAGAGTGAAATCATCCCACTTCCATTTTATAGATGGGGAAGTTGAGGCTCAAAGAGGAAATGTATGTTCATGATCAACTGGATCAAACCCAGATCTTTGGCTCCTAATCAAGGGCACCCTCTGCTGTCCCATGCTAATGTAGGAGACAGGGTAAAGATCTCAGAGGTTGAGGAAGTTAGAGAGGACACAGAGGCCCAGGGTGCCAGGTCTGAGGGACAGAGTCATTATTGGGGCCTCTGGAGTATTAATGTGGGGGTCAGGTAATTCAGAGGTTCACATTAAAAGAACAGAGAGTGAAACTGTGGGAACCAAAGCACAGGATGAAAGATTGGTTTTAGAGAATTTAGTTTCAGATTTGGTTACTATGAAGAGGTCGATTTTGGGACTGGTGATCCGAACGGGAGTTCTGAATTGAAGTTTAGATTAGGGGGTGTTCTGGTCAGAAATGTAGAACTTTGGGATAGGGATTAAGTTAGGGGTAACTCAGTTAAAATAAGGGTCCAGGATAAAAGATTAGGGGGTACCCTGGTCAGAATTGGGGGTCCTGGGGTAGGGGGCAAGTCTTAGGGTCATCACCAGAGATAACTCCCGTGGTAGGCCACAATGTTGGCGTGCCGGCAAGTTTTCAAGATGAGGATTTCCTTCTGAAGTGTGGAAACATCATCATCTGCAAAGAAGGCCAGGAGAGAAAATTCCACTGCAGGGAAAGCGCATGGGGGCAAACCCAGTGTCCTAGGAAGTCGGTGGGGTGTGGGGAAGAATCTCCTGGGACCTCTCCTCACCAGGCTCCATCTTCACCATCTTCAATGCCACCAGGTCCCCAGTCACCTTGTCTCGAGCCTTGTAAAAGGGAAGTTGACAGTCAGGCCGTCTCCATTCCCCTGAATTCCTCTTCAGCATGCCTGAGCCAACCAACATCAAAGACTGGGACCCTCTCTCATCCCCTTCTTGGACTTCACCACAAAGGCCACTGGTTAGAGGGTGATGGAGAAGGAGGGGCTCCTCACCTTGAATACTTCTCCATAGGTGCCACCACCCAGCCGCTGAAGCAGGTCGTAGTGGTCCCGAGGGTCCCTATTAAAGATGTCGGGGTCCACGAGGTCCATTCCTGGGAACCGGAGCTGGGCCTCCGCCCAGGGGCCAGCAGGGCCTCAGGGCTGGCTGGAGTGCTGGCACCTCCCTCCCCACACACCCTGCACCCGCCTTGCCTCCACCGGCTGTGGCCTCCCCCTTCCCCACTCTCGTTTCCTGCCCCAGCGCAAGGCTGTGTAGCCAGCTCCACCCCCAGTCCCCTGGGCCCTGAGAGCCTTTTGGAACAGCTTGCCTTGAGACCCACGGGACCCCTCTCCACCTTCAGGGCCCAGGACAGAATGTAAATCAGATGCAAACTGTCTTGTGTGTGTCCTGATGGGTACTTCAGCACCCCATCCCCCATTCTGGGTGGTGGCTAAAAACCACAGTTGAACTTCTGCTGAGTGCTTGAGGGTTTGGCCACAACCCAGACATGGCAGGTCTGCACAGGGAGCTGGAGCTGGGCCTGATCATTCAGTGTACATTACTGCTCACCTTGGGCACAGACATGCACTTAGTGGAACCCTCTTGTGTAGTGTGCCGACCAACCCTGGATACGCATGTGCACACATGTGGGTGTACCTAGACCAACAGCAAGAGTGAAAACTTAATGTACCCCAACGCGCTGAGCTGTGTTATATACCTCCACATGTATAACACACGCCTGTACATTCATGTCTGCAGTATTTAGAATCTGTATCCACATAATTTATGACGACACACATGGAGAGCTCGCTTTCATCCAACATACTGAAAGTGCAAATGTGCGGGATTCAGGAGTTCCCTCACCCCTGCACCTCCTGGGCAGACCATCCCCACAGCTTTGTGGACCCCTACCCCTGGAATTAGGGTGGAGCATGGGGACCAGTTTCAGGTTTTGAAACTATGGAGCTCAGGATCTTGCTGGGGCCCAAGGCTAGAGGGAAGAACTTGGATCACGTAATAGCCCTCAAATGGAGGGCTATTACGTGCATCCCAACAGTTTTGCATGTTCAATAAGGCCAGCAATGCACCGTGGGCGCACACTGGCGGAGGCTCGCCTCCTCCCTAGCGAGTTCGCGCGCACGGCCTGAGGACTGGAGCTCACGCCCTCGAACAGTTTAGCCCCGCCCAGCGCCCCGGGACGGCGCCAGCGCATTGGGCTACACTAAGCTTTTACTCTCGCTGTTGGTCCAGTTCGGGTGGAGAGTGTGCGCACGCGCCAACGGCGCCCCCGGGGAAGAAATCACGTGGCAGCCGGAAAGCGTGGCAGCCACTCTCCTCGGGGCTGGAGCGAAAACAGCGACGTAGTTTCCGTCTCCGCCATCTCTTCCTCTTCCGGTCCTCTAGAACGCCGCGCCGGCTGGTACTAAGGCTTCATCCCCTGGGTGGGGAGTGACCGCAGGCATGGCCTTGTTCGAGCAGATGAGAGCGAACGTGGGCAAGTTGCTCAAGGGTATCGACAGGTCTGAGCCTGGTCGGAGGGAGAGCTTCTGGTCAGCGGGGTGGAGGAGAGCCTTTCTGGAGACCGCAAGGGGGTGGTCAGGGTCCTGAACTTGCCCTGGGTGGGATTTTCCAGTCTTCTGGGGGAGATGTTTAAGGAAAACAGCATTGCAAGCGTCTAGAAGCGGGAGATAACCTTGCTTTCTCTGCTCTCTCTTTTTTTTAAATATATTTTATTGATTTTTTACAGAGCAGAAGGGAGAGGGATAGAAAGTCAGAAACATTGATGAGAGAGACATCAATCAGCTGCCTCTTGCACGCCCCCCACTGGGGATGTGCCCGCAGCCACGGTACATGCCCTTGCCGGAATCGAACCCGGGACCCTTCAGTCCGCAGTCCAACGCTCTAACCACTGAGCCAAACCGGTCTCGGCTCTCTGCTCTTTTTAATTGTCTTAAGGCCTCTCAGCCCCTCAGTTTTTCTCTCAACTGTGGCAGTGCTCTTCATCTCTACCTTCTTATATCACTCATTCAACACATGTTCACTGTCAGCGCCGGGCAATGTTGGGGACCAAGACAGCCGCTGGCCATGCTTTCATGGAGTTCCCAGTTCAGAGTCATGACAAAACCGGCAATAGACAGTGATGGCTGAGAGCAGTCAGAGCTGCGATGAGGGGAAGCACAAGCAGATTGGTCAGAACTGGAATGGGAGAAGCTAGAGCGGAGAGGATGGGTCTGGAACAGGGGTGAGGTCTGAAGAGGGGAGGAAGTGTGTGTCAAAGATGTCCGGGAGCCCAGGTATATAGGTTGCAATGACTGATTGAGAGGTTGGGGAAGCATCCTAGGCATTAGACCCCTGGTTCCAATGGGATTTAGAGCTTAGGCTCAGGTCTGGGATGTGGGTAAGATAAGGGAAGAAAAGGAGGAAGGAGCAGGTTACTGTGCCCACCCCTCATGTTCAAAAAAAGGAACTGCCTTCAACTCCTGTCTCCTCTCTGCTCATCCATCTTGATTCTTCTCTAGATACAATCCTGAGAATCTGGCCACCCTGGAGCGCTATGTGGAGACACAGGCCAAGGAGAATGCTTATGATCTGGAAGCCAACCTGGCTGTCCTGAAGCTGTGAGTGTTTGCCTCCAACCCAAATCCCATGCTAGTGGCCAGCAAAGTACCACTTCCAACACTGGGTGGTACAGGAGTAGGGGGCAACCTACAACATGAAGCATCTTTTGGTGTGCAAAACTAGGAATCTAAGGAAGTTAGAGCGGAAGGATGGGTGTTTATATACATAGTATTTATTTTTAAGAGAGGAAGAGATAGGGATAGAGATTTGGAAACATCAGTCAGCTGCCTCCTGCACACCCCCTACTGGGAATGTGCCTGAAACCAAGGTACATGCCCTTGATTGGAATTTAACCTGGGACTCTTCAGTCTGCCAGCCGATGCTCTATCCATTGAGCCAAACCACTTAGGGCAGGATGGATGTTTTTTAAAAATTAGTTACAAAACACACATTACAGGCTAGTACATAAAACAAATATACCGTATTTTCCAGCATATAAGGTGACTGGAACTGATGATGATTGGAGGAAGATAACAAACAATAGAGAGAGAGCAAGTGCAAGTCCCTGGCGAGTTAGCGACACCCATCATAACTGCAAGCCAAGTTATTTTTACACCTGGCGAAAAGACGACCCCCAACTTTTGAGATTTTGCTGGGTTAAAAAGTCGTCTTATACGCCAGGAAATATGGTGGTTGGCTCTCCATATCCACAGGATCCACATCAGTGGAAAGATTGAAAACGTTCCCCAAAAAATGTGATGTTGCTGATGTACTATGTAGTTAGACCTACTATGGTTATATCTTTATTAAACATGTACAGATGTTTTTCTTGTTAAGTCCCTAAACAATACAATATAACAACTATTTACATGGTATGTAATTATATTAGGTAGTAATACAATTAAGTAATCAAGATATGGTTTAAAATGTACAAGAGGAGCTCTAGCCAGTTTGGCTCAGTGGATAGAGTGCCAGCCCATGGACTCAAGGGTCTTGGGTTCAGTTGCAGTCAAGGACACATACCTCAGATGCAAGCTCGATCCCCTGCGGTTGCTGTGCATGTAGGAGGTAACCAATCAACGTGTCTCTCACATTGATGTTTCTCTGTCTCACCCTCCCTTCTACTCTCTCTAAAAATCAGTGGAAAGATATCCTCAGGTGAGGATTAACCAAAAGGTAAAAATATGATATGTATGAGAGGATGTGCTTTGGTTATATGTAAATACTATACTGTTTTATGTAAGGAACTTGGGTCTGTGGATTTTGGTATGCATAAGGGGTCCTGGAAACAAGCCCTGGTGGATACTGAGGGACTGCATGTTGTTTAAGAAGTAATTATAAATTCACCCATATGATCACTATTCATATTGCAAAACTGAACGTTGCTAACAATTCAGGCCCTTTGCCCCACATGTTTTATGTCAGCCACACCTACCGCCCATCCTGGTAACCACTCTTAGGTTCTAATGGCCTGACTTAATGTGAGTTTGCCACACATGCATGCATCTTTTGAACTTGATGCAAGTAAGAGTCCTAAAGAACAAGTTCTTCTGCATCTGGCTGCTTCCACTGAGCATTGGATTAATGAGGTCCAGCCATTTTCTGTGGCTGCAGTTTTTATCTGTTTTCCTGCACCAGACGTTTGTGTTCCTCTCCCTCAGTACTTTATTGGCACATAGCTGTGTAATTTTTGCGATTGCATAGCTTCAGTTTTAACATCTGTACAATAGATGTATTTATGGGATTGTTTAGGTTATTGGTGATCGCTACTTAGGGAGTATTCACCATGTGGTAGTTGCTGTGCTATAAGTTTTGCATGTATTAGATGCTGTATTGTCCTTGTGAGTTATAAGTCCATGGTCACTCAGCAGGGAAATTTAAACCCAGGCATTCTGGTTTCAGAGCCCTAACCACTATTCGAGACTTCTCTGTACTCATTTACTACTATTTGTGAATCAGTTAACAGTATCTTGTCTTATTGGGTGGTTATGAAAATTAACTGTTCTTGTTGACAGAGCAGGAAAGTAGGGTCAGGGAGGTTACGTAGCCAGAGAATCTGAGGTTGGAATTGGACCCCAGGCATGTATAGTTCCCAGGCTCTGGGCCTAAGTAGTGTCTACCCTGCCTCACACCTGGTGAGGCTTCTGGTACCTGGAGATGCTACCTGTTGCTGTGTCTCTTGTTTCCCTTCTCAGGTACCAGTTCAATCCAGCCTTCTTTCAGACCACTGTCACCGCTCAGATCCTGCTAAAGGCCCTCACCAACCTGCCCCACACTGACTTCACCCTTTGCAAGTGCATGATCGACCAGGCCCATGTATCCTTCTAGTTCTTGGGCCCACGTGTTTGTGGGAGGAGGCAAGGGCAAGAAAGATCATTTCACTGGGAAGTGGTCTGAGTTGAGTCACACTTGAGTGCCTGCTCTGGGCTAGGCCCAATGTTGGGTAGGGCTGGGTCCCTGTGGTGGTTAAGACAGGCTTGTCCCTAGCCTCGTGTGTTCAGGGCTCAGGGTTAGAGGGGCCAGAGGAGGCACCTGACCTTGCCTGGATGTTAGAGCTTCCTGGAGGAGAGACCATCTGAAAGATGAGTTAGGTGAAGTGGTAGGGAAGGTGATCTAGGCAGAGGGAACAGTATGTAGGGAGGTCTGGAGGAAAAAAGCCCAGTGCTGTCTTTTAAAGGCTATAGAAGTTCACCATAGCCATGCTATAACTTTCAAAGTGGAATTTGGGAGGGGGTAGATTTATGCTTTAGAGAGATTCTCATGAGGATTCTATTTGAGTAAAGATCACCAAGCTGCAGGCTGGACACCAGGTAGAAGCAATGAAGAGCTGGATTGTCAGCTAAACTTCATTTTATGTATCCTCATTGCCTACCTAGCACAGTGCTGGCCTTCAATGAAAAACTGTTGAGTGAAAAATCAATGAATTGGATCCCCCCCACCTCCCCTTGCTTTTTTGTAACTGATGTAACACTTAACTAGGAAAACCTCTAACTTGGCTTTAATTACTTGAGAAACTTGGCAGAGTCCCCAACCGTGCTTGGCCCTATGCTCATAGTGGTCACCATCCCAGGGTTGTCACAACTACTTGCCTATTACTGGCTGGGCTGAGAAATGGCTGCTTACTGAACCTGTTCTGCCAGGTGCGTCCATAATAGTGCCTCCCTTCTGAGTGATTGTCCACCTTCTCCAGGGCTCTGTTCTGGTGGTTTTGGAAAAATAGGCATATAGTACACTGTTAAAACTACACAAAAAAATTATATGGGGGAAAATGGCTTCTCTCCTCTTTTTCCACAGCTCCCCCAGCCCCCTCAGGAGGCAACAATTGTTTGCTGTTCTTGGGGGTCTTTCCACAGATATCCTATAGTTACATAAGTACAGCTGTGTATGTTTATATTCACACTATATATAAATCGTGCACTTGGGGGGAGGTGTCCTTCCGCCTGGCCTGCACCCTCTCGCAGTCTGACATCTTTAGCACTGTCGTGGAGGCGGGAGAGGCTCCCCCTTGCCAGCCAAGAGCCCAACTTCTTGCTGAGTACACCCCCAACCGCTCCCACAGCGGGAGCTGCAGCGCACTGAACACCAGGGGTCAGCTTTGTTGAGTGTCTGCCCCCTGATGGTCAGTGTGCGTCATAGTGACCAGTTGTCCTGCCATTTGGTCGATTTGCATATTAGCTTTTTATTATATAGAAAAGAATATGTCCCCCATCCAATGGTAAGCTGTTATGCACATTGTTTTGCATCTTTTTTTTTCATATCAGTGTATCTTATGTTCTTTGGGAGTTGGCTCAGTTTCTGTGGACAGAGATTGATGTTATTGTCCCCATCACTGGATAGTTCGGTTGTCTCACCTTTTGCCATTACGACCCGTGCTGCAGTGACCAAGAGAAGGGTAGGGAGGGCTGGCTTAGAACTTCACAGTATGCTCTTCAGAGCTCTAGGACCATTTTCCCTTAACGATTTCCTCCAGCAAGAAGAGCGGCCCATCCGACAGATTTTGTACCTTGGAGACCTGCTAGAGACCTGCCACTTCCAGGCCTTCTGGGTAACTTCCCTTGGATCTAAGGGCAGGATGGGTGACTGGGCCACACAGAGCGGACTGATAAAAGTAATGACCATGCCCGTTATTGGCTTCCTGTGTTCAGGGCTTTGCAAGCAGGATCTCATAGAATCTTGATCCTCACACAGAGCCAGGACTCCCAGGTTATCCCCTGTGCCCACAGGGCTCAGGCATCCTTCCAGTAAAAGTCCTCCATCACCTGAATTGCCCTCTTTCTTGTTCTAACTGGAACCTGATCCTCCACTTCTGCAGCTTCCTAAATGGGACCCACTGCCCTAGAATTTTCTTCAGCAATAATTTCTCCTTCCTCTGGCCATTAATGTTAAACATTTCCACTCTCTGAGCTTTCCAGCTCCTCCCCTGTGAGGTCTCCAACTGACATTCTTGGGCTGACCAGCATTTCAGTCCTTTGTTCTGTTTCCTCTTAGCAAAAGTCGTGCATCCCTTCTCCCCGGGATCCCCTCTTTCCCCACCTACCACACATGTACACACCTATATCTGAGGTGATATAACAGGCTGGAGAAAAAGCCATCCAGAGCATGTGACAACCCAGATCCACAGTCCTCCACACTTCTTGGCCTAGTCTCTTGCTTCCCTCCCCACTCACCTAGACAGCTCTTCGTACCTCCCTTCCCACCCTACCCTTTTTTCTCACCTTAACTTACAATCTGGTTGCTTGTTTTGTGGGAAAATAGAAGCCGCCAAAAGCAGAACTGGCACATGTCCCTGGCTCTGACATCATGGCAGCTGACTGAACACTCTGCAGCTTTGAGGGTGGGTTGTACCTCTTATGTCAGACCATCTGGTGCACTGTCCCCTTTTCCTTGTACCACTGAGTGGTGTACAATAGCAATTCTCCCTACTGTCTTGTAACTTCAGATGTGGCCTTTCTGGGTTTTGTGTCACCGTAAAACAGGCCCACTCTGGAGTTCCAGCATAGCAGAGAGCTCTTGCCCCCACTGTGCTGGCTCAGCAGTTGAGCCATCGACCTGTGAACCGGGTGGTCACTGGTTTCATTCCAGTCAGGGCACATGACCGGATTGTGGGCCCAGTCCCCAGTAGAGGGCATGCAGGAGGCAGCCGGTCAGTGATTCTCATCATTAATGTTTTTATTTCTCCCTTTTTCTGTGGAATCAATAAAAAAAAATATATATATATATATATATATATATATATATATATATTTTTTTTTTAAAGAGAGCTGTCCCTGACTTCCACATTCGCTCTTTCTCTCCTACCCCCTTTCCCTGCGCCCCTTTACACTCTTGGCTAGGGGACTGGCTGCCCAGTTTGTCCAGGTCTTTCAAGGTTTTATTTTATTTACTTTTTAAAATATATATTTTATTGATTTTTTTACAGAGAGGAAGGGGTAGGGATAGAAAGTCAGAAACATCGATCAGCTACCTCTTGCATACCCCCTGGGCTGGCGCCCTACTGGGGTTTTGCCCACAACCAAGGTACATTCCCTTGACCAGAATTGAACCTGGGACCTTTCAGTCTGCAGGCCAATGCTCTATCCATTGAGCCAAACTGGTTTCAGCTCTTTCCAGGTTTTAAAACTGCAAATGTCATATCTCAAAACTCCTCAGTTTCAGGCAGGTGGGGACTGTTGGTCACCCTGCTCCTGGGACAGATTGCCTATGGTCAGTCTTCCCTGCTCACTTGAACCCACTCCAGGCTTTTGTGACCAACCCTTTGACCCTGCTCCCCAACACAAACCCACTCCATGAAATCTGTTGAGGTCAACAGTTACTAGATTGAGTAGGCAGTTCTCAGTCCCCCACCTTACCTGTCCTGTCAAATCCTTTAATCACTTGGCTTTCGAGACAACTGCTCTCTTGACTTTCCTCATACCTCACTGGCTACTCATTGTCCTTGTGGCTTCCACATTTCCCTCACTAATAGTGGAAGGTGCCTTTGCTGAGATGACACATGAGTAGAAACCATGGGAGGAGAGGAGAGTTCCAGATGCAAGAACAGTCAGTGCAGCCCTGGCCAGGTAGCTCAGTTTGTTAGAGCTTCCTGGCCAAGGTTTCGGGTTCAATCCCCAGTGAGGGCACATACAAAAGCCAACAAATGAATGCATAAATAAGAGAACAACAAATCGATGTTCCTCTTTTCCTCTCCCTTCCACTCTAAAAATTAATAAAATTTAGAGTGAGGGGCTAGCGGGAGGAAGTAAGGGCATAGATCCTGTGGGGCCTTGTGGGCCATTGTAGGACATGGTAGGCTTTTTCTCTTGAGTGAGATAGTAGCAAAGTGAGTGCATTTAGCTAATCTGTATCTGTCCCCTCTCCGAACTGGGTTCTGCCTACCAGATTTAAGCCTTAGGTTTAATTATGGGCAAATTACTTAACTGTTCTGAACCTTGGTTTCTTATCCCTAAAATGGGCATAAAAATAGGAACTGTTACATTATAGGGTTGCACACAGAAGAATGGCTGGCATGTGAGGGTAGATTGTTAATCCTATCTAATAAAGTAATATGCAAATTGAATGCACCTCTGCCATGCCTGCCAGGCAATCAGGAGCAAATATGCTAATCAACCCCAACCAAGATGGCTACGGCCACTGAGAGCAAGAGGGAGTCCTGGGTTTTCCCAGTGATGGAGGAAGCCAAGCTTTCTGCCTGCTCTTGCCGGCTTAGGCTTCCACTCAATGTTACAAAGTTTCTATCATTAGAGAAGATACATAAATGCCTACATAAATGCCAACATAAATGGTGGCAGCCACTGAGTTGCAGAGAGCAGAGGCTAGGGTTGCCCTGGCAATGGAGGGAGCCTAGCTTCTGCAGCTCTGGTTGGGCTAGACCTCCATTCTAAGCTACAAAGTTTCAATTATTGAAGGTAAATAAACCCAAACAGAAATGGCTGTTGCCACAGGAGTGAGCAGGAGGCTTGCCTCCACTTCAGGCTACAAAGTTTCAATTGAACATAAATAAATCCCAGATACCAGAGCCTCAGCTTGAGTCGCTAGAGTGTGTGGCCAGCCTGCAAACCACCACAGGCCCCTTGCCCAGGCTACCCCATGCCCCAAGGGAACCCCCACCCTGAGCCAGGACATCCTTCAGGGCAAACCAGCTGGCCCCCACCCATGCACCAAGCCTCTATCCTATCTAATAAAAGTAATATGCAGATTGACCATCACTCCAATGCACAAGAGGCTGTCCCTATGTGGTCAAAGATCCTGCCCCCATGTGGACACAAGATGGCCTGCAAGAGAGGGCAGTTGTGGGCAATCAGGCCAGCAGGAGAGGGCAGTTAGGGGTGACCAGGCCAGCAGAAGAGGAAAGTTGGGGGCAAACAGGCTGGCAGGGGAACAGTTAGACATCAATCAGGCTGGCAGGGGAGTGGTTAGGGTGTGATCAGGCTGACAGGCAGAAATGGTTAGGGCCAGTCAGGAAGGTAGGCAGGTGAGCAGTTGGGCCCCAGCAGTCCTGGATTGTGAGAGGGGTGTCTGACTGCCCTCCAGGGGTCCCAGATTGGAGAGGGTGCAGGCTGGGCTGAGGGACACCCCAGCCCCGCAGTGCACGAATTTTGTGCACCGGGCCTCTAGTATTTTTAATATTAGCATTCTTGATATTAATATTAAAATTGTCAACATTGTCATTCCTCTCACAGCAAGCCCTGGATGAAAACATGGACCTTTTGGAAGGTATAACTGGTTTTGAAGATTCTGTCCGAAAATGTAAGTCCCTTTTTGAAACAGCTCCTAAGCAGGGGCAAAGGGTAGGCATGTAGGGAGTGTCAGCAGGATCCTGGGAGGGGGACATGGCTCTTTACCATCTTTGTCCCTGACCTCCACAGTTATCTGCCATGTCGTGGGTATCACTTATCAACACATCGATCGCTGGCTGCTGGCCGAGATGCTTGGGGACCTGACCGGTAGGATGCTTCCTTAGGGAAGATATATCACATTCATTCGTTTATTCTGTATTAATTATTGAATGGCTGCTCTGTGCCAAACACTGTTCTGTCCAGTGGTAATTCATGCAAGACAACTTGTAGAATAGGGCTGGGACAGCATTTGAACAATTGCAGCCTGAGAGCAGAGTAAATGTGAGGACCTCAGGCAGAGGGGCTCTGTCATATTCCCTCGGTGGCTGGAGCAGAGTGAGTGTAGGTGTGGGTGGGTATATGGGGAGTCAATAGCAGAGAAGTGGTGGCGGGAGGGAGATCTCTAGATACAGCAGTGCCTTCAAAGACTTTGACCTTTACCTTGAGCGAGGTGGAGCCACAGAGTGTTCTGAGCAGGGAAGGACATGATCAGATTTATGTTCTTAAAAGATCATTCTAAAAAGAAAAAATAAAGGGGTGTGTGTGTGTGTGTGCACATTTTTGCAAAAAGAAACACAGGAAGGAAAATGAAAGATAAGGAAAATGGGGCAAAAGTGAGGGGGTTGAGAACAGGGAGAGAGGGGTGGGTTTGGAGTGAGATTTCTCTGAGTACTTTAGACAGTTTTGCCTTTTGACCCAGGTAGTTGTTGTTTTTTTTTTTTGGGGGGGGGGGTGTTAATGGAAGCTAATTGATTTGATTGCATGCTTTGTGTCAGGCACTATACATCAGATAGGTGTTTGATGTACTTAAAAGTGAAATTAAGTCAAAAGGGGATGAAGCAACCTTAAAATTGAAAATAAAAGGAAATAGATGAATCTGGATCACATTGATAATGGTTAATTATTTCCAGTAACAGTATAACCTCTTGCCCTATATCCTTAATGGCATATTTTCCAAGAGTGAAAAAGAACTGCAAAGAACTTCTCGCTGAAACCGGTTTGGCTCAGTGGATAGAGCGTTGGCCTGCGGACTCAAGGGTCCCAGGTTTGATTCCGGTCAAGGGCATGTACCTTGGTTGCGGGCACATCCCCAGTAGGGGGTATGCAGGAGGCGACTGATTGATGTTTCAAACTTTCTATCCCTCTCCCTTCCTCTCTGTAAAAAATCAATAAAATATATTTTCTTAAAAGAAGAAATTCTCAAACCTGATAACCACAGGCTTATTGTTCATTATAATGATGAGATCGTGATTTTGAAACCATTTCATGTAGGTTGTGAGAAAAAGCAGTTACATAAATACACTGTGGCTATTAGAAACCAAGGTTTGCACTGGGAGAGAAAAGAGATAAATAGAAAATAAGATAAAAGTTCGTGTGACATGTAAGGATGAGAAAGGTAAAAAGCTCCCCCAGGCAGCCATCTGGAGGTGCTGCTGCTGTCCAAATAGAAAATGCTATTGGCTTCTGAAGCATTTGGACAAGATGGGTGCCTGGGCTTTTCGTTCCCAGGACCCCTGGTACTGCAGGATTGGGTGACCAAAACCCCTGTGTTGCTGTGTCACCTGCAGACAGCCAGCTGAAGGTGTGGATGAGCAAGTATGGCTGGAGCGCTGATGAGGCTGGCCAGATCTTCATCTGTAGCCAGGAAGAGAGCATTAAGCCCAAGAACATTGTGGAAAAGATCGACTTTGACAGTGAGTGATACCCTGAGTCCTCAGGGTGTGTGGCTCAGCAGGTCCCCTTCCACAGAGACCCGGGCTAGGAAATTTGCGTCTGCCAGACTCCACTGACCACTTACGACCCAGGGCTGCCACCCAGGAAGGAATAGCAAGGAGTACTGGTGTCCTTCCCTAGAACTTTCAGGGCATGGTATGGCCTTGAGGGTTGTCCCCACACACCTATGGGTTCCTGGGGCTCTGCCCCATTGTCTCCTTTATTCCTGGGGCCTCAGCCCTGGCATCTGCTAAAATGCAGCAGAATGCCAGAAAGTACAGGCTCTGGAGTTAGGCTAGTGGGTGGGAATCTTGTTTCTGCACTTTGTGGCTGTGTAACTTTGGGCAAGTGATTTTACTGCTCTGTGCCTCAGTTTTCTCATCTAAAATATGAGTAAAAGAGCATCAATAATTATGACAAACACTTTCTTCACACACTTGAGTCAGTTTGTCCTCTCATCATCCTATAAGGTGGGTACTATTAAAGAGACTTATTGGTACAACAAGGCTTCTCAGTGCAAACCAGTTAACCTGGTACCTGTTGAGGAAACAGATTGCATGGGTACTTGGGTACTCACTCTGAGGTACCTGTTCTATGTAAGAACTTGCTGGAGCAAATGGTTCAGTGAAGAGATGCAAGTCCAGCACAGAGTGTCTTGCAAGTAGTATATGTTACTATGATAATAGTGAGTAATACTAGCAGGCATTGTTCCAATGCATCCTTAATCCTACCCTAATTGGGATAGATGGGGAAATTAATATACCTAGTACCTGGCAGAGCTGAGACTTGAACCTGGGCCTCCTTGCTCCAGAGGTCCAGACTACCCCAAACTGCCTTTGTGATAGTCACTAGGGCCAAGAAGGGAGTTGGGATCTGTTGACTTGTGGGTGCTATAGGGTGAATGGAACTTTGTCTCCCATTTTTCCCACATTGACCTTTGGTCTCACCTTCTCTTCTCAACAGGTGTGTCCAGCATCATGGCCTCCTCCCAGTAACTTTTCAGATGCTTAATAAAGATTTATTGAGTTAGCCTTGTCTCCTTAACAGGCTTCCAACTCTGCCCCTCATCCACCAGAGGGAACCCTGGAGTAGGCCTCTGCTGCCCCTGTGCTGGGGCCCCCCAGTGGCAGGGCTTCCATCTTTTTTCTTCCCTTCCACTTCTTTGCCTGCCCCACCCCTGCAACCGACCTTCCACCCACAACTTTCTGATCTGTCAGGTCCCCCAGGACAGGGCAGGTACCGGTGAGTCATCAAGAATAAGAGTGTGAATGGAACAGGAGCCCAGCCCTGCAGCTGGCTCTAGCCTGGGCTCTTCTGAACTTGGGAAAACCTAGCTGAGCAGGTGCGGGCCCCCTGAGTACTGGGGGGCAGGGACATCTTTGCCTCACAAAACCATGCATTAGTGGCCTCAGGGCTGTGGCTAGAGGGTGATGGGGGAGGATTCTGGCTGCTCTATCCTATGTGAATGCTTGATCTAGTGACTCCGCCCCTGTTCCTCAGTTTTCTCAGGTGGAGAATGGTGCACTCAGAGTTATGAGAATTTCATGAGCTCTTGCCAATAAAGGTTTCAGACCAGGTCCTAGGCTGTTATTGGCACTTAGAAAACAGGAGTTTTTGATTTTAGACTTTGGGTTTGACTCTGAGGTTGCAAACTAGTCCTTAGCATTCCTCTAGAGACTTGACAAGTAATCCAAATTTTCAGCCAGGCTATACTATCCCATCTCTGTCCCCAAATCCCAGCCTATGCTAGTTAGGAGGTCTAGTTCACATCCCTCAGTCCTTAGTTGGGTTGGTTATTTTTTCCATTTTATACATGAAATATTCCAGGCATCTTGTGGAATAACCTTGGACAAGCATCCTCCCTTCTGTGCTTGAGTGTAAAGGGCACGAGAACAATAATGACTCCTTTGGGAGGAAATGAAATGCTATGATAAATACACAACCTTTAGTGTGGACTTGCTGCTGCCTGGAGGAGCTCTCCATTCTCCTATGACAGTGGATTTTGCCTACTGAGAGTGGCAGTGCCTGAGCTGCTAACCTCCCTGATCCCCCTGCACTCACACCCATCCTGTGGGCAGGGATGTGAGGGGCCAGGGCTGGGTGGGACACCCTTTGCCCTGGGTTCCAGACCTGAGCAGGAAACAGGAACTAGGGTGTGTTCGAACACTGGGCACAAAGAGTGATTGTATAGCTCAGAACTCTGGAGCCAGCTCTAAGGGGGCTGAGGGGTAGCAGGAGGGGAGACTAACTGCTACCCATTCATTTGACTAGACACCCCCAGAGTGGGCACAACTGCTCATCCACCTGGTAGGTGCCCTGTGTACAATAAAACCTGTACAACTATCCATGTCCACAACAAGGAAGAGAAAATCACCCATGTCATTTGGAAGTCACATCTCGTCCTTTGCCAACCTGCTTTTGCTCCAAGAAGATCATCATCCTTTGACAGCCTGAGTTCCAATCCCAGCTTAGTGGCCTTTGGGCTTGTTAACTCTGCTTCAATTTCACAACTGGTGAAAGTACCCACTTCCATAGTGGTGAGTTAATGTGGAAATTTCAGAGATCTTGGCACACTGTAAGATCACAAACTTGTATTCTGTCTTGCTCACTTGGGCTCAGGGCTGCTGTTTTAGCTGTCACCTCTAGATATCCATGTTCCCACCTTGGGAGGGCACAGTTGTCTCCTTTGTTTCACCCAAGTGGCACTGATAATAGGACACAGTGCTTAATCTGGTAACTACAGTCTCGAGAATTCCAAGTGGTATAGAATGGTAAGCCCATTGGCATGCCCTTCTTTCAAAGTCCTTTCTAGTCTCTTCCTGCCCCTTGACACTCAGTGGATGATAGCAATTACTGCGCTGGCCCTGGAGGTCCTCAAAGGTGACTGACAAGGGAGCCCATAATTTAACCTCATTGCTTGGCACCATCAGTTCTGTCTGAGCCCTAGTTCAGTATCCACCAGGAGCAGGCAGAGTGGGGCAGATGGCCCTGAACACAAGGGCCTTTCCCTGCTGACCAGATCCAGCACAAGAGTCCTGGGCTTAATCGCCCAAACCAGCTTTGTAAACTACCAACACTCTTGGGTCTTTGGCTAGCTCCTAGCATCATACCCTGGGAAAGTGAGCTTCTGCCAGGCCTTGTTCCTTTGGCTTGCCATTGGATCCCTTCCAGTGCCTTTGAGAAAGCAGAGAAAAGACCTTATAGCTCTCATACCTGGAGGAGCCATTTTTTTTTTAAATACTAGAGGCCTGGTACACAAATTTCATGCACCAGGAAGATGTCCCTCAGCCCAGCCTGCACCCTCTCCAATCTGGGACCCCTCTCACAATCCAGGACTGCTGTCTCCCAACTGCTTGTCTACCTGCCTGCCTTCCTGATTGCCCCTAACCACTCTGCCTGCCAGCCCAATCACCCTTTAACCACTCCCCTG
This sequence comes from Antrozous pallidus, assembly GCA_027563665.1. Lineage (NCBI taxonomy): Eukaryota > Metazoa > Chordata > Mammalia > Chiroptera > Vespertilionidae > Antrozous > Antrozous pallidus. Next base: position 21,952,517 of record CM050525.1, on the reverse strand, counting down.
CCAACCTAATTGCCCCTAACTGCCCTCCCCTGCAGGCCTGGTCACCCCTAACTGCCCTCCCTTGCATGCTTGATTGCCCCCAACTGCCCTCCCTTGCAGGCCTGGTCCCTCCCATCTGCCCTCCCCTGCTGGCCTGATTGCCCACAAATGCCCTCCCCTGCAGACCTGATCCCTCCCAAATGCCCACCCCATGCTGGCCATCTTGTGGCAGCCATCTTGTGTGCCCATGAGGGCAGACATCTTTGACCACATGGAAGCAGGCATCTTGTGTGTTGGAGTGATGGTCAATTTGCATATTGCTCTTAAATAGGATAGAGGCCTGGTGCATGGGTGGGGGCCAGCTGGTTTGCCCTGAATGGTGTCCTAGATCAGGGTGGGGGTTCCCGTGGAGCATGGGGCAGCTGGGCAAGTGGCCTGTGGTGGTTTGCAGGCTGCATACACCCACCAGTGACCCAAGCAGAGGCCCTGGGATCTAGATAAAGGGTCGGCCTGCAGACTGAAAGGTCCCAAGTTTGATTCTGGTCAAGGGCATGTATCTTGGATGTGGGCACATCCCCAGTAGGGGGTGTGCAAGAGGCAGCTGATCCATGTTTCTCTCTCATCAATGCTTCTGACTTTCTATTCCTCTCCCTCTCTGTAAAAAAAAAAAATTAAACATATATATATATATATATATATATATATATATATATATATATATAGTAACGTATTAAATGGTAATCAGTAATTTGGAAAAAATAAGCAGGAAAGATGCAGGGTGCTATTTTAAATAATGTAATAATGTGGTCAGGAAGTATCTCACTGGGGAGGTGATGTTACCTCAGAGACCTGCAAGAGAGGAGGCTGTGAGCCCTGGGGATTCAGTATCTAGGGAAAGTGATCCAGACAGTAGTAGCAAGGTATCATCCTATCTAAGAGGAGGAACCAAGATGGCGGCATAGGTAAACACCTATCTTGCTGCCCCACGCAACAATTCCAAAACTAAAACTTAACAACAGAACAAACATCATCCAGAATCACCAGAAAGCTGGCTAAGTGGAAATTCCACAAATAAAAGTAAAGATAGGACACTGTGACTCAGAGGAGCGGCAGAGCGCAGCCTTGAAGATACACCTGGATTCAGAGGTTCAGAGCCGTGTGCATGCGAGAGTGGAAAGGGCAAACCCGGTGGATTTTCTCCAACGGGGAGGGCAAAGGAGTCCCACTGCACTGATTCCCCAGTTCCAGGTGAGGTCCAGGGAAGGCACGCCAAATCCGGGCACGGCACAGGTCTGCTAGCCTGTGGAGAGGGCGAGCTTGTTGAGTGCGAGTAAACTTGGAAACAGAAGTGCACAACCGCACAGAGAGGACTTGTGACTTGTTCCCTCATTCGGGAGACCACCAGCCTGCTTTGTTTTACAACCCTGGGAGAGACTTTGGGTGTGCAAACTCATTTGGGAAGAGGCAGAGTTGTCTGGCAACGAGTGGAGACCGGTGGTGGCTTTCTCTCTCAGGTGCGTGCAGCCGTTACTACCCAGCACAGAGACCTGCGCGCCGCATAGGGCGAAGCTGTTGCTGCCTGCTCAGCCCAGAGACTCTGCCCATCCAACCTAAGCACAGCTGACCCTCACAGGCAATTGGCCTGGAGGTCAAACCCTCCTAGTCTAACAATAATGATCTGGGTTTAACTTCAACAATACTGTACAACCTATAAAGGATTGCAGTAAGAGTATCCACCTCAGGTAACTGGGGAGGCTGAGCCACTGTCCCTTAGAGGACATCTACCACACAAAGCTAATGGACCAACTCAGGAAAGCAGCCACAATGCAGAGAAATGGGAAAAAATCAGGTGTGAAAAAAATGGAGGAAAAAAGACGACTAGACATAGAGTTCAAAACCACAGTAATAAGGTTTTACAAGAGGCTCCTAGAAAAGGCTGATGAACTTAATGAGAACTACAAGGAAATGAACAAGACCTATGAGGAAATGAACAAGACCTATGAGGATATGAAAAAGGAACAACTAGAAATTAAGCATACACTGACTGAAATAAAAAATATTACACAAAGTCCTAAAAGCAGTCCAGAGGACCGCAAGAAACAAGTCAGAGATTTGAAATACAAAGAAGCAAAATCCACTCAGCTGGAAAAGCAAGAAGCCAAAAGACTCCAAATAATTGAAGATAGTGTAAGGAGCCTCTGGGACAACCTCAAGCATACCAACATCCGAATTATAGGGGTGCCAGAAAAAAAGAGAGAGCAAGATAATGAAAACCTACTTGAAGAAATAGTGACCGAAAACTTCCCCACCTGGTGAAAGAAATTGACTTAAAAGCCCAAGAACCCCAAAATATAGGAATCTGAAGAGGACCACACCAAGACACATCATAATTAAAATGCCAAGAGCAAAAGATAAAGAGAGAATATTAAAAGCAGCAAGAGAAAAACAGTTACCTACAAGGGAGCACCCATACGATTGTCGGTGGATTTCTCAACAGAAACGATGCAGGCCAGACAGCAGTGGCAAGAAATATTCAAAGTGATGAATAGCAAGAACCTACAACCAAGATTACTCTATCCAGCAAAGCTATCATTCAGAACTGAAGGTCAGATAAAGTGCTTCACAGATAAGAAAAAGCTAAAGGAGTTCATCACCACCAAACCAATATTATACGAATTGCTGAAAAATATTCTATAAGAAGAGGAAGAAGAAAAAGGTTAAAATATAAATTATGAACAACAAATACACATCTATCAACAAATGAATCTAAAAATCAAGTGAATTAATAATCTGATGAACAGGATAAACTGATGAATATAACAGAATCATGGACGTAGAGAGGGATGTACTGACAATTCTTGGGGAGAAAAGGGGTGTGGGAAGTGCAGCAAGAGACTGGACAAAAATCATGGAACTATGGGAGAGGACAGTGAGGGGGAGGTGAGGGCGGAGGGTAGGATGGATACCGAGTGGAGGGGAGCTATAGGGGAAAAAGGGGGGGGGAACAATGTAATTAATAAACTGAACAATAAAGATTAAATAATAATAATAAAGAGGGAATATGCTAATTGACCACCACTCCATCACAAAGATGGCTGCATCCAGAGCTGAGGCCAAGTTCCCTTAAGGAGCCTGAATGAGCAATCAGCAGGGACCTGAAGCTATGCCCTCCCCTGCTCCCATGGGGCCTAACAGGGGACCTCAGGCCTTACTCCCCACCCAGCAGGGCTTGACAGGGGACCTCAGACTGCACTCCCCGCCCTGGCATCAGCTGGGGGACCTCAGGCCACACATTCTGCCTTGGCACCAGGCCAGGAGACCTCAGGCCATGTCCTCCACCCAGCAGGGCTTGACAGGGACCTCAGTCCACACACCCCACCCTAGCCCCAGGCCAGAGGATCTGAGGCAGCGCCCTCCCCCCCAGCAGGACTTGACGGGGGACTTCAAGGCATGCCCCCACCCCATTTCGGCGAACTTAGGCCATGCTCCCCTTCCTGGTGCTGGGCCAGGGGACCTGAGGCTACACCCCCTGCCCCTCGGGGCTTGACAAGGGTGGGACTGGCCAGGTATGGATCTAGCCCAATTGGGGGGAGGGGACTGGGGCTGGGTCTCATACGATTTTGAGGTGCATGTGGGTGGGCAGGGACTTGACTCTGGGTCCTCCTATTTAAAAATTTAATAAATCTTTATATTGTTCAGATTATTAATTACAATGTTCTTCTCCCCCCCCCCCAGCTCCCCTACACCCAGTACCCATCCCACCTGCCCTTACCTACCCCCATTGTCCTCATCCATAGGTGTACGATTTTTGTCCAGTATCTTCCTGTACCTCCTACCCCCTTTCTCCCCAAGAATTGTCAGTCCATTCCCTTTCTATGCCCCTGATTCTATTATATTCAGTTTATTCTGTTCATCAGATTTTTAATTCACTTGATTTTTAGATTCATTTGTTGATAGATGTGTATTTGTTGTTCATAATTTTTATTTTTACCTTTTTCTTCTTCCTCCTCTTCTTAAAGAATACCTTTCAGCATTTCATATAACACTGGTTTGGTGGTGATGAACTCCTTTAGCTTTTTCTTATCTGTGAAGCACTTCATCTGACCTTCAGTTCTGAATGATAGCTTTTCTGGGTAGAGTAATCTTGGTTGTAGGTTCTTGTTCTTCATCTCTTTGAATATTTCTTGCCACTCCCGTCTGGCCTGCATAGTTTCTGTTTAAAAATCAGCTGACAGTCGTATGGGTGCTCCCTTGTAGGTAACTAACTGTTTTTCTCTTGCTGCTTTTAATATTCTCTCTTTGTCTTTTGCTCTTGGCATTTTAATTATGATGTGTCTTGCTGTGGTCCCCTTTGGATTCCTATTGTTTGGGGTTCTGTGTGCTTCCTGGACTTTTAAGTCTATTTCTTTCACCAGGTGGGGGAAGTTTTCTGTCAGTATATCTTCAAATAGGTTTTCAGTATCTTGCTCTCTCTCTTTTTCTGGCACCCCCATAATTCTGATATTGGTATGCTTGAGGTTGTCCCAGAGGCTCCTTACACTATCCTCAATTTTTTGGATTATTTTTGCTTCTTGCTTCTCTGAGTGGATTTTGCTTCTTTGTATTTAAAATCTTTGACTTGGTTCTTGCAGTCCTCTGGACTGCTTTTAGGTCTCTGTACAATATTTTTTATTTCAGTCAGTGTATGCTTAATTTCTAATTGGTCCTTTTTCATATCCTTGACGGTCTTGCTCATATCCTTGGGGGTCTCGTTAACTTTATCGGGCTTTTCTCGAAGCCTCTTGAAAAACCTTATAACCGTGGTTTTGAACTCTATGTCCAGTCATTTTTTTCCCTCCATCTCTTTCAAATGTTATTTGTTAACTTTTTTCTGCATTTTGGCTACTTCCCTAAGTTGGTCGCTTAGCTTTGTGTGGTAGGTGTCCTCTAGGGACAGTGGCTCAGCCTCCCTAGTTACCTGAGATGGATATTCTTGGTGCAGCCCTTTATGGGTTTCACAATCTTGTTATAATTAAGCCTAGATTTTTGTTGGTTTCACTGGGAGGGGTTGACCGCCAGTCCATTTGGCTGTGAGAATCAGCTTTGTTTAAGCTGGTAGAATGGCTTTGCTCAGCTTGTATTGGGCGGAGTCTCTAGGCTGAGCAGACAACCTTGGTTTCTGGCACCCCTGAGTCTCTGCGCCCTGTGGCAATGGAGAGAAAGCTGCCGCTGAGCTCTGACCGCTGCCAGTTTAGTTTATCTCCAAATGAGTCTGTACACCCAAATTATCACCCAGAACTGGAAAGCAATGCAGGCCGGTGGGTTTTTTTTTTTTTCCCCTCCTGAACGAGAGAACCATCCACACGTTCCTTCAGCTAGCTTGCACACCTCTGCCATACGAGCGCACTCTGCAAGCTCATGTGCCTCTGCAGCTCCCAAATTTCAGTGTGCTTCCTCCTTAAGGTCTAGTTTCATCCTGTATGAGTCTGGGTTCCCCTAGACTCGCCTGGAACTGAGGGGTCAGTACAATGGGACACCTCTGTCTCCCTCCCCATTGGAGAAAACCAGCCGGGTATCCAGCTGCCCACCCCTTCCACTTGCGCATGGCTCCGCACCTCCTTCTCTGCAGTTCTCAGCAACTCTGCCCTCCGAGGCTCCTCTGAGTCACAGTGTCCCTTTATCTTTCCTTCTATTTGTGGAATTTCCACTCAGCCAGCTTTCTGGTGGTTCTGGATAATGTCTGTTCTGTCTCTTAGTGTAGTTTCGAAATTGTTGTGCAGGGCAGCCATATAGATATTTACCGATGCCACCATCTTGATTCTGTTCGGTCCTCCTTTTAATGTGCATGAATTTTGTACACTGGGTCTCTAGTCAAGTATAAAGACTACGAAGCTGGACCAGGCCTGCTGTGTTCCAGAAACAGAAAGGAGGCCTGCAACGGGACAGGAGCTCAGAGAGCAAGGGCAGAGTGGGAGGTGAGCTGGGAGAGGAAGTGGAGACCTGTGGGTCTGGCTAATGCCACAGGAGTCTCACTCCTTTCAAAGGCTGGGCTGGGCTGGGTTGAGTTGGGCTGGGCCATGGCAGGGGAGACTTCTGTACCTTTGCTCCTTTCCTGGATTTTGACATTTTCTGAGTGTAGTGCTAGGGGCAGAGGTGAGGAGGGTTCTGGGTAGAAGAGGGAGGAACTTGATCTGACTCAGGTGTTCACAGGCTCCCTCCGGCTGGAGAAAGCTGGGAGCTGGTGAGGAGGCTGCTTAGTGGTCCAAGGAAAGATAAGGCTAATGGAGGTGGGACCAGGTGGGGCCATGGAGATAGAGGAAAGTGAGTGGATTCTAAGTATACTTTGAAAATGGAACTGACAATTTCCTGAAGAACTGGATATGGGATGTGAATACAAAGAGGAATCAAGGATGATTGCAAGGTTTGTTTCCTATGCAGCTGGAAGGATGGGGAATTCATTCACAAGATGGGGAAAACTGTGAGGTGATCAGATTTTGGGAGGGAGATCAGGAGTTCAGCTTTATTATTATTACTTTTTAATGTGGGATGTCATTTATTTGCTTTTTAAAATATATATTTTATTGATTTCAGAGAGGAAGGGGGAGGTAGAGAGAGATAGAAACATCCATGATGAATGAGAATCATTGATCAGCTGCCCTCTGCACACCCCCTACTGGGGATCAAGCCTGCAACCTGAGCAGGTGGCCTTGACCAGGATCCAACTGAGACTATTCAGTCCACAGGCCCACACTCTATCCACTGAGCCAAACCAGCCTGGGCAGGAGCTCAGCTCTATATATTTAAACTAGAGGCCCAGTTCATGAAATTCATGCATGGGGGTTGGGGAAGGTTGTCCCTCAGCCCAGCCTGCACCCTCTCCAATCTGGGACATCCCTCTCACAATCTGGGACTGCTGCTTTCAATCACTCGCTTGCCAGCCTGATCAAAGCCTAACTGCCTTCCCCTGCCAACTCTGGCTGCCCTCCCCTCTAGTTCCGGTTGCCCCCAACTGCCCTCCCCTGCTGGCCTTGGTAGCCCCTAACTGCCCTCCCCTGCCAGCCTTGTCATCACCAAACCACTCCCCTGCCAGCCCAATCGCCTTCAACTGCCCTCCTCTGCTGGCCCGGTCTCCTCCAAATGCTCTCCCCTGCAGGCCTGGTCCCCCCTGCAACTGCCCTCCCCTGCCAGCCCTTGTTGCCCCTAACTGCCTTCCCGCCCCTGCTGGCTCAATCATCCCTAACTGCCCTCCCCTGCCAGCCATCTTGTGGCAGCCATCTTGTGACCACATGGGGTGGCCATCTTGTGTGAGGCTATGATGGTCAATTTGCATATTACCTCTTTATTATATAGGATTTGAGATGCCTATTAATGTGGCAAGGTCACTTATCTGTATGCATTAACTTATTGTTGTCCACCACGTTAACCACTTGAGAACTAGCCACACTTATCATGCCCAGCACCCCACCCCCAAGGACCCCAAGAACAGGGCTTGGCAATATAGAGTTCAGTGAATGTTTGTTGAATGAAATTCCAAAAAGTCCTCTACCTTCCCAGTCAGCCAGTGTCTATTCCAGTTTACATAACTCCACTGTCCATTTCATGAATCCTTACAATTTTTGTTCAAATGTCCTCCTCCACGAAGGGTACCTGACTACTTCACATTTAAGCTTATGCTTGATTTTTCTCAATAACACGTTTCACCTTCGAATATACTACATACATCTTAAAATTTTGTTTGTTGACTCCCTTCACTAGACGGTAGCTCCTTGAAGGTAAGGGTTTTTGTCTATCTTGTTTCCTGCCGATCTGTAAAACATGGTTTGGCACTCAGTAGGCGTTTAATAAATACTTGCTGAATTTGTGTTGCTAGCGGGACTTCATTCCCTCCCTGAGCAGGTTAAGGCTCCAGGAGGAGACTCGCCTGGTGAATCATTCCTGACTGGCCCCGCCCACACGCCAAGACCGCGCGCGCTCCTGCGGGAGAAGGGGGGCGGCCCCTCCTATAGGGGCGGCGGGGAAAGCGGACTCTGCGCAGGCGCCGAGCTTTCCGAGGACAGAGTGTCCAAGAGTTTTCCAGGGCTGCCAGCGCGCGCGCGGGAGGGCGGCGGCGGCGGGGGCGGCGGCGTGGTGCGCAGGCGTGGCGAGCAGTGCGCAGGCGCAGGCCGAGGGCGGGCTGAAGCAGCTGAAGCGGCGGCGGCGGCGGCGGCAGCAGCGGCAGCAGCAGCAGCAGCTCGGACAGAGGGGCGGGAGCGGACTGGCTGGTGGGCGAGCGAGAGGCGGCGGAATGGTGGACTACCACGCGGCGAACCAGTCGTACCAGTACGGCCCCAGCAGCGGGGGCAACGGCGCTGGCGGCGGGGGTCGCATGGGCGACTACATGGCCCAGGAAGACGATTGGGACCGGGACCTGCTGTTGGACCCGGCCTGGGAGAAGCAGCAGCGCAAGGTGCGCGGCCTGCGGGCCGGACCGGCTGGAGAGGGCTCTCAGGGAGGCTGGGGACCGCGAAGGGGGTTGGAGGCCCTGGGAGAGGATTGGAGGGTCTGTGATGGGAATTGGGGGTCCTGAGAAGGAATTGGCGGGTCTGGGGGTGGGTTTGGAGTCCTGAAAAATAATTGCAGAACTTGAGCAAGAATTGGGACTCTGAGAAAATAATTGGCGGCCCAGTTGGGAATGTGGAAGTCTAAGGAAAAGGACTCCGGGAGCCCGATGAAGGCATTGAAAGGTTGGGCGGGGAATTGGGGAAACCGAGGAGATGATTGGAGAATCTCAAATGGAATTGGGGTCTGAGACGACTTGGAAGGCTGGGTGCAGAGAAACGGGGGAATCGAGTTTGTGGGTCGGGACAGGACTGGTGTTGAGGGAGTCTGAAGAGGAGCTGGGGGGCGGAGGGGATATTTGGAGTGAAGAAAGGTTGGAAAGGGTTTGGGTTTGTGGAGCAGCAGGGTGGGGGTGCTGAAGGGGACGAAGGTTCCGGAAGGCTCTGATGGAGTGGGATAGTGAGGAAGGGATTGAGGAGTGCAGAGTAGTGGGAGGACCAAGATTGGGAAGTGGAAAAGAGAGGGCTAAGGAGTGGGTGCGGAGACTGGGCTGGGGTGTGGGGAGGGGGCAGGGGAAGGAGGTCTGGGCATGGACCTGTGAACAAGAAGTTCCTGAAGGGGTGAGCTTTATTCGGGTGCTCCCTTTTGAAGGGAAAAGGGAGACAGGCATCAGGAATGGCTGCGGGTGGGAGAGGCTGCAAGGGATAGAGAGCATTTGGCATTGTTTTGGGGAGGATTTTCTGAGAACTGGTGGAAGGTGGAAGGTGCAACGAAGCCGGAGGAGCCTGCAGGACTGGGAGAGGTGAGCGCGGCGGGAGCGGAAAGGCCTGTGCGAGGGGAGCTTAGTGGAGAAAAGGAAAGGTTCGCTAGGAAGGCAGTCCTGTGCTGGAGAGACTGGGAAGGGTCTGGGGGACCTCTGACGGTGCAGCTCCGAGTTGGAAGTGTGTGCTGTGAAGGTTGGAAAGTAGGAAGAGTTGTGTTAGAGGGTGGGCGAGCACTAAGAACTCCTAAAGCAGGGTCTGTGTTTAGGGGGCACTTTGGGGCGTGGACACAATAATTTACGGGGCACTCTCAGAGTGAGAGGGAGGTAAAAGAAGTGGAAGCCCAGAGAGAGAAGGTGAAGTGTCGGAGCTGGTACGAGAGAGGGTTTGAGCAGGCGGGCATGCTGAGGAGGGTGGGAGGTCCTTGGAGTTGGAAGCATTGGATGTGTTCCGGAGGTCTGCATTTTCTTCCCAGGTTTGTTACTGAACAATTCTGTGGTCTTAGGTAAGACCCCTGATCTCTCAGTGCAGTTCTCTCCTCCAGTCCTTCAAAGATGGACATGTGTGGTACTCTGGATTTGAGCTGAGGGAAAATAGTGAGTGACTAGAAGACTCTTGTGGCGGTGTGTGCAGGCAGCCCAGTCTGGAGGGGAAAGGGTGAAGGGAGCAGTTGTTCCAGGCCCTCTCTGGGGTGGGGCCTAGCATAACCTTGGGTAAATTACCAACCTCTGCTTGAATTTCCTCCTCAGTGATGGGGGTGGCGTCCTTACCTGTTGTCCCGACTGCCTTAGGGTGGGCGGGTTGAGATAATCTGCCATAGAAATGCTTTTTGAGGGGAAAGGGAGATCTATTCTGCAGTTGAAACAATTATTACCTGAGGCAGTGCGGGCTTGGAAAAGGTTGAGAGTTGCCAAGAGACCTGGAAAGTTGGGAGGGGAACAAAGTGCCTTGAGGTTGTTTTGGAGAATGTCTGGGATGGGATCTGTCTTCTCTTGCTCCAGGTGCTTGAGCCCCTGGCCCTTTTTCAGGTGGCAGGAAAAGGAAACCTTCCTTCTCCCTCCCTTCTTCCACTGCTCCCTAAGTGACTCCTTTTGATAGCTCAGTTCCCTCTCTTCTGGGAGGTAGAGTGAATGCTCCTTGTAGTTATAGGCTCCCTTCACACAGGATGAGGCTGGGGCACCAGCCAACTCTGGGTGTGGACCGGGACTCACCAGAAACCCCAAAGCCTTGCTGCTGTGTGTCATTTTCCCTCCTTCCATCCTCAGTGACCAGGCAAGGTTGAAGGAAAGGGTGGCTCAGTGTGTTGTAAGACCAGTGCTTTAGATTCCAGTAAACCCTGCTTTATACCTACTACAGCAAATATCTACACATAGCTGTTCTTTGGGGGGAAATTTACTTCATTGCTGTGCATTTTCCTGTTATGGGGTAGGGATCCTTTATGAAAAGAGGAAAGAGTAATGGAAAGGAATATGTACACCTGTTTGTGCTGTTCTCTTTCTAAGAGGACCCTCTCCCACCCCACCCACACCCCCCCCCCCAAAGTGGATAGTTGGATTTTTCTATGTTGCAGTGTTGCTTTAGTGAATGACAGATTGCCTTCTTGCCTCTTCAAGGCTGAGCCACTAGTCACAGGGAGAATGGCAGTTCTGTGAATGTCTTGTGCATACTCACTCTAAAAAGCTGTGTTCAGGACATCCGTAGGCCCTTAAATCGTGTGGAATTGAATTCTTCTAGGACTTAAATAAGGATTGGCCCAAATCACAGGGTGTTTGTGGCTCCTGTGGTTCTTATTTTTACCTAAAGTTTTTACCTTTGCTCTGACTTCTAGGGACCTCTGTAACCAAGGCATTTCCTGATAAGTAGGTTATGCAACAGTTATGACACAAGAAGACCCTAGGAGTTCTGGGGAGGGACAGGCCTGATTTTTGAGTAAGTTCTCCAACAATTATAGTTCTGGGCTACAGTTCTCTCTTCCAACTTCTGAAAGAGGCTTGGGTAGCCTGGTCACCACCTATTCTCTTGGATAGGTGAGGTCTCGTGACAGCTGCTCCAGAACTTATCACAGCAAGAGGAAATGCCGCCTTTGCTAAGCTTGCATGTTCACTGAGACATCACTGTTTACGGGGCCTCGGTGTTTAGATCCTGACCTTTGGCTCAGGCTGTATCAGATGTGAGTTAATTATTTGAAAGTTCTGATAGTGTTTTGTTTTTCTCCAAGAAATTGATTTCAGAGAGAAAGGGTGAGGGAGAGAGAGATAGAAACATCAATGATGAGAATCATTGATTGGCTGCCTCCTGCACAACACCTACTGAGGATTGTGCTCTTGACCGGAATCGAACTAGCAACCCTTCAGTCCGCAGGCTGATGCTCTCTCCAGTTAGCCAAACCAGCTAGGGCCCAGGAAGGTATTTTGTGTGTGTGTGTGTGTGTTTTTTAGGTTGAAGATGGAGGCCCCAAAGTAGCCATCTGTTATTTTGTGCCATTACTTTAATTGCTTTGCCTCTTAGGATCTGGTTAAGACTAACATGTCCTTTGCAGTTTTCCAAATTGAATAACATACTTACAAAAAAACAAAACACACAACCACCATCACCAAACTCTGTTGCCATTTAGATATAAGATGGGGGGGAGGGAGGAGGGTAGGTATACTCTGCCTTCAGGGAGAGGGGTAGGGCAAGCTATTCAGCTGCTAGCACTATATATTTTCTCTCTCCCATGATGTGTTTTAAAAAGAGACTTCTATAAGATGGCTGCAGAAGTGGTGAGGTGTGGGAAGATGGCCTGGGAGTTCAGCATCCCTTGTAGCCGCTCATACTCGTTCAGTTGAGAGCTGGAATCTGGTTGGTGCTGTGGAGCGGTGCCTGCTGCTTCATCTGCTCTCCAGTAGTTCAGGATGTGGACCCAGGATTGCCCTCTGTCTTTTGAAACCCCTTCCTGGTTCCAGCTTCAGAGACCAGTAAGGAGACTACTTTACAGCAGGGAGCTGACTCACTCTCTAGTTGGAAACTGGTACAAATGGTTTCATTTAATGGCAGCCTCAAGTGGGCTGCTGTGTGGGGAAAGTTTGGTGAAAGTTTTCGAAGAAAATAACATAGGAAATCAGGATGGTGTTTTATTTTATTTTTAAAATTTATTGATTTTTTTACAGAGAGTAAGGGAGAAGGATAGAAAGTCAGAAACATCGATGAGAGAGAAACATCGATCAGCTGCCTCTTGCACACCCCCTACTGGGGATGTGCCCGCAACCAAGGTACATGCCCTTGATCGGAGTCGAACCTGGGACCTTTCAGTCCACAGGCAGATGCTCTATCCACTGAGCCAAACTGGTTTTGGCTAGGGTGGTGTTTTAATGCCCAGGTGCTGCTGCTGCTAAACTCCTAAGATGCAGTCAGGAAGGTCAGGGAAAATGTAGGATTATACTCTCAAAATGTTCTCTTAATCAGATGTCAGGGCAGCAGAGACAAGTCTGTCTTCCAATCTTAAGCCTCAGGTGGGGAGTTTCTGCCATTTAAACATATACTACAGTCATGGCAGACTTTGGCCAGACACTGCCCATTTCAGAGTTAACTGAATGAGTGGTGTACGTTATCTGGCTATGTTATTTAGCAGCTGACTGCAAAGAGAATGGAGAGAGAGAAAAAAAAAAGAATTGATTTGTGAAGGCTCAAGGAATTTGAGACTGTGAACACTAGGCTTTTGCTGTAATATTGATTTGTAGTGGGCTGAGACTTATACAAGCCTTTGACTAGCTCTAAGGATTGTTCTTTTTACAGTATATATATATATTTTTATTTTTTTATTTTTTTGAGGTGTAATGCAACTTCATCACTTTATTCAAATCTTCAAAATAGTCTTTATTCTACATTTTTAGTATAAAAAAATCCACAAGTTAAGTGCACCACAATGTAGAGAGACATACAACGCTTAACTTCCATAACAGTCAATGGTACAGTCAAACATCATATGTACAGAACACAAAATTTAGATGAACTGAAATTATAAAAATAAAACCCAATTGCAAAAAACAAAAATTAAAATATTAAGGACCCCTGAAATATTCTTCACCCTAATGAGATTTCACTGGACTCAAGTCATTTTGTAGAGGCATTCACATGACCCCGTTAATGCAGCTGAGGAATTACTGGGAGCCATGAGTGACTGCATCACATGCTTGGACAATAAATGGTAACCAATTTTTTAATTTGACAATTCCTCTTAAATTTGGCTCTAAAGTCATCAGGCTTATGAAATATATCCTCCTTCTTGGTGCCCCCCCCCACCCCCCCCAATCACACACATTTTAAACAAACTGTTGTTTACAGTTTGTGTTGCTATCCTTTGTTCAAATAAGCTGTTTTTCGGGCACCAAAGCAAATTTGGGTTTGGTTCATGTATGAAGAGACAGCCTATGAGGAGGGTCCAAAAGGCACCCTCCACTTTTGCCTGAGGAAATGCAAAAACAGAAATAATGGGGTCTGTGCTCTGGGCACAGACGGGGTTTCAGAGGATCCTTGTGAAAGACAAGTTAAAGATGACAAGTGGGACAAGTGCAAGGAGAGAAGAAAATAGTCTGACTGGCTTTCTGTCCTGCACCACTGATTCAATGGAGACTGGTGGGAGGGAACGGAAGATGGGTTGGGCGAGAGATGTGGGACAAAAGAGGGAAAAGAAAAGGCAGACAACTCATGTATTTCACTTATAACAAGCAATGTAAATCAAAGACTTAAAGATTAAAGACCAATCAGAATAATTTGGCAACTTTAATTCTTAGGAAGATCAAAGTTCCCTCCAGACCTAATTTGATGTTCTATTACTAAAAGGAAGACCAGTATGGAACAGCATTACTCCAGAGGATTTAGAGGAAGATCTTTAGGGCTGTTTCACCCACATTCATTTTATGAATGGAGACCTCCCGTACCTCAAAACGCTTTAGGGAGGTACTGCTACCATTTCATGGTTCCTTATTAAGTTTGAAAAGTGCCTGAAAGTTTGGGCACCAGAAAGACACCCCAACAACATGTGTCTTAAACTACAACTTCAGGTTAATATGACTAAAGCAGTTACGTTGTGAGAAGTGCTGAAGGTATGCGATGTCTTTCCCGGCACAGAGGTGGCCTTGGGTCTTCACCAGATGGTATAGCCACCATCTGAACCACCCATGAAGAAGTTCCCCTTCCGCTGAGTTACGAGGACGTTGGCTCCCTGCATGACTGCCAGCTGAGCAGCATTGGGAGGGCATCCAGGGGGTGGAGGAGGAATGGTAGGAGTAGCCCCAGCTCCAAATCTGGCACCTACATCATACCCGCCTTCCACCAGCACTGTTGAACCAGGTGGATAGGGCCAACTGGATAATAAGCCATGGGGATTGTGGAGCCTAAAGGTCCAACAGCCACAGACTGGGCCATGGGAAGATACAGTGAAGCTCCAGGAAATGCAGCTGACATGGTGGGGACAGCAGCAGCCCCTGGGTGCACAAAGCTCGGACGATAGAGCTCTGAGTAGGCGGGTGGAGCCTGAGACAGATGCAAGGTCTGAGGGTACACTGGATTCCCGGGAGGCTGCACAGGGTAGGTTGGCTGCATTGGATATTGACCTTTGCTGTTCATGGTGGCTGCGGGTCCGGTTCGGCTTGGCTTTGCGGACGGTTATTTTTTTCGTCCTCTTCCTGTTCTATATTTTTTATTTTTTTTAGTAATCCTCATCCGAGGATATTTTTCCATTGATTTTTAGAGAGAGTGGAAGGGAAGGGTAGAAACAGAGAAGCATCCATGTGAGAGAGACACATCAGTTGGTTGCCTCCCACATTTGCTCTGACTAAGGCCAGGGATCAAACTTGCAACCCAGGTATGTGCCCTTAACCAGAATTGAACCCAGAACCCTTCAGTCCGCAGGCCAACACTCTATCCACTGATCCAAACCAGCTAGGGCTAAAGATTGTTCTTAAAAAAAGAAAAATTTCTCTTGCTGTTTTATTTGTGGGGGGCTGGGAGGAGAACAAAAATAATTAGCGAATATCTAACTTTGAAGGTTTCTGAATAGCTAACCTGTCAACATATTTATCTCTTCCCTGATATTAGTATATTCTAGATCCTCTAGCTTTATCCTTATTTCTTTGACTTAGTGATGTCCATGCTCTCATCATCACCTTCAGTCTCTTCCGCTGCCTTTATTTATGTATTTATTTTACAGAATAACAAAAGCATTCCTGTTACCTTAATCCTCTCCCCTATTTTTCATGGAAACAGGAGGCAAGTGATAGCAATTTGGTAATTCAATGGCACTGTTAACTGAAACACTGACCTACTAAAAAAGTAGGCGGAAGTTTCTACTTGGACAGATACAAATCCCTTCATCCATGAGGTTTGAAAGAAGTCTTTATATCATGGGTGGTTTGAGTCTACAGGAAAAATTAAAGCACACCTATAAGGGAAGTTAGTATTACAGCATTGGCATTCTAGGCACCAGAATTTGTTAAAGTGTCTGAAAGTGGCACAAGTAACACTTTCTTGAAGAAGGTTTATGAGTTACATTTTAGTCATTATTTCAGGCATCAAGTTGTATAAGGTTCAGTGAATCGAGAAAAACAAAAAATTTAAAATTCCGACCTGTTTATTTATTTATTTATTTTTAAAGTAATATTTTTTATTTTTACTTTTTGCTGTATAACTTAGATTTAATAGTACATATGTTTCCCCCCCCCATCTTGTTCCCCCCAGCCTCCCCAACCCCCCAGCACATGTCCCTACCTGCCCCCCCCCCCCCCGTGTCTTTCATTCATTGGTTATGCTCATATGCATGCATACAAGTCCTTTGGTTGATCTCCCCCAGCACCCGCCCCCCACCCTCCCCAGCCTTCCTCCTGTAGTTTGACAGCCTGTTCAATGCCTCCCTGCATCAATATCAATCAATCTCCCCTGTTTCTTTTCTTCAAAAATATCTTGCATCTGCATACTAGAAATAAACGTACAAGAACAAAGAATGTTTGAGTCTCAGTTTCAGTGTCCAACTGTTCTGAGACCCAGTTTCAATGTCAAATAGTTCTTTATGTGTACATGTCAGCAATGGTATCCAACTGGTGGACACATAGTGGCAATGCAAGATCCATCCTCTCTGGTTTGGTCCTGGGCCACCTGCAGCCATGCACAGCTGCTAACTGCTAGCATGGCAAGATGTTGTCAGTGTCCCCCATCTCTGGACCATCCTCGAGACTGGAACAGAACCGTTAGTGGTCTTAGAGTTGTTCTCTGAAAACACACAAACACATTCTTGACCAAAAGTTAACAAAGGGATCCTCTCTGCAAATTAGACTTGGGATTCTTTTTATTTTTGCCTAAATGATTTTCCTTTGGCTTATTTTGACACCATGTGTGTTTTTCATGGGTGTCCTGCTGTTGGTATTACAAATGGAAGTTACTTTTCTGGAGTAAGAATTTTCTAGATGTAATTTATTTACAGGATATTTTTCCTTACATGATATTACCCCACTATCCCCGCCCTATTTGATTAATGGGGCTATTGGAAATTTTAGATTGCAGTCTTGGTAATTTTAATTTTTGCACACAAATATGACTGCTTTAGCTTCTTTGGATGTTAGGCAATTTTACAGTGAGATGAACTACTAATAGATATTTTAGTTATTGTTTTAGGAACAGCTTTTTGTCCAGTACACTTAAATTTTCTTGAGTGTTTACTTATTTCACTTGGCCAATTTAAATTAATCTGAAAACTTGATTACTATTTTACTGTCAATTTTAATACTCAAGCAAAAATCTTAGTTTACCCTGTAAATATTAGTGGAAAGGATTATTTGCATTCTTGAGTAGGTCCTGAGCATTCCTGATATTAGACTGAATTTAGACATAGAGCAGCTATTGCTGGTCGAGTCTCTGCAACCTGGGTCCCGATCTGATCTGTGCATGGGAGGTGAAGCAGCTGTGGGGGCAGGAGACCTCCCTCAGAAGGGGTGAGAGTTCAGGCCCCTGCAAGGTTTGTGGATGAGGGTCTGTGCCCCACCTCTGTTGATCTTTTAGTTCTCTCCTGTTGGCCCCTCCGAGACTGTGCCTGTTTTAGGTTGTTCCTTCCCTGAGGAATCTTACCCGTCTCTGGCTAACCAGCCATCCTCCGGGGCCAAACAGGGTGATGTAAGGTTCAGTTCTGTCTCCTTTGTAGTCTATGCCCACAAGGCCTCCATGTCCAGCACCTGCCTTGGGGTCCCCTCGCCTGCTGGCGGGGTCCCGGTACTGATCACATATCTTGGGGGACCCAGGTTTCTTCTCCAGAGAGGGCCCAGCTCACACCATTGGGTGAGAGACAGATCCATGGTGCCAGCTGCCCAGAGGCTTCAGCCACAGCTTGAACTGAAAGCTCAGGCAACAGCTGTGCGCCCTTGGATTGTAAGAAGGGGGTCCCTTTTGGCAAAAAGGGCAAGAGAGGCCAATATAGAATGCTCAGGTGCCCTCCCAGTGCCTTAATTCCTTCTGAAAGGGATTAATTCCTTTCCTATCATTTTTTAAATTGCTGCCAAACATTCAAAGAATTACTTTGTAAGTTTCTTTGGGATAATTGTACAATATGCTGTTGTCACATATCAAAAATTATAATGACATTGTAGAATAATATGCAAGGGTGTTATGGTGTCACAGGAGGTTAAGGAGGGCCTAGCCTAAGGACTGGTGTCCATAGGAGATGACAAGCTCTAGGCCATGTCAATTCAATCTCAAACTAGCTGCCAATTTTTTAAATAACATTATATAAACTTTGTCAGAGATGTAAAAACAGAAATTACTTACCTTAGTTCAAGAGTTCAATTATATTGACTTTCCCCCTTATTCCTACCACCTGCCACTTACCCTGAGGGTTGACATTCTGATGAACTTTTCTCAGTCTCTGGATTTGTTCTTGTTCATCAGTCTATGTCGTTCATTATAGTCTCCAAACGAGTGAGATCATGTGATATTTATCTTTCTCTGCCTGGCTAATTTCACTTAGCATAACACTCTCCAGCTCCATCCATGTTGTTGCAAAAGGTAGGAGCTTCTTTTTTACCGCAGCATAGTATTCCATTGTGTAGATGTAGTATAGTTTTTTAATCCACTCATCTGCTGATGGGCACTTCGGCTGTTTCCAAATCTTAGCTATGATAAATTGTGCTGCTATGAACATAGGGGTGTATATATCCTTTCTAATTAGCGTTTCTAGTTTCTTGGGATATATTCCTAGAAGTGGGATCACTGGGTCATATGGGAGCTCCAAAATTCCAACCTGTTTCAAGAGTTATCTGATTGGGAGGAGAAATTAACCTACTGGCTGGGAGGAGAAGGACCCTGCCTCCTCCAGAAAGTGGAATCTTTGCATACATTTAACTGGCAAGAGTGGTGACAGCAGTGTTGGGGAAGTTCTATCCAAGTAGTGGTCTCTGGGATTATAAAAATCCCTGAGACATTAGCCTGGGTGGTGTGTGTTTAGGTTGTGTTGTTCTTTTATATCCCGCCCCATCTTTCCCTCATAAACAACAGATGCCTTTACTTGGAATATCCGTGGAAAGTCTTTAAAAAGCTGGTTGTGTAACTTGCTTGTTTTCTCTTTAGACTGGGCAGCAGTTATTAATAGTGGAATTTATTGAAGTGTTATCTAAAAGTGAGGGGATTGAACTTCCTTGGGATTTGCTATTTGCCATTTTTCTGTATTGGCTCCTGCCTTCCTAGGATGAGTCCTCGTGCCCACAAATGTGAGAAACTATCCTGTTTTCAGAAGGGACAGTGGTTGCTCAGCCAGAGCAGTTGTCCCTCCCCACCCCTACCTGTGCTTTCCTAAATCAGTCATTCGCGATTTTTCCATATCCACTTTTACATACTTTATAGCTTTAAGTCAATTTGTCTTCTTAAAACTGTTTTAAAAGGGAAAGTTGTTAATGTGGTAAATGGAAAACGCAGCTTCTCTGGCCATAAATAGAAAATGGCAAAAATAAACAGGCTGAAAACAACATGTTGCTAAATTCTAGCTAGGTATTGTTCCTGCTGAAGGCTCTGGACCAGAGGCCTGCCCCCTTTATTAAAAAGAGATTGGCAGCCTGGCTGACAAGGCTCAGTGTCATGGTTTGATTCCTGGTCAGGGCACATGCCCAGGTTGCAGGCTTGGTCTCCATTGTGGGGTGTGTAGCAGACAGCCGATCAATGAATCAATGATGCTCTCTCATCATTGATGTGTCTATCTCTCCCTGCCTGCACGCGCGCGCGTGAGAGAGAGAGAGAGAGAGAGAGAGAGAGAGAGAGAGAGAGAGAGATTGATTGATTGAGATTGGCAGTGCCCTGGCTGGTGTGGCTGTGCCCCGAAGGGTGTATGGTTTAGATTCCCACTTGGGGACGTACCTGGGTTGTAGGTTCAATCCCCCTGCTTAGGAGGCAACCAGTCAATGTCTCGCTCACATCTATGTTTCTCTCTGTGTCTTTCCTTCTTCCTCCCGCCCTTCCATTCTCTCCAAAATTCAGTGGAAAAAATATCTTGGTGAGGATTAACAACAAATTTAAAAAAAAAAAAGTAAACTTCTGTAAAATAGAGAGAGGTTGGCAGGTATTGATGAGGTGCTATCAAGCAGGTGAAGTAATCAGAAGGTTTATAAGAGAATCAAAGGGAATAACTTTCTATTGTGATTCAAGGATTAATATAGAATGTGGATAAGCTTAAACTACCATGTGTGCGTGCCACCTTGGAAAAAACTTTGTCACTGGACTCAGGGCAGAGTGACATATCCAGGCGTACACAGCCCGTTTTGCTTGCCCAGTGTCCTACCAGATTTGAACATGTCACTCAGAGCTGGCTGACATGGGATTTATCTTTGCTTCCAAATGTTAGGATTTTTATTTTTTATTTTATTTTTTTACTGAGAGGGAAAGAGAGTTAGAAACATCAATGAGAAAGAAACATTGATCAGCTGCTTCCTGCACACCTCCTACTGGGATGTGCCCACAACCAAGATGCATGCCCTAGATTGGAATCGAACCCGGGATCTTTTAGTCTGCAGGCTGGCACTCTATCCATTGAGCCAAACCAGGCAGGGCTAGGATTTTTTATTTTTTATTTTTTAGGAAACCAGGGCCACATGGTAAATTTAAGAATTACAGGGTCAGCTCTTGCTCCCCACACACCTTCCTTCCTTCCTTCCTTCCTTCCTTCCTTCCTTCCTTCCTTCCTTCCTTCCTTCCTTCCTTCCTTCCTTCGGAAGGAAGAGAGAGAGAGAAACTTCAACGGTGAGAGAGAATCATTGATTGGCTGCCTCCTGCACACTCCACACTGGGGATAGAGCCCACACCCAGGCATGTGCCCTGACTGGGAATCGAACCATTCCCTCCTGGTTCATAGTTGAAGCTCAGCCACTTAGCCATGCCTCTGAAGACCATTTTCTTTTTAAGACTCCAGTTTTCTTACACATAGACACTTAAAGTTTGGCTGCTCCCGTGTATCAACTATACTGCTACCCCATCTGGGTATTGGAATTCTGAATTCTGAAAAGGAAAGCAGTGCTCTCCTGCAGAGTCAAGAAAGGCTTATTTAAATGTTTTTCTTCCAAATATCAGAGCAGAACAGATTCTTTGTCTTCCAGTGGAACTATCTAAATGGTGCAGAAATAGTTGGAAGTGGCAGTTATTATGCAAAACAATGAAGTCATCTTGGGAAATATCGGAGATGGTGTTGAAATGATTGAATGGAATGCTAGAGCACTAGCAGTACAATAGCATTTGTGTCTAAAGCTTTGGGTAGGAATAAAGAAGGCACTGTGGTTTGTTTTATGCTATTTAAAGTTTCCTCCCCAAAGGTATGGGGCTGAGTGATGTTTGTCACTGGCTTTCTAGTGGTTTTTTCTTTTCATCTTTCCTTCATTCCTGACAGCTGTTGAGAGTAGGCAGAAGGCACAGTCCAGGTGGATGGGAAGGGAGGCAGCACTCCTTACTCCTTGTTCTCCATGTGTAAAAGGAACATATTTCATTTTTCAATTTCCAAAAAAGCCTAAGGTAAAGATTTTTCATATCTTACTTCCTGTGGAGTAATGAATCTGATTCAACTCTTAAGAATGTCTTAATTAGTCTGGCCGGTTTGAACATTGACCTATGAACCAGGAGGTCAGGGTTCGATTTTCAGTCAGGGCGCATGCCTGTGATGTGGGCTCAGTCATCAGTAAGGGGTGTGCAGGAGGCAGCCAATCAATGTTCTCATCATTGATAGTTCTATTCTTTCCCCCCCTTCCTATCTCTCTGAAATCAATAAAAATATATTTTAAAAAAGAATGTCTTAATTAGCAGCCATCCAGGATGGGGCATGGCAGGAAGTAAAAGAGTTGCCTTTCTTCCTTTCTTTTCTTCTTTCCTTGTTTCCTTCTTTCTTTCTGTAATGCTTCATTTTGATAGCTGAAGAAGGCCAGTTTGAAGTTAGTAAAAACCTCAGAAGGAAGTTTGAAAGTGATCCAACAACTTAGGTTGTGGAGGTTGCTTCCTCAGCTTGCATTGTTGAAATGACAGGCGTTCCATTACCAAGTGCTAAGGGCAGTGCTGGAAGTCATGGCCTTAGTATGCCAATGTGTGAACAGTCACACATTAGTGTTCTGTGAGTCTAAATCTGGGTGTATGAATGAGAGAGGTATTTGGTTGATATTACCATAGAAACTGAGTTGCTTACTTAATGTTTTGGGGGAGGAGTACCTATGAACCAGAAGGAGGCATCTTTAGTGGTGGAATATTGGTTTCACTGGACAGAAATTTGATGCTGCTAACTGGTCTCAGGAAAAGATTCTCATGCATGGTGGCCATGCTGGGGAGGGAACCAGGGGCCCCTGTTCCCTGACACAGGACTTGGGCCAGTCCATTTTACCGACCAGGGGTGTGTATTTGCACATGGAGAGGGAGAAGAAGGAGAGTACACTGTGAAAGCTGCTGTTGGTTTTGTGGCTGGGACGTATGTTTTTTCGCTAGGCATTTAGAGTTGGAATCTCAGCTATGTGACTTCTTAATAGTAGGGCAAAATGTGCCTGCATCTTTTGCCTGCTTTCACAAACACTGACAAAAAGAGCTCAAGTTTCCAGCAAATCCCAGCACAGTTTATTCCATGATAACATTTTTTTAAAATCCACTTCCTTCCACCAAAGCCGGTTTGGCTCAGTGGATAGAGCGTCAGCCTGTGGACTGAAAGGTCCCGGGTTCGATTCCGGTCAAGGGCATGTACCGTGGCTGTGGGCACATCCCAGCAGGGAGTGTGCAAGAGGCAGCTGATCGATGTTTCTGACTTTCTATCCCTCTCTCTTCCTCTCTGTGAAAAATCAATAAAATATATATATATAAAAAAAATCCACTTCCTTCCTACTCCAACTCTGACAGTAAAGAAACCATTTTTCCACTTTTTATTCCCCCTTCTTTAAGGAAATGAGCATTAGACTCAGTGTCTGGTAAAAATATTAAATGCTTTTACCAAGTGTGTGTGTATTTTTAAATATATATTTTATTGATTTTTTTTTACAGAGAGGAAGGGAGAGGGAAAGAGAGTTAGAAACATCGATTAGCTGCCTCCTGCACGCCCCCTAACTGGGGATGTGCCTGCAACCAAGGTATATGTATGCCCTTGACCAGAATCGAACTTGGGACCCTTCAGTCTGCAGGCCGACGCTCTATCCACTGAGCCAAACTGGTTGGGGCCCAAGTGCTTCTTTGCCTGTTGCTGGCATGACTTGTATTTGGAAGACTCAGTTGTTGTTTCTGTTCTTTTTAAATATTATTAGGTTTGTATGATCTTCCAGTTTTGGCCTATGAAATAAACTCAGTTTTAGAATTCAAAATGTCTGAAAGCAGCCAGCTTGCCAAGCTGGTTCAAAGGCAGTCTGATGAATCAACCCTTCTTACAGGCTGTCTGCTAACCAGTCCTGGAAGGTATCCAGATGGTAAACATCCCTAGGATTGTGAGGCTTTTTTTTTTCTTTTTTCTTTTTTTTTTTTTTATCATTTGAGCTATGCTGCCAAGTCTGATAGGATTTGACTTTGTGTAAAACAGAATAGTCTGTATCAAGATGTCTTTTTCAGAGTTGTCAGGTCTGACTGAAGTCACCCAGTACTGTGTCTACTGGTAGGGTGATTGAAGGGCCTTCTTAACCATTTTGAGAAACAAACTTTCCCTTTCCTTTTTAACTTTCATTAACTCAAAACTCAGAGACAACCCACAGAAGAGAGCTGTGAATCTTTTTAGGGGAGATTGGGCCAAAGCTGGGGAAGGTGAGCAGCTCTTACCTGCCGGACAGAAACATTCCAGAGATGCAAAGGGAACAAGCTTTGACCATAAAAATAGACGCTTATAGTGCATTGAGTTCTCTTAGCAGCTACCTTGGACTTGAGAATGTTCTGGGCTTCTTTAATAAACAACCACAGGCAGTCCTTGCCAAATACAGCCTGCTACAGGTCCATAGGGTTAGCTTAAGAGCATTTTTTTTGCCTAAAAATAAATGCATGTTCCTATCAAACATTCCAAGCATAGTTTAAACATGAGACGTCTGAGTAGCCATTCAGTTATGGGTTCAGTTATGTCAGAGTGTGGCAGTTGAAGGGCCACTGGCTACCCTGATGACCAAATGCAAACCATCTTCCATCTCATTTCTATATGTTCTTTTTTTTTTTCTTTTCATTTTTATATGTCCTTTATTCACAGGCTGGTGGGAGACAGAGAGCAAGCATATAAATAAAATGGGATTTTCAGATAGGATTATGTACCAGGAATTAAATAAGAGCTAGCACAATACTCCATACTAGACACTGTTCTCAGTGTTTTACATGGACTTCACTTGTGTAATCCTGTGAGGTAGATGTTGTTACCTTACGGGACAGGTGCAAAAAATGAATCACTTGCCCAAGTGACAGTGTCAGGACTTGAACCTGGAAGGTCTGCCTCTCGAGCCTAGGCTCTTGTTTTTACACTAGTGAGGAAGAGAGAGCCAAGAGAGCACTGGACTGAGGCTGTTTCAAGCAGAGGGAACTAGAGTATGGAAGCACGGAGAAGAGAAAGAAGGCCAAAGTGGTTCATGGCAGGGCATGTTGAAAAGCTGGGCACAGCCAGATCTCTGAGAGCTTTGTTAGAATTGGTGTTGAGGCTTAGAATATGCAAATTTTGTCCTCTTATACTATAGCAGGCCAGAAACCTCATGCTTCCAAAACTGTCACTGCAATCTTTCAGGCCTCCTGGACAGGGCAGACCAGAACTGACTTCTAAAGTGGGAACCCCAGGACTGTAGAACATTACACCAAACAAAAGCTTCAATTATCTCTGTGTTCATTGCTGCAGGAGACACCTGTGTTTGATTAAAGCCTTGGTAACTGTTAAATCTGGAGTTTTATGGCACTGTGTATTCATATAGCTTTGTAGTGTCTCTCAGGGAGCTTAACTTTTACCCCATGAACAAATTCCAGCCCCCTTCGGTCCCATCAAGAGGCTGCTTGATTTACAAAGCATTTCTGGTAAAGTGTTGTGTTTCTTTGAAGTGGGAAGGCAGGAAACCTGATTTTTTAAACTGGCTCTTCTCCTGGGTCCTCCCTTTCTCTGTAAATCCCTCTTCCATTTACTCAGTGTTTCCCCCTTTTTCTCTTTGGTCCTGGAGACAGGCATGCAGGCCGATTCACTCAGGCATTTAGCTTTCCAGACCCCGCGGAAAGCCAATCGAGAAACTCGAAGATTTCATTTGGCCCATGGCTCCCCATTTGAATGCACACCTTGTCAAACTAGTTATGTGGCTTTTACTTAGAGAGGGAGGAAAAGAGAGAGCTTGGGTTTATCAATAGACACTCCTGACTGTATACACAGCATTCAGCAAGAAGCTCATGTGTCATAAAATGTCCATTGTGAACATGGGCTGGGATTCTCTCTGCCCTGCCCTTGATGTGATTTGGCAGCAAAAATTAACCTTGTCGACACAATATAAAGGAGGGTATGAATATGAAGGTGTCTTTGTAATGGCATGGGCAGCCCAGCTGCTTCATCTGGAAAGAAGATGGTGAGGTTTCCATTCTCCTGGCAGCATACCCATGTGAACTTGTTAAATCTTTTAAGTATCTGTATAGGAGGGGAGAAAAGTGTGTGTATATGTTTATCCTTATTCTTTAAATAGAAAAAATAAAACTCCACCTTTATGCAAGGAAGTGTTTGGTAAATGGAAAATGTGTCCAGTTGTATAGTCCTACCCCACATTTGGGATACAGCTGTAAGTTTCCACGGTGGGTAGGTAGCTTATGCATTCATGCTGAGCTGAACTTGCTCCAAGCTGTACCTACACTTAGAAAAGGCTTTCTTTGCAGGACGCTGTCTCTTCATCACGCTGTAAAAACTTGGGAGGTCTTTTGAAAGACCTCAGCAGTCGTCACTTGGAAGCAGAATTAGGGGCCACTGACCAAAGTGGGTCTGCATTTTATAGCCAACCAGCATCTTGTGTAACATGAGTTAGAGCTTCATGGGCTTTGGAGTCCAGCACTCAGATAGAAACATGACCGCCAGGGCCAGACGACAGCCCTCACTGGGCCCCTCTGCAGAGGGAAGCTCTGCACTGAGCCTTTGGGGGTATGAGAGAAACCGGAGACCCGGCCCATGATCTCAAGGAGCTCACAGTGTAGTTGGGGAGAGAGCAAAGCCACATGAGATCTTGGGAGGACACTAAGCTGCACGTCGACAAGCCACAGCTCTCTGGCCGTGTCCTGGGAGAGGAGAGGGGTGAATAAGGGCAGGTGGGGTCAGTCATGGAAACTTTCATAAAGGAGGTGAGTGTGCAGGAGGGGTGTGCCTTTCCCCCAGCTTTGGGCAGGTTTCTGGGGGCAAGTATTAAGGGGTCCTGTGTGTGCAACTGAACAGTTTTCCTTAGCTGCCTCTTAGGAGCATTCCTACCAGTTTCTTTCCCTGATAAGCATTGTCTTTGTAGAGTTTCACGTTTGAGTCACTATGTTGGGTATTTATTAGCCATGCCTTGCGAGCTCTGAATAGCAAGATCCTAGGTTCTGAATCCGAATCCATTCACAGACCCTGCTGCTTTCATGGCTATAGTGAGCAGGTCTAAGTGGGAGTCTGCTGTGACTGATACTTAAAAAATAAAATATATGTCTATATTTTTTTATTGATTTCAGAGAGGAAGGGAGGGAGCGAGAGAGACAAACATCAATGATGAGAGAGAATCACTGATCTGCTGCCTCCAGTACACCCCACACTGGGGACTGAGCCCACAACCGGGGCATGGGCCCTTACCGGTTATCAAACTCTGACCTCCTGATTCATAGGTCAGTGCTCAAGCACTGATCCATGCTGGCCAGCCTGGCTGACTGATACTTTTAAGACATTTGTTTTCAGAATAAGTACAGGCTTCAGAAAAAGAAGAAGAGAGAAACTCCCTTCTTTTGTTCAAGGGTCTCTCCAAGATTTGTGCCTTATAGCCCCTCCAGTGTGTGAAGCTGCCACTGCCCCTTGGTTCACCCAAAGCTGGGACTGGTAGTTCTATATTGAAATCATGGAAATGAATGGGGTTGACTCCCAGCAGGCTGTCTGGTTTTGGTGTGCCACAGATAACATGTGGTCCTTGGAATGAAGGTAGCCTAGAAATATTGTGCCTTGAGAGTTTATTCTTGCCTGTCAAACTCAGCTTCGAGGTGCTATTCTTTCTCTAAATAAAGGTCTTGGAGCTGTCTTACGGAACTTAAGAGTTCCTGTCCCAGGAAATACTCTAGTGTGTTTTAAACAACAACAACAACAAAACCTCATTCAGATGCTCGTGGCTAAATGTTTGACTCAAATACTGCAATGCCCTTGATATGCATTCCCAAACTTGACATACTTGAGTTGTACTCAAGCACTGCTACAAGATAAGGTTGGGGTGCTGGCCCAGGCCTTTTTCTTCATGTGGTTTCAGGTTTGTTTGTTTGTTTTCTCTCCTAGATGATGCTTGAGAGCCATGACATAGCAGCTCAGCTCATGCAGTAACTTAGTGGCTAAAATCATCCAGGAGAACCCAGCCTCTCTCTTAAGCTGCCTGAGACCAGTAGGTTTGCCGTGGGAGGATTTGGTACAGATGGAGAGAATGGCAGGTGTCTCCTGGAATGAATTAGTCTCTGTAGCTTGGGCACTGGAGTCCTGCTGTGAGTTAGGGAGAGGGCTACAGGGTATTATCACAGCTCGTTTCTGTTTCATATTGAACTTTATTGCACCTTCCAAACAGGGTCTGTCTGACGATCCTCAAGAGTTGCCTTTTCCCACCCCTTTGAAAGGTAAAGATGTTAGGGGGTTAGACATTTTTCCAGGAGAGAAACTGGGGGGTCATTAGTTGTAATTCGGGGGTGCATTGCTCTTCCCACATTTTGGGAGAGGTTTCTGGGGAACTGTTGCATAGTATAACTTTCTTGCATGAACCCGGGTGCTGGGAGGACGCACACGCTCCACCAGTGGGTTAGCCGATAGCACCCAGCCTACCCATCAGAGATAGGAGGCGGCTCAGGTGTCCCCGGAATTCAGGCTGTCTCTTGGCCCAAGCAGCTGCAACCTGTGAGGTGATACTGAGAGAGCGGAAGCTGCTGTGGGAGGATGCTTCTGGTGACAGAACAAGGAAGTAGTGAAAGGTATGGTGGGGGGAGAGGGCTGGGGTCAGAGCACAGCTACTAGAGCAGTGGTTCTCAACCTTTCTAATGCTGTGACCCTTTAATACAGTTCCTCATTTGTGGTGACCCCCAACCATAAAATTGTTTTCGTTGTTACTTCATAACTAGTTTTGCTACTGTTATGTGCACAGATATTTACATTACAATTCATAACAGTAGCAAAATTACAGTTATGAAGTAGCAATGAAAATAATTTTATGGTTGGGGTCACCACAACATGAGGAACTGTATTAAAGGGTCACAGCATTAGAAAGGTGGAGAACACTGCACTCGAGGAAGACAGACCTGGCTCCATACTCATCCAGCCTCTACTGGTCCTGGGCACGTGGCAGGACTTAAGTAAGCCTCAATGTCTCTTGAAAAGGGCCATTATCCTATCTCTGAGGATGATTTTGGGATTAAATGATAAATGGTGTGTGTGAAACACTTGCACAGTGCCTGGCACATTATCAGGGCTGAATAAATGTAGCTTCTCAATGTTTTCAGCAGCTCACCATCCTGTGTCCAGGTGGGATCTACTGCTTGAGCTTCCTCCTTGATTGAAAGAGTTGAAAGGGTCTGTTGAAATGTGCAGCTTAGTGAAAAACCAAACTATATACTTCCTTTTCTGAAGTCCTCCCCCAGGAAGCTCTGAACCTTAAATCCAGCAAACTTCAAAGAAGTAGCCTCTGTCAAGTGGCAGCTGGCATTTGAGCTGCAAGTGACATAACATAGCTCTGTTCCCAGCCTCTGGGTCCATGTGGGCCTCATTACCTGGGAGGTAACTTCTTTTTCAGAGTTGTAAGCCCTGAACAGTTTTGTCTCCATGAGCCAGCCATAGGCAGTGCTGGCAAGGCTCTCGCACAAACTTAACTCTTGTTAAGTTTGGGATCAGCCGAGGGGCTCTTTCCCTGTTCCCCGTCTTTCCCCTTCCCTCAAAGTAAGAACAAACAAACAAAAACTTACTGACTCAAGTTAGAAATAATCTAAGGCCTCAAGCTAAGCTCTCAATTGATAATGGTGTGGAAACAGGAAGGCCTTCCCATTGATAAACGCAAAAATAACTGTTCCAAAATGCTATCATCTGGGGCTTGAGGTGTGTAGGATCCTGTGCCCAGCTGCTGACCTGGAAAGAGGCACCATTGATTAGCAGAGCCATGCTTCTTCCAGACCTCCTTCCTCAGTGCTTCTCGTGCCTGCTGCTTTAGCCTCTTCCACCTTCCTCCTGCCCCTCCTCTTCCCGAGGTCACTTCCTGATGCCATTCCTCATTTTAGCAGTGATTCCCCCCCAAAAGCAATCAGATCCACAACCTAATAAGGCAAAAGAATGAGGAGAATGTCCGCCTCCCAGCCTCTCCCTTAACACAGCAGGCTCTAAGCAAATTTGGAAAATGTTACAACTGACTAGTGTTGGGGGTGGGGGCACCCATTTTTAGGAGCTGCTGTTTGTTGGCAGCAGACAGAATCCTGTGGGAGGGCCACCAGGGTTGTGGTGGTTGACACCGACCTGAAACGGGAAAGTGCACGGAAAGGAAAGAAACAACCTGCATCAGCTGCACCTCCAGTTGGGATTCTACAGATCAGAGGTGCTCTGCACACACATCAGGAGTCCGCCTGGAAATCTGCTTGGAGAGATCTTCCTTTCTTGCAACTGGCAAATCCAAACACTTGCTGCCTCTGAGAGGAGGAGCAGTTTTTCTCCCCTTGATTGTGCCAGGGTTAAATTAGCCAGGCTTAATTAAACCATGTCGACACTTAAAGTGATGCCCCTGAAACCTGTCCTATCATCTTTTGCAACATTAGCCCTCTCCAGTGCTGCATTTTCTGTTCTCAACTTGGGAGGAGGGACAAGCCCCCCTCTCAGGGAGCCCTGGGGCAGGAGTGCTGCCTGGCTAGCCCTGCTTGTTTTGGTAGATCACATTTAGTAATTAACCTGGACATTCAGGGAGGAGATGAAGGAGAAGGAACCGTCTAAGGATGGGCAAGGTCTTTCAACTTGCTAATTATCAGCAGGCATGTGGCAATCCGTACATACATCTAACTCTATTGCTGTAATTAAGGTGCTTGTTAAAAGCTCAGGGAAGTTTTGTATTTTCAAGAGAAAAATAAAAAATTGTTTTGGCTTGACAGTTTGGCTCAGAACAGGTGGAGGATTCAAAGCACAGGGCTAGTTTCCTGCCTTTACAGGAAATTAACTGCAAACAATATTGGTGACCTTGCCAAAGAGGCAAACCTGGGATGATGCCATTGTTCAAAGCTGTCACCACCAAGCATGGCCTATGGGAAGGTTAGTGGGATTACAAAAAAGAGTGTAAATATGTGTGTTGTCTCTAGAAGAGACAAGTCATTTGATAAGCTGGGAACAAGAGAAATCACAAGTTTTGGGGTCTTTGAAATATTCTTAGGTTCAACTTCCCTTGTTTTTCCAAGTTAAAATTCTCTTACTATTTTTGCTCCTCAAAATGCTGCTGCCTTTTCAGAGACAGCCTTTTCTGAGACATTTCCCATTTACTGGTAGTTCTTTCTTGAGTAACTGGCTGTTCCAGTCTGGGATTTGTACAGGCAGGATGCTAAGTTAGGTAAGAGGTGAACGCCTGCTGCTGTTCTGAGGATGAGAGGCTCCATCATTAAGAAATGTGGAGTCCTAGCTGATTTGGCTCGGTGGATAGAGTGTTGGCCTGCGGACCAAAGGGTCCCGGGTTCACTTCTGGTCAAGGGCGTGAACCTTGGTTGCAGGCTTCTTCCTGGCCTGGGCCCTGATCCGGGCTCATGTAGGAGGCAACCAGTTGATGTGCTTCCCTGTCTTTCCCTCTCTCTTCCACTCTCCCTAAAAATCAATGAGAAAAATATCCTCTGGTCAGGATTAATAAAAAATACGCACACACAAAAAAAGAAAAAATGTGGAAACTGAGGCACAGAACTAGTTTAATGTATCTTTCTTCCACAAAAACCATTTGGAAAATACCAATGCCAGTGAGTTGGCATCTCTTAGTTGTTAATCTTTTCAAATGCCTTCAGGAACTGTCTGGAGCATCTTTGAAAAAAGGACAAACTTTGCATCTTGTCATCTGGCTGGAAGTCTAACAGAAAAGCATAAACACAGTCTTAAAATGAAAGCAACAAAAATAAACTTGAACTAGCCCTGCATGAAAACATTAATGCAAAATATGCAAGCTGGCTTACTATTTATATGGCAGAAGGCAGTCATAAGAAGATCCAGGCCTGATTAAGGAGAGATAGTCTTTTGAGGTGCCTATTCCTTAGAATTTCAAATAAACCATGGGTAATTTACTCAGATGGAATATAATGTGGTGTCTCGTTTCATGCTTTTCACAGTCAAGTTTGTTGATGAAATGCTAATGCAGGATCAGGATACAGTTGAGAGTGTCCATTACACTCCCATCTCCGTAAAAAACATCCTAATAGTTTTATTTTATTTTTAAATATACTTTATTGATTTTTCACAGAGAGGAAGAGAGAGGGATAGAAAGTCAGAAACATCAGCTGCCTCTTGCACACCCCCCACTGGAGATGTGCCCGCAGCCAAGGTACATGCCCTTGACCAGAATCGAACCCGGGACCCCCCCAGTCCAAAGGCCGACGCTCTACCACTGAGCAAAACCGGTTTCAGCCATCCTAATAGTTTTAAAAGGAAGTTTGAGGGTTAATAGAAGAGCCATCTAAGTTACCTGTGATGCACATC
This sequence comes from Antrozous pallidus, assembly GCA_027563665.1. NCBI lineage: Eukaryota > Metazoa > Chordata > Mammalia > Chiroptera > Vespertilionidae > Antrozous > Antrozous pallidus. Next base: position 21,920,927 of record CM050525.1, on the reverse strand, counting down.
TTGTGATATGTTAGTATCCGTTCCCCTCACCCCCCATTCAACTCACATTTACTGAGACCCTTAGTCTTAGAACTACACTGAGAAAGAAAACCAATGTAGCTCTTGCCCTCATAGCAGCTACATTCTGGAGATGCAGACAGACAATGAATGGAATTGATGGAAGTAAACCAGATATTTAGGGTGATATGTAGCTGTGAATACGACCTTTGGTTTATTGCTTACAGTTTAACTGCAATAGACCCATTTCCTGGATTTGGAAAGGATATTTCCAACATGCTGTATGTGTCTAGGTGTTCGGGGCTACTTCTCTTGTAAATCAACTTGCAGATGAGTCCTGAGTGTTTGGATTTTGGTGTGTGGTTTCATAAGCTCCTAGAACTGCCGAGTCACCTTGAGATCCAGCTTTTCCTGAAACTGATCTGGCTTGGGATATGTTACTGGGAAGAGAAGACAGATCTAGGCAAGAAGGAAGAATCTCCTGGCCTAGGACACCTCAATTACGGGTAACCCCCAATCAATGGCATCTAGAATTTCTATGTGGGAAAAGCTTAGGTGGCTCAGTCTGGTCTCAAGTGGACAGGTAGATTAGGCTAGAAGCTGCAAGCATGCTACGTTTTACTTAGAATAAGTAGTTATCTGAGACAGCTGGAGAGGAGCTGGTGGAGAGCATCATGGTGAGGGTGGTGGCCATTGCCCGGAAAGATGATTGGTTGTCCTTGGATTGCTTGACTGCTGCTTGATTAAGGGACTACTTTGTACACTTGGAGTCATGTTTTTGTGGTAAATGCCAGGAAGTTGGTAAAGTTAGCACTTTTTAGTTGGCTGATAACAGTATCAGGGCTGACACCTCATGGTCTGTGTCTGGGATTTTGTTTTGGGGCACACTTTGGAAATCATTTTTGGAATGCTGGTTCACTTGTTCATTAGGTAGCTTCGAAGCAAGAGTTGAGAAAAGGAGGGAGAGGCAGTTGCAGCTCAGCCCAAAATCTCTAGGCTCAGTCTTCAATGTATGGAAACTTTACTGATCTTTAGTGGAAATAGCTGTTCATTCTTAGCACCAAATTTAAGTGTTGGCAGCTGAAAGGGGTCATTCCTCGAGGGTCATACAGACCAGTATATCTGGTGTTTCGAACGTTGCCCTTTCTCAGCTTTACAGCTCCACCATTTGGATAGGTTACCTGGAAAGACTGTCGTCTAGGTCCCCCAGGAAATTTGGTGCTTCCACTCAGGAAAGTTGGAGACCACATAACATCCTCCACTCTGACCTGGGATTTTCAAGCCATATGTGAGAATGCAGGTCAAAAGAGGCTGGAAGCTGAGCAGGTTCTTCTCCACCCCCAGTACCCTTTCAGGAATAGTGAGGACAGGTGGCTCCGTGAGTGGTCCTGTCATCCAGGCCATTGTGAAGGAAATGGATGTGTGTTCCTGGTTTTCTTCTGGAACTCTGAAGAACTGTTGTCCTGGATTATTATAGGGCCAGTGACAACCAGTGAAGTAGCCTGGGTGAGGCCAGGACAGACACTGTTTAGTTTCAGTTGATTGTGGCCAGGTGTGCATGAGGGCCTGGGACTTCATTTTGAAACCCAGAGTTATATGGGGCAATTAATTCAACTTACAAACCTGCAGGCCTATTTGACCCCAAGAACTATCTATTTGTGACCTTTGACCTTGGATATTTGCATGATTTTTATCTTGTCTCTGCCTCTCCTTTTTAGTTCTTGGGTTGCTGCAGCTTACTGGAAAGGAGAAAATCCATATTCTTTTACTCCTTGGTGACAGCTCTATATCTGTGATTTTCTATTTCTGGACTTCCCCTTTTTGCATTGCTATAACTAATTGAGTTGGCTCCTCAAAATTCCTCACACCATGTACATATTTTTAGGGTCTGGCTCCATGTTTCTATGAACAAAAATAGTGGAAAGTTTTTTTGTTTTAGTTTTAGAGGGCTCCAAAGAACACTTTTATACAAAGACAGCTATTTTGTACCCACTGTAACTTGGTGAACAATGCCAACCTTCAAAATTAATTGCCAATTAATAACTTGCCCCTAAATGGCAGATGTACTGAAGTACTCATTTAGGATTGACCACTTTAGTTTGACTTCCAGAAGACACCTGCAATCCAAGTTTTGTGAAAGAGGTCAATTCTGCCAAAATGGTTTGGCTCTGGATAGAGCATCAGCCTGCGGACTGAAGGGTTCCAGGTTCGACTCTGGTCAAGGGCATGTATCTTGGTTGCGGGCAAATCCCCAGTGTGTGTGTGTTAGGGGGGGCAGGTGCAGGAGGCAGCTGATCAATGTTTCTCATCGATGTTTCTGGCTTTCTATCCTTTTCCCTTCCTCTCTGTAAAAACCAATAAAAAAAAAAGAGAGATCAATTCTAAGATTTAAGTAGATAGAAAAGTGAGAACACAGTACACAGGAAAGAGTTGATGGGTTTCTGGGATATACTAGGTGTGCAATAAAGTTGTTGACTTGAAAAAAATTTTGACACACCCGAAAAAATATATGTAATTTTTTTTTTCTGAGCTCAAATTGAGTTCCCTTTTAATGGGATTAGTGACTTCACAGAAAATAATACTTATCAAACTTTACATTTGGAGCTGTCTGTCTGGAAAAAGGAAACTCTCCATAAAGGCATCGCCCTTAACATTAACTTTTTTGGGCTCTGCACTGGTTTGAGTATTTCCTGGCCCAATTGTTTTCTCAAGCTGCCCTTGAGTCCTTAGATGTTTATTGTGCCTAGAAATAGCTGGAGGAAAAATGATTGTAATGCTTTGCGTTGCTCACTGCCTCTCCTTGGAGAAAGGGCTTTTCACTTAGAAAAAACAGCTGAGCAGTACAGACTTTATCACCAGGCTAGCCTGTCCCATTATGCCCCAGGGCTGTCACTTTACCACAGAGATTAGGATGAGAAAGTTTCTAGCTCTCCACAGGTTGACAGCTCCTGGGTCATTGGAGTGGAGGCCAGAACAGTAAGAGTTCTTGTAAGTGGGAACTGCCAGCCATTTGGGATACATATAGGTGTTTGTTTCATGAGGCTCTTTTTTTTTTTTTTTTTTTAATCTGCATTCCTTTTGATAGATTTGGAATGAATGGGGAGGAAGGAAGTGAATTATGGAGGGGAAAGGAGAGAGAACAACAGTTCGATAAGGAGAAGCCCTCTTACCATCTTATATAATAAAAGGATAATATGCAAATCGACTGAGCGGTAGACCGACTGGTCGCTTTGATGTGCACTGACCACCTGCGGGGAGATGCTTAATGCAGGAGCTGCCCCCTAGTAGTCATTGTGCTCCCACAGAAGGATCGCCACTCAGCCAGAAGCCAGACTGATGGCTGGCAAGCCCAGCGGTGGTGCAGCAGCACTCAGGATGTCTGCCATCAGTCGGACATCCCCTGAGGGCTCCCAGGCTGCATAGGCCAGGCTGAGCGCTGCCGCCCCCCCACCTCCGTGCATGAATATGGTACACTGGGCCTCTAGTTTAATAATTGATCCCAGTATGATTAACACAGAAGATGGGGTCATCCATCCATTCATCGTTTATTGAGCAATTATCCAGTATGTGACATAAACAAGGTACCAGATAAAGAGATGTGAACAATACCCTAGCCCAGTGGTTGGCAAACTGTGGCTCGTGAGCCACATGTGGCTCTTTGGCCCCTTGAGTGTTCTAATGCCACTTCTTCAGAATAGACTTGCCCAGGCTGAAAACTGACTTCTGCACATGGGTCATGAAGTTTCAATCCCATTGTACGTGCACGCCCACACGTGGTATTTTATGGAGGAGCCACGCTCAAGGGGCCAAAGAGCCGCATGTAGCTCGCAAGCTGCGGTTTGCCGACCACTGCCCTAGTCATTTTGACTCTGTGGATAGAGCGTCAGCTGCTAACTGAAGGGTCCCAGGTTCAATTTCCATCATCAACTGCACATGCCAGGGTTGTGGACTCAGTCCCCAGTAGAGAGTGTGCAGAAAGCACCTGATCAATGGTTCTCTCTCATCATTGATGTTTCTCTTTCTCCCTCTCTGAAATCAATAATGAGATATATATATTTTAAAGAGAGATGTGAACAAAACAGTAGTTTCTATAATCATGGAGCTTACAGCCCAGTGGGGAAGAGAGGCATTAAACAGCAAAAACAACAAAATCCAAAGCATATAGTGTTCCAAATTATGAAGGAAAAGAACAGAGCCCTTTAAGAGGGTAGAGTAGGGAAATTGATTCGGATTAGGCAAGAGCCATTATGGATGCCTTTTTTGAGATGGTGACAGTGAAATGGGACCTGGAGGATAAGCAGGAGCCAACCTGGGAGAGGAGCATCCTAGGCGGGAGTCCTGGGGAACATGGGAGGAGAGAACTAGAAGTTGGGACAGAGTCACCCAGCTAGTGTTACTCAGTGGTTGAGCATCACCCTATGAACGAGGTCATGGTTGGATTCTTAGAGCACATGCCCTGGTATGGGGTTCCATCCCTAGCAGGGGGCATGCAGGAGGCAGCTGGTCCATGATTCTCATCATTGATGTTTCTATTTCTCTCTTTCTCTGAAATCAATAAAAACATCCTAAAAAGAAAAGAAAAGGAAGTTGGGGCAGAGTGGGGAGGGTGGTGTGTGATGAAGTAACAAAGGTGACTGCAGCCAGAACATACCTCTAATGAGGACTGTGGATTTTATTCTAAATGCAATGGAAAGCATGGATTCTACAAATATTTATTTCATTTTAGTCACTGTTTTAGGCACTGTGTATACAGCTTTGAAGAAGACAGACAGAACCATCCTTGCCCTCATTGCACTCCTAGTCAAGGGGAACACCATGGAAATGTGTCTTTTTTGATGTTGGGACAGACCCTCTCATAACTTATAACACGAATAATACTTTTCCTTCTATTTCTTCAGTTTATCCTCACATCAGCCTTGTGTTTTTATCTCCACCTTATAGATGAGGAAACAGATTCAGAAAGATTATATGACTTTCTCAAGATCATTCAGCCAAACAACAACAGAACTAAGAATCAATCCATACTCTTCCTCTCCTTTTAGGTTATTTCTCCTACGTCAGGTCTGAGCTGTTGGTTCTCTTCCCTCTCACTTTTCACCCCTAATAGTAAGACGCAGGGTTCTTGGGGAATCCTTGGATGTTAGGGCTGTGAGAGCATCAATGTGCAAATTATTTGAGTCCTATAGGATGGGGTATTGAGAGGGGACAGCCTAGTCATGCCAGTCAATGGTCATTTCACCTTCCTCTCATTGATTGACACCTCTCTGCGGAACCTATCTAAACAGTGCTGTGAAGTTGGGGTGTTGACTTGGCTCTGAGCAAACCTGGGTTTGGTCTGTCTATATATGGCTTCATCTCAAAGAGCAGGTGATGGCAGTGGGAATTTTCTGTGTTGCTGGTGGGAGGTGCCCAGCTACATTCCTTTGTAGACAAGCACAAACTAGATATTTTTTAAATTGAAGGTCTGAAAGTAGCCAAGAGTGAATCCAGGTCTGAAAAGTGTATGGTGAGAGTACAGCCAACCTAGCTTGGGTATTGCCTTCTTGACTTTCTTATTTTTTAAATATATTTCTGTTGATTTCAGTGAGGAAGGGAGAGGGAGACAGAGACAGAAACATCAATGATGAAAGAGAATCATAGATTGGCTGCCTCCTGCATGCCCTCTACTGGGGATTGAGCCTGCAACCGGGCATATGCCCTTTATTGGAATAGAACCCAGGACCCTACAGTCCACAGGTTGATGCTCCATCCACTGAGCCAAACCAGCCAGGGCAAGTTTATTGCTTTTTAGTAAGCCTAAAAAATCTCTCTCAAGAGGGAGGATCTTTGTGAAAGTCTTAGGCGTATTCTTTGTGGCTGACAACAGAAGCCTCCAGCCTTCAGAAGGTCTCAACTCCATCTTTCTGTCTTGAACATTTTGGTGATGAGATGCTGGGCAGAGGGTTTAGCTGCTACCAGAAGGATTCCTGATGAAAGGTCAGCTGAATGGGTCCAGCTCTGCATTGGTCATCCAAGAGGCCCCAGCAGGGAGAGAGCAGGGCCTGGACACCCATAGTGCACGGCCCAGCTGAGCAGAGGCTGCAGCTGGGCCCATATGCATTCTCAGGCTTTCTTCTGCATTGGGGCTGTAGACGTGGTTTCTTATGAACACAGGTCATGAAGCTAGAGAAGTTCAGGTGCTGATCCTGGCCCAGGACTTGACTGCCCAAGGGACTTTGGACAAGGAAGCCTCAGGTTCCTCATTTACAATACCGGGTCAATAATGTATTTATACCAGGACTCAGTGAAGTGATGTGTTTAGCACTTTGTAGAGATAAGTAAATGGTGGCTGTTTTATTTTTTTTTAATATGTTTTTATTGATTTCAGAGAGGAAAGGAGAGGGAGAGAGAGATAGAAATATAACTTATGAGAAAGAATCACTGATTGGCTGCCTCCTGCACGCCTCCTATTGGGGATCAAGTCCATAACCCAGGCATATGCCCTTGACTGGAATCAAATCTGGGACCCTTCAGTCTGCAGGCCAACGCTCTATCCACTGAGCCAAACCAGCTAAGGCAATGGTGGCTGTTTTAATTATTACTCTGTCTACTGAGGGTGGGGGGGTTTGGGATGAAGTCTTATGAGGTCTCATCCTGTGGTGTCTGGAGTCCCAATAGGAGTGATTTGGTTGGGGAAGTGAGAATTGGAAACATTTCTTCAACCAGGAAACTGTAGCCAAAGAAGTAAGGCATTAGAGCTGTCTTATGATGTCTACATTTGAAGACAGCTGCTCCTTGAATATTGACACTGAGTTCTAGCAAGTTCAATTACTAGATATATGCACATTAAGCATTTAAGGGGTCCAGGAAACAAGGTTCTTAGAAAGAGGCAATAATCTCTTACTCGTCATGATTGTCTCAGACACAGGGCGGTGGATGGAACCCTTGTAGTTAAGGGGCATACTGTGGTCATTGCTGGGCTAGAAAGCTAAACTAGAAGAGGCCGAATGCTTTATTCAGTAGTGTCCTACGAATGGACTGGAGACTGTTGAGGGTGGCCAGTGGGCCCCATAGAAGGCTAGAAGGAGGTATTGTGTGTTCTGCAGAACACCACATGTGCCTTCCCTTTGGGAAACCTTCCACCTATGCAGGTCCTCTGGGGCCGGATATGGAAGGTAAATAGGCAGCCCTGTGTTCTTTACCACAGACAGGCTCGGAAAGGCCTGTGTAGTAGCTTTTCATCTCAGGAAGCCCTAAGGTCCCCCTAGCCCTCCTGAAGTAGCTCATTGTCCCTTTGCACGAGCATAATCAATGCTCCAGCTTCTGAAGCACCAGTGGAGAACCACTGTAGCCCAGGCACTGATCCTGAAGTTTGAGCAGCAACCCCTGCCCCCCTCCAATCCATTCTCCAGATAATGTCCTGCTTGAAATCTCTATTGGAATCCTTTGCCCTCTGGATCAAATCTGGAAGTCTGCTGGGCCCTGTGGGATCTGTTCTCTTGAACCTCCTCTCTCTACCCTACACACCAGCTGCCTTGACTCCATTCTCTTTCCCACCTGTGGAACCCCCTGTCCTCTCCAAATCCCCACTTTAGATCTGAGTTTATATTACTTTTTAAAAAAATACACTTTATTGAGTTTTTACAGAGAGGAAGGGAGAAGGAGAGAGAGAAACACCGAAACACCGATGAGAGAGAAACATAAATCAGCTGCCTCCTGCACACCCTCTACTGGGGATGTGCCCACAATCAAGGTGTATGCCCTTGACCAGAATCGAACCTGGGACCCTTGAGTTTGCAGGCTGACACTCTATCCACTGAGCCAAACTAGTTAGGGCCTGAGTTTATATTCCTATTTGTAGGGAAGTTGAGTCTGAACCTTCTGGCCTAGGCTCTCTCCTTCTTGTGGCATGCCTATTACCTCCACTTCTCTTTTTACTTCTTAACCATCCTTGGCTCCCTCTACCCCCTTCTCTACCCTCCCCCATTAGCCATGAGAGTAGAGACTGAATCTATTTCTTCCATTGCTCTGTCCATAGTTTGCAAGACAATGTCTGGCAAATATAGCTGCTCAATAAATATTTATTGAATGAGCAAATCTGTGGTTAGCCAATCAGGCTGATAGGATGGACCTGCCACCCATCTGTCCACCTATTTATTTGAGAACTTTTCCATGAACACTACCTCTGCTTAGTGTTAGGGACAGAGATTGATCACTCCCAGCCCCTCCTTTGAGAAAGAGGACGCTCTCACTTTCCAGGCCCAGGTTAGTTGAGTCCCATCTAAAAGCTGGCCCTATGCTAAGCTGTGTGCTGGATGATCATAAGAAGAACTTCCCTGGACATTTCAAGACAGCCAGGTGCCCTTGAAGAGTTCTGTATCAGTGCCTACCAGTTATGAGACACAAATAGGATGCTTTTTGAGTGGGGAAGAAGAGGAGATAACCACTGTTGCCTGGAGAGGTGAGAGAATCATTGTTAGAACAGAATTCATCCTATTTTGTGTAGATATTTACCAAGCTAGGTGTCAGTGTGCCAGACATGGGTCTAGACGCAGGGACACAGGGGTGATAGAGATAAGAGAAGGCCCCTCCTATCAAAATGAGACATGTGGCTAGACCTTCCCCCTCCCTTTTTAAACTTTTTCCTTTTATACAGAAATTGCTATCTATAGGTCAAATAAACATATATAGTAAGGGACAATAAAGTGTTTTATTTCTAGAGATAGTTAAAAACATAAAAACATAGCCCTGTTATATTGAGTTCTGGGGCTGCCCACTCATCTCCCTGTCCTGAGCTGAGCCTGGAGACTCCCAATACCAGGAAAGGAAGCACAGCCTAGGCTATCTTTGGTGGCCATTGTTATTTATGGGGCATTGGCAGAGAAGTCAGTACCATGGAAACTCAAGAGAAAGATAGAGGTTACACGGTGTGGTTGAGCAGAATTCGATAGCTCCTCGGTGCTCTCCAGTCCATGGGACCCAGAACAACACGGCTGCTCTGTCTCTGCTGTTGGGCTTGTCCTTGGGCTTTGTGTGCCTTGTCCCTCCACACCTCCTTCACTGCCAGCATGAGCATTGCTAGGGAATCAGTCTCACTGTGTTGAGTCCCTACCCCTGGGACCTTCTCTGTGTTTGGAAGACAAAACCTGAGACTGTTTCTCCTTTTAAATGCAACTTTGTTCTGCAGGAGAGGAGAAAAGTGAGAAAGAGGTGGCTTGTTCCTTTCACAATAGTAAGGTGTGCTCCAATAGGCCTTTGAAAAGGCCTTTACTTGATACCATAAGGAGGGGAACACAGGGAAATTACTGGGAATCTGAAGCCGGAAGGGGAGTGGTAAGGGGAGTGGGAGCAGGTGGATCTGTCCCTTGTAGGAAAATAGAGTGGGGGCTGGATGGCTCACAAGCTGGGTTCTACCCTGGGAAAAAGAAACATACTTGGAAATTGGCCTGGTGCTCAGTGATACCATTTCCTCACTTCCCACATTTTCTCAGCCCCACAGCTCCTCTGAGTCTGCTTTCTCTGAGATCTCTAAAGATTTCCATTCCTGAGGGGGTGTGGTGTGCAGCACCACCTAGTCAGGATGTATTTGGCACCTCCTGTGGTGCCAGATGCTGTATTAGATGCTGAAGTACAGGCGGTAGGCCCTACCCTCTCTTCTTAACCTCTCTGCAATGCACAATCTTTACACACACACACACACACACACACACACACACACGTGCAAAAGAAGAGAGAATCCTTACCTACCCATCACCCAGCATCAATGATTATTAGCATTTTGCCAGACTTGTTTCATCAGTTTCTCCCAACACACTCCCTTCTTAGAGAATTTTAAAGACAATCCCAACTATCACCTATAAGTGCTTTAGTATATTTCTAACAGATTTCGATGTACATGTTTTTGATATAATTAGTTATACTTGATACTTCTGACCATTTTCTTCAGACTCAAACTCAAAATGCCTCCATTTGCCTTCCTTGACATGACCTTCTCGCTATTTCTCTGACTCTTCCTCCTCATTCCTTGTCTCTGAATTCTGCTTCTTAAATGTGGACATTTCACAGTGTCCTTTCCCTGGAGAATTTTATCTGCCCACCCTCCCCTAGTCATAAGCCACACGCTTCTGTGGATAACTCCCATGTCTCTCGTCCTGATGCTCTTATTACTTTCCAGAGCAGTTGTTTATTAGCATGTCTCTTTCCTCTATTGGACTGGAGGTCTTTCATGGAAGATCCTTTTCTTATTTCTCCCTGTATCCCCAGTACTATCACCATGTGCGGCCTTAGGAGAAGCTTAGGAAGTGTTTGCATGAGTGATGGAATGAAGGTGTGTGAATAAATGACCTTGCCGAGTTTTAGACTTCAGTGTCATACATATTAATTGATTTTACAGTGGAAAGTGGAGGGGGAGAGAGATAGAAACATCAATGATAAGAGAGAATCATTGATTGGCTGCCTCCTTCACACCACACACTGGGAATTGAGCCCACAATGCAGACATGTGCCCTGACCAGGAATTGAACCATGAGCTCATGATTCATAGGTTGACGTTCAACTACTACTCACGTCAGCTGGGCATAGACTTCAGTCTCTGAATGATGCTGGTTGTGTAGCACATACTTCATTTTCAGCATGTCCTCCAATCAAACTCTTTTTCCAGTCCCTCTCTGGGTTCTCCATACCCAAGTTTGACATTAGTCATCCAAGTCCAAAATCTTGGAATCACTTTTTATCCTCACCCTGTCTGTAATGGGAACCAGGTTTTATATTTTTTCTTTTATATGTCTCTCAGGATCCTGACCTTTTCCATTTCATTTGTTACTACTGTTATCCTAAATCAGAACCACATATTGGGTGCTTAAAAGTGCAAATTCTAAAGTCAGATAGCCTGGGTGTAAACTATAGTGCTCCCACTTGCTACCTTGAGCTGTGTGACTGGGAGAATGCCTTAACCCACTCTGTGGGGATAATGTCTTCCTCCAGAGGCTGTGGTGAGACTTAAGTGTGTTATTACTGTGTGCTTTTTATACCATGTCCATCACACAAGAAATGTGTTGCTGTTTGCTACCACCACCACCACCACCATCACCATCATCATCCCTGTGCTCAGGTCTCCCGAAGCAGCTCTTACCTGGCTTCACTCCAGTCTCGTAATTCACCTTAGTGTCTCCATGAACATTATCTCTCCGAGACTCATATCTAACCAGGTCACTGAGAAATCTTCCCATCCCCCCACTACTCAGAGAACAAATCTTAGTTTTTTTGGTTTCTCTACCTTCTGACCCCAGCCTACACCATCTCCTCCCACCTCCTTCAGAGGTCCCCAAACATCTCCTGCATATTTGTGGTTTTTTGCTCTTGATGTTCCCACTACATGGAACAACCTTCTTCCCAGGTCACCACCTATCAAAATAGCTCTCCTCTTTCATGGCCCGGATTAGGTGTCACCTGACCTCTGTTGTCCTTGGATCACACTGCCCAGCAGGGACTGGCTCACCAGTGTCCCTCTCCAACCAGATCATGCACTCCTGCAGGGTAGGACTGGCAGGTTCTTTGGATCTCCCCAAACTCTTGGTTGTGACTGTCTTTACTACTTGTTCTAAAGCTCAGGTCCCCCAGGAGATGGGAAGCTGGCTACTCGAAGGCCAGTTTCACCTTAATCGATGTTTAGTTAAATAAACTGAGGGCTTATTATTCGCTCTATCTTTAGTTATTTCCTCCTGCTCCTGTTCCTCCTTCTCCTCCCCCTTACCCCCCCCCCCCAAGAGGAGAGGATGCTGTGAAAGTTAGAAATTTGTGGCAAGGGTTTGCTCCCGCTGGACAACTTTGGGCAGCCCTGACGTGAATTCAGGTTGCCATTATCTGGTTCTGGTTCTCTCTGTCAGGTCCCATCTGTGGGCAGCAGGCCTGACATTGGGGGAATGTTGGGATATAGGCCTTCTTGTCTCTCCTTTGTTGCCCTACCTTACAGAAAGGTCTCAGCCATCTCAGACCAGAACAGCAGCAAATGTGGTGTCTGCCTTCCTCCCACCTCCTGCCACTAACTGAGCAGAGAGGATAAAAGGCTTTAGCCAGGAGGAGAGACCAGAAACTCCTCTTTCCCCTTCCATAGCTTGGCCTGTCAGTACCTTGTCCTCCTCAGTCTGTGAAAGGAGCCATAGTCATTTGGAATTGATTTGGCATGGAGGATTTAATATTTAAAGCAATTATAATTTTCAATAGCACAGCTGTTTTTTAAGTTGAGTCTCATGTAATAAAATAGGTTAAATATAAAATAGATTTTTAAAAGAGCTGCTAGGCTAAAACCTGTTTGGCTCAGTGGATAGAGCGTCGGCCTGCGGACTGAAAGGTCCCAGGTTTGATTCTAGTCAAGGGCATGTACCTTGGTTGCGGGCACATCCCCAGTGGGGGATGTGTGGGAGGCAGCTGATCGATGTTTCTCATCGATGTTTCTGACTTTCTATCCTTCTCCTTTCTTCTCTGTAAAAATCAACAAAATATATTTTTAAAAAATCAGTATAAAAAAATAAAAGCTGCTAGATTTGGAAAAGAAAGAAAACAAAAAGTTGCTGAGGTTAAATTTGAGTAGGGGCACCTAGTCTTACCCCTGGCATCTCTCAGGATCACTTTTGGGAATGCTGTGTGAAAACCATTCCTTGGTATAACTTCCATTTCACTGAAGGAAGTGTTCCATCTGCTGTTGTTGCCCTTGAAGGAAATGTTCCGTGGTTCACTCTCAGGCCTCTGTGTTTTTAAGAAGATGGGATGGGGTCTTGGGTCTGCCTGTTGGATGTGTCTTCATGCTATGGGGCCTTCTGGTTCTGTGTATATTGTGGGGGGTGGGGGGATGCTTTGACAAAGGAAAGCAAGTCCTAGCAGCTCTGCCCTCAGAGTTCTCTCCATCTTCAGTGTTGTAGCCCTGCCATCCACATGGCCTCCAGGGATATCTTCCCACACCATAAATCTGGTCATATTACTACTCCCCCTGTGAGACCCTCCAAAGGCTTCCTATTGGTCACCCTTACCTCCACCCCCGGCCTATGAGGTACAATGTGAATAATACTCTTCCTCTAGGCCCCCTGGAATAATGTCCCTTCTACTTGTCAGTTGGTTGGCTTTTTTTGTTTGTTCAGGCTCAAATGTCCCATCAATAGAGAGGTCTTCCTTGATTGGCTAAACTTGATTCCCTACCTGGCTGTCCCCTCCTCTATTTACTCTTTGCCACATTGCCCTGTTTTATTGCACAGTCACTATCTAACACCTTCTTTTCATATGTATTGTCTCCTCCCCTAGTATGTAAACTTTATGAGGGCAGGAATGTTTGTCCATTTAATTCTAGTGCTCAGAGTAGTAGGTGGCATGTGGTAGATGCTCAATACATTTTACTTTAAAAAAAAAATATTTCATTGCTTTTTACAGAGAGGAAGAGAAAGGGATAGAAAGTTAGAAACATCGATGAGAGAGAAACATCGATCAGCTGCCTCTTACACACCCCCTACTGGGGACATGCCCGCAGCCAAGGTTCATGCCCTTGACTGGAATCGAACCTGGGAGCTTTCAGTCCGAAGTCCGACGCTCAATCCACTGAGCCAAACCAGTTTTGGCGGTAGATGCTCAATACATTTTAAAATTGGAATGAATGAATGAATGACGTTTGGGAGAGGCTTGGAGCAGTTAGTCTTGCCCTTTGGAGGGAGGATGTGTGATACCAGCATTTTGGGCCCAGGATGGGATGACTCTGGAATCCTGTGAGGCCCAATCTCTGAACCTTGACAGGACTTGCTGGTCTGCTCCAGCCTGAAATTGACTTCCTTTGGGCCTTGCCTTGAATCTGGCCCTGTGTACAGAAGGCTGTGTCTAAAGTCAGGCCTCCCCTGCCAAGTGTGGGGAGAAGAGTGATATAGCCACTTAGCCTAGGAGCCACTGACTTTACCCTACGCTTCTCTAAAGGCACACAATGGCAGTTGGGCTGCACCTTTGCTTTATGAGTCATCAGCAATTAGCCCCACCTGTCATAAATTGTTATTTCCTATTCTTTCAGAGCACCTTTATCTCCTATGCAATCCTGAACGGATTTGATGCAGGATCAGTTAACACGTGGTGTCGAAATCTGTCATTGTGCCCATATAAGGCAAACTCCTCGGGTTTCTTTTTACCTTGGCAGAATCACAGGAATGTCAAGGTAACCAGGACATCTCAGCGTAGCTCTGATTCTCACTGGGTCACCTGACTTGTCCTCCTTCTCCCATGACTCACCCTGCAGCCCAGCACCGGGCCTGCTGAGCTTATGGTGGATGGAATTGGCCAAGGGCCTCCTGGGTAGCACTTGGTTTTATATCTTCCATAGAGTGAATCAGATGAGAGAAACTATGTGAGGTATCTCACATGGGGCCTGACAGGGAGAAAAACAGAAATGGAAAGCAACCTTGGCCAGAGTTGAGGTTAATTAGGAGATGAAGTTGGTCCCAGGTCTAACACCTCACAGCTCTGTCCATGGGCAGCATTTGGACTCTTATCTATAAAATTTAGAGCACTCAGAACAAATCCTGGTACACAGAAAGTACTCAGTAAATGAGTCATTTGTACAATTAGGGTAAGCCCTGCACCCCACCCAATCAGCTCCTTAAAGCTTTAATGGGGCATAGTGAGCTGGTACGTTGAATCCCTCCCATTAAAACAACCCACACCTTCATGATGGCACCCCATTAGAGCCCACCCCCCACACACAGAGGCAAACACTCCTTTGTTGTTACAGAGCTAGAGTCAGAACTGTCCCTAAGAGTAGTGGGGGCCCATTTCCTGACATCACTTTGTTCTGAGAGACAGCCGCTCCTTATGACTGCTGTATGGTTTGGCCAGGCCTTAGTGCCAGCCCCAGGAAGGCCTGTAGGTAGGGCGAGCCAGGGTGAGAGTCTAGCGTTGTCATTCTGCCAGGGCAAATGGTTTCACCGTTTTTAATGGAACAATTATGAGTCAGAGGTTTCAGTCTCTCTTTACTGGTTCCTCCCAATCCTATAATTATTCTTTGGCTATAGAACCTTATTTTGCTTTTTTTAAAGACTCTCCCAAAATACTATTAATATTGTCCATCTCATGTGTCCAAGGGGTCTAAGATGGAGTTAATATGACAAAGGGAAAAAAAGACCCCTCCAAATCCAGAATGATTTCTTAAAACTGTGTCCCCAACACCATTCTAGTGCTATGCCAGGAAGTAGAGCTACATGAGGCCAAGGGTAAGAGTAGGAAACTCTGAACACCACTAGTTACTTCTTGGCAAACTCCAGACTCCAAGCCAGGAATTTCTGGTCTGAGGCACCTCCCAGATTGACTGATGGGTTCATTGACTCCCTCATCCAGTGCTCACTGAGCCCTTGCTTGCTGCCAGCCCCCAAAAAGGAGTTGCGCTGAACCTTGGCAAAGGGCCGGCTGGCTGACTAGTACCCAGCATTTCTGTGGGCCTCCTGTTAGTGCTGGTCCAGTCAGAGATGAGAGGAATTGATCATGCAGATAAATGCCCTATATTTTCTTGGCCTGCAAACTCACCCTGCTTCTCAAAGGGATCATCTTATACCCAGGCTCTGAGAGTGGGAAGCCAGTGGGCCGCCAGAGTATATGTGAAACAAGGGCATGCCTGTGGGCACTGCCCAGTTTTCCCCAGTGTGTCAAGAGTACATATTTCCAGGCCAACCCACCTCACCCTAGCCATGGTGTCCACCCCCACCTCCCCCGGTACACCTCCTTTCACTGGAGCAGGAGAAGGCTTCTGACCAGATAGGCAGACCATTGAATCAGAATATCCCAAAACAGGGAAAAAAAGATCAGCAAGCAAGAGTTTTAGTTGTCAAGGGTGAAACCCACACCACTGTTAGAGTTCACTCCTCAGCTTGGCATAATTGCCCTTCCACCAACCGGCAAGGCTCAATTATAGATTTTGTAAATTCAAGCAGAAAAAAACTGTCTGCTACAAGATGAACAGAGGGAGCAATGGGAGTATTTGCCCTGCCTTCAGATACCCAGCAGTCTTTGCACCTCTCAGATTTATTGGGGATTTCCCAGGGTGGTCCCAATAGCCCAGCGCAGAAGTAGCCCTTGTCTCATCAATTGTCTCTTCTGACTTCTTCTCAAATGCCAAATACCTGTTACCTGGATGAACAAGTCTGTGGGAGGATTTGTCTAAACTAAAACTGCACCCTCTTAGACACTTGTTA
The DNA here is from genome assembly GCA_027563665.1 of Antrozous pallidus. NCBI lineage: Eukaryota > Metazoa > Chordata > Mammalia > Chiroptera > Vespertilionidae > Antrozous > Antrozous pallidus. The sequence continues at coordinate 21,904,743 of CM050525.1, read as the reverse complement.
GGATTCTAAGCCAACCAGTCTCACGACCAGAATTGGTTGGCTCAGGTATCTTTTTGAAGGATCAGAGTTTAATCTCCCCTCCCTCCCCGAAACTTGAGCTCAGCTGTAAGTCATTGACAGTAAATGGGGTTTTTGTAGTTCAGACTCCCTGTTCTGCAGGTGAAGGGCCCTGTGCCCAATTCATTTGCAGCAAAATGCCAGATGGGGCCAGAGGAAGTGGAGGGCAGGTCCCTAACCTCTGCTGTTGCCCTAGTTTAAAAATTGCCCTTTGAGAGTGGACATTTTCTCTTTTAAAGGTAGCTCTTTTTGGGATAGGCTTCATCCATCTCCTCTTCCTGCTGAAAAGCTCTCCTTTAAGATGTAGCCACTGCCTCTGACCCCTACCCTGTGGGTCCCACCTGCCTTTAGTTTAGAACTTATCTCTCTGTGGACTTTTATCTCTCTGTGGACTCTGTACGGGGTGGCAGAGGCCAGGCTTTTCCCCCCTGGGGAGGACCCAGTTCGGTGGCATCTAATCTCAGTAGCTTTGGGTTGGATGGTTGGTTGAGACAAGGTCAGACTTGGGGCACCTTCTTTTTATATATGTATATATTTTATCGATTTTTTTACAGAGAGAAAGGGAGAGGGATAAAAAGTCAGAAACATCAATGAGAGAGAAACATCGATCAGCTGCCTCTTGCACATCTCCTACTGGGGATGTGCCTGCAACCGTGGTACATGCCCTTGACCGGAATCGAACCCAGGACTCCTCAGTCTGCAGGCCGACTCTCTATCCACTGAGCCAAACCGGTTTCGGCTGGGGCACCTTCTTACCCCAGGCTCCCTATCCCTTGCTTCTCTAGGGTTTCTTTTAGCATCAAGGGTCCAATACAGTCTAACAAATCCAGTGGCAAGGACTCCCTGGTTCTACCTGGGCCCTAGATCCCTCAATCGTAGGATGAAAGGGTTAGATTTGAGTGGGTGGTTCTCAACCCCAGGCACATGCTAGACTCACTTGGTAAGTTTTATTTTTAAATTTGTATTGATTTTAGAGATGAAGAGAGAGGGAGAGAAAGAGTTAAACGTCAATGATGAGAGAGAATCATTGATGGCTGCCTCCTGCACACCCCACACTTGGGATCGAGCCCAAAACCCAGGCATGTGCCCTTGACCAGAATCGAACCTGTGACCTTTCAGTCCACATACTGACACACTATCCACTGAGCCAAATCAGCTAGGGCTCACTTGGTAAGTTTTGTAAAATGTCATTGTATAGGACCCACCTTCAGGAAATTGGATTCATTTGGCCTGGGGTGAAGTTCAGGCATTTTTAAGAAGCTGCCAGTTCCCATACATTTATTGTCAGTTCACTTTCAATAAGAATGAAATGCATATTCAATAGAACCATCTTGGGAACTCCCTAATAAAACTGAGAGGTGCAAAGAATGCTGCGGTTAGAGGCATCTGGAGGCAGGGTAAATACTCCCATTGCTCCTTCTGTTCACCTCAATACTATTTCAGCAAATAGTGCTAAGAGAACCAGCTATCCACATACAAAGAATGGAGTTGAACTCCTAGTTCACAACATAGACCAAAAACTCTAGCTGGATCAAAGACCTAAATGCAAGAGCTAAAAACCATAAAATTTAGAAGAAAACATAAATTGTAACCCTGGGATTAGGCAATGGCTTATTCAATAGAACACAAAAAACATAAGCTACCAAAGAAAAATATTTAAAATGAAAAATAATCTAGAGGGGTCTGGCTTCACCAACTGCAGTTCTAATACTGAGGCACCTTCCTGCCCAGGAATGATATAGTAATGAAGGTTACTCATTCTGCTAGGCTATGTAATAATATAGTGCTTTCTCTACATCATCTTATTGAGGGCTCACATGTTGTCTAATATACTCCTTTTACAGAGGAGGAAACTAAAGCATAGAGAGATGAAATTTGCTTTCTGCGGTCACACCCAATAAGTAGAGAAATAAGAATTTAACCAGCATCTATTTAGATCCAAGAGCCCTTGCTCTGGAGCTTTATATCACGTTTCTTCCTCAGCCTGCCTCCTTTCAGCCTACCCACTTCTATCCCACCGTCTGGGCCCAGCTGTTTCTAGGCCCAAAAACTTCCAGGGTATCTGCAAGTTCAGGGACCTCGGGTGCCTAAGCAAATGGCTGCTGAGGGCTCCTCTTCCATTGGAGTGGCAAGCCGAGAGCACTGTCTTCCCTGGCTTGTTTTTGGAATAGCTCCAGTTCAGGATTGCTCCTGAAAGCAAGCAGTTTTATTCCTAAGTAAGGACCCTCACCTAGTACAAAATGGGACTAGAAACTATGGGGTCATAAATGATTAGACATGAGAAGCCCCAATACCATTCCATTCTAGCATTTACTGAGCACCTACTTATGCAAGCTAGTGGGGTCCTGCAGCAAAAGAGATCCCCTTCTCATGGAGCTTATATTACATTTGGGAAGGAGACTGGTTATGGACAAAAAACATAATTTCTTTCTTTTTTTTAAATTTGTTAGAGTGACATTGGTCAACATGAACATACAGGTTTCAGGTACAGGTTGCACTATGTGCTCACTACTCGAAGTCAAATCAGAACATAATTTCTGTTAGTAATAAATACAGTAAGATAAAACAAGAGTAAAGTGATTGCAGGTAGAGATAATAAGTCAGGGAAAGCCTTCTAGGATGATGACCTCTGAGGGAAGTCCTGAGTGATGAGAAAGGAACAGTCCTATAAGGAGCTAGAATAAAGTCTTAGACCACTGTTCCTCATGAGACAGGAACTGTACTCCAAAATTGTCCATTACAGCAATGACATGCATGCTTTCTGGTGCCTTGCAGGGGGTTGGCTGAGGCGGGAACATTGGCTAGTGGATGGGAGCAGAGGGGAAAGGGCTGGTTTATTGGATGGACACGCAGGACCTTTGGAATGCTCGCTATTCCACTCAGTATTTATACCTCTCCTCCAATTGGGAAGTCAGATTTTTCGTGTAGACTGAGAAGACTCCAAATAAGGCAACGTGAGGCCAGCACAAAAGAAGCATTCCATATTCTCTGTAACTGCTTTTAATTAGCTTATGTTGTCACGGGACAGGCACATATAGCATACCCACTCTGCCCCTGGCTAGATATGCATTTGTGTCCCCACGCCATACTACCCATGCTGGCAAGGCCGGCTGAGTCTCCTGTTGCTGTGCCCACTTACATTGTGGCCATGTCATCATGACTAGTTCATTTTCTGTCTCTCATCCTGGTCCCTTATTTCTTCTCCTGTGGATCTGGTAAAGGCAATGGATCTTCAAATAAGTGTTTACATGTACCATCTCAAGGCCATTCCAGAGACTTCACAGACACCTTGGATAGATCCATGCAGATATTGCCAGGATAATCGCCTTTTTGCTTGGGCCCCTGGTAACCCAGATTCCAGAAGGCTTAGCCTTTGGGCCCTGAAAGCACTTTTATAGCTAGTGATGAAGCCCTGCTTTCAGAACTGAAAAGGTGCTCTGAGGTCTGGCAGTAGCCTGGCGGATGGACAGTAAGAAGGGTGGATGCCTACTATAGGAATAAATAGCTCTCCTTCCCCTGTGTCCAAGCCCCAGGCATTCTTCCTGAGGACCCAGGGAAGCAAGAACTATGGGCAGTGTCAGAGGCTATAGCAGGCGAGGTGGGAGTTTAAGAGGTGCAAATGCACCCTCCCCCTCAAAGCAGCTAGTGCCCCAGCGGAGCAACAGGCCATACATGGTATAGAAGAGATGAGGTTTAAAAAAGTAGCACCGAACAATCACACTTAGGGAATGTCCTGTGTCCAGTTCCAGTCAACCTGGGCCTGGGGGAAAGCAGCAATTGACCTGTGATCTGCTTAAAGAGGTTCATGGTGAACAGGTTTTTTGAAAATCTTGGAGTCAGCAGAACCACATGTGAGTCTCTGCTGGGCAGGCAGGAATAGTGCAGCCTCTAATGCTGATCCAGGAGTTCTTCTTTGCTCATAATTGAAGCCAGCATGCTTGCCTCAGCCTAGGAAGGTTGGGAGGGGGTTGGGGGAGGGGGAAGGCTGTTTCTAGGCCCAAACTGACTTTGCAAAAGACTCCCTTCATTCTGGGCTTAAAGAACATGTTGTAGCAGCAAGAACATGTTGGAGGGGAAAAGAGAAGAAAAGCTTTTTAGCTGAGTCAGCTGCATCCCACCAGGATTCTGCTTGCACTTTCCATCCCTCTGCCCTCTGGAATACCACTGGGTTGCCAGAGTCTTTCAAATGTTTGTTGCTTACTTAGTGACCGCCCCAGCATAGAGAGAGACTTTACCTCTTTGGGTTGGGAGAGGGAATCATCAACGAATGGCTCATTAAAGCCCACTGCTGCCACATTCCTGGCTGCTTAGGTCACCCCTCAAACAATACCCATCGTTCATTTACCCAGCCACTGCACATCCTGGCTGCTGGGAGGGGTCCCTGTGACACAGGAAGGACTTTATGACCAGCCATGCCAGGCCGCCTCTCCCTCCCCTTTCATGCTGAGCGACAATGCAGAAACAGCTCTGGGGCCCCTCTGAAACTTGCTTTCCTGGGTGCAGCATGGGGCCTCAGCATTGCGAGTGGTAACAGTGGATCCCAATGGAACCAACAAGGTCGTCTTTCTTCTTTTACCTCTCCCTCTCCTCCACTGTACCCGGTGCTATTTTAGCAACTAGAGAATAACAGGCTGTCAGTGTGCAGAGGCAAGTTTGGGAGGCTCTTTGTGGTTTTGTTCACGTGTGTTCTGAAAGACAGACGAGTCCACATCCTTCCTCCCTAGATAGGTCAAGGGCTGGGTGCAAGCTCCCTTCCTGGGGTGACAGGGACAGACTTGGAACAGCAGGGCCACCATTGGCATTGTGCCTGCCTTGCACTGGGACCAGGCTATCCTCTAAAAAGTCTTGCCTCCCTGCCTGACTTTGTGAGCTCACCTCCAGCTCTGGGACAGAGGTGGGGCAGGAGCTCTTGCTGACTTGGTTCTGCTCGCTCAGTTTTGCTCATCTGGTACCTGGCATTCTACTCAAAACATTGTGGAATTAGTGACTACCCTATGTTTGTGCTGATTTGCTGTGTGACCCTAGGCAAGTCACTTAACCTCTCTGTCTCAGTTTCCTCATCTTAAAATGGAGATGATAATCTCTCACATGATCATGAGGTTGGAGGTTTTAAAGAGTTACTATGCTTAAATAGGAAGAACTGGCAATGAACTGTTATTGCATAGTTACCTTTTAGCATGCCTCTCCCCATCAGAATGTAAATTCTGTCTGTTTTGCTTCCTCCTATGGCAAGTACCTAGTAGGAGTTCCAGGTCATGACTTGTCAGCCAAGTGAATGCATTGAGTGCCTCTTAAGTGAAGTGCTGGGGACATGGCCACCGGTGAGTCATTGCTGCTCCTGGAAAATGACTCTTGACAGTAACATTCAGATGAGCTCGATGCTCTTGCCTTCCTCTCCTCCACCAGAAGCAGTACCTTTGGGCCCTCCTAAGGGAAATGGACATCTTGAGCTGGCATTGCCAACATGGCTCCTCTGCCTTCCTCCTGCAAGTTTCTCTCAGAGCTCTCTACCTTCTTTCCCATATTGACTCTTGCCCCCTTCAGCTTAATCCCATGCAACAGCAGCCTGCATGACCTTTTGAAGGTCCCATGAGGTTGGTCTCCCTGCCTCTTTGCACATCTTACTCCACTCACGCCTTTCTTCTTGAAACTTGCTGTTTCACCTGTTGTTCCCATTATCTGGAAAGTTTCTCTAATATTTGTAGTAGGGGCCCAGTGCACAGATTCGTGCACCTTGAAAGGAACTGTGGGCCACGAGGCCACAGTGGGCACAGGGGTGGGTCTTGGCCCATCATCCGCCTGACCCCTCCACCACAGCCCCCTATCTACCGGTAGCTGCACTCACACCACTGCTGCTCCCATGTGCTGATGGTGCCAGCCCCGCTCACACCCACTTACAGTGCTGAGCGATCAGGACTGGCACCAGGTGCCAGCAGTGGGTGCGAGCAGCAGCTGCTGGCCCTGATAACACCTCAGGAGCAGGAGGAGGTGGAGAAACCCTGAGGGGCAATCGGGGCTGGCACCAATAGCAGGTGCAAGTGCCTGGTGAAACTATGGTGTGCAGGAGCAAAGAATTTTTAGTAACCACCAGAGGTTTGCCTCGATGACAGTGACTAGCGCCCCCACTCACCTGCTCCACCATCCCATGGTACCCAATGCCTGCCATGTTCTGTGCTCTGCTGCTGATGCCTGTCATGTTCTGCTTACAACCCCTGGTGGTCAGCGCACATTATAGCAACCCGTTGTTTGGTTCAGTTGTTCCGATGTTCAGTCTATTTACATATTAGGGTTTTATATATATGTAGACTAGAGGCCCGGTGCATGAAATTCGTGCAAGGGGGAGGGTGTCCCTCAGCCCAGCCTGCACCCTCTCTAATCTGGGACCCCTCAAGGGATGTCTGACTGCCCGGATCGGGCCTAAATGGGCATTCGGGCATCCCTTTCACAATCCAGGCAGGACTGCTGGCTCCCAGCTGCTTGCCTGCCTGCCTTCCTGATTGCCCCTCACTACTTCTACCTGCCAGCCTGATCACCCCCTAATCACTTCCCTGCCAGCCTGATTGATGCCTGACTGCTCCCCTGCCAGCCTGTTTGCCCCTAACTGCCCTCCCCTGCAGGCCTGGTCACCCGTAACTGACCTCCCCTGCAGGCTTGATCGCCCCCAACTGCCCTCCCTTGCAGGCCTGGTCTCTCCCAAATGCCCTCCTCTACTGGCCATCTTGTGGCAGCCATCTTGTGTCCCCATGGGGACAGCCATCTTGTGTGTTGGAGTGATGGTCAATTTGCATATTACTCTTTTATTAGATAGTATAGAGGCCTGGTGCACAGGTGGGGGCCAGCTGGTTTGCCCTGAAAGGTATCCTGGATTAGGGTGGGGTTCCCTTGGGGTGTGGGGTGTCCTGGGCCAGGGGCCTATGGTGGTTTGCTGGCTGGCCATGCCCCCAGGCAACCCAAGTGGAGGCCCTGGTATCTGGGATTTATTTATAGTCTATAATAGAAACTTTGTAGCCTTGAGCAGAGCCAAGCCTCCTGCTCGCTCCATGGCTGCAGCCATTTCTGTTGGGATTTATTTATCTTCTATAATTGAAACTTTGTAGCCTTGAGTGGAGGCCAAGGCAGGCCAGGGCCTTGGAAGCTTGGCTTCCTCCATCGCTGGGAACAACTCAAGCCTCCTGCTCTCTCCAGCTCCATGGCTTCCACCATTTTTGTTGGGATTTACTTATCTCCTCTAACTGAAACTTTGTAGCCTTGAGCAGAGGCCAAGGCAGGCTAGGGCTGCAGAAGCATGGCTTCCTCCATTGCCGGGGAAACCCAAGCCTCCTGTTCTCTCTAGCTCCATGGCTGTAGCCATCTTGGTTGGGTTAATTTGCATACTTGCTCCTGATTGGCTGGTGTGTGTGGCTTTTCGGTGTAGCAGAGGTATGATCAATTTGTATATTACTCTTTTGTTAGATAGGATTACTAACTCAGATCAGAGTTGAAGAATTATCTCCTTAGAGAAAACTTTCCCTGCCGCTAGATCAGGAGTTGTACCCCAGCACACGGAATCCTCTCTTTAGCTCTCTTTCCAGGGATGAGAGAAAGGAGAGCAGGTGCAACATCATGGTCTGGCCTCTGAAGCTTAGTACCTGGCTTTAAATCCAGCTCTGGAAATTTTCAGGTGTGTGACTACCTGTGGATAAGTCACATCACCTCTTAGACCCTTGTCCTATTTGTAGAATAGGACAATAATAGCACTGTCCTCAGAAGATAGTTCTGAGGATGACAAATTGCCTAGAACAGTGCCTGGCACATAGTTAGCTCTATAGAAGCATCTGCTACGGTTATTACTGTTAATCACTTTTCCTTCTATACTGAGTATTAGCTTGATTAATGAGATCCTGTCTCTCATCAGACTGGGAACTACATAGAGTGCAGTCTGTGTCTGCTTTGGCTCACTAAGTACTCAGTACAGGGCCTGGCCCTGGCTTGACATTCAGCAAATGCTTGTGGAGGAATGGATGTATACCAACCCCACAGTGGCCTGTGGTGTGGGAATAGGTGGGACTTGTGGTCAGTCTGATAATTTTGCATAGCTGAATTTTGCTCATGAGGCCTCCATCTGTAGAAACTGCCCGTTGGCACTATCCACTCCATACATCGTAGTCTAACTCCAGGTAGGAAGAGTGTATAAGCAGAATGTTATTTTTGTAACCAACTAGAAAAAGCTATAAATTTTTAATATCCTATTTGAATTCCAGTTCCTATCCACCAGTCATACTGCATGGAAAAGTGGCCTTCTGTGGTTCCCTGAAGATGGCCTCACAAGCTCATGCTATCCTTGCCCAGAGCTCAGGGCTTCATCAGTCTCCAGTGTCAGTAGACGCCTCTCAGTTTTCAGGAGAGAAAACAGGGCCATCATGGGCATGGATTGAGGTGGGGAAGCCTGTGGGTGGAGTTCCATTTCGTGTCTGTCAGGTTTAGGAGGGAGTTCTTCCTACTCACCACCTAGGCCAGGTGAATGGATATTCTCCCCATGCACCTGCTCAGTGTTCTGCTTGGGACTTTGCCTGCTTTTAGCCAGGGAGACAGAAGTACATGGCAGAGTTACCACTTATTTAAAAATAGATCTTTCTTGACATGTATGCAAATTAAGTACCGAGTACTTAATTTGTGCCAGGCACAGCCCTCAGTGATTTACTTGCATTATTTTGTCTGATCTTCGTTTAAATGAAGAGATTGTCATCTTTGTTTCATCAACAAGGAAGCCAAGGCTCATTGCTTGCCCAAGATCACACTGTTGGCAGATTGCCGCATTGGCAGAGACAAGATTTGAACTCAGGTCTGTGGGAGTCCTAAGCCAGAGCACTTGCTTACTGCTCAGAGAAGATGAGCAAAGGACAGAGATGGGACATGTAAGGAAAGATGGTGTGAACCCAACAAGGCGAGATTTGTTCAAAGCCTCCACAGATTGGGGTGGATCTTGAGAGGATCTCCTGCAGTCTCCTTTCCGTTTCAAACCAAGGGGGTGGGGTAAGGGCCTTTGCAGAGAGGGAGGCAGTAGTGTGGGTGTGTGTACTCACACTGTTCATCTGGAACTTTATTACTAGGGGCCCAGTGAATGAATTCGTGTAAGGAACTGTGGGCTGCGGGGCTGCAGTGGGCACAGGGGCGGGTCTTGGCCCATCTTCTGTGCCCCTGCCTGGGCCCTCCTGCCTTGGCCCCTGGTCCCCTGTCTGCTGGTAGCTCCCGCTGCCGCCACTCCCACGTGCTGACAGTGCTGGCCCTGCTTGCACCTACTGACAGCACGATTGGGGCCAGCAACAGGAGCAGGTGCGAGCGGCAGCTGCTGCCCTGATTACCCCTCTGGAAGGGGGGGCGGGGAAGGTGGAAAAACCATCAAGGGCAATTGGGGCCAGCAGCCGCCACTCGCACCTACTAACAGCGCTGAGCAATAGGGATCAGCACTGGCTGCTGGCAGTGGATATAGATGGTGGCTCCGGCGCCAGCAGCAGGTATGAGCGCCAGGCAGGACCACGGCTCATAGGAGCAAAGAATTTTCAGTAACTACCAGAGGCTTGCCCCGATGACAGCAACAGATGCCCTGCCTTGATCTGGTACCCCCCCACCCCCACCTTGATCTGGCTCCACCATCTTGCTGCGGTCTATACCCGCCATGTTCCATACACGCCCCCTGGTGGTTAGCGCATGTTATAGTGACCAGTTGTTCTGCCATTTGGCTTATTTGCATATTAGGGTTTTATACAGATAGATTTTTTTTTTAATCCTCACCTGAGGACATGCTCAGAGAAAGGGCGGGAGGAAGAGAGAAAGAGAGACAGAGACATTGATTGGTTGCCTTCTGCACATGCCCCAACCCACAACCCAAGTATGTGCCCTGACCAGGAATTGAACCAGCAACCTTTTACCTTTTGGTGCACAGGACACCATCCAACCAACTGAGCCACACCAACCAGGCTCAACTGGCACTTCATGCTGACCCTGTGTAAGAGTCTTTAAAGCATACCCGCCCCCCCCTCCCCCATTTAATCTTAGAACAACTACAAGAGGTAGATTCTGGTAAGTTTATCCTTTAGAGAAGGAAAATCGAGTATAATAGTCAAGTCGCTTGATTGGAAACAAAGAACAAGCTGAGGAGCTGGCATTTAAACCCAGACTTGTGCCACTTCAGAGCATGCAAGTATAACCCAGGCAGTGGAGCTGCCATTGAGACACTGCTTGGCCATGCTTGCAGACCAGGTGCCTAGATATTGGCCCCAGCAGCAGCAGAACACCAATAAGGCTTGCTCTCTGGGAACTGCCCTCTCACATCTTCAGCCATGAGATGTGATTGGCCACTTTATTGCCCAACAGCGTCTATCAGGCACATGCAAGATCAGAGGCTCTGGCATCCCCTGTCATTTCCTGCCCTAGCCCTGCCTGCTACTGCCCGTGGTTTTACTGGTACAGGTCAGCTGAGTTCCACGTGTACTTGCTACCCACCACTGAGACCAGCTGTGCTGTGCTTTGGGCATTATAAAAATATCTGAGATGTGAGAGGTAATTCCTTACCCCATGGGAGTGTGCACATGTGCACAGAACCTCCAGTGAGATCCAGATAAGGAAGAGGCTGTCAGAGATGTTGAGGGCTGTGTACTGATGAGGGCTGGCAGGGCACAGAGACATATTGAAAACATTTTTGAGCACCTGCTGTGCACTCTACAGGCATTGTTACCTTGAATCCTCACATTTGCCTTGACCCCACTGCCATCTTCATCATCACATTACAGATGAGGTAGCAGATGCTAGGATGGGTAACTTGCCCACATGGGAGGTGCAACCAGCATTCTGTAACCCCGGTTTGTCTGAATTCAGAGTTGTATAGGGGGAGTGTGGGAAGTTAGGTAGGGAAGGCAAATTCATACATTCCTTGAAAATCTGCTTGGTGGCCAGAGCTCAAAGTAGCTCATGGTTGTAGGAGGCAGGAGATAATGCATAATTGTTGAGAGATCAGGCACAGAAGAAGGGACATCCAGGTCAGAATTGGGTCAGGGCAAGCAGGTTGGTGCAGGCACCCCCAGAGGAGCTGACTTTAAGACTGATTTGAGGCCGAGACCGGTTTGGCTCAGTGGATAGAGCGTCGGACTGCGGACTGAAGGGTCCCCGGTTCGATTCCGGCAAGGGCATGTACTTTGGCTGTGGGCGCATCCCCAGTAGAGGGCGTGCAAGAGGCAGCTGATGGATGTCTCTCTCTCATCGATGTTTCTGACTTTCTATCCCTCTCCCTTCCGCTCTGTAAAAAATCAATAAAATATATTTTTTAAAAAGAGACTGATTTGAGGAAAAGGCAGTTGCTGGCTAAGGTGAGGCAGGAACAAGGCAATGGGAACAGCCTCAGACGGGAAGGGGCTCTCTTGTCTCCTAGGCAGAGGAATTCATGTTAAGAGGCAGGTGGGGGAGTCCTGGGCCACCGGCAGTCCATCCCATCCTGTCCTATGCCCTCCCCTCCCAATACTCAGGTTTGGAAGGAAACCTCTTTTGGTCCCATTGTAGTTCAGCGTGTTAATTAGGCAGCATCTTGCCTGGGAATGAGCCTCTGTTGAGCCTCTGAACGAGCAGGACTGGAGGTATTATCAGAACACAGTGTTTGGCCAGGGGCTCCTTGGAAGCCCTCACCCCCACGTGGCCTCTGCCTGTGCCTGTGCCTGTGCCTGTCCCTGTGCCTGCGCCTGTGCCCTGTGCCTGTACCCTGTGCCTGCGCCTGTGCCCTGTGCCTGTGCCTGTGCCCTGTGCCTGCGCCTGTGCCCTGTGCCTGTGCCTGTGCCCTGTGCCTGCGCCTGTACCCTGTGCCTGCGCCTGTGCCTGTACCCTGTGCCCTGTGCCTGTACCCTGTGCCCTGTGCCTGCGCCTGTGCCCTGTGCCTGTGCCTGTGCCCTGTGCCTGCGCCTGTGCCTGTACCCTGTGCCCTGTGCCTGTACCCTGTGCCCTGTGCCTGCGCCTGTGCCCTGTGCCTGTGCCTATGCCTGCGCCTGTACCCTGTGCCCTGTGCCTGCGCCTGTGCCCTGTGCCCTGTGCCTGTACCCTGTGCCCTGTGCCTGCGCCTGTGCCCTGTGCCCTGTGCCTGTACCCTGTGCCCTGTGCCTGTACCCTGTGCCTGTGCCTGTACCCTGTGCCTGCGCCTGTGCCTGTGCCTGTGCCCTGTGCCTGCGCCTGTGCCTGTACCCTGTGCCCTGTGCCTGTACCCTGTGCCCTGTGCCTGCGCCTGTGCCCTGTGCCTGTGCCTATGCCTGCGCCTGTACCCTGTGCCCTGTGCCTGCGCCTGTGCCCTGTGCCTGTGCCTGTGCCTGTGCCTGTACCCTGTGCCTGTACCCTGTGCCTGCACCTGTGCCCTGTGCCTGTGCCTGTACCCTGTGCCCTGTGCCTGCGCCTGTGCCCTGTGCCTGTGCCTATGCCTGCGCCTGTACCCTGTGCCCTGTGCCTGCGCCTGTGCCCTGTGCCTGTGCCTGTGCCTGTGCCTGTACCCTGTGCCTGTACCCTGTGCCTGCACCTGTGCCCTGTGCCTGTGCCTGTACCCTGTGCCCTGTGCCTGCGCCTGTGCCCTGTGCCTGTGCCTGTGCCCTGTGCCTGCGCCTGTTCGTAGGCATGGAGTGTGTGCTCTTGCACATTCCTGGCTATCTGCCCATGTGCACAATGACCCCTGCAGAATGAGGAGGTTGGAGATTCCTATGAGAAACAGAGTGGGGATTTTCCCAGTCCTTGCTTTGGGAGGCTGAGTGGGCCGGATTTCCAGGAGTCTGGGCATGTCCACCTTAACTGGTGTGACATGCTTCCCTGGTGCTGACATCTGATAACATGCCCCAACCAGCAGGGGACTGAGTGGCTGGCCACCACCAGAAGGCCAAGTGCCTTGTACTTGGGTGTTCTGTGTTCATGTTTGGGCTTCTTATCTATGACCCTCTTTACCTGAAAACTCCCTTTCACTTTCCAGCATCCTCATGCCCACTGATCCTCAGAAACATCCTCCTCAGAAACAGTTGTTTGACTGGGAGAGGGGGGCCTGCCTCCACTTGCCTTGCATCCCTCTGTAAGATACGTTGATCTTAAGATTTGAAAGGGTGGGATGTGGAATGTTTCCCAGGGAATAGAGGACATGTGGCCTATAGGAAAACAAACTGTGGGGATGTGCACAGAGGAGGTGCTTGCTGGTGGCCCACCCAAAGCTCCCAAGGGACACTAACATGAGAAAACATTGAATTTATAGAAAGCTTTACTGTTGCAGGTCATCTGTGCCAGAGATGGGGAAGTGGCTGCCCAAGTTTCTACCTAAGGGGCAGGTGGGTGGAGGCAGTACTAGCTGGTCCTTGTGTTCTGGACAGTCCACTGGATGAATGAGGGCTGGCTGTGTCTGTCCAAGAGAACATAGCTCTACAGCAGCGGTCGCCAACTGGTAGTTTGCGGACCGACCACTGGTGGTCTGTGAGGTCCTAAAGGTTGGCAACCGCTGCTCGATAGGAGCAGGGCCACTGCCTCTTGTTTTCACACTTGGGCCTGGTGCTTAGTCAGTTTGTGTGATTGAACAAGCAAACCACAGGTCATGGCACCTCTGTCTGCTACGTGTGTTAGGCTTGGGATATCTCAGAGAGGGCACTTGTTCCAAGGGTGGCAGACTTGGGTTCCAATTTATGCTCTGCCAATTTTCACCTAGGTGTTTGTGCAGTGGGTCTGTTAATTACCGAGCCTCAGTTTCCTCAGATCAGCCCGCTAGGTCGTTGTAAATATTAGAAACAATATACGTAAAGGGTGGAGCCCAGGGCTATGGCCCAGCCCTTTTGCTAGAAGCCCCAACAGCCACGCTGACCCTTCTGGCCACTCTGCTCTGCTTCCCTAGACCTTCACAGCCTGGTGCAACTCCCACCTGCGGAAAGCCGGCACACAGATCGAGAACATCGACGAGGACTTTCGGGATGGGCTCAAGCTCATGCTCCTCCTGGAGGTCATCTCAGGTGAGACTCCTCTCTCAAAAAGCACACCCCACTTGGAACCGGGTACCTGTCACATGGCCCACCCCATGTGTCCCATTGCTATTGGAAAGAGTGAGGCCCATATGGCTCCGGTAACATTGTGTCTGAGCATAGGCCTTTTGGGATGAGCCCAGAGTGCTGTGGGAGCCTGTTCTGGGGAGCAATGGGGACCCTAGAGCTTTTCTTTTTTCTCTTCTTAGGGGAGCGGTTACCTAAGCCAGAGCGGGGCAAGATGAGAGTGCACAAAATCAACAATGTGAACAAAGCATTGGACTTCATTGCCAGCAAAGGAGTCAAACTGGTCTCCATCGGGGCAGAAGGTGAGCTTGGATTGGGCAGCTCTGACCTGCAAGCTCTGAGGCCTGACCTCTGCCTCAGAAGTTGTCTGGTGGCAGAGCACTGGGAGTGCTTAAAGCCCTGATATATCCTCAGGGAATAGAGGACATGTGGCCTATAGGAAAACAAACTGTGGGGATGTGCACAGAGGAGGTGCTTGTGGTGACTAGTGATTGCCTCAATGTGACATTGGCCCACAGGTTTCCCTTCCCCGCCCACAGAATAATCCAGTCCAAGACTGAGGAGTCTAGTGCCCCTGATCACGCAGGGCAGGCTTCCTTTGCAGGGGAAGGAATGGCTTTGACTTGCACCCTGGAGACACTGACAGACAAGTGACATGGCATCTCTCTGTGCCAGGAGCGCATTTGCCCTTAGGCCCTGCCTGATATCTCTGGGCAGGAGGGGATGCAGAAAGTAGAAGGGCACTTGAGGCCCAGTGTCAGTGTTCTGGGGCAGGGAGTGCAAGCCCAACGGTCAATGACCAGACTTTGCTAGCTACATGGCCTGGGAGAGTTTGTCCTCTGACTGATTACCCAGGATCCTTCTGTACCCCATGGGGATTCTCAGGACTGTAACCTTCTACTCCAAGCCCTCCTAACTAGAACAGTGGTCAGCAAACTCATTAGTCAACAGAGCCAAATATCAACAGTACAACGATTAAAATTTCTTTTGAGAGCCAAATGTTTAAAATTTAAACTTCTTCTAATGCCACTTCTTCAAAATAGACTCACCCAGGTTGTGGTATTTTGTGGAAGAGCCACACTCAAGGGGCCAAAGAACCATATATGGCTCATGAGCCGCAGTTTGCTGACCACTGCACTAGAACAAGAACATGCTGTCCCTCTAGCAGCAGGTTCTTGTCTTGTGGTCACAGGCACTTTTGGAGACTAGGTGAAGCCCGATGGAGTGCAGCTGCTCCCTATCAGCCTAGACTTACAGTTCTGCTCATTAGAGCAGTTTTCCTATGCCCAACATCCATGTGGTCCCAGCCTTTAGAAAAACAAAGAAAACTAATTGCCATTAATGACGATACTCTGAGAGTTTGGCCAAGACTCTAGACTAGAGTGCATATAGAGTTCCAAGGGTTCCCCTGCCCCTGCTGCCCCGCCACCTCTGCAGAGAGGGGTGCCAAGCCTTATATACCACAGTTGGAGTAGTTGGTATTTGTTTAAAAAAATCAAAGCCCAAAGATTTAATTAGGCCCTGAGATTTTCTGTCCTTACATGGATCTTTCCTCCTGGCTGCACTCCAGTTTTCTGCTTCTCACAGCTGCATTTATTTTGCCCAAATTCTAGACTGTAAATACAGAAGGGGTTAGAGGAGAGGCCTGTGATAGTCATCAGTTTTCATTTGGAGAAAAACTCGGGCTGAAAACATTCTCTTTTCAAATCTGTTCACTCCCAATCCTGTGACCGTTGGGCCTTAGACAAAGCTGTAGAGCAGCCTATTAGAGACATTCCGGGGGCTTTGGAATACCTGAGAACCCCAGCCCCCACACTGCCCTTATCTTTCTATCCCTCTAAGGATCTATACAGTTTTAGGAACATTGTTGCTTCCTTATGGAGGTTATAAGAGGGGATGAGTTGGAGGCACAGCTGCAGTTCTGAGAAGCAGCTGGTGGAAGTGTGATGAGAAAAGCCATCTTCTTCCCCTCATAGGAAGGAACTCCCTAAGCCCTCCGTGACCAGCTTCCCCAGGTAACCAGCTGGAAGTGGGAGCTGTGACCTCCTCTCCAGATTGCCCATCCCCCACCTCTCAGTATCTGGCACTCGGGAGGAACACAGCATATATTTCCGGAACGAATGGCCACCTTTGCTCCACACTGGGAAGTCTCTGCCTGGTCTCAGAGTCTGGGCTTCTTAGCCCTGGGAAAGGGCCTGCAGACGTGTGTTTTTCCTCTGCCTCCAGGCTGCAGGCTACACATATTTTCTTACCCTAAAACTAAAGCCAAAAGCTATCCTCAGCCATCAGCCTATAGCTTTACTTGGGGAGTGTTGCCACCATTGCAAATAGAGTCCCCACCCTTTTCTCTTGAATGTGTCCTTGGAGAAGGTTAGGCCCCATCCTGTGGATGACCACTATACCCCCTTTTAAATTCAAGCCCATCCTGGAGTTTTCTGCTCTCGAGGATCCGTGACCAAGGTCTCTTGAAGTGTCCTTCTATTCTTCCCACCCTTTGTCTCCGCATCTGTGTGCCAGGGCGTGTGGGGGCAGAGGATGTTTAAAAGACTGCCAAAGGCATCTGGCTGATGGCTCCTACTGGATCAGGCTACTTGTACTGTCACCCAGCAGTGGACACATGGTACCCTGAGTGCTGCAGAAATGACTTTCTCTAAGTTGCTGAAGCTCAAAAATGTGTGGTTCTGACCCTTCTCATTCCCAGACGTTTTATAGAGAGGTTGGTTTTTGGGTCCTGTGTCCCTGCTTTCCTCTTCAACAACACTGTATCTTTCTTAAGGGCCAGGGCCAGGTGCTGGGGATGCAGTGGTCACAAAGGCAGACCGTGAACAAGTAAACCTGCCAAGAAATACATGGTTCCGGTTGGCAGTCAGTATGAGGGAAAGATCAGGGTGGTGGGGAGAGGGGCCCTAGGATGGATGCAGGGAGTATCTTTAGACGGGTGGTCAGGGAAGCCATTTTGAAGAGGTGACAATAAGCAGAGGCTGACAGAATAGGAAGGACCTGCCACCTGAGAAAGAGGGTTGAGGGATGCATTTTGTTGGTGGGCAGAAGGTGTGAGTTGTTAAAGCAAAAAAGAGCCTGGCTTGCCAAAAGGATACAGCTAAAGAGTGCTGGGGAGGGGGAAGGGCAAGATCACCCAGGGCAGGCCTTGTAAGCTGGGCCCCAGAACACGGGCTTTGTTTGAGGTGTAGTGGGGCTTTAAGTAGGTGAGTGACACAAATCTGATGCAATTTTTAAAGGGACCACCCTAGCCGCTGTGTGGAGGTGGATTTCAGGGGCTGGTGTAGGTTGCAGTGCATCGAGCTCTGGAGGAGACAACGGTGGCGTGGGCAAAAGTGGCAGCATTGGGCTTGGAAGGAAGTGGACAGGTTCTCAACAAATAGTAGTGCAACATGCATCCACTAGTGGGGAGACATGCCCATAAAGCCATGGTGGAGGTGTCAACAGAGAACTGGGAGCAAGATTCGGGGAGGAGCAGTCTTTTAAGCTGGGTCAAGAGAACTCTAGCTGGTTTAGCTCAGTGGATAGAGTGTCAGCCTGTGGACTGACTGGTATTGGGTTCAATTCTAGTCAAGGTCACATGCCTGGGTTTTGGGCACATGCAAGAGGCAGTCAGTCAATGATTCCCTATCATCATTAATGTTTCTATCTCTCCCTTTCCCTGCCTCTGTGAAATAAATAAAAATATATTAAAAAGAAAAAAGGGAGCGTGAATGAGCTGGTGTGATAGAAAGGGACTTGCAGGGCCAAGGACACATGTTTAGAGGCTTTTGGATTGTGCTTCCCAGAGTGTTCATGGGCATCTCCAGTGAGGGTGGTGGAGGGTAGACCTGGGCAGCTAATCTTAATGGGTTGGGAAGGCTGCCCTGAGGATAGCGGGCTCTCAGTCTGGTTTAACAACCTTCTCGCCCTTTGCTCCCTCCCTGCACACAGAGATTGTGGATGGCAACGCAAAGATGACACTGGGCATGATTTGGACCATCATCCTCAGGTTCGCCATTCAGGACATCTCGGTGGAAGGTAAGAGCCAAGAGTCCTACTGACAACCAAGAACCACTTTCTCCCCACCCAGGTTCCACTTGAGTTGGGGAGAGTTAGATTAGGATTTCAGGTATTTTGTCTTCATGCTTCAAGGCTCATCCCTGTTTCCCAGTGTCACTTATAGGGCCTGGCCATGTACAGGAGTGGTTAGTGGAGATTCTGGCCCAGGCTGTAGGTGAAGGGATCACTCTCGAAGCCACCCAACTCTGGTATCCACCCAGAATACTTTGCTGTCACAGCCTCTGCCTCGGTGGACCCTTACATCACCTTCGTGGAGATGGCATGATCAGCTCCATTTCACAGCCGAGGAACAGCCATGTAGACATTAGTGAAAGTCAAGCCTGGCCTGATTCCCCTGAGCATCAGTGCCTACCTGTTTCCACTCCGACCTTTACCTCTGTGGGTCTGAAATCAGTCCAGGCCACCACCGACTCTTTACTTTGTTCAAGGAGAGGCTGAGACCAGCATTAAAGGCTTCTTTGATGGTGTGTCCTAACAGTAAAAGGCACAGGCCGTGTAGTCTGAAACATGGCATAGGTTCAGACCTTGACATTATTCTGTCAATGCCATTTCCTGGGGTGACCCTGGGTGAATTACTTCTTGGGGCCATGTGTGCTAGTCGGCAGTTAGGATCAGCAGAAGCCTGCCCATGTCTGGAATGGAAGGGACTGTTGCTAACATCACTGTTGTTGCTTGCTGCTCTGTCTGGTGACCTTTCCTTGGGTTCTGCTTGAACAAGAAGAATGGTTCTGTCTGAGCCAGTGCACAGTATCTCTGTGTGTTTTGCAGAGACCTCTGCCAAGGAAGGGCTCCTTCTCTGGTGCCAGAGAAAGACAGCTCCATATAAGAACGTCAATGTGCAGAACTTCCACATCAGGTGAGTGCCGGTAGCTCCAAAGCCCAACTCATTCACCTGCTTCTTCCTGGGACCTGAGGCACTATCCTCCCACCTGCCTTCTTTTCGTGTGCTTTCCTCATGATCTGTCAGTTTCCAGCCCTCTAGGAGTCCCTCCTCCTGACTCCTGTGAGCTCCTTGTAAGGTCCCTGTGTCCCCTCCAAGGAAGAGGAGGAGAAGGAGGAGGAGGAAGAGGAGGAGGAGGAGGGGGAGGGGGAGGAGGAGGAGGAGGAGGAGGAGGAGTGGTGATGGTGGTGATGGTGGTGATGATGACGGCAGGGGCAGTTGTCTCATTGTCCTGGGCTGCAGACTTCAGAGGCCAGTTCTGTGGCCAGCCTTATGACTCTTTTTCCTCACCAAGCAAAGTGATTCTCTGAAGCAACAACAAAGCTCCTTTTTGGTTTTGAACTCTCAAGAGGAACCCATCCCTAGAGATGCTTGTGAATTGAGTGTTGGGGACAGCGTACTTTGTCCACTCTAGTGAACAAAACCCAGTCAGCCCTGTGATGAGCCTGCTCTCCCTTGGGTGAGAAGAAAGTGAGACGTATCCATTGTTGCCAGAACACAGGCAAGCATGATCAGTGCCACTCAAGATCCAGTGTGACCAGAGGCGGGGTGGTCCTGAGGTTGGGTCCAGCTTGGCCCTATGATTTCATCCTCTGAGCCTCTGGTGTCCTCCCAGGGTGGATGGACAAAGAAGTGAGCACACATAGGAATGAAGAATGGGGCCTCATGGGATCCACAGAGGTTCTTCTCTGCCCCCAAGCTCTTCAGGGCTCAAGCACTAGAGATTGGGGACCTTTCCATTGTTCTCCACTACTAATAGCACACAGTCCCACCCTCAGGATCCTCTGTGTGTCTCCCTTTTCCTACCACCAATCCACTGGTCCTCTCTGTACTTCTTGCTCCTATTTATTTATTCAATTAGAGGCCTGGTACACAAATTCATGCATCAGTGGGGTCCCTCAGCCTGGCCAACGGGATCAGGTGGAAACGGGCTCTCCAACATCCCTCAATGGATCCCAGATTGCAAGAGGGTGCAGGCCAGGTTGAGGGACCTCACTGGTGCATGCTCGAGGCCGGGGAGGGACACGGAGGTTGGCCAGCAGGAGGGCTCCAGGGCGTTTCCAGCTCATCTCACCCAGTCGAACCCCAGCAGCAAGCTAATCTACTAGTTGGAGTGTCTGCCCCCTGGTGGTCAGTGCACATCATAGTGAGCAGTTGCGTGGCCTTAGCTTATCATTAGCATATCGCTTTTAAAAAAATTTTAATAAATCTTTATTGTTCAGATTATTACAGTGTTCCTCTTCCTCCCACCCCATAACTTCCCTTCACCTGGTACCCACCCCACCCTCTGCCTTTACCTCCTCCCACCCCCGTCCTCATCCATAGGTGTACGATTTTTGTCCAGTCTCTTCCTGCACCTTCCACACCTCTTTCCCCCCAAGAATTGTCAGTCCCCTCCCTTTCTATGCCCCTGATTCTATTATATTCATCAGTTTATTCTGTTCATCAGATTTTTAATTCACTTCATTTTTAGATATACTTGTTGATAGACATGTATTTGTTCATAATTTATATCTTTACCTTTTTCTTCTTCTTCCTCTTCTTAAAGAATACCTTTCAGCATTTCATATAATACTGTTTTGGCAGTGATGAATTCCTTTAGCTTTTTCTTATCTGCAAAGCACTTTATCTGACCTTCAGTTCTGAATGATAGTTTTGCTGGGTAGAGTAATCTTGGTTGTAGGTTCTTGTTCTTCATCACTTTGAATATTTCTTGCCACTCCCGTCTGGCCTGCATCATTTCTGTTGAGAAATCAGCTGACAATCGTATGGGTGCTCCCTTGTAGGTAACTGTTTTTCACTTGCTGCTTTTAATATTCTCTTTGTCCTTTGCTCTTGGCATTTTATTTTATTTTATTTTAAAATATATTTTATTGATTTTATTTATTGATTTATTTATTTTATAGAGAGGAAGGGAAAGGGAAAGAGTAGGAAACATTGATGAGAGAGAAACATCAATCAGCTGCTTCCTGCACACCCCCTACCAGGGATGTGCCCACAACCAAGGTACATGTCCTTGACTGGAATCGGACCTGGGACCTTTCAGTCCACAGGCCAACGCTCTATCCACTGAGCCAAATCGGTCAGGGCATGCTCTTGGCATTTTAATTATGATGTGTCTTGGTGTGGTCCTCTTTGCATTCCTTTTGTTTGAGGTTCTGTGTGCTTCCTGGACTTGTAAGTCTATTTCTTTCACCAGGAGTGGGGAGTTTTCAGTCACTATTTCTTCAAATAGGTTTTCAGTATCTTGCTCTCTTTTTCTGTCACCCCCATAATTCGGATGTTGGTATGCTTGAGGTTGTCCCAGAGGCTTTTTACACTATCTTCGATTTTTTGGATTCTTTTTGCTTCTTGCTTTTCTGACTGAGTCGTTTTTGCTTCTATGCATTTCCAATCTTTGACTTGATTCTTTCGGTCTTCTAGTCTGCTTTTAGGTCTCTGTATAATATATCTTTTTTTCATTCAGTGTCTGCTTAATTTCTAGTTGGTCCTTTTTCATATCCTCGAGGAAATTTATTAGCCTTTTCTAGGAAATTCTTGAACAACCTTATAACCGTGGTTTTGCTCTATATCCAGTCGTTTGCTTTTCTCCATTTCTTTCATTTGTGATTTGTTTCTTTGTCTCCACATTTTTGCTGCTTCCCTAAGTTGGTAGGATAGCTTTGTGTGGTAGGTGTCCTATATGGCTCAGTGTCTCAGCCTCCCCGGTTACCTGAGGTGGACACTCTTGGTGCACCCTTTATGGGCAGTACTGTCTTGTTGTAGTTAAGCCTAGATTGTTGTTGGTATTACTGGAAGAGGTTGACCTCCAGGCCAGTTGGCTGTGAGGATCAGCTGTGTCTATGTTGGGAGAGCCTCTGTGCTCAGCTTGGATGGGGCGGAGTCTCAGGGCTAAGCAGTCAGCCTTGGTTTCCCGTCAGCCCCAAGCGGTGCCTTGGTCTCCATGCCCTGCGGCAATGGCTGCATGCACCTCTGAGAGAAAGCTGCCCCCGAGCTCTGCCTGCTGCCAGACAGTCCAGCCTCTCCCCAAACGAGTCTGGACACCCAAAGTCTCACCCGGAACTGGAATACAATTCAGTCTGGAGGTTTCATTTTCCTCCCGAAGGAGAGAGCCAGCCACATGCACCTTTGCAGCTCCTGAGTCCCAGCATGCTTCCTCCTGACAGTTCAGCCTCAACCTGTATGAATCTGGGTTCCCCGAGACTCACCTGGGGATCAGTGCAGTGAGGAGCCTTTGTCTCCCTCCCCGTTCGAGAAAACCAGCCTGATATTCAGCTGCCCACCCTTTCCACTCACGCATGTCTCCGTGTTTCCGCACCTTGGTCTCCACGTCTCCGCAACTCTGCCCTCCACAGCTCCTCTGAGGCTCAGTGTCCTTTTATCTTTTCTTCTAGTTGTAGAATTTCCACTCAGCCAGCTTTCCGGTGGTTCTGGATGATGTCCGTTTTGTCTTTTAGTTGTAGTTTTGAAATTGTTGTGTGGGGCAGCAGTATAGGTGTTTACCTATGCCGTCATCTTGGTTCCTCTAGCATATTGCTTTTTATTTTATTTTTAAATATATTTTATTGAATTTTCACATAGAGGAAGAGAGAGGGACAGAAAGTCAGAAACATCGATGAGGGAGAAACATCGACCAGCTGCCCCCCACACACCCCTCACCGGGGATATACCCACAGCCACGGCACATGTCCCTGACCGGAATCGAACCCGGGACCCTTCAGTCCGCAGGCCGACGCTCCATCCACTGAGCCAAACCAGCTTCGGCCAGCATATTGCTTTTTAATTGATTGAACGGATGACCAGATGACTGGACACTTAGCATATTATGCTTTTATTATATAGGATTGGTAAATATCTGTGCCTAGTATGTGCCAAGAATGGGGATACAGCAGGACTAAAATGAGTCCCCACCCTTGGAAAGTTACACTGCAGCAGAGGGGACCACTAGTTGCAAAGGTGCAAATAAACCAACATGATTTTAGGTAGTGAGAATTGCTATATAAACTAGGATCACACAATAGGGTGAGATGACAGAAAGTAATCAGGAGAGCTCCTTGGTCAGGAGTGGCCTTCCTAAGGAAGTGTCATTAAGCTTGACCCCAGAGGGAACCATTTCTTAGAGGATCCCAGGAAGAAAAATGTGACCAGTCTAACATGTGACCAGTTGTCATTTTGCCTCACAGAGACCCTCATGCCAGCCACATCCTGGCATTTAGCCAGCCTGTGGGCCATGTCAGCCAAGGTGCAAAGGTCGCACAGCACAGGCACTGGCCTCCTGTGGTAGGCCATCTCCCCTCAGTGGGCCTGTCCAGTTCATTGGAGCCTTGCATGTACACATGTCAGGCCCTGGTCTAAGTGTTACCATATTTACTTATTTAATCATCATGATAGCCCTCATGAAGTAGGCACTGTTATTATCCCCATTTTATTGACATGGAAATGGGTAGCAATTGTAGGACTTGCTCATAGTCACACTAATAGTAAGTGGAGGTGCTAGGATTTGACCCTGTAACTCTCAACTCCAGCAGTCAAGGTTACAGCCACCCTGCTGTACCACCTCCCAGCAGTGCCTGGCACACACACTAAACCACCTCAACAAATGGGAATTGATTGTTGCTAAGAGTACCTGGGGCCTTTCTGCACTCCCATTACAGTGTGTGGGCATCCTCATAACCTTGGCCTTTCCATCCCCAGCTGGAAGGACGGTCTTGCCTTTAATGCCCTGATCCACCGGCACAGGCCTGAGCTCATCGAGTATGACAAGCTGAGAAAGGTATGCATCTTGTGTTTCCCTCAACAGTCCACAAATACCCTGTGTCTGACCCTGACTCTGATCACGTCCCCCAAGTCCATCTATCGCTGATGTTCAAAGCTGGATTCTGTGATCAGATGGGCAGGCTGGAGAGCCTTGTGCCGACTGTCACCACACCCCCTGGCTCAGCTCTCACCTCTCTTGCCCCCCTCAGAGGCTGTCCCCTTCTCCTTTCATGAGCATTGTAACTGCCAGTTATTTTAGGGCCTGGCCAACCATTCCTCGTAGCTCCCCTTTCTTAACTTCTGGGTTCTGGAAGCATTCTCTCTCTGTCCATGGGAATGAGGGGTAAGGAATCCCACACTGCTGGCAGACATTTCCTGGCAGGGTCTGTTCTGATTTGTTTGTACAAAGCTTGTGACCCTGTAAGCCCCAGGCCCTGCCCTAGGAGTTCCCCAACCTTGTAGGGAAGGCAGGACAGTGTCTCCAGAACAAGCCCGCCACATGAGGCCAAGCACAGGTACTCAGGCTGAATGGGGTGGGGAGGAGATAGGACCTGACAATACTGCAGGGGAAGGATGGCACACTTGGGCTGTCATGATCGGGAAGGTCCCATGGAGGAGGGGTCAGCCTAGAACCAGAGAACAGGCATTCCAGATGGAGGAGGCACGGGCCTCATTGAGCCCGTTCAAGCCACAGTGAGTAATAGAATTGGGCTCTAGCTGGAAAGCAGTAAAGACACCTGAAGAAGGGCTTTACTCCCATAGCAGTGGGAGATGGCATGAAGGGATCGATGGTTCAGAGAGTTTGGAACTTAGAGACACTGAATTTGCTTCCCCCAGACCCCAAGAAATGTCTCAAGTCTGGCCAACTATCAGGTTCAGGACAGGGGGCTTAATCTGCAGTCTGGATAGTTGAAAACTAAGAAAAAAGCTTTTTTTTTCCTGGAGAAAAGGTCCCCTTTGTCCAGCAGCATTTCCAGAGGCGTCCCTTTGGGTCGGAATTGACTATCCATGCCTCCTCTCCCTGCCAGTTGCACATGTGGCTGAGAACTGCCTGAAAAGTACCTTTTCCAATCCTAACCCCTCCCCAGATCTCTTCCTTTTAGGCCAGCCCTGGGTCTCTTGTTTGTGGATCCTGGCCCTGACTGAGTTCTTTCTCCTTTCCTCATTTCCCTCTACCCAGGACGACCCAGTCACCAACCTGAACAATGCCTTTGAAGTGGCAGAGAAATACCTAGACATTCCCAAAATGTTGGATGCAGAGGGTACGTACATCCCTTTTGTTTAGTCAACACATTGTTTCGTGTGTGTCTTATGGTAACTTCAGACAACTGGCAGAACCAGTGAAAATGGCGGAGAATCTGGGTGAACCCGGGACATTGTGTCTCCAGGGGAACCAGAGCAGGAGCAGCCTGCGCAGGCCAGACTTGCTCAGGGATAGAGCAGGGTGATGATGAGTGGGGAAGGGGGAGCTTGAGGAAGATTGACTCTGGGGGCTGCCATAGCCCTGCCTGACCCAGTTCCATACCTAGAAAAAGCAAGGAGCAAGGTGGCCAGGAAGGGCTCGCTCTGAATAAGCAAGGCTTCTACCTACCCTGCCTGTTGTGGGTTCAGAGTCCAGAGCCCACCCGTTTGGAGTGTTTTGTGTTTTTTTTTTCTGGCTTTTCTCCATTTCCCATCCATGCACCACCCAGCCAGGATTCATGCCTCTGGCCTCTGGTAGCCCTTGGGGTTGACTGTCCAGAAGCCCCTTGAGACCATTCTCAGAGGAAGTGGCCTCATTTTAATCCAGTTACCACAGCTATGGCCTTTCTAGAGCCCATGGGGATTAAGGGGCTGAGAGTGTAGCTGAGCCTATCAGAGTCACCAGGGGTCACTGAGTCAGCTCTAAGGGTTCTTCTCCTGGGATGTCCATGGTCTTGGGAGCGGGAGCCTTTGGATCCGGGTAAGTGACTACCCCTCCCCCCACCACTACTAGGGCAGTTTAACCCTTGTGATTCACTTGCAGACATCGTGAACACGGCTCGGCCCGACGAGAAGGCCATAATGACCTATGTGTCCAGCTTCTACCATGCCTTTTCGGGAGCGCAGAAGGTACCGGGCAGGGCCAGGCAGGCCCACCTCGCTGCCACTGCCCAATGCCACTGCTGCCTCTCGCCTCCCATGCTCACCTCATTTCTCTTGCAGACGGCAGTGGCCTCTCTGACTGGAAGCCATGCCTTGGCATTGCTGCCACCTTTTGCTCACACTGTCTATTGAGTGCCCAATCTGTGCCAGGCTCTGTAGTAGGCACTGAGAATACAGTGGTGACAGTCAAGCAGGGTCTCTGCTTTCATGGGACTTCCATTCTAGTGGGTGAGGCAGACAACAGGCATATTCACAGATCAAGTAATTTCATGTGATAAGTACAGTAGAGAACATGGGACAGTATGGGGGACAGAGAAGCCCGAGGGCTGCTTTCGCTGAGGCCATCATGGGAAGCCTCCAGGGGGTGACATGAACAGCACTTGGAAGGATGACCAGGAGCTGTCATGTGAAGATCTATAGAAAAAGCATTCCAGGCAGAGGGTAGAGCAAGTGCAAAGGCTGTGAGGCAGAAATAAGCATGGCTTATTGAAGGAACAGCTGGAGAAGAAGAAGTGAGGTAAAGTGCAGAGTCATGCTGTGTAAGACTGTTGTAGTCTGAGATCATGAATTTAGGTTTTAGTCCTAGCCAGTTTGGCTCAATGGATAGAGCATCAGCCTGTGGACTGCTGAAGGGTCCCAGGTTCAATTCCGGCCAAGGGCACATGCCTTGGTTGTGGGCTCAATCCCCAGTAGGAGGCATACAAGGAGGCAGCCGATCAATGATTCTCATCATTGATGTTTCTATCTACCTCCGTCTTCCTTCTTCTCTGAAATCAATAAAAATATATTTAAAAAATAAAGCTATTCTTTAAAAAAATAATTTAGGTTTTATTCTAGGGCCCCAGGAAACTATTAAGTGGTTTATGCTGAGGTGGCAGAAATGATCTTACATTTTCAGAAAGGTCAGGTAGGGTTTAACCCCTCCAGCCCCAATGGCTAGTGTCACAAATCCAAGCCTGGTTAGAAGAGGAATCCACCCCCCTCCCTCGCCAAAACCTTAGCAAAATGGCCTGCATAGCCAGAGCCAGGGTTTGGCTTCCAGTCCAGAGCAAGCGCTATTCCTCCCGCATGAGCTTAGGGCCCAGGCCCAGCTGCCCTCCCTGCTTCTTTCACTCTCTCTTGCTTCTCTCTCTCTCTCTCTCTCTCTGCGCAGATATTGTAGGCACTCTGAGGCCAGATGAGAAAGCCATCATGACTTACGTGTCCTGCTTCTACCACGCTTTCTCGGGGGCTCAAAAGGTGAGCTGGAGTGGGAGCACACCTGGCTGCTGTGTCTAGATTAGAGGCTTGCCCTCACTGGCCTCCTGTCCTCACCATCCATCTGTGGTTGGCCAGGCTGAGGACTGACCCAGTCAAGCAGGTTTATTGTGACTATGGGCTTCAGTGTCATCATTTAGCTGGTGCTGGTCAGGTGTTGACACAACACAGATATTCTCTCTATGAATACAGCCTGCCCCGGGAGATTGGTGGTAGCGTCCCAGTTTCTCAGAAATGGCAGTTTTGAGTCCCTGCATCACATTAAATTTAGCAGAGTTGCAATTTGGACCCATGCTTCTGACCACTCGGTTGCCCTTGCTCCTTTCTGTTCATGATTCACACTAGGCCACCTGCCTGGTGCACTGGCTATGCCCTTTTACCAGAGAGAACCGGCTTCTCTGCCCCTCTCTGTGGCCCCTTCCCCTCCCAAAATGGCCCAGGAAAGGCTCAGCCTGAGCAGGTTAGACTGTTCTCTGAGCCTATTTCTGTTGACCCAGCTCTCTAGGCTCGTCTCAAGCAGCCATGCTGATACAGGCAGAGCAGTCACAAGTGTTTTCCCAGTGGCAGTTCTCCCTGAGCCTGGCTGATCTCATGCTGCCCCTGAGGAGAGTGTCCCACATGGAGGCCTGGGCACCTCTGTCCCCTTTGCTTGCCTCTGAGTCTCTGATTGTGGGCAGCTACTCCCAGTGACCTGAGTTTGTGTCACCAATTGGCAAGTAGGCAGGGAGGAGAAAAAGAAACTAGCTTTCATTTATGGAGCACTTACTAGATGCTAGACACAGACTCTTAGTCCCTATACACCCCTTATGTGGCAGGGGGTGCTATTATCCTCAATTAAAAGAGGAGGAAATTTAAGCTCAGAGTGGGCGGGACGTCACAGGACACGGACTGCCTTCTGCAGAGCCCAGGTCAAGCGGCTGCTCCCTGTGACAGTTTGCTGTGCTTACTCTGTGACCTCTTAGCGGTGTGACCTTGGATACGTCATTTCACCTTACTCAGTTCTCCCATCTGTAAAATGGGATTGTACTAGTACCTGCTTCACAGGGTTGTTCTGAGGATGAAATGACTGTTCCTGGCACATGGTCAGGTAATCGAAGCAGCCTTTGTCCCTGCCCACTGTGGTTCTTCCCAGCTCTGTGCCAGAGAGCCATGTTCATAACCTCCTGCCACTTAACCTCGAATGAGGTGGGAGCTTGTGTTTGGAGTGTTCTGTGGGAGAGCACAGGTGGGAGAGTGGGAGGGACCCCCACCTAGTGGGAAGGCGGAGTGGGGCAGGGGTGGATAGCAGTGGAAGATTCATTGCCACAAACCCCAACTAATACCATGTGTGTCATTGGACTCCCTCCTGTGGGCCCCAGGCCAGCCTCCCTGCCCACCACATTGCCCTTGCAAGAGTGCTTTCTCTTCTGCCCTGGCTACCCTCCTGTGCTTAGAGCTGAACTCCATGTAGTAGGGAAATGGAGGCCTGGAAGGATTTGTGGGAGTGGACACTGGCGGGAAGGCCCAGGACGGAGCATTTAGCCCTCTTGAGGCAGCCGAACTGCTCTTATAAGAGAAGAAATGAAGGCCTGGCCCTTGGAGCGGCTGTTCACTAAGGCCTTGCGGGATCCAGGCTTCTCTAGCCCAAGTTCAGGTTCCCCCTGCCTGTGTCTGCTTCTCAGGCCAGCCATGGAATACTTTTTGTTATTGCTGCTGTCTTTTCCCTGTAGACTTAAGCGCATCTCTCTTTTTGTTGAATTTATTGGAGTGACATTGCTTAATAAAATTAAATAGGCTTCAGTTGCACAATTCTCTGATATATCATCTGTATATTGTATTGTGTGTTCACCAATCCCATCTCTTAAAAGAGTGCTCTCTAGGGTTCTTTTTGTTTTATAAATTCAAGCTGATCCCTAGGCTAAAGCATTTATCCTTGTTACTCATTCATCAACCCGACTACCTAAAACACTGAACTCTGAGCTGGATGCCAGAAATCGGACAGTGAAACTGGGACCAGCAGCCCCCACCTTTGTGGGCCTGCACAGGAGAGTGGGTTTCAACTTGGGGTACCATTGTCTCTCCCAAGTGAGGGATCAGGGACTAATCTCTGTGACTGCCCTGAAAGCTGCAACCTTTGCTCTGCTTCTTGCACTTCGGGCCAGTGTGCACTGACCACGCCTTGTTAACCTCATCTCTGAGGAGCACTGCCTGGAGCCATTGGCAAGTATCCTGCAGCATGATGCAGGGTGTGTGCGTGCGTGTGTGTGTGTGTTTGCACACCAACCTTGGCTGGTCCACCACTCACCTGTCTGCCTGGAGGGAGAGGCTGGGCATCAGTGCCTGTAGTTAGCCAGGTCTGGAGCCATCCCCAAGCTTCTCTGTTTTCCTTCCTCACCACTCTGTAGACCCTCCTCACTATTTCTGTTCCTGTTCTGTTGCCGTTTCAACTTTCCTCTTGGATCCTTTCTGTGCTTCTTGAAAGGTACCTGGTCTCTCCTCTCTTGTGTGGAATCCCTCCCCCTCCTCCACTCCTCGTACCCCGCCTCAGCAGGCCAACACAGGATAGTGTCCTGTAGTTCTGGGCAAAAATTAGTCACTGTCTCCACCACTCCCTGCTCTGTGAATCCCTTGGCCTGTGGATGGTGACTGTGGCCCAATGAGCCATCAAGGGGAGGATTTGGAAGGGGCCTAGTGTGTTCTGCCTGGGCACTGACCACCAGGCTTTTCTGGGGGCACCAGCAGCCCCACCCTTTGCCCTGCAGCTCTCTAGCAATCAGCCTGCTGCAGCCTACCTTCCCACCCAAGGGGAGACTTTATCCAGGGTTTGGCCTAGTGGAGGACCCCGCCCAGCTTCACCCATCCCTCCTTTTTGTGGGCTACTAGGGAGTCTGTTAATCCATTTCCTCCGCATGGAGGGCTTCTCAACCCTTCTCAGCATCCAGGGTTTAGGCCAACAAAGCTGAGGGGCCTGATTATCTGGGTAGGGGCCTGAGCAGTAGCTGTGCAGACACCAGCAAGGGCTGTCAGAAAACAGGCACTCAGGGTGCCATCTTGCTGAAGCTGCACTTCTCTCCTTTCTTCCTTGGGGAGTTTTGTGTGGGCCGTGGGTGAGCCAGCTTTCTAGGGACATGCCTGTCAGTGGGAAGGGTCACTAGCCCCCAGGCAGTCCTGACTGGGTGTACTTCCCTCATCCCAGGCTGAGACAGCCGCCAACCGGATCTGCAAGGTGCTGGCTGTCAATCAGGAAAATGAACACTTGATGGAAGATTACGAGAGGCTGGCCAGTGACGTAAGTGCCACTTACCCTACCCCCATTGATACCACCAGAGCTGAAAGATTGGGTCACTTTTGTTACCCTTGACCAAAAGTCATGTGACACTTGCAGAGTGGATAGTAGGTATTGCAGTGAGACTTTTTAGAAACAGTGGTAAGGTTACAGGCTGTGGAGTTCGCCCAAGCCAGTATGTGATGTGACCTTCCAGGTCAGTTTCACATGGTTAAGCATCAAACTGATATGTCAACGTGCTAGCTGTCTTCTGGCGTCTAGAACTTGGGTTCCAACACAAATACTCAAGGATAGAGTTTTCTGAACACTGCATTGCTTTAGAATCATCTGGGGAGCATTTAAGAATTAACATTCCCATACCCTCCCCATGGAGAGACAGACTCGATAGGTTAGAGAAACCAAGAGCTGATGTGGTGCTGGCCAGGACTGCGGTTGTTACGGCAAGTCTTGGGCAACAGCACTGCAGGCTTAGGATCTGCCATCCTTGTCACCCCCTTTCCCAAGTGAGGAGACAGCCCCAGGCACACATCCACTGTCACATGGCTGGTAGAAGAGAGAGCTGGAGTTCAAACAGGGAGCTCTGTTCCAGAGCCTGACCTGGAGCATCGGTTGGGATGGTGGGTGTTCAATAAATCTCTTCTGGATTCTGTCCTTTACTTTGAAAAATTTCCATGGGAAAAAAAAATTAAAACAGATAAGCTTTCCAAGGGCAACAATTTGACTGCTCTTCTATACCAGTGAGTGATTCCCAGACATTGAGATTTCACAGACCAGGAAAATTCAGAAAAATTTTTGACAACCAACCTATGGGGGTTGACTTTTTATCTTGCCAAGTTAAGGGGATATTTCAAAAAGAAAAGGCTACCATCTGTTATCACCATTATTTCTAACACCAAGAAAAAGTTAAAGGTTATATATTTTGGGATCCCAGCCCTTCCCAAAAAAAGGTGTTTGGCATCATGCATCAAGATGTAAATACAAGGATACCTTTATCCTGGCTTTTCTCATTTTGTCAGAAGTTGTCATTGGGAATCATTTCTCTGGCATATCTATGCTGCATAATAACTGATTTTACTCTCCTGAGATTGTTCTAGAATGTACAGGTTTTTTTGCTTCTTTGTGGCCTGTCCTCGCTCCATCAAAGACATGAGTAGTTCATAAAAATACATAACACCTTTTTCAGCTCTATGTTCTAATTTTTTATGTCCCAAGCCTTGTGC
This sequence comes from Antrozous pallidus, assembly GCA_027563665.1. Lineage (NCBI taxonomy): Eukaryota > Metazoa > Chordata > Mammalia > Chiroptera > Vespertilionidae > Antrozous > Antrozous pallidus. The sequence continues at coordinate 21,873,042 of CM050525.1, read as the reverse complement.
ATGGCACTGGCTGCCCCTGAGAGAGCCGGGCATGCTACAAGTCCTGCCCTTGAGGCACTGACAGTCGATGAACAGGGAACCAGTGAGACTCTAAACGAGGGAGACCACCAAGGAGAGGCACAAACAGGAAGTAACCAGTAAATAGCACAGTGGTTTTGAGGGAGCACCCGTTCCCAGAATTCTCTGCCCTGGAGGCTGGAGAGCAGGGGTGATTCCCCAAGACAGGACCCTCGAAGATCTGGATGCCAGGTGCCTGTGAGCCAGGGGTAGTCCCGCCACATGGCTTCTTGTGGGCCCACAGCTTCTGGAGTGGATCCGGCGCACCATCCCCTGGCTGGAGGACCGTGTTCCCCAAAAGACCATCCAGGAGATGCAGCAGAAGCTGGAGGACTTCCGAGACTATCGGCGAGTCCACAAGCCACCCAAGGTGCAAGAGAAATGCCAGCTGGAGATCAACTTCAACACTCTGCAGACCAAGCTGCGCCTCAGCAACCGGCCTGCCTTCATGCCTTCCGAGGGCAGGATGGTCTCGGTAAGGGCAGGGGTTGGGAGCAGAGGGAGCCAGCACTCAGGAGTGCAGATTCACCAGACAACCCCCAGTCTTATTGTTTGGCCAGGATAGCCTTTCTTCACTAAAATGCACAGCCTTTCTGGTGCAGAGGTGGGTGGGGCTGCACTGGCACTTTCCCACCACCACTGTCACACTCCTCCCCCTCATCGCTCCCAAGATTTTTATACCCATCCTCAAACAAACCACACCAGTTTGTGTGGAATTGTTTGAGTTTGGAACTCCAGTTCAAATTCAAACAATCTAGGAACACTACCAAGTGCTTGAAACCCCTTCTCAGGGAGGGACAGTATTCCCTGAATAGTCAGCTTCTAAGTTTCATAGCCCCATCCATGGCATTTACTCATTTTCATTTATGCATTTAACCCAAAAGAACTGATTGCACCTGCTGTGTGTTGGGTCCTGTCTGGGTACACAGATAAAACAGCAGGAGGTAGACATGGTCAGCCCATTGCAGCATCCCTCAGGGAGGCATCGCTGTCCTGGATGACCTAGCTCCTGTGATAGCCCTGCCCTCTGATGCCCTGCAGGATATCAACAACTGCTGGCAGCACCTGGAGCAGGCTGAGAAGGGCTATGAAGAGTGGCTGCTGAATGAGATCCGCAGGCTGGAGCGGCTTGACCACCTAGCAGAGAAGTTCCGGCAGAAAGCCTCTATCCACGAGGCCTGGACTGATGGTATGGTCCTCCCGGCTCTCTTGTCTCAGACACGCACACACGCACAAGCACACTGTCCTTTGCCTGATGCATTGCCCACCTGCTCTGGTCTCAGAGATTACTCACAGGTGGGCCCCTTGCTAGGCCATGGGAGGCCAGTTAGCTAGCAATCCAGCCGAGCCATGTTGATAGGGAAATGACCCTGTTCCTGTCCACTCTGCCAGGGTGGGGACAGATTCTGTGTGCAAACAGTCTGCCTTTGCTCTCCATACCCTTTGTGTCTATGATCCTTAAAGTCAAAGGCCTAGAGCCACCTCCTGAGTCACAAAGCATGCTCACTGACTGCCAGCCATGCAGAGTCTCCTTCCAAGAGCCTGGGCCTCAGCAGGATGGCTTCTTCCAAAAGGGCAGCCTTCATGACCTCCAAGGACATGATGGTCTCGGTGGGGACATGCCTCCTGTTTCTCAGTAGCTCTGCAGCTGCCTGTTCCCTTGGCTCAGGGTGTGGAATTCTATCATGCCTCTGGTCCTCAGTCAGGACCCACACTGTGGCTGGGACTCCAAATACCAGGGCCTAAAAGCCTTCGGGAAACAGCCAGTGCCTGGGAAAGCTAAGAGCCATCCACAGGGCTCCTCCCTTCCCAAGTGTCTCTGCCCTCCTGCTATTATCAAACTCGGGGGGTTCACCCACTGCCACCACTCTGCCCAGCTGATTTCACATTTTTTTGCATTGCTCATGATTTTTCTTTTTTTTAAATATAGTTTATTGATTTCTTACAGAGCGGAAGGGAGAGAGATAGTCAGAAACATTGATGAGAGAGAGACATCGATCAGCTGCCTATTGCACGCCCCCCACTGGAGGTGTGCCCGCAGCCACGGTACATGCCCTTGCCGGAATCGAACCCAGGACCCTTCAGTCCGCAGTCCGACGCTCTATCCACTGAGCCAAACCGGTCTCGGCTGCTCGTGATTTTTCATCCCTACCAGACCCAGAGTTCACCATGAGATAGATCCTCATTAAACATCAGGGGAGCTCTTCTAGTCCTCCTCCCAGCTGTTTGTCAGGCAGCCCTAACACTGGCCAGATGCTAAGACCTACCCAGAGGCCCCACCCCTAACAGTATGGGAACTCTGTATGATCTGCGGTCCTGGGCTATTTTCCAGCTGCAGCTGCCAGACCAGAGCAGTGCCCTAACCTCCTCCTCCAGAGAAAGGATTCAGAGGGAGATGCTAGAAGGTGGGGCAAATGAGACCTGGGCCATTTCTTTACTCTTTGAAGAAATGGCACCCATGGCTCTACCCCCAACCCTAGACTAGAGGATGTTGGCATTTACTTCATTAGTTCATTCGTTCATTCCACAAATACCACTTGAGCCTCTTCCTTATGTTCAGTAGTTCCCAGGTAGGTGAGGTCCCTGCCTGGGAAATACAGGCCAGCAGGTTTTGGCATTTCTCACATCAGAGGGCCTTGTGCACATAAGTGGATTTTACAGCACCCGTATCCCACACTTGTACTGAGCTGTTCTCTCCCGTCACTGTCCACATTGCATGTTGTTCAACAGGCTCTGGGCATCATCCTTCTGGATCTCCCTTCTAGGGCCTCTTGGCCCGTGTTGTCAGCTCTATAGTCCCTTACCTGGGCTCCAGGAAACCCTGGGAAGATGGTCTCCTGATGCCCAGGGGTGTGGGTCTGATGCCCTACCAATATTCCTCCTCTGGGAGTGACGCAGGGGCTGGCCTTCATGTGAAGGCATTCAGGGGAAGTTGGCCTGATCTTGTGCCAGGGTGGACTGACTCGCTCAGTGGCCTCCACATGCTCTCACCCCACCCTTGCCTCCCCACAGGCAGGTAGATACACAGACACTTTGGCACCTGGCCTGTGTCATGAGTCAGCCTGGAGCCCCCAGGCAGGCCTGCCCACTCTCATTCCCACGACCTGCAGCCCAAAGCCTCTCTACCACCAACGTATGCATAACAGGACAAACCAGCCTCCTGACCCCTCTCAACATCCCTCACAGCCTGTAGGGGTGTGAATGCTTCTCAGGTGTTGGGTTATCTGGGGGGAAAAACAAAAATGAGTGAAATTCCCTTTTGTGGCTGCCCCTCGGCCTGCATACAAGGTGCCCAGTCATCCAGTGCACCCCTTGCCAGCCTGTGCTGAAACTGCTGAGACAGAGAGTGCTAACCTACTATTTTGGCCCCCCCCCCTCGGGAGAAAGCAGTTTAGGGATGAGATTGTAAGCTTGCTTGCCTTTGTGACGTGTTCTCCCCAGGGCTGGGGCAGCAGGGCCAGTGGAGTCAGTCTCCCAGGCTGCTTCCCCTGCCTCCCAACGCCAGGCCCTGTCCTCCGGGTGGCTGAGGTTACAGTGGTCCTGGCTCTGTGCCTGCCCTTCTTGAACACCTCACTGAGGCTTCAGGCCCCAACTCCGGTGCCTGAGGGAATAGCTGAGAGAGACTGCCTGCCGTCCCACTGCAGTCGCTGCATCTGGAGGGCAGCTGCTGCTCAAATGCTCTGGTGTCACGTTGAGGAGGGGGGTCTCTGAGCTGCCACTCTAGGGGCAACCCAGAGTGGCTAATCGGAAGCAGTGCCCCCTGCTAACCTTTTCAACCAGTTCTGCAGTACCTTACTGTGCTTCCAGGGCCACTCGAGCTTCTGTCCTGGGGCATATAATTAGCCAGGCTCCAGGCCTAAAGCAGTGTTCTCTTAATGACAGGCCCTGCATCACTGCACATGCAAAGTCCTTAGGACAGTATGGGGCCCATAGGTATGTGATAAGACCACTCCCCCAAAGTTGCCAGCCCCCAAGTGCCAGGGAGCAGGCAGAGTGGAGGTCTCCAAGAAGAACCCTAACTGGAACACTTCCCCTTCCTCTACCCTGCTGAGGCATGGGCTGCACCCGAGGCTTTTCTCCAGATCACAGCCCTCTACAGATGGTATAACAGTCCAGGCTTCCAGTCTCCTACCACTATGGACACTAAGTTTAGAACACACATGTTGAATTGGGATATCTGGCTCAGGCCCACAACACCTCAGTGTCTCCCAGCTCCATCAGGGATTTATTTGATCTTAGAGATCTCTGGAAAAATCAAGGAAAAAGACTCTGGAAGTGTCTAGTCTTCGTGGCACCATTCTCCACTAGACAGGATGTTGGTCTGCCCCATTTCCTTGCCCCTGGTTGCACAGGCCTCTGGTGGACTCTTGGTCCATTGTTGTCTTAAGTGTCTCCTGCCTTCTGCCCCCCGCCCCCCCCGCCCCCCCCAGGGAAGGAAGCCATGCTAAAGCACCGGGACTACGAGACGGCCACCCTGTCGGACATCAAAGCCCTCATCCGCAAGCACGAGGCCTTCGAGAGTGACCTGGCCGCACATCAGGATCGCGTGGAGCAGATCGCAGCTATCGCCCAGGAGCTCAAGTGAGTGCGGGCTCGTGGGCCCATCGCTTGCTTTCCCTCCAGCACTCCACCCAGAGCAGCGGCGGACTGCAACCAGGGTTATGCCGCCCATGCCTGGAGTGGAGTCTCACAGTCCTCCCCACCCCTGCCCCTCCTTCAGATGCTAGGGCCTTTGTCATTTCTTGTCTTGTGAGAAACATAGCTGAATCTAGACGCTCTGACCCCTTGTTCTGATTCTTCAGGATCTAGGGGTCCCTGGGCTCCCCTTTCCTGCCTGCCACAGCAAGGAGATCCCTGGTCTCTAATAGGGTGGGAAGCTCAGCCGCCACTTCTCCCCCTGCTCCTCCCCAGGGGACTTGGCTGCACAGAGTGCACAGAGAGCCCATTGTTCTGCCCCTTTCCTCTCATGCTCAGAATACACTATTGTAAGGCCTTCCAGGCAGCTGGCTTCTTTGCCCTCCCTTCCCTGCCCCAGTCAGATAAACTTGTGCACACAATTAGTACACTGAGTCTCCAGGGCCAGTGAATGAGGGCCTTATTCCACTAGTGCAATGGCCATCAACAGGGAGGACTTGGGGTGGGAGGCCCAGGCCATTACTTCATGGAAAATCCATAGGCCCTGGAGGGGCAGCAAGGCTCCCAAAATAGCTCTGTTCAAAAATAGGATCCTTAGCTAGAACTGCCCTTTCTATAGTCATTCCCAGAGTTCTGCTTGTTCCTACATGGGTGGGCCAGCATGATGCCCTGTGCAGCCACATGCCGGGGAGGGCCAGTTTATTCCCTGACTCATTCGCTCCATATTGCCCAGTTTCTTGGGGTTCCCCGTTTGCTCACCAGAGGCAGAAGTCCAAGTCCTATGGGGCCTTTCTGTACTGGAATACAGGATCCCTGTTGGGGCCTCCCCTTGGGTTCCTGCAGACTCTCCTAGGATAGAGCTCCTGCATTTGGCACACCCAGGCCAAGGACAGCAAGGTCAGGCCACAGACGCAGATGTCTGCAGGGGTCATGGAGCGTGGCACATGAGTAGGTTCCTTAGTTGACCGGTGAGCCCCTGGAAGCTGCTAAGAAACATTTTGAATAAATCCTAGGCCAGCCTGCTTCTCAGGCAGTGAGAACTGCCATATGAAACCCATCACCCTGACCCAGGGAACAGGCGGTTCCTGAAGCAGCTTTCTGGATAGTAGCCCTAGAGGAGAGAAAGTTGGGGGGCTGTTTAGGGTGCTGTCAGCTTCCCCAAAGATGAGTCAGAGGACTGAGAGCCAGCCAGAATGAACCGTGATGGACAGCCTGGATGAGCGCTGATTAATGGTAGTGATGGAAACTCCAAGGGCACTCGGTGCTGTACCTGTACCAGTTCACTTAATCTCCCAGCCTGGGTGACGGATAGCCTTAAATGTTGGTGTCTTCTGGCACCCATGTTATACAGGGAGGACTGAGGCATAGAAAGGCCAACGTCACATAGCTAGGAAGTGGTCAAGGCAGGAGTGGAGTCCAGGCTGCCTGGCCCTCTGGAGCAGCGGTCACCAGCCCGTGGTCATGAGGTCTGAAAGGTTGGTGACTGCTGCTCTGGAGCGTAGCCTTGCTCCCACTTCCTCTGCTAGCCTTGCCTGCACCGCCCTGCCCCTGTATCCAGGCAGGTGACACAATCATCTGGTCCCCATGTCCTATTCCTTCCCAGAGTTGTTCCTTGCTCTCCACCCCTCACCAGGCCACAAAGATTTTGCCTGTATACCAATTCCCTAGTGCTTTGCTACTAAGAGCATCCAGGTGTCTGGGCCATAGGAGATGAGAAGACTGGGGCTAATGGGGGATTTGGGGAGCGGGGTCAGGGAGCATGTGGAGGGCTTGGGACCAGTAATGATTATCAGCCCAGGATTTTCAAAATCGAAATAATTTGAATAATAATACCTGTATCCTAATCAGCTTACTTTTTTCTTAATTATCAATTGCTTAGAATTAAATTGCAGGCTAGTTTTACTGGTTTTTGTGTGTGTGTGTGTGTTTTTAATATATATTTTTTTATTGATTTCACAGAGGAAAGGGGAGGGAAGGAGAGGTAGAAACGTCAATGATGAGAGAGAATCACTGATCAGCTGCCTCCTGCACAGCCCACCACTGGGGATGGAGCCCGCAACCTGGGCCTGTGCCCTGACTGGGAATCCAACCCTGACCTGGTTCACAGGTCAATGCCCAACCACTGAGCCACACCAGCTGAGCGTGTGTGTGTGTGTGTGTGTGTGTGTGTATTAATACCCATTAAAATAAATACACAACCTTTAATAGCAGCTGTTATTACTTTTACCTGTTGGGTGTCAAGGACTGCTCTCAGCACTTCACATGCTCTCTGCGATAGCCTTACCACTGCTTCACAAACGAGAAAACAGGGTTCCCTCTCTCAGGACCACACAAGTACAAAATCATGGAGCCAGAATTCAGGTGTAGGGAACTCAGCTCCGGAGCCCATGCTCTCTAACCAATATACTCTTCTCGACTTTCTTTAAGTGGGAAAGCAGTCCACATACAGCTTTGGTCAAGAGTCACACTCTGTGGCCCCAACCACCCACCCACCTATTTAGTTTATCCTAGCTTAGCAGCCCATAGAGTGAGAGAGCAAGAGGAAGCCCCTGCCTACACCTTTATCCCCTCCCCTTACTCCACTCCTGAATTCTTCCTACCCTGGGAGGCCATAAGTCATAGGAGTGGTGGATGACTTAAGAGCCTTCAACATTGATATTCCTTGGTACCAAGCCCTGAGACTTTAGGGGACAGGTGGGTCTGGCTCCATCTGTGACTGGCCTCTGCCAGGTCTCACCACCCTTTGCCCTGCCTACAGTGAGCTGGATTACTATGACTCCCACAATGTCAACACCCGGTGCCAGAAGATCTGTGATCAGTGGGACGCCCTTGGCTCTCTGACCCACAGTCGCAGAGAGGCCTTGGAGGTGAGGAAAGGGCAGTGTCCCCCTGGAGCCTGGTGTACTCAGATCCCTTGGGGCCCACACACCCCTCCCCACCATTCACCACTTACGGCTGACCTCTCTCCTCTATCCCTGCCCCTTCCCACACACCAGAAAACAGAGAAGCAGCTGGAGACCATTGACCAGCTGCACCTGGAATACGCCAAGCGGGCAGCCCCCTTCAACAACTGGATGGAGAGTGCCATGGAGGACCTCCAGGACATGTTTATCGTCCACACCATCGAGGAGATTGAGGTCCGCCCCTCCCCATCCTTCTTGTGGGACTTTCGAGGGGCTGGGTTGCCCCTCACTCCTTCTTCTCTCTCAGGGTCTGATCTCAGCCCATGACCAGTTCAAGTCAACACTGCCGGATGCCGACAGGGAACGGGAGGCCATCCTGGCCATCCACAAGGAGGCCCAGAGGATCGCCGAGAGCAACCACATCAAACTGTCAGGCAGCAACCCCTACACCACTGTCACCCCCCAGATCATCAACTCCAAATGGGAGAAGGTGGGGAGAGCCCCTCAGCTGGAGCAGGGCCAGGCGGGAGCAGGCCTGGCCTGGTGAGGGGGCCATCACCCTGACTGCTCCTGCGCCACGCCCTTCCCCAGGTGCAGCAGCTGGTGCCCAAACGGGACCATGCCCTCCTGGAGGAGCAAAGCAAACAGCAGTCCAATGAGCACCTCCGCCGCCAGTTCGCCAGCCAAGCCAACATCGTGGGGCCTTGGATTCAAACTAAGATGGAGGTGAGGGGCCGTTGTCCTAGTCCTAGCCCTGCTGAGCCCAGGGCAGAGTGAGAAAGCCCCCAGTAAGCGGAGGTATTGAGCAGAAAAGGTTGTCTGCTCCCGTTACAACATCTGTGCTCTCGGGGCCAGCGGACCTGGAGGCCTAGTGGGTGTGGGTCCCAGCTCTCACCGGCTGGGAGCCCTGACCCTTGGTGGAGTTAGGAGGGTGGATCAATTATATTCATGGAAATGAAAACACCACCCACAGGGCTACTGAGGAGGCAGATGGAGGTAGGTTTGAGTCTTGACTCTGTCCTTGATTGATGCTGTGAGCTCAGGCACAATTTAACCTTGCTTTTCGGTTTTCTTATCTCTAAAATGGGAGCGTGGGCGAGTTGTTTCATTGGCTCCACAAATGCTTGGTGCAGGCTCTGCTGCAGGCGCTGTGGTGTAGTTGTGGTCAGGGTGGTCCCAGCTCAGACCCTCGCGGCGTGCTCACAGTAACCCTCGTGGCCTAGCCACAGGAAGGTTTGTAATGATGCTAGTTGCAACTCTGGCCACCTCTTAATAATGCTCACTACCCACCAGGCTCACGCTGACCAGCGCAGCCTCGCTGAAACTCACTACAACCGGGGAAAGGTATGGGCTGGTCAGCCCTGCCAGCTACACAGCATGGCCACCGAGGGAGCCAAGGCAGGCCCCCCTCAGGAGCTACAGGCTCTGATGTCAGCCAGGCCTGGTTCAGAATCTGACTCTGCCTCTTACTGTGAGAATTTGCTTTGTTGGGCCTTAGTTTCCACATTTGTAGACAGGGCCTGACACAGTGAGTCATTGAAGTTAGGCATGTGTAGCACTTAGCACAGAAACTCTCCAGTGTGGTTGCTTTTACACTGCAGGGTGGGACAGAGAGGGACCATCATTGAGCCACAAGCCTTTTAGGAGGAGGGACTCTGGTATGGAGGCCAACGGCAACAGAGATCTCCTCTAGGTGGCTGGTTATGGCCGATGATCCGCCAACCCCACCTCCAGCGGCACCTGCTTGTGTGTAGGAAATCGGGCGCATCTCTATCGAGATGAACGGGACCCTGGAGGACCAGCTGAGCCACCTGAAGCAGTATGAGCGCAGCATTGTGGACTACAAGCCGAACCTGGACCTCCTCGAGCAGCAGCACCAGCTCATCCAGGAGGCCCTCATCTTCGACAACAAGCACACCAACTACACCATGGAGGTATGCTGTACTCCGTCGGGTCCCACACCCCATCTGGGGCATGGAAGAGCCCTGCACAGTCCAGCAGGAAAGGTGTCTGTGGCGTCCTCTTATCCTTTCTCTTATCCTGACGGAAAAGACTAGATCAGAATGCTCACACATTTTTTATGTCACTGTTTTCCTAACACTGTGCTCCCAACACCATGGCAGTACATCTCAGGACAAGCTCCCAAGAGAGCTGGGAAGGCAGCACCAGCCCCCGCTGTGGCCTCAGCTCCGAGTCCTCACTTGAGAACACAGGTCTAGCCAGTGTGTGCCAGCATCTGTGTGTGCCAGCTCTTTGCAGCCGGTTACACTGTCAGGGCTGCTTATCATCATATTGGTAGCTTGAAATCATCTTTGGTGACAGTATTTACACCGCGCACATGGCAGATGCCACAAAACGGGGAGTGTCTCTCCCCGGAAAGCCAATTAAACTTTGCCCCACATATCTCTGCCAAATTTTCACATGGAGCCTGCACAGGTATTGGGCCCTGGCCCTATGCTACATCTGTCACCAAATATATACTAAGGTGACTGAACTCTGCTGGTGAGTAGAGACAGCAGGTGAGTACCATGCCTCTGTCCCTGTGTGCAAATGAAGTGCACAGGAGAGCATGGGCTTGGACTGGCATTTGGGAGAAAGGCAGGGTGAGCTCACTGCATGCTATACCCCCCCCGCCCCATAGGGAGAACCCAGCTCCAGGTGTCCCTCACCTGCAGCTTTGGTGTCCAGGCACTCCCACCAGCCCAGCCTGCAGTCACACCCTCCCTTCTCCCCCAGCACATCCGAGTGGGCTGGGAGCAGCTGCTCACCACCATTGCCCGCACCATCAACGAGGTTGAGAACCAGATCCTCACCCGAGATGCCAAGGGCATCAGCCAGGAGCAGATGCAGGAGTTCCGGGCCTCCTTCAACCACTTTGACAAGGTGAGCGTCTCCGCCTGCCCCTCGGCACCTTCCCTTCCTGCTGTCACCATTGTCACTGTCCCATCATCTTGCCCCCTCTGTCTTTGCATCTGTCAGTTCATTCACATCACAGTTGCTATGTATCAGCCGCCGCTCACAGGGCTTGGCAGGGCCTCAGCCACGGAAGGTGGTGCAGACATGCACACAGTGACCACATCAGGAGTAGTTTCCCTTAGGAAGAAAAGGGGGGTCTTGAACCCCGCTTCAGGCCGTGCTTCCTCACCAACCTGCCCATGAGACCTTGGGACAGACTTAAGTCCCAGCACACCCAAGAGTTGAGACCTGACCCATGAATCTGGTTTATGCAGACACACAGTGTTCTTCAAATTCAGATTTGGTCTGGCAGCCCCTTTGGAAGGGCCTGAGTGCCAGCGTTTACCCCAGTCCCTATCCACTGCTGGGCCTGACTTGTCATCTGCCTGCTCTCCCCCTGGGGAGGAGGATGCAGCCTCAGCCCTGCACCATCAAGCAGGACCCTGCTGCCTTCCACAGGGTAGAGTGCAATCCCTTTTCTCCCACCCAGACCCTGGAGGCAAGGTGTGGCCCCTCCCCCCTGAGTCCTGGGACTCAATCTTCGATTCTATACCATTCAGCTCCCCACCCTGCTCTATCCCCGAGGACATGGGAAGAAGCCTCTGACTGCCCTCCAGGCCACTCACACCCTCCACCTGCCCCAGCTGTCCCTGGCCATCACCTTGTCCACATCAGTTCTAACTTTGTGTTTCCCTCCTCCACGTGTGTCTCCCCGGCCCTCTGCATGTAACCCTGGTCCCTTTCCCACTTCTGTGCCGGCCTGCTTTCCACACCGCCCCTTGCACACCTGCCTTTGGACCCCCGGCAGGACCATGGCGGGGCGCTGGGGCCAGAGGAATTCAAGGCCTGCCTCATCAGCCTGGGCTATGACGTGGAGAATGACCGGCAGGTATGCGCCCCCTGGGCCCCAACGGACCATGGCATTAACGGCTCTTCTTTCTCTCTCCTTCTCTGTCCCCCCACCCTCGCCATCTCACCACTCTTTGTTATGTGTACCATCTCACCGGTCCTCTTGCCTCCTTCCTACCTGTGTCTTTCTGGATCCCTTCCCCTTACCTGGTGTCTTGGGGCCGCTTTGGTCTCCCCTGCTCCTGCCACTATCCTGTTTCCTTGCTGTGCACATGGGGCTGCCCCTCTTGCCTACTGTGGGCCTGGCCTCCTGCTGTCCCTGCGTCCTCGAGCAGAAACAGACAGGCAGCATGGACTCCGATGACTTCAGGGCTCTGCTTATCTCCACAGGATACAGCCTGGTATGCAGCCTCTGCCTCCCTCGCTGCTGTGCCACTCCTCTTCCTGCTCCTCCTCCCCTTCCTTTTCTTCCTCCTCCCTCCCCCTTCCTCCTCCTTTTTGTGCTACCCTATCTAGAGTTTCCAAGTCCTCAGGGACACCCCTCCACCAGATCAGTGCAGCCTCACCTCCCTCCTTCTGCTGCATCTGCTGGACTGGGGTCCCTCTGATGACTCCCTGAGCCTCCCACCCCCTTTCCTGGAAGTCTGCAGAGAGAGGAGGCCAGGCCTCCAGCTCTCTCCCCCTTTTCTTTCTCCTTTTCTTTCTTCCCCACCCTCTAGAATTAACTTGTGAGCCTAGGGCTGAGGAGCAGCAGACCTATTTGCTCTATACCCGACTCCCCACTTCCCAAAAATGTGGGAGGGGAAGAGGAAAGGGCGCTCATGGGCAGTTGCCCGGGGAATCCAGGCCCTTGGAGGCAGGCTGACAACTTGGGAGTGTGCACTGGGGTCGGACCCTGCCCTCCTAGCTCGGTTCTGCTGCCTGGCCCAGCCATCCTGCCCCACTCAAATGCCGCCTGTCCTCTGCCCCACTCCTCCCTCGCAGGGGGACGCTGAGTTCAACCGCATCATGAGTGTTGTCGACCCCAACCACAGCGGCCTCGTGACCTTCCAAGCCTTCATCGACTTCATGTCTAGGGAGACCACCGACACAGACACAGCCGACCAGGTCATTGCCTCCTTCAGAGTCCTGGCTGGGGACAAGGTAAGCCAGACACCTCCGGGCACCCGGGGCTGGCAGGGAGAGGCTCTGCAGTCAGGGCTGGGCAGGAGGGGCTGGGGGCCAGTGTGGGGTGCAGGTGGCCCAAAGTTCTGCCCTGCCTTCCCTAGAACTTCATCACAGCTGAGGAGCTGAGGAGAGAGCTGCCCCCCGACCAGGCTGAGTACTGCGTCGCCCGCATGGCACCGTACCAGGGCCCCGATGCAGTGCCCGGTGCCCTTGACTACAAGTCCTTCTCTACAGCCCTGTATGGAGAGAGTGACCTGTGAGGCTCCCACAGAGCCCTGACCAACACCCCTCCCTCCTCACAGCCTCCAGGGGGGGCTGGGAGGGCCCCTTTTCCTGCTGCGGGCTCTCCCTGGTCCTGTTCCTCTGACTCTGTATCTATGCAAAGCACTCTGTCAGTCCTTTGGGGGGGGGTGGGCAGGGAGGGGCTGGGGCAGGCTCTCTCCTCTCTCTTTGTCAGTTGGCCAGGAGGTTCTCTCTTGCTCTCCCTTGATAGGGGTACTGGAGACTTTTGGGGGTCAACACTTCTGGTCTGGTAAATATATATGATGTATTGGTTTGTTGTTGTTTTTAACTATGTGGAGGGGACAGTGGATCCCCACAGCAAAACAGGTCCCCTCCGGGCCCAAGGAATGCCCACCACAGCCTGCCCCTTCCTTTTCTCCCGAGGTCCCTGCAAGGCCTCCCACATCTAGGCCAAAGCCCTATGTGCCTTGTCCAGGAACTGCTCACACCTGTGATGGGCCCAGCAGAGGGCACCACAGCTACCCAATAGGAAAGAGGACCCCACCCTGCTCTCTTCACCCCTCCCCTCCTTTGCGATTACCAGGAGGTTGGGGGGTACAGCTCAGTGTCCCCTTCTGCAACAGAGGAGTGGCTTGGGCACCCAGCCTTCTACCCCTGCCCCCAACCACTCCCACCTGGCTTTGTCTGGACCTGCGTCTCTCAGATTTTCCAAGGACCAAAACCAAAACCAAAAAAAAACACAAAATCACAAAAAAAAAACTATAAAAATGTTAAACCTTTCAGAGAATTACTATTTACTTTATTAAGTTACGGATTTATTATATAAATATATATTCACCTAGCAACATATCTTTGCCGCCTCTTGCTCTCATAATGAAGACATAGCTGATTTGCTCCCTTCCCCAGCCCCTTACTGATTTTTTTGTTGTCTGCCGTCAGGCATGAGTCTGGGGACCCTCCTGAGGTGGGGGGGTGGGCTGCTGGCCTGGCTGCCTGTTAGTTGATGGTTTTGTTCCTTTCCCATTCCCCTTTTGTTTTATTCGGATTGATTTTTTTTTTCTTGGTTTCTGGATAAACCACCCTTCTGGGGACAGGATAATAAAACATGTAATATTTTTAAGAAGGAGTCTACAGTATCTTTGTCTCCAATCTCTGTTCTCTCATTTTTAGCAGAGCGGTGATATAGCACCTCTCCGCAGAGTGGGGCAGGGCCTGGGGGTGCCACAATCCCTGTTCCCATGAGTGCAGAATGAGAATGTTATTGGGGACCCAGTCAGGGCCAGGCACTGTTCTCCGCACATAGTCGACTCACTTGTGTAGCCTGCCCAAGGAGGGCGCACGTCCCTGTTCACAGGCGAGGAGAGCACAGAGGGCAGCGACTTGCTCAGCGTTACCAGTGGTGAGTGTTGGGCAGACTGGCTCCCAGGCCGTGCTCAGCAGCACTGCCCGATGTCCGCGCATCTGCTCCCACACCAGGCCGGGAGGTGGAGGGGCTGGAGGCTGGTTTGGCTCAGAACCCCTTGCTGTGGAATAAACCTTGGTCCAGGCTGACCGGGAAAGGCAGGGCTCCCGCAGCTCTCCCTCCTCTAGCTGCAGGTGCTCCCCTGCCAAGATCCTAGGAGAAGTTGGCCACTTCCATCCACTGGGTGAAAAAAGACAGTGGGCTTGAGGCAAGGGTCTCTCGGGCCTCCTGCCTTAGCCGCCAGGTGCCACTCACCCTCCAGCTCAGGTTTACCTGTTGACGGCTCAGGCAGATGACTCCCTCGCCCCCATCCAGGTGCTGTCTACAGTGGCCTGTGCAGGGAGGGCCAGGTGAGCGCCCACCACCGTCTCCCTGCTGTGGGAGACATGTTCCCTGTACCCCAAGCACTCACAGAAGATTCGAGTAAGCTGGGCCAAACAGGACACAAAGTGCTCGAAGTCCAAACGCAGACGGCTGTCCCGGTAGCGGCTAGTAAGGGCCTGGGTCAGCTGGTTGTTGAGGTGGAAGCCTAGGGGGAGGCTGCCTCTGAGCCTGGGCTGCCATGAACCCCACCTCAGTTTGGCACTCCCACCCCGACTCCTCAGGGAGACCACAGGGACCTGTTCCCAGCTCTGCCTCAACCCAGCTGTGTTGCTATGGGCCTCAGTTTACTCATCTGTCAAACGGGAACTATGACTGCCCTGATCCCATAAGGTGTGTGAACATGTTCTATGTAGAGAGCATAGGACCATGTCTGGCACATACCAACTGTGTTATTCCTTTAAACAGAACTTCTGCTAGGGGACCCTGGAGAATTTTTCTGTGTGCCAGAACATTCTTGTCAGTTCCAAATGGAGTCTGTTTATACTAAACTGACTAGTGACCATGACCTGGTTACCCCGCCCCAGGGCCCCATTGTATCAAGCACATGACGCCCTCACAGACCGAACCTCACCTCCTACTCCTCTCCTCACGTGGACCTTGGCTTCTTGCCTCCTTTGTGCATGCTGTTCCCTATGCCCAGGGCACCTCTCCCTCTTGGCCCAAGGCATTCCTCATCTCTTCAGAAAGCCCCCATAGATAACCCCAGCACGCAGCATGGAGCACCTCTGGGCTCCCACAGTTCCCTGGGCCTCCCCACCTTCACCCTGACCACTCTGGGCTGTCACTGTCCCTGGTAGCTCCTGCCTCTGGACCGGAGGGGGATCAGGAAAGGTTTTCTAGTCACCACTGAATCCCAACATCGGCCTGCCCAGGGCCGTGAGCAGAGCAGGTGCTCAAGGACTCTGGAGCAAAGGTGTGACTGAATTGGAACAGCTGTTTCTCCTGGTGATCCCCCATCCTGGCACCCTACCTGATCTTGGTTTGCGGAGCTTGCTAGTCCCCTCCCTGGCCTTCCCTTGATAGACACGGCCACACTTCAGAGTCTTTGTGCTCACTGTTCCCTCTGTCTGGAACACTTGCCCCAGTGTCCCCAAAGCTCACTCCCTTCAGGTCTTTGCTCAAACCTCAGCAAGGTATTCCCTGGCCGCCGTCTCACCCCACCCATCTCTGCATGCCCTAGCACTCAACCCTGCTTTCTTTTGCCCTAGCACTTATCACCATCCGACCTAGGTGTTCTGTTTGCTATTTGTACCATAGAACCTCAAGAGCTCTTGATCAGTTTTCTTCCCCCTAGTACACCAGGCACGTACCAAGTGCTCAGCGACACTAAGTACAAACTCGCACCTTCTCATTCTCTCTCGCCATTGCTTCTGTCTGTCTGGGACTTTGTTTCTCACTGTCCCTCATCTCTGATTCCATCCCTCCCCCTCTGTCTTGGGCTCATTTCTTTCCTTGCACATCCCTGGATCTTTGATCTCCTGACGTCTTACCTTTCACTTCGCTGGGGGGTAGGTGGGGGTCCAGGAGTTCCTGTCTGATTTCCCTCCCTTGCCCCCTCCACACAAGGGGGAATGTTGAACTCTTGCAGCCACTCTGTGTTGGAGCCACTTTACAGAGGGCAATGGAGGCTCAAGGGGATGGACTCACATGCCTAGGGAAGGGCCTCCCAGGATTAAGTAAGTAGTTAGGATTCCAACCCAAGCCCATGGGAATACAAGACATTCTGCCACTGTGCCCTGGGGACCAAAAAGGTCTCAGATACCAGCCCTCCCTGGCCCTCACCTCACACCTTCCTTCTCCCACAGAGGATTCTCCCTGTGGCCTCTCAAGGTCACAGTCCCTGCCAAGAGCTGGCAACAAGCTGAGAGGTTGGCTTTGTGGGTGTTGGCAGCTGAGTGGGCTGCTAGGACTCAGAGGGCAGGCCCGGCGGGGCGGGGGGTGGGGGGGAATCCTGTCCTCACGACTCACCCCGCGGCCTCTGTCCGTACCTGCAGCATTCAGCGCCAGCCTCAGCTCGTGGGAGTTCATGGTGCCAGAGGCGTCCTGGTCGAACTTGTCAAATATGGCCTGGGTGGGGAGGAAGAGGTCAGCCCTCTGCCAGGCTGGGTGCCTGCCCCAGCTCCCTTCCTGGCTTCGTGGCGTGGGGAAGCAGCTTGAGCACCTTGGGTCTGTGTAAAGTGGGACCAGTAATGAGGGCTGTAACAGGCTGCTGTGAGGACGTGCTAAGATTATACACAGGGGCCTACTGAGGGCACAACAAACGGTGGCTTATCACTGTTAGTGTAGAGAAGCCTTAGACCATTTCTCACATGGATTTCAGGGGTCGGGGAGGATCACTACCTCCCATTGCTAAGTAAGCAAAGTTGCCTCCAAGGGAAGGTACTGGCCTGCGATCACACAGCCAGATGGGCTGAGCTGGGACCTAAAATGCCAACCTAGATCGGAGCCAGTGTTTTTTCTTGATGTCTAAGCTCATCAGTGATCCTAGAGCGGGGATGGGGAATGTCTGGCCTGCAGGCTGTAGAAGGCCCTTGAAATAATTTGTCCTGGCCCTCCCAAGGCACTAGGGGTGAGTTAATTAGATGTTTGGCTAAATGTAGCAGGCTAGTTTTTAACACAGTAATTTGCGTGGCCTGTGAATGGTGTTATAAATGCTCAAATGGCCTTGGCAGAAAGGAAGTTCCCCACCCCCACTCTAGATGGACCACAGAGCGAGATGGAGCAGGGACATCCTAGCCAGATTCCTCCGAGTTGGTGTTGGATGGTCCAGTCCCCCTACTCCCCTGGGGCCCTGCTAGCCCACAGAGCATCTGTGCCCCAATTAGTAAAGTCTTCTCCTTCCAGGAGGTGGTTCCACCCAAGTCACCTCCTTACCTGCCACTCTCGGAGGTGGCCCCAGAGCTGCTGGAAGTGGTGCAGGGCCAGGCTTCTGCCGTGCTGGGAGATGGGACATCTAGTTGCAGTCAATGTCCCCAGCAGGAGGGCAGAGGTGCCAACATCACCACCCTCCCTACCAGGCACGGCTCCCACTGTATACCCCGAAGCACTGCAGCAGCTGCTCACAGGTCCTGAGGCCGATCTCCCTGGAGGTCCAGCTGTGGGCCCTGCCTACAGGAACAAACAAAACCCCAAGCTTCCTGTGGGCTAGGGTCACTGAGTGCTCAGGATTGCTGCATTCCCCCATTTTATAGAAACTGAGGCACACAAAGGACTGCTGATAACTCACAAAGCCAGGATCTGAACCCAGGCAAGGGAGTTCTGAGTGCAGCCACACTCCCTGCCTGTCCCTCAGAGGAGGGGGGCTTATGAGTCGCTGGACCTGGGCCACCCGTCCTGCCACAGGGCCCACGTGTGCGGGAATGCCATCAGACTACCAGCAGCATCACGGATTCCCACATATCGGCAGCAACTCACCCGGCTCCAGGACAATGGTTAATAAGGTCTGCAGCTGAGAGGCACTTAGTTCTTCCTCCTGGTTAAAGAGCCAGTTATGAGGCCATTCAACAAGGGTCTCTGCCCCGCCCAGCAACGTGCTGGTGGTGCTGGGGACAGGCAAAGACAGCCAGGCTTGCCCTCTCCAGAGTGCAGCCCAGGAGGGTGGTCAGGGCTGCAACGAGGAAGTCCTAGGCTGTGGAAACCCACAGCGGCACGTGGCTGACCAGCCTGGGAGGGCCAGGAGAGCTGTCAGCGAAGGGCATGTGGGAAAGGGGGGAGGGAGGGCCTGAAGGATGAGAACTCCCAGACTACACAAAGGCCCTGAGGCAGAGAGAGCTGTGGGCATTTTGAGAGACTGAAGAGAAGGGTAAATCTAAAGTAAGATTAGATAGGGTAGAGGAGCAGTTCAAGGGGAGGACGGGGCCCCTCAGCCCACTCCTCACCTCTCCTGCCAGCTCCTGAAACAGCTGCTTCAACCCCAGGTCCAGGGGAATGTTGGGGGCCTGCGTGGTGGGGGGAGTTTAGTTGTAGCCAAGAGGGCCCCCACACCCACCCCGGCGCAGCCCCTCACCATGAGAGCTTGCAAATCAGCGCTGATGACGTCGTCTATCTCCCTGCAAATTACAGACCGGAAATGGGGAGACTGCTCATCCCCAGCCTGGGGCTGGGGGCGGGCCCGGCCTCAGCAAAGGATCGGTGGGGTCTAGGCAGGATCCTGGGGCCCTGGGCTGATCCACTGGGCCACGAATCCCGGAGGTGGGTCAGCTCCCCTCCCTCCCCCGGCAGCGGGGCTGGGGGCCCGGCTCACACGGCGGTGTGGCGGCGCTCCGAGAAGACCCGCAGTGTGAAGTCGGCCTCGTCGCCGGCGCGGGCGGCGCTGGGCACCACCAGGTAGTGGCCGGGGAACAGGCGGCAGCGGCGGCTCACGTCGCGGCGGGCGCAGAAGGGCGAGCGGTCGGCGCACAGCAGGCCCCGCAGGAGCGTGCGGCTATGCGGAGAGTCCCAGAGGCCCAGCAGCTGGGGGCGGGGACGGCGTGACCATGACCGCCCAAGTTTAACCTGCCCGGCCGTGCATCCATCGCAGCCCTCCAAAACGCCCCGTGCAGACCTATCCGTGCCCCCATCCTGCCCAGTGTGCTCCTGGTCTTCCCTGCAGGTTCTCCGAGGCTTTGGGGCTAGTTTAGTCTAGGATCGGGGTCCCATGGAAGACTCACCTCCTCTGGGATCTATAAGAAGTAATAGCAAGGGGAGTCAGGGTGGGGGTCGGGAAGGACCCTCAGAGTTCCCTCCCTGCCTCCTCATACCCCGCCCTTTTTTCTTCCCATTCTACTCTCCTTAAACCCCTGGCCAAGCCTCTCTGATGCTTCCTGGATCCCTCCTTCTCATCTGTGCCTTCTTTGCTCCTCGTCACCTCCCATATCCTCAGCCCCATCCCCCCTTTCTCTGACTCCTTTGTGACCCAGTCTCTGTGCCCTCCCTAGCTCCTCAGTCTGTCCCTGAGCCCCCTCCAAATTGCTTAGCATGTATGAGCCCAAACTCTGTCTCTCTGTGTGTCTCTCTCTGCCCCACCCTCAGCCTCCCAGCGCCTCTTGGCCTTCTCGGACCCCCCCTTAGCCCTGCCTCTCATGCTTCCCTTCCCCCACCACCTCTCTTCAGCCCAGAGGTCCCACCTGGAACACGTGGAAGCCCACAGTGAGGTAAGTGAGACCCTGGGCCCTCAGGCACCGCCTGTTGCGCTGGATGAGTGACAGGAGGACAGTACACTTGGGGACTCGGCTGCTGGGAGCAGGGACCTGAGCCCCTGCTGCTCCCCAGCTCCACCAGGGCCCGTCCTCGTCCTTATCTTCCTCCTCATCAGGCTCCAGCAGTGTCAGTCGGAACTGGGGGTTGGTCCAGAAGGTTTCTAGCAGAGGAGGAAGAAGTGGGGTCAACACCTGCCGCAGCCCCGGCTTACCACTCAGTATCCTCCAGGCCTCACCGGCAGCAGGCTGGCTCCCACCAGAGTTGAAGCCTCGCACCCAGCGGCCTTGGAAGATGTGGGTGTGCCAGCCACCCCCCGCCGGGCTGGGGCCCAGCACCTCGGGGCTCAGCGAGCAGATCTGGACGGTGTTGAAGTGGTGGAGGAAATCCTGCAGCTCCATCCTGGAAAGTGGCCTGGAGTCACACCTGCCCAACACCCGAGTCACAAGGCCCCCAGCTTCCTCAAGTATTGCCACATACCCTGCAGTCGACCAACTAGTATGTTTCCAGAATGACCCCCAAATGCCTGAGCCCTCCAGCTCCCCCAAATTTTTCTAAGTCCTCAGAAATGCCCCACAAATAGCCAAGATCCACCAACTTCCCTCAAACATTGTCCAATTGTTTTCAGCCCACAAATATCAAGACCCTCAGCCTCTCAATTACCAACAAATGTCTTTCAGCCCCTCAATGTTGCCAAATCTCAAATGCCCAGGCATCACCAAGACCCCTCATTTGCTCTGAATATTCTCCATCCCCCTCAACCTATGCATCCCAGTCTCCCCAATATTACTACGAATTCGTCCTCAGCTCCTCCAGCTGAAAGCCCACCCCCAAATCGCCGCTCACATGGACAGTTTCTCCTGTTAGGACCCCTCCCCGTGAACCTCTGCCATGTCCCTTCAAGCAGGACTGGCCCCTCCCTGCACCCCACCAGGGCCTCTCCTACTCACCAAAACTCACCATCCTCCTTCCTCACCAGCAGGGCATCTCGCCACTCAGGGGGGAGCACGTCCCAGCGTGGGCAGCTGGGGGGACCGGGGTGTGAGGGATGGGCAGGTGGGGACAAGCCCTCCCACCACCCCAGATCCATCCCACCTGTCACTCCAGGGCCCGGTCCACTCCACACGCCCCCATGGATTCCGTAGCCGCAGCAGCCGCACCTTGGTAAAGCCCAGTGACACCTGAGAGCAACAGCGTCAGTGGGGGCTAGAGCCTGGACGCCCTTTGCCAGTCCACCCATGGGGTTGCTCACCTTGTGCGTGCCCGTGACTGAATATGCATGTCCCTTCACCAGCCCATCTTCTGTGCGGTACTCGCCCTGATTACTCTGGGCAGAGGATAGGATGGTGAGGCCACATTGGGTCAGGACCCTCCCTCTCATCTGTGCCTTCTCTGCTCCTGTCCGATCAGAGGGTCTCATGTGGCTGGGCTGTGTGGCTGGGACTCGGGGCTGCATCCGGAGGCCTGAGGAGTGCTCCTCTCAGAGCACCCAACTGAAGAACCCAGGGCAGGAGTTGGTGAGTGAAGGCACATGAGGAAGCAGAGAGAGGGAGATGGAGACAAGAGACAAAACAGATGGAAAGAGGAGAGAGACAGAGACCTAGAGACAAAGAACTAAAGAGTAGACGGGCAGAGAGAAAGGCAGAGACACGTAAAAGACAAAGCAAGTGGGTAACTTAGCACAGGGTTAAGTAAATGGATGAGTGAATGAGTTAGCCCAACTCAGTGAGTGAATGAGCATGTAATTGCTCACAGATGAAATATGACCCAAGCTGAGCCTATGAATATCTATCTTGGACTTTTGCTGAGATTCTCAGAAAGAGATACTTTTCTTTCTCAACTCTGGGGTGGTGGAGGGTAACTATGGGAGCCTCTTTTGGGCCTAAGAAGGGAAAGCCTGCCTGAGAGTGAAGCTAACCCAGATACAGAACCAGGAATAAAAACACATTCACAATGTCCGCTGAGCACCTGGACCCAGCTGTGCCTCAAGTTCATGCATTATGAAAGCAAATAAATATTCTTTCAACTTGCTCGTATGTGTTTGTGAAAGAGAATGAGCCACCAGTGACAGAGAGGAGGACATGGAATGCCTTCCCCTCCTGTACAGGGGTACTGGGGGGTCTCCATGGGAGGCTGACTCTCTCACCAGGGCAGTGGCCCCCACGAGGGATTCCTTGGCCAGGGCATGGCGCAGGACTGAGAAGAGGCCTGCGGTGTCTTGTCTCAGGTAGATCACCTCACCCACACCACCTGTGAAGTCCACGAAAGCCTCGTTCATGTGGCCGCCTCGCATCACCTCATAGGAGCCGTGGAGCCTGTGGGAGCAGGTCTGGCATGGGGGTGCCTGAGGCATGTGTGAGCATCAAGGGATGTGGGGACCTCTGTCCCAGGGTGTGGGGTCCCAGAGGCTATTCCCAGGGCCTATTTGCAGACTCTTAAGGTGCAGGACTATGACACACTCTGGAAGCTTTTGGTTCCTGGGCTACCAGGACTGAGTGATTTGGGGGTCTCAGGAAAGCTCAGTCAGAATTCTGGGCACCCTGGGGGCTGTCTGAAACTTGGAGTCTCTGGGAGATTGATGTCTCCTTTTGGGGTAATCCCCACGGGGCTTGTCAGGGATTTCAGATGCACAGGATGGGGAAAAGCAAAGATTTGAGGGTCCCAGGTCTTACACCCAATATTTTTTTTTGGGGGGGGGGGTGCTTTGGATTTCTCAGTGGATCAGGAGAAACTGTCTTCGATTGTAGGTCTCCCAAGGGACCGCTAAGGATTCTGGTGTTTGGTGGGTCTCTAAGAGTGTTCTGAGTGGCCTGTTGGTGGAGGAAGGAGTTCACAGTGTGGAGAGCTTCAGGGGACGGGTGCATTAGGGTCCTGGGGCTGTGACTTGGTCTGGAGCCCTCAGCAAGATATCTAGAAGAGTCCAGAAGTGGAAGGGCTCTGGGGGTCTCCAGAGGCTGGGGTCTGCTGGCTGGGATGTAGGTTTGCAGTGGGGGGGGGGGGGGGGGGGGACGCTGTCCTTACTTAGCATAGGCTTTTTCCAGAAGGGGCGCCCAGAACTCATTCCGCTGCTCTGAGCGCACAAACATCAGCTTCCCCTCTCGCACGGGCAGCCTGTCATCCACCACGACGTCCACCCAGCAGCCGAACTGCCAGAGCTGGTGGGAGGGACAGGCCTGGCTCAGCGTCCAGCCCCTCCCGGCCCCAGCCTCTGACCCCTGACCTCGCTGTACCTGTCCAAAATTCCAGCCCCAAAGAAACAGTGTCTCCTAGGAAACCAGTTGCCTGGGGGAACACGCATGAGCAGAGGAGCAGAGCTTTACCTGGAAGTGGAAGACGCCAGCATAGTTGTCTCGGAAACCCTGACCAGGGGGCACCACTCGGCACAAGAGTCGGGGGTGCAGAGTGAGGGAGGCGGCGGCCGCAAGAAACCAACAGTTACCTTGGAGGAGAGAAGGCTAAGGCCCAGGGAGAGGAGAGACGGAAGGGGAGCTGAGGGATGGGAGGAGGAGGTGAGAGGGTGGGGAGGTGGGAGATGGAGGGCAGAGGTGTCAGGGTCCCAACTGCAACTTGCAGGATCTGGGGACTTAGGTGGGTTCAGCGGTCTCACCCAGTCTCCCCTGACAAACGTCTGTCCGGCTCATGTCCTCACAGATGAACTGGGGCTCAGCACAAAACTCCTGGGGGAATGAGGATTCCAGGGCTCAGCCAGGAAAGGGAGGGAAGGAGCAGCTAGGAGGTCAGGCGTGTGGGTCCCCTCCTACCTCATTGCTCCAGAGTAATGAGCGTCTCCAACCCCATGAGAGGCTTGTAAAGCCTTTGGGCAGGCGGTAGGCTTCTCTGGACCTTTCTGGACCCAGGGTGGTTGAGCCTGCTCTGAACTGGTCCCACAGTGATCCTTCCAGGAGTCCAGGCCCCCAGCCCCTCCTCCTCAGACCCAGGAGTCCAGACCTCAGCCCCTCTCCCCTCAGACCCAGGATTCTAGGCCCCCAGCCTTTCTCCCTCAGACCCAGGAGTCCAGGTCCCTAGCCCCTCCTCTCTCAGACCCAGGAGTCCAGGCCTCCAGCCTCTCCTCCCTCAGAACCAGGAGTCCAGACCTCAGCCCTTCTTCCCTCAGACCCAGGACTCCACACCCCCAGCCTTTCTCCCTCAGACCCAGGATTCTAGGCCCCCAGCCTTTCTCCCTCAGACCCAGGATTCTAGGCCCCCAGCCTTTCTCCCTCAGACGCAGGATTCTAGGCCCCCAGCCTTTCTCCCTCAGACCCAGGAGTCCAGCCCCCAGCCCCTCGTCCCTCAGACCTAGGAGTCCAGCCCCCAGCCCTCCTCCCTCAGAGCCAGAACCCAGCCCCCAGCCACACTTTACATGAGGCCTCATCCATTTCACTCCTTTGGCCTTCTCTGAGTCCGGCCCCAGCTGGTCATAGCCAAGGGCATCAGGGCCAGCAGGGAAGTAGGGATCGCGGAACAAGATCCCCTCATCCAGGCAGGCTGCTTGGATTGCCTCATAGCTCTGGCCTCTAAAAAGCTTCGGGTCCTGAGGTCCAGGTCCTGCCTCCTCGTCCACCAGCTGGATGGTGACCTTCCCACTGCCACACGCCATCTGGACACTCCTGGCTCCCAGGCTGGCCCAGGCCCTTTAACCTTCTGAGTCACGGAGGTGGGGCTTCCCTGCCAACCGGGGCCTAATGGGGGTCTTTACGCAGTGAGAAGCCTTTCTTCATTAATACTAATTGATGGTTTGGGGTGCAGGGGTGCATGGACGCCTCTTCAGTGGTTTCCTTCTCAGGGCGTGAGGCCTTCAGTTGTGGCCAGGAGAGCAGCTTAATGGGCTTGGCCAGCAGCAGGAGAGGAGGGCAGAGCTGAGGGAGGACTGGCTGCCTGTGTAGGAGTTCCTAGAAGGAGGTCAGTGTGTCTACTGCTGTGCCTGTCTCTCCCTCTCTCCATCTGACATTTTCTCTCTGCCTGACATCGTATCTCTTCTCCATCTCAGCCTCACTCTCTATCACTCTCATCTCCTTCTGTCTTAGTTTTTTATTTGTCTTTGTCAGTATCCCTCTCTTTCTTTTTAATCACTGATTTTCTTTCTTTTTTAAAATATATTTTTATTGACCAGAGAGGAAGAGCAAGGGGGTGGGGGGGCAGAGGGAGAGAGAAAGAGAGAGAGAGAGAGAGAGAGAAACACCAATGATGAGAGAGAATCATTGATTGGCTGCCTCCTGCACACCCCTATTAGGGATCAAGACACTTGAATAAAACCTCTTTTCCCATGCTGGCTAATAACCAGCATGTGCCCTTGCCTGGAATTGAACCCAGGACCTTTCAGTCTTCAGGCTGACGCTCTATCCACTGAGCCAAACCAGCCAGGCCATCCCTCTCTCGCTCTGTTTCTCTCTGTGCCTATCTTGTGCGTGACTCACTGTCTGTGCCTCTTCATGCTTCTCTCTATCCTTATAACTCCTCAATCATCCACAGCAGGACCCTGAGCCTCAGCTTGGCTCCCCAGGTGGGACGGACCATAGAAGGGCTGGCTGCTCTTGGTTGAGAGTGGGGCCCACTAGGGACCATAACACCTTGCATTGCCCACAACAGCTCAAGTCTGGGGGAGCAGTATTTCCCCAAAAGGGTGCTGGGGCCATTGGAAATGGGCAAAATAGGTTTAAGAGACCAGAAATTCAACAGTTTTTGTCCAAGCAAATCTTCCACCTTCGGCACAGGTCTCCTGCCCTGGCAGCACCCTGTCACCTCTGTGGCACCCACATGTCCCCCACCTTTCTGAAATCTTTCCTTCTTAATGGACCAATGGACACACTACAGTATCAGAGTCCCTCAGCTGTAAGGCTGCCAAAAGAGGTTATGAAACGGGCTTTCTTCCTGTAACGTGTCAAGATCAGGTGTCAGCAGTAGAATTCTCTACCACTTGGGCAAGTCACTTAACCTCTCTGTGCCTCTATTATGGGGGTAATAATAAGACCTACCTGCGAGGGTTGTTGTGAGAAGCAAATGGGTTAACGTGTGGGACACATTCAGAGCGGTGCCTGACACAGGGTAGGTGCTCAGGAAACAGCAGATGCGATGACGGTGTCCATGGATATCTGTCACCTTAGCCCCTGTTTCTGCCACTTGCACAGTCACCTCTTCCATCCCATTATCTGTTCACCTTCTCACCCTAGGAGGTCACAGCCATCTCCCCTTTTACTTGCCTCAAAGTGCCACTCGCAGTAGGAGGAAGCTTTTGATAAAACCTGACTGGCTTCTTGCAGTAACCGGGAAAGAGCTCCTTGTGAAATCTGCCCATCAGATCACAGGCTTTGGCCCAGGCCTCCCAGCTCCCCTGCGTCGTCCGCAGTCTCCTGGCCTCTGCTCCTCCCAGCCGCCTGCTGGCTGCCAACTTACAGGGCTCTGGTCACACCTCACAAACAAGGGTTCTTTTGATCCTCATTCCCATTAGCACCCCTGACCTGCAGGTGTGACAGTGGGGAGTGTAAAGTTTGTTTCTGTAAATGCCGACTCTGGCTAATAAGCAGCTTGTAAGTAAACAGCATGTTTGTATTGGAACCCGAGGGACTAACTTCAGAAGGTGGCAGACTCAGACCTTCCACCGACCCAGTTGTGGAAGATTTGCTGACCTTCAAACACGGAGCCAGGTGATGAGCACAGGGATGCGCTAGCCCATGCGCAAAGCTTTCCTGGCTCTCCCCCCTGCCAAAGCCTCTGCCAGCACCTGGACATGGAGCGGGGCTTTGTGACAAGAGGCCCCACCTCCTCAGGTGACTGGCACTTGAATAAAACCTCATTCTTCTTCACCAGCATTTGGTTTACAGTGCCAGCAGACAGGGGGAACCTCGCTCTGGTTACACTGGTCCCACATACGCCTTCCCCGGGCCAACATGAGAAAAGGCGTTGAGGCGTTGTACTGGGTGTCTGCTGCTCTGCGAGCCCAGCAACCCCTGCCTCTTTTTCTGGGATCACCCCACCCCCCATTATGTTTTAGGATTCACCTTATTCTCAAGCCATGCAGCTCTGGAAGGGCTGGCTTTTCACTCCAACTCCAGACCAGCAATGGGAGCAGCACAGTTCCTGTGACATCCCCATTCAGGCCTGGAGACCAACTGGGCTTCTCTTTTCTGGGGCCAGTCTGGTGGGAGGTGAGCAGGGAGTGACCAGGGAGATCCTGCCTGAGAAGGAGGACAGTGTGTGGCTGAGCAGAGCCAGGTGATGGGGAAAGGGCAAGATGCCCAGGAACAGAGCCCTCAACAAGGAGGTGCTTGCAATCATACTTTTACATGAAAGAAGCCGGTAGTGCCCTGGTCCAGAGATCCCTTGGTTACAGGATTGTTGTGGAGCAAACGGGAGTGAACGACCACTGGAGACCAGACAAAATTAAAATTTAGGGAGCCTTTATTAGCCAGCTAGCAACTGCTCAGACTTCCTCCATACAGGGAGTCCAGAGAGCAGCCCTGACCCTTTGTGCAGGAACGCTTTTAAGCACATTTACCACATCCTGTTTTTGCATAACAAGCAACCCAAGACAAAACAGGTTTTCCCAAGCAACGTCAGAGTCATGCCATTGACAACCATGGTATTCACAGGGTCATCCTGTTCTTCAGAAAGCTGACAGTGTTCTGTGTTCTATCTTGCAAAGCTATTTGGTGAGTCAGCTGGGATTTATGCATGCTCAAAAATTTCCACTCTCTAACAGAGTGAAGGGAGTGGGTTCTACTCTGGTCAGGCGACATACAAGCCTGAGCCAATGAATGCACAGATGATGGAACAACAAATCAATAAACAAAGCCCTGGTTGATGTGGCTCAGTGTTGAGAGCACACTAATCAGGGGGAAAGGCCGTAACCGGGTTGCAGGTTCGATTCCTGACCCAGCGTGGGCCATGCAGGAGGCAATCAATTGATGTGTCTCTCTCACACCTCTCTCACTCTCTTTCTCTCCCTCCCTGTCAGCCTCCTTCCCTCTCTCCCTTTGCCCTCCTCCCTTCCACTCTCTCTGGAACAAAAAAAAAAACTATGAAAAAAGTATTCTTGGGAGGAGAACCAAGATGGCAGCATAGGTAAAACACCTATCTTGCCGCCATACACAGCAATTTCAAAACTACAACTTAACGAAAGAACAAACACCATCCAGAATCACCGGAAAGCTGGCTGAGTGAAAATTCCACAAATAAAAGTGAAGATAAGACACTGTGACTCGGAGGAGCGGCGGCAGACAGCGTTGAAGATACGCATGGAGAGAGGTTTGGAGGAGCGCACGTGCCAGTGGATAGGGCGGGTGGCTGAAAACCGGCCAGTTTTCTTGAACGAGGGAGACAAAGACATCCCACTGGACTGATTCTCCAGCTCTGGGCAAAGTCCAGGGAACCCACTATCATAAGGGGTAAAAACTGGACAGTGGGAGGGCACGAAGCTCGGGTGCTGCAGGGGTCTGCCGGCTTGTGGAGAAGGCGAGCTTGTGCGGAGGGCGCATAAACTTAGGAACAGCGCAGCTGCCTGACTGCGCAGAGAGCACTTGTGACTTGCTCTTTCATTTGGGAAACCGTCAGACTGCATTGTTTTGCAACCTTGGGTGAGATATTGGGTGTGCAGACTCATTTGGAGAGAGTCTGAATTCTCCAGTAGCTGGTGGAGCTCGGCAGCGGCTCTCTCTCAGAGACTCTGGGGCCACATAGGGTGGAGCTGATGCTGTCTGCTTGGCCCAGAGACTCTGCCCATCCAACCTGAGCACAGCTGAACTTCACAGACAATTGGCCTGGAGGTCAACCCCTCCAAGTGCTAACAACGATTAACCTGAGCTTAACTTCAACAAGACTGTGCAACCCATATCCACCTCAGGTAACTGGGGAGGCTGAGCCACTGTCCCTTGTAGGACGTCTACCACACAAAGCTAATTGACCAATGCAGCCACCATGCAGAGACATGGAAATAAATCAGATGTGAAAGAAATGGAGGGAAAAAATGACTCGATATGGAATTCAAAACCACAGTTATAGGGCTTTTCAAGAGGCTCCTAGAAAAGGTCGAGACCTATAAGGAAATAAGCAAGACCTACAAGGAAATGAATGAGACCTTCAAGGAAATGAACGAGACCTACAAGGATATGAACAAGATTCTCAAGGATATGAAAAAGGACCAACCAGAAATTAAGCATACACTGACTGAAATAAAATATATTATACAAAGACCTAAAAGTACTCTAGAGCACCCCAAGAACCAAATTAAAGATTTGAAATACAAAGAGGTAAAATCCACTCAGCTGAAAAAGCAAGAAACCAAAAGAATACAAAAAATTGAAGATAGTGTAAGGGGCCTCTGGGACAACCTCAAGCATACCAACATCCGAATTATAGGGGTGCCAGAAAAAGAGAGAGACCAAGACAATGAAAACCTATTTGAAGAAATAGTGACCAAAAACTTCCCACACCTGGTGAAAGAAATTGACTTAGGAGTCCAAGAAGCGCACCGAACCCCAATATATAGGAACCCTAAGAGGACCACACCAAGGCACATCATAATTAAAATGCCAAGAGCAAAAGACAAAGAGAATATTAAAAGCAGCAAGAGAAAAACAGTTGGTTACCTATAAGGGAGCACCCGTACGATTGTCAGCGGATTTCTCAACAGAAACAATGCAGGCCAGACGGGAGTGGCAAGAGATATTCAAAGTGATGAATAGCAAGAATCTACAACCAAGATTACTCTATTCAGCAAAGCTCTCATTCAGAATTGAAGGTCAGATAAAGTGCTTCGCAGATAAGAAAAAGTTAAAGGAGTTCATCACCACCAAACCAATATTATATGAAATGCTGAAAGATATTCTTTAAGAAGAGGAAGAAGAAAAAGATAAAAGTTTAAAGTATGAACAACAAATACACATCTATCAACAAATGAATCTAAAAATCAAGTGAATTAATAAGCTGATGAACAGGATAAACTGGTGAATGTAACAGAATCACGGACATAGAGAGGGAATGGACTGACAAATCTTGGGGAGAAAAGGGGTGTGGGAAGTGCAGCAAGAGACTGGACAAAAATCATGCAACTATGGGAGAGGTCAGTGGAGGGGGGTGAGGGCGGAAGGTGGGATCGGTACCAGGTGGAGGGGACTATAGGGGGAAAAGGGGAACAATGTAATTAATAAACTGAACAATAAAGATTAAATTTAAAAAAGTATTCTTGGGTGAGGATTTCTTTTTAAAAGTCAATTTTAAAATATTAACATATAAATTCTGCTCTTTCCCACTTTTTATTTTAGTTCATTTCATTTCATTTTGCGCTATTTATTTTATTTTCTCACTAGCAACCAAAAGAGCCCTTCCCAATTCGCTGGCAGGCATTCTGCAGCCGGGCGCCAGCCTGGCGGCCCCGTGGGAAGGAAGACCTGACGGCCGAGGTGCCCCTGTCGCTTTACCCAACCACAAAGTGCGGATGTTTGGCTTTAGCACGTTAAGACTGCACTTTGAGCCGCTAAAGAAAACCCCTGCCTAAAACACTTTTATGAAAGGGAAAAGCTCCTCTCTGACTCAGAGCAGGTATTCGTTACCATGGACAGCAAATGCTTACTGGTTAGTGTCCCTGTCACGACTGCCCAGGCACTGTCCTGAGCACTTCACAGTGTGGTCCCATGTGACCCCTACAGGATCCGCAGGTGGCGTCTCAGTCAGCTCCCTCGGCTGCAGCAAATGCCAGGCCCTGGAGCTCAAGCCACAGATGCTTGCTTCTCTGTCCGGAGCCTGGGTGTCTGATCACAGCCGGCAGGCCGGGTTCTGGTGAGAGCTCTTCCAGGCGAGTGGACAGCGCCCCTTGGTGCTGCGTCCCCACGGAGAGAGCCCTGGCTTGCCTCTCCCCCTTGTGCAGACACCACCGCGTCCCCGCCCTCTCCTCACCGAAACTAATGACACCAGAGCCCCCTCCACAGACCATCCCATGGGGGTTAGAGCTGCAACAGGAATTTGGGGAGAGCACAAGCATTCAGTCCCTAACAAGAGGTAAGCCTTAGCGTGATCTCATTTCGCGGACTCGGAGCTGGGGGCACAGAGAAGCACGGTGCTTTGTCCATGCTGTCACAGCTGCAGGACCGAGGTTTGGATCCAGGGGTCTGGCACATGGGTCACATTAAACTGACTCCCAAAGGACAGATTCAGAATATGTAAAGAGCTCCTACAAATAAACAACATTGGCCCTGGCCAGTGTGTCAGCCTGTGCGCCACAAAGTAGCTGATTCGATTCCCAGTAGGCTGCTTTAGGAGGCAGCCAATCCACCTCACATTGATGTTCCTCTTTCTCCCTTTCCCTCCCTCTCTCTCCAAAAATCAATACAAATATTTAAATAAATACATAAAATGCAGTGGACCTAATAGAAAATGAGCAAAAACATGAATGAGAATCACAGATTCAGTGGCCAATAAGCATATGAAGTCACATTCAACTTCAAAGAAATTGCTCCTTGCTAATGAAGACTATGAAACACCATTACACTCACTAGATTAGGAAGGAAGTTAGGGGGTTGAAAATGCCAACAGTTGGCAGAGATGTGGAGCAATAGAAATGTCGACGGAGAGATGTAACTTGGTACAAACACCGTGGAAGGCAGTTTGGCCTTTCTCAGTCAGTGTCTACCCTGTGGCCCATCAATTCCACTCCCAGGTAAATGTATCTTAAAGAAATAGATGCATACATGTGGAGAGCGCCCTTGGGGAACGAAGATTCTCTGAGAGGGCGGGCTTTGCAAGGCCCGTCTGCTCTAAAGGTTAGTTATGGTTTCTGGCCCCCCACCCCAATAGTTACCTTCAATTGTAGTTTAGCAAACAATACTGCCTTCCAGCACATAACATTGTAAATAGCCAAACGGTCTGTGGGAAAATGGGAAAAGATTTAGGTGGCATCTTGGATGGACATATAGCCTAGGGAAATTAGTTAAGATAAAGGGTTTAATGGGGAAACATATTTACAATAGAATGTAGCTTTGTTGTTTGGGGAACATGGAATTGTGTGATATGTAACCAGAACTGTTTAAAAGAGTGGAGTGAAATAAACTCTGGGCCGCAGTCCTAAAGAGGGCTTTGCGGACCTCCTGATCCCATATCTTTTGTTTCTTCTTTATTTCTATCCATCTTTCTATCTCTTATCTTTCCGTAAGCCTCACCCCCCTTTCAGGGACTGCTGGACTGATGCCGGCTGGCCCCGGCACATACATGTCCCAGATGTGCTCATAGCAACACACCTTGTGATAGCAAAAACCTGAAAACAACTCAGATACCCATTGCCAACCAAACGAGACAGTCCATACAAGGGAAGACAACACAGAAGTGAACATTGGATGAACTATAGCTCTAACTTGAGCAAATGTTACAAACATAATGCTGAGTGAAAGAACAAGCCTCAGGCCGAGACCGGTTTGGCTCAGTGGATAGAGCATCGGACTGCAGACTGAAGGGTCCCAGGTTCGATTCCGGCAAGGGCATGTACCTTGGCTGCGGGCACATCCCCAGTAGGGGGCGTGCAAGAGGCAGCTGATCAATATCTCTCTTTTATTGATGTTTCTGACTTTCTATCCCTCTCCCTTCTGCTCTGTAAAAAAATCAATAAAATATATTTTAAAAAAAGAACAAGCCTCAGAAGAATACAGTTCTTTAAAAAATACTTACTGCTCCATCATCATCCTGTACACCGAAAGGGTGCAGATTCACTCCCCAGTTGGGCCCATAGGGTAGGCAACTGATTGAAGACTCTCTCTCTCCCTTCCTCTCTAAAATCAACGAAAAATGGCCTGGCTGGCATAGCTCAGTGTTTGAGCATAAACCTATGAACCAGGAGGTCACAGTTTGATTCCAGGTCAGGGAACTTGCCCAGTTGTGGGCTCCATCCCCAGTGTCGGGCGTGCAGGAGGCAGCTGATCAGTGATTCTCATCATTGTTGTTTATCTCTCTCTCCCTCTCCCTTTCTCTCTGAAATCAATAAAAATATATTTTAAAATAAAAAACAAAATCAATAACATATCCTCAGGTGATATTAAAAAATAAATAAATAAAAGTACTTTATTTGCTCAAAAAAATTTTAATCATAAAATTAGACAAAATGATGCAATGAACCCTCACATCCCCCTTTTCCAGTTTCAATAATAGTTAACTTAGGCATACCTCACCTGACCCCTCATATCATTTTGAAGCAAGTCTCAGACATCATTTTAATCCCTCAACAATTATTTCAATATATTTATCTAAAAATAGGAAAACAAAGAAAACCATAACCTGAACACGTGTCACACCAAAATAATTATTCTTATACGATCATCTTTTAAAATCATTAGTCAGTTGGTATCCACCTTTTTTTTGTTTGTTTATACCAAGCAACCTACAGGGCTGCTGCTTCTCATTTTCTTTCTTTATTGTGTGTGTGTGTGTGTGTGTGTTAATCCTCACCCAAGGGTATATTTTCCAATGAATTTTAGAGCTTGGAAGGGCAGGAGGAGGAGGAGAAGAAAAAGAGAGAGAGAGAAAGCGAGAGAGAGAGAGAGAGATTTTGATATGAGAGAGACACATTGGTTTCCTCCTGCACGTGCCCCGACTTGGGCTGGACATCAAACTCATAACAGAGGTATGTGTCCTTGACTGGGGATCGAACCTGCAACCCTTCTGTCCAAGGGCTGACACTCTGACCATTGAGCCAAACCGACCAGTACCATATCTTCAACTGTCTCATCCTATCTAATAAGAGAGTAATATGCAGATTGACCATCACTCCAACACACAAGATGGCTGCCCCCATGTGGTCAAAGATCCTGTCCCCATGTGGACACAAGATGGCCACCACAAGATGGCTAGCAGGGGAGGGCATTTGGGAGGGACCATGTCTGCAAGGGAGGGCAGTTGTGGGTGATCAAACCTGGAGGGGAGTGCAGTTAGGATGACCAGGCTGGCAGAGGAGGGAAGTTGGGAGCAAACAGGCTGGCAGGGGAACAATTAGGCATCAATCAGGCTGGCAGGATAGTGGTTAGGGGGTGATCAGGCTGGCAGGGTAGTGGTTAGCAGGTGATCAGGATGGCAGGCAGAAGCAGTTAGGGGCAATCAGCAAGGCAGGCAGGCAAGCAGTTTGGAGCCAGTAGTCCTGGATTGTGAGAAGGATGTCCGAATGCCCAGTCGGACATCCCTGAAGGGGTCCCAGTTTGGAAAGGATGCAGACTGGGCTAAGAGACACTCTCTTCCCCATACACAAATTTCATGCACCAGGCCTCTAGTCCTATATAATAAAAGACTAATACGCAAATAGACTGAACAGTGGAACAACAACTGGTTGCTATGACATGCACTGACTACCAGAAGGCATGTACAGAATATGGTGGGCGTTGGCCATGATGGGATGGTGAAGCAAGTGAGCAGGGATGCCAGACCAAGGTGGGGCACTGGTTGCTGTCATCAGGTGAGCCTCTGGTAGTTATTGAAAATTCTTTGCTCCCACATGCTGTGGTCCCACCTGGTGCTTACACCTGCTACCAGTGCCAGTCCCACTTGCACCCACTGCCAGCACTGGCCCCACTCACACCTTGATGCCTGGCACCAGTCCCAATCACTTGGTGCCACCAGCAGGTGCAAGTGGAGGCTGCTGGCCCTGATCACCCCTAAGGGCTTTTCTACCTCCTTCTGCTCCTGAGGGGCAATTGGGGTAGCAGCCACTGTTTGCACCCACTGGCAGCACTGGCCCTGCTCACACCTGCTGCTGGTACTGGCCCCAATCACTGTGCGCCATTAGCAGGTGCGAACGGGGTCAGCACCATCAGCACGTGGGAGTGGCGGTGGCAGGAGTGGGGCTGCTGGCAGACAGGGAACTGGGGGCTGTGGTGGGAGCAGCTGGGTGAGTGGTGCAGAGAATAGGCGAGACCTGTCCCTGTGTCCACCATAGCCTCATGGCCCACAGTTCCTTTCAAGGTGCATGAATTCACGCACTGGACCCCTCATCTATAATAATAAAAGTATAATATGAAAATCGACCTAACAACTGAACAGCAGAGTGACCATCCAGATGACTTTCCAGATGACCACACCATGACATGCACTAGCACCAGGCCAGCCAAGGTGGGTGTGATTGGCTGGAGGGCTTCGCCATCACCCCACAATCGCCCCCACAGAGGGATGCCCAGGCCACACTCTACACAGTGACCAATCACAGAGCCCTGGCCAGGTGGGCGGGGCCTCCCAACTGGCATCTACAAAGGAAGGCCCAGGCCACCAGCCAGCCATGGTGTAGTGGGTGTGCAGGGCTGGCCAGCGATCGCCCTGCAGAAGGAGGCTCAAGCCAGCAAGTGATCACACCTCATGACTGTCACCACAGGGGGAGACAACTGGTGGCAGGGGGGTGGGGCAGCATGGCACAGGTGGCAAGCAGTGGCAGCAGCAGGGACGGGGAAGGAAAGCCCTGATAGGCCCTGATCACCTACCAGGCCTAAGGACCCTACCCGAGGGGTCCCAGATTATGAGAGGGTATAGGCCGATCTGAGAGACAGCCCCCCTCGTGCATGAATTTCTTCACCGAGCCTCTAGTAGTTGTTATAAAATTATTAGTAATTTATTTGAATAAAAGTCCAAATAATGTAGGTTTACTGCAATTCATTGACCTGTCTCTTAAATCTCCTTCAATCTACAGCAGCAATTTTCAACCATTATGCCATAAGAATATGTTAAACATGCAGTACCTGACTATTTAGTCAAGGACACTGACCTCTTTTCCCTTAGTTTGTTAAATAAAAAAATGACAACAGCCAACACAATAGCCATCCAGTGTGAGTGAATCAAATTTATACTTTTTTTTTGCCATACTGGCAAAAATGTATTTTTAAATATATATATTTTATTGATTTTTTACAGAGAGGAAGGGAGAGGGACAGAAAGCTAGAAACATCGATAAGAGAGAAACATCGATCAGCTGCCTCCTGCACACCTCCTACTGAGGATGTGCCTGCAACCAAGGTACATGCCCTTGACTGGAATCGAACCCGGGACCCTTCAGTCCCCAGGCTGATGATGTTCTATCCACTGAACCAAACTGGTTTCAGCTGGCAAAAACGTATTTTTGATGTGCAACAGAATATTGGTAATTAGTTTATGTGTGCCATGAGATGAAAAAGGTTGACTATTGTTCATCTATAAGGTTATTTTCTTTCAGCCTTCCCCTCCCCCGCCCAGCTTTTTGCTGAAGACGTGGTCATCTGTGGGATCTGGTATTTCTGGGTTAGCCTGTGCCTCTGTCTCCTGTCACCCTGTAGCTCCAGACACACCCTCTGGTGCCGGTTTTGGACAAGACAACTTCCTAGGAGGTGCTTGACTTTTCCACCTGGTTTGCATCGTGGTGTCGGTCATAGGCGCTCGCTGCCCACACCTATTGAGTCAAGATGGGGCGGTAAAATGGTGATGCTCTGTCTCTAGTGTTTCGTCTTCACGGAGTGGCTGGAATGCCATATAAAGGGACACGCCCCCTTATCTGCCGTTTAGTTGCCCTGAAATACGGTGCATAAAAGGAAAAGGGTGACTTCCTTGATCCTTTCTCTGTATTTACCACTTGTCAGAGCAACACTTGTTTATTAAAAAACATATGTGTGTCAGAATTCCTTTTAAAAGCTTTTATTGCAACAAACTACCTGGTAGTGAGGTTGTGTGAGGAGAAAACTTACCTTCAATCCTTGGCAGCTGCGGATTGATATCTTCCAACAAGAACTGATGCCTGCCAGACTCACCTGTCTTACGCCTTGTGCGTTGGGAGGCCAGACGCTGGAGAATGCAGGCCCCGCAGCAGGAGTCAGAGGGGAGAGCCCATCGGAGCAGTCCTTGCGGATGATTAACAGCAGACGGGGACAAACGGGCTCACAACCTGTTCTGTAATTTTGATGAAGTCCCAGCGGGCTAGCTGTCTAGGCGCTCTGGACTCGCGGTCATAAAAGGGGCCCTGGAGGTACACCTGACCACATCCTGAGGTCCGTGTTCGGGGGCTGTTCAGCGGGCACCGGCCGGCTCCCCCGCAGCACGGACTGACGCGGGGTCATTCAGAACTCGTGCTGTGACACCACTGCCGACAGAAACATTGTCCCAACAAGGTGGGAAGTGTCTGTGATACTTTACAATATGCTTGCTGCCAATTTCACCAACAATACCCCATTTTTAACACACACTATGCTAATTATTAGGACACTTAATACACAAATGAAAACTCATTTCTACAACTCATCATGTGAATTAATGAAGCCTCTGTGATTTCCCAGAGATGAGTAGTTAAAACCCTTACAGTAATTACCTGCTTGATTTTGATCAGATGCTGGCTGACTATTCTGGAAGTGTTTATTCAGCTCAGGTCAACCGGTGGCCCCTAACGTGCCACTTAAATGACACATATTTATATCACTCTGCGTATTAGGTTGAGTCCCTTAGGAACAGACTGAAACAGAGTTGCCTGCAGAGGGGTATTGCAGAATGGCCCCAGACAACAGCCCCACAAGGAATGAGGGGAACAGGACTGGACAGAGGAAAGCCCATGGACGGACGATCTGGAGGGAAGGAAGCTTCAGACAGTGATCTAGGGAGCGCTGGGGCCGGGACGGCCACTCATAAGGCAAGGCCAGGCCTCTGCACCCGGTGCCCTGGGACATTGTCATGGGCCATCCCCAGGAGGCACACAATGATGAACATTCTCCGTGGCTGAGGGCTCCTCCCAAGAGGGACGGAGCTGTGGGTGGGAGCTGCCCAAAGCCCAGCATCTCCCAGCTCTGTCCACTAAGAGGGCCTGTCGGGACCTTTTCTCTAAGTTGTGATTATTTCAAAACCAGAACAAACATTACTAAAACTACGTAGTACTGATTATTAAAAAATGACTCTGCAGCTGGACTGGTCTGGCTCTGTCTCCGTGCTGCTTTGGTGGCCCCAAATCCTGGGGAAGAAGGGGTAAAGAATGACAGTAACACTCTAAACTATATCAACAAAGGCTGGACTAGTTACCAGGAAGAATGAATAATTATATTGTCTCCCTCATATTACATGGGAGAGTTAACAGATAATTTTATTTCCTGACATCGATAATTGTGTAACCATAGGTTCAAATATGCGCTTTTAAAAATCTGTATTTAATCGGTAGTAGAATAAGAACAGAACATGTAACTTCCAAGTCAGTGGAATAGCTTAAAAAGAAAAGAGGAGAAAAATACAATCTATATGGCAAAGGTCAAAACACAAAGAACAATTCTGGAAATTATAAAAAGTAAAATCAGAAAGCATGGAGCTGACATAAGTGAAGCTGAGCATATTATAGCAATCAGAATATAACAAAATATAACGTATCATTTTACACAAATGTGTGCAACTTACTAAGATAAGTCACCAAACCAAGTTATATGATAGTGTCTGGCCAGAGTAGCTCAGTGGGTGAGTGAGCTATGAACCAGGAGGTCATGGTTCGATTCCCAGTCAGGACACATGCCTGGGTTGTGGGCTTGACCCCCAGAGTGGGGCATGCAGGAGGCAGCAAATCAATGATTCTCCCTCATCATTGATGTTTCTATCTCTTCCTCTCCATTCCTCTCTGAAATCAATAAAAAATATTTTTAAAATTACATTATCGTGGTGCTTACATAACCCAGTGAATATACTAGAAAATATTGACTCACACATTTATATGGGTAACCTGTATGTTGTGTGAATTATATCTCAATAAAAATGTTACTTTAAACACCCAATGGGGTTGTAATTTGGGGGTTGGAGGAGAAGGAGAGTTGAAACATTCATTCTAAAGTGTCTCTGAAGAAAAATTTAATAAGTAGAACTTATCCTACTAGATATTAACATGTGCCATCAATCTAAAATCAATAGTGTTATAATAACACAGATATAGAACAATGGCAGAGAAGAGGGAACCCAGAAATATATGCCATCATATTCAAGAATTTGGTGTCTACTTAAGGTGTCAACTCACATCAATAATACAGCAACCAGAAAGTTGTTCAATTAACACTTTGAAAAAATATGTCAATTCTGGAATTTAAAATTTACAAAGAATTAAAAATATCTCAAAGTTGAAAAGAATTTTACAAACATGAAGACATCATATGAAATTGAAAGAGGAAGTCAGTAAATTTGTGGAAAACCCAGCAGCATGAAAACAATATTGACAAACAAGTGACAACAGAAAACAGGGAAATATGTGCAACACGCTTGCAGCACGGGTGACAGGAAGAGGTCAGTGTCCTTTGTTAATAAAGAAAAAATACACAAATACATACAAACACACACACATACAAAGAATTCTGACAAATGAATACTCAAATCTCCAAAATAATGAAGTGGATATACAAAAAACAATAAAATTGACTGATTAAAATGTGAAAAAGCACATTAATAAAAATTTCAAAATAAAACAGTGAGATATTTTTTGCTATAATATTCAAAACTGACAAGCATATTAGCCAGGGCTCTCCAGGGAAACAGAACTAATAGTAATTAATTAATTAATTAATTATTACTATAATTGGCTCAAGAAGAGAGAATTCTCCCTTCCTCTGCCTTTTTGTTCCACTTGGGGCCTCAAAGGATTGGACCGTGTCTGTCCACTTTGGTGAGGGTGGATCTTCTTTACTCAGTCTGCTAATTCTAATGTTAATTTCTTCTAAGACACCTTCACAATGCTTCACCAGCTATCTAGGCATCCCTTAGTCCCATTAACATATAAAATTGACCATCACAGCAAAGTTTGGCAACTCATCTTTGAGTTCACTCCAACTTCACTGATGGATTGACTACAACTTCATGAGAGATTTTGAGCCTGGAAAACCAGTACCAAATTCCTAACTTAGAAAACTGAGTAAGATAATAAATGGTTATTGTTGCATGATACTAAGTTAGAGGATTGTTATACAGCAATACATAACTATACTTGTCAGACTGGATAAGAAAGCAAGATTCATGCTATCTATCAAAGTCACAATTTAGATATAAAGAGACAGTATGTTGAAAAATATATACAATTCAAACAGCACACATAGGAGAATTAGAAGGACAATATTACTATCAGACACACTAGCTTTAAAAGAAACTTTACTAGAGACAAAGTAGTGGGACATTTCATGATAATAAAATGGCCAACATGTCAGCTATATATAGCAAGTGTGTTTATTATAACAGAGCCTCAGAATATATGACAGAATTGAAAGGACAAGTAGACAATTAACCAGCATATTTGTATATTTAAATACCTCTATTTCAGTAATTGATAGGACAACCAAAATTTACTAAAATTAGTAACTGTCAATCAGTTTGATTTAACACTCTTTTTTTTTTTTTGAGAGAGAGAGAGAGAGTGAGAGAAAGAGAGAGAAACATCAGTTATCTGCTCCCCCACATTCCCTGACCAAGGACCATACCTGCAACGTGGGTATGTGCCCTGACTGGGGATTGAACCTCCACCTTCTGGTGCTCATGGCACTGCTCCAGCCAACTGAGCCACACTAGTCAGGGATTATCACCCCATCCTAACAAGAGCGGGATGGAATGCATTATTTCCATGGAATATTCTTAGAAAATTCCCCAGAGGAGACCATTTGCAATGCCATAATACAAGCCCTAATAACTTTATACAAATTTAAATAATACAAAGTATGTTTTTTTTAACCATAAGGAACTATTCTTAGAATCCAGCATATAAAAATAAATATTGGAGTCTCAAAATAGGTGAAAATTAAACACACTTCTAAATGACCCATGTGTCAAGAAAGAGATCAGGCCGAAACTGGTTTGGCTCAGTGGTGGAGCGTCAGCTTTTGGACTGAAGGGTCCCGGGTTCGATTCCGGTCAAGGGCATGTACCTTGGCTGCGGGCACATCTCCAGTGGGGGGTGTGCAGGAGGCAGCTGATGGATGTTTCTCTCTCATCGATGTTTCTGACTTTCTATCCCTCTCTCTTCTTCTCTGTAAAAAATCAATAAAATATTTTAAAAAAAAGAGAGATCAGAAGAAAATTTAGGAAATATCTTGAGTTGAATAAAAAAAACACACCATAACATAGCAAAATGTATAGCAGCTACAGCAGTATATAGAGGGAAATGTATAACTTTAAATACAAATGAGAAAGGGAGAAATACTTAAATTTAATCTTAGTTTCAACCTCAAGAACTAGAAAAATCAAAGTAAATAAAACTCAAAGTAAATGGAAAGAAAGAAAAACTAAAGATCAAAGTGAAAATCAGTGAAATGGAAAATATTAAAATATAGAGAAAATCAATGAAACCAACATTAATAAACTTTAGCAATTCTGGCCCAGCAAAAATTCCCAAAGTAAAGAATAAAGGAAGGAATACCACTAACAACCATATAGAAATAGAAAAGTATTATAAGGGAATATTTTTTGTTGTTATTAATCCTTACCCAAGAATATTTTTC
Source organism: Antrozous pallidus (assembly GCA_027563665.1). Classification (NCBI taxonomy): domain Eukaryota; kingdom Metazoa; phylum Chordata; class Mammalia; order Chiroptera; family Vespertilionidae; genus Antrozous; species Antrozous pallidus. The sequence goes on along the minus strand of CM050525.1, from coordinate 21,831,805 downwards.
TATTGATTTTTGGAGAGAATGGAAGGGCAGAGGAGAGACAGAGAGAGTGGGACATTAATGTGAAAGAGACACATCAATTGGTTGCCTCCCACATGCAGCCTGACCTGGGCTGGGGATCAAGCCTGCGACCAAGCTATGTGCCCTTGGCTGGAATCAACCTCTAGAGCCGTCAGTCCGTGGGACGAACCGGCGAGGCATGAGGGAATGTTGTAAACAACTTTTGGCAAACAAATTAGGCAACTTACATGAAATGAACATATTCCTAGAATGACACAATTACCAAAACTGACTCAAGAAGAAATAAAAAAATATATAAGTAGATCTATAGCAAGTACAAAAATTAAATAAATAATTTTAATATTTAAAATTATATTTCCACAAAGAAAAGCCCAGGTCCAGATGGTTTCAATGGTAAGTTCTCAAATATTAAGGAAAAAATATAAACCTGACATAAACTCTTTCAGAAATAGTAAGGCAGAGGGAACACTTCCCAAATCATTGCATAAGGTGATCATTACCCTGATACCAAAGTCAGCAAAGATATCAAAAGAAAACTTCAGACCAATATCTCTCATGAACATAGATGCAAAAATCCTTAACAAAATATTAGGAAACTGAATCCACTCTTTGTATAAAAATAATTATACTCCAATACCAAATGGTATTTATATCAGGAATTCAAGGTTGGTTTAACATCAGAAAATCAAATCATGTAATAAAACCATGAAAATCTCAATAAATTCAAAAAGAGCATTTAACAAAATCCAACACCTTTTATGATAAAAAGAAAACAAAAATTTTCAACAAACTAGAAATAGAAGCTAACCCTCTCAGCCTAATAAATGACATCCAAAACAACAACAACAAAAACCCACAAACCTACAGCCAGCATAATACTTCAAGGTGAAAGATTAAATACTTTTTCACTAAGATTGGGCACAAGGCCCTTGCCAGTTTGGCTCAGTGGATAGAACATCGGCCTGCAGACTGTACGGTCCTGGGTTCAATTTCAGGTTGTGGGCTTGAAACCCAGCAGGGGTTGTACAAGAGGCAGCCAATCAATTGTTCTCTTTCATCATTGATGTTTCCATCTCTCTCTCTCTCCCTCTCCCTTCTTCTCTCTAAAAGTCAATTAAAACACACACATACACAAAACAATGCCATTTACAGAAGCATCCAAAATATTTAAATTTAGAACAAAACATTTACAAGACTCTACAGTGTAAAGTACAAAACATTTATAAGAAGTTTCAAAGACCTAAGTAAACCGATTGATTTACCATATTCATTAGAAGGGAAGACAATATTAAGATGTCAAATTCTTCCCAAATTGATGTATACACTCGATACAATCCCAATAAAAATCTCAACAGACTTTTTTTGGATAAAACACTGATAATTTTATTTAATGTATCTGAAAACAAAAAGATCTATAAAAATTAAAATAATTTTGCAAAGAAGAACAAAGTTGCAAGACTTATACTATGTGACTTAGTATAAAGCTACAGTAATCAAGAGGATCATACTGGCATAAAGAGAAACCAAGAGACCAAATGAGTTGGAAGGATGAGGCTAGAAATAAAGCATATTTGGTCAATTATTTTTTAATATATTTATTGATTTCAGAGAGGAAGGAAGAAGGAGAGAAAAAAACCAATGATGAGAGAGGATCATTGATCAGCTGCCTTCCACACCGGGATGGAGCCCCCAGCCAGGGAACCTGGCCTGACTGGAAATAGAACCATGGCCTCCTGATTCCTCTGAGCCATGCCTGCCTGGCCTGGTCAACTAATTTTTACAAAATTGCCAAGGCAACCCAATGAGAGCAAACATAATCTTTTCAACCAATGGTGCTGAAACAGTTGTAGATCCATATGGTCAGAAAGGAACCTGACCTTGTCCTTGCCCTATATAGAAAAATTAACTAAAAGTGGATCATATACCTAAATGTAAAGGCTAAACTATAAAAGAGCTAGAAGAAAAAAAATTTTAATTGTGACCTTTGGGAGATCTATTTTCTTAAATAGACACAAAGGCACAAGCCATAACAGAAAAAATTTGAAAACATGGATTTCATCACTTAGACACTTCTGCTCTAAGAAATACACTATTAAGACAATGAAAAGGCTAAGCACAGATGAGGAAGAAATATTCACAATACATATCTTTGACAGAACTATGTGAAAAACATAAACAACTCTCATAACTGAATAATAAGAAAACAGTCCAATAAAAAATAGACAAACAATGTGAAGAGACAGCTTATAAAGAGAATGTGCAAGTGGCCAGTAAGCATCAGCTCTTACAGGAAAATGCAAATTACAGCCACCATGAGTAGCAAACAGTTCACACACACTGGAAGGCTAATGTTGAAGTGGAAAGGAAGCAGACATCTGACAATACCACCAACTGGTGAGGGTGTGCTGTAACTTTCATGCGTTGAGGTGCAGATGCAGCATGGTTTCACACATGGGAGAACAGCTGGGCAGCGTTTATAAAGTTAAGCACACACTGACCACATGACCCAGCAACTCAGCTCCTGGCAATTTACCCCAAACATACATCCCCATAACGAATTGTTCATACCGTCTTAATTCATTATCACCAAACTCTGGAAACAACTCAAATGTCCAGCAACAGGTGACTGGATAAACAAATGGTGGTGTGTTCATAGGATGGTCAGATAGAAGGGAGTGATTTACATACATGCAAACCATGAAGAACTTCAAAAACATGCTGAAATCCCTAACCGGTTTTGGATAGACCGTTGGCCTGCAGACTGAAGGGTCTCAGGTTCAACTCTGGTCCAGGGCATATACCTTGGTTGCCAGCACATCCCCAGTGGGGGTGTGTGCAAGAGGCAGCTGATCCATGTTTCTCTCTCATTGGTGTTTCTAACTCTCTATTCCTCTCCCTTCCTCTCTGTGAAAAAAATCAATGAAAAAAAAAACACACCAAAAAACACATGCTGAAAGAAAGGAGCCAGACAGAAAAGAGCATGGACCCTAGTTTTACACAAAAATTTTAAAAAATATGTTTTTATTGATTTTTTAGAGAGAGAGGAAGGGAGAACTATAGAGATAGAAACATCAATGAGAGAGAAATATCATCTATTGGCTGCCTCCTGCAGGCCCCTACAGGAGATGGAGCCTGCAACCCGGGCGTGTGCCCTGACTGGTAATCAAGCCAGTGACCTCCTAACTCCTGGGTAGACACCCAGTAGCTGAGCCACACTACCCAGGCTACACAAAACTTGAGATCAGGAAAACCGCTTTATGGACAGAGCCGGCCAACAGCTGCCCTGCGTGGGCAGGGCTGATGGAAATGTCTTCCCTGACAATGATGCTGGGCACACACCATATGATTTATCAAAATTCATGGGCTGTACACCTACAAGGAGTGGATTTTATTGTGTGTACATTACACTTCAGTGAGGTTGATATTTAAAAAACAAACAAACAAAAAACCTCAGTTTCTAGGGTGGATCATACTCACCAGGCTCTGGTCCCCGCTCTGCCGTCTATGTGCTGTGTGACCCCGAACAGGCCTCTTCATCTCATGCATCAGATGCCTCCTTTGCAGAGTGGACTGTCTACCTCAGGGGTCATTTTAAGGACGGAAAGAATGGTTAGCACAGTGCAGTAGGGACTCAGGAAATGTACCTATCTATCTACCTACCTATATTCACAGCTAAACTGGAATTCGTATATATGTACATGAAAGTACACACATATACATATACTATGAATCTCAATTTCCCCAAAATATAGAGTGTACATGAATTATTATAGAAAAAAGACTAGAAGGACACATACTAATGTATATAGAGAGTGTTAGAATTATGGGTGATTTTAAAATTATTGTTCAAAGTTTTGTGTACATTTTATCATCTGGATGGAAACTATTATGAAAGACAAAAAGCATTAGGCTGCCGTAGGTCCTAGGACACTCATGAAGCATAGTTCGGCTGGAGCAGATGCTGTGATAGCACCACATTCGTGCTGCTCCTCCTTGCAGTGGGACATGGGGCAGCCAGCAAAGTGATAGAAATCGGACACATACGTGTTTGCTAAGGTACACAGGAGAGGTCAATGGGCAGAGGAGGCTATGGCTTATGCAACGAGGGCAAAGAAACTGCATTTTTACAGGAGCATAGAAGAGCTTTTGAAAGATATGTCAAGACATGGTCCCAGAAAGGAAGATATATTTATCTATAATAATAAAAGCGTAATATGCTAATTAGACCGGATGTCCTTCCAGACATCCTTTTATCCTTTTGGACGAAGCTGGGACAGCGAGGAAGCCCAGGTTCTGGGGCCAGAGGAAGCCGGTGCTGGCAGCCGGGAGAAGGAGGCCTGCTCTTGCACAAATTTTGTGCATTAGGCCTCTAGTAATTTTTACCCAATTTTTAAAATTGTGGTAAAACACATATAACATAAAATTTGCCATCTTAACCATCTTTAAGTGAACAGTTCAGTGGTATGAAATGCGTTTATAATGTGTCTCCCGTCACTATCATCCATCTCCAGAATTCTTTCCATCTTGTAAAACTGAAATTCTATACCCATTCCACAATAACCCCCAGTCCCTCTGCTCCTCAGCCCCTGGCAGCCATCATTCTGCTTCTGTCTGTGATTTTGACTACTCTGGGTACCTCTAAGACTTGGATTCATACAGTAGTTGTCTTTTTGTGACTGGCTTATTTCACCTGGCATAATGTCCACAAGGTTCGTCCATGTTATAGCATATTCAGAATTTTCTTCCTTTTCTTTTCTTCTTTCTTTCCTTTTCTTTTCTTTCCTTTTTTCTTTCCTTTCCTTTCCTTTTCTTTCCTTTCTTTCCTTTCTTTCCTTTCCTTTTCTTTTCTTTGAAAGCCTCACCCAGGGATATTTTTCCGTTGGTTGTCAGGTAGAATAGACGATAGGGGGAGAAACACTGATGTGAGAGAAACACACGGCTGGTTGCCTCTGCAGGAGCCCCAGCCAGGGCCCAGGCTGGGAAGGATCCTGCAGCCGAGGCACGTGCCCTGGGCCTGGACTGAACCCAAGGATCTTTGGTCCGCAGGCCAGTGCTCTGTCCACCGAGTCAGACCAGCTAGGGCTCCTTCCTCCCTTTTTAAGGCTGAACTATATGTCATTGTCTGTATATACCACATTTTGCTTATCCATTCATCTATCAGTAGACATTTGGGTTGCTTCCACGTTTTAGCTATTGTGAATAATGTTGCTGTGAACACGGGTGTACAAATATTTATTTGAGACTCTGCTTTCAATTCTTTGGGGAATATAACAAAAAATAAAATTACCGGAGCACTGAGGAATCACCATACTATTTTCACAGCAGCTATAGCATTTACATCACCCCAACAGTGCAAGGGTTCCAATTTCTCTACATCCTTGCCAACACTTGTTATTTTCTGTTTTCTTTTCTTTTCTTTTCTTTTCTTATCTTTCTTTCTTTCTTTTTTTTTTTTTTTTAGTGGCCATCTGATGGGTATCTCATAATTTTGATTTGCATTTCCCTAAGGACTGGTGATATTGAGCATCTTTGAATGTGCCTATTGGCCAATTATATATCTTTGGAGAAATGTGTATTCAAGTCCTTTGCGCATTTGTGAATATTGTTGTTGTTGAGTTTTAAGAGTTCACTATTTATTCTGGATATTAACCTCTTATCAGATATGTGATTTGAAAATGTTTCTTCCCATTCTGTGGGTTGCCTTCTTACTCTGTGCCACACACAAAAATAATTTTCATGAAGTCCAATTTATTTTTTTCTTTTGCTGCTTGTGCCTTGGTGTCATATTCAAGAAATCATTGCCAAATCCAAACTCATGAAGATTTTGTCCCATGTTTTTGTCCAATAACTTTATAGTTTACTGCTTATGTTTGGGTCTTTCATCTATTTTTTTAATATATTTTATTTATTTTTTTACAGAGAGGAAGGGAGAGGGATAGAAAGTCAGAAACATTGATCAGCTGCCTCTTGCACACACACCCACTGGGGATGTGCCCACAGCCAAGGTTTTTGACCGGAATCGAACCTGGGACCCTTCGGTCCACAGGCCAACGCTCTATCCACTGAGCCAAACCGGTTTTGGCTCTTTCATCTATTTTTTTAATAGTTGACAGTATTTACAGATGTATCCCATTTCCCCCTTCTTTACCTTCCTCCACCCAGTCCCTACCCAGCCCCACTGGATCTTCACCACCCTATTGCCTGTGAGCATAAACCACACATATCCTATATAATAAAAGCCTAATATGCAACTCGACCAAATGGCAGAACAACCTGTGGAACGATCAGTTGCTATGATGTGCACTGACCACCAGGGTGAAGATGCTCAATGCAGGAGCTACCTCCAACCTGCAGGCCCCAGGCCAGCCAAGGTGGGTGCCAGCTGGGCCCTGATCGCCCCGTTGGTCGCCCTGCAGAGGGAGGTGCCTGGAGGGGGTGGGGGCGCTGGTCAGCAAGCAAGCGGTGTTAGGCAAGAGACGACTGGTGGTGGGGCAATCGGGGGGGGGGGGGCTGGTGAGTGGGCAGTGCCAGGCCCGCCAAGATGGGTGTCAGTGGGGACCCCCCAATTGCCCTACCAGTCACCCTAAAGGTTGGCCCTGATCGCTAGCCAGGCCTAGGGACACTATCTGTGCACAAATCTCATGCACCAGGCCTCTGGTAAGTATATATGTTCTTTGATTTATCTCTCCTTATCCTTCCACCCCAACATGGAGGTATGTCAGTCTGTTCCATGCCTCCATGCTTTGGATCTTATTTAGTTGGTCAATTATTTTGTTCATTAGATTCCACAAATAAGTGAGATTGTGTGATATTTGTCTTTCTCAAATTGGTTTTTTTCACTTAGTGTAGTAGTCTCCAGGTCTACCATGCTGTCCCCAAGATTAAGAGATTCCTTTTTTTACAGCTGCACAATATTCCATTGTGTAAATGTCCCACAACCTTTTTATCCATTCATCCACTGAGGGGACCTCGGGCTATTGCCAAATCTTAGCTATTGTAAATAATGCTGCTATGAACATACATGTGCATACATTCTTTCTGATTGGTGTTTTAGATATATATATTGGTGTGTTTTAGGATATATTTCCAAAAGTAGGATTGATAGGTCAAAAGGAAGTTCCATGTTTAATTTTTTTAATAAACTCCATACTGTTTTCCAGTGTCTACACCAATCTGCATTCCCACCAGCAGTGAAATAGGCCTACTCATGCAAGAGTAGGCTTCCTTCCCCCAGCTGCCAGCAGTGGCTTTCCTCTGACACCCAGGACCCAGGCTTCCCTCTGGCCCCGGCTTTGTCTGGAATGATGTCTGGTCTAATTACCATATTACCCTTTTATTATTATAGATTGAAAGCCATTCTGACAGCTATAAGATGATATCTCATTGTGGTTTTAATTTGCATTTCTCTTATGATCAGTGACTTTGAGCATTTTTTCATATGTCTCTTGGCCATTTGTGTGTCCTCTTAGGAGAAGTGTCTATTCAGGTCCTCTGACCATTTTTTAATTGGATTGCTTGTCTTCCTTTTGTTGAACTATCTGAATAGTTTATATATTTTGGAGATTAACTCCTTATCAGATGCCTCATTCCATACAGGTTCCATTTTCATTTTGATGATGGTTTCTTTTGCTGTGCAGAAGCTTTTTATTTTGATGTAGTTCCATTTGTTTATTTTTCCCTTTGTTTCTTTTGCCCTATGAGATGTAACAGCAAAAATTCTGCTACATGAGATGCCTGAGATTTTATTGCCTATGTTTTCTCTTAGGTCTTTTATGGTTTTATTTCTTACATTTAAGTCTTTTCTACATTTTGAGTTTATCCTTGTGTATGGTGTAAGTTTGTGGTCTAGTTTCATCTTTTTACATGTGTCTGTCCAGTTTTCCCAACACCATTTGTTGAAGAGACTGTCTTTACTCCATTGTATGTTCTTGCCTCTTTTGTCAAATATTAATTGAGCATAATGGTGTGGGTCAATTTCTGAGGTCTCTGTTCTGTTCCATTGGTCTATATGCCTGTTCTTATGCCAGTATCAGGCTGTTTTGATTACAGTGGGTTTCTAGTATAGTTTGATATTCAGTATTATGATCCCTCCAACTTTGTTCTTCTTTCTCAGGATTGCTGCAGATATTTAAGGTATTTTATGATTTCATATAAATTTTTGGAGTATTTGTTCTACTCCTGTGAAATATGCCATTTATATTTTAATATGAATTACATTGAATCCATAGATTGCTTTGATTAGAATGGACATTTTAATTATGTTAATTCTTCCAATTCATGAACATGGTATGCATTTCCATTTGTTTGTATATTCCTCTACTTTTTTATTGTTTTCAATATTATATTCTTTTTTAACCTTTATTGTTCAGTGTATTATAGCTATCCCCTCCCCCCCATTGCCTCATCTCCCCTTCCCTCTGAGATTCATCAGTCTGTTCCATGCTTATGGAAGTTTCTAATTCTATTTTATTCATCAGTTTATTTTGTTCATTAGATTTCTTGTTTATTTTGATTTTTAGATTCAGTTGTTGATAGATATGTATTTGTTGCTGTTTTATTGTTCATATTTTTAAATATATTTTTATTGATTTCAGAGAGGAAGGGAGAGATAGAAACATCAATGATGAGAGAGAATCATCAATTAGCTACCTCCTGCATGCTCCCCACTGGAGATTGAGCCCACAACCCAGGCATGTGCCCTTGATTGGAATCAAACCTGGGACCCTTCAGTCCCCAGGGTGATAATCTATCCACTGAGCCAAACCAGCTAGGGCTATTATTCATATTTTTATATCTTCTCCTCCTTTTTCTTCACTCTTTAGCATTTCATGTAATGCTGGCTTGGTGCTAATGAACTCCTTTAGCTTTTTCTTGTTTGGAAAACTCTTTATCTGACCTTCAATTTTAAATGAGAGCTTTGCCAGGTAATCTTGGTTGTAGGTCCTTGCTATTCATCACTTTGAATATTTCTTGCTACTCCCTTCTGGTCTGCAAAATTTCTGTTGAGAAATCAGCTGACAGTCATATGGGTGCTCCCTTGTAGGTAACTGCTTTTCTCTTGCTGCTTTTAAGAATCTTTGTCTTTAGCCCTTGATATTTTAATTATGTTGTGTCTTGGGTGGGCCTCTTTAGGTTCCTCTTGTTTGGAACTCTGTATGCTTCTGGATATGTAAGTCTATTTCTTTCACAATGTAGGGGAAGTTTTCTGTTATTATTTCTTCAAATAGGTTTTCAATATATTGTTCTCTCTCATCTCCTTCTGCCCCCCCCCAGAATGTGAATGTTGGTGCACTTGAAGTTGTCCCAGAGGCTCTTTACACTATCTTCATATTTTTGGATTCTTTTTTCTTTTTGCTCTTCTGATTAGGTGTTTTTTTGCTTCTTCATATTTCAAATCATTGATTTGATTCTCAGACTCCTCTGGTCTATTGTTGAATCCCTATAAATTATTCTTTATTTCAGTTAGTATGTGCTTAATTTTTGACTGGTCCTTTTTTATGCCTTTGACTTTCTCACTAAGATTCTTGAAAGTCTCATGAGGATCCTTGAGTAACTTTATAACCATGGTTTTGAATTCTGTATTCAGTAGTTTGCTTGCTTCCATTTCTTTCATTTGTAATATGTTTCTTTGTCTCCCAATTTTGGCTGCTTCCTTGTGTTTGTTTCTATGTATTAGGTAGAGCTGCATGTTTCCTGGAATTGGTAGAATGCCCAGGGGCTCAGATGACTGAGCCACTGGGCATTCTAGGTGAGTCCATATGGGTTATGTGCACAGTCTATAATTGAGCATCACTGGGAGAACTTGACCTCCAGGCCAATTGGCTGTGAGGACCAGCTGCAGCTACATGGGAGAACTGTTGCACAGGAAACATGCTATAGATCAGGACTTGCTCCAGTGGAGTTTTGGTGCTCACTGAGTCTTCCCCTTGAGTGTCACTTGTGGGTATTGTAGGGTTGCAATCTGCTATGCAATGAAGCTGTCCAGTGGGTACACTGGTTCTAGAGCCTCCAGAGAGATGCAAAGTCAGCCACTGCCTAGGGCAGGAGCTACTTGTATTGGGCTTGGAAGTGCTCAGGCAAGGCCCAGCTGTGAAACAAGGCAAGCTGGTGCTAACGCAGGGTCTTGGACCTTTTATTGATAAGGGCATGCTGACCCAGCTGCAGCTTGTTTGAGGGATTTTAGAAAAATCTTAAGCCTGACCAAGGACAGGCTATTCATGTGCAAAAGCTGTTGAAAACAGGTTGGGTGGGGCTGTAAATTGGATGGTGCAGGGTCTCAGGGAATCACCAGGGCAGAGCAAACAGATATGGCTGCCATTCATCTCTGTGACCAGGGAGGTACCAGCACAGGAACCTCCATCTGGGAGAATGCTGCTCCAAGTTCCTGCCCTGATGCCAGACAATCCAGTTCCTCTTATAAGTGTCTGGGTCCCCCAGAGCCTCGCCCTGGGTTTGGAGCTCAGAGAAAGTAAGACTTTGTAAGTTCCGTGTGTGTGTGTGTGTGTGTTGGTCCTTTAAAAGGAACACCTGGGGCTCCAGCAGCCTCCGTGTCACTGAGCCCCAGTCCCCACTGAGCCCGTAGTTATGGGCACTTCATTTTCCAGCTCTGAGAGCCTAGGCTTGGGGTCTGGTGTGGGGCTTGGACTCTTTGCTCATCATAGGCGCCTCCACAGAGATGATCTTCCCCCCAATTAAAATGCCAAACGTGGGTGTTGGTATTGCCAGTTCCATGCATCTGCCCCTCCTACCAGTCTCAGAGTGCTTTCTTCTTTACTTCTCTAGTTGTAGGACTTCCACTAAGCTAGCTTTCAAGAGGTTCTGGATGATGGTTGTTCCGTATTTTAGTTGTAATTTTGATGTAGGTGTGGGAGACAGTGATATAGGCATTTACTTCTGCCACCACCTTGGTTTTCTCTGCCTGTAATAGTTTTTCTATAAAGAAATCTGAGTCCTTCAACCACGTCTTTCTTCAAGATTTTCTCTATTCAGTTTTCCTTTCGAATCCATATGAATTTTAAGATGGGTTTTTCTATTTTTCTCAAAAAGTCATTATTAACATTTCAAGAATAGTGTTTCTCAGCTCATTAAAATGGAATGTCTTTTCATTTATTTATGTCTTTAATGTCTTTAGCAATGTCTTGTCATTTTCAGTGTATGTCTTTCACCTCCTTGATTAATTCCTAAGTAGTTTATTCTTTTTGGTGCTATTATAAGTGGACATTGTTTCCTTAATCTAATTTTCAAGTTCTTCATTATTAATATAGGAAAATGCAATTGATTATTGTATGTTGACTACATATCCTAGACTTTATAAAATTTGTTTAACAAGTTTTTTGTTTTAACAGTTTTGGAGGTAATCTTTAGGGGAATCTATATATATTTGAAATAGAGTAATACTATATGTATATTTTTAAGTGACAAATAAAAAGTTTTAAGTACAGTGCAAACTTCAGAATTTTTCCTGAGCCATTTATGAATAAGTTGCCAAGACTTCCTATTCACCCTCAAATACTTTACTCTATTTTGTTCAAAAAGAGCATTCTGGGCCACTGACTTCTCATTCATGCTCATGCACCAGAGGTGGTACTAGTGCCAAGACCTCCAACCACGACGTCTGCTAGGAAGCCAATCACACTGGAAGTTGGTACACAGCTTCCAGACCACAGCTGAATGCGCCACTAGAGGATTGGCTTTCACAACTACAGTCTACGAAAACACCTGCTAGAGCATTGCTGTACCCATGCAGGATATACTACTGTGGGCTTTGTGCTACTCATGCTTATAAACAAGTGGATCCATCTATGAGCCAGAGAATTTGCATCCTCAGTCTTTCTCATCTTGTGATCCTATCTCCATGTGCATTTTCCAATGTGGAGATACATACAACACCTCTATATGACCTTCATATCAACGAAAAGATTTATGGAGGCCCTGGCCAGACAGTTGGTTAGAGCATCCACTGTATACAACAAGATTATGGGCTAAATTCTGGTCAAGAATCAACCAATGAATGCATAAATAAGTAGAACAAAATTGATGTCTTTCTCTCTCCCTCCCCCTCTTCCTCGCTCTCTAAAAAAATAATAAATCAATAAATATAGATCTAGCCCTGGCCCGTGTACCTCAGTTGGTTGCGTATCCTCCAGTACACTGAAAGGTTGCTGATTTGATTCCCAGTCAAGTCACATGTCTAGGTTGTGTGTTTGGTTTCTGGTCAGGGTCTATACAAGAGGCCACCGGTTTGATGTTTCCCTCCCTCTCCCTCTCTTCAAAAATCAATTTTTAAAAAGTGAAGTTTGTTGTCCATTAAAATTTATATATATAAAAGCCTAAATGACCATCGCAATTGAATGGACTACCAAACAGGTTGCGTGGGGCAACCTGGCCATAAGGGGAGTTAGTGAGGGGCAACCAAATGCCTGAGCAGCAAACTGCATGGGGCAACCAGGCCAGCAGGGGGGTTAGTGAGGGGTGACCAAATGACTGAGCAGCAGCTGCATGGGGCAACCAGGTCCATGTGGGGGGCAGTTGGGGGTGACCAGGCCAGTGGGTAGGGCAGTGGGGGCAACCAGGCTGACAGAGGAGGGCAGTGAGTGGTGACCATGTCAGAAGGGGGAGTGGGGGGCAGTTGGGAGACAACCAGGCAGGCAGGGGGGGCAGTAAGGGGTGACCAGGCCAGAAGGGTGGTTAGGGGTGACCAGGCCATCAGGAGGGGGCAGTTGGGGGATACCAGGCTAGCAGGGGGGGTGGCAGTAAGGGGCAACCAAGCTGGCGGGAGGGGGGCAGTTAGGGACAACCAGGATGGTGGGGGGTGGGCAGTTGGTGGTGACCAGGCCAGCAGGGGGCACAGTTAGGGCTGATCAGGCAGGTAGGCAGGTGAGCAGTTAGAAGTCAGTGGTCCCGGATTGTGAGAGGGATGTCTGACTGCCGGTTTGGGCCCAGTTTGGGCCGATACCCACGATCAGGCCCAAACCAGCAGTCGGAAATCCCCCAAGGGGTCTCGGATTTGAGAGGGTGCAGGCTGGGCTGGTCCCAGATTTGAGAGGATGCACTGGGCCTCTAGTATATATAAATTTTTTTATGGGGAACTATGGAAGACAGGATTGTTTGAACACATGTCTCTGCAGACAGATGAAGGAAAACAGTGTTGAAATGCACTTGCCTTACATAGCTAAAGCCATGAAAAGCTATAAGGATGTTTACCATTATTCCTATACTGGTTGGAGCTCTGAGTCAAAAGGACGAAACTTGGAAACTCTTCAGTAAATATCTAGCGAATCCTAGTAATCTCTTCGTGGTTTCTTCTGATTTCTGCCGTTTGAGTCAACGTTTCCATTACAGTTACTATGATGAATCCCAGGAGACTTAGAGAGTAACTGAACATCTACATAAAATGGATATGAATATAATAAACAATTAGACCCTGTATCTTTTAACAATTACTTGAAGAAATACTATAAAGCTATATGCTTAAGATTTCCCATTGGGGTGCTATTGAAGGCTATCACAGAGCTCCAAAAGAATGGAATGAAGATGAGCTTTTTCTTTTGAATTATGCCAGTCAAGTGGTGCGGAAACTGGCAAGACGGTTTGGTGAGTTTGCTGCTGGAGCACTCACATTCCCCGAAGCTCTGATTCCTCAGGGATGCCACCTGCACACACTTGTGCTGTTCCAGATCTCAGCCTGACCCTTACCAAGATTCTGGTCCTGGTTTGGAGGATTCTGAAACTTCAAACCAATAGAACTTCCTTCTTTTCTAATAGTCCTTCCTTAATTTCAACTCTTTAAAAAATACTATATAGTTTAGGGCAAGGGAAGGAAGGCTGGCATGGAATATTTTTATTTTTTTTAAAATGGCAATGTGTCCAGTTGATGTGGCACAGCAGTTGAGTGTTGGCCTAGAAACCAAAAGGTAGCCAGTCTGATTCCAAGTCAGGGCACATTCCCAGGTTGTGGGCTCCATCCCCAGTAGGGATGCATGTAGAAGACAGCCAATTGATGATGTTCCTTTCTCATCAATGTTTCTCTCCCTCTCCCTCTAAAAATCAATAAAAACACATTTTAAAAAGGGTTGAATGCAAACTGTAATAGAAAATAAAGTATTTTTTTAAAATCAACTAAAAATATTTTTTAAATGGCAATGTAATGGCCCAGTTGTGGCAGGTTAAAAAAAAATAATCTGGCCGAGACCGGTTTGGCTCAGTGGATAGAGCGTCGGACTGTGGACTGAAAGGTCCCGGGTTTAATTCTGGTCAAGGGCATGTACCTTGGCTGCGGGCACATCCCCAGTAGGGGGCGTGCAAGAGGCAGCTGATAGATGTTTCTCTCTCATCGAAGTTTCTGACTTTCTATCCCCCTCCCTTCCGCTCTGTAAAAAAATCAATAAAATATATATATTTTAAAAAATAACCTGTATTTACCATGCCCTGAAATTGTATTTGTGACTTATGCATGTATATTCTGCTTTCAAAATAGTTTTGAAAATTGTACACAAACTCAAAAGGTGGCAGCTTTTTAATAATGAAATTGCATTTATAAATTATTTTTATTAAAATATAATAAATCTCCAGTTATAGTAAATTACTACCATGTTGTGCAACAGATACCTTCTATTTTAGTTACTAATTAAGGGCTACACAACTCAAAAGAAAGAAAATAATGTTCTGCACTATATACACTGTAAAACAGAGGTGAAAACAGGAAATTAACACATAGGTCACAGATCACTATCTGAAATTTGTATCATATGGATGTTATTTACAAATTTATTTCATGTTCAAACACTACATGACATAAACTAAAAATTAATCCACTTAACTAGTTCCTGAGTACCAGTGAATGCCAGACTTTCCAGGTTTCCTACTGAATGAAGGGGACCTCTCATTCCAACTGCCCACCCAGAAATATAGTCAGAAGGAAGGGCGATACAGTTGGAGGCTCGCAAAGTGCATAAAAAGTTCGGGTCCTGAAAGGGCTCCAACCGCTCCCCGGCTTGGGGGTCCCACAGGATTTTGCTCTCCTCTGCAGAGAAAACCAGGTAAAACAGGCTCCTGCAGATGGCTAAGACAGCCCTGGCTGGTTTGGCTCAGTGGATAGAGCCTCAGTTGCGGACTGAAGGGTCCAGGTTCCATTCCGGCAGGGGGCACGGGTTGCAGAATAGGCAGGAAATCCATGATTCTCTGTTATTGTTCTCTCTCTCTCTCTCTCTCTCTCTCTCTCTCTCTCTCTCTCCCCTCTCCCTCCCTCCCTCTCTGAAATCAATAAAAATATAAATAAACAAACAAAGATTGTCATGTCCATAGCGGCCAAGAGGAAACAACAAGTCGCCAGCTTCCCAAGGCGCCAAGCCCATGACATACTGGGCTCCCAGATTTCCCCCACCCTCTGTCCCGTGCTGGCACACTGCCACCGGCAGGTTCCATCCACAGCCCATCTGAGAGCCTCTGGAAGGTTGCGGTGCCCAGGACGCTGGCGTGGTCCCGGCTACCCCCATCCTGAAAGCCATTTGGTGATTACCCAACGACCCCCCCCCCCCACACACACACACCAGATAATCACCTCCTTGGCGCTCCCCACCCTTACGCTTCAGATCTACCTGGGAGAACAGAGGGGGAGCAGTGTGGGCGTGGGGCCCACCACCCCCAAGGACCCAGGAGGTCCGCCTATTGCGTCCCCGCCCGCTCAGGCGGGCACCTGCCACTTCAGCATGCGTCTTCCCCGGGGCGCTCTCGGGTGGGGGATTGACCCGATTGTAAGCCGGCGACGCCCCATCTACCTCCTGCCCCGCCCTGCCACAATGCCTCAAGGCACCAAGAGGGCGGGAAGCACCGAGAGGTGGGGACCAAAGGGTAGGTAAGGAGGCCTGAGAGTTTCATGTACCATCTCCCCGGTGCGGGTATTTACGGGGCCAAGCGTGTGGTTTTACAAAGTGCGGCTGCCAGACCCGAAAACCCGCCCCAGCAGATCCCAATCCTCCCCGGCGATCAGGAGGCACCTCCCTCACAGATCCAACCCGGATGCCTGCGCCCGCGCCTCCGCCCGCGCCCGCGCCCGCCCGCGCCCGCGCCCCCGCCGGCGCCCGCCGGCGCCCGCCCGCGCCCCCGCCTCCCCCCGCGCCCGCCCGCGCCCGCGCCTCCCCCCGCGCCCCCCCCCCCGCGCCCCCCTCGCACCCGCCCGCGCCTCCCCCCGCGCCTCCCCCCCCGCCCACGCCCCCGCCTCCCCGCGCCCGCCCGCGCCCCCGCCTCCCCGCGCCCGCCCGCGCCCGCGCCTCCCCCCGCGCCCGCCCGCGCCTCCCCCCGCGCCCGCGCCTCCCCCCGACGCCCCCCCGCCCCCGCCTTACCCCGCGCCCGCCCGCGCCTCCCCCCGCGCCCGCGCCTCCCCCCGAAGCCCCCCCGCCCCCGCCTTCCCCCGCGCCCGCCCGGGCCCGCCCGCGCCTCCCCCCCGCGCCCCCCTCGCACCCCCCCGCGCCCGCGCCTCCCCCCGCGCCCGCGCCTCCCCCCGCGCCCGCGCCTCCCCCCGCGCCCGCGCCTCCCCCCGCGCCCGCGCCTCCCCCCGCGCCCGCGCCTCCCCCCGCGCCCGCGCCTCCCCCCGCGCCCGCGCCTCCCCCCGCGCCCGCGCCTCCCCCCGCGCCCGCGCCTCCCCCTCCCCCTGGGCCTGCGCCTGCGCCTCCACCGCGGCGTCTGTGCACCACCAGGCCGAGAGCTCCCCACCCGAACCGCTCCCCCGTCCCCGCGAAGGAAACGCTGACACACACGTTTACGGTGCCGGCGCCCAGACGAGGGGCTAAGACTTTATTGCCATCCAGGTCCGGGGCTCCGCCGGCGGCTCAGAAGACCTTCACCGACTCCAGCTGCAGGTCCCCGCCCACCTCCAGCAGCCGCACGCGCGCCGGCGGGATGCGGTAGCGGAAGTGGTGGAACTCCGCGTCGCCCACCACCGCCTGCGGGGCGGGAAAGGCGCCTCACTCAGGTGGCCGGGGCGGCCGCGGGCTTCTTCCCGACTCCCTCCCGCGCCTGGTGACCTCGAGGGGAGATGGGCGGCTGTCCCTTCTAACCCCTTGTCCTGAGGGTGCCACCAGGGGGCTGTTGGCCCCGAGTGCTTTGTACGTGATGGCAGGAGATGTGGTTAGCACGGACCCGGCGTCCACCGCCTCGCTTCGGACGTGCAGATTTGAAGGGGCGAGCGGCTGGCTGGCGGAGGGGCTGCAGTGACCTCTCCCTCCGGGACGTGCGCCTGTGCCCTGTCTCCCAGCCCTTCCTCGCCCCTGTCACGCGGTCCCGACCTCGGGTGCAAGTGAACAGGGAGTGGGGGGTGGGGCGGAAGGCGGGCCAGCCTCTCCGGAGGACACCTGCGCTCTGGGCACCACGTTCTTGCTCTCTTTGCCCGTGTCCCTGCACATACCTGTCCTGCTGGCTCCACGGGAGGGACAGGGACTGAGGTCACCTCCCCAGCTCTGCCCACGCCTTTGCTGCCCCCTCCGCCACTGGCCTTGCTGGCCTCCCCCAACCACAGGACGGATGTGGGTCCCGGCGCCCACCCCGTGGCAGGGACACACCTTGAAACCCTCCTCCGTGGCGATGAGGAGCACCTCGAAGGGCTGCCCACGCTGAAAGGGAAGGCCGTGGCCGCGCTCCTCCTGGCCCCAGCCCCCGTGCTCCTTGGTGTTGAAGACCACCGTGGACTCGTCCAGCCGGGGGTTGAAATGCAGCGCAGCCTCGGCGCCCTCCTCCTCGCCGCACAGCAGGTTCACGTGAAACCTGGGGAAGGGACAGGAGGGTGGGGAGTGGCCAGGAGTAGATGTCACGAGCCATGAAGCACCCAGACCAAGGCCAAGGCCAAGGGCCAATGAGTTAAAACTCACCATTGAACAAACCCAGGTTCACAGGGACCTGAGTCTGTCACTACCCACAGAGGGAGGGGCTGTGGACTGGTACCGGGAACCCAGAGGCCAGGCAGGCCAAACCCTGACTCCACACACATCACCGAGCAAGGATTGTTATGCTGTGGCCTGCGCTGCCTTCATTCCCACAGAGTCTGGGTGTTGGCAAGGAGTCGTGATGCTGATGGCCAGGGTGCTCACGACTCCCAGCATGCCCCCGGTTCCCAGAGGGCTGGAAAGGCTACCAGGGACCCATAGTCGCAGGCACCCTAGGTCCCAGGAAGCCCTGAAGTTCCCAGACCCAGGAAGACACACGTTGATTGCTTAGGCTCTCAGATGCCCAGGACACGTCAAATCACAGGACAAACTTCAGAGTTCCTAGTGACTCCGTTTGGAAGTCCTAGAACTATAGGTAGGAAGCCTGAAATGGTCTTGGAACCCACAGATTCTTAGGGACCCAGCTCCAAAATCAGGGGACACATTTGTGGGAACACCAGATTCCAAAAGGTCGGTAATGGCCTGGGGATTCCAAACCCTGGTGGGCAAAGGTGAGACCTCCACGCACCCCCACCCCTTACCTCTGGGAACTGGGTCACACTGGAGTCTCACCTGCGAGCCTTGTCAGGGACAACACCACGGATTCTCATCACGGTGCCCACTCTGACACCCTCGGGCAACGAGGTCTTGTGTGGCACGTTCTGCAAGAGTCCGAGTGGGAGGGGATGAGTGAACCAGGGGACCAAGGGGGTGAGACAGATGGGTCACCTCAGGTAGAAAACCACCAGGACCCAGACCAGCACAATCAGAGAGGAGAAAGGCAAAGGGAGTCAGACACGGGGCAAGAGTTGCTAAGGGAAGCACTGAGGATGAACAGGAAAATATTTAGGCAGGGACATGGGAGCATGGGGATGGGTGGGTCCACGCAAAAGGCAGCCCCCGGACACTTTACAGCACAGCTGACCACCCACTTTCTCATCTGACACAGGAGACTTCAGCCAGGCCCCAGCCCCTCCCCTAGGCAGGTGCAACCTTGGGTCCAAGGCCCCCCAACCCTCAGACCCTAGGACACTCACAGAGCTCCCTGCCATGGCGGGGACGGTGGGACAGGCAATGGTGGTGTCAGGTATGGCTGCTGGGACCTTAAGTTGAAAGCAGGTGTGGCTGGGCCTGATGACTCACCCCGTCTTTCCAAATCCACCACCCACACCTGGCACAGACCCTGGCCCTGGGGCCAGGGTGGCCCAGCACACCCCCTTTCTGGGGCCTCTCACCCTTCTCTCCATCCAGGCCCATTTCCAGCCTCCATAGCCCAACACGCTAGAGAAAGCCAGGCTAGGACGAGTCGGGGTGGGGTGGGGTGGGGTGAGGGGGAACTAGGCAGAAACCCCTCCTACAACCTAGCAGCCCTCCTCTCCGTCTTCATCCCTCACAGGGAAAGAGGTTGTTCCAGAATGGAGAATGGAAACTTTGGGGTTTGAGGCTGTAGTACCAGCTGCTCAGGGTGGAGAGAGTCCCAGTGACAGACTCCATGGCTCTTACCAATGAGGTGGCCGTGTCCTGTCCCAGGCTACTGCTACTGTATCCCAATAACACATCTCCCAGTTGCTTCCTGTGGATGCACATTTCTTCATAGGCTGCCAACCTGCAAGTCCAAGCTTGACTCTGGTGTGGGACCAGATGAATTCAGTCTGCTATCAGCTTGGTTGTTGTAGGAGCTGGAATCCCAAGCTCTGTCAACATCAGCTTCTTGGAGACTCCAGGCTGTGCGCTGGAAGATCATCCAGGGACTGCTTCCGTTTTGTTTATGAACTTTAAAATTAAAAAAACAACATTCTAAAGCCTGACGTTTTTCTTAATTAGGAAACCTTAAGTTCTATTTATAAATATAGGAAGTTGTACCAATGCTACAACAACCTTGGGTACAAGTAGCAGAATTCTTTCCTGAAGGAGCTGCAAAGCCAGCAAACTCAGCCTGCTGGCCCCCGCTCTTCTTTATTTCCTGACAAATGAGCCCAGAGGCTGTGGGATGCTGAGCAGTGGCCTGGTGTGCTGGGGCAGGTGGAGGGGGCTGTTGTTTCCGGGACTGGAAGAAACTGGATTGGGGTGGTGGCTGCCCAGGTCTCCTATGTATTTGACAAAACTCGGTGAAATATTCTGTTAATTCCGCACGACCTATGAGTGTGAAGCAGAGCTTGAGAATACGGTACTGGG
Organism: Antrozous pallidus; assembly: GCA_027563665.1. NCBI lineage: Eukaryota > Metazoa > Chordata > Mammalia > Chiroptera > Vespertilionidae > Antrozous > Antrozous pallidus. The sequence continues at coordinate 21,811,697 of CM050525.1, read as the reverse complement.
AAATAAGTACATTCATTACTTACTTAAAATGAGCAACCAGCACTGATGTGAAGATAATCTCCACAAATGATTAAGAATCATCAAGGGTGCGCACATCTGAGCTATCAGAAATAAACCAGAAACCAAGCTGATAGCAGACTGAATTCATCTGGTCCCACACCAGAGTCAAGCGTGGACTTGCAGGTTGGCAGCCTATGAAGAAATGTGCATCCACAGGAAGCAACTGGGAGATGTGTTATTGGGATACAGTAGCAGTAGCCTGGGACAGGACACGGCCACCTCATTGGTAAGAGCCATGGAGTCTGTCACTGGGACTCTCTCCACCCTGAGCAGCTGGTACCACAGCCTCAAACCCCACTGTCCTCGATGTTTAAAGTGTGATGACCTGCTCGTGGCACACAGCCCTGGACCCCAGTCCAGCTCAGGCAGGGCCCTTCCCGCCTGGAAGGCCTGGGCTGAGAGGCTGCCCCCCGCCCAAGCCTGCGCTTTCTCCACCACCAAACGGGGAGCTTGGCGCCTTCACCTAAGTGCAGTTGCCCATCCTGTCCCCAAGGCACTTGCTCCACCAGCTCCTGGGGTGACTCCTGTGCGGTGAAGGGGGTGGGGAGGGCCTTGGAGGCATGGGGAGAGTGGGGGGAGGTGTGGACCAGATGCTGAGTCTGGTTGTCTCCACCCAGTTTCCATTCTCCATTCTGGAGCAACCTCTTCCCCTGTGAGGGATGAAGATGGAGAGGAGGGCTGCTAGGTTGTAGGAGGGGTTTCTGCCTAGTTCCCCCTCCTCACCCCACCCACCCACCCCACCCCGACTCGTCCTAGCCTGGCTTTCTCTAGCGTGTTGGGCTATGGAGGCTGGAAATGGGCCTGGATGGAGAGAAGGGTGAGAGGCCCCAGAAAGGGGGTGTGCTGGGCCACCCTGGCCCCAGGGCCAGGGTCTGTGCCAGGTGTGGGTGGTGGATTTGGAAAGACGGGGTGAGTCATCAGGGCCCAGCCACACCTGCTTTCAACTTAAGGTCCCAGCAGCCATACCTGACACCACCATTGCCTGTCCCACCGTCCCCGCCATGGCAGGGAGCTCTGTGAGTGTCCTAGGGTCTGAGGGTTGGGGGGCCTTGGACCCAAGGTTGCACCAGCCTAGGGGAGGGGCTGGGGCCTGGCTGAAGTCTCCTGTGTCAGATGAGAAAGTGGGTGGTCAGCTGTGCTGTAAAGTGTCCGGGGGCTGCCTTTTGCGTGGACCCACCCATCCCCATGCTCCCATGTCCCTGCCTAAATATTTCCTGTTCATCCTCAGTGCTTCCCTTAGCAACTCTTGCCCCGTGTCTGACTCCCTTTGCCTTTCTCCTCTCTGATTGTGCTGGTCTGGGTCCTGGTGGTTTTCTACCTGAGGTGACCCATCTGTCTCACCCCCCTGGTCCCCTGGTTCACTCATCCCCTCCCACTCGGACTCTTGCAGAACATGCCACACAAGACCTCGTTGCCCGAGGGTGTCAGAGTGGGCACCGTGATGAGAATCCGTGGTGTTGTCCCTGACAAGGCTCACAGGTGAGACTCCAGTGTGACCCAGTTCCCAGAGGTAAGGGGTGGGGGTGCGTGGAGGTCTCACCTTTGTCCACCAGGGTTTGGAATCCCCAGGCCATTACCGACCTTTTGGAATCTGGTGTTCCCACAAATGTGTCCCCTGATTTTGGAGCTGGGTCCCTAAGAATCTGTGGGTTCCAAGACCATTTCAGGCTTCCTACCTATAGTTCTAGGACTTCCAAACGGAGTCACTAGGAACTCTGAAGTATGTCCTGTGATTTGACGTGTCCTGGGCATCTGAGAGCCTAAGCAATCAACGTGTGTCTTCCTGGGTCTGGGAACTTCAGGGCTTCCTGGGACCTGGGGTGCCTGCGGCTATTGGGTCCCTGGTAGCCTTTCCAGCCCTCTGGGAACCGGGGGCATGCTGGGAGTCGTGAGCACCCTGGCCATCAGCACCACGACTCCTTGCCAACACCCAGACTCTGTGGGAATGAAGGCAGCGCAGGCCACAGCATAACAATCCTTGCTCGGTGATGTGTGTGGAGTCAGGGTTTGGCCTGCCTGGCCTCTGGGTTCCCGGTACCAGTCCACAGCCCCTCCCTCTGTGGGTAGTGACAGACTCAGGTCCCTGTGAACCTGGGTTTGTTCAATGGTGAGTTTGAACTCATTGGCCCTTGGCCTTGGCCTTGGTCTGGGTGCTTCATGGCTCGTGACATCTACTCCTGGCCACTCCCCACCCTCCTGTCCCTTCCCCAGGTTTCACGTGAACCTGCTGTGCGGAGAGGAGGAGGGCGCCGAGGCTGCGCTGCATTTCAACCCCCGGCTGGACGAGTCCACGGTGGTCTTCAACACCAAGGAGCGCGGGGGCTGGGGCCAGGAGGAGCGCGGCCACGGCCTTCCCTTTCAGCGTGGGCAGCCCTTCGAGGTGCTCCTCATCGCCACGGAGGAGGGTTTCAAGGTGTGTCCCTGCCACGGGGTGGGCGCCGGGACCCACATCCGTCCTGTGGTTGGGGGAGGCCAGCAAGGCCAGTGGCGGAGGGGGCAGCAAAGGCGTGGGCAGAGCTGGGGAGGTGACCTCAGTCCCTGTCCCTCCCGTGGAGCCAGCAGGACAGGTATGTGCAGGGACACGGGCAGAGAGCAATAACGTGGTGCCCAGAGCGCAGGTGTCCTCCGGAGAGGCTGGCCCGCCTTCCGCCCCACCCCCCACTCCCTGTTCACTTGCACCAGAGGTCGGGACCGCGTGACAGGGGCGAGGAAGGGCTGGGAGACAGGGCACAGGCGCACGTCCCGGAGGGAGAGGTCACTGCAGCCCCTCCGCCACCCAGCCGCTCGCCCCTTCAAATCTGCACGTCCGAGGCGAGGCGGTGGACGCCGGGTCCGTGCTAATCACATCTCCTGCCAACACGTACAAAGCACTCGGGGCCAACAGCCCCCTGGTGGCACCCTCAGGACAAGGGGTTAGAAGGGACAGCCGCCCATCTCCCCTCGAGGTCACCAGGCGCGGGAGGGAGTCGGGAAGAAGCCCGCGGCCGCCCCGGCCACCTGAGTGAGGCGCCTTTCCCGCCCCGCAGGCGGTGGTGGGCGACGCGGAGTTCCACCACTTCCGCTACCGCATCCCGCCGGCGCGCGTGCGGCTGCTGGAGGTGGGCGGGGACCTGCAGCTGGAGTCGGTGAAGGTCTTCTGAGCCGCCGGCGGAGCCCCGGACCTGGATGGCAATAAAGTCTTAGCCCCTCGTCTGGGCGCCGGCACCGTAAACGTGTGTGTCAGCGTTTCCTTCGCGGGGACCGGGAAGCGGTTCGGGTGGGGAGCTCTCGGCCTGGTGGTGCACACAGACGCCGCGGTGGAGGCGCAGGCGCAGGCGCAGACGCAGGCCAGGGGGAGGGGGAGGTGCAGGCGGAGGCGCGGGGGGCGCGGGCGCGGGCGCGGGGGGAGGCGCGGGGACGGGGGGAGGCGCGGGCGCGGGGGGAGGCGCGGGCGCGGGCCCGGGGGGAGGCGCGGGCGCGGGCGCGGGGGGAGGCGCGGGCGCGGGGGAGGCGCGGGCGCAGGCATCCGGGTTGGATCTGTGAGGGAGGTGCCTCCTGATCGCCAGGGGAGGATGGCGATCTGCAGGGGCGGGTTTTCGGGTCTGGCAGCCGCACTTTGCAAAGCAGAAAGGTTGGCAGCTGTAAAATGGTGGTGACGGGAGAGGTGCAAGCCTTTCCTTGGTGTCCCCTCTACGAATCTAAGGGAGCTGTCCTTCTGCAGACAGGGGAAGAGAACTCATTGGCCGGTCGGAGACCCGAGCTCTGGGAGATGGAGCATGCACTCTCAGACCCCCTTACCTACCCTCTGGCCCCCACCTCTTCGTGCTCCCCTGGCCTCTAGTGCCCAGAGATGGTCGTACGGGGCCGAGCTGGGGAGTGGGTGCGGCGTGGTTGGCCTTCCATCTCTCCCCGCCCCCCAGGCTGACGCCTATGGAAAGACGGCAGGTGGGCAGGTGCCCTGCGAGGGCTCGGGACTCGAAGGGCAGGGCTCCAGGGTCCCCGCGGGGTTGCGTGCCTCACACCCTACTCTTTCCCCTCGCCTCCCCCAAGTGGTTTTGGACGGGAAGGGGAGCGTGTGCTCAAGGGCCGAAGCCCGGCGGGGTCGGCCAAGGGGTGATTAGTGTCAGCGGGTCCTCGAGTCACCACCAAATGGCCTTGGGAGCTGGTTGTGGGTAGCAGCGCCCGAGCCGGCGCCCTCCGCGAGGCGCGGCGCGTCGGACAGAGTCCCGTGCAGTGGTCGGTCAGGTGCTCGGAAATGCCCGTGTGTACCGGGCTGCCGGCCAGGACCCCGCTCACCTGACACACCTCTCCCTGCTCTGGTGGCAGCTGCCAACGCGGCCTCTGGCTTCTTTTCTTTCCTTTTTTTGGGGGTGGGGGTGAGGGGGGAGGCGGGGGGGGGGTGGGGGAGCAGAGTGTATTGAGAGAAGCCAGGCCTGGAAGAGGTGCAGCCAGGATTCCAGGAGAGTAAACAGTAGTTCCCGTCCAGAGCTTCAGAGCTTCCGGCCTGTGTTGCCGTGGCTGTAGCTCTGTGTCCACGAATTGCAGCCAGTTAGTCCAGGTGCAGAGCCCCACGCGGGCCATAAGCCATGTGGGCGCGGGCATGTGCTCCCCGGACTCAGGAACCCATGGCGCCCCAGAGGGAGCTTGCAGTCTGGTTTCTGACTCAACCTGAGCCCGAGGGCTGGGTCACCGGTGGGAAGACTAGGTCACCGGTGGGAAGACTAGGCCCGGCTGCAGCACTTAACACTTATTAGAACCCGTTTATCTGTCCCGTGGGTTGGCGGCACCCACCCCATGCCCGGCCCTGGAGAGTACATCTCTGGATGGGCCGAGGAATGAGGTTGTTAACCAAAAAAAAAAAAAAAAATTTAAAAGGTGAAAATAAAAGGGCAATAAACGTTTCAGATCACAGAATGGCAGTTGGGGGCATATATCTGCTTAGAAACCCAAATGATGTCCTGGTTTTAGGGTGAAGGCAAGGGGTTTTTATGAGAAAAAGGAAAGGAAATACATGAATGGAAGAAAGGTATTTCCATGGTGCTAGCAAGCTAAGTTACTCCTCAGCTAGTTACTGATTACAAAGAAAGCCCATACTATCAGGATGTCTGCTTTCCTGTTAGCTTTCCAAATGAGTGTTTGTAAGACAATGTTGGTTCAGCCTAGTCCAAAGGTTATTCTGCCCTGTTCAAATATTTCAAAGGTTCAGGGAGTAAGACAGCAAGGGGTTCCTCTGTAAGGGCTGCTCTGGCTCCACTTCAAAATGGCTCCACTGGGCGGGGAGTGGGGGGGGGGGGGGGGGGTTCATTGTGGCTCATTAAAATTGAAATATATACGGGTGGAGCTAAAGTACATTATTGAAAATTAACACTTAAATTTCTATATCAGGGCTACCCCTGCCACAAGTGAGTTGTTCTCAGTTTCTTGGTTTATGTACTCTTGCAGGTTGTAAATGTAAAGATATCAGAAGAAATACCCAAAAAGGTACAGAAGAACTAAAGAGTTGTGGCACACAAACGTATTTGTTTTCGGCGCGGAGGGTGACTGCCAAAATGCAGAGTCCCAGGCTTGTCGGCCTGTCAGTAGCATGGCATTGTCTGTCATCACTCTGCCCCAGACGGGGGCTCCTGACACAGCCAGCTACTGAAACACAATGGAGGAGCTTTCACTCTCTTTAAAATAACCTAAAAACCACAAGGCTCGACCCATATGTCGCTGGACTGAGCGTCACCCCACACACCAAGAGGTCACTGATTGGATTCCTGGACAGGGCACATGCAGTCTCAGTCCACAGTAAGGGGCGCGCCACAGTGTTCCTCTTTCATCAATGTTTCCATCTCTCTCTCGCCCTCTCCCTGCTCTTTCTCCAAAAAGAATTAAAAAACAACAACAACAACAAAAAACACATGCACCAAAAAAACCACAATGGAGGAGTTGGGAGATCTTGTCTTTAGCCACTTGTCTCATACTGTATCTGTCTGACACAGTATCTCCACAGCAAGTCATGAACAGCCCATGATGATCTGGAGCAATATAGACCTTAAAGCAATATAATTATCTTCATGAGTTCCAGGACAAACTAGCTGCACGTCTCTCATCACGAGAGTCACTATCAATGTCTGCGTCGAGATTTAAAAAAAAAAAAAAATCTTGAATTAACTCATATTTGAGTAATCTAACATCTTGTTATCAACTTGATTGTAAATGTATATGTGAAGTGCCCAGTGCAGTGGATCGGTTGGGCATCGTCCTGTGCACCAAAAGGTTGCCAGCTTACTTCCCAGTCAGGGCACATACCCTAGTTTGGGCATGTACAAAGGCAACTGATTTATGTTTCTCTCTCACATTGATGTTTCTCTCTCCCCGCTTCCACCTCTCTCTAAGCATGTCTTCAAGGTGAGGATTTTTAAAAAAGTATATGTGAAGCTATTCCTAAAGCTTTTATTGACAAAAATAAAAATTAAAAATGACTCCATTTTTATTAGCTTTCCATAAAGGATCATCATCTTCCTGTGGAAAACCTGACAAAGTCTGGAATCCCCATACTCCTCCAGGATTTGTTGCGAATAATTTTGTATTTTTATTTGTGAAGTATTATAAATATATTTCTAATTTTTGTAAAGCAATTTGTACATATGATACAAATGTCAAAAGTATGCAGCATAAAGTACGGTTATTGGCACGACTGATAAAGGTGGTTGCAATCCTCGGATTCGCTGGTAATGACTCACCCTATTGATTTCCTGATTTTCACCATTGCCTTGCAGTAGACACAAGGGAGAATGTTCCTATTTGTAAAAAGTACACTATAAGCCTTTGAAGGTGATTAGAAAGCCTGTTCACCTTATTCTCAATGGATTTGGGGGGAAATGTGGGTTTTTGTTAATCCTCACTGAAGGGTATTTTTTCCATTGACTTTGAAAGAGAGAGAGAGAGAGAGAGAGAGAGAGAGAAATGTTGATTGCTTGCCTCCTGCACGGGGCCTCCACACTGGAAGGGGATTGAACTTGCAAGCCAGGCAAGTGCTTTTTTTTTATTATTATTGTTTTTTTTGTAGTATAACTTAGATTTAATAGTAGTACATCTTTTCCTCCCTCCCCCAATATTCTCCGCCCGCCTCCCTTACCCCCCAGCACATGTCCCCACCTGCCCGCCACCCCGCCCCAGTGTCTCATTCATTGGTTATGCTCATATGCATGCATACAAGTCCTGTAGTACAATGCTGTACTACAATTACAACATTTTTATTTTAAAATAATATTACATATATGCAAAAGAAAGTCCTTCATGAGAGTAAACTACTGCTACCTATGTCTTCACTTTTTTTGTGTATCTTTCAAGAAAATCTTCTGTAAACACATCCATATGCAATTTCTTTGCCCTCATTTCATTAGCGGTAGCATCCTCCACCCACTGACCTCATTTATGTCACTTAGCAAATATGTGTCTGACTTCAATCATTTTGCTGGCTGTCCCGCGTTCCACTGCAAGGAGGAGCAACACGAAACTACGCTTTGGTGAGTGTCCTGGGACCTACAGCAGCCCATAGCTTTTAAAGATGTATGTATACTTATTCCAGAATTCTTAATAACAAAATTAAAATCAGCCCCAATTTCACGATCTAGGTAATAGTCACTCTTAGTATGTGTGTGTTTCCTTCCAGCCTTTTTTCTATAATAATTCATATACACTATACATTTGGGGGGAAACTGAAATATGTACAAGATGGGACAAAAGTAGGTTTACAGTTGTTTGTATTGAAAATAATAATACAAGAATAAACTGATTTACATATTCAGAACTGTAAACCTACTTTTGCCCCACCCTGTATAGATTTTGCAAATATATATGTGCAAATATATTCATCTATATTTTCATATATGAATATATATATATCAATAGCTAACATTTCCTGAGTCCTACTATGTTAGTCACTGTGCTAATCATTCTTTCAATCCCTAACATGATTCTCTAAGGTAGATATTATTATTCCTGTTTTGCACAGGAGGCATCTGATGCAGGAGATGAAGGGACCTGTTCAGGGTTACACCTCATGTAGATGGCGGAGCAGGGACCAGAACCTGGTGAATGTGACCCAGAGCTGAGGGTCTAAACCCCTAGGAGATTGAGGGGTATTTGTTTTTAATTAATTTTTAGAAAGGGAGGAAGGGAGAGAGAGAGAAACACTGATACGAGAGATAGACATGGGTCAGTTGCCTCCCATACATGTTCCAATGGGGATGGACCCACAACCCAGGCATGTGCCCTGAAGGGGAATCACACCCACATGTTGCAGTGCAGGGAGGACACCCCAACAAACTGATCACACCAGCCAGGGCTGTTTTGGTTTCTTTCTTTCTTTTTTTCCAAAAACATATCTTTATGATTTCAGAGAGGAAGGGAGAGGGAGAGAGATAGAAACATCCATGATGAGAATCATTGATCACAGAGAGGAACCAAGATGGCGGCACAATAATTTCAAGACTATAACTAAAAGACAAAATGGACATCATCCAGAACCATTGGAAAGCTGGCTGAATGGAAATTCTACAACTAGAAGGAAAGAGAAAAGGACACTGAGACACAGAGGAGGTGTGGAGGGCAGAGGTGCAGAGATGTGGAGACAGAGACTTAATGGTAGAGGAAGTCAAGATGGCGGCATAGGTAAACATTTAAACTGCTGCCTTATACAGCAATTTCAAAACTGCAAGTAAAAGACAAGACGTCTAGCACCCAGAACCATGGGAAAGCTGGCCAAGTGAAAGTTCTGCAACTAGATGGACAGAGAAAAGAGCATTGAGATGTGCACAAGTGCTGAAAAGCTGAGGTACGGAGGCGTGCAAACCGGGCTGGCGGCAAGCGACTTTGGGCGCTGCTTTTTTTAATCTGAAGGAAACAAGCTCCTGATTACTCTGAACTCCAGTTTCTGGGGAGACACTGGTGACCCAGACTCCTCCGGGGAGAAGCTGAAGTGTCTGCCATCAGGTCGAAAAGTGAGGGTGGCTCCCTTGCAGAGATGCCCGCAGCACTCATTTTTCACTGCCTGGGGGCGCGGGATGTGGGGACTTGGAAACTGGCAGCCATCACTGTTTGCCACGCCCTAGCCTAGTAACTTCCTGAGAACCCACCCTGTACAATTTGCAAACCTACCCTAGCTATGTGCAGCAGATTTTGCATATAAATGGCCTGCCCTATCAGTTTAATCTAACAAAATTCAGCTCTAGTCAGACAGCTTCAACACCTTCAAGCCCCAGGCAAAGAGGAGGAAACTGTAATTCTTGCTGTAGCTCCTGCTGGGTCACCTCAGACAGTGGCTGGCCTGCACCCCATTGGAGATCCAGAAGCTAGTGTGCCTAAAGGTCAGTGTGAGACGACACCAGAATTCAGCTACTCACATCCATAAGTGACACATTCAAGGGGCTGACTCGGTGAGCGCCAAAGCCCCACTGAAGCAGGTCCTGCCCCATATGCGTATTTCCAGTGCAGCGGTTCTTCCGCTCTGTCAACACAGGGAAGCAGCAAAATGCGGAGACAAAGAAACATGTAACGAATGAAAGAAATGGAGGACATAGAGTTCAGGTTACTTAAGAATCTTTTAAAAACCGCCGAGAAACTTGATGAGACTTTCAAGGACCATAATGAGAATTCTAAGAAAATGGAAAAGGACTAGTCAGAAATTAAGCATACATTGACTGAAATAAAGAATATACAGAAATTCAAAGGTAGATCAAAGGACTCCAAGAATCAAACCTAAGATGTGAAATATGAGGAGACAAAAAACACCCAATCAGAAAAACAAAAAATCCAAAATTATGAAGATACCGTAAGGAGCCTCTGGGACAACTTTAATCGTACCAACATCTGAATAATTGGGGTACCAGAAGAAGAGAGAGAGCAAAATATTGAAAACCTATTCGAAGAAATAATGACAGAAAACTTTCCCTACCTGGTGAAAGAAATAGACTTACAAGTCCAGGAAGCCTAGAGAACACCAAACAAGAGGAATCCAAAGAGGGCCACACCAAGACACATGATAATTAAAATACCAAGGGCAAAAAATAAAGAGAGAATATTAAAAGCAGCAAGAGAAAAATAGTTGGTTACCTACAAGGGAGTACCCATATGACTATAAGCTGATTTCTCAACAGAAACTATGCAGGCCAGATGGGAGTGGCAAGAAATATTCAAAGTGATGAACAGCAAGAACCTACAACCAAGATTACCCAGCAAAGCTATCATTCAGAATGGAAGATCAGATAAAGAGCTTCACAGGCAAGAAAAAGCTAAAAGAGTCCATCACCACCAAACCAGGATCATATGAAATGCTGAAGGGTATTCTTTAAGAAGAGGAAGAAGAAGAAAAAGATAAAGATAAAAACTATGAACAACAAAATGACAACAAATACATACCTACCAACAAGTGAATCTAAAAATCAAGTGAATGAAAAATCTGATGAACAGAATGGACTGATGAATAGAATAGAATCAGGGACATAGAAAGGGAGTGGACTGACAATTCTCAGGGGAAGAGGGTGTGAAGGGTGAGGGAAGAGATTAGACAAAAATCTTACACCTATGGATGAAGACAGTAGCGGGGGCGGGCGGGCACAGGGTAGGGTGGGGGGTCGAGTAGAGGGGAGCTATGGGAAGAAGAAAAAAGAGGAACACCTGTAATAATCTGAACAACAAAGATTTATTTTTTAAAAAGAAAAAATAAAGTGAAGGTCCACTCTAAAAAAAAAGAGAGAGAATCATTGATCAGCTGCCTCCTGCATACCCCCTACTAGGAATTGAGCCCATAACCCAGGCATGTGCACTTGACCAGAATTGAACTCGTGACGCTTTAGTCCACAGGCCTCTATCCACTGAGTCAAATTAGCTAGAGCTGGGTTTGTTCATATGAACTTCACTGGGGTGTAATGTACGTACAATAAATTCTACCCTTTACACTCCATGAATTTTGATAAATCCATGCAGTGTGTGCCCAGCATCACTGTCAGGAGAACATTTCCATCAGCCCTGCCCACGCAACAACCTGGGCACCTGGCAGCCACTGACCAGCTCTGTCACCATGAAGCGGTTTTCCTGCTCTCAAATTTTGGGTAAAAGTAGGGTCCATGCTCTTTTTCTGGCTGGCTCCTTTCTTTCAGCATGTTTTTGAAGTTCTTCCTGGTTTGCATGTATGTAAATCACTCCCTTCTATCTGACCATCCTATAAACACACCACCATTTGTTTATCCAGTTACCTGTTGCTGGACATTTGAGTTGTTTCCAGAGTTTGGTGATAATGAATTAAGACGGTATGAACAATTCGTTATGGGGATGTATGTTTGGGGTAAATTGCCAGGAGCTGAGTTGCTGGGTCATGTGGTCAGTGTGTGCTTAACTTTATAAACGCTGCCCAGCTGTTCCCCCGTGTGTGAAACCATGCTGCATCTGCACCTCAATGCATGAAAGTTACAGCACACCCTCACCAGTTGGTGGTATTGTCAGATGTCTGCTTCCTTTCCACTTCAACATTAGCCTTCCAGTGTGTGTGAACTGTTTGCTACTCATGGTGGCTGTAATTTGCATTTTCCTGTAAGAGCTGATGCTTACTGGCCACTTGCACATTCTCTTTATAAGCTGTCTCTTCACATTCTTTGCCGGTTTTTTATTGGACTGTTAATTGTCTTCTTTTTAAAAAATACTTTTTATTGATTTCAGAGAGGAAGAGAGAGCGCGAGTTAGAAATATCAATGGTGAGAGAGAACCATTGGTTGGCTGCTCCTGTATGCCTCATGTTTGGGGTCGAGCCTGCCACCTGGACATGCGTCCTGACTGGGGATCAAACTGGACCTCACTGAGCCACACCAGTCAGGCTAGTTGTCTTCTTATTGGGCTAGGAGTCTTTCTTTATTTAACTAACATATTTACAAACTTGCTGTTATAAACACATTTATTTATTTAAATCTTTATTATTGAAAGTATTACATATGTCTCATTTTTCCCCCATTGACCCCATTAACCTGCCCCTATCCCCTGCCCAGGCCTTTACCACCCTGTGTCCCTGGCTTATACATACATGCATACAAATTCTTTGGTTGCGCACCTCTCACCCACCCTCCTCTACCTTCCCTCTGAGATTCCACACTCTGTACCATGTTCCCATGTCTCCGGATCCACTCCATTCATTAGTTTAGTTTGTTACGATACTTGTCTTTCTCTGACTGACTCATTTCAGTCAGCATGATACTCTCCAGGTCCCTCCATGCTATCTCAAAGGGCAAGAGATTCTTCTTTTTTACTGCTGCATAGTATTCCATGGTGTAAATGTACCACGGCTTTTTTACCCACTCGTCTACCAATGGGCTCTTCGGTTGTTTCCAGATCTGAGCCATTGCAAATTGTGCTGCTATTAACATATGTTTGCATACATTCTTTCTGATTGTTGCTTCAAGTTTCTTTGGATATATTCCTAGAAGTGGGATCACTGGGTCAAATGGCAGTCCCATATTTATTTACTTTTAAAATATATATATATTTGTTATTGAATTCAGAGAAGAAGGGAAAGAGAGATAGAAACATCAATGATGAGAGAGAATCATTGAATGGCTGTCTCCTGCATGCCACACACTGGGGACCGAGCCCACAACCCAGGCATGTGCCCTCGACCAGAATCGAACCCAGGACCCTTCGGTCCACAGGCTGACACTATTTACTGAGCCGAACCAGCCAGGGTGGCAGTTCCATATTTAAATTTTGAGGAAACTCCATATTGCTTTGCATAATGGCTGCACTAGTCTGCATTCCCACCAGCGGTGCACTAGGGTTCTCTTTCCTACACATCTTTGTCAGCACTTGTCATTTGTTGATTTGGTGATGGTAGCCATTCTGACAGGTGTGAGGTGGTCATTTTAATTTGCATCTCACTGATTATCAGTGACTTTCACCATTTTTTCATATGTCTCTTGGCCAACTATATGTCCTCTTTCTAAAATTGTCTATTTAGGTTTTTTGCCCTTTTTAAATTATTGGATTGTTTATCTTCCTCCTGTTAAGTTGTATGAGTGCCTTATATATTTTGGACATTAACTCTTTTTTGTTAAATATGTTTTATTGATTTTTTACAGAGAGGAAGGGAGAGGGATAGAGAGTCAGAAACATCAATGAGAGAGAAACATTGATCAGCTGCCTCCTGCACACCCTCCACTGGGGATGTTCCCGTAGCCAGTACATGCCCCTGACCAGAATCGAATCCGGGACCCTTCAGTCCGCAGGGCGACACTCTATCCACTGAGCCAAATCGGTTTCCGCTGAACATTAACTCTTTATCACATGTATCATTGCCAAATACGTATGTTCTCCCAAATAGTGGGCTTCCTTTTGCTGTGCAGAAGCTTTTTAGTTTGATTCAGTCCATTTATTTATTTTTTCTTAGTTTCCTTTGCCCTAGGAGATGTATCTGTAAACATTGCTACACGAGATGTCTGAGATTCTGCTGCCTATGGTTTCTTCTAAGATTTTTATGGTTTCACATTTTACATTAAGTCTTTTATCCATTTTGAGTTTATCCTCATGTACGGTGTAAGTTGGTGGTCTAGTTTCCTTTTTTTTTTTGCATGTATCTGTCCAATTTTCCCAACAGCTTTTATTGGAGAGACTGTCTTGATTCCACTTATAGTCTTGCCTCCTTTGACAAATATTAATTGAGTGTAATGGCTTGGGTCAATTTCTGGGTTCTCTGTTCTGTTCCATTGATCTAGTATATATCTCTTCCTACATAAGTACCAGGCTGTTTTAATTTTGGTGGCTTTGTAGTTTAACTTCATATCAGTATTGTGATTCTTCGAACTTTGTTCTTTTTCTTTCTCAAGATAGCTGAGGCTATTTGGGGTCTTTTTTGTTTCCATATAAATCTTTGGAGTATTTGTTCTAAATCTGTGAAATATGCTGTAGATATTTTATTTATTTATTTATTTATTTATTTATTTATTTATTTAATCTTTATTGTTTAGTTTATTAATTACATTGTTTCCCCTTTTTTATCCCCCTATATCTCCCCTCCACCCTGTACCTATCCCACTCTCCACCCTCACCTCCCCCTCCCCACTGTCCTCTCCCATTGTTGCATGATTTTTGTCCAGTCTCTTGCTGTACTTCCCACAACCCTTTTCTCCCCAAGAATTGTCAGTCCATTCCCTCTCTATGTCCATGTTTCTGTTATATTCACCAGTTTATCCTGTTCATCAGCCTATCAATTCACTTGATTTTTATGTTCATTTGTTGATAGATGTGTATTTGTTGTTCTTAATTTATATTTTTACCTTTTTCTTCTTCCTCTTCTTAAAGAATATCTTTCAGCATTTCATATAATTCTGGTTTGGTGGTGATGAACTCCTTTAGCTTTTTCTTATCTGCGAAGCACTTTATCTGATCTTCAATTCTGAATGATAGCTTTGCTGGATAGAGTAATCTTGGTTGTAGATTCTTGCTATTCATTATTTTGAATATTTCTTGCCACTCCTGTCTGGCCTGCATCATTTCTGTTGAGAAATCCGCTGACAATCGTATGGGTGCTCCCCTGTAGGTAACCAACTGTTTTTCTCTTGCTGCTTTTAATATTCTCTCTTTATCTTTTGCTCTTGGCATTTTAATTATGATATGTCTTAGTGTGGTGCTCTTTAGATTTCTATATTTTGGGGTTCTGTGTACTTCTTGGGCTTTTAAGTCAGTTTCTTTCCCAGGTGGGGGAAGTTTTCAGTCACTATTTCTTCAAGTAGGTTTTCATTAACTTGCTCTCTCTCTTTTTCTGGCACCCCAATAATTCAGATGTTGGCATGCTTGAGGTTGTCCCAGAGGCCCCTTACACTATCTTCAATTTTCTGAATTCTTTTTGTTTCTTGTTTTTCCAGCCAAGTGGATTTCACTTCTTTGTATTTCAAATCTTTGACTTGGTTCTTGTGGCCCTCTGGACTGCTTTTAGGACTTTGTGTAATATTTTTTATTTCAGTCTGTGTATGCTTGATTTCTAGTTGGTCCTTTTTCATATCCGTGAGGGTCTGGTTCATATCCTCAGAGGTCTTGTTCATTTCCCTGAGGGTCTCATTCATTTCCTTGTAAGTCTCATTCATTTCCTGGTTGGTCTTGTTTATTTCCTCGTAGTTCTCATTAAGTTGATCGGCCTTTTGTAGGAGCCTCTTGAAAAGTCTTATAACCGTGGTTTTGAACTCTATGTCTTGTCGTCTTTTCTCCTCCATTTCTTTCACCCCTGATTTCTTTCCATATCTCTGCATGGTGGCTGCTTTATGTGGTAGATATCCTCTAAGGGTCAGTGGCACAGCCTCCCCAGTTATTTGAGATGGGTACTCTTACTGCAATCCTTTATGGGTTGTACAGTATTTTTGAGTTTAAACCCAGCTTGTTGTTGTTAGCCCTAGTAGGGTTTGACCTCCAGGCCAATTGGCTGTGAAGGGAGACTGTGTTCAGGTTGGATGGGCGGAGTCTCTGAGCTGCGCAGGCAGCCTCAGTGTCAGCTATGTCCTATGCGGCGCTCACGCGCGCGGGTCTCTGTTGGATGTGGATGGCTGCAGACACCTCCAAGAGAAAGCCACTAGTCTCTTCCCCTTGCCAGACAACTCTGCCTTTCCCCAAATGTGTCTGCACACCCAAAGTCTAGCCCAGGGTTGTAAAATAGATGATTTCCGGGACCTGGAGTCAAGTTTCCAGGGGGCAAGTCGCGGGTTTGTGCAACACTTGCACCCAAACTTCTTCCCCCCCCTCCGGGTTTCAAGCAGACTAGGAGACCTCTGCTGTGCCCCGCTTCCAGGGTGCATCCCCCGGACCTCGGACCTCGCCTGGCACTGGGGAATCTGTGCAGTGGGACATCTCCACGTACCCCGGATCTCAGACCTCGCCTGGTGCTGGGGAATACGTGTAGTGGGATGTCTCCACCCTCCCCGTTGGCGAAATCCAGCCGGGGTTGCTGCTCCAGCCCCAGCCCGCGCGCAACCAGGACAGCTCCTAACCTGTTTCCGTCTTCGAGGCTACGCTCCCGCCGCTGCTCTGAGTCTCAGTGTCCCACCTTTACTCTTATTTGTGGAGTTTTCACTCAGCCAGCTTTCTGGCGAGTCTGGGTGATTTTTGTTTTGTTGTTATGTTGTAGTTCTTAAATCGTTGTGCAGGACAGAACAGAGGTGTTTACCTATGCCGCCATCTTAGTTCCTCCCTGCTGTAGATATTTTAATAAGGATTGCAATGAATCTGTAGATTGCCTTAGATAATATGGACATTTTAATGCTGTTAATTATATCAATCCATGAACACAATATATTCTTCCACTTGCTTATATCTTCCTTTATCTCTCTTTTCAATGTCCTATAGTTTTCTGAGTACAAGTCTTTTGCTTCCTTGCTTAAGTTTATTCTTAAATATCTTAATTATTTTATTGCAATAGTAAATGGGATTGTGAGTTTAGTTTCTCTGAGATCATTTTGGGTGTATAAAAAAGCCATCGATTTCAGGTATTGAATTTGTATTCTGCTACATTGCCAAATTAATTTATTAAATCTAGTAGGTTTTTTTGTGTGTGAAGTTTTTAGGGTTTTAAATGTACTTCCTCCTTTCCAATTTGGATACCTTTTATTTCTTCTTCTTATCTGCTTGTGTGGCTATGACTTCAAATACTATGCCAAACAGGAGTGGTGAAAGTGGACATCCCTGTTTTGTTCCTGTTCTTAGGGAAATGGTTTCAGTTTTTGCTCATTGAGTATGATGTTGTATGTAGATTTGTCATATATGGCCCTTATCATGTTGAAATATGCTTCATCTATTCCCACTTTTCTGAGAATTTTTATCAAAAATCGGTGTTGGATTTTATTGAATGCTTTTTTGACATCTATTCATATGATCATGTGATTTTTGTCTTTCAATTTCTTTAGTGATGTATTGCATTTATTTCTTAAAATAAATCTTTATTGTTCAAATTATTACAAGTGTTCCTCTTTTTTCTCCCCCAATAGTTTCCCTCTACCTGATCCCCCACCCCACCCCATGCCCTTACCCTGTCTTCATCCGTAGGTGTAAGATTTTTGTCCAATCTCTTCCCACACCCCTCACACCCTCTTCCCCCTGAGAATTGTCAGTCCACTCCCTTTCTGTGTCCCTGATTCTATTCTATTCATCAGTCCATTCTGTTCATCAGATTTTTCATTCACTTGATTTTTAGATTCACTTGTTGGTAGGTATGTATTTGTTGTCATTTTATTGTTCATAGTTTTTATCTTTAACTTTTCCTTCTTCCTCTTCTGAAAGAATACCCTTCAGCATTTCCGAAGGCAATCGCTCCAAGCACCTCTGCGAGAAAGGCGCCCTCAAGTTTTGCCTGCCCCCAGACCATCCAGTCTCTCCCCCAATGAATCTGGAATGCCAGATTTTCACCTGGCACCGGGGTTCCGTGCAGTCGAAACTCCTTTCTCCCTTTCACCAGACCACGCTATGGGCACAGTCATCAGTTTGCCCTCATTGCCTGCACTCTCCCGTGTGCCTCCGGAGCTCTGCCTTTGGCTGTTCCCCTGATATTCCGCCTCATGGAGCTGCCCGGAGCTCCTTTCTCTCTCCCACCAGATAACGCCAGCGACACAGTCCGTCCTCTCTGTGCGCACTGGTGCGCAGGCCTCTGAAGCTCTGCCTTTGGCTGTTCCCCTGAGAAACCGCCTCACAGTTGAGATCCCCCCCCCCCCCACCAAGGGCCTGGGTCCCCTGGGTTTCGAGTGCAATCCGAACTGGGTTCAGCGCAGCCTGGAGTTTTTGTCTCCTTTCCGCTAGAGCCCCCTGCCAGGCATTCGGACCCCATCCTCTCAGGCTCTGTGCACGCACGAGTCTCCGTACCTTAGGCTTTGCAGCAGCTCTGATTATCCGTGTGCTTTTCTGTTTCCTTCTAGTTTCAGAATTTCCAGTCAGACAGCTTTCCTGTGGTTCTGGATAATGTCTGTTTTGTCTTTTAGTTGTATTCTTGAAATTGTGCGGGGCAGTAGCCTAGGTGTTTACCTATGCTGCCATCTTGGTTTCTCTCTATCCCTTTTTTCAACATCCTATAATTTTCTAAGTACAGGTCTTTGCCTCCTTGGTTAAGTTTATTCCTCAATATCCTAATTTTTTGTTGTTGTAATGGTAAATGGGGTTGTTTATTTAGTTTCTTTCTGAGAATTCATTATTGATGTATAAAAAATCATCTGTCCTCCTGTTTTGTTTTTTTTTAATTGTGTTTTTCTTTTTGGTACTCTGTTTTTTTCTATCCTGTCTTCTGATTCACTGATCCAATCCTCAGTTTCCCCTAATCTGCTGATCTGCTATGTATTCCTTACAATATGTTCTTTATTAGTGTTTTGCCATTTTTTTATTTCTGACTGTTCCTTTTTCATAGTTATTATATATTTCCTCTTGCTGTTGAGCATCTTTACCATCATTATTATGAACTCTATATCAGAAAACTTCTTATCTCCATTTAATTTATCTCTTATTCTGGAGAAATCTCTTGTTCTTTCATTTGGGTGTTGTATTTTTGTCTGCCCATTTTGTTTTCCTGTTTGGGTTTGTGACTATTAGGTAGATCTGCTACACCTCTCAATCTCTAGGGCAGAAGAGTGTCAAACGTTGTTTCTAATTAGTTAGATCAGGAAAATACTCAAAACCTCCAGAAACCTGCCTCTGCCTACAGCCTGATTGGATTCAGTCTTCAGTAGCTCTCAGGCAATCGTCCACAGTTGTGATGAGAGGTTTTCCCAGAGTTGGGCAATTGCTTGAGCCTAGAAACTGTTACTCTCAGTATTTTTTAAAAAATATATATATATATGTTATTGATTTTTTACAGAGAGGGATAGAGAATTAGAAACATTGATGAGAGAGAAACATTGATCAGCTTCCTCTTGCACACCCACTACTGGGGATGTGCCCACAACCAAGGTACATGCCCTTGATGGCAATAGAACTTGGGACCCTTCAGTCTGCAGGCCAATGCTCTATCCACAGAGCCAAACCGGTAAGGGCTAGTCTCACTGTCTTAATGGGCCTCAGAAACTCTACACTGTGTGGCCAGGGGTTGTCCAAGAGGTTGGGTCAACTGTTTTCTCCCAGGCAAAAAAAAACCCCACCTGGTTAGCAAAGGTCTGCCTGAGAAAGATGACCTCCACAGTACGCGGGAATGACTCACACAGGAAATCAGGGGAGTGGGGGCGGGTCTGCTTTCTGAGCTCTAACGCCAGAGCCCCCAGCCATGGCTTCTGTTCACACAGCTCCAGTCCACTCTGCCCTCCCTCTGCCAGAGCACAAGGTGAGTGGTTACACACAGAATTTTGGGTGTTTGCCCTTTAAGAGGATGCCTGCATTTCCAGCCATCTCTCCCTGGCAGACAGCAACCCTGCTGCTTTTCACAGCCAGATGTTATGTGGGCACCTTTGTCAGTTCAGGTGCTCTCTGCATGGGGGCCCAGCTTGGGGATTAGATCCCAGAGTTCTCAGTGGCTACCCCCCGCAGCTGACTATCACTCTGGAACTTCAGCTGCTGTTGGTGAGAGGCTGGCCAACCCTTTCATGCCTCCTTCCTACCAGTCTCTATGAAGTCTCCACTTTCCATCCTTGTTTATCAGGGTTCTCTCCAGCTAGTCTCTAGTTCTTTACTCAGGGTGGTTTCTTTGTATTTTAGTTATAGTTCCAGTTTGGTCCTGGGAGCATGTCTGTGTCGCATCTACTTATTCCACCGCCATTTTTAATCTCCAAACACAGTTATTTTGGGAGGGATCAGATAAGAGATCTGTAAATTTTCTGGATATATTCCTTTATCAAATATAAGTATTGTGAATATTTTTTCTTCATCTGTGGTCAGCCTTTCATTGTTTTAACAGTTTGTTTCCAAGAGTAGAAGTTTTTAATTGTGATGAAGTGCATTTTATCAAAATTATCTATTCTGGCTTGTGCTTTTGTGTCCCATTTAAGAAATCTTGTTCTGGCTGGGTAGCTCAGTTGGTTAGAACATCATACTGATATGCCAAGGTTTTGGGTTTGATCCCCAGTCAGGGCATTTACAAGAATCAGCCAACAATGCCCTAGCCGGTTTGGCTCAGTGGGTAGAGAGCCTGCAGACTGAAGGGTCCTGGGTTTGATTTCTGGTCAAGTGCACATTCCCAGGTTTGCAGGCTCAATCCTTAGTAGAGGGCATGCAGGAGACAGCCAATCAATGATTCCCTCTTAACACTGATATTTCTATCTCTCTCTCCCTCTCCCTTCCTCTCTGAAATCAATTAAAATATATTTTAAAAATAAAATTAAAATGTGATTTAAAAAAGAATCAACCAATGATGCATAAATAAGTGGAACAAAAAATTGATCTAAGTAAATAAATAAAATACATTTATTAAAATAACAGAAGGAGCCCTAACTGGTTTTGCTCAGTGTATAGAGAATTGGCCTGTATACTGAGGGGTCCCCGGTTCAATTTCAGTCAAGGTCACATACCTCAATTGTAGGCTTCCAGCCCTGGTCGTGGGCATGCAAAAGGCAACCAATCAATGTGTCTCTTTCACATCAGTGTTTCTCTCTGTCTCTCCCTTCTACTCTCTCTAAAAAACCAATAGAAAATACCCTCAGGTGAGGATTATAAAATAAATAAACAAATAATAAAATGTGAAGGATGGAATGCTGTTCTTCCTAATAAATTCTTGAAATACAATTTTTATTGATTTTTAGGGAGAGAGAGAGAGAGAGTGAAACATTGATGGGAGAGGCAAACAAAGATCACTGTCCTTAGCATACTCCCAGGCATGATTGGGAATTTAACCAGCAACCTCTAGGTGCACAGGATGACTCCCCACCACCTGAGCCACACCGTCCAGGGGGGTCTTGATAACGTTCAGTTAATTTTTGGGTATGGTGTGAGGTAAGGGTTGAGGTTCATTTCTTATTATATGTTGAAACGACTGTCTTTTTTCCCATGGAATTAGCTTTGACAGTATTTTACCAAACATAAATTGACCACATATTTGAGTTTATTTCCAGACTCTCTTTTCTGATTCATTGATCTATATGTCTGTCCTTATGCCAATGCCACATTCTTGGTTACTAGAGCTTTCTAGTAAGTCTTGAAATCATGTAGTGTAAGAGGAAAACCAAGATGGCAGCATAGGTAAACATCTATAATGCTGCCTCAGACAACAATTTCAGTCTCCCATCCAAGTACTAACCAGGCCCAACCCTGCTTAGCTTCCATGATCAGATGAGATCGGGCGTGTTCAGGGTGGTATGGCCGTAGACTCACACAATAATTTCAAAACTACAACTAAAAGACAAAACGGACATCATCCAGAACCACTGGAAGGCTGGCTGAATGGAAATTCTACAACTAGAAGAAAAGATAAAAGGACACTGAGACTCAGAGGAGCTGTGGAGGGCAGAGGTACAGAGACACAGAGACACATGCAGAAAGGGCAGGCAGCTGAATACACGGGTGGCTGAATATATGACTGGCTTTCTCAAGTGGGAGGGAGACAAAGGCTCCCTTTGCACTGAACTCCAGTTCCAGGTGAGACTTGGGGAACCCAGACTCATATGCGGTGAAACTGGTCTGTCAGAAGGAATCACACTGAACTTGGGAGCTGTGGAAAACAGAGGTGCAGAGGCATACACATGCACGCAGAAAGGGAAGGCAGCTAAGCACGTGGCTGGATTTCTCAGTTGGGAGGGAAACAAAACTTCCCAACTGCACTGTACTCCAGTTCCAGGTGAGACTTTGGGTACCCAGACTCATTTGGGGAGAAAATGGACTGTCTGGCAGTGGACAAAACTCGAGGGGAGCTTTCTCTCAGAGGTGCATACAGCCATGCCATGGGACATTGAGACCCAGGGACCTCTTAGGGCAGGGCTTATGGGAAACCAAGGCTGTCTGCTCCACCCTGAGACTCCACTCCATCCAAGCTGAGCACAGAAATGCTCCCAGTGTAGACACAACTGATCCTCACAGCCAATTGGCTTGGAGGTCAACTCTCAGTGATACCATCAACAATCTAGGCTTAACTACAACAAGACTGTGTACACAGCACACAAAGGGGTGCACCAAGAGTGTCCATCTAAGTAACTGGGGAGGCTGAGCCACTCTGTCAACTCAGAAAATCAACTAGAATGCAGAGACAAAGACACAGGTCACAAATGAAAGAAATGGAGGAAAGCAAATGACTGGACATAGAGTTCAAAACCACGGTTATAAGGTTTTTCAAGAATTTTCTAGAAAAGGCCGATAAATTTAGTGAGACCCTCGAGGATATGAGAAAGGATCAACTAGAAATTAAGCATACACTTACTGAAATAAAAAATGTTATACAGAGAACTAAAAGCAGACTAGAGGATCACAAGAACCAAATCAAAGATTTGAAATACAAAGAAGCAAAAAACACTCAAGCAAAAAAGAAAAAAGAATTCAAAAAATTGAAGATATTGTAAGGAGCCTCTGGGACAACCTCAAGCATACCAACATCCGAATTATGGGGGTGCCAGAAGAAGAGAGAGAGCAAGATACTGAAAACCTATTTGAAGAAATAGTGATCGAAAACATGCCCCACCTGGTGAAAGAAATAGACTTATAAGTCCAGGAAGCACAGAGAACACCAAACAAAAGGAATCCAAAGAGGACCACACCAAGACACATCATAATTAAAATGCCAAGAGCGAAAGACAGAGAATATTAAAAGCAGCAAGAGAAAAACAGTTACCTACCAAGGAGCACCCCTACTACTGTCAGCGGATTTCTCAAAAGCAACTATGCAGGCCAGACGGGAGTGGCAAGAAATATTCAAAGTGATGAAAAGCAAGAACCTACGACCAAGATTACCCAAGAAAGATATTCAGAATTGAAGGTCAGCTAAAGAGCTTCACAGATAAGAAAAAGCTAAAGGAGTTCACCACCACCAAACCAGTATTATATTAAATTCTAAAGGTATTCTTTAAGAAGAGGAAGAAGAAGAAGAAGAAAAAGAAGAAGAAGAAGAAGAAGAAGAAGAAGAAGAAGAAGAAGAAGAAGAAGAAGAAGAAGGTAAAGATAAAAATTATGAACAACAAATACATATCTATCAACAAGTGAATCTAAAAACCAAGTGAATTAAAAAAATCTGATGAACAGAATAAACTGGTGAATATAATACCCTGTTTTCCCAAAGGTAATACATCCCCCCAAAACAAGACCTACTTCCCCTTTTGCCTCTCGCTGTAATATAAGGCATCCCTCAAAAATAAGACCTCCCTGATAATATTTTTATTCTTGAAACTGAAAAAGTCTGGGCCACACAAGCAGTTATAAGGAAGTGGGTAAATTAAATGCTGCCACTTGTTATGCGAGGGAGCCAAAGAGGTCTGCTAGTCTGGATGCAGCCAGCAGTCACCGAGCTAAAGACATGAAGAAATTTCTTCACCAAAGAAAAATAGATCAAATAATGAGTCCCGCAGGAATGACGGCCTATTCCAGACTCTTGATATTGCAATAAACAAGCCATTCAAGGACAATTTGCGCATGGAAATTAATGACTACATTGAAAATAGAATGGAGAGAAATCAGCGTGGAAACTTTGTGAAACCTAAACTGCAAGAGGTTGTGACCTGGGTGAAGAGTTCATGGGAGAAAATCACTGACAGTTGCATTGAAAATGCACTACGAGCAGGCTACCTTGACAAGAAGTACTCATTTAAGGGCAGTGCTATTGCTAACCATGAGAGATTTGGGCCACTGATTCTGAAAGAAATGGAGTCACAAGAAAATCACCAGGAAATTCAGGGTTTGGATTGTTATGATGATGTTTCAGAAGATGATGACATGACTGTCATTGAATAAATCTTACTTTGTGTTCATACCGGTAAATATCAAGTATCAGTAAATGTACCATAGATTGTTGTACCTGGAAATAATGGTAGTAACAAGAAATTCTTTATACCGTAGGATTCACAGTTTGTCTGGTTATGCTGGTTTGTGATGACAACTACTACCATACCGTATACAGGTAATAAATTTCCTTTTTTTTTTGTTCAACAATAAATGTGTACGTATTCTTCTTCATGGAAAAATAAAACATCCCCTGAAAATAAGATCTAGTGCATCTTTGGGAGCAAAAATTAATATAAGACATTGTCTTATTTCTGGGGAAACAGGGTAGAATCAGGGGCATAGAAAGGGAGTAGACTGACAATTCTCAGGGGGAATGGGGTGTGGGGGGGTGCGGGAAGAGACTAGACAAAAATCGTACACCTATGGATGGGGACAGTGGGGGGGGGTAAGGGTAGGGGACTGAGGTGGGAACCAGCTGGAGGGGAGCTAAGTGGGGAAAAAGAGGAACAATTGTAATAATCTGAACAATAAAGATTCATTTTTAAAAATCAATAAAATGTATTTTTAAAAAAGAAATCATGTAGTGTAAATATTTTTAGTTCTTTTCTAAATTGGTTTGAGCGGTCTAGGTCTTTTTAGTATTTAAACTGATAAGAACAGATACTACATTTGATCTTTGCCAAAGGCCGAGAAGCGATGGTCTTTTTAGTTTTTAATTGAATTATAATGAATATTTCTACAAAAATTTTATGAATGTTTCTATGGGAAAAAACATCCCATCTAATAACAAAGTAATATGCAAACTGACTGTACATTCACTACACCCACCAGCCATGCCCACCAGCCACGCCCACCAGCCAATCATGAGCTGGGACAGAGCCAGCCAGCAAGCATCTGGACGTGGGGGTGTGTGGCCGAGGCGGCCTGGACCACAGAGGGCAGGGCCGAGGTGGTCAGGACTGTGGGGTGTGGGGCCTAGGTGGCCAGAGCCATGGGGGTTGGGGCTGAGGCAGCCAGGGAGCAGTGGCCAGGGAGAAGGCCTGGGCAGGAGGGGGGGCAGGAGACATGTGCTAACTGGTCGAGAGCTGGCTGGGGCGAGGCCCGGCCCGGGGGTGGGGGCCTTATTGCAGGGCAATGTCTGGGTGCCCAAGGCCTAAAGCTGGGGGTGAGTGGTCAGTAGGACATCCCCTGAGGGCTCCCAGTGTGTGTAAGGAGGCAGGTTGGGCTGAGGGATCACCCACCCCAGTGCATGAATTTCGTGCACAGGGCCCCTAGTTTTTTTATATCTTCTGTGGTCAGTTTATTTATTTATTTATTTATTTATTATTTATTATTTTTACAATATAACTTATATTTAATAGCAGTACATATGTTTTCCTCCCCCGTTCTGTAGTCAGTTTAGATAATTTCTAACTTTCTGGAAATTTGTTCCCCTCATTTATGTTGCCAAATTTGTTGGCCTAAACATTTTCATAATATTCCCTTGTAATCCTTTGTATTTTATGTAGAATCATTAGTAGTCTTTATTCTTTTTTTAAAATCTCACCTGAGGATATGTGTGTTTTTTTTTTTTAATTTTAGAGAGAGAAAGGGGGAGAGAAAGAGAAACATTGACCAGTTACCTCTCATATGTGTCCTGACCAGAGATTGAACCCTCAATCCAGTTATGTTCCCTGACCAGGAACCAAACCTGCAACCTTCTTGATGTAGGGGACGATATTCCAACCACCTGAGCCAACTGACCAGGGATAGTGGTGTTCGTTCTTTTTTTTCTTCTTCTTTCTATTTTAAAATATATTTTTATTGATTTCAGAGAGGAAGGGAGAGGGAGAGAAAGATAGAGACATTAATGATGAGAGAATCATTGATCAGCTGCCTTCCACAGACTGGGAATTGAACCTGCAACCCAGGCATGTGCCCTGACCAGGAATCGAACCATGACCTCCTGCTTCATAGGCTGACACTCAACCATTGAGCTACGCTGGCTGGGCTGGTGTTCATTCTTGATTTTGGATTATAATTGCTGGAATGAATGGTTGAATACACATAAATCCCTAGGATCAATGTTTGGGTAGGGGAAGGGTACCTAGATTTATTATGACACGAGATTGGATGGACAGATGATTGGATAGTTCAATGGACAGTGCAACTAAGCCACACGGGCCAGGGCAGCTTTGATAATTTTTAGTTAATTTTTGGTTATGGTGTGAGGTAAGGGTTGAGGTTCAAGAAATAAAGGAACAGTAGGTGTGTGGAAAGGGGCGTAGGGTAGTGAATGGAGTCATGGACACTCATTAGACACTCTCAGATAGTTTATTAGGAGCTTAAAATGGAGTCTTATGAGATCTTTCTCTGTGTGTTCCCAGGAATAGATCAGATCTGGACATAGGACAAGGTGACATCACCCTCGATCTCCAGAGTGTCCACCCTCTGGAAGGCTGAAAGGCGATGGGAGAAGTCAAAGAGGTGCTGGCCGTTGCCGTAAACCTTGAAACGATCGATGCCACAGCGAATGGACAGCTGCAGGGAGAGGGGCAGGTATGAGGCTATGGGGAGGACAGAGGCACTGGAGGGAAGTGGGAAAGAAGGCCAGACTCACATCAAAGAACTGGCCACGACCAAATGGGTTGTAGGAGATCTTCTTCTCCTCAGACCCCCATGAGCCGTTCAGATAGCTGTTCCGCACCACAGTGTCCTCCGTCAGACGGGGGTTAATGTGGAGAGCCAGGTCCCCGGAGGACCCCACCTTGAAGTTGATGGCAAAGCTGGGGATAGAGAGGGAAATGAGAGTCAGGAGGTGGCCAGCAGGTGGGCAGCACCTGGCCCCTCAAGGGACAGGGTGCTCAAAACTGGACTCCTGGGTCAGAGGGAGAAGGGAAGCTGGGGACTTCCACCTCAGTCTCAGTTCAGTACCTCTTGCCTGTGGGAGGCACGTAGCCCTTGACTATGATGGTTTTTCGGGCTGTAAGCCCCCCTTGCAGTCTTCCCATAAATGGCACAGGCTATGAAAAGAGAACACGGGGTCCCCTCATCTCTCAGGCCACCAGAAGCCAGATGCAAGTAGACATTTTCAGAGAGAGGCTCCTACTAGTCTTGGGAAATGTTCCCAACTCCTGTCCCCTGCCCCACTTGGACCACCAACTCCTCCTTTTTCCCACTTCCCTTTGCCCTCTCAAGGCTCCCTGTGGATCAGAGTCCCTCCCCCCCTCAATTCCTGCTTCTCCACAAATTGCCCACCATAAAGCCCTAAACTGCAGGCTCCTTACCGGGTTGAAGGTTGGGGGTCCCTCCATGATCTGTGAAGTGAGAAAGAAGAGATATTATTCTATAACTAGAAGCCTGGTGCACAACATTCATGCACAGGGGCTGGGGAGTCTCCTCAGCCCAGTCTGCACCCTTTTGCAGTTGGGAGCCCTTGAGGATGTCCAACTGTTGGCTTAGTGGCTCCCGTGACACTCACCATGTGGCAGTGCACTGACTACCAAGGGGACAGCTCCTCCATTGAGCGTCATAGCAACTGGTCATTTGCCATTTGGTCAATTTGTATATTACCCTTTTATTATATACTAGAGGCCTGGTGCACAAAATTCATGCACAGGTAGGGTGCCTAGGCCTGGCTGGCGATTAGGATGGATCAGGTTTCCTGCCTCCCTGCCTCCTCCTCGCTCTCTCAGCTCCCACCACCTCAGCCCACTGCTGCTGGTCACCAGCCATGTTCTGCGCTGCCCCCAGGTGATCAGTGTATGTCATAGCAAGTGATCTAACTCCTGTTCTCCTGGTTGAACTCCCAAGGGAACCCTTTGCATATTAGCCTTTTATAAATATAGATGATTATTATATATGATATTTGATAAATATTGACGATACACATACAACATGTAGCCTATTGCCAGATACAGGGTTCCAAACTCTGGGGATCCAAACTCTATGACCTTCCCAGTTCTCACCATTCCCCCACACCCTGGCCACACAGCCCGCCCACTTACTGGCAGGTTACTCAGTGGAGGCTTGCATCCAGGACCCTAAATGGGTAGAAAACAATAGGAACGGTGAAAAGAACAGGGTCCCCTGCCCCCAGGACCTCCTCAGCCACCAAACCCACATGCCAAGGGAAAATGTCATCTACCAGCCGGTACTTACTGGATATGCTGGAGTAACCATGGGGGTCTGTGGGCACAGAGAGAAAAGGAGGTGATGAGAGGGATTTGAACGAAGGCTTGGAGAGTGTCTGGATGCCTGCCCACCACCACCACCCAAGGGGACTCTGGAGTCAAGGGTGGCACTCAAATGGCTCATTAACGGAGAGGGCCTGGCTGTGGTTAGGGATCTCCAGTGCACAGTGACTATCACTCCACCGCTTTGGAAATACCTGGTAAATTCTATACTTGTACCCTCTCCTGTCCTGGCTTCCTGCTGTCCCCCAAAATCCAGAAGCTGCACAATGAAGTATACATACCTCCCAGGTCCATACAATACTCATGCTCATCTCATCCCCGACCACCATGCCCCTCACTCCACATGCCCACTGCCGGGGCAACTGGGACTCCCTGGAACCAGCCTGTTCTGTCTGTCTCAGGCTCTCAAGTCTGTGTGTGTCTTCCTGTCTGTTTCTGTTTCTGTTGCTGTCTCTTGTCCACACCTTCTCTCAGGCGGTCCCTTCTGCCCGAAATACCTTTCCCTTCCCTAGTTTACTTTTATTAACTCTATTTCCTCTTCTCTCTAATGATCTCCTCTCTGCCTGACTTCCATTTTAAGCCAGCTATTCTGAAGGCAATTTTTTTGAAGGCCTTATTTAATTTTCTTTCCAAAATGAATTGATGAAGCATGATGACAAATGAAGTCCATAGGCCTGTGACCACCTTACAGATAAAGACATTCCGACATTCCTTCATCAGGGAGCAGAGAGGCAGTCTGAGCACAGACCCCATGGCTCTGCCACTTGCTGGTCCATGATCTGAGGCAAGTTACTTAAGCTCTCTGTGCCTCAGTCCCCACATCCGTAGGATGGAGCTCATGATCATCAGAGCACTTTCCCTGGAGGTGCTGGCTGGGAGTGTGGGGCCCTTACCTGAAGGCACCTCGAGAGGCTGGAGTTCAGGCTTCCCAGCTTGCCATGTGTTCACTGTGGACCCAGGAGTGGGGTGTCTAAGTCGTTGGGTAACTATCTGGTCAGCCTTCACAGATGCTGCCCAGTCTTTTCCAAGGAATGGGAGTGTTGCCAGCCCACAGCCCCACCAAGGATAGGTATTATGTGCCTTTCTCAGTGTGGCTCTTCTAGGGGGTGCATGGTGGCTCATGTTGATCGTCACTGAGTTTCTGAGTGACCAATGGTGTTAGGCGTATTCTCATGACCTTATTTGCTATTCCTGTGGTTTTTGTTCCTCATTATCTTCACTTTCTGACTCAATGTACACACTTCCTCCTTCTCTAGGAAGCCCTTCATTAAGACTCCCACACTTCCTCCTTCTCTAGGAAGCCCTTCATTAAGACTCCCAAAGCTCCCCCATCCCGGCCCTGATCACTTGTGGCCAATACCACCTGGTGACATGCTAGACTATCTTGGTCCTCTGGGTCCATGGCATCCCCAGCAAAGTGTGCAGGAAATAAAGGAATGTGGGAATGAACTAATTAAAGAAGGAAGCAGCCCAGGCTGAGTAGCTCAGTTGGTTAGTGTCTTTCTGATATGCCAAGTTTGTGGGTTTGATCCCTGGTCAAGGCATATACAAGAATCAACCAATGAATGCATAAATAAGTGGAACAACAAGTCTCTGTCTGTCTGTTTCTCCTTTCTAAAATCAATAAATTTAAAATAAAAATAAAACAAAGAAGGAATCAAATAAGAGAGGGGGACCCTACACACCTGGCTTGGGGCCGGCTGGCCTCCGATGAAATTGATTGATTGAAGCTCCAGGTCCCCATCCACTTGCAGGTGAGTGACCATCTGCAGAGGGATCCGGTGCCCAAACTCATAGAATGGATTCCCATTTATCACCACCTGGAGGGCAGGGTAAGGTCAGAGGTAACATCCATGCCCTGGGAAAGGAAGAGACAGGAAGCAGGGAACAGGGGACTTTTTAACTTGGGGTTAAAAGTCTTAGGGTGAGCTGGGAGAGCCTCAGAGTCAGGAATCTTGGAGTCCACAGGTCAGAGGTCAAGCTAGGGTAAAAAGTCAGTTCACAGATTAATGGATAGGAGAGGACATAGAATTTAGTCTGGGGATAGAAATCAAGAGAGACCTGAGACTGAGTCCTGGTTTAAGCACCAAATGAGTTGGGTTGGAGGTCTAGCTCTGACACGTCTTAGCTGTGTGACCTCAGATAAATCAGCTCATCTCTCTGAGACTTTGTTTCCTCATCTGTGACATGGGGCTCACTCTGGGATTGTTGGGAAGGAAGGTTAAAAGCCAGCAAAGCATGTCAGAGGCACTGTGCAAGTCCTGTGTAGATCCTTGCCTTGAAATCATATCTCAGCATGCGGTTCTAATCAGAACGCTGAGCAATGACCATGAGGCCGAGAGCCAGCTTCCCAGGACTGAGTGCTTCCTGCATGCTAAGCACTTTCCATAGTGATAACAACATGGTGATTCTCTCAACAGCTCCGTGAGGCAGGATAAGGCATGGTCCCTGTTGTTTAAGAAACCAGAGGCTCCAGTGCATAGACTAACCAGCTCAAGGTCACACTTTGGGGAGTGGCAAAGTCCAGGCTCAATCCCTGTCCAACCTCAAACCGTGGTGCTAACCTCCAAAACTGACGTTAGAAATCTGGTGCCCATGTAAGGGCAGAAAAAGTCCAGGTGGGTGCCCAGCCTGCAGTGCCGCTCCAGGGGGCTCTCCACATTGGTCATATGGGAGCATGTGCACAGGGCATCTGCTCAGTGCCATTGGTGGCGAGTCAGAGGCAGGGATGGAGGGAACTCGTGTCCGCCAGGAGCCCTACACAATCATACAGCACAGCACCAAGGCCACACATACTTAAAAAACAAAGGCAGGGAAATAGATCCAGGCTGAGAAAACACAGGATAAAGGCTTCCCGTGGGGGCGAAAGGAACTGGGGGAGGCAGAGGGGGCTTTGGGAGCTAGAGGCATTTTGTTTTTAGACCTAGGTGCAGGCTACATGGATGCACTCTCTTTGTCAAAAGTCGCCTGAGCTGTGTACCCAAGGCGTGTACTTTTTTGTACCTGGGTCACACATCACTCACAAATAAGAAATACTTGCATAATAGCAACTAGTCTTAATGTGTGAGTCTCATTTGGATCCTCATTCAAGCAAACTGTAGAAAACAGCAAACTGGCCTTTAAGGATATATGGTGGCACTGAGCAAGGACAATCAGTTTTTAGGTGTGAGCATGATGGCATGACTGTGTATAAAAACCAAAATGCTTGTGAATGAAATTGTATATCTGGGGTTCGTTTTGAAGTCGTTTAGGAGGGGAAGTGTGAGGTAAGGAGCTGGCCAAGGAGACCGCTTCACTGTACTCGCTGCTTCCTGTGTGTGTGTGTTTAGAGTCTTCATAGAAATAGCAGAATACACCTTTCAGGAGAACACATAGGAACAGATGATATACACTGAACATATTAGAAGCCTCCCCCCCAGTGGAGGAATGGGGATGAGAAAAGGCGATAAAAGAAGGAAAAGGGAAAAGCTTGGTAGGAAGGGAAGAGGGAAGGGGGAGCGAATAAAGACAGGAGGAAAGCTGAGACCGGTTTGGCTCAGTGGATAGAGCGTTGGACTGCGGACTGAAGAGTCCCGGGTTCGATTCCGGCAAGGGCATGTACCTTGGCTGCGGGCACATCCCCAGTAGGGGGCGTGCAAGAGGCAGCTGATCAATGTCTCTCTCTCATTGATGTTTCTGACTTTCTATCCCTCTCCCTTCCGCTCTGTAAAAAATCAATAAAATATATTAAAAAAAAACAAACAAAAAAAAAGACGGGAGGAAAGAAGGAAGGGAAAGAGAGTGGGGGAGGGGGAAATGAGAGGGGATAGAAGGGAGTGGAGGGAAGAGGAGGATAAGAGGGAGGTAGAGGGAAAGAGGGGAGAAGAGGAGGAAAGGAGGGAGGGGAGGGGTGGAGGGAAAGCCGGGCCCTGAAAGTCCTACCTTATAGTGCTCTGGCAGGACCATGAACACCAGCTCAAAGGGGGAGCCCTTGTGGAAGGGCATGCTCCTTTTCTTCTCCTCACTGCCCCACTGGCCGCCCTGCTGCGAATTGAAGACCACCTTGTCCCAGCCATCAAAACGGGGATTGAAGTGGAAGGCGATGTCGGCCCCGGGGCCCTGTCCCACCACGAAGTTCACGGAGAACCTGGAAGGGCATGACGAGTTGTTCCCCTGGCCCCATCTGCCAGCCCAGGGAATCTCCCCTGGGAAGCCCTCTCTGCCCCACCTTGTTCCAGGTTCCCGATGGGGTGGCATTGGCACTGCTGACCCAAGACAGGAGGGAGTGGCTGTGCCCCTGAGTCCAGGAAGCAGACTCACACCTCCACCCCCTCACTCGCTCCTTTTCCCTTCACTTAACAAAAAAAAATTATCTTTATTGTTGGAAGGATTACATATGTTCCCTTTTTTTTCCCATGGGCCCCCTTCACCCTGTACCTACCTTTTTTCTCCACTCCCTTTCCTTACTAGCCTCCTCCTCTAACTCCTCAAATAGGCCTGCCACTGGGATTCCTGCATTCACCTACAGGCACCATGGGCACTGCTCTAGGAAGCCTGCATCTATCAATGCAAGCCTCTCGCCACCTCCCTGGCCCAGAGGGACCCGGTGAACACCCAAGGGAGAGAATCCAAAAAGTTATCCCATCCAGGCAGGAGTGTGTCTCAGGGCCTGCACTGGCAGTTCTTTCTGCCTGGAAAGCCCTTCCTTCAGTGTACCCAGCTGCCCCCCTCACCTCCATCATGTCTGCTGAGATGCTCCCTTCCCAGGGAGCCTTTCCTGGCCACCCTATTTAAAGGGACAGTGCCACACCCTTTCCCCCCATGTCCACTCTGAATCGCCTTCCCTCATTTGACTCTATAGCATTTATAACATCTGACATTTTATTATGTTTTCTTAAAACATATTTTTATTAATTTCAGAGAGGAAGGAAGAGGGAGAGAGAGAGAAACGTCAATGATGAGAGAGAATTCATTGATCAGCTGCCTCCTGTACACCCCCTACTGGGTATCCAGCCCAAAACCTGGGAATGTGCCCTTGACTGGAATCGAACCTGGGACCCTTAAGTTTGCAAGCTAATGCTCTATCCACTGAGCCACACCAGCTAGGGCTATTATGTATTTACTTTATTACTTATTTTTAACTTATTTATTTATATATGTTTAAAATATATTTTTATTTATTTCAGAAAGGAAGGGAGAAGGAAGAGGGAGATAGAAACATCAATAATGAGAATCATTGATCAGCTACCTCTTGCACACCCCATTTTGGGAATTGAGCCCAAAACCCCAGCGTGTGCTCTTGACCAGAATCAAACCCAGGACCCTCAGTCCATAGGCCAACACCCTATCCACTCAGCCAAACCAGCTAGGGCCAAGCCTGTAGTTTTCATTCATGCTATCACACCCATCAGTTCCAATTCAGCAGCGCAACTCTGGGGCCACCTCTGTGGTGAGCCTCCCAGCCCCTAGGGCTCTCCACCGGATCTGATCTCCAAGCCCTGGACTCCCAGATCAGGGGTGGTCTTCAGTCATCAGGGGTGGTGGCCTAGAGCCCGCCCCAAACCAAAGCAGAGGAAGATGAGAAGCCCAGAAGCCCCTGTTTATAGCCC
Source organism: Antrozous pallidus (assembly GCA_027563665.1). NCBI lineage: Eukaryota > Metazoa > Chordata > Mammalia > Chiroptera > Vespertilionidae > Antrozous > Antrozous pallidus. The sequence goes on along the minus strand of CM050525.1, from coordinate 21,778,060 downwards.
CTCCCAGCCCGGCCTGGAGAGGACCTTACCTTTTCATATGCTCGCTAGCCACTCCTTGGATGTAAATGGACATCCCCATGCTGAGACCTCCAGGGATGGGCTTGTTGTAGGGCAGAGTCTGTAGAAGGGGCTGGGTGAGGGGCCTTGAAGGGGCCTATTGAAGCCTTTCCCTCTCAGTGAGAAGCACCCCACTCCCTTATTCCCTTAAGCAAGGGGGAGGAAACTAAGGGGTGAGGGTTCAGCATGAAGATGAAGAGGGCTGAGAGTGGTATGGACATAAATAGCCTGATAGGTGGGTCCCCAGGGTCAATATTAAGTAAATCAGACCAGGGGCAAAAGTGGGTGCCTCTGAAGTTCAGGGTGAGAGTAAATTGGTGCATGGGGCCCGGGTGGAGCTAAGCCAGGCCTGGGTGAAGGCCTGGGCCTGTATCTCACCGGGTTGTAGGTAGGCTGGTAGCCGGGTGCAGGGACAAAGGCCATCTTGAGAGGCTGGGCTAGTGGCTCGTCCTGTGAGAAGAGCTGCAGGAGTGGGAAATGGTGGCAGATACTGGGTGGTAGCTGGCTTTTATACCGGAGGAAAAGGGAGTGGCAGGCAGGGCAGGGTTCACGGGGTCCCTCTTCTGAGCATCCCAGGCTCATATATTCTAATGTACCCTCTGGTCTCCCTTCTCTCACCAGCCTCAGTGGTAACTTGTCAGAACCCAGATCCTTGGGCAGGCCTGGGGGGACTCAGCTCAGAAACCCCTCCTCCAAAACCTTCTGCAAAGAGAAAGTGCTAGTGAACTTTGGCCCTGCCAGTGCCTTATCAGAGCCCATAAAACTCTACCTGGACCTTTGTTAGCAGAGGGAGGGTAAGGTCAGGGAGGTTGGGTTGGGCAGGGCTGCAGGAGTGGCCCAGGACAGGTGGGCAATGGGAGCAAGTGAAAGGAGGGAGGAACCGGATGCTCTTGATGCTCCAGGAACTGTGAAAGCACCTAAATGGATTGTGCGCCTATTACATGCCTTTACCATGACTTTCTCGTGTATACACAGTGGTTTAGATAACTGACTTCTGCAGCCAGAGGTTCTGGGTGCAAATCCTGCCTCAGCCACTTCATGGTTGTGTAATCTTGGGTCAGTGCCTTAACCTCAATTTGCTCATCTGCAAAATGGGGATATTAATAGTATCAACTTCACAGGTCCTTAAATTAGTCACTGAGTTAATAAATGCTCAGAACAAGATTTGGTATATAGAAGGCACTAAATTAATCTTTGGTCTCTTGTACTCATTCCCAACATAAATCCAGGACAGTGGAATTATATGTATACTAGAGGCCTGGTGCACAAAATTCATGTGGGGTGGGGGATGGAGGGTGCCCTCAGCCCAGCCTGCACCCTCTCAAATCCAGGACCCCTTGGAGGATGTCCAACTGCCTGTCTAGACCAGCAGTTGGACATCCCTCTCACAATCCTAATTGCTCACTTGCTTGCCTGCCTGGTCATCCTTAATTGCCCCCTCCCTGCTGGCCTGGTTGTTCCTAACTGCCCCCCCCCCCACCAGCCTGATCACCTCCAACTAGCCCCTCTGCTGGCCTGGATGCCCCTAACTTCCCCCTCTGCCAGCCTATCACCCCCACCCCCACTGCCCTCCCCTGCCAGCCTAGTCACCCCTCACACACACACACACACACACACACACACACACACAGGCACACCCCTCATCAGCCTGCTTGTTCAGTCGTTTGGTCGTCCCTCGGGCCAGTCCTGAGTGCCTAGGCAGCTAACATAGGAGGCTTGCCTGTGCCCTGGGGGGCTGGGGGACTGAGGGGACTGGGGGACACCAGACACAGGTGTACAAAGCAGTGGGACCTGCCTGGGGGTGGGCCTAGCCACACCTCGAGCCTGTAGGCGCTGCCATCTCTGTGAGGGTGTGATGGTCAATTAGCATATTCCCTCTTTATTAGATAGGTGGAATGAGAAAACTTAAAATTTAAAGAAATGAGGCAGCTGGCTAGATAGCAATGGCGCCCTCCCCAGACTTCAGTGTCAGATCCCATTAAGCAGAAAGAGGGGGTCAGGCGGGGTGAACACTGCCCTCAAGCTGCACCCCTGCTTGCTCCATCCATGCCAGACTTTCTTTGGCCCTGCCCTGTCCACTGCCAGCTCTGCACAGTCATCACCTGCCTGGCTCCCATTCCCATTGGCCAAAGCTCTCTTCCCAACCTTCAGCACAACTGCCAACTGTGGTCTATGGATCACCACGTGCATCTCATCTCCTTCCCACCTCTCCCATCTCCAATAAGGACACCAGGTTCTTGACTTTGCTTTATTGTTTGTGGGGTGAAGATATGGCCCTGGACATGAAGAAACCAGTGTCATAAAGTTATAAACTGGGAGAGTGGGTGCGAAGGCAGCAATGTGACCATCTTTACTAATTCTCTCTCTGGAGATGAGAAAACACATACATAAGGTTGGTCAAAGCCAGACCCCAGGCCAGGGCCTAGGACGGGGGGCTCTCAGAGCTTGGAGAAGGTGACACTCTTCAGTTCCTTCTTCTCCATGGCTGTCTGGACAGACTTAACGATGTCCTGGGTTTGCAGCATGCTCATGTTCCAGGACGTCTAGATAAAGAGGGCAGGGAATAATGGAAGGACAGGACAAGACTGGAGTTGGACCAATGAAAAACGGGGGCATAGCAGCACACCAATCAGAGGAAAAGGCCTGCAGAGGCGCTGAGCTCTGATTGGTTGCTCTGGGTTGTGATTGGTCAGATGGAAAGCCTTACCATGTAATTGAGGCCCTCGGCCACTGAATGGTCTCGGGAGTAGAGCAGGTTGATTTTGGTGCCCTGAACCGCCACGGGGCTCTTGCTGGAAATCTCTGCTGCCAGGTTGAAGGCCGCGTCCAGCATGACCTCCTTGTCTGGGAATATTCGGCTGCAAATGAAGGGCATCTGGAATTGGGGGTCTGAGAAGGGTTCTCTACCTTCCCTCCCGTATTAGAAGTGGCCAATCACAGTTGAAAGCAGAAGACACCCCCCCTCCTCCCATGTAATGGACCAATCAGGGCACGATACCCCCAGAATAAAGAACTGACCATTCAGAGAGAGGAAGTCCCGTGAAATCCATGAATAAGAATTCACAGGGACCTAGAGAGCCCCACCCAGACCTGGCTGGCCCTGAGCTCTTCACCAGCACCGGCGCAGCTTACCTGACCAGCCCACTGCTCAGGGCCTCGTCAGCCATCATCTTGCGGGCGGTGAAGGCCAGCTCATTGACCAGGCTGCAGGAGGGAAGGGTTAACAGGGGCCACTGGCCATCCCAGTTCCAGAGATGCCCTTCGGTCCCTTCCCCCAGGTTTCCCTACCCACCTCTGATTCCCGACGACTCTGGGCAGACGCTGCAGCGTTCCCACATCAGCAGCCAAACCCACATCCACCTCCTGCGGGTAGCAATCCCGTCAGTGCTTGGTCTCTGCCCGATACTGGCCAGTCAGATTCGGCACACGTAGTAGTAGAGGTCTCACTCCAACCCTCACTCAAATGCTCCTCCTCTCAGTACTCCATTTCATTTCTTTCCCAAAGGAGATTCCTTCAGGCCAGAGTCCACCTTCCAATTCCTCGGCCATCTCGATTCTTCCGGGTCTGCCACGTCTCTTTCCAGAGTGAAGTGCTTCTTAACCGCGCTTGGTTCACCCCCTTACTGCATCAATGGGCTCCATTCTGCCTCCCACCCTCTGAGGCACTGACTCACTCCATAATGCAGCGTCCCAGCCTGCCCCATCCCCATTCTTTACTCACTCCTGACTTCAGCTGGACTGCATGTCCTACCCTTTAATTCCTCTATGACCAAGCCTTACTTCTTAAGGGCCATTTCTGATGAACTCTTCCATGAAGCCGTCTGGGCTTGTTCCAGGCCCTCCTTCCTCATTCCCACCTCCTTAGCCTGCACTGTCACTGCTCTGCTCTGACTCTGCCCTGTCACTGCTAATGCCCTGAGCATTCAGCAGGACTCAAAGCAGCAGCAGAAGCTCGGGAGGATGACTCACCTTCACCTGAAAGAAAGCATCCTGGGCACAGTACCGGATGTCACAGGCGGTGATGAGGTCCACACCTGGGAGGTAGAAGTCCTAGGCACTAAACAACTATAGGGACCAACCCTAGGGACCAACCCTCCACCCAGGCCTAGGGGGTTGCAGTTTGGTACAAAAGCCAATTAGCAGCAGATCTGAGGCTGGAGGCCATTGGCTGAGGCGGAAGGACAGCAGCCAATAGGCACACAGCCAGAATGAGTTCCGGGATAGGGGTTGTAGACTCACCTCCGCCAATGCAGCCCCCGTGGATGGCTGCAATCACGGGCTTGGGGCACTGGAAGAAAACGAGAGAGGCGGGGCTAGGGCTGGCCCAGGAGAGATGGACAGAAGGCATGCCCTCCCAGCCCCCAGTCACCTTCTCGATGACACTGAAGGTCTCTTGGTATCTGGAGATGAGGTTACGCAGGTACCAGCTTATGCGAGCCACATCATCTCCTTGAGGCTGAAGGAGGTCTGAAGCCATGTCCACGAGGTCGATACCTAGTGGGAGGTGTGAGGAGGCTTATGTAGCCTCCCACTGTCCCAGCTAGAGGTGAGAACCTAGGCTCAGCCTATCTGAACCCTCAAACCACCGCAGTGGAGAAAGCAACTCACACAGGACTTATCAAGGGATGGTGAAATAAAAGTTCACCTTTACTACTCACTTTTCCCTCACAACAACCCTATGAGGTGCGTTCCTATTACTATCTCCATTTTATGGGATAAACTAAGGCACGGGGAATTTAAGTCACTTGCCTAAGGTCATGTTTTTCACCATATGCCAGATAGCCTGGCAGTCAGGTTTTGGTTTGAGCAATCGAGTCAATGTTGCTAGTGGTTCCTGAGATGCAGCAATTCTGGGGGCTCCAACTGCAAGACAATCCCCAACTTGACCTTTGCTCCACTTGTCAGTCTCCATGACCCCTACACTCTGGCTATCATCCTGCCCCCACAGTCTGCTCCCCACACACAGCCAGAGGGAACATGTAGACACTTCAAGGCCCTCTTCTTCCTTCCCAACCCACATACTTAGAATAAAACGCAAGGTCTTTGCCAATACCTTACCAGCTCAAAAATCATTCCCAACCTATTCCTTTGGGCACACACGTGTTGTTGGAACAACTGTTAGGTTGTTCCAACAACACAACACAGTCCCTCTCAGGGCCTTTGGGCTTCCTGTTCCCTCTGAGTAAAACAGTCCTTCCCCCTGTTCTGATCCCAAGACAGATTCCATCTCTGTCCAGGACACAGCTCAAAAGTCATCTCCTCAGAAAGGCCAGTTGTGGCTGCCCTGGCTAAACAGCAGCAGTCACCTTCCATCTCCTTCCTCTGCCTAACTTCTCTCACTCAGTGCCCATTTTCCATCTAGGATGAGAGTGCCAGGAGCTGGGAATTTTGTTTTTGTCCATCTCTGTATCCCAGTGGCTAATCAAAGTCTAGTACACAATAGGAGCTCAATAAGTGAACAATACAGACAATTCCTGTCCTCATGGAGCTGCCCTTCTATGGGAAAGACAAACACATATAAAAATACATGTCAGATTATGACAAATGTGAAAACTAAAGGACAATGGAATGGAAAGTGAGTGAGTGTGCAGTGAGGACTCCTCAGTATTATATTGTGTGTCAGGGACCCACTCACTGAAAAAGTGACATTTGAGTAAAGATATGGAGAAGAGGCTCTACCTAGTTTGGCTCAGTAAATAGAGCATCAGCCTGAGAGGACTGAAGGGTCCTGGGTTTGATTCCGGTCAATGGCACTTGCCTCGGTTGCGGGCTTGATCCCCAGTACGGGGTGTGCAGGAGGCAGCTAATCGATTATTCTCTCTCATCATTGATGTTTAATCTCTCTCTACCTCCCCAATCTCCTCTGAAATCAATAAAAATATATTTAAAATAGTAATTATATTTAAAATATATTTAAAACAAAAACAACCTGTGGAGAAGAGACAGGAAACTACAGGGACATCCGGGATAAACGTTCCAAATGTCAGGAACAGCCAGCGGTAGGAACCCCCTGGTGTGTGTGAGGACCACGGGGGGCCAGGGCAGCTGAAGCAGGACAAGCAAGAAGGAAAGTGGGAAGAGTCAAGGTCAGAGAGGTGACCAGGCCATCAGTGTGGGGCCTTCTGAGCCAAGAGGAGGACTTTGGTTTTTACTCTGAGATAGAGCTATGGGACAGTTCTAAACAGAATTATCCTTCACGTTTTATAAGCTTAATCATGCTCATCCTGCTGCCTGTCCTCTAACAATTTGGTTATCAAACCTGAAAAATCATTTCCACATACATCCACACCCGACTCTCAGACTTCATTGCATCCACAGCTTGTTTAAATGAGATGGGAGGAGTGTTGCTCAGGGTAGAGATGAATTTGTGCTTAAGATGGGCCCTGGCCCCAGCTGGTTTGGCTCAATGGATAGAGCATTGGCCTGTGGACTGAAGGGTTCCAGGTTTTTTTTTTTTTTAATTAATTTTTTTTTTTTTTTGCAGTAAAAATATGGAACACTTCACGAATTTGCGTGCCATCCTTGCGCAGGGGCCATGCTAATCTTCTCTGTATCATTCCAATTTCAGTATATGTGCTGCCAAGGCGAGCACAGGGTTCCAGGTTTGATTCCCATCAAATGCATAAGCCCGATTGTGGGCTCAATCCCCAATAGGGGCGGGGCGTGCAGGAAGCACCAAATCAATGATTCTCTCTCATCATTGATGTTTCTATCTCTCCCTCTCTGAAATCAATAAAAATATATTTAAATAAATAAATAAATAAATGGGACTCCTGGCGGGTGTCCTTGCCAAGGTCACTTCATCCTTTGGACCTTGGGTTTCTCCTCTGTAAAATGAGGAAAAAGCCCTCCTAAGAGCTGATGAGGCTGTAAGACTTCAAGGAGACAAAGGCGCTTTAAGCAGTGCCTGGCATTTAGGGCGTCACACACTGCTATTACAGACCCCATGTCAGTAGAGGCCAGAACCACCTGGGTCAGTCTGAGCGCTTCTTCCACTCCATGTCTGAGAAGTCCGAGTGACTCACAGGAGTCACGCTTCCTCCCAGACAAGCCCAGCTTGGCACCCAGTGATCCCCGCCTCCACTGGTTTTTCTGGGTTACGGACTGCCTGAACCTGCAGACACTGCTTTTACAACCCCGTGAAGTAAGGCCTGACCAGAATACAAGGTTTTCCCCTCCACAGTAAGAACCGCTCCTGTAGTGAAGTCCGCCATCACATATTCCTGAGAATCTTGAAATGTTCCAGGTATCATTCATAATCATAATGAAGTTATTCATAATCACAAATAACAGCTCCATCAAAAAAGTTCTCCATGTATTAATATTTTATGCCCCTGCACACATTGAATCCTCACAGAAACGTGAGCTAGGTGCTGTTACCTCCATTCTCTTCAGTGGAAACTGCAACACAGAGCTAAAGGGGTGTGTGCAGGAGGCACCCGTGGGGGTGGCTGGCTCTGGCACCAGAGCCCTTGCTTTGAACCAGCATGTCAGGTACATGGGTTACAGTCACTTACGGGTGTATCGGCCGGGTCAGAAATCCTGGCTCTGCCACTGACTAGCTGTGAGAACTGGGCATTTCTTCCTTCCTCTGGGCTGGAGTTTCAGCATATATACTAGTAAAATGGGGATGAGAACTGAACCTGTCTCCTAGAGTTGTGGGAGAATTAACATGTGTAAAATGTGATGACACCTCATACCTCACATCTCACAAATGCTACATTAAGTACGGGCTATTTCTTTTCTTTTTGTTAATCCTCACTTGAGGATATTTTTTCCATTGCTTTTCAGAAAGAGTGGAAAGGAGGAAGGAAGGCAGGGAGGGGGGCAAGGGAGGAAGAGAGAGAGAGAGAAGCATTGATGTGAGAGATACTGATTGGTTGCCTCCTACACATACTTGGGGCACTCTGACTTAGGTATGTGCCCATGACAGGGAATCAAACCTGTGACGTTGTGTTGCATGAGCCGCCGCTTTAACCACTGAACAACATCGGCCAGGGATTCAGTCTTCTAAGAGATGCTTGCATATTATCCCAACATGGTGGAGAGTAAAGGTGGGCTGGACCCTCTTCATTGAAGAGAAACCTGGAGAACTAGGTGCTGTGAGTGCAGAGGAGTGAGATGACTTTCTGAATACAAGCTTCATTCTGATTAAGAACTTCTTTTTTTAATCCTCACTCAAGTATATGTTTTTTTTTTATTTTTATTTATTTTAAAATATTTTTATTGACTTTAGAGAGAGAGGAATGGAAAGGGAGTGGGGGGGAGAAAGAGAGAGAGAGAGGGAGAGAGAGGAAGAGAGAGAGGGAGAGAGAGAGAGAGAGAGAGAGAGAGATCAACTGGTTGCCTCCAGCACATGCCCCACCAGCCAGGGGCTGATCAGGAACTTAGAAATGTCTCCACCTCTGATAATGACGATATTCTTATTTTATGTTCTGAAAAATTTGCTCTGGAGTTGGGAGGCACAGTGGGATGTGCATCTGAAATGACTATGGCTTGGTATTGAGGGGCCTGAGGAGTGGGGCTAGGCAGAAGGGCACAGCACTGCTGCTTAGGGCAATCCCGGCTCAGCAATATTGCCTCCAACTCCTTGGGTCGCTTCACTGTCTCCCTGCAGGCCATGCTGCTGCTGGGCCAGGGACCAGGAGCTAAGGAGTTGTAACTGCAGCCCAACCTCCGCTCCTCAGTGGAGCCACAAGCAAAGTCAGAAATCTTTATGTGATGCCTCACTTCATCTCACAGAGGACAACTATGGGCATGTTTGGACAAGATACAAACAGCTACTGGACAGCACAGGGAAGATTCCAAAGAGAGTTGTCACTTTAAAAAAGGTTCTGAGGGAGTTACCAGTTTTTAAAGCTTTTAGCCCAAGACGAAGCTGAAGTTGTGCTTGTAGAAACAGAAGACAGAGTCAGGGTGATCCCAGCTGCTGAAAGTAAGGGGGTAAATTCCACAAAGGAAAGGAGACAGACAGAGAAGGGAGCTCCAAATTCTGTGTATAAACTTTGCCCAAATTTTTATATTTTATTGATTTTTTACAGAGAGGAAGGGAGAGGGATAGAGAGTTAGAAACATCTATGAGAGAGACACATCGATCAGCTGCCTCCTGCACACTCCCTCCTGGGGATGTGCCCGTAACCAAGGTACGTGCCCTTGACTTTAATTGAACCCAGGACCTCTCAGTCTGCAGGCTGACGCTCTATCCACTGAGCCAAACTGGTTTCGGCAACTTTGCCCAAATTTATTGCTGTTCTATGAGCCATGCATGCAGCCAAAAAGATTTAAAAGCTGATTCCAACGAAGCTGATAAAACAGGAACCTCAACACTCTTTGGTAGGACCCAAAGTTTCCACAATATCTTCCAATATCCCAATGTCCAGGGTACAATCCAAAGTTACTCCAAATACAAAGAAAAATAAATATGAGACCTATTTTTTTTCCCAAAAGAAAAGATAAAAAACAAAGATTGACCTAAAGGTGACCCAGATGTTAAAATAAGGAGACAAATATTTTTTAAAATATATATTTTATTGCTTTTTTACAGAGAGGAAGAGAGAGGGATAGAGAGTTAGAAACATCGGTCAGCTGCTCCTGCACACCCCCCACTGGGGATGTGCCTGAAACCAAGGTACATGCCCTTGACCGGAATCGAACCTGTGACCTTTCTCAGTCCTCAGGTTGAGGCTCTATCCACTGAGCCAAACCAGTTAGGGCAAGGAGACAAAGATTTTAAAGCAGCCATTACAACTATGCTCAATGGCACAAAGATATACTCATGATAGATAAAAAGACATGAAAGTTCAGCAGAGAAATGGAAAATATATATAAAAACCAAATGGAAATTTGAAAACTCTAAAACTACATTGTCAGAAGTTGTAAAACTCAGTGGATAAGACTTAGCATAATAGAGATGACAAAGGAATCAGTGGATCTGGTCCATGGGAATTATCATCTGAAGAACAGGCCTGAGGGACAATCAAAAGATCCAAAAGACATGGAACTGGGAATCAGTTCATGTGTGTTGGATAATTACATGAAAGCATGTAACACACTTTACTGACAAAAAAAAAAAAAGATTCTCAGAGGTTAAGGGCCTTAAGTCATGTTCTGTCATGTTCAGTTGGACTAATTTCTGAATTTGAATATATATATATTTTTTATTTTTTTATTGACTTCAGAGAGGGGAAGAGAGAAACGTCAGGGATGAAAGAGAATCACCAATCGGCTGCCCTACATGCCCCCGTACTGGGAATCGAGCCCTCAACCCAGCATGTGTCTGATCTAGAACCTCCTGGTTCATGGGTCAATGCTCAATCACTGAGCAGCACCAGCCGGGCTGATCTGAATGTTTTAAATTAAAATGATAAAAGGAGGAGTTAGAAGCTGCTGTCAACCCTAATTAACAAGCATTGCTCATATTGAAACATATTTTTCTCCCTACCTAACCCCAGAATAGGGGTGGGGGTGGAGAGGAAGGGAGAGAGTAAAACAGGAATAGTAACTGGTCAAATAAGTTCTTTTAATTCTGCTTTGCTGGAATTTCATAAGGAATCTCCAGATTGACCTTTAGCCCCTTAAGGCTAGAAGCCAAGCCATGTAGTTGCCATCAGCATTTGCTTGCAATACCTATTGCTTTTGGTGAATTCCTCAGGTTCTCAAGGTTCTTTACAATGTCTTGAGGTTCTTTCCTTGTTGTCTCCCAGGAAAGCAACCTTTGTTCCTTATCTTGAAAAACTAATGTGAACCATGGAAGTAGGGTACCAGGCCATTTTCCAAGGGGCTTTTATCGGCTTCCAAAGTCAATAATAATTCCTTAGAACTTTCTGGTGACATCTGAGTCAGTACATGGCTATGTAAAAAGTGACATTTCAGCCCTAGGCGGTTTGGCTCAGTGGAGAGAGTGTAGGCCTGCAGACTGAAGAGTCCGGGTTCAGTTCTGGTCAAGGGCACACGCCCAGGTTGTGGGCTCCATCCCCAGTAGGATGTATGCAGGAGGCAGCTGATCAATGATTCTCTCTTATCACTGATGCTTCTATCTCTCTATCCCTCTCCCTTCCTCTCTGAAATAAAAAATATATATATATATTTTTTAAAATGACATTCCAGCCGTGACCAGTTTGGCTCAGTGGGTAGAGCCTCGACCTGTGGACTGAAGGTTCCCTCCCAGCTTTGATTCCGGTCAAGGGCATGTACCTTGGTTGCCGGCACATCCCCAGTAGGGGGTGTGCAAGAGGCAGCTAATGGATGTTTCCCTCTCATCGATGTTTCTAACTCTTCATCCCTCTCCCTTCCTCTTTTTAAAAAAAAAAAAAATCAATAAAATATATATATATTTTAAATGACATTCCAGTCAAAGTCTTAGTAATAAACCAATTTCCAATTGTGTCTGGTTATAAAAAGAACATATTGCTCTAGCCCAATGGTTGGCAAACTCATTAGTCAACAGAGCCAAATATCAATAGTACAATGACTGAAATTTCTTTTGCAAGCCAAATTTTTTAAACTTAAACTTCTTCTAACGCCACATCTTCAAAATGGACTCACCCAGGCCATGGTATTTTGTGGAAGAGCCACACTCAAGAGGCCAAAGAGCTGCATGTGGCTCACGAGCTGCAGTTTGCTGACCACTGCTCTAGCCAGTTTGGCTTAGTGGATAGAGTGTTGGCTCATGGACTAAAGGCTCACAGGATTCATTCCAGTCAATGGCACGTACCTCGGTTGCAGGCTCAATCCCTAGCCCCTGCTCGGGGCATGAGCAGGAAGCAACCATCTGATGTGCCTCTCTCACATCAATGTCTTCCTCTTCTTTTTTTTTTTTTTTAATACATTTTATTGATTTTTTATAGAGAGGAAGGGAGAGGGATAGGAAGTCAGAAACATCAATCAGCTGCCTCCTGCACACTCCCTACTGGGGGTGTGCCCACAACCAAGGTACATGCCCTTGACCGGAATCAAACCTGGGACCCTTCAGTTCACAGGCTGATGCTCTATCCACTGAGCCAAACCGGTTTTGGCTGTCTTTCTCTTCTTTTGCTCTCCTCTCCCTCTCTCTAAAATAAAAAATAAAAAAATCAATGGAGTCCAGCTTTGTGGCTCAATGGTTGAGTGTCAAGCCAGGAACCAAAAGGCTGCTGGTTCAGTTTCCAGTCAGGGCACATGTGCATGTTGTGGGTTCGATCCCCAGCAGGGGCTGTGCAGGAAGCAGCCATCAATTACTTCCTCTCTCATCATTGCTATCTCCATATCCTTCTCCCTCCCCTCTCTCTAAAATATAAATATATTTTTAAAAAATCAATGGCCTAGGAAGAAACCAAGATGGCGGCATAGATAAACACCTGAAATTGCTGCCTTGCACAACTACTTCAAAACTACAACTAAAAGACAAAACGACCAAAACCGGTTTGGGTTAGTGGATAGAGCAAAGGCCTGCGAGCTGAGGGGTCCCAGGTTTGATTACAGTCGGGGGCATGTGCCTTGATTGCGGGCACATCCCCGGTAGGGGGAGTGAAGAGGGCAGCTGATCAATGTTTCTCTCTCATTGATGTTTCTAACTTTCTATCCTTCTCCCTTCCTCTCTGTAAAAAAAAATCAATAAAATATATTTTTTAAAAAAGACAAAATGGACAGCATCCAGAACCAAAGGAAGGCTGGCTGAGTGGAAATTCTACAACTCAAAGGAAAGAGAAAAGCACTCTGAGACTCAGAGGAGCTGCAGGAGGCAGAGGTACTGACACGTGTGCACAGAGAGGACTTGGCAATTGAGTGTGCGACTGGCTTTCTCAATCGGGAGGGAGACAAAAGCTCCCGACTGCGCTGAACTCCAGTTCTGGACGAGACTCTGGAGACATAGACTCATTCAGGGAGAAACTGGACTGTCTGGCAGTGGATGGAACTCGAGGGCAGCTTTCTCTCAGAGATGCTTGCATCGATTACCACAGGACACTGAGACACAGAAGCCTATTAGGGCAGGGCTGATGGGAAACCAATGTTGACTGCTCTGCCCTGAGACTCCGCCCCATCCAAGCTGAGCACAGAGGCTTTTGCAAGTCTTCTCTGATAAGGGTGTCTCCAGCACACGAAGTTCTCCCAGTGTAGACACAGCTGATCCTCACAGCCAATTGGCCTGAAGTCAATTCCTCCCAGAGATACCAACAACAATCTAGGCTTAACTACAACAAGATTGTGCACACAGCCCACAAAGGGGTGCACCAAGGTGTCCACCTCAGGTAACTGGGGAGGCTGAGCCACTGGGCCCTATAGGACACCTAGCACACAAAGCTACTCTACCAACTCAGGGAAGCAGCGAAAATGCAGAGACAAAGAAACAGATCACAAATGAAAAAAATGGAGGAAAGCAAATGACTAGATATAGAGTTCAAAACCACGGTTATAAGGTTTTTCAAGAATTTTCTAGAAAAGGCCGATAAATTTAGTGAGACCCTCAAGCATATGAAAAAGAATCAACTAGAAATTAAGCATACACTGACTGAAATAAAAAATATTATATATATATTATAATATATATAAAAATATCATATATCTATAATTTTATATATATATATATATGCCGAAACCAGTTTGGCTCAGTGGATAGAGCTTCGGCCTGCAGACTGAAAGGTCCCAGGTTCGATTCCGGTCAAGGGCATGTACCTTGGCTGCGAGCACATCCCCAGTGGGCGGTGTGCAGGAGGCAGCTAATCGATGTTTCTCTCTCATCGATGTTTCTGACTTTCTATCCCCTCTCTTTCTCTCTGTAAAAAATCAATAAAACATATTTAAAAATATATATTATATAGAGACCTAACAGCAGACTAGAGGATTGCAAGAATCAAGTTGAAGGTTTGAAATACAAAGAAGCAAAAAACACTCAACTAGAAAAGAAAAAAGAATCCAAAAATATGAAGATGGTGTAAGGAGCATCTGGAACAACTTCAAGCATACCAACATCAGAATTATGGGGGTGCCAGAAAAGAGAGAGCAAGATACTGAAAACCTATTTGAAGGAATAATGCCCCACCTGGTGAAAGAAATAGACTTACAAGACCAGGAAGTACACAGAACACCAAACAAAAGGAATCTAAAGAGGACCACACCAAGACACATCATAATTAAAATGCCAAGAACTGCTCGACCAGTTTGGCTCAGTGGCTAGAGCCTTCAGACCAAAAGGTCCCAGGTTTGATTCCGATCAAGGGCATGTATGCACCTTGGTTGCGGCACATCCCCAGTGGAAGATGTGCAGGAGGCAGCTGATCGATGTTTCTCTCTCATCGATGTTTCTAACGCTCAATCTCTCTTCTTTCCTCTCTGTAAAAAAAAATCAATAAAAGATGTATTTAAAAATAAAAATAAAAAATAAAATAAAATGCCAAGAGCAAAAGACAAAGAGAGAATATTAAAAGTAGCAAGAGAAAAACAGCTAGTTACCTACAAGGGAGCACCCATAAGACTGTCAGTGGATTTCTCAACAGAAACTATGTGGGCCAAATGGGAGTGGCAAGAAATATTCAAAGTGATGAATAGCAAGAACCTACAACTAAGATTACTCTATCCAGCAAAACCATCATTCAGAATTGAAGGTCAGATAAAGAGCTTCACAGATAAGAAAAAGCTAAAGGAGTTCATCACCACCAAACCAGTATTACATAAAATGCTGAAAGGTATTCTTTAAGAAGAGGAAGAAGAAAAAGGTAAAGATAAAAATTATGAACAGCAAATACATATCTATCAACAAGTGAATCTAAAAATCAAGTGAATAAAAAATCTGATGAACAGAATAATTTGGTAAATATAATAGAATCAAGGGCATAGAAAGGGAGTGGACTGACAATCCTCAAGGGGGAAAGGGTGTGGAAGGTGCAGGAAGAGACTGGACAAAAATTGTACACCTATGGATTAGGACAGTGTGGGGGAGGTAAAGGCACAGGGTGGGGTGGGAACTGGGTTAAGGGGAGCTATGGGGGGAGAAAAGAGAAACAATTGTAATAATCTGAACAATAAAGATTTATTAAATTAAAAAGAAAAAGAAACAAAAAATAAATAAATAAATAAAAAATCAATGGCCTAGCCTTGTGGTGGGCAAACTGTGGCTCACAAGCTATATGCGGCTCTTTGGCCCCTTGAATGTGGCTCTTTCAGAAAATTCCATGGCCTAGGTGAGTCTGTTTTAAAGAAGTGGTGTTAGAAGAAGTTTAACTTTAAAAAATTTGACTCTCAAAAGAAATTTCAATCAGACTGTTGATATTTGACTCTGTTAACTAATGTGTTTGTCGACCACTGGCCTCGCCCGTTCGGCTCAATGGATAGAGCATTGGACTGTAGACCAAAGAGTTGCAGATTCAGTTCTAATCTAGGGCATGTACCTTGGTTGCAAGCTTTCCTGGCCGGGCCCTCGTTGTGGTGCATGCAGGAGGCAACCAATCAATGTGTTTCTCTCACATCTATATTTCTCTGACTTTCCCTCTATTTTCTGCTCTCTTTAAAGATCAATGGAAAAATGTTCTTGAGTGAGGATTTAAAAAAAAATCAATGAAATAAATAACCTGGGGTGAAGATAAACAAAAGCATTTTTTAATCTAATTGTTCACCTTTGGACTGGATCCTGAACTTTTCCTTTTCTTTTTAAAAAATACTTTTTTAAAAATTGATTTTAGCGAGGAAGGGAGAGACAGAGAGAGACAGAAACATCAATGATGAGAGAATCACTGATCAGCTGCTCCTGCACACCCCACACTGGAGATCAAGCCCACAACTTGGGCATGTGCCCTGACCGGGAATTGAACCGTGACCTCTTGGCTCAGAGGTCAATGCGCAAACACTGAGCCATGGCAGCCGGGCCTGAATTCTTCTTCTTTTTTTTGTTTAAGTAAGCTGGTTTAAAACATCAGGGGGATGACATCATTTCTCTGCCCCAAAGCTTCCAAAGGCTTCTCACCTTTTGAATTTATTGAATTTTCATCCCTTCCCAAACACACATAGCCCATTTCCTATTCCTCTTCCCTCTGGACCACTATTTTCCAACTACACTAGCTGGAGGACCACAGAAGAAGCTGCGCATACTCCTGCCTCTGGGATTTTGTACTTACTGTTCCCTCTACCAGTTCCATTCCTCCCCTCCCACCCCCCGCATCTGTACCAGGGCTTTTTCACTCCATTTGGGACTAGCATTGGCTCAGATGACAGTTCTCAACCAGCCTCCTTGTTTACAAGCACAACCCTCACCCCCACACTCTTTCCCCTTCACTGTTTTATTGTTCCCCACAGCATCCATCACCTCCAGCAGGGACAATGCTGGATCCGGGCCCTCCCTCCCGTGCCCCTGTCCAAGGCCTCACCAGGCTGCACAGTGAGGTGCCTGCTCCCTGTGATGGTCCAGCTGTGCCAACAAGCAGGGCCGGCACTTTTCCCACAGAGGCTCATGGCAGGTGGAGTTCTTGGGTTGGATGCTCTCTGAATTTTTCTAATAAAAGTGTTTGACTACAGCTCTCTGATATTGAGGGAACCAAGATGGTGGCGTAGGTAAATGCCAGTAATTGCTGCCTTCCATAACCACATCAAAATTACAACTAAAATACAAACAACAACCATTCAGAACCACCTGATATCTGGGTGAATGAAGTCCTACAACTAGAGAAGTAACAAAGAAAGCACATCAAGACTGGTAGGAGTGGCAGAGGCACGGAATGGGCTGGTCCAACACTCACATGTGGCATGTTTTCAATTGAAAGATATATCTCCAAGGCTTCCCATGAGAAGGTAGTCCCAGCCCCACACAAGTCCCCAACCCAGGGTTTCAGAGCTGGGGAGAGAAGCCCCTGTAACTTGAGGCTGTAAAAAACTGAGGAGATTGTGGTTGAGTTGCTGGAGTCCCAGGTGTTGCTCTTAAAAGGCCCACACATGAAGTTTACATGGCCCACTTCTCCTGAGCCCCAGCGCTGGGTGGAGGCTCTGAGGAATCCAGGGATATATGGGGAGGATATTCTGGCATCAGGGCAGGAAATAAGGGGTGGCTTTCTCTCAGACAGGTGTGCTTGCAAGGGCGTTGTTCCTGTGTTGGGACCTCCCCCACCTCAAAGGTAACTGGCAGCCATATCTGAGTATCCATCAGTGTGGCCCACAGTTCACTCTAGCCTGGTGATTTCCTGAGATCCGGCCCCACCCAAGCTGTTTACAGAGGCTTTTCCACATAAAAATGGCCTCTTTTGGCTCAGGCTTTAGGCTGGTGTCATGCCCAAAACCTATCAATAAAAGGTCTAAGACCTGGCACTAGCACAAGCCTATTTTATTTCACAGCTGGGCCTCTCCTAGGTACTTCAAAGCCCAACACAAGTAGCAGCCATCTGCTGATCTCTGTAGCTTCTGCTGGGTGGCCCCAGGCAGTGGCTGACTTTGCACCTCCTGAGAGGGCCAGAGCCAGCGCACCTGGTGTACAGCTTCAGACCATTCCAGATTACAACTCTAGCACATCCACAAGCAACACACTCAAGGGGCAGACTCAGTGAGCACCAAAGCCCCACTGAAGCAAGTCCTGCTCCACATGTCTCCCACACAGCAGCTCTTCCACTGTAGTTGCAGCTGGTCCTCACAGCCAATTGGCCTGGAGGTCATTTCCTCCCAGTGACACCAACAGCAATCAAGGCTCAACTACAACAAGACTGTGCACACAGTCACACAGGGACACACCTATAGTGCCCAGCTTAGGTGAATGGGGAGGCTGAGCCACTGTCAATAAAAAATATTTTTTTTTAAATGTGCTTTGTCTCCACATTTTTAAGATATATTTTATTGACTTTTTACAGAGAGGAAGGGAGATAGAAAGTCAGAAACATCAATGAGAGAGAAACATCAATCGGCTGCCTCTTGCACACCTCCTCCCAGGGATGCACCCACAGCCAAAGTACATGCCCTTGACCAGAATTGAACCTGGAACCCTTGAGTTCACAGGCCGACACTCCATCCACTGAGCCAAACTGGTTTCGGTAATAAAATATATATTTTAAAAATGTGGAGACAAAACAACATCACAAATGCAAGAACAGAATAAATCTCCAGAAAAAAAGAACCAAAAACTAAATGAAATGGAAGCAGGCAAACTACTATATACAGAGTTCAAAACAATGGTTAATAGTCCTAGCCAGCTGCCCTATATTCCTAAAGATCAGAAATGATCAAAAGAAAGGTGGTGGGGAATCATAATCACATGGAAACTTAGTTTTGAAGTTTCTTATGACCTTTCCTCCTTTCTTTCCTTTTGACTCAAACTGGCCTCTCTAGCACTCTGACTCACCTGCCTTCTTGTCCCTTGCAGGACCACTCCCTTAATCGTTAAGCCCTCAGGGCAATGAGATGCTGATCGGCACCAAAGGATCCTATGAATAAAGCTTCAGGTCTACTGACCACAGAGAGTTTCTGTCAAACTAAAGATAACATCTAGACTTCAGTTGTGTTTCAGCTCTAGGCCCAGAAAAGCAGCCAACCCACACCACGGCTGACACCAGGACCAGATACACTGATCAGCTATCTCCTGCCCTATCATCTACATTTGGTCCTAACGTAGAGACCATGACCCTGACCGCAACCTTAACTCCCTGAGTCATCATGATTAATGATTTTTCCCCTGTATGACCCACTCCCTGGAAGCCACCCAGGAACCAGGTCTTTAACTATTAGCTAACCTGTCTCTGGGCGTAAATAAACCTTTACTTTCTTTGCTGCATTAAAAAAAAAAAAAGGCATTTATCTATACCTAGGGGTAGGGGAGGCAGGTGGAGATGGAGAACATCTCATACCTGCAGTGAACATTTTTCCTGCACCAGAGATCACCACAGCCCGACAGTCAGCATCTTGCGCTATCTTCTTGAAGCACTCCACCATCTCGCTGTGGAGGGGCAAGGAGTGAGGAATGGTTGTGTCTGGGGTGGGAATCCCCTACCTTCATGTCCAACTGTCTCCCATACTCCACCCCGAGCCAATCCCTCAGCCTCTGCCTCCTCCTGCAGGTAGGCCACCAGGATCTATAAGGCAGACCTCCAGAAGGCCTTGTTCATGGCATTCCTTTTCTCCGGCCGATTTAGCTGTACATGCAGAATGTGTCTCTGGGCAGCTGTCACTCGAAGGGACTCATAGTTGTGGTGTGGGGCTTCACTGGGGGCTGTACTGGAGACCTCATCTTGTGCAGAGGAACACATGGGGTGGAGGCTAAGGTTGAGACTCAGGTGGGTGGGGGAGGTCAGTCCTGAGGAGACAAAGGAAGGAAGAGCCTTTGATGACCCCATATTGGGGACACAGCACCTTCAAGAGCAGAGGGCACACATCTCAGTGACACTAAACTGGGGAATACGGGACCCTTAGATTAGGGGTGCAATTATCAGCGATCTCAATCTGAGAACCACTTCAGACTCTCGGTTGTGGAACTGACCCCAGGTTAGGGACAGTGCGCCCTCAGCGACCCGACTGTAAGACACAGGCCTGTAGAACTGGGGAATCCTTAGATGGGACGCTCGGACCCCTGAGTTAAAGGGACCGGACCCTGCTTGGCCTGGGACTCCCCCGCCCCCCCCGTCACATGACTTCTAGGACAGCACGACGGCGATGGGACCCCCAGCGGTCAAGAGGTGACTCACGCCATAGCCGCAGGTCGCGGAATCTGCGTGAAGCCGCCATCGCCGCCGCCATTGCTACTGAGAAGCTGAGTAACGCGGTAACAGGAAACCCAGAGGGCGGAAACAAAGGCAGCCATGTTGAGGGAGGGCATCAGGTGCAGCCGGAAGGCGGAGACGTCCCGCCTCCGGCCATCTTTACTAAGGGCACAGGAAACAGCCCTTCTTCAGTAGAAGGGCCCCTTGACCCAGTAAGAATCTGGCCTAATGGACATTCCTGCATAAAGTTCGTCACAACGCTGTTTTATAATGGTGTTAAAACTGGAGACAGCTGAAATGTCCAAGGTCATAATGGCAGAATAACTGCAGCCCTGATCATTAACTAATGCCATGTTAACTAAAAAGAAAACTTACCAGGTAGAGTTTACCCATGTCAAAATCGGGCCAACATTAAGCTTTGACTATATATTTTTAAAACTCCCACACCACCTCCAGGTCCTATTTTCCTTTGTACACAGAAAGCTGGGGCTGGGGCAGTCATCATTTCATGGTCTCTAGGCTTCAGAAGTGCTGAAGAGAGGATTTATGCGGAACTTAAGTCTATGATCTTAAAATAATTTCCTCAAAATAAAATAAACCTCTATGGAAAATCCATGTAACACAAGAACACAAGTGCTGTAAAAATGCTTGTTAGGGAGATGTTCACCGGGAAGTGAATGGATGTCTCTGAGCAAACGGAATTGTTTGGAATACCTTGCCTTCTTAATAAAATGCCATAGGCAGGCTCTATTGGAAAACAGAACCAGTGACCGTCCATCAACAGAGAAAATGTTATCTATGCAAAGGAAACTCTGAAACCGCATGCAAACACCAAGACATAAGAGAGAAAAATGTAAAGATGTTGGACATAGCCCTCGTCAGTTTGGCTCAGTGGATAGAGTGTTGGCCTGGGGACTGAAGGGTCGATTCTGGTCAAGGACACATGCCCAGGTGGAGGGCTCAGTCCCCAGTGAGGGGCATGCAGGAGGCAATCAATGATTCTCTCTTCATTGATGTTTCTCTCTCCCTCTCCTTTCCTTTCTGAAATCAATAAAAATAATGTTGAACATTTAGTATTATCAGCAAGAAACTTATAGCACACTGTATGTGCATACAATATATATGTAAAGTATCTGTAGAAGACTAAAAACTGCTAACAAGGAATAAGTGGCTGTTAATTTACTTTTTGATGGACTTAAATCTTAACAGCCTGGTCAGTGTAGTTCAGTGGTTGAGTGTCAGCCCATGAACCCAATTTGATTCTTCATCAGAGTATGTGCATATGCCTAGGGTTGCAGGCTCATGCAGGAAGCAGCAGATCTGATTTTATTTTATTTTTTATATACTTTGATTTTTTTACAGAGAGGAAGGGAGAGGGATAGAGTCAGAAACATCGATCAGCTGCCTCCTGCACAATCTCCACTGGGGATGTGTCTGCAACCAAGGTACATGCCCTTGACCAGAATCAAACCCGGGACCTTTCAGGCTGATGATCTATCCACTGAGTCAAACCTGTTTTAGCAGATCTGATTTTAGAGAGTTGAAGGGAAGAGAGACAGAGTTTAGATCCCTCTTGCACTCACCTGGACCAAGGCTGGGATTGAGCCTACACCAAGGTATGTGCTCTTGACCTCAGACCAACATTCTACCAACTGAGCCAAAATGGCTAGGGCCATCAATATTTCTATCCTCTTCCTCTCTCTAAAATCAATAAAATTATATTTTTAAACAAAAAATAAGTCATAGCAGACTTCAAAGTTTGTGGCTGCAAGGTGGACTAGTTTCTCCTTATTCTATTTTGAAACTGTCCCATATGAAGCAGTTTCATCTGACAAATGTCTTCAGTAATGTAAATCTGAGTTTCAAAACTTCACATTAAAATTTGAAAATGGGGTCTTTTTCAGGAGCACATGCATGGCCCTGGCCCATTTGCCTCAGTGGATAGAGTGAAAGGTCCCAGGTTCGATTCTGGTCAAGGGCATTTATCTTGGTTGCGGGCACATCCCCACTGGGAGGTATGCAGGAGGCAGCTGATCAATGTCTCTATCCCTCTCACCTTCCTCTCTATAAAAAAAAATTTAAGAGAGCAGATGCATGAACAAAGTGCTATACTTTTTACTTGCTCCTCTACAGGTTGCCTTATATCATGAGCCTTAAAGCAAGCTCCTTCCAGGTTGCTACCCCTTACCCCCACATACACGTTCCCATTTACAACTGGGGAGCACCTATCACATTGCAATTGTATATATAGATCCTTTAATCTAGCAATTCCACTGCTGGTAATGTACTTCTACAATACCAAGGATGTTGGCTAAGATATTTATATCGAGATATTCAGCATATCCAGTTTGCAGTAATAAAAAGTTGGAAATTATTTTTGGGGCCAGGTAAATTCCAAGGCAACAACACACGATATCACAGCAGGGGTAAAAATAAGTTGCCTTGTATGCAATTATAATACACAACACTGTAAAGCACAAATAATTTTATTAAAAACAAGTAGTGATTGCCAGAGGAAAGTGAGAGCAGGGACTGGGTGGAGGTGGTAAAATGGGGGTAGAGGAGGAATGGGGACATTTGTGATATCAATAAAAAAAAAAGCCAAAAGTTCCTAAGAGTAAAAAACAAAACAAAACAAAAAAACCAACGGTCCTGGCCAGTGGCAACACACATCCTTGCCCAGGTTAGGGCAGGTGGTGGAGGCAATCAACCAATGTCTCTTTCACATTGATGTTTCTCTTTCTATCCCCCTCCCTACAACTCTAAAAATCAATGGAAAAAAAATACATACTCAGTGAGGGAAAAGGGGGGACATATGTTAATACTTTCAACAAAGATTTAAAAAAACAACAAGTGTTGCCCTGCTGATGTGGCTTAGTGGTTGATGTGGACCTATGGACGGTCATCTCTCACTTCCCAGTCGGGGCACATGCCTGGGTTGCAGGGTCCATCCCCAGTAGGGGGTGTACAGGAGGCAGCCAATTGATGATTCACATCGATGCTTCAATCTCTCCCTCCCTCTGAAAATCAATAAAAACCAATGTCCAGATGGAACTCTAGAACATGATCTTCCCACCCAGTCCTGCAGTTCAACTGCAGTGGTCATTGCACAATGTGACACGGAGAAAAAAATACCACCAAAAATTGACAGACTAGGGAGAAGACTTCCACGTTTATTTTCCAATCTTAAAAAAGGCAGGTGTCACCCTGGCCCATGTGTCAGCCCACACAGAAGGGTTGCAGGTTTGGTCCCAGGCTCTGGTTGGAGAACATGTAGGAGGCAACTCATCAGTCTCTCTCCACACAAATGAAAAAAATATCCTCAGGTGAGGATAACAAAAGGCAGGTGTTTAGTCACAGATTTCCCTTTAAGTCCTCCCCCCTTCCCCAGCAACACCATATACTGTATTTTTTCATGTATAAGATGCCCCATGTATGACACCCCCCCTTTTCCAACTCAAAGTTAAAAAATCAGTATTTTAAACATTTTGGTTTTCCTCTTAAGGCCTTCTTTTTTGGCATCTTAAGTTGTAATTTGTTTTCTCCACTGATCATATACTCAGTGGGATGAGGTCCAAATTGTCTCTCTGCAGCTCTATTTTCGTGCTCTTTTGCAATAGTTAATTACATTGTTTGAATTTTGCAGAGTAAGACAATTGCTTAACGGCATTTATTTTTAAAATATATATTTTATTGGTTTTTTACAGAGAGGGAGGATAGAGTTAGAACCATTGATGAGAAACATTGATCAGCTGCCTCCTGCACCTCCCTCCCCGCACTGGGGATATGCCTGAAACCAAGGTACATACCCTTGACTGGAATGGAATCTGGGACCCTTTAGTCTACAGGCTGACACTCTATCCACTGAGCCAAACCGGTTAGGGCTTTTTATTTTTTTTTTACATCTTTATGGGCGCAGGATGCTCTGGTCCCTGTTGCATCTACACTCTCCATCTCCAATTACAGCACCAGCTGACCAGTAACAATAAAGATGTGACTGGAGGAAGCATTTGACAAGGTACTGGCAGCTACACACCCACACAGCTCCCTTCTGGCCCTCCTTCTGTGTATAAGACGCCCCTCAATTTTCAGTCTAATGACTCTAGAAAAAGTGTCTTATACACAGAAAAATACTGTATTTTTAAAATGATTGTCCTACCTAGAGTGAGCTTGCTTAGGCAGGATCCAGGAATTGTGTGCCACCAGGTCTCCCAGCCTTTTCTAAAGACTCCTTAATTGCTAGCATTTTTATTGGTCCACAGTCCTGGCTCACCCTGCTCCTCCCAGGGCTGGGCCTGCAGCTCTCCACAGCTTGCAGCTGTGTCCTGGCCTGTCTGGCCCTCTTCAGACCAAGTGGGAGGGAAGCAGACACAACCCTGAGTCCCAGAAAGCGCTGTTAATTTTCGAACAATTTTATTGAAATGTGCCAAGAGTACATAGGTAGCACAAATGTATGAACGGGGGGAAAAATCACATGTACAATAATTTCTTAAAAGTGAAGGTTAATCTTGGGAGATATCAATTCCCTTCCCCTCCCCTTCCATCGTTTCCATTATGGTTAAGCCTCTAACCTAGCATTTTTTAAAAAAAAGAGAAAAAAAAGAAATATAGGAACTTTAGCCAAAAAAAAAAAAAACCCACAAAGGAAAGAAATTATTTCCTGCTCAGATAGGACTCTTCCTCTGCACCTAATTACGAGGCGTGCTGGGCGGTGGAGAAACACAATTTCAGGGTGTAAGGGTACGGACCATCTGCAAAGAAGAAGAGAGGTCTAGCTGAGCCCATTTCTAGAGGTGCCCCTCTCCTCAATCCTTCCCCACACCCCACCATTCTCATTTAAACACATCTTTTTCTGCAGTTCAGTTGTGGGACCTAATGGACACTGCCCACTGTGAGGCTTAAAAACAAGCCAAAAACACAAAGCATTTCTCCTTCCCTTCCTTCACTAACATGGAGAATTCATTCCTAGCTCTGTTGCTGCTCAAAGCAATAGGTCTGCCCCCAGGAACTGGGTGGGCACATTTTACCTGCTGGCTAACATAGACCCTTTCCTGGATACTAGCTTAGCCAGCCTCTGTGACTTACATGCTGGGCATTACTGATAGCTGGCTCTCCCTTAGGGAACATCAGGCTGCTCTCCTAGAGATCAGATCCCACTCATCTGCGTCACTAACAATGTGAACATTTCTGGGGCTCTATCATGATAGCAGGAAGGACAGCTCTGACCTGAAGGCAGCCAACCCATTAGGTGAGAAGGGGGGTGGACTGCAGGATACAGATACTCACTTGGGTTTTTCATCTGGTAATGGTTCAGGAAGCCCAAAGTCTCCAGGGCATCACTCTTGGATTCCCATTCCAGCAGCCCAGAGGAGCTGCGTTCACCTGATCAGAAAGCAAAGGTTTTAGGTTGACCCAAGCACAAAACAAACTAGGGAGCTGCTCATCCACAACCAAGGAATGAGGGAGAAGGCAAGGCAGTTTACTCACTTTTGCCTGAGAATACTTTCACAGAAGATGGCCGCTTCACTCCCAGCTCATCACAAATCTGCAAGACAAAGAATAGATACAGATGCCCTAGCTTGTTTGGCTCAGTGGGTAAGAGTGTCAGCCTGCAGACTGAAGGTTCGTTTCCAGTGAAGGGCTCATGCCCGGGTTGTGAGCTCCATCCCCAGTAGGGGGCACGCAGGAGGCAACCGACAAGTGATTCTCTCTCATCATTGATCTCTCTCCTCCCTCACTCTCTGAAATCAATAAAAATACACCAGAAAACAAAAACAGAAAATAGATGCAAAACGCAAGGAATGCCACATGGCAGATTATGCAGACCCTGCCCTGCATGATCTGGTGCTTGAAATTTTTCTGGAGATGAGTTTCTAAGCTTTCATCACACACTCTATGGTGTTCTATGACCCCCACCCCCCAGCCCCGCCTACCCAATTCTCATCTTCAGCTATTTGAGGGAGTTAGCACTCAATATTTGATGAACTGAATACAAGGACCAAAGTCCAAATCTGCCAGCCAGACTGCCTGCCCTAGTTCCCTCTCTGACCTTGCCCTTAACAGGCCCCTCCCTTCAGATGTTATCTAGGCACCTGGGGGCCTGACAAAAGGGGATGTTTTGAGATTGGACTAATCACCTCTCCAACACACAGAGTACTTTCCCAGCAAAGGTATAGCCACCCTAGCTTGCCAAAAATATTAAGAGCCTGGCAAGCCCTGACTGGTTTGGCTCAGTAGATAGAGCGTCGGCCTATGGATGGAAAGGTCCCAGGTGTTCGATTCCGGTCAAGGGCACATCCCCAGTAGGGGGTATGCAGGAGATAGCTGGTCGATGTTCCCATGTTTCTCTCTCATCGATGTTTCTAACTCTCTATCCCTCTCCCTTCCTCTCTGTAAAAAAATCAATAAAATATATTTTTTAAAAAAAAGGAAAGAAAACCTTAAAAAAAAAAAGAGAGAGAGAGCTTGGCAAACTTCTCTGTTGCTAGATGTTTGGTGCTGTACCCAGCACCCAACCCTCACCCTGGCAGAGTAGGAAAACAATATTTGTTGAAAGACTAAAATGAATGGCCCACTCAGAGGGCTGTGTTGTGGGGACCAACTCCATCGCACCCACCTCAAAGAAGTTCTCCTCCGTCACCTCTAGAGGGGCATTGAAGAAGTGCAGCACATTGCTAGGGTGCTGTATACGGTTCTTGGCTGCCTGCTCCGGAGTGGAGAACCGATTGTTCCTTGATTCACTGAAGTCTTTGTAACTGGAGGACCCGTCTTCCAGCCCATATGACTGACCAGGCATGATGGCAGGTTGCTTAGAGACACTAGGGGGAAAGTGGAGCTCTTTGTCAAACCTAATGTCCCCCAAGCCCTCCACTGTGTCCTTGTTCCTGTCTGAGCAAGTGCTGTGTACTCAGGGGGCACTGTGACACAGCTGAGGGGAAGCACACTTTCCCACTGCTTCAGAGAAACATCTGGAAACTCACCCGTCCCATCCCACCCATGCCTGAATAAGCACCTTTGTGCTCCAGTGCTAGGCCCTGTGCAATGGGTGCCCCATTTTCCTTCCCTTTTCTCCTCAGGCCCTTGTCAAGGAATGTGGGCACCTACCAGACTTTCAGCTTCTGTCCAAACATGAAGTTGTTGTTGAGGTGAGTAATGGCCCGGTCCACAGCATAGCCATCAGCCATCTCCACCATGGCGGCTCCCGGCTTACTTTTCATGAATTTCACCTTAGGAAGAGCAGCCACGGTCATCATCACTGCCCAATAGCCAGGGGCCTCTCTCCTGCCCTTCCAAGTTAGTTAAAAGTAACTCCTGCTTCCACATCCTGACTTACAAATGGGGATCAAGAAAAGCCGAAGAGATGCTTGGCCCCCAGCAAGTGCTCAGCCCCAGGCTGAGCCTAGACAGTGTGGGGCGTGACCCGTAAGTAGATCACTTCGTGAACCACAAGAGAAAACAGGAGGCGTAGTAAAAACCAAAGCAGCTATTCTCATGTTTGTTTGTTTTTTTAATATATTTTATTGATTTTTTTACAGAGCAGAAGGGAGAGGGATAGAAAGTCAGAAACATCGATGAGAAACATCGATCAGCCGCCTCCTGCACGCCCCCCACTGGGGATGTGCCCGCAGCCACGGTACATGCCCTTGACCCGAATTGAACCTGGAACCCTTCAGTCCGCAGTCTGACGCTCTATCCACTGAGCCAAACCGGTCTCGGCTATCCTCATGTTTGTTAATAGACACACTTATCTACATACTGGATCCTGATGTAAAATATCTCTTTGAGTGTTACAGTAAAAATACGGAAAAACAGTAGTGTCAACTCTGAAGCCAGGCTCTCTAGCTCAAGTCCTGCTTCCACAAAAAGGTCTGTTAACCTAGGCACGTTATTCACGTTCCTTCTCTTCATCCCCACCTCCCCTTACCTCATTAAAGATGCTTGTGAAGTTAGACAAATAAAGCACTTTTAAAAGTGCCTCATATAGGGCCCTAACTGGTTTGACTCAGTGGATAGAGCATCAGCCTGCGGACTCAGGAGTCCCAGGTGTGATTCCGGTCAAGGGCATGTACCTAGGTTGCGGGCACATACCCAGTAGGGAGTGTGCAGGAGGCAGCTGATGGATGTTTCCTCCTCTCTGTAAAAAAAAAAGTGCCTCATATAGGAAAAATTTAACATGCATGAACTACTGCTGATTTTAATGGGCCAAGAGAGGCTACAAACTCAAAAAGCTTCAGATGGACTGGACAGAAGCAATAAACAACCTGATCTGGACAGTCACCTGTCAGTCTGTTAACTATCCCAGCAGAAAACCCAGTGTTGGCAGACTGTCTGGAGAAAACCCTCATACAATGGGTGTCCCTGGCCGGGCAGCTCAGCTGGTCAGCTCAGCTGGTCAGAGCAGGTTTGACCTCGTCAGGGCACATATAAGAACCAACCAATGAATGCACAAATAAGTGAAACAAATTGATGTTTCTCTTGCTCTCTAAAGCCAGGAAATTTTAAAGTTAAAAAATAACAATGGATAAATTTCATACATAATATTCAAGTAATGTTATTAGCACTTTTGTTAGCCCGTCTTTACACTGAAATTTCAAAAATGGACAAAACACCCACACACCGTGAGGACTGAACAAACCCTGCTGCAGCAGGTCACCCAATTAAGCAAGCTCCCCTCTGCGTCAACTTGCTCTTACCCAAGCAAGCTCTGGCTCTTGCTCCCTCTTTACTGACCAGGCAAACCGTGAGTTTTAGGGCCTACCTGGGACCTGCCAGGTCTACAAGGATGCCAGCGGACTTTGCAGAAACTTACCTTCTCCACATTGCCGTACAAGCAGAAGACATTGAAGACTCGGTCACAGTTCATCTTAGACTGATCCAAGCCATAGACCATAAGCACAGGGCTTTCCGCGTGAGGGCCGTACTCAGGTGGTGGGGGAGGGGGTGGGGGGTGCCCATATTGGGGACCGTAGCGACTTGGGCCCCGGCGGTGACCCCCCACTGGTGGGCCCATCCTTCTCCCTTCGTAGTGAGGTGGGGGGGGACCGTAGCCCTCATCATGGTAATGGCTGTGGTACCCACCGTGGGGCCCTCCTGGGGGGTGGGAAGGAAAGAGAGGGAGGGCAGATGAGAATTTGTGTGGTGGGCGTCGGGCAGGGGCACATGAGCCATGAGAGTCCACGGAAGGGAACCCCCTGCCCTCACCATATTCTGCGGGGTGATCTCCCAGGAGAGGGGGCTGCCTCTGGCGTTTGTTAGGGTTGCTGCCAGGGTCACCTGTGGACAGAGAAATCAGTTAGAGTCTAGTTTGATAAGAATGGTGGCTCTTTCCCTTCTCACTAAAGGCTAGGCTCCAAGTCCCTTGCTCCTACAAGTTTGGCTGCAAACCCTCCTTATCTCACAAGGGCTGCTGGAGCCTCCCTCTTTTGGCCTGCTTGAGGGTGGGCATGAAGCCCAAGGCTAGAAGCCACTTTGCCTCCTTAGCCCATAACAACTAGGCTTTCCTCTCTTTGAAGGATGAGGCCAGGTTCTGGGCACTCTGGCATCTGCTCTAGTCCTGGTTGAAATAATTCCAGTTCTTGGGTTGTCTGGGGAACTTGCAGCTACTATGGAAGCTAATAGGTCATGGAGCCAAGAGCTTTCTAAAGTATCTCCCAATGAAGGGAGAGGTTAAGAGCTGTAAAATAACCCAGGAAGGGCAGGAAGAAGATACCAACACCAATACCCCATGATTCTAGGAGCTCTAGACCCACTTTCTAGGTCCCTTCTTTCTCAATGCGGTCCCAGTCACCCTCCCACCCAGTCACATACAACCAGAAGAGGGACTGGAGGAAAGGACAAGCAGCAAGTCAGAATCAATTCATATGAGCAATCGTGTACAAAGCATCAACATTCTCAGACCCAGACAATGGCGCAGACCCATCCGACCCCAGATGTAGTTTATAAATTGCTACCATTAATTTAGTGCTTGAGTGGCAGACACTGTGCTAAGCACTTTACAAACATCACAGCTTCTTAAATTCCTCACAACAACCCTATGAGGTAGGTTCTATTTTCCCATTTTACAGATAAGGATTAACTTTGAACTGAGCAGTTAAGACATTTTGGCCCAAGGTCACAAACCAAGTTAGTGGCTGAGCTGGGTGGGATTTGAAACCAAATCTGGCTGATTCCAAAACCCAGGGCTCAAGACCACTGCCCTTTCCTGCCACCCGGCCTTCATTTTGTTTTCAACAATCAGTCATTACAAAGATGGAATAGAACTACTTACAGCAGAAGTACAGAGTACAATGTCCATTTGTCACAAAAAACAAATCTGTATTTTCTCTTACCATTGGACGCTTCAACAGTGAGTTAGCACAGTTCTGAAAGATGGCGTCCCATCAAACATACACTGCGACCCTGCATCACACGGTTTTACAGTCATAAATACAAATTACAGTATACATCCGCTACAACTTTTTTAAAGAACTGTTTTAACAGTCAATGTTCTGATTAAATCAAAAGTGGCTCACAGATGTTCTGTCCTCAGAAGATATCAGAAAAGTGGAAAATAAAGGTGTATGAAGTGGGTAGTGTCCCTCCGTGTTGTCACCTCCTCACATTGTGTGCTGCAGTGCGGTGCTTCTGGCTGTGTAGCGCTCCGTGTGCGTGTCTCCTGGTTATGAAGTGTGCCAGTGGCCCCACTATGCCCGAACTTTTGGCCTTGGGAGCACGCCCGATTACCCGCCAGCAGGTAACTGTGTACCTCTGAGCTGTTTGGCTGTCTGTTTTGCTTTTTTTATTTTTTTGTTGTTGTGGTTAAAATTTTTTTGGTTTCTGATCTCCAGTTGGTGCAGATTATGTTGGCAGCTGTTGACTGCAGAAAAAAAAAAATCAAAACAAAAAAAGAAGGCCCTCCCCAAACCAAAGGACTTAAAAAACGAAACAAAACCCGTATGGCGAGGAATGGAGAGAGGATCTTATTGTCTTGGAGGCCCATGGAATCTACTTCAGTCTGTGAAACGTTCTCCGAAAAGAGCGCCGTTGGCTGGCTGAGAGCTCTGTTCTCTGTGTTTCCTACTTCTGTGTACATTCTCGGGTTCAAGTTTGCTTGGATTTTGGCCTTTTTTTAATGTTTAATAAAAAAGCAGTGTCTGCTGCCATGTTGCGTCTCTTTCTGTCTCTGTCTGCCTCTGTGCTTGTAGCTGTTCCTTGGAGCGCGGTGTGGTGTTCTTGATGTAGTGAGCTCAAGTCTGCGGCTGTTTCTGGGGACGTGGTGGAGGCTGCATGTTGTTTTCTCCAGGAAGAGCTAGTGGTTTCTACCCTGTGTGTTGGTGAGCAATGTGCAGAGGCAGAGCCGCTGAAGTATGGTTCCCGAGGGGATGGCGAAGCACCGCCCTCACTCCAGGTTACCTCATCAGCTCTCGTTTTTGACCCCCAGCCTTGGGACAGCCAAAACTGAGAGGCATCAAAACCAATGCACAGCCAGCCCCTGCCACTAGCCCCTGCTGGTCTGCACATCTTCTACTTATGTTCCTTGGAGAAGAAATGGTTGGTTGCCATGTTTGTTAGCAGTCATGTAATGCCATTGCCTGCTCTGGTACATTCACTTGGTCACCAATTTGTCTCTGACCTCTGGAGGGAGCTGCCAGGCCCACAGCACACACTGTGAAGGTCCTGGGGAAGAGTCTAGCCCACGCCACCCACTGCTTCCCAGCTTCAATGATGAGCAAGACAGGCCTGGCTAGTAATGGGGGCGCCCAGCCTCCCAGGGCTTTTGAGATGTCAGCAACTAGCCTCCTCCCTCAGCCCAAGGCCTAGTCCAATGTATCAGACCAAGACAGACACAGAGATGGATGGTCTTGTTGAGGCGGTGTTGCTGCTGCTTTTCAAAGGCAATCCTCCATCTCTCCCTCCTATCCAACGCAAACCATTCTTGATAGGTTCTAGGAAGGGAATGTCCATTTGGGCATCCTGTAGAGAAGTTGAGTCCCCTCTACAAGTAAGGTAAGGCATGCCCACTCTGCTTCAATCCAGGGCCTCACCTCAAGGTCAACTTGCTCAAAGGCTTTGCTGCAAGGGCCCAGAAGCCTTCATCACCTCCCCAATCTGCCATCCCCTCCCCCTCCACGTCAAGAAGATCCTTCTCAATAGTGGAGAGCAAGGACCATTCCTGATCTGTGAGAATGAAGTCAGTGACCCTAAATAAGCTTCTAGAAAGGAAGCAGTAGAATCCAGTTGGGAGCTGGTTTCTAAAGCCATTGCCATGCCGTGAGAGACCCTGTTCCCCACCCAATCCAAGCCTCTACCTGATTCTGCACCCTCAGCTCCATCACAGGGCCCCAAGTAGCAGCTAGAATTCAGAGAGCCCTCATTCACCCTCTCCCACTAAAGCCCTCCCATGTCCCTAGGGAGCCCAATGGCATTACATAACCCTGAACCCAGGTCTATGAAGTGCACTCGTCAAATGAAGGCAAGGGTGTGTGTTTAGAACAAAGCGGCCATCAGGATTACCTTGTCCACTGAGATTGGGGTTTGTATAGTCCCAAGTATCTTGATCATTCTTGAACACATTCAAGCGTGTAGGCTGTAGGGACAAGAAAAAGTTACTATCAGCCAGGCCCCAGCTCACCTGGAAGCTGACAAGCAACAGTCACTTCCCAGACTTACCTTCGCATATTCGATCTTCAGAGTGCAACAGCCAGAGTATATATCAGCCCCGTTGAGTGAGGCCTTGGCCCGCTGGGCACTCTGCACAGAATCAAATGTAAGTTAAGTTAAGGAAAGCCCCATCATAGCTCTTTGGGGGCTTCAAACTGTCCCAGAGATGGAGGACAAGGTGGCACCCACACTGCTACATGGGTGTTCTAGGATCTGCTCACTGTCACAATCACTTGCATGGAGACAGGCTGGCATGCTAACGAGTGAATAGTCTCTGGCAGTGTTTCTTCAGGACCTGCACTCCCACCCCACCAGCCCACAGGTGACAACCTCCTGTCACCACTCCAGGCCAAGCACAATCTCTCCCTTGTGCTTTGATGAAGCCTGAACAATTTCTGAAAAATACCAACCAGATTATGTTCCTGCTCTGAAAGTCCATCAGTGGCTCCCTACTGCATCCTGACCCAAGCTTCACCACTATTGAAAATGCCCTAACTTCTAATGCCCATAGAGAATTCCCTCCCCTAGGTCTACTACTCTTCAGTTGTTGGGTCATTTGCTTTCTCCAACACTAAACTTCTGACCACTTGAGGATTTTTTCTTAAATCCTCACACTTAAGGATGTGTTTTAACATATTAATTGGGGTGACACTGGTCAACATGATCTCATAGATTTCAAATATGGGTTTCTGTATTATAAGATCTGTATACAACATCATAGGCCTCACCACTCAGTCAAAACTTCTCCTGTCACCTTCTATTAGGGACCCCTTTTCCCTCCTCCCCCATGTAAGTTGTTTTTTTAATTTTAGGGGGAGAAGGGAGATTGGAGGGTCAGAGAGCCGAGGAACAGCAATGTGAGCATTGTTTAGCTGCTTTCCGTTCATGCCCTCACTGAGGATGGAACTCACAACCTAGGCAGGTGGCCTGACTGGGAATTGAACCAGCAACAACACTCCAATCCACTGAGCCATCAGGCCAGGGTCCATCTGAGGATCTTTGATAAAGCTGGTACTTCCACCTTGAATTAAATGCCAGCTCTTACTTCATGGAAATAAAATACCACCTCAAAGAACTTTCCACATCGTCTTGTATCTCATAGTACTTTACATTCTGCGCTTTTATACATCTGATTAGGTACTAACAGCTAATATTTATTGACAGCCCCTCCCATCAGACTGCAGGCTTTATGAAAACATCTGACACATGGCAGGCATTCAGTAGATAGATACACACTGGTTAAAAGTGTGCATGGCAACCTGCCCAGCTCTAAAGCCCCCAACCCAAGGAACACCTATTCCCTAGCAAAGGATATTCCACCATGGCTTGAACTCCATTCTTCCGGAAAATGACAATTCTCTGGACAGGGCCACAAGGGTTACAAATAGTGTAAAGGACATCCTGTAAAAGCAAAGATGAGCAAAATGAAGACACACCTACAGGTCTGGCTTGGGGACAGACACAAAAGGAATAAAGGAGATCTCACAGAGAAGTATAAAGAAATGAATGTCCACTGGCACACACCGTGGTAATGGAATAGATGGGGTTCAGAATGGTAAAGAGAAGCACACTATTGACACTTCGGGAGTCATCAGAGTCTCCTGGGCGAGAGATCTTCTGGCTGGTGGAGTAATTTACAAAGGCCGGGTGACCAGCAATGTAGATTTGGTTGTCGGCCGCATAGTTCACAGCGTTGCAAGCCCCCAACACATCTTCAAACTCCACCAACGCTTGTCTCTTTTTAGGCATTACCACCACATAGCTGGCAAGAGAAAAGACAGGTTTCAAATTCTCAGGATCAGACAAGAACAAGAGAATGGCGTTCAAATTCCTGTGAACTGACTCCTCCCTGGCCTCCAAACTCCTGTGCACCCTGTCATGGTTTCCTGACTGTAACCCCTCTTGTCATAAGTGGCAGGACAGACAAAAGAGCTGTAGCTTTGGCATTACCTCCTCTGGGAAGCTTTCCTTCCTGACTCCTCCTCATCTGACTCAGTTAAACATCTCCCAGACTCCTAAGCGTCCCCATCATAGTGCTGATCACTGTGTGGGCAATTAAGAGGAGTCCAGGACAGTTATTTTCAATGCTCTATTCCCACATTTACTGAGCATGTACTACATATTCAGTAATAAATACTTGCTGAATAAGAAAATGCTAATTAGAAGCTACAAAGTAGAGAAGAAGGGCAAGAACTTGCCATAACCTGACCCAAAGCACAAGAGTCAACCCCAAAAGCAGAAGAGCCCTGGGACCTAGCCAAGGGACCCTGGACCAAACTGGCCAAGTTACTCCCAAGCAGGAACCAGTGATACACAGGACACCAAAAATTTCTCTGTATACTCAATCCCTGGCCTCGAGTGGAGTACCTGATGGGTCCAAACTCCTGCAAGGCCTCCACAAGGTCAGCTTCCACCACACCGTCAATCAGGCCCCTGATGTGGACAACTGGGGAGGCAGGGGTTTTGTGTGGGTCATCGTAGTTCTCCTGAGAAAAGAAGCAAAAGCAAGACTTTATTTCCTGTCATACAAGATTAGCTTCTGCACTGTTGAGGATTCCGTCAGATAAGACAGCAGTGTCACCCAGGAAAGACAAGGGACAGCAATTTAAAGCAATCACTCCAAAAGGACTCTGGGCCAGCAGAGCAAAGGCCCTCAGTGTGTGGCCACTTAGCTAAAGCCTCTTGCTGAAGCTTCTGAGGAAAGCAGAATGAAGGCAGATCACTTATCTTACATTCCTTCCGGAATCCGTCTCTTCCCAGTGGTAAAAAAAAAAAGGGGGGCGGGGGGGCCTTGGCTTGGAAAGTGGACACCACTGGCAGGAAAGGTTCACACAATTCTCTGCAGCAGTCTGAATAAGGCAATCTCTGCACATGCCCAACTTATTTGCCCTGTCCCCACTAGAGCAAGCTGCAACCATCACTGTTCCCACTTCATCCCCAGGTCCAGTCAGGATAAAAGAGCATGTGCCTCAGAAGCTGTGGCAGCCAGGCCAATCTTGACTACATTTAGCTTTAATCACTTTTCCCACCAAAATCTGCTCTGGGAAACACGACCTACGCCAGACTAAGAAAAAGTCACATCTTTGAGAAAGAGACACTTCCACAGACAGAAGCCTTGGAAAACCAGGAGGAAAGTAACTTTCATCTCTGGTGGGCTCTAGGCCTAGCCTCCTGTCTGAGAACCACCAGGCAGAACTGGATTCTACTTCAGGAATGAGCCAAATAGGAGGCCGGTTACCAGGTTCAGCCATTTGGAGTTCCAGTCCTAAATTCTGAACCCCGTCCCTTCCCTCACCTCGTCTATGCAAGTCAAAAATAGTAAACCACCCCCAATCTCAGTGTTGGAAATTCAACTGAGATACCTTTAAAATGTGTGAAACAAGGTCTGGCACAGATTAAAATGCTAATAAATCATAGTACAGAAGGCAGCTGAGTCCTGAAAACAACCTGCAAATGGCTGACTGGGAGAGGACTTGAACTTGGAGGGAGGAGGGAATAGGTTCTAAGCCAGAGGAACAACTGGTGGTCTATTCGGAGACTAAGGAGGCTGAATCCTTTCCAAAATGCCCAACTGCTAGGAACATTTTGGTTCATCAACCCCTCTGCGCATCCATTTAACCCCTGGAAATTATCAGCAAACTCGTGATGGCTCCAAAACGTGGCTAACTCCCGAACGGCTTTAAAAAGACCTTTCACAAGGCCTTTCTTCCGGGTTTCAGTGCCCACAAAATAGAGGACATAATCTGCTCTAGATAAATCGTCCTCAAGTCGACTTCCGCTCCTAAACAAACCACAGAGATATAAAATAATGACCTGACACAATTCCTCTCAGGAGCGGACAAGGCCACCGCCTACCCGTTCCCGCTCACGCAGTGGGGCCCCCCCACCTCCAACAGCCCACGAGGCCAGTGCAGAAGAAGTGCGCCTGCGCATCGGGCCAGGGAAGAAAATGAGGAAAAAAGCGTCCGGCCGCGAGCCCGCTCCATCCTACCCCAGCCCGCGGCGCCTGCGCACTGTACCACCCGCAGCGCGAGCTCATTCTAAACAGCGCCCACACGCAAGCGCTTGTCCTCGCGCAAACCCCGCCGTTGGCCCAACGCCTGCTCCTCCCCCACTCCGTCAACGGCGCGAGGGCGCGTGCGCAGAAGCCCCCTTCCCAAGAAATACCCTCTAAGTGGGAAATTTTCCCTCCCTCCCAGGCCACACCCGAAATTAGAGCCTTGGCCTCACCCCGCCGCCGCCGCCCGCCGCCCCGGCTCCTCCACCACCGCCGCCACCGCCTCCGTGCTGGTCGCCGGCGTTGTCAGTCTTGAGTCGCTTCGGGGCCCGGCCGCCCTCACTGCCGCCGCCGTAATAGCGGCCTCCGCCGCCTCCGCCGCCCGCCGCCGCCATCTTCACCATCGCTCCCGGTCGCCTCCGCTGCTCCTCAGGCTGCTGCCTCTGCTCCAGCCGCCGACGCCGCTTCTCCGCCCGGGGCAGCAGCCTCCGCGACATGGCGGCGCAGAACCCGCCTCCCCCCGCCTCTCATTGGGGGAGGGACACGCCCGTCACCCGCCGCCCCCACCCGATAGGGGGAGCCACTGTTCCCGCTGCGGGGGGAGGAAGCCTCCGCATACCTTGAACCCCTATTGGACAAAGCCACCCGTTCTGCAGGAGGGCCCGCCCTCATTTGTTTGGGACACTCATTATAGGCGAGCGCTTTCTGTCAGTCTTTTCACTGACCGGCTGC
Source organism: Antrozous pallidus (assembly GCA_027563665.1). Classification (NCBI taxonomy): domain Eukaryota; kingdom Metazoa; phylum Chordata; class Mammalia; order Chiroptera; family Vespertilionidae; genus Antrozous; species Antrozous pallidus. The sequence continues at coordinate 21,740,998 of CM050525.1, read as the reverse complement.
TCCAATTTGATAGGTCAGAGTTCTGGCGCCGCTTCCTCACGCTCCTGAAAATCCCCACCTCCTTCCCACTTTCATTGGCTTTTTGCTAATCCATCAAACCGGAAGCCCTTAGTCTTCCAGTCACAATGCCTACCTTCCGGCGCCACTCGGCAAAGACAAGGAAGTCCCTCCCTTTTGCCTCTCCAGTGGTTACTGCAGATGCCCATCTTCTGAGCCTCACTCACTAGGCGGGAGGAGGCATTGGTGGTCTCCCATTGGGTGAAAAAAGAGAGCCCACCCGGTAGGCGCTCTTAGGCACAACCCTGGAAATGATCGGAGAGGCGAACGCGTGCGCGAATACGCTTTTCGGGCGCCTCGGAAGCCGAGGCGACCTCGAAAGGAGAGAAGATCCGAAGTACCCAGAATATTGACTGCTACGTGCCACGCCGGAAGGCCAGGCCAGACAGGGGCAACTGCCAGTGCAGTTCTGTCCGCGTCACTATTTCTATTCCTCTCCACCTTAAACCTTCACAATGCCGGAAGGATTTTTTTTTAACTCAAATATGACCCTTTCTGGCAGTATAAAACCTTTTGGACCCTGTCCAGTTTGCTGGTGTCATTCCACCACTCCATTCAACCAGTGACTCAGTTTGGAAGCACCTGCCGTGCACCTCTAGATCTTTGCTGGAGCAGCCCCTTCCACCTGGAACACTACCCTTCCTGGTCGAGCTAAGGAGTAATCCCTTGTCCGTTCGGTCTCAGCTAACTGAAAAGTTTTCCTCGCCCCTACCAGTCCAGGCCTCATGATAAACCGTGGTCCCTCCGGCCAATGGTTCTCACGGGACTGCCATGACCCCTCTAGGTCCTCATGGTCAGGTGACTGTCTCTTCCATTAGCACGGAAGTGGTGTATGGGCGAGGCAGCGGTGGTCCCTGTTTCAGCCTTCAATAAACTTCTGTTGAGTGACCCAGGGTAGTTAAAACATATCCACTTCTGGTCCCCAAAGAGCCCAGATTATAGTGAAGCTGGACCGCCTACCAGGCACCCGGGCACAGCACGCGGCGCAGTGTTAGCGCTCTGCAAACGGGAGTCATTATGGTATGCGAGTCAAGCCTTCCTCCGGGACCAGGAAAGCTGAATGTAGGCCCAACGACGCGGGGGCCGTTGGCTGACACAGGATCCCCCTTAAGGCTTCTAATGTCGGGGGTTGCCTGCTAGGCGAAAACGAGGAGGGGCTTAGAAAAGATAGTCACGGTTAATGCGGGGGGTGGGGGGAAGGTGCCACCAAATACTCTCCGGAACCTTTCCGCCCAACTGAAAGGCGAGTTCCCGAAACAGGTGTCCTCGTGGGAACTAAGTTTGAAATGGGGTCAGTGGGCACTGAGAACGTGGGGCAGGCCTGGTGGGTCTGCCGGTTTGGGGAGATAAGTTGAGGGGTGCGCTTTTGGGGACCTAAACCAACTCCTAGTCACACGGATAAGATCCAAAAAGGCCCGCAGAACCGAGGTGAGGGGCGGTGCCGCGTCTTCAACACGTGACCCTGGCGACCGGGTGGAGGCGGGGCTGGCCACTTAGAAGGGCGGGGCCGCGAAATCGGACGTCAGAGAAAAGCGGTGGGGGGAGGGGAGAGAGGGGCCCCACCCCGCGCCGCCCCGCCCCCGCGCCGAGCCCGGACGCCCCTCGCGCCGGCGCGGCGGACCGGACACGTCGGAACCCTCCTCTGCGCCGCAGTTCCCAGCCGCTCGCCTGCCCGCGGGCGTCCACGGCAGGCGACCGGGAGGCCGCGTTAGTTGCGTCCCCGTGCTCCTGACCTCCGCCCCACCCGCTTGCGTTCTGGCGGCGGCTACTGGCGGCAGGTGGCACCTCCCACCCGTCCCTGCGCCCCTCCTGGGCCCCTCGCCCCTAGCCCCTACCAGCTCGGCGGCGAGCCCGGCCGGCCGTCCGGAATCGGAAAGAGCAGACGCTGGGAAGTTTTGGGAGAGGGAGGGACGGGCCTTAAAGGGACCACGACCTCTTTTCAGCCTGGAGGGGAAATAGGAGGGGAGGCCTGAATGGGGCCAGACCGAGAGTTGCTCCTCGGTTGAAGGAAGAAAATGCACAGGAAGTCTGTAGGGCTGCTGCCTTCGGGTTCCGCGTCCCTTCTCCAAATACTCCCCAAATCCTTAGTTCCTCACAGAAAGTCGTGCAATTGTTTGGAAATCATGACTTAGTCTTCCTAGTTAGCCAAGTGTTGTGTTTGTTGAGTGTTGGGGTGCATGTTGTACAAATAGGGAAATGAGCTCAAGGGACATAAGCGACTGGCCCAGAATCCCACAACTTGTAAGTGGCATAACAGGGTTTGTCTGATGCCGAAGATGCATAACCACTGTGCTGCAGGGCCTGTTATGGGGGTTGTAATATGCAGTGGAGGTTAAGGGCACAGGCCCCGGGGCCAGAGTGCCCGCAGAGGCCACACTTTCTAGTTCTGTGGCCTTGAGAAAGGGATCTAGCCTTTGGGCCTCTGTTTCCTCCTCCAATAGAAGGAAGGTAACAGCACCTGCCTCATAGAGTGGTCTGGAGGAGTGCTGAGAAGTCTGGAATGGAAAAGACTCTGACTCTTACCCCCACACACCCCCATTTCACATATTAGGTAAAACGGAGTCCCAGAGAGCGGAAAGATCAGTTGAAAACTCACCACAGCTACACTGCTTCTGAAAGCAAGTAGATACCCTGAGGCATAAGCTGACCCTTGAAGGCCCATCTAAATCCACCTGTAAGCCTTTCCACTTTTCTGGACATGGCACAATCACTATCTTTCCTTCTGTTCATGAAAGTCCCAAAACTCATTCCTGACTTTGCACTGGCTGTTCCCTCTGCCAGATCTTTGCTTCTCATCTGACAGCCTTACTTAGCTCAAATGTCACCTCCTGACCACCCCAGCCTAGTGAGCCCCTTTCTAGTTATAATCGTGGTTCCCTGTTTATCTCCCTCTTTGCTCTTATTGCACTTGCAAATTCGAGTTATTTAACTTGTCTCCTCACTATAATCTGGGCTCTTTGGGGACCAGAAGTGGATATGTTTTAACTACCCTGGGTCACTCAACAGAAGTTTATTGAACCAACACTATTTGGGGCACCTGAGATAAATGGTGACTAAGATACTGGGGGAAAAAACACACACAATTGTATCAGATGGTAATAATTGCTATGAAGAAAATAACAGCAACAACATAAAAGAAGGATGAGGAGTGTATGGGAAAAGTTGGCTATGACCAAAAGAGTATTCAAGAGAAGCCTCATTGAGAAGGTGACATTTTAGCAAAGACCTGCAGGAGGGGAGAGAGGGAGTCATGTGAATAGCAGAAGAGAGTACAGCCAGTGGAAAGGTCCTGAAATGAAAATATGCCTGATGTGTTCCAAGAATTGGTAGAGGCCTTTGTGACTGGAGTGAGAGTGAATGAGGGACAAATGGTAAGCCATGATGTCAGAGAGAGGGGTAAGGGGCAGTCTGTGAGGGTGTCATGGTCCATGGGGAGGACTTAGACTTTGAGGTGGTGCCACAGAAGGCTTCTGAGCAAGGAAAGGCCCTGATAAGGCCCCACTATTCACAGGAGTCATGTGGCTGCATGATGTAGCTGTGGGAAACACTGGGATGTGGGGTGGGAGCAGGAAAACAGGAGGCCTATTCAATGGAACAGGCTGAAGAAGAAAGTGGGTGGGATCAGGCTTGGGACCATGGAGGGGTTAACATGGGCAGGTTGTGGATCTGTTTTGAAAAGAGACTATATATTTGCAAAGTTGTGCAACCATCACCATTTCTAATTTCAGAACATTTTCATCATCCTCCCCTGCCAAGAAACTCCATACCTATTAGTAGTCAATTCTCGTCAACCCCTAGCAACCTACTTTCTGTGTCTATGGATTTCCCTGTTCTGGTCATTTCATGTAAGTGGAATCAGTACAATATTTAACCTGTTGTGTCTGGATTCCTTTACTTAGCATTGTTTCCAAGGTTCACTCACCCTTGAAACAAAGATGTACTTCATTCCTTTTTTTATTTTTTTAATAATATTTTTTTTATTGATTCCTGAGAGGGAGCCTGAGAGAGAGATAGGAACATCAATGATGAGAGAAAATCATCGATTGGCTTTCTTCTATAAGCCCCACATTTGGGGATCCAGCCTGCAACCTGGGCATATGCCTTGACTGGGAATCAAACCATGACCTCCTGGTTCATAGAGTGATGCTCATCCACTGAGCGACGCTGGCTGGGCACTTCATTCCTTATGCAGCCAAACGCTGTTCCACTGTATGAATATGCTGAATTTTATTTATCCAGTCATCAGTTAAAATGGTCCCTGCTCCTCACTTTTCCATGAATTTAACTCCCAGCTCACTGACCTCATGCTGCCCCTGTCCTCATTCTTGGTGATTTTCATTTCCAGGTGTGATCCTCAGACAATCCTGGCCTCTCCTCCAGTGACCTGTCCTCCCCCCCTGGCTCTTCCCTTCGCTGGTAACATCAGACCTTATCTCCATAACTATGGCCCCTCAGAACCTTGATTTCGTGTGTCCTGCCCTCTGCCTATGACCTGTCTTTCTAGTTCATTCTTTCCAGAAGCTAAACTCCGAAAATCCAAAGGCTCTACAGTCTTTCCACAATCCCTAAGACCCCTCATTGTCATCAGATTAAATTCAATTTTTATTTTTATTTTGATAGTAGATTTACTAAAGCTGGGAATAGTGAAACAAGGAAGGGCCTAGGATAAAAGAAGCAACAGGAGAGAGACTGGGCAGTGCTCTGCTTTGGCTCCCTAGAAACCTTATGGGGAAGAAGTGAGCCAAGGGGGGGGCTGCTGTCACTTCACTGAGAGTCAGAGAAAAGTGGGCCTTGGAGACAGGTTCAGGGGGTTAGCTTAGCTCCCCTGGTTGCATGGGGTCCCTTATGGTTTAGGAGATGCATGCCTATGGGGGAAGGAAGGGAAAGGAAAGGGGACAGAGTGCTCCCAGATTAAATTTCTTTACTAGAACAGAGAGAAACCAAGATGGCAGCACAGGTAAACATCTAAACTGCTGCCTCACACAACAATTTCAAAACTACAACTAAAAGAAAAACGGACATCATCCAGAACCACAGGAAAGCTGGCTGAGTGGAACTTCTACAACTAGAAGGAAAGAGAAAAACACATGGAGACTCAGAGGAGCTGTAAAAGGCTGAAGTACAGAGACACACGTGTGGAGAGGATGGGCAGCTGAGTGACTGGCTGGCTTTCTCTAGCAGGAAGGAGACAAAAGCTCCCAACTGCACTGAACTCCAGTTCCAGGCAAGATCTTGGGGACCCAGACTCATGCGGGGGGAATCTGGACTGTCAGGAAAAGAGAAAAAGCACACAGAAATTAAGGGGAGCCACAAAAGGCAGAGGTCTGGAGGCGCGTATGCACATGCAAATGTGCACAGAGGAGACTGACTGCTGAGTGTGCTGATGCTTTTCTAAAGCAGGAGGGCGATGGGAGCTCCTGACTGTGCTGAACTCCAGTTCCGGGCAAGTTTCTGGGAACCCCTTTTCATTTGGGGAGAAATGGACTGTCTGGCAGCAGGTGAAACTTGAGGACAGCTTTCTCTCAGACGTGCTTGCAGCGATTACTGAGGGTCACTGAGACCCAGGGGCCTCATAGGGCAGGACTGACAGGAAGCCAAGGCTATCTGCTCCGCCCTGAGACTCTGCCCCATCCAAGCTGAGCACAGAGGCTTTTGCAATTTTGCAAGTCTTGTCTAATAAGGGTGTCTACATCACAGAACTCCCAGCATAGACACAGCCGATCTTCATAGACCGTTGGCCTAGAGGTCAATCCCTCTCAGTGATACCAACAACAATCAAGACTTAACTACAACAAGGCTGTGCACACAGTACACAAAGGGGTGCGCCAAGAGTGCCCACCTCTGGTAACTGGGGAGGCTGAGCCACTGGGCCCTATAGGACAGCTACCACCCAAAGCTACTCTACCATCTCAGGGAAGCAGCAAAAATGTGGAGACAAAGAAACAAATCACAAATGAAAGAAATGGAGGAAAGCAAACGACTGGATATAGAGTTCAAAACCACAGTTATAAGCTTTTTCAAGAATTTCCTAAAAAAGGCCGATAAATTTAGCAAGACCTTCGAGGATATGAAAAAGGACCAACTAGAAATCAAACATACACTGACTGAAATAAAAATATTATACAGAGACCTAACAGTAGACTAGAGGACTACAAGAATCAAGTCAAAGATTTAAAATACAAAGAAGCAAAAAACACTCAAGTGGAAAAGCAAAAAGAATCCAAAAAGTTGAAGATAGTGTAAGGAGCCTCTGGGACAACCTCAAGTGTACCAACATCTGAATTATGGGGGTTCCAGAAAAAGAGAGAGAGCAAGATACTGAAAACCTATTTGAAGAAATAATGACCTAAAACATCCCCCAACTGGTGAAAGAAATAGACTTACAAGTCCAGGAAGTGCACAGAACCCCAAACAAAAGGAATCCAAAGAGGACCACACCAAGACAGATCATAATTAAAATGCCAAGAGCAAAAGACAAAGAGAGAGTATTAAAAGCAACAAGAGAAAGCCCTAACTGGCGTGGCTCAGTGGATAGAGCATCGGCCTGTGGACTGGAGGGTCCCGGGTTCGATTCGGGTCAAGGGCATATACTTTGGTTGTGGGCACATCCACAGCGGGGGTGTGTGCAGGAGGCAGCTGATTGATGTTCTCTCTCTCTCTCTCTCTCCCTCTCCCTTCCTCTCTGTAAAAAATCAATAAAATATATTTTAAAAATATATATTAAACACAAAATAAAAGCAGCAAGAGAAAAACAATTAGTTACCTATAAGGGAGCACCCATATGATTGTCAGCGGATTTCTCAACAGAAACTATGCAGGCCAGACGGGGTGGCAAGAAATATTCAAAATGATGAATAGAAAGACGACAACCAAGATTAGTCTACCCAGCAAAGCTATTATTCAGAATTGAAGGTCAGATAAAGTGCTTCGCAGATAAGAAAAAGCTAAAGGAATTCATCACCACCAAACCAATATTATATGAAATGCTGAAAGGTATTCTTTAAGAAGAGGAAGAAGAAAAAGATAAAAATATAAATTATGAACAACAAATACACATCTATCAACAAATGAATCTAAAAATCAAGTGAATTAAAAATCTGGTGAACAGGATAAACTGGTGAATATAACAGAATCATGGACATAGAGAGGGAATGGACTGACAATTCTTGGGGAGAAAAGGGGTGTGGGAGGTACAGCAAGAGACTGGACAAAAATCATGCACCTATGGGAGAGGACAGTGGGGGGGGGGAGGTGAGAGCAGAGGATGGGATGGGTACCAGGTGAAGGGGAGCTATAGGGGGAAAAAGAGGGAACAATGTAATTAATAAACTGAACAATAAAGATTAAAATATTTTAAAAAATAGAATGAAATTATAAAGCATGAATTTTCATGTCTGCCTTTTTTCATTCACCGTAATTATTTTCAGATCCATGTTGAACAAGAATTCATTCTTTTTATTTCTGAGTACTATTCCATTGCATAAAATAGCTTGTTTAAATCACTGCAAATTGTTTACTGAGTCACCCACTGATGGGCATTTGGATTGTTTGTAGTTCTGGCAATTATAAATAAAGGTGATATGAACATTGGTGTATAAGTCTTTATGTGGATGTTTATTATTTAAAATTTTTTTATTGATTTCAGAGAGGGAGTGAGAGATAGAAACATCAATGATGAGAGAGAATCATTGATTGGCTGCCTCCTGCATGTCCCTGACTGGTGGGGATCGAGCCCACAACCAGGTCATGTGCCCTTGGCCAGAATTGAACCTGGGGCCTTTTTAAAAAAATATATACTTTATTGATTTTTTACAGAGAGGAAGGGAGAGGGATAGAAAGTCAGAAACGTTGATGAGAGAGAAACATCAACCAGCCGCCTCCTGCACACTCCCCACTGGGGATGTGCCTGCAACCATGGTACATGCCCTTGACCGGAATCGAACCTGGGACCTTTCAGTTCGCAGGCCAACACTCTATCTACTGAGCCAAACCGGTTTTGGCGAACCTGGGGCCTTTTAGTCTGCAGGCTGACGCTCTATCCACTGAGCCAAACTGGCCAAGGCTGGACATTTATTTTCCCCAATATATATACCTAGGAGTGGAATGCCCGGATCATATGATAAGCATATATAAGTTGTCCCCCAAAAATGTATACACTAACACAGTGGTTGGCAAACTCATTAGTCAACACAGCCAAATATCAACAGTCCAACGATTGAAATTTCTTTTTTTTTAAAATATATTTTATTGAATTTTTACAGAGCAGAAGGGAGAGGGATAGAAAGTCAGAAACATCGATGAGAGAGAGACATCGATCAGCTGCCTCTTGCACGCCCCCTACCGGGGATGTGCCCGCAGCCAAGGTACATGCCCTTGACGGGAATCGAACGTGGGACCCTTCAGTCCGCAGTCTGACGCTCTATCTACTGAGCCAAACCGGTCTCGGCTGAAATTTCTTTTGAGAGCCAAATTTTTAAACTTAAACTTCCAACACCAACTCTTCAAAATAGACTTGCCCGTGCCGTGGTATTTTGTGGAAAAGCCACACTCAAGGGGCCAAAGAGCTGCATGTGGTTCACGAGCCGCAGTTTGCTGACCACTGCACTAACAGGTGATAGCTCAATTTTGAAAATGAAATGTAATTTAATAACCACTCCCTTTATAAGTATTCAAAGTGTGTGTATACATTTTGGGTGGATCCTCTATATTTAATGTTGTAAGAAACTGCCAAGCTATTTTCCAAAGTAGTTGTACCTTAGTGTAATTTAATAACTAGAGGCCCAGTGCATGAAATTTGTGCAGGGGGAGTCCCCTCAGCCCAGCCTACACCCTCTCCATCCAGGACCTCTCATGGGATGTCTGCCTGCTGGTTTAGGCCTGATCCTAGGGAGTTTTTCCTGGGGATCAGGCCTAAACCAACAGACATCCCTCTCACAATCCAGGACCGCTGGTTCCTAATGGCTCACCTACCTGCCTGCCTGATCACCCCTAACTGCCCCCCTGCTGGCCTGGCCATCACCAACTGCCCTCCCTGCTGGCCTGGTCGCTCCTAAGTGCCCCCCCTACCAGCCTGGTCACCCCTTACTGTCCCCCTGCTGGCCTGGTTGCCCCCAACTGCCCCTCCCTACCAGCCTGGTTGTCCCCAACTGGACCCCCCATGCCATCCTGGGCACCCCCAACTGCCCCCTGCCAGTCCTAACTACCCCTCTCCCCTGCCAGCCTGGTCACCGTGCTGTTCAATCATTTGGTCATCTCCCTAACTGCCCTGCCGGCCTGGTGGCCCCATGTGGCCAGCTGTCCAGTCGTTTGGTCGTCCTTCACTGACCCCCTGCCGGCCTGGTCACCCCACACAGCCTGTGTTCAGTCGTCTGCCCAGTTATTTCAGTTGTGACAGCCCCTGGCTTTTTATATATTAGGATAAACTAGTTGAACAAATAGGCTTTAAAGTCACTCATTCTTTCATTAAAAAATTATTTACTGGGCACTATTCTGCCAGGCCCTGTTCCAGGCACAGTGAACAAGGCACATAAAATTCCCACCCTTGGGAGCTAAGGTTTGATTTAGGTCCTCTCTCAGCACACAGAGGCTGGGAGCACACATTGCTCAGAAGACAGATGGCCTAGTTCCAATTCTGACTTTGCCATTTTCTAGCTGTGTGGCCTTGGGCAAGTCCTCTTACTATAAATCTTATTCTGTGGCTAGTTTAATTTGGCAGGTTTAGAAAGTTTTAGAAATATAAAGGAGTCTATGGGGGAAGGAATACATAATAGAGACTTGAAGATGCCAGGGTGTCTATCTTACTTGTACAGAGTAGAAAAATGGAATAGGCAAATAGAAATATATCTGGCCTGTGCAATAAAAGGCAGCCATAAACCAAAAGGTATATCGGGCCTGAGCAATGTTAGGCTCAAAGTAGCCCTGACCTGAGTAGCCGGGAGGGCCTTAAGATAAGGCTTTCTCTGCCCACACAAGTGAGAGAGCTATAAAATAAATCAACAGTGACTCCAACCAACAAGATAAGAGGGAGAGGTGGGGGCACCAAGTGGGCTTTGAGCTTCGGAAACTCTATGTAAAAAATGACCAATAAGAAAGTGTCGGGTTCAGACAAAGAACTGCAGCCTATTTAAAGACGATAAAGAAGCAGTGGTCACCCTTTTCAGGGGCCCCTCTGTCCAGAAGGGACAGTGTCTTAGGCTTAGAATTTAGAATTAGGTTTTAGAGGTTGTGTCTGCTTGCAATAAAGTTTTTGTACTTTTCATCTATCACCTTTCATCTGTGGCTTTATTCTTGGAAACCATCTAGATAAGAACCCGGAAATTCAGGGAGTTCGAGTTCAATTTTCATGTTTCACTAAGGTTGTGGCCTTGCTGGTTCACAAACTGGCTCCTGTACACAAAGGGCAGGGATGGACCCAAGAAAGAGCCAGAGCCCTTCAGATTGGTAGGTGGCAGGTTGAATAAGTAAGGGAACTTTGGAGGCTTGTCTTGAGCTGCTGCAAGATGAGTAAATCTCTTTACTCCCATGTCAGGCTCTTAAAAGTTTACATAGAGGCCTTAACTGGGCTCAGTCACGTGTACTATCCAGATGGTTCCAACGTCACCTTTCTCTCGCAAGACTTTGTCCTTAGAATGACTCCCACTGTGGGAACAATGGGCAGAAGTACATTCCAAGCACAGGGGAGGGGATGAGGAACTTCTGGTTTTTGCCCGGGTCCAGCTCCAGGGTCAACTGGTGGTCACATCCTCTCCAGGAGCTCCTCCAACAGGCATGCACTAGACAAAGCATTAACTAGTATCCAGAGAATAAATAGAAGTGGTCCATTGTATTTGTATTTGCATTTCCCTAATGATTAGTGATTCTGAGGACAGAAAACAGGCCTTTTTCCTTTTATTATGTTTTTTTCCACAATTTGTGAGAAGCACGTGGTAATTGAACTCCAATACTGTTGGCACTTCTGATTCAAACAACTCCTCTGTTCAACTTGCAGGACAAGATAAGGCTACACTCAAGGTTGCATTATTCCATCCCCCGCCTCCTTGCTGTTTTAACAGCTTCAGGATCTTTAGCAAGAATTCCTCCTCCTTTCCTCTTCTTCCACTCCTTCACCCTTCGTATCAGATAGGCCTCTCCCTTTTGAACTCTTTATAACTTTCTGGTTTTTAAATATATATATATATATATATTTTTTTTTTTTTTTTTGATTTTTACAGAGAGAAAGGGAGAGGGATAGAGAGTTAGAAACATCAATGAGAGAGAATCATTGATCGGATGCCTCCTGCACACCCCCTACTGGTACATGCCCTTGATCAGAATCGAACGTGGGACCCTTCAGTCCGCAGGCCAATGCTCTATCCACTGAGCCAAACTGGTTAGGGCTATAACTTTCATTCTAAACTTGTTTTCAGGATTGAGAAAATACTGATAAGACATCTTCTTAGTACACCTACCTGATTGTCTCTTGGAAAACAAACTGTGTCTTTTCAAAGACAGCCTACCACAGAAACTTTGTTCGCTGAATCATTCAACCTTTACTGAACATCTACTGTGCGCCAGGCATTTGTCAGGCACTGAGGACACAGCTATGAACCAAACAGAGACCCCTAGCCTCCTGGAGCTGATAACTCTAGGGCTGCGCTGTCCAAAATGGGAGCTACAAGCTCTGTGTGGCTATCGGGCACTTGAAATGTGACTAGTCCAAACTGAGGTGTGCTGAAGTGTGGACGAAAGGAGCCACATGCTAACCTGACAAGCTCAGGGAAGGCCTGCATGGCAGTCTCGCAAACTCAGAGATCTTTGTGGTATTAAAGTAACACCAAAGGATGGTTTGAAATTAAACTTTAACTAAAAGCAATTATAGTGGGTAGTCACGTCCTAGGCCAGTATCTTCCTTGACAAAGTCACTCTTTAACAGAGCCTATTATCTTTTTTGCATCTAGGATAACATATAATTAAAATGTCAGGATCTTTGAGATGCAAATACCAGAAACTCTGGTCTGAATCACTTTAACTTATTTTAACTATTCCTTTCTAAATTAGTAAATTTCAATTAAGGTCATTGAATTTCTATTGAAATAACAGAAATACTGAAACAGTAATTATTAAATAAGTCTTTAAATTTGCCTGCTTTTGTCTTTATTGACAAAATCTGTGAAATGAATTTCAGCTGTTAAAGTCTTTAAAAATTTTTTTTAATTTTTATTTTTTTGCAGTATAACTTAGATATAATAGTAGTACATATGTTTTCCTCCCCCCCCCCATAATCCTCCCTCCAGCCTCCCCTACCCCCCTGTTATAGTCTTTTTAAAAATTTTTTATTTTTATTTATTTATTTTTTACATAGAGGAAGGGAGAGGGATAAAAAGTCAGGCACATCAATCAGCTACCCCTTGCATACCCCCTACTGGGGATGTACCCGCAACCAAGGTACATGCCCTTGATCAGAATTGAACCTGGGACCTTTCAGTCTGCAGGCCGACGCTCTATCCACTGAGCCAAACCAGCTTCGGCCTGTTATAGTCTTTTGCTTAAAGATATGTTTCTTAAACGTGAGAGTGTGGTCCTGGACGGTTTTGCTCAGTGGATAGAGCATCAGCCTGCGGACTGAAGGGTCCCAGGTTCGATTCCAGTCAAGGGCACATGCCTAGGTTGTGGGCTCCAGCTTGCAAGAGGCAGCCAATCGATGTTCCTATCTCTCCTTCCTTCTTCTCTAAAATCAACAAAAGTTTAAAAAGAGTGTGTTTAAAATAATATATTATAAAAAGCTAATATGCAAATTGTCCCTTCAGGGGTTAGACTGGGAGTTCAATAGCTTGCTATGATGTGTGCTGACCACCTGGGGATGGCAAAGAACAGGCAGTTGAGTGAAGGTGCACTGAGGGAGCAAGGGAAGGAGGAAATGGGGAGGCAGGAAACCTGATTGGCCCTGTTAGCTGGCCAGGCCTAGGGACTCTACCTGTGCATGAATTTCATGCACTGGAACTTTAGTGTGTTCACAAAGGTCAATCTAAGGAATGATGGTCACTTATTTTATTTTGGTTATTATTGAAAATTGAGGCTGCCCTGGCCACTTTAGCTGAGTGGATGGAGCGTTGGCCTGCAAACTGAAGGATCCCGGGTTTGATTATGGTGAAGGGCACATGCCCAGGTTGTTGGCTCAATCCCCAGTGGGGGACTTGCAGGAGGCAGCCAATCCATGATTCTCTCTCATCATGGATGTTTTTATCTCTCTCTTCCTCTTGTTTCCTCTCTGAAATCAATTAAAAAAAAGAAAGAAAGAAAAAGAAAATTGAGGCTTCTAAGAGTTAAAAGTTCAAATTAAGTTGGGAAAAATTATATGGTTGTGATAATATAATACATGAGGTATGGAGATTCATTTTTGGGAAAAAATTACTGCATTTTCTCTGCAAAAGTTAGTAATTCGAATTATGTTAACATCTTTATGTATATGGTCTTTATGTGATACTAGTGGCCTGGTGCATGGATTCCTGCACGTTGAAAGGAAATTATTAATTAGAAGCAATATTTTAATATTGCTATTCACTCTTTCTCTATAGAGTAGAAGTGTCAACCAAATTAACGATCAACAGTGACAAATGAAACACTTGTGTGTGGTTGGTGCCAGGAAGAGCTTTATATGTATTGTGCATGTGCAAGTCAACTTAGCCTTTTATATATATAGAATAAACTTGATTAATTACATCTGATTTCTGATTTAGCTAAACTTTTTCCAGCCCAGTGAAGCACCCCAACTTCTCTTTCAGGTAATTGTCAGCAACACAGCAGTAAATATCAACATGAAGCACATTATTATTGTAGATCATGCTGGGAGAACAGAGGGTAAAATATTTAACTGCAACAATGTTTTACTATGTTCTGTGCAGTGAGAAAAACTGAAGTCATTTTCAAGGTCAACCAACTCTTACTTCTTTTCTGTAGGGTCAAGTTTCTAAGCTTTCTAAATCTCCGTTTTCCAACTACTGAAAAGAAAATAGGATTCTATTGAGTCTCCTATCTACCTACTCCAGGACTTCTGTGAGGATCTAATGAGATGAGGCACAGGAACACGCTTCACAGCATTTGGTTAAAGTGTAAAATATTTGCACCTGCTATAAAGCAAGTTGTGTTTCTGGGTTGAAGAAACTACAAAGCTAGTCATCGCCAGGGAGAGGAAGCTGGGTGTTGCTACATGATGTCATTACCCAGATGGACACTTAGCATATTAGCCTTTTAAGTATATACTAGGGGCCCAGTGCACAAATTTGGGAACCTTGAAAGGAACTGTGGGCCATGAGGCTGCAGTGGGCACAGGGGTGGGTCTTAGCCCATCCTCTGCACCTTTGCCTGGCCCCTTCTACCACGGCCCTCAGTCCCCCGTCTGCCAGCAGCTGCACTCTTGCCACCGCTACTCCCACACGCTGATGGTGCCAGCCCTGCTCACATCTGCTGACAGTGCTGAGCAATCAGGACTGATGCCAGGAGCCAGCAGTGGGTGTGAGAGACGGTTGCTGGCCTGATCACCCTCAGGAACAGGAGGAGGTGGAGAAACCCTGAGGGGCAATCAGGGCTGGCAGCTGCCACCTATACCCACTGATAGTGCAGAGCAATCAGGGCTGGCACTAGCACAGGTGCAAGTGCCTGGTGGGACCATGGTGTGCGGGAGCAAGGAATTTTCAGTAACCACTAGAGGTTTGCCCCAATGACAGTGACTGGCACCCCACTTTGGTCGGTGCCACCACTCACCTGCTCCACCATCCCACTGTAGCCAATGCCAGCCATGTTCTGTGCTCTGCCAACTGCTGCTGACACCTGTCATGTTCCGCTCACACCCTCTGGTGGTCAGCGCATGTCATAGCAACCCGTTGTTTAGTTCAGTTATTCCACTGTTCACTCTATTTGCATATTAGGGTTTTATATACCATATTTTCCGACATATAAAACGAATGGAACTGATGATGATAGGAGGAAGATAACAAACAATAGAGAGAGAGCAAGTGCCGGGCAAGTCCCTGGCTAGTTAGTAATGCCCATTATAATGGCAAGCTATGGTATTTTTACACCCGGCATATAAGACGACCCCTCACTTTTGAGAAGATTTTCCTGGGTTAAAAAGTCGTCTTATTGCCGAGACCGGTTTGGCTCAGTGGATAGAGCATCGGACTGTGGACTAAAGGGTCCCGGGTTTGATTCTGGCAAGGGCATGTACCGTGGCTGTGCGCACATCCCCAGTAGGGGGCGTGCAAGAGGCAGCTGATCGATGTCTCTCTCTCATCGATGTTTCTGACTTTCTATCCCTCTCCTTTCTGCTCTGTAAAAAATCAATAAAATATATATATTTTAAAAAGTCGTCTTAGATGCTGGAAAATACGGTATATAAGAGTAGAGGGCCGGTGCATGAAATTCATCCATGGAGGGGGGTTCCCTCAGCCCAGCCTACATCCTCTCCAATCTGGGAACCCTCAAGGGATGTCTGACTGCCTGTTTAGGCCAGGATCAGACTTAAACAGGCAGTCAGACATCCCTCTCACAATCCAGGACTGCTGGCTTCCAACTGTTCGCCTGCCTTCTTGATTGCCCCTAATCGCTTCTGCTTGCCAACCTAATCACCCCCTAACCACTCCCCTGCCAGCCTGATTGATGTCTAACTGCTCCCCTGCCAGCCTGTTTGCCCCCAACTTCCCTCTCCTGCAGGCCTGCTCACCCCTAACTGCCCTCCCTTGCAGGCCTGGTCCCCCTCCAAAAAAATGCTCTCCCCTGCAGGCCTGGGTCTCTGCCCCAACTATCCTTCCCTGCAGGCCCAGTTGCGCCCAACTTCCCTCCTCTGCAGCCCTTGTCACCCCTAACTGCCCTCCCCTGTAGGCTTGATCTCGCCCAACTGCCCTCCCTTGCAGACATGGTCCCTCCCAACTGCCCTCCCCTGCTGGCCATCTTGTGGTGGCCATCTTGTGTCCACATAGGGGCAGCCATCTTTGACCACATGGGGGCAGCCATCTTGTGTGTTGGAGTGATGGTCAATTTGCATATTACTCTTTTATTAGATAGAATAGTGGCCTGGTGCACAGGTGGGGGGCCAGCTGGTTTGCCCTGAAGGCTATCCTGGATCAGGGTGGGGGTTCCCTTGGGGTGTGGGGTGGCCTGGGCAAGGAGCCTGTGGTGGTTTGCAGGCCAACCACACCCTCAGGCAACCCAAGCAGAAGCTCTGGGATTTATTTATCTCCTATAATTGAAACTTTGTAGTCTTGAGCAGAGGCCAAGGCAGACTAGGGCTGTGGAAGCTTGGCTTCCTCTATTATCTCTATTCCTGTGCCTCAGCCCCACCACCATGGCTTTGTCCAGAAGGACATCTGGAATGTCTCATGGTCTAATTAGCATATTACCCTTTTATTAATATAGATATGACATACTGCCATAACTATAACATACCTACCAATATTACCTATGAGAATACGTATTTCATGAGATAGAAAGAAAGGCATCTAATACATTATATTGTGTATGTTGTAAATAGTAGAAAATACAGTATTTGTAGCAATAATATACACCCTGTGACTTCCCTTCCTGATCTGAGAATGGTTCCCAGGTCTTTGAACATTTCCTGGCTCCTAATTTTTTTTTTTTTTTTTTGCCATTCAGTGTAACTTTATTTACTGTTTAGTGCACATGATTTGAGGTCTTTAATTTCTAACCACCAAAGATTCAAAGGACTATTTTTTCCATGAATTTTAACATTAACATTAGTGAATTCATGTATTCATGTGTTTTTATTGTAAACATCTGAATTATTCACATTGTCATAGATCCTGAACTCATAAGCGTGGACCATGCACAGCTGGCAGCAAACCAGGAAGCCACTCTGCGAGCAAAATGACACCCTGTTTAAGGAGAAAAGTCATAGCATAACATTTAATGTCCGACTTTAATTCATATACTATTGGGGACTCAACTGCTTGGTTGGTGATGGGGTTCATTATTGGGAGGATTATTCCTGAAATAATTAAGGAAAGGGGGCTCAATCTTCTTGGTTGCTTGCTCCTCCCCAGCACCTTCATCTCTTTGAGCAGCTTCTTCTTCACCTTCTTCTCAGCTTCTTGGGCCCCGCAGAGCAGCGGAAGGGCGAAATGGCCACCTGGGACCGCAAGGGCCGCCTGGGACCGTCCCTCCTCTCCGCAATCCCTCGGGTCCCCGCCCCTCTGCTCTGTGGGCCCCACAGAGCAGCGGACCGCGCGCGAAAGGTGGGGCTTCCCGGGACCTGCAGTTCCTCGGGTCCCTGCCCCTCTGCTCCACAGGCCCTGCGAGCAGCAGAACGCGTGTGAGAGGCGGTCCCTCGGGTCCCTGCCCCTCCACTCTGTGGACGGGAACATCCCTGTCTCCCAAGACCCCTGGTTGCCAGCAGCCAGCCACATCATGGGCGCTGGGCTGGGGGGTATGCAGGGAACCCTGGACCTCACACAGCGATGGCCACCAGGGTATCTGCATGCTCCAAAGGCCAGCAGCCATCTCCCTGTCATCGGCACTGGGCTGGGGGCGTGGATCCAAACTGCCGCTTGGATTCAGAGCTTGCGACCCTGACTACTCACAGCCCCACCTCAAGCCTGGCGCTCATTACCCAAGGTGCCCCGGGCACTCATTTCCATGTCCCACGTGCCAGGTAAACCCCACAGCTCAATCACAGCCTATCAGAGCAACCAACATGCGAGCCTCGTGAGGGGATCCCATGGCATCAAATTCCCCTAATCGTCCCGAGGTCACTGCGAAAGGACATGACTCAGTCACAGTAACTGTAAGGAGGGATCTCGCTGGCCCTTAAGTACCGTGCGGGCAGAGCTTATAGTGTGCTTGCTTCCGTGGCACTGTGGTCACGCCCCTGCCGGCATGATCACCCCCAACTACCCCCCTGCTGGTCTGATCACCCCCAATTGTCCCCCCTGCTGGCCTTATTGCCCCTAACTGCCCCTCCCTGCTGATCTGATCACCCCCAATTGACCCCTACTTCTGGTCTGCTCACTCCCAACTGCCCTCCCCTCCTGGCCTGGTCACCCCTAACCTCCTCTGCCTCTGCCCTGCCACCATGGCTTTGTCCAGAAGGACATCCAGAAGGTCTCCTGGTCTAATTAGCATATTACCCTTTTATTAGTATAGATAGGAAAGCAAAGTATTTTATCAATTGCATTATAATCAAATGTATAACCATGCCACTTTTAAATTATGTCATTCATGGATAGCTGTTGCTTTACTCTAGTGCATCTGCAAGTATATTATATCTTTAGAAAAATCCATGTAAAGGAACAACAAATACACATCTATCAACAAATGAACATAAAAATCAAGTGAATTGATAGGCTGATGAACAGGATAAACTGGTGAATATAACAGAAACATGGACATAGAGAGGGAATGGACTGACAATTCTTGGGGAGAAAAGGGTTGTGGGAAGTACAGCAAGAGACTGGACAAAAATCTTGCAGCAATGGGAGAGGACAGTGGGGAGGGGGAGGTGAGGGTAGAGGGTGGGATAGGTACAGGGTGGAGGGGAGATATAGGGGGATAAAAAAGGGGAAACAATGTAATTAATAAACTGAACAATAAAGATTAAAAAAAATCCATGTAAAGGACTCTGACCTACTCTAAGTAGCAGGTTTCTAAGCAGGCTATATCTTTGAACTGGATGAAGATTTATAGAACTTCAAGGAATAACTAAATTCAAAAAACTACTGGCATCAGGTTTAAGGAACTAGTAGCTACTACGTGGGGAACGTGTGTTGCAAGAACTTAAACTGATTCTTTTTGTTTAAGGCCTGCTGGGAACAGGACTTCTATAAGGACAAATATGTCTGGAAGGCTGTGGTCCAAGGCCATTTTTGCTGGCGATAAGCGGGGTCTCTGGAACCAGAGGGAGCACACAGCTCTTCTTAAAATTGAAGGTGTTTATGCTCGAGATGAAACAGAATTCTATCCGGGCAAGAGATGTGCTTATGTGTACAAAGCAAAGAACAACACGGTGACTCCTGGTGGCAAACCAAACAAAACCAGAGTCATCTGGGAAAAGGTAACTCGTGCTCATGGAAACAGTGGAATGGTTCGTGCTAAATTCCGAAGCAACCTTCCTGCTAAAGCTATTGGACACAGAATCCGTGTAATGCTGTACCCCTCAAGGATTTAAACTTACTGAAAATAAATAAAATAGATTTGTTTTCGTAAAAAACAAAAAAACAAAAACTACTGGCAAATAACAGGATAAACAAAAAAAACTATGAAAGTAAATGAATCTAGACTAATTATTCTTTTAAAAAAATATATATTTTATTGATTTTTTTTTTTTAACAGAGAGGAAGGGAAAGGGAGAGAGAGTAAGAAACTTCAATGAGAAGGAAACAAAGATACATGCCCTTGACCGGAATCAAACCTGGGACCCCTCAGTCCCCAGGCCAATGCTCTATCCACTGAACCAAACTGGTTAAGGCAAGACTAATTATTCTTAAAATATGGTTGATTTAAAAAATTTTGTTTCCCAAATATAAGGAAAACTAAAAAGCAGACATTCTGCATTACAGGAACTAATAAATTAGTAACATTCATTTCACAGTACTCCCAGGAGATAAAGATTCCAAGACCATGATAACCCGGAAATTTTTTTTGTCCATTGGGAAATACATTCATTGAAGACTCTCTCCAACAGTGTTAAAAGGACCTATCTTATCAGGAGCCTAACCATGAATGGACATTTGCCCTTGTCTCTGACACTCACCTTCATCTCAAAGATGAGAAGCCGCTGACTATGGAGATAGACAGCCATCCCAAGACATCAACAAGGAAGGCCTGTATGCTCAAAATTGATGCTGCTCAAACCTTGTTCTTATATCACCTAATTGTTATTGATTGAATGCATATAAAATGATTTTTTAAAATATTGTTATTATCTTCCTATGGTACCCTAATGGAAATAATATCTGTCTCCCCAGATCTCTCTCCTTACTAGACATGAAAAATGTAACTTGGGTACCTGCTAATCTTTCTCACCTACTAGACAATGATATTCTGATTGTCAGCTATGATAATAAAATTAATGTTTTGTTGGCCACACACTAGTGGTCTTCTATCAATATAAGCTTTGGTACATTTTTTCAAGCTATATCTATTATAAAGGATCTTTCTTGGACAAACCCCTCCAAGAACACTCCCTAATAATTCCACTGGTAGAATTATATATAGATCTAATCTAGATGAGTATTTTCAATGAATACTGTCTAAATATAGGAATAGATGAAATTAACTATCCAGAAGAAAAATTAGAACTTCTGGATAACAGTAGATATTTGTTTTCCCTCAGATCCTTCATTGTCTAATAGTAGATGTTTTCTGTTTCTAATCAGTGTTACTGGTTTAATATTGTTACTTTTGTTCCTGTTATGTAAATATTATATTAGATGTAAAAAACCCCCAAAAGTTAAGATAAAAAGACTTGAATCATGGTGGCTCAAAAATTAGAAAAGATCCAGAATACTTTTTAACAAAGACATATAGAATCTGACTGTCTCCCATTTACCTGTCCTTTTTAAAAAAATATTTTTTTTATTGATTTCAGAGAGGAAAGGAGAGGGAGAGAGAGATAAAAACGTCAATGATGAGAGAATCATTGATTGGCTGCCTCCTGCATGCCCTCTACTGGGGATCGAGCCGGCAACCCAGTGGTTGAGCTCTACCTATGAACCAGGAGGTCGTGGTTTGATTCCAGATCAGGGTAGGGTGTATTAGTTTCCTGCTGATGCTGTAACAAATTACCACAAACTTAGTGGCTTAACAAAATCCACACCAATTTATTATCTTGCAGTTCAGAAGTCCAAAATAGATCTTACGGATCTAAAATCAAAGGCTGAGTTTTTGCTGGAGGTTCCAGGGGAACATCCACACTTTCTTTTTCAACTTCAGCTCCTGCTTTCACTCCGACCTCTGCTTGCATCATCACATCTGTTCCTCTGATTCTCCTGCCTCCCTCTTATAAGGACCCATGTGATTATATTGGACCCACTAGATTCCAGGATAACTTGCCCACCTTAAAATCTTTAATCACATTTATAACACCTATTTTACCGTATAAAGTAACCTAGTCACAGATCCTGGGGACTGAGAAGAGGACATTGGAGGAGGGGGTGCCTATTCTGCCTTCCACAGGGAGGTCAAGGGAGAGGAGTTACAGTTGCAGACAGTTGTTTCTGAGAGAACCCCACTGAGACTGTGAAATCTGCCTCCTCAAGATTTGAAGGAAGGGAGGGAAGAAACAGTGAGGATATTAGGGAAGGGCATTCCAGGATGCAGGAACAGCCAATGTAAAGCCCCAAGGTAGGTTATTCCCTTTTCCTGGGACCTCCTCTTCTTGCTGCTTCTAAACAACAGATGCCTCTGCATCTTGCTTGAAGAGCAGAAAGGTTTGAGATCCCTATTCATCATTCATCAGTCATCATTGGTCATTGGTCTGTATTTCTCAGGGTTCCTCAAAAGGCAGATCGGCTGGGGGGACAGGCAGGAACCTGGATCAGAAAGGCAACTGGGCCAGTCCTCCCCTCTACCCACAGTGCAACCCAGCGGTCACCTGGGCTCTGGAGTGGCCCTGCCCCTGTAGCGTTCGCCTGCGATGCCACTGGCACAGAGAGGCACTGGCCTCGGAACTGAGCCCCTGGGGCGCGCGTCCAGCTTCGGGCTGATAGTGGGCTATGTGGTGCAGGGCCCCAAACCATGTGGTCAGGTAGTAACCAACTAGGGGAAAGAAGAAGGGGTTGGTACAGCTCTCACGGCTTTCCTGGTGGCTCGAAGGTCCCAGCAGTTTGCCAGCCTTTCCTCCTGTTGCAGGGTGAGGTTGTTTGGGTGTCCCCCTGTTGGGTCCTGACGCCTGGGAATGGGGGCTCACCTTCTCCCAGTAGCTCTTCAGGATCCAGAAGCTCCATAAGAAACTCCACGTCCAGCTGTGTCTCCCCGATGTCCGGACTCCAGATAAGCTCCTCAGTCAGCGCCGGCAGGAAGGCATCAGCGCCCAGGGGCTCTGGGGATGCCAAGGGCAGGCTCTGAGCTGGCCCCTTCCATCCGATCCCCAGGACAGCGAGCGCTGGCCGCCCTCACCTTGCTAGGGGTGCAAATGCCTCTTACCTGACCTCCAGGCCTGCATAAGACACCTCACATAGAGCATGCCGGCCACCTCGCCCATGGACGTGCACACAGGCACCTCCTAAAGGGGACCTACAACCCTCAAGGGCGGTCCACATCCAGGGAGTCGCAGACTCCTCCTCCTTTACCTTGTTTCTTGCCCGAAGCCAGGCCCTCGTAGATGTCACTGCACATCGCCAGCAGCAACGCCACCTTGCGGCGTGGGGCACAGGCCGCGTGGAGGTGCTGGAGGCGTGAGTGGATGCGGCTGCGCACGGTGGGGGCGGGGCTCTGTCCCTCAGGCCCAGCGTCCTGAGCTCCAGGAGGCCCCGCCCCCGCCCGCAAGGCTATTTGTTGCCTCCGCAGTAGCCTCAGCTGTGGGGCCCTGAGCATGCGGAGACGTGTCCACAAGGCCGGCTTCAGTGGCGCCAGTACTGCCCGGCACAAGGCCGCCTCCACCGCGGGGCCTGCAAGGGGCGGCGTGAGGGAGAGTAGCTGACCCACACCAACCCGCTCGCTCCACCCACCCACCCTGGCCTACCGCCACCCCTCCCTAACTTCTGGCCACCCGCAAGTGTAGACATGGGTATGAACACACGTGGAAGAGGAAGGCTGGGTGTGAATACTCATGTGGGAGAGGGAATCATGGCTGTCACACCTGTGTGAGATGGAGCAGTGGTGAATAGAATAGGTGGTATAGGAAAGGGCACGTGAGTGGAAAAGGAAGCAGGTTGCACAGGGATGGAGAGGAAGAACTTGGGTGTGAACACATATGTAGGGCCAAGGGATGGCACATATATGAATGATGTGGGTTCAGGGAGTGGCTATAAATTCCCTCCCAATCCTCCTATTACCAAGATCCTCCTTGTTCTTCTGAGGGACCCCAGGCCCTCTGCTTCCAAAGATAGCCCTGATATTGGGGTCCTTTGTTAAGTGATCCTGGAGGTCAGTGAGGAGGTGCCGCACATCCTGGAGCAGCTCCGTGGCGGGGTCCCCAGGTCTGTGGAGGCCCTCAGCTTCTGATGTGAGGCGCGCTTGAAGGCCTCGGAACTGCTTGGCCACATAGCTGCTCCGGGCCCTGGTCAGAGCCTGGACATGACCAGTGAGCACATCCTCAGGTCCTTCTTCTTCTAGGTCGTCATTGTCCTCCTCACCCAGGCGGGCCAGAGCTGGCCCGGGATGGTGTGTTTCTGGGCTGAGCGGGCCTTCCACCCAAGAGGCCCGATGAGGGGCGGTGTTCCTGGGGGCTGGAAGTGAAAACAGGGTTGGTCTCATGGCACAGCAGCAGCAGCTTCCTCATCTCAAGGACCCTGCGCCCTGCCCAGCTAACCTGGATCTCTTCTCTTAGTTTCCGGAGCTGTCTCTGGGGGAGATATCATTCCTTGCCCTCTGTGGGTTTCCAGGTAGAGCTTGTTCACCACAGATATGATCCTCTCTGAGGTGTTGAGTTGGACACTTCCATTCTGCAGAGTATCTGAGGGCCAGCAGAAGTGAGGTGTCCCAGATGTCCAAGGGCCTGCCCTGGTCCCTTCAGTGCACCAGTATACTTAGTTCCCAGCCTTATTACTGAAAGAGCTGTGGTTCAGGCCTTGCCTCATCCTTATTCAGGCCCAGGGGCCCTGCCTCCAGCTCTATCAGATCCCCTTCCTTACCTTCCCTCAAACCTAGTAGTTGGTTTGCCAAGTGCCATCCTCTGGGACCAAGTAGGCAGAAAGTTGGTCTCTCCCTCCCTTAGAGAACCATGCCTCACCTGTATGTTGTTCCCCAGACCCTAGAGTGTGAGGGGGCAAGAGCAGTGTTCTGGGCAAAACATCCCTGAGGAAAGAGAAAGTAGGAGCTATAATGTGGGTAAGGTGTCTTAGGGAAGGATCCCCCTTAGCGCTTTTGATGGGTAACTTGTACCTGCTGGCTGACAGGAAAGCCAAGAGACGGGAAAGGTCTGGCATGCAGAGGTGAGAGGATTCCAGAGACACACCTAGGGGAGGGGCCAGAGGGACAAGTTAGAAACACAAGGGGTGGCAGCCTCCTCTTCCCTGGGACTCTCTCTTTCTAAGTCCTGAACCCCCAAGAACATTCAGAACAGGGGAATTTCTATTCCTTGGAGTCTCCATATTTTTCTGTGTCATTGGGCTTGCATCCCACTTATGCCACCAAATATTCATTCATTAGACATATAAGTATTTATTGAACACCTTTTCATTCCCAAATACTAGAGATACAGTTCTCAAAAAGCAGACATAATCACTGCCTTCCTCTGGCTTACCTTCCAGTAGAGGAAGACAGAAAATAAATGAGTAGAAAAATAAAGTTAAGTGAAGTATATAGTATTGAGTGCTATAAACAACACAGAGTAATTGAAAATTACTAGGGCTATCTTAACTGTGGTGGTCAAGAAAGATTACATTTCCACACAGGGCTGAAGGATGGAAAGTAAATGAATCATTCAAGGAAGAGCATTAATTTGGGGCAAACAAATGCAAAGGCTTTGAGACTAGGACTCATCTAGTGTGCTCGAGCAACAGAGAAGAATACAGTGTGGCTGGAACAAAGTGAATGAAGGGCGGCAGAGGGAGAGGTGGGCAGGTTGGCTACTGAAACACTTTATAAGCCAAGATTAAGGAGTTTAAATATTTAACTAAGGGCCGAAACGGGTTTGGCTCAGTGGATAGAGCGTCAGCCTGCGGGCTGAAAGGTCCCAGGTTCGATTCTGGTCAAGGGCATGTACCTTAGCTGCGGGCACAATCCCGGTAGGGATTGTGCAAGAGGCAGCTGATCGATGTTTCTCTCTCATTGATGTTTCTCACTTTCTATCCCTCTCTATTTCTCTATGTAAAAAATCAATAAAATATATTTAAAAAAATATTTAACTAAGGATATTGCATATCCTTTAAGAGGTTAAGGCAGAAATGTATAACATCTGATTGACTGAAATACTACTTTGGCTGCTGTGCCCAAAATGGCTTGCAGGAAAGACAGGGTAGGCACGGGGATACCAGAGGAGGCTATTGAAACTGTCTGAGAAAAAGGTGATGGTGGCTCAGACTAGAGTGATAAAGGCAGAGAGGACTGGGAAGATTTGGGACATGCTTTGGAAGTAAAATTGACCATTCCTGACGATAAATCTGCTATTGCCTATAAACTCAGGGATAGGCACTCACCTCCAGGAAGCTTCTGTATCTGGTAGGAATTGACTTCCCCTGGTGAAGGTCCTGTCCTCAACACCAGGACGTGGCTGGGTTCGTGTCCTGTGACCAGAAAACTCTGTGGGGTGGAGACAAAAGTCAGCATGAAGAAGATTTGTGCAAATGTGTTACTTTTGCCTGCCTAGCATCTTTATTTAGGGCTCCACACTCCAAGTTTCCTCCAAAGAGCCCCACTCCTTCTCAGTCAATGTGGGTGGGCTGACTCCCCACAAGTCCTCAGAAGCGGGTCCATGATCTGAGCTAGCTAATAAAATGACAGTGCTCTCTGAGGATTGTGAGTAGTTCAGAGATGGGCATGTGACCCAAACTCAGCTAATGGGAATCTTCCACAGGAATTTTGCTGAAGCTCTTTGGGAAGAGGCCTTTAAATTTTTATTTAAATAGTTCATTGGCGACACAGGAGAAACAAGATGGCGCATAGGTAAAACACCTATCTTGCCGCTATACACAGCAATTTCAAAACTACAACTTAACGAAAGAACAAACACCATCCAGAATCATCGGAAAGCTGGCTGAGTGAAAATTCCACAAATAAATGTGAAGATAAGACACTGTGACTCGGAGGAGCGGCGGCAGACAGCGTTGAAGATACACGCAGAGTCAGAGGTTTGGAGGAGCGCGCGCCAGTGGATAGGGCGGGCGGCTGAAAACCAGCCAGTTTTCTCGAATGGGGGAGACTAAGACGTCCCACTGGACTAATTCTCCAGCTCTGGGCGAAGTCCAGGGAACCCACTATCATATGGGGTAAAAACTGGACAGTGGGAGGGCACGCTGAAGCTCGGGTGCTGCAGGGGTCTGCGGGCTTGTGGAAAAGGCGAGCTTGTGTGGAGTGCGCGTGAGCTTGGGAACAGTGCAGCTGCCTGACCGCGCAGAGAGTACTCGTGACTTGCTCTTTCATTCGGGAAACTGTCAGACTGCACTGTTTGGCGACCCTGGGTGAGACATTGGATGTGCAGACTCATTTGGGGAGAGTCTGAATTCTCCAGCAGCCGGAGCTTGGCAGCAGCTCTCTCTCAGGAGACCCTGGGGCCGCATAGGGTGGAGCTGATGCTGTCTGCTTGGCCCGGAGACTCCGCCCATCCAACCTGAGCACAGCTGAAGTCAGACAATTGGCCTGGAGGTCAACCCCTCCAAATGCTAATAATGATTAATCTGAGCTTAACTTCAACAAGACTGTGCAACCCATATCCACCTCAGGTAACTGAGGGGGCTGAGCTACTGTCCCTTGTAGGACATCTACCACACAAAGCTAATTGACCAACTCAGGGAAGCAGCCACCATGCAGAGACATGGAAAGAAATCAGGTGTGAAAGAAATGGAGGAAAAAATACGACTTGATATGGAATTCAAAACCACGGTTATAGGGCTTTTCAAGAGGCTCCTAGAAAAGGTTGAGACCTATAAGGACATAAGCAAGACCTACAAGGATATGAATGAGACCTGCAAGGAAATGAATGAGTCCTACAAGGAAATGAACGAGACCTACAAGGATATGAACAAGACTCTCAAGGATATGAAAAAGGACCAACCAGAAATTAAGCACACACTGACTGAAATAAAAAATATTATACAAAGACCTAAAAGTACTCTAGAGCACCCCAAGAACCAAGTTAAAGATTTGAAATACAAAGAGGTAAAATCCACTCAGCTGAAAAAGCAAGAAACCAAAAGAATACAAAAAATTGAAGATAGTGTAAAGGGCCTCTGGGACAACCTCAAGCATACCAACATCCGAATTATAAGGGTGCCAGAAAAAGAGAGAGAGCAAGACAATGAAAACCTATTTGAAGAAATAGTGACTGAAAACTTCCCCCACCTGGTGAAAGAAATAGACTTACAAGTCCAGGAAGCATACCGAACCCCAATATATAGGAACCCTAAGAGGACCACACCAAGGCACATCATAATTAAAATGCCAAGAGCAAAGACAAAGAGAGAATATTAAAAGCAGCAAGAGAAAAACGATTAGTTACCTATAAGGGAGCATCCATACAATTGTCAGTGGATTTCTCAACAGAAACGATGCAGGCCAGACGGGAGTGGCAAGAAATATTCAAAGTGATGAATAGCAGGAATCTACAACCAAGATTACTCTATTCAGCAAAGCTATCATTCAGAATTCAAGGTCAAATAAAGTGCTTCGCAGATAAGAAAAAGCTAAAGGAGTTCATCACCACCAAACCAATATTATATGAAATGCTGAAAGATATTCTTTAAGAAGAGGAAGAAGAAAAAGATAAAAGTGTAAATTATGAACAACAAATACATATCTATCAACAAATGAATCTAAAAATCAAGTGAATTAATAAGCTGATGAACAGGATAAACTGGTGAATGTAACAGAATCACGGACATAGAGAGTGAATGGACTGAAAATTCTTGGGGAGAAAAGGCGTATGGGAAGTGCAGCAAGAGACTGGACAAAAATCATTCAACTATGGGAGAGGACAGTGGAGGGGGTGAGGGCGGAGGGTGGGATGGGTACCAGGTGGAGGGGAGCTATAGGGGGGAAAAAGGAAACAATATAATTAATAAACTGAACAATAAAGATTAAAAAAATAGTTCATTGGCTTTTACAGAGAGGTAGAGGGAGAGAAAAAGGGAGAGGGAGAGGGAGAGGGAGAGGGAGAGGGAGAGGGAGAGGGAGAGGGATAGGGATAGGGAGAGGGAGAGGGAGAGGGAGAGGGAGAGGGAGAGGGAGAGGGAGAGGGAGAGGGAGAGGGAGAGGGAGAGAGAGAGAGAGAGAGAGAGAGAGAGAAACTGATGTGGGAGTGTAACAGTAACCTCTCCCCCCCCCCCCCCCCACTTGGGGATCAAGCCTGCCACCTGGGCATGTGCCCTAATCTGGAATCAAACCAGCATTGGCAACACCCAACCAACTTGGTCACACTGGCCAGGGCAAGAAGCCTCTTTTTGCAATGGCGTTTTAATCTGTTGAGATGTGGTGCTACACTAGGGACAGCCATCTCAGACACCATAAGGAGAGAGTTCCCTCAAGGAGGAAGTTATGGTAGACTTGTTATTTGTCTTATCCAAATCTATGCCCTATTCCTTGCAGACCACCAACTTTGTTCAGGGCATTAATATGCACAGCCATAGAAGATGAATAATAGTCTGTGGTTTCCCGTCTCTGGCTGTATAAGTCCTAGATGAGCTTTAAGAACTATTGCTGCTGGGCCCCATCCATATATTCTGAATCAAATGAAAAGGTTATTGCTTTTGCTGATAAAAGAAACAGATGCAATTGGTGTTTCCTTTCTTCCCTTCTGGCCTGGAACACACACATGTGCTTGGACCCGGGGCAGCCACTGGACAACTATGGGAAAGTCCAAGAGAACTGCAGATGCTGCCCTTGATGCCACTTAAGCTGCTGAACTAGAGCCAGCAGTTGTCTTTCTGGTTATGTTAGAAAGATAAATGCTGTCCTGGCTGGTTAGAGAATCAGTGCACACACCAGTGTCAATTCCAAGTCAAAGGCACATACCTATATTGTGAATTAGATCCCTGGTTGAGGGGTATGCAGGAGGCAATCAATCAATGTATCTTTCTCACATAGATGTTTCTCTCTCTCTCCTGATCCCTCCCTTTCACTCTCTCTAAAAATTAATGGAAAAATATCCTCAAGTGAAGATTAATAAAACAAAATTGCAACAATAACAAAAAGAAATAGCCAGGTGGCATGGCTCCATGGTTGAGCATCAACTTATGAACCAGGAGTTACCCATGCCTGAGCTGCAGGCTTGATCCTCAGTGTGGGGTGTCCAGGAGGCAGCTGATCAATGATTTTCTCTCATCATTGATATTTCTAGCTCTCCCTCTCCCTTCCTCTCTGAAATAAATAAAAATATATTTTAAAAAGGAATATAAATGACTATTTGTTTAAACTATTATAGAATGAGCATTTGTTATGTACAGCCCAAAACACTCAGAACTCCCCACAATTTAAAGCAAAGCCAAGAAATAGGATGAAGAGGAGAAGCCAAATGGTAGCATAGGTAAACACCTAAACTGCTCCCTCGTACAATATCAAAACTACAACTAAAAGACAAAACAGACACCATCCAGAACCACAGGAAAGCTGGCTGAGTGGAAATTCTACAACTAGAAGAAAAGAAAGAAGCTCATTGAGACTCAGAGGAGCTGCAAAAGGCTGAGGTACAGAGGCGCACATGCGGAGAGGAAGGGCGGCTGAGTGCACGGCTGGCTTTCTAAAGCCGTAGGAGACAGAGGCTCCCGACTGCACTGATCTCCAGTCCTGGGTGAGACGCTGGGAAACCAGACTCATTTGGGGGGAATCTGGACTGCAAGGAAAAGGGAAAGGACACTGATTCGGAAGCTGTGGAAGGTAGAGGTCTGGAGGCACGCAGCGTGGGCAGAGAAACTAAGTGTACAGCTGGCTTCCTACAGTGGGAGGGAGATAAGAGCTCCCGACAGCACTGAACTCCATTTCCAGGCAAGTTTCTGGGAACCCCAACTCATTTGGGGAGAAACTGGACTGTCTGGCAGTGGTGAAACTCAAGAATGGTTTGCTCTCAGAGGTGCTTGCAGTGATTACCGAGGGACTCTGAGACCCAGGGGCCTCATAGGGCAGGGTTGACGGGAAGCCAAGGCTGTCTGCTCTGACCTGAAACTCCACCCCACCCAAGCTGAGCACAGAGAGTTTTGCAGTTTTGCAAGTCTTGCCTCATAAGAGTGTTTCCAGGACAGAAGTTCTCCCATCGAAGACACAGCTGACCAACTCAGGAAAGCAGTGAAAATGCAGAGACAAAGAAACAGATCACAAATTAAAGAAATGGAGGAAAGCAAAAGACTGGATATAGAGTTCAAAACCAGTTATAAGCTTTTTCAAGAATTTCCTAGAAAAGGCAGATAAATTTAGGGAGACCCTCAAGGATATGAAAAAGGACCAACTAGAAATCAAGCATACACTGACTAAAATAAAAAAATATTATACAGAGACCTAACAGCAGACTAGAGGACTGCAAGAATCAAGTCAAAGCTTTGAAATACAAAGAAGCAAAAAATACTCAATGGGAAAAGCAAAAAGCAAAAAGAATCCAAAAAGTTGAAGATAGTGTAAGGAGCCTCTGGGACAACCTCAAGCATACCAACATCCGAATTATGGGAGTGCCAAAAGAAGAGAGAGAGCAAGATACTGAAAACTTATTTGAAGAAATAATGACCTAAAACATCCCCCAACTGGTGAAAGAAATAGACTTACAAGTCCAGGAAGTGCACAGAACCCCAAACAAAAGGAATCCAAGGAGGACTACACCAAGACACATCATAATTAAAATACCAAGGACAAAAGACACAGAGAGAATATTAAAAGCAGCAAGAGAAAAACAGTTGATTACCTACAAGGGAGTACCCATACGATTGTCAGCTGATTTCTTTTTATTATTATTATTATTATTATTATTTTTTTATTGATTTTTCACAGAGAGGAAGGGAGAGGGGTAGCAAGTCAGAAACATCGATGGGAGAGAAACATCGACCAGCTGCCTCTTGCACACCTCCAACTGGGGATGTGCTCGCAGCCAAGGCACACGCCCTTGACCAGAATCGAACCTGGGACCCTTCAGTCCACAGGCCGACGCTCTATCCACTGAGCCAAACCGGTTCGGCGTCAGCTGATTTCTTAACAGAAACTGTGCAGGCCAGATGGGAGTGGCAAGAAATGTTCAAAGTGATGAATAGCAAGAACCTACAACCAAGATTACTCTACCCAGCAAAGCTATCATTCAGAATTGAAGGTGAGATAAAGAGCTTCACAGATAAGAAAAAGCTAAAGGAGTTCATCACCACCAAACCAGTATTATATGAAATGCTGAAAGGTATTCTTTAAGAAGAGGAAGCGAAGAAAAAGGTAAAGATAAGAATTATGAACAATAAATACATGTCTATCAACAAATGAATCTAAAAGTCAAGTGAATAAAAAATCTGATGAATAGAATAATCTGGTGAATGTAATAGAATCAGGGGCATAGAAAGGGAGTGGACTGACAATCCTTGGGGGGAAAGGGTGTGGGGGGTGCGGGAAGAGACTGGACAAAAAGTGTACACCTATGGAAGAGGAAGTGGGAGGGAGGTAAGGGCAGAGGTTGAGGTCGGAACTGGGTGGAGGGGAGCTATAGGGGGAAAAGGAGGAACAATTGTAATAATCTGAACAATAAAGATATATTAAATTAAGAAAAAAAGAAATAGGATGAAGAGCCGAAACCGGTTTGGCTCAGTGGATAGAGCGTCGGCCTTTGGACTGAAGGGTCCCGGGTTCGATTCCGGTCAAGGGCATATACCTTGGTTGTGGGCACATCCCCCAGTAGAGGGTGTGCAAGAGGCAGCTGATCGATGTTTCTCTCTCATCGATGTTTCTGACTTTCTATCCGTCTCCCTTCCTCTCTGTAAAAAATCAATAAAATATATTTTAAAAAAAGAGAAAGAAATAGGATGAAGAGAACTGGGTTAAGTTGTCTGATACTCAGGATCCAGGCATTCCTGAAATTCTGGGGTTTTCAGTCATTTGAATCAATAAGTAGCCTTTTTATTTGGCCTGTTTGTATATGTCACTAGCAATCAGCAGAGTCCTAAGTGACCCACTGTGTCATGAGAAGGTCAGAAAGAACTCCAGCTATGAGTACTCACCCCGGGTGGCCACAGCTCCAAAAGGGCTTCTGCAGCCTGGGCATCCAGCTCTGGGATCTGCCACACTCCCCAGGTCCTCTGCAGTTGAAGAAGTGGCTCGGGGGCCCTGAGAACCCCTAAGCAGGTCTCTCCTGCTCCATTCTCCTGTGATGGGACCAGTCTGGGAAGTGCAGGGTCCAGGAGACCAGGGGTCAGAGATGGGCAGATGGACACTGAGATGGGATCAAAGGTAGGAAAGGAAAGCCTAGGGGTGAGGGGTCAGTGGTGGGGTAAGGAGTCCTGTGGGGGACATCAATTGGATGGAAGGGGTTTCTGAATCCAGGGGCAGGAGATGGATACCCCAAGCCCAACAGTGCTCACCTCTCCTCATTGTTGGGGCCTGCCAAGGCTTGGTCCTCTGGCTGGGCCATCCTCAGGATGTGGGAGGCCAGTAAGCCATGGCCTGGCCTCTGGCAGGGAGGAAGATAAGGCTCCAGGCTGCTCTAGTTCAGGGGTTATGTTCAAAATATTTACAACCAACATGGCAAAGATCCTGACCAATCAGAAAGGACCTAAGGATCCTTGCTGTGCCAGGTGTGAATTTTTTCACCACTGGATGGTGGTGTGCTCTGGGCATGCCAGGAGGAAGGTCAGTGTGTCTTAAAGTGGGGAGAGAGGGAGAGGACTCAAAATGGCAAGCATTTACCAAATGGTAGGGAAATATTTCAGGTTTTAATGCCTAGTGCAGCCATGTGAATGTGGACCAGTTGAGTAACAAGCCTGGCCAAAACCCAGTGCTTAGTAGGCTCCATGAGACAAAAGTTATACAATTTCCCCTCTCCTCCCTTCCCAGACCACAGAGGGCCCTCAAATAGTCCCATTATTATATTTTTATTAAAAACTTCAAACATTAAAAACAAAAATGAAAAAGAATTTATAGGAAACTCCCATATGCCCACTACCTAGATTCTACAATTATTTTAATCTTTGCTTTCTCACATAGCCATCCCTCTATCTGTCCATCAGACTCCAACTCTTAACCAGGTACAGAGTCCTATAGTGGGTTACTAGTTGAGGTTACCAGTTGAGGTAGGCATTTTTGAACATTTCCCCTGTAGCACTCCCAGGAATAGGAAACCTGGGTCCATGCATCCAGGTATCCATGCATCCCACAGATATCGAGTACAGGCCCAGAATTAGGTGCCTGTGGCCTGGGGACAGAACAGGCCTGCTCTCAGGGGGGCATCCATCTTCTTGGGGTGGGTAGAGAAGATGAATAATAAACAGCTTAACAAATCAACTAACCCGCTGACCAGAAGTCCAGGATATTAGGAAGGGGGAACCAGAGCAGGTTCCCTGCCAGGGAGAAGCAGGCAAGAGGGGTGGGGGAAGGAGGCAGATGCTCACCTGGGTCCCATGAGATGGGGAGGTGGTTGGTGCTGGGCAGAGCAGGATGGGGAGCTGTTTAATAATACCAAAGGAGGCACGGGGTGGGGGGAGCAGGGGAGGAGGAGGGAACAATGTCAGCTGCTGGGTCCCTGGGGGCCCCTACCTGTTCTCTGAGGGGAGGCCTGAAGGAGCAGGAAGTGAAAGTGTTTCTTCACAGAGGAAGCTGAGCTGGCTGGAGGCGGGGAAGGAGGAGAGGGAAGAGGCGGGGCTGGGAGGAGGGGTATCTGAAATTGACCTTCTTGCCTCTTTCTGGGGCCTTAGGCCTCAGGTAACAGGGCTTTGGAGGAAGGGATCCTGATGATTGGAAGACCAGGGGTTAGCGCATCTTGGCACCCCTTGCTCTATTTCTCAAAAGAGCCTATAGATGTCATGGTTTCCATAAGTGGCCCAAGATTTCACCCCCTCCCTCAGCTGCTTCCCTGAGAGCCCACAGAAAGCAACAGTGAGGCCAGACAGCTGATAGTTTTTGTTTTTAATTTGTCTCCAATAGGCAACATAGTCTGCCCATTCCACATGGGAATCGGGTCCTGAGTGAAGGCAGCCCAGCACCCACTTTGGGAATTGGAGGCAGAGAGGTGGGAGGTGTGCCAGCTCAAATCCCCTCATTTGATGAGTTATGTTAAATTTTGTCTACTTGGCCACAGGCCCATGGGAGCAGTTGAAAGTATGTGGTCCCTGCGGCCCTGTCCTGGGACAGTTAGACATTTGGAGGCCCCTTGGTCTCCCAAGGAGCAGTTAGACATTAGGGAAGATTGATCCTTGCCCCTTGAGTGGTTAGAGGCTTCGGGCTATTAGAGATGGACGGCTCATGCCTCAGCCCCAGGAGATGTTAGAGATTTGCCAGGGTTAGGGGGGTTGGGACCCCAGTTTTAGGAAGGAGTGGTTATGAGTCTGAGGGAATGCCTTGAGCTCCTCAGACAAAAGCTGCAAGTCAGGGGGGACCAGGGCTGGTTGGGGCTCAACTGTTCCAAAGGAGCTGGGTATCCTGCCTGGGAGGTGCAGGTGTCACTGGGATTTCTCCCCCTCTGTGGTCCTGGCCTCCTCCTTGGGGGGAGATGGGGACTTCCTGGGGGAGGCTGAAGTGGTGGGGTTGGTGATCCCAGACCCCGACTGAGCATCAATGCTGGCATGCTCCTTCCGAACAAGATCTTCTAGCTCCTTCTGTAGGGGACATTGTTTCCAGGAGTCAGAGGTCACCTCAGGGGGTCAGAGGACCCTGGGGCAGGGGTCTAGGGACTGGGGTCAGGGAAGGCTGGGGTGGCCCAGGCTCCTTACCTTCCATCCGAGGAGGTCGGCAAGAGCCAGGCAGCCCTGGTCACAGTCACCCAGCCAGGCCACATCCCTGTGGTTGAGTGAGAATCAGATCTCCCAGGCTTGCCCCAGGCCCTGCTAGCTCTACCCTGTCTTGTACCTTCATGCCCTGCTCCCCATCCTTGGACCTGTCCTCAAAGGCTCCATCCCCTACAGCAGATCCAGGCCTTACCTGTAGGCCTTCTTGGAGTCAAAGTCCATGCCTCCCCCAAGGCCCATCATCATTCCCAGGAAGGGATCAGTCTGCAGGAAAGAGGGAGTATGAGGAGAAATAAGAGCACTGGGTTTGCACTCCAGCTCTGTGACTTTGTTTAAGTGACCTGGCCTCTCAGAATCTCAGTTTCCTTATCTGTAGTGGGGATGATCATCAAACCTGCTCCTGGGATTGTACTGGCAGTGGGTTAACCCAGGGAAAATGCTTACAACAGCGTCTGGCACATGGCATGTTTTGCCTGTTGGAAGAAACATTACTCTCCAAGAGGAAGCCCAAAGCTGGTGACTCCGATGAGAAGGCCCTGGCTCCAGCTGCCCTGACACTTTAGTCCCAGGAAATATTTGGGCTTCAGTTGCTTTGAGTTGAGGGTATGTCACTTGCTCAAAAGGGTTCTGAATGACCCAGAGCCTGTGGAATTCTAGAGTTAGGGCAGCCCAGAACTTCATCCCTTTGGATTCTGGAAAACCTGGTCCAGAGCTGAGGGGTCTGCACTACTGGGCTCCCTAGAGACCCATTCCACCTGAATGGGGACCCATGTGAGGATCAAGCAGGCAGGGAAGAACGAGAAGACTCGAATAAAAGCCAACTCACCTGGCCAGTTTTTTCCTTGTTGATGAGCAGGCGTGGGGTAGAGAGGGGTGCCCTGGGGGGATGGTGAACTGAGTAGTGAAGACCTGTCCTGGCTCCCCTATCCCCAGCACCCCCTAGTCCAAACCCCAACCTACTTGCTGATGAGGGATGCAAAGGGCTGCACCTGCAGGGAGGTGCCCATGATGATGAGCAGGTCCACCTTCAGGAAGTCCTGTGAAGGGGGAGTAGTTACGGCCATTAGGGCTCCACCCTCAGCTGAGGCTGAGCTCCTCCCTCCCCACCCCAGTGCCCACTGCAAGCCCACATACAGCTAGCTGAGGAAGTGACCCTCCCCAGGGCAGGGTCCAGGCTGGCCCCACATAGCTGAGCACAGGGTGGTGATGGAGACACTTACTGACTGAATGCAGGAGAAGAAACGCGCTGGGAGGTTCTCACCAAAGAACACGATATCTGAGGTGGAAATGGATGGACAGACAGACAACACAGGACAGAAAAAGACAGTGAACAGGGGGAGGCAGAGTAAGAAAGGAGCAGAAGGCAGATCTTAGGGTTGGGTGGGGTGTAGAGCAGCAGGGACAGGACAGGGTACGGAGCCCTCTCCTTGGAGAGAGGGGGACAAAGGTGGGTGGATGGCGACTATGGCCTTCTTGGGAGGGGGTTAGTGAAGTGGAGTGTTTCCAAGTCGGCATTAGATTTGGGGGAGTCCAAATCTCCTTTGGTTGGTTCCTGGCCCCAAGGCTCACCAGGCTTCACCACGCTCTGACAGTTCTCACACTTGGGAGTCACCTCGGAGAAGATCTTCTCTGGGTGTGGAGAAGGGAAACGGGAGAAGGAGGTGAGAGGCTCTGGGCTGGGGTGCAGCCTGCCCTGCTACCTCCCCTGTCCCATTCTTCACCATCCACACAAACACATCTCAGTCACCCCGGAACCTCCTGGGTATCTGCCCTGCTCAGAAGAGACCCTCCTTCTCAGAGAACTGCCCCTATCCTCCTTCATACCCCAGGAGTCCAAGGGTGGTTCCCAGCAACAGGCTTAGCTACTGAATGAAAGAGTCAACAAATGAGCAGACACTTGCTCCTAACAGGGGCCACTGAACTCCACAACTCCTGGCCTGGGGAAACTGGAGTCAAGAGTGAAGTTCTATCTGTGGGTAAGAGAGGGCTGGTGGTCCCAGGCCTGGTGGCAGAACAAGAGGGAAGAATATGCAGATGATCCTGGGATGGGGAGAAATCTTTAGGCACACTTGGGTTCTGTGACTGACTCCCCGACACACCATACTGTGATTATCATGCTCCTTATTGCTTATTATTATTATTATTATTATTATTATTATTATTTTTAGTATATTTTTATTGATTTCAGAGAGGGAGAGGGAGAGCAGAAGCATCAATGATGAGAGAGAATCATTGACTGGTTGCCTCCTGTACACCTCACAGTGGGGATTGAGCCCACAACCCAGGCATGTGCCTTGACTGGGAATTGAGTCAGCAACCTCCTAGTTCATAGGTTGACACTCAACCACTGAGCCACACTGGTCCATCTCCTTATTGCTTATTAAGAAAACTTTGAAAAGCATTCTGTCACTTGCAACCCATAGAATCCTAGCTCATTCATTCAACCATTCATTCCTTTGACAAATATTTAGAGAACTGTTTTAATGTCTGTCATTTATTTTAAAACATCTCGGCATTGACAATATCCTATTTTGTGGGTGCTGCATGAGATATTGCTATAAGTGAACATAACGGAATAATGTTAATTGTATATCATCCCCAGCTGCATGTAGCTGGGCTGTTCGGGCCTCGTCACTCCAAGGATGGTCAGCTGGCATTTTATCAGGGGCCTACTACAAGTGCTGTCCTTATCTCCTACGGACACAGAGGCTTTGTGAAGTCAGCATAAAGAATGTCAGAAGTGTGTTTTCATGGGTGAAATAAGTGACTTCTTAATTCACACAGTAGATATCAGAAATAGGCTCTTGCTGTATTCAAGAAATGTGGGTTGGCTGAAACATTTTCCTCCTTTTTTGGGACATTCTACCCTAACATGAATGGGGACTATGACTTTAGCAAGCACTGTAGTCTGCACCTCTAGGGACAGCCGCAGTCTTCAACCCTGACCAGGCCTCTGTTTGGCTTCACACTCCATAGATTCTGCTCGCCTGAATTTATGGGCTAACTGAGTCCTGTGTTTCTCATACAAGTGCTGTCCCATATGGTCATCATAGCAGATATGGCTTTTTACATTTAAATGAATAAAGTTTAAAATTTAGTTCCTGGATCCCACTAGCCACATTTCAGTGTTCAGTAGTCACGTGAAGCCAGCAGCTGCCATACTGGACAGTGCAGAGATGTGAGGTTTCCCTCATCTCAGAAAGTTCTATTGGACTTTCTGCTCTTCTGAGAACTTGAGCATCTCATGTACACTAGGATCAGAGCCCCTCAAAGGGCAAAGAGCTAGGGTTTCGTGACATCACAAAACAGGCTGTGTGACATTTGGGGGCCTCTGCTATATGTCTCTGTGTGCGGCTGACCTGGATCTGGAGCTTGCATCCATCATAACCTGGCGTGAGGTAGTGTTGGAGCAATGAATCTCATTGTCACCTCATATCTTTGGAGGCTGCCATTATCTACTAAAAAGAGCCACAGAGCTGTGCAGGGCAGAACAGGTACACACTGGGGGAGGCCCTGTCTCTGGAGCTGGGCAGTGGACAGCGGACAGAAGGCCTGCCCTTAGGAATGACCTTCAGCCCCTCACCTTTCATCCAGCTGAGTGTGTACTCTTGCCGGCAGAGGGGGCTGACGCAGTGCGATGTGTAGAAGGTGCCGTGGGCCTCCACTAGGTCCTCAGGCTCCAGCCCTGCCACTCGCTCCAGGGTGTCTATGTTCTGGAGGAAGGCAGAAGGCAGAGTAGGGAGTTGTAGCAGCCAAGAAAAACCAGTGGGACAGGGAGAGAGAAGGTAGGGAAAGCAAGGGGCAGGGTGTGTCTAAAAAACTGTTCTGATGGTACCACTGAAAGGGTAAAAGTCATAGAGGTTTACAGGCACGGGTCCAAACTCAAATGTGTATGGGTCCAGGCCCACGGCCACCACCAGCCCAAATGGCATTTCTACAAATTCAGGCCACTTTGCTTCCATTTTTCAGATCATTTGTTTTGTTGGAACCACATGCATTAGTGCTACCTACTGGAAATCTGTTGAAATGATATACAAAGTTCCCATTGTAAATGGACCCCCCTCAGATGTGGCGCTCTTGTGCGGGACCCAAACTGCACAGCTCTAGGTGGCAGCCCTGGCCAAGCATAATGGAAATAAAAAACCTCAGTGGGGCTATGTGGTTTTAATCACACCGTCCCTATTTAGCAGCCATGTTTCTGATCGGTCGTTTCACTGATAGAATCTTAACTGTATTCCTTTAAGACAAAGAAACTTTCCTTATTCACCAAACAAGGATACTCTCTCCCACATACACATTTGCGCTCTCATTTTTCTCTCAACACACAGCCTCTCTGGAGCAGCTTTCGTTTGCCTGTGAGGCTGGTGCTGACTGAGGCACTGGCAGATGTTACAGAGACGGCCCATCATGTGTGGCCCACAGCTGAACCGACAAGGTTTCCTGGAGATGCCATGGACAACTGAAAGGATCCTTTCAAGGGCAGATGGCCCCAACTGCTCTCTCTCCTCCCTGCCAGAAATCAGCTCACCCCCAAAACATGCAGACAAGAATCACTGTCCCCAGATTCTCTGCAGCTTCCCTGCCCCCTCTACTGGGAATCCTAGTTTGCCTTTGTTACTTGATTCAGCTTACTATTGACTCCCTTGTGCATAAGCAGTGTGCGCAAATAATTCAATAGCATGCAGAACTGCCTGAATGCCTATTATTCTTTGACGCCATGTATAATCAAGAAACAAAGAATGAGGCCAACCTGTATTGTATATATGGATAGGAAATGGTCTCGCCACTATGTTAAAAGGCAAAAAAAAAAAAAAAAAAAAAAAAAAAAAAAAAAAAAAAAAGAGGCATAAAGGAAGCGTATACAGGATGTGAAAAAATATATTTGAGTTTGTGTATCTGCTTGCCACAGAATGAGACACAAGAAAGAGCCAACGTCAGTGACCTGCAGGAGGGAAGCTGTGGCTGGACCCAAGGAAATCCTGTCCCAAAGGCCAAGCACTGACATGGGATGACACACAACAACTGAAGATGGCTCCGGCGCTGGCAGAAACAGGCCATGCAGAGCTGTGCCCTGGGCAAGGGTGAGCAGTTCCGAGAGTGGGCAGGGGCCACTCAACTCCAGCCAGCTATTCTCCCAGGGAAAGCCACCCAGGATGCAGCTCTTCTAATTTTTAGGATTTTCACCTGAAATCTGATTTTTAAAGCTTGGTTCCCTTTTGTTTTAAAATATTGCCCTGTTAGACATATCACCAATGGCAGCTTTTAAAAAGCATGAAGCTGCTATGTGGGTGTGGTTATGGAAGAGTCTTTCAGACAGGGGGGGTAAGGTGAAAGAAAGCGATGTTCCGGGAACATTTGAGACCTTGCTTCCATCATATGTTTGGGTTAAATAAACACTTGTAATAAAGATAATGCACAAGTATGGCTGTGAATTACCAAAATGTGAGCTGAGGCGGGAGACCAATGAATTGTGCTGACAAAGGATTTCCTCCTTTGAGCTGCCCAGTGAAAGAGAAATAAAGAGAGGCAAATAAATTGGTTGAAAGGAAGAAAGACAAGTCCAAACTCTATGTATAGTGCAAATGCCAATATTTCAAAGAATGTATTGCTATGGCGACTAAGTGACTTAGGTGAACAGGGCAATTGTTCTCACATCTGAGTGGATACTTGTGCCTTTAGATAAAAACTGTATGATATGTCGCTTCAGAATTGCTGTGTCATCACAATTCAGAAAGAAGTGAAGACAATGTGTTCCAGAAAACTAGGTTAGTGACTCAAATAGTGGCTGAGATCAAGGAAGAGGGTGTTAAGTTTGAAAAAAATGGTTTCATGAAATGTGAGGGTGGGTGATCCTTCAGCCCAACCTGCCCCCTCCCACATACTGGGAGCCCTCAGGGGATGTCCAGCTAACCACTCACCCCAGCCTGCCCTGGCGAGGCTTTAGGCCTTGGGCACTCAGCCATCGCCCTGCAATAGGGCTGATGGCTAGCTCTGTCCCAGCCACATTCCCCCCTACCCCCAGCCCGGGCCTTTGCCCCAACCAGCTGGAGCCTGGATAGCACAGGCCTCGGCCCCACCCCCCCAGCCCAGGCCTTCTCCCTGGCCAGCGCGTGCTGGCCGCCTCGACCCCACCCCCACTGCCCTGGCCGCCTAGTGCCCGCCCGCCTTGGCCCTGCCCCCGCTCCTGATTGGCTGGTGGGCATGGCTGGTGGGTGTAGCGAATGTATGGTCAATTTGCATATTACTCTTTTATTAGATAGGATAGTTAAATTTCTTGCATTAAATATTGCAACTGGAGGGGAATGCCTAAAGAGTACACTTTGACCCCAGAATGTATTCACGTTGGCTCTTGTGTAAAAGTAGGAGGCAGCTGCCATACTTTCATGGTCAAAGGCAGGCACATTTGCCTCTGCAGAGCTGGGAAGTGAGCCCGCTGAGCAGCTCTGACGGGCAGTTTTTCCGGGCCTGGGCTTCTCAGGCTGAAACCCTGTGACCTCACCCTATCTGGTGAGTTTAAACATTGTTTATATGCTGCCCCTCCAGCTTGAGTCTAGACTCCTGTGTCCAACCATCTGTCCATATCTCCACGGGGCATCTCAACCTCAGTAGGCCTCAAAACAAACTTCTCTTCTGCCCCCACCCCCACAACCTCCCACCATCTCAGTAAAAAGCAGCAGGTGCCCAGGCTGAGAGCTGTCCAGTTATCCTTGACTCCTCTCTCTCATGAATCATTTCACATACAATCCATCAACAAATCCTGTTGGTTCAAGTTTCAAAATGGATTAATAACCTGCCCCTTCTCCCCTTGATAGCCCCCACCTGGCCCAGCCTCCATCCTCTCCTGCTTAAGCCATCACAGCAGCCTGCTCCCTGGTCTCTGTAACCCCCTCCCCATTGCGCCCACAGTCTAGCTCCTACAGGCAGCCAGAGGGACACCTGATCTCATCGCTGCTTTGCTCAGAGTCCGTCTGTGGCACCATCTTGCTCAGGCCTGAGGTCCCATAAGGTCTGCCCCTGGCACCACCCTGACCTCATCTCCTCCATTCCCTCCTACTCCTGTCCTCTTTACTTACTCAGATCCAGCTTCTTGAACACATCAAATATGGTCTCCCTCAGGATCTTGCCCTGGCTGTTCCCTTACCTGGAATGCAGTCCCCCCAAATAATCCCATGGTTCCTTCCCTTAGGTCGTTGTTTAAATGTCTCAGTGAGGACTTCCTGATACCTTGTTTACAACAACCCTCCAACCTCCACACAGAGGTTCAGAATTTCCCTTTCTGCTTACACCTGCTCCACAGAACTCTCATCTGCCAAAGTACATAAACTACTTATGCATCTTGTCCATGGTCTCTCCCCACATTAATGTCAACTTCAGGAAGGCAGGGAGTCTGCTCTGTTTGCTGCCAGCAGGGTCTGGCACTCGGTTGACACTCAGTAAATATTTGTGACAGAAGCTGACAAGCAGGAATGCTAGCAAGGCCAAGGTGAGGAGTCCACAGAGGGCACTGGCTCAGATGAGCCATTGCATCATGTCTGAGCCACATCACGTGGATAAAGCTGACTCTCTGAGAAGAAAGGTCAGGTTTATCTTGAGCCGGGGCTATGCCTAGGAGGTGAATGTCCCCTTCCCCATCACACTACCAGCTCTAGTCAGGAGCACCTGCACCCCATTAGCAAAATCTGGGCCTACAAAGAACTCATCCTCCCTCTGGTGGCAGGTTCTGAGGCTTCGGGCTCCAAATTGCCAGGTGCAGAAAGGAAATATTAGAATACCTATTTATATTCATGTGTTCTCTGTTTTATAACTTGGAGTTCTGAGGTATAGTATAATTTATAGCATGTATGATATCATGTAATTTCAATACATAACCATAAAACAAAGGTAGAGGCCTAAACATTTTTTACTGCTAGGGGTGTGAGATCCCGGAAGTCCAGGAGCCAACAAGGTGAGCCGACCTTGCCTGAGTACCCCAGGCTGAGGCCCTAGGCTCAACACCTGACATGTATGAACCAGGAATCCATAGCACATATGAGGCTTTTGTGCCCCTTTCTTAAGACACTACATCTGCCCACCAGGATACTGACATAGTGTACGGATTTTGTTCGATCCAGTCATTCTGGGATCATCTGCTGGGAAATCTATGAAATCTATGGTGTAAATGGTGTCCCCTCCCCTCAGGCAAGCAGTCCTTTCTTGAAGAGGAGTTCACTGCCGTGTCACCACTGGCCTGAGAGTGTGTAGCTGTTCTGGCCGGTCACAGGACAAAGCAGCAGGGTCCTGAGCTCTTACCACTGAGGCAACAGGTCACAGGCAGCCTCCCTCCTCCCCCCAGGATGCCCACGGTCCGCCTACCTGAGTGTAGCAGCGCAGGAGCAGCCCTTTCTCCTTCAACAGGCGGATGAAGTAGTGACACAGGGTCGGCTGGAGGGGAGCAATCATAACAATGATGACAGTAACAGAGAAGGCTCCCCACATTGCCACGTGCCGCTCACTGTTCTGGGCACTGTGCCTGTTTTGCTTCATGGAATCATCATATTGACCTTGTGAGGCACAGACCATCATTATCCCCATTTCACAGATGAGGAAACTTTAGCACATGGAGGCTGATTATCTTGCCAAAGTCGCACAGCTGCCAAATTTAGAGTTGGGGTTTGTACAAAAGCAGCCTGTCTCCAGAGACTGGGCTTTTATACGTATTGTTAACTCATTTAAGCTTCACAACAACCCTTTTCATATAATATTATCAGCTTCATTTTGCGAATGAAAAAACTGAGGCTCAAAATCAAAAGAGCAGGGAGCCCTCGCTGGTTTGGCTTAGTGCAGTGGTCGGTACACCGCGGCTCGCGAGCCACATGCGGCTCTTTGGCCCCTTGAGTGTGGCTCTTCCACAAAATACCACGGCCTGGGCAAGTCTATTTTGAAGAAGTGGCATTAGAAGAAGTTTAAGTTTAAAAAAATTGGCTCTCAAAAGAAATTTCAAT
The DNA here is from genome assembly GCA_027563665.1 of Antrozous pallidus. Classification (NCBI taxonomy): domain Eukaryota; kingdom Metazoa; phylum Chordata; class Mammalia; order Chiroptera; family Vespertilionidae; genus Antrozous; species Antrozous pallidus. Next base: position 21,697,263 of record CM050525.1, on the reverse strand, counting down.
TGTACTGTTGATATTTGGCTCTGCTGACTAATGGGTTTGCCGACCACTGGCTTAGTGGATAGAGTGTGGGCCTGTGGACTGAAGGGTCCCGGGTTCAATTCAGGTCAAGGACACATATCTCAGTTGCCAGCTTAATCCCCAGCCCTGGTCAGGGCTCATGTGAGAGGCAACTAATCAATGTGTTTCTCTCACATCGATGTTTCTCTCAGTCTCTCCCCCTCTTTTCTCCTCCCTCTAAAAATCAATGGAAAAATATCCTCAGGTAAAGATTAACAACAACAACAAAAAAGAGCAGGGAATGAGGGATCAGGAGTCAGAGCCCATGTACTTAATGACCAGTTTCTATTTGCCCAAGTGGCCCTTCCCATGCCTGCTGTCCACCAACCTTTCCTGTTCTCGCTGGCAAAAAAAAAAGCTCACCTTGAATTGCCCAGGATAGAGTTCCTTAGCGAGGGCAAAGAAGGGCTCTGGATGTTTCTGTGGGAGAGAGAGTGAAAGGCAGGTGGGCACCCAGATGCCCCTGGTGACATGAGAGCAGATGACCCCATTCCATCCCCTATTCCATCATTACAAACATTCCTCCCTGCACATACCTTGAAGTAGCCAATCTCAAAGATGGCCTCTGGATAGGGAAGATGGTACTTTTGCAGGTTGGCATAGAGGCCCGTGGATGGGGAGCGGAAGTCAGGGATTCCTGCGGCTGGGGGAGGAGAAGCAGGGAGCAATCCATCGGGGACTTGGGCCCCATCTATACCACAGTGACCCTTCCAAGTGAGGGCCTCCCCTCCTCCCCCGCCCCTGGAAGGGGCTCCCCCAAACCAGCGGGAGGGGCACTTACATGTGGAGATTCCAGCTCCAACCAAACAGATGACCCTGCGACCTGGGAGAGAGGAGTTTATGCCTCACAGACATGGTTTGCTTGGCCCCCAATAACGCCATCTGTCACAGCCTTTGACACTGTTCACTTGGTCCCAGGCTTTGGGGCAAACATTTCAGATGCATGAATGGTCCTCCCAATCGTCTTGAGGCAGGTGGTGTTAATATCCCCATTTTACAGATGAGGAAACTAAGGCTCAGCGAGGGGAAACAGTCACACAGTTGACTAGTGGAAGAGCCAGTATGGGGACAGAGAAGCTACTGTTGAAATTACTCCAACTTAGTCAAGAAAAGGCCACTTATAGAGAAGCTTCTGCCCCTAACTAGACCTAGACACACCTAGATATTTTGTAAAAATTATGTTTTTATTGATTTTAGAGAGAGAGGAAGGGAGAAGGATAGAGAGATAGAAAAATCAATGAGAAACATCGATGGGTTGGTTGCTTCCTACATGCCCCGACCCAAGCACCTTCCCTGACAGGGAACCGACTGTGGTGACCTCCTGGTCCCTGCGCCACTGGGCAGCCACTGAGCCACACCCGCTGGGCGAGACAAAACTGGATCTTTCTTAATGTTGTTGTTGATTTCAGAGGCGAAAGAGGAGAGAGAGAGAATCACTGACTGGCTGCCTTCCGCACACTCCCTACTGGGGATCGAACCTGCAACCCAGGCATGTGCCCTTGACCGGAATCAACCCTAGGACCCTTCAGTCCGCAGGCTGACACACTCTCTGCTGAGCCAAACCAGCTAGGGCCCAAACTAGATTTTCATGAGGAGGCTAGGGTTGAGAGTTTTCCTCCAGAAGAGTTATTGGTTATTGTAAAAATCTCGCCGAGACCGGTTTGGCTCAGTGGACAGAGTTTCGGCCTGTAGACTGAGGGGTCCCAGGTTCGATTCCAGTCAAGGGCATGTACCTTGGCTGCGGGCACATCCCCAGTAGGGGGTGTGCAAGAGGCAGCTGACGGATGTTTCTCTCTCATTGATGTTTCTGACTTTTTATCCCTCTCCCTTCCTCTCTGTGAAAAATCAATAAAATATATATTAAAAAAAAATCTCTGGCAGGACCTCATCTTTTGGACACAATCCTGAATCCACCTATTTCTAGCATATTATACACGTTTCTTTCCTCTGTAATCAGATTAGTCTAGCAATTTTCAGGTGAAGACCAAAGACTTGCCGCTCTCCGACCTGACGAACAGAAGAGCGGACAGCAGATTCAGTCCTGCCTCTCCTGCTCACCATCAGGGCGTCTCCGCTCACATCCCTACTCTGACTTTAGTTTCCTGCTGTCAAATGGGCATAATTATGGTACTGACTTCACAGGGCTGTTAAGAGAATGAATTTAATCTTTGGGCAAACACTGTGCCGTTGACCCTTGAACAACGTGGGGGTTTAATAGAGATGATCCCACCACCCCATCCCAGCATGTTAAAAATCCATGTATAACTTTATTTTTTAAAATATATTTTATTGATTTTTTTACAGAGCGGAAGGGAGAGGGATAGAAAGTCAGAAACATCGATGAGAGAGAGACATCGATCAGCTGCCTCCTGCACGCCCCCTACTGGGGATGTGCCCGCAGCCAAGGTACATGCCCTTGACCGGAATCGAACCCGGGACCCTTCAGTCTGCAGTCCGACGCTCTATCCACTGAGCCAAACCGGTCTCGGCCCATGTATAACTTTAGACTCCCCTAAAACTTAACTACTAATAGCCTACCAGAATCCTTACCTATAACATAAAGAGTCAATTAATATATATTTGTATGCTACATGTATTACATACTGTATTCTTATAATAAAGTATGCTAGAGAAAAAAATTATTAGGAAAATCAGAAGGAAGAGGAAACACATTTATAGTATTTACTGAGAAAAATCTTCATATATGTGAATCCATGCATTTCAAACCTGTGTTGTTCAAGGGTCAACTGTGTATGTTTGCTATTACTCTTGAGTCAATTGTATTAAATTTCTTGAGACCCATGATCTGTATACCTATAAGCACTTTGTTCCCCTATATTTACCAGCTTCAGAAAAAAAGATAGGAAGACATGACAGGGGTCGGATCCTTTCACAATAACCCAGTTGCTTCTTTGGCTACTGGCTGGTAGGCACCCCTGCCATGCAGTTCTGGCATCTGCCCATCAGCTGATGGGCAGACACAAGTGAAGCCATGTGAACCAGGCACCTTTGGGGTATCCTGTCCAAAGGAGGACAGCAGGGTGGGGGGACAATGGGGGAAGGAGCCTGTGCTCTGGATTCATAGGGCCTGGGGGTGAATCTTGACTCTGCCTCTAACTAGGTATGACCCTGCACCAAGTCACAGTCTCTCTGTGCCTCAGTTTCCTCCTCTGTCTAGATCACTCCTGTAATGACCTCACAGGTATAATGATGTGAAAATCAAATAAGAGGAAGCCTGTCAGTGCTTGGCCCAGCACTCAGCAAACAGTGAGGACTCAATTAACTGTTATTATTTATTATTATCCCCTCATAGGCCCATTATCCTAAAATCCAGGTGCAGGAGGGCAGAGGAACACTATAGCCACTGCCCATCCACCTGAGCCAGCTGCCTGGCCTATCCAGGAGAGGGAGGCTCAGGGTGGCAGCCTGGCTACCCAAGGAGGGAGCGGACAGCAGCTGGAAGACAGGGAAACTGGAGAAGATGTCCTCAACAAAGGTCTGTTCAGAACCCTCAAAGGGTTGATTGTTCTAGTTGAGGACTGCCGAGGGCTTGGTTTCTCAGACTCGGGTGACCTCAACTCATAGCAAGAAATATAAACTACATGGTGACCCAGTAAAGAGGCATTTACACACCACAGCTGAAAGAAGCTTCCTGTAATAGTTTTTTTTTTAAGTCATAATTATTCACTTTATTTTCTTGTTTAAATATAGCATAGTTGGCAAATTCGCATTAACCTGTTTGAACACAACTAAGTAGGACATTTTATTACTATACAATAGCAGAAAACCTGCTCATTTAGACCACTGAAGGCTTACATAAACTAGCAAAAATATTGTTTATTTTCCAATGCATAATAAAAATGCAAAGTCTCCTTATAAGATTCAATATTTAATATATTAAGTGGGAGCCCAAATGCTGACTTTCAATAGGATAAAGCTTCCTGTAATAGTTAATAATCATAGGGAACACTTACACATGCTCCATGTCCTAACCCAGGCATTTACATTTTTTAACCCCTAATAACTCTATAAGGAAATACTATTATCATCTTTATTCTATCAAACAGGCCTGGCCAATCAGAGTGCAGTCATTAGTTCAGCAACAGAGATGTGACCCAGGTCTGGCCAATCAGAGACATGGTGTAAGAATGGGACCCAACCTGCACCAACTGAAGCCAATCTCTGCTCTTTTGCTTGAACCACTGCGAGAAAGATGCTCTCTTCAGTGGGAGCTGTGAGGCTGGTGGAATTTGCATTTGGAGCTGCCAGGAACTACCTTTACCCCAACACAGAAGAAACCAGTGCCAGAGAGAGTTCCGATTTTTGACAACATGGAAGCCCCTGGACTCAGGCCATGCTTCAAGCTGGATTTTAGTTAGGGGTTGAACAGACTCCTTTTTTGGTATAAACCAGTTTGAATTGGGTTTCTTGTTACTTGCAGACAACAGTTGTGAATAGTTCAAGTAGCTGGGGGCTGAGAAGTCACTTGGGGCCAGGAGGGGGCGTGGCCCCGTGCAGGTGGGGAAGGACTTACAGCGCTCACTCAGCATGTAGTGGGCCACCCCTTCCAGGGTTAGGTTGTCCAGCAAACGCTCCTTCTGGGTGCTTAGGCCCAGCGTCTGGGAGAATAAATTTCGCAGGAAGTCCACTGGCCAAAAAGAAGAAAGACAGCAGTGGGCACTCAGCCTGGGTGCACAGAGGCCCAGAGCAACCCTGCCCAGCTCAGGGATCCCCTGCCTTCCCCCAACTCAAAGCTCCATGCTGGATCCAGCCAGGGGGCACCAGATGTAGGCACTGCACCCATTATTACATACCTGAATGTCATTCCTGATGGAGGTGAGGGGTATCACCCAGACCCCTGCCCTAAACCGCCACCACCTCAGCCCCTGAGAATGAGGCCCCTAAGGAAGATACTCACTCTCTTCTTCTCCACCAGCTGCTCCTCCCTCAGTGTCTGAATCTGAGTCCTGAAAGGGGTGGGGTGTGCAGGCCCAAGAAGTAGGATTAGGAAGTGGGGGGTGGGGTGACACCCTTTTTGGGAAAGGAATCTGGGATATGGGCCCGAGGAAGTGAGGGGCTGTGCTGGAGGGACAGCTCTGGGGGCTTTGGGTCAGGGTGCCTGCATTGGGGACATGGCCTGTCTCTCCCAAGGAGTATAATTTCATATGAGTGATTTTGTTTTTCTGAGTCTCCGCATCTTGGAGATGGATGTCAGAGGGCAGCTACCTCAGTGGGCTATTGTGAGATGAAATGTGAGGTGCTTAGACAGCTCTGACTATTGGTATTTCATGTGCCAAATCCACATTCTCCCCTTGCATCCCATCTTGCCCCTTTAGCATGCACCTGCGTCCCCCTTTCAGCACCCCTCCAGCCCTTCTCACCAAAGTCACTCCATAATAATGTAATAATTCCAGTGAAAACACTTCAGTCCTCACCCTCTGGTCATCAGCCCGCCTGCTGGAAACCCCAGTTATTGCCTTTCCAACCCCTCCATTTCCTTATCCACTCCTCCCCCTAGCCAGGCTCCCAAACTGCAGATCCTGGTCCTTGCCTGCTTTCTCTCTCCCCCTTCCGTGGGATACCTGCCTCATCCATGCCAATGGCCTTGGTCCAGTCAATGATGATGCCACCTCTCTGATACAAGGTTTCCATGGCCTCCTGGATGCCTGTCTCTAAGGGACCCAAGGCTTCTCACTCTCCCTGTGTCCCACACTGGCCTCAGTATCTTCCCCAAACCTGTTCCTCTTCCTGGGCCCCATCTCAGTGTGGCCTCCATCTCCCAGTATGCCAGATGCATCCAGCCTTCCTCCCCTGCCTTCCTGCCATAAAGTGTTCCCTCCTCAGTGCTCCACCTGATTCAGCCTGTCCTCTTCCCTTGGGGGCTCTGTTCCAGCCTCCTACCTAGGCTCCCAGCCTCAGTCTCCACCTCTGATGTACCCACTACCCTCTGTGGGATGGCCTGTCTGGGCTGGCCCACTGCCCTCCACTTCACAGGCCCTTCTCTGTGGTGTCTTCCAGTTTAATAATCTCATCACCAATATCTACAAGGGCCACCATGATGTCAGCTCCACAAGGCAGGGGTTTTTTATGTTCACTACTGGATGTCAGCACCAAGAATAGGGTCTGGCACCCGACAGGAGCTCCAGCACTATCCACACTGAAAGAAGGAATACCTGTGTGCTAGACCAGGGCTGGGCTCTGTAATGGTAAAAACAATTCTGACCAACTCACTCTCCTGCTTGAAACCTCTTGCCCTTCTCACTCTGAATATGAAACTCATCATTTTCTCAGAGCTTGGTCACATCATGGCACAATGCTGCACCTTGCATCTTCTGCAGAACAAGATACTATAGACCCACCTCATTCTTTTAAGCAGCTACATAGTGTTGCATTGTAAGGAGGCCCCATAGTTCACTTAACCTGTCTACTGATAGCCACTTGGACTGTTTCCAGTTTTGCCCCAGTATGGACAATGCTGTAATTTAAGCCCTTGAATCTCTCTCTTTGAGACTGAGGATCCCTTTTAACATTAAAACCCTTTCTCTGACAATGGCCCTACTTTGTGAGCCAGACTAGGGAGAAGCCCTGGTCTGACAGGCAGCTCTTGTGCTTCCTCTGCCGTGGACCCAAGAGGTGCTCTAATCACCTCTAATCAGGTGCTTCTGCATTGCCTACAACTGGCAGCAATTTAGCTGCTGGGGGTGGGGATGGAAGTCTGGCATTCTTTCAGGCTGCAGACAGTGAGGCTCCGTGGAAGGACTTAAGGGTCCTTCCCAGCATGAGGGAGCTAGAGGTGTTTGCAGGGCTTTCAGGTCTCTGTGTCTACCTCTCACCGAAGCATCTGGAAGGCAGTGTGAGTGTGCTGTGGCTTGCAAACCCTTCCCAGCTCTTCTGGCTGAGGGACAGAGAACAGAATACTTAACAACCATGCCTCAAATTCCTCATCTGTAAAATGGCCACAATAGGCCTTGACTCCCACAGGAATGCTGAGAAGATGAAGTGAGATGATGCCCATAAAGCACTAAGCAGAGTTACCCAGGTGAAGTACTCAATAAATGCCAGCCATACATACAATTAGCTGCCCACCCCCAGTCACCACCTACTGAACATATAACACTCTGTGTGGAACACCATTTCTCACCTTGCCTCAGAAAATTCAGAGTCACTCTTCACTGCAAATGTGTCTACCTCATTCTGAATCCTAGACCAGCCTGTGGATTCCTCCAGAGAAGGGACTGACTGGAATATTTGTGATCCCACAAAGTTTCCTCTGGGCTCCCACAGGACCATGAGCTATTGTCATAATCACCCTGCAGGGTCATTTTCTAGTCACTTGTCCAAGAGATCCATGAGTTAGGGATCAAGTGGGATGCCTGTCTCTTCCAGGAATAGAATAAATGATGTTCAGAAGGGACTGGGGGGTGGGCAACAAGGAAAGAAAAGTTCAGGAGTTCAGGCCTGGGTTTGAGGTTGCACACCATTCTCTGATAGCCCTCAGAAACCACCATTCCCCAGGAAGCTGAACTGGGAGGTGGGGGCGGGGGGCTGGGGCTATGAGCTGAGGGCCCTGGGGTAACTCTCCCTTCTGTCACCTCCCCCCCAGGGGAGTGGGGTGTGGGAACAAGTCCATCTCTCTCCTTCCCTCCACCCTTCCCCCATCTCACCTGAGCCTCCTGCACCTTCCCTGCCTGGGTCTCCAGAGGGTCAGAGGCTGGGGGAGGAGGGGGAGCAGATGTGGTTACAGTGGAGGGAATGATTAAGGAGTTATGAAGGGCTTCAAGCAGGGGGCCAGGGCAAGAAGACCCACCAAACTACTTATACTGGTGTATGGGGGTGGAGGTAAAAATGCAGTAGAGGGAGGGAGACGGTGGGGAAAAGCAGAGTGGAGGGTGCTGGGAGGAGAGGTGGTTAGTGAGGGACAAAGGGGCTGAGACATGAAGACTTAGTAGAGGGAGGAAAAAGTAAAGGATTCAGGGCATGGAGGACAGACACCTTAGGAGGAATTAGGACGTACATAATAGTGTGTGTGTGTGCGCGCGCGCGCGCGCGCGCGCGCGCGCGCAGGAGAGGATTAGGTTTACAAACAGTGGTAAGTTTAGAAAGGAAGAGAAAAGGTAATAGATACTCAGATTGGAAGTGCGGTGGGAATAGTTTGTTTGGGGCGGGGAGCACAGGAACTAGAGGGAAGAGATAGGAGGTAACATCAGGGGTCCCCTAGCATCTTACAATTCCCCCTAACAACCAGGTACCCTTAGCAACCGGGACAGCAACAACCTAAGTCTTTAGCAACGAGGGTCCTTGGCAACCAAGGTGCGAGAAACACCCGATGATTAGTAACTTGGAAGACAAAGCAAACGGACCCTTAAAACCTCGCGACCCAGAAACCCACCAACCTAGCCATATGGATAACTTAGCAACGGCCCCAGAACCCCACTCCTCCTCATACAGCCCCTATCTCCTGTCCCACCTCGCCCGCCCTCGGCCCGGGGGCCTGCAGATCTCAGGCAGGCCCTGGCGCGGCATTGCCCGACCCTCCCACCAAGGCCCCGACTCACGGTCCGGCTCGGCCATTAGCGTGGGGCGGAGGCCCTCGGGGCTGTCACCGACTGCTCCGCCCGTGACGGCACCGGAAACAGTAGGGACAGAAATAGAACAGAGGACTACAACTCCCAGCAGCCAGCGAGGCCGCATACCGGCTTTCCCACTACATCCGGCGCGCCTTTCTTAGGTAAAAATAAACAAACGAGCCCTATCCGGTTTGGTTCAGTGGATAGAGTCTGCACTTGATCTTAGCCAAAAGGCCGAGAAGCGATCAGTGGATAGAGTTTGGGCCTGCAGACCGAAGGGTCCCAGGCTCCATTTCAGACCATGTGCAGGAGCCACCCAATCAATGTGTTTCTCTCACATCGCTCTCTCTGTCTTTCCCTCTCTCTTTCATTCTCTCTAAAAATCAATGGAAAAATATTCTTGGGTAAGGATTAACAATAACAACAAAAAATAATAAGAAGAATAAACAAGCGAGGTCCCGACTACGAGTCCCAAAGTGCTCTGCGCTGATAGGTAGCCATGTTGACAAAGGGCGCCTGGAAAATGTGGGAACCGGTAGAGAGCGTAGTCTACATGAAAACTCTGATTGGCCATTGAGTGATATGGGGCGGAGCGTGAGCGATTTACCCTATTCTGATTGGATGAATCAGGGGGAGTGTTGGGGAATTCCCTGCAGGGCGGAAGCGCCGGAGCTCCAGGCAGAGCCCAGCGACTGGCCCGCGGCCACCGGGCCCCTGAGACTTGGAGGGCCATGGCCGGGGTCGCGTGCTTGGGGAAAGCTGCGGATGCCGACGAGTGGTGCGACAGTGGCCTGGGCTCTCTGGGTCCAGATGCAGCGCCCCCCGGAGGACCGGGATTGGGCGCGGAGTTGGGCCCGGGGCTGTCGTGGGCGCCCCTGGTCTTTGGCTACGTAACTGAAGATGGGGACACGTGAGTGAATCTTAGGCTGCTCTCACTTCTAAATCTGACTTCCTGACCTCTAACCCACAGGTCCTAATCTTTTATAAAGTCAGTTTCCTACCCAGTTGATCCTAACCCATAATTTCTGACCTCCTTTATTGAACATTGGTTCTCAGAATTCCACATGCTTTTCCAGTGATCCCAAAATTGGACTTGACCTTCCTGACCCCAGCCCTGAGACCCTTATTAGTAGTTCAGGCAGGCACCTCCTAACCTCTGACCTCCACAGATATTTTTGATTTTTGATCATTCGCTCCTGATTTATGACCATTAAACCTTGATTTCCAAAATAATTACTTGACCTTTAACTAAGATTCCACCTTCTGAGCACAAACCTTCACATCTCACATTCAAAGAGAAAATTTGTAAGTTCCATAATAGCAGGGATTCATCTGTTAAGCAAATATCTATCAAACACAACCAGGTTTCAGGCCGTTTTAGGTGCTGGTGATAAGGCAGTAAAGAAAACAGACAAAAACGTAAGCGTTGTGAAGTATACATTGGGGAGAAGGGGTTATGCAGACAGAAGGACTGACTGGAAGGGAGAAAGGGAGAGAAAAAAGAAAGGAAGGGAAAAAGAGGAGAGGAAAAAGACACAGAAAAACACAAAGTAAAAGAGAGAAAAGAAAGACAAAAATGAAAAAGACAGAAAAATGGAATGCCAGAATATAGTAAGTTATTTGAAGAAAAATCAAGCAGGATAATGAGACAAGTAGATTATTTGGGGAGGGCATTCTGAGTAAGAGGGTAGAACAAAAGAAAAAAACAATGTTGGAAAGGCCCACATGAGGGATTGTACTTGTGGTTTTTGTGTGTTATTTTCTGCTGTATCCTCAGCGACTGAACAGAACTTGACCCATAGGTGGCACTCAATAAACATTGATTTTCTCTCAAAGAACCCAGTTGGCTTCATTAATTTTTTCTTTTCTTTGGCTTTCTGTTTATTGATCTCTGTTCTGATTTTCATTGTTTCCTTTCTTCCCCTTACTTTGGGTTTGATTTATTTTTATTTTTCTATTTTCTTAAAGAGGTCACTAATTTCAGACCTTTCTTCTTCTCTGTTATAGGTGTTGTGTGCTATAAATTTCCTCAAGTACTGCTTTAACAGTATCTCACAAATTCTCATATGTTGTGTTTTGACTTTTATTAAATTCAATGTACTTTATAATTTCTCTTTTGATTTCTTCTTTGGCCAGTTGATTATTGAGAAGTATGTTATTTAGTTTCCAGCTATTTGGAAGATTTTCCACATACCTCTCTTTTATTGATTTTTAATTTAATTCTATTGTAGACTTTATATGACTTGAATCCTTTTAAATTTATTAAGACTTATTTTATGGTTCAGACTATTGTGTGCACTTGAAAAGAATGTATATTCCGCTGTTGTATGATACAGTGTTCCATTCCACTATGTCCCTGATGATGATCGCTGTCTAGTTGTTCTATCAATTATTGAGAGAAACTTATTGAAATCTCTTATAAGAATTGTGGATTTGTCTATTTCTCCTTGTAGTTCTATCAGGTTTTGCTGCTTTTAATTGGACACTATTATCAAGGGCACAAATATTTATAATTCTGTCCTCTTGATTCACTGCTCTGAAATCTACTTTGATATTAAATTACTCTCTCCTGCCCGGCTGGTGTGGCTCAGTGATTGAACGTTGACCTATGAACCAGGAGGGCATGGTTTGATTCTTGGTAAGGACACATGCCTGGGTTGACGGTTTGATCCCCAGAGTGGGGCACACAAGAGACAGCCAATCAATGATTTTCTCTCACAATTAATGTTTCTCTCTCCCCTTCTCCCTTCTTCTCTGAAATCAATAAACATGTATTAAAAAAAAATTCCCTTCTCCTTTCTTTTGACTGACCGGTGTTACCATGTTACACCTTATTCCACCCTCTGATATGGTTATTTTTACTTTTTAATATCCTCACTCAAGGATGTGGATTTTAGAGAGAGAGAGGAAGGGAGAAAGAAAGAGAGAGAAACATCCATCAGTTGCCTCCCATTTGCACCTGGACTGGGATCAAACCCAAAACCTAGGTATGAGCCCTGACCAGGAATTGAACTTGCAACCTTTTGGTGTACAGCATGACACTCCAACCAACTGACCAACCCAGCCAGGGCCATCCTTTTATTTTTAAAATATTTATATTTAAAGAGTTTCTTACAGGCAGCATATAGTTTGGTTTTGCTTTTTTTAGTTAATGTGACAATGTCTGCCTTTTATTTATTAATTTTTTAAATATATGCTTTTATTGATTTCAGAGGAAGGGAGAGGGAGAGAGAGATAGAAACATCAATCATGAGAGAGAATCATTGATTTGATGCCTCCTGCACACCCCACACTGGGGATCGAGCTGTCAACCCAGGCATCTGCCTGGACCAGGAATTGAACCATGACCTCTTGGTTCCTAAGTTCACGCTCAACCCTGAGCAAGGTAGGCTGCGCAGTGTCTGTCTTTTAATTATAATGTTTAGATCATTAACATTTACTTATTGAAGTAGCTGTGTTTAAGTTTATTATGTTGTTATTAGTTTTCTAATTATCTCTTCCTTTTAAAAAAAAAATAAATCTTTCTAGTTCAGATTATTACAGGTGTTCCTCTTTTTCCCCCCCCCCCAATAGCTCCCCTCCATCTGATTCCCCACCCCACTCTATGCCCTTTCCCCCACCCCCGCCACTATCTTCATCCATAGGTATAAGATTTTTGTCCAATCTCTTCCCTCACCCTTCACACCTTCTTCCCCTGAGAATTGTCAGTCCATTCCCTTTCTAAGTCCCTGATTCTATTCTATTCATCAGTCCATTCTGTTCATCAGATTTTTTATTCACTTGATTTTTAGATTCACTTGTTGGTAGGTATGTTTTTGTTGTCATTTTGTTGTTCATAGTTTTTATCTTTACCTTTTTGTTCTTCTTCCTCTTCTTTTTATTTTTTTAATATATTTTATTGATTTTTTACAGAGCGGAAGGGAGAGGGATAGAAAGTCAGAAACATCAATGAGAAACATCGATCAGCTGCCTCTTGCACGCCCCCTACTGGGGATGTGCCTGCAGCCAAGGTACATGCCCTTGACCAGAATTGAACCTGGGACCTTTCAGTTCATAGTCCAGGCTCTATCCACTGAGCCAAACCGATTTCGGCTCTTCTTCCTCTTCTTAAAGAATACCCTTTAGCATTTCATATAATCCTGGTTTGGTGGTGATGGACTCCTTTAGCTTTTTCTTGTCTGTGAAGCTCTTATCTGACCTTCAATTCTGAATGATAACCTTACTGGGTAGAGTAATCTTGGTTGTAGATTCTTGCTGTTCATCACTTTGAATATTTCTTGCCACTCCCGTCTGACCTGCATAGTTTCTGTTGAGAAATCAGCTGACAGTCATATGGGTACTCCCTTGTAGGTAACCAACTGTTTTTCTCTTGCTGCTTTTAATATTCTCTCTGTGTCTTTTGCCCTTGGCATTTTAATTATGATGTGTCTTGGTGTGGTCCTCTTTGGATTCCTCTTGTTTGGCGTTCTGTGCACTTCCAGGACTTGTAAGTCTATTTCTTTCACCAGGTAGGGAAAGTTTCCTGTCATTATTTCTTCTAATAGGTTTTCAATATTTTGCTCTCTCTCTTCTTCTGGCACCCCAATTATTCAGATGTTGGTACGCTTAAAGTTGTCCCAGAGGCTCCTTACACTATCTTCATATTTTTGGATTCTTTTTTTCTTTTTGTTGGGTGTTTTTTGTCTCATATTTCAGATTTTTGGTTTGATTCTTGGAGTCCTTTGATGTACGGTTGAATTTCTGTACATTCTTTATTTCAGACAGTGTATGCTTAATTTCTGTCTGGTCCTTTTCCATTTTCTTGGCATTCTCATTAAGGTCCTTGAAGGTCTCATCAAGTTTCTCGACGGTTTTTAGAAGATTCTTAAGTAACCTTATAAATGTGGTCCTGAGCTCTTATGTCCAATAGTCTGTTTTCCTCCATTTCTTTAATCTGTGACATGTTTCCTTGTCTCTGCATTTTGCTGCTTCCCTGTGTTGATGGAGTGGAGGAACTGCTGTGTGGAGATATGCATATGGGGCAGAACTTGCTTCAGTGGGGCTTTGGTGCTCACCGAGTCTGCCTCTTGAATGTGTCACTTATGGATGTGAGTAATTGAATTCTGGTGTCGTCTCACACTGACTCTAGATACACTAGTTTCTGGATCTCCAATGGGGTGCAGGTCAGCTACTGTCTGAGGCGACCCAGCAGGAGCTACAGTGAGGTCTGTAGATTTCTCCTGGTCTGACCAGAGCTGCAGTTTACATTAAGCTGTGATAGTGCAGGCCATTTATATGCAAATGCCGCTGCACACAGCTTGGGTGGGTTTGCAGATTGTGCGGGTTGGGGTCTTAGTGAGTCACTAGGCTAGGGCGTGGCAAACAGCGATGGCTGCCAGTCAGCCGTCTCTATGTCTCTGCACAGTGAACAATGAGTGCTGCGGGCACCTCTGCAAGGAAGCCACCCTCACTTTCTGACCCGATGGCATACAGTCCAGCTTCTCCCTGTAGGAGTCTGGGTCACCAGCATCTCCCCAGGAACTGGAGTTCAGAGAAATCAGGAGCTTGTTTCCCTTTGGGTTAAAAAAAGCAGCGCCCAAAGTCACCCGCCGCCAACCCGGTTAGCATGCCTCCATACCTCAGCTTTTCAGCGCTTGTGCCTGTCTCAGTGCTTTTTTCTCTTTACTTTTAATCACAGAACTTCCAGTCAGCCAACTTTCCTGTGGTTTTGGGTGATAGACATTTTGTCTTTTAGTTGCAGTTTTTAAATTGTTGTGCAAGGCAGCAGTTTAGGTATTTACCTAAGCCACCATCTTGGTTTCTCTCTATTTATTTCTTCTTTGTTTCCCAGTTCCTCTTTATCTTCATCCTTTTGGAAGGAGTATATTTTGCTCCATTGTATTTATTTGTTGGCTTATTAGCTCTGTTTTGTTTTTGTCATTTCAGTGATTTCCCTGAAAGGCAGACTCTGGCCTCCAGGCAGAATCTACCTAGTCACCTGCTTTTGTGTGGTTATGAGCTAAGAATGGTGTTTACATTTTTTTAAATTAAATCTTTATTGTTCAGTTATTACAGTTGTTCCTCTCCCCTCTCATAGCTCCCCTCCACCCGCTTTGCACTCACCCCATGCCCTTACCCCCTCTGTCTTCTTCCATAGGTGTACGATTTTTGTCCAGTCTCTTTCCGCACCCCTCACACCCTTTCCCCCCCAAGGATTGTTAGTCCACTCCCTTTTATGCCCCTGATTCTATTACATTCACCAGATTATTCTGTTCATCAGATTTTTTACTCACTTGATTTTTAGATTCACTTGTTAATAGATACGTATTTGTTGTTCATAATTTTTATCTTTACCTTGTTCTTCTACTTCTTCTTAAAGAATATCTTTCAGCATTTCTTTTTTTCTGCAGATATATTTTTATTGTAATGTTGTTTTTTTAAATTTCTTTATTGATTAAGGTATTACATTTGTGTCCTCATCACCCATTACCCCTCCCAATCCTCTCCTCCCCCGTCACCACTTATGCCCTCACCCCCCTGGAGTCCGTGTCCATTGATTAGGCTTATATGCATGCATACAAGTCCTTTGGTTGATCTCTTCCTCTTACTCCCGCCCTCCCCTACCATCCCTCTGAGGTTTGACAGTCAATGCTTTTCTGTCTCTGGATCTGTTTTTGTTCAGCAGTTTATGTTGTTCATTGTATTCCATAAATGAGTGAGTTCATGTGATACTTATCTTTCTTTGACTGGCTTATTTCACTTAGCATAATGTTCTCCAGTTCCATCCATGCTCTAGTTTGAAGGAGACACCTTTTTCTTCTTAAAGTATACCTTTCAGCATTTCATATAATACTGGTCCTTTAGCTGATGAACTCCTTTAGCTTCTTCTTATCTGTGAAGCTCTTCATCTGACCTTCAATTCTGAATGATAGCTTTGCTGGGTAGAGTAATCTTGGTTGTAGGTTCTTGCTATTCATCACTTTGAAAATTTCTTGCCACTCCCATCTGGCCTGCATAATTTCTGTTGAGAAGTCAGCTGACAAGTGTATGGGTGCTCCCATGTAGGTAATTAAGTGTTTTTCTCTTGCTGCTTTTAATATTCTCTCTTTGTCCTTTGCTCTTGGCATTTTAATTATGATGTGTCTTGGTGTATTCTTCTTTGGATTCCTTTTGCTTGGGGTTCTGTGTGCTTCCTGGACTTTGTAAGTCTATTTCTTTCACCAGGTGGGGGCAGTTTTCAGTCATTATTTCTTCAAATATGTTTTCAGTATCTTGCTCTCTCTCTTCTTCTGGCACCCCCATAATTCTGATGTTGTCCCAGAGGCTTCTTACACTATCCTCAAATTTTTGGATTCTTTTTTCTTTTTTGGTTGAGTGTTTTTGGCCTCTTGGTATTTCAAATCTTTGACTTGATCCTTGTGTTCCTCTAGTCTGCTGTTGGGTTTCTGTAAAATATTTTTTATTTCAGTCAGTGTATGTTTAATTTCTAGTTGGTCCTTTTTCATATCCTCGAGGTTCTCGCTGAGCTTATTGGCTTTTTCTAGGAGCCTCTTGAAATACCTTATCACTGTGGTTTTGAACTCTATATCCAGTCGTTTGTTTTCCTCCATTTCTTTTGTTTGTGATCTCTTTCTTTCTCTCCCCATTTTCACTGCTTCCCTCAGTTGGTTGGGTAGCTTTGTGTGCTAGGTGTCTCGGCCTCCCCTGTTACCTGAGGTGTAACCTCTTGGTGCACCCCTTTGTGGACTGTGTATACAGCCTTGTTGCAGATAAGTCTTGTTTGTTGTTGGTATCACTGGGAGGAATTGACCTCCAGGCCAACTGACTGTGAGGATCAGCTGTGTCTACTCTAGGAGACAGCTTTCTGCGCCTGGACTTGCAAACTTGCCAAAGTCTCTATGCTCAGTTTGGATGGGGCAGAGTTTCTGGGTGGAGCGGAGTTTCAGGGTGGAGCTGACAGCCTTGGCTTCCTCAGCCCTGGCCCACAAGGTCGCCGGGTCCTAGCGTCTGCAGGCAATCGCCGCAGGCACCTCTGTGAGAAAGGTGCCCTCGAGTTTTGCCTGCCACCAGAACGTCCAGTCCCCAATGGATCCAGAATCTCAGATTTTCGCCTGGCACCTGGGTTCAGTGCAATCGGAACTCCTTTTCCCTTCTGCCAGACGCCAGCCACACAGTCAACAGAACACCCTCACCGTGAGCACTCGTGTGCACCCCCGGAGTTCCGCCTCTGGCCGGAGCTCCTTTCTTCTAACAGACACAGCCAGTGACCCCTTTGTCTCCTCTGCACACACTCACACGCACGCCCACAGAGGTCCACCTCTGGCTCTTCCCCTGGGATTCCGCCCACAATCCAGGTTCTCCCCGTAAGGGCCTGGTTCCCCCGGGTTTTGAGTGCAAACCGAACTGGGTTCAGCGCAGCCTGGAGTTTTTGTCTCCTTTCTGCCAGAGCACCCCTGCCAGGTTCAGACACCCCGTCCTCTTGCACGAGTCTCCACCTTACTTGGGCTTTGCAGAGGCTCTGATTATCTGTGTGCACTTCTCTGTCCCTCCAATTTCAGATCTTCCAGTCAGCCAGCCTTCCCGTGGTTTTGGACAGTGTCCGGTCTGTCCTTCAGTTCTCTTCTCGTAATTGTTGTGAGGGGCAAAAGCCTAGGTGTTTACCTATGCTGCCATCTTGGTTTTCTCCAGCATTTCATATAATACTGTTTTGGTGGTGATTAACTCCTTTAGCATTTTCTTAACTGTGAAGCTCTTTATCTGATCTTCAATTCTGAATGATAGCTTTGCTGGGTAATCTTGGTTGTATGTTGCTATTCATCACTTTGAATATTTCTTGCCACTCCTGTCTGGCCTGCATCGTTTGAGAAATAAGCTGACAATCGTATGGGTGCTCCCTTGTAGGTAACTATTTTTCTCTTGCTGCTTTTAATATTCTCTCTTTGTCTTTTTTTCTTGGCATTTTAATTGTGATATGTCTTGGTGTGGTCCTCTTTGGATTCCTTTTGTTTGGTGTTCTCTGTGCTTCCTGGACTTGTAAATCTATTTCTTTCACCAGGTGGAGGATATTTTCAGTCATTATTTCTTCAAATAGGTTTTTAGTATCTTGCTCTCTCTCTTCTTCTGGCACCCCCATAATTCGGATTTTGGTACGCTTAAAGTTGTCCCAGAGGCTCCTTACACTATCTTCATATTTTTTTATTCTTTTTTTTCTTTTGCTTTTCTGCTTCTTTGTATTTCAAATCTTTGGTTTGATTCTTTAAGTCCTCTAGTCTGCTGTTGGATCTCTGTATATTATTTTTTATTTTAGTCAGTGTATGCTTAATTTCTAGTTGGTCCTTTTTCATATCCTTGAGGGTCCCGCTGAATTTATCAGCCTTTTCTAGGAACCTCTTGAGAAAACTTGTAACTGTGATTTTGAACTCTATATCCAGTCATTTGCTTTCTTCCAATTCTTTAATTTGTGATCTGTTTCTTTGTCTCTGCATTTTGGCTACTTCCCTGAGTTGATAGAGTAGCTTTGTGTGCTAGGTGTCCTATAGGGTCTAATGGCTCATCCGCCCCCAGTTACCTGAGGTGGACACTCTTGGTGCACCCCTTTGTGGGCTGTGTGCACAGCCTTCTTGTAGTTAAGCCTTAATTGTTGTTGGTAGCACTGGGAGGGGTTGACCTCTAGGCCAATTGGTTGTATCAGCTGTGTCTACACTGGGAGAGCTCCTGTGCTCAGCTTGGATGGGGCAGAGTCTCAGGGCTGAGCAGTCAGCCTTGGTTTCCCGTGAGCCCTGCCCTAATCGGCTCCTGTGTCTCAGTGTCCCGCGGCAATGGCTGCATGCACCTCTGAGCAAAAGCTGCTGGGCAGTCCAATTTCTCCCCGAATGGGTCTGGATACCCAAAGTCTCACCTGGAACTGGAGGACAGTGCAGTTGGGAGGGAACTGGAGGACACTGCAGTTGGGAAGATTTGTTTTCCTCCCAAATGAGAGAGCCAGCCACACACTCAGCTGTACACCCTCTCCAGGAGCTTATGCATTTCTGCAGCTCCCCTGAATCTCAGTGTGTTTCCTCCTGACAGTCCAGTTTCACCCCGTATGAGTCTGGGTTCTCCAAGACTCTCCTGGAACAGGAGTTCAGCACCGTGGGGAGCCTTTGTTTCCCTCCCTGTTTGAGAAAACCAGCCATGTATTCAGTTGCCTGCCCTTTCTGCGTGCGCGCCTCTCCCCTCCACAGCTCCTCTGAGTTTCAGTGTCCTTTTATCTGTCCTTCTAGTTGTAGAATTTCCACTCAGCCAGCTTTCCAGTGGTTCTGGATGAGGTCCGTTTGGTCTTTTAGTTGTAGTTTTGAAATTGTTGTGTGAGGCAGCAGTATAGGTGTTTACCTATGCTGTCATCTTGGTTCCTCCCTTCAAATATTTTTTTCTATCTACCTCTTCCTTTAGGGATATGTTCCCTGAAGCTCATTGATGTTCTTTCATTTTTATGTTCTCTGTGTTTCATTCTGGAGAGTTTCTGTTGTGAAGTCCGCAAATTTATTAATCTTTTCCTTATGCAGTGTGCAATGTGTTGTTAATTCCATCCAGTGTATTTTTCATTTCAGATGCTGTAGTGTTTTTTTTATCTCTAGGAGTTCAATTAGAATCTTCTTTTATCATTCATGTCTATACTTAACTTTTGGGATATGTGAGATACAATTATAATGAACTATTTTAATTTTCTTGTTTGCTAATTCTAATATCTCGATCATTTTGGGGTCAACTTCGTTTGATTGATTATTCTAATTATGGGTTGTGTTCCTGCTTCATTGTGTGCTTGATGATCTTTGATTAGTTGTCAGACATTGTAGATTTAAACTTGTTAGGCTGGTTAGTTTTGTGTTCCTATAAATATTCTTTTTTCTCCTTTCTATAAATATTCTTTTGAGTATTATTCTGGGATACAGCTAAATTATTTGTAAGTAGTTTTATCCTTTTGGGTCTTTTCAAAAAATATATATTTTATTAAATTTTTTACAGAGAGGAAGGGAGAGAGATAGAGTTAGAAACATCAATGAGAGAGAAACATCGATTAGCTGCCTCTGCACACTCCCTACTGGGGATTGTGCCCATAACCAAGGTACATGCCCTTGACCGGAGTTGAACCTGGGACCCTTCATTGTACAGGCTGATGCTCTATCCACTGAGCCAAACCGGTCGGGGCTGGGTTTTGCTTTTATGATTTGGTAGGTGGGTCCTGAGCAGTGTCCCAGCTAGAACTCATTATTCCCCACTACCGAGGTAAGACCTTCCGAAGTATTCTTCTCAATGTGCTGTGAATGTGGGGTTTTTCCTAGTCTGGCTGTTGGGAATAGTGGGTACTATTCCCAGCCATGTGAGCAATAGGCATACTTCTCTAATTGTTTTGAATGATACTTCCTTCATACTGGAGTCATTTTCCCATACCCGTGTCCTGATCAGTATCCTCCTAAATACTTAAAAGGCCAAAACCGGTTTGGCTCAGTGGATAGAGTGTCGGCCTGTGGACTGAAAGGTCCCGGGTTTGATTCCAGTTAAGGGCATGTACCTCGGTTGCGGGCATATCCCTAGTAGGGGATGTGCTGGAGGCGGCTGATCAATGTTTCTGACTTTCTATCCCTCCCCTCTTCCTCTCTGTAAAAAAAAATCAATAAAATATATTAAAATAAATAAATAAAAGGCTCCTCTACAGATGTGTGGTGTCTCTCCCTGTGCAGCTCTCCTTTTGTGTTCTCTATCCTCTGACTCTAGCCAGTTGGCCAGCCCTTCCCCCCAACTCAGCTCCATCTCCTCACCTCAGGCGATCTGCTAATTCTGCCTAGATTTCCTCTTCCTGCACCTTGGCTTGAAACTCTCAAGGCAGTAAGCTGTGGCAGTTAATTGAAGGCTTCGCCGCATTTGTTTCCTGTCTCATACTGTCATTCACTGCATGATACATTATCCAGTATTTTGAAAACTGTTGCTTTATATACTATTAGAGGCCCAGAGGGGGGTGGTCCCTTAGCCCGGTCTGTGCCCTCTCACTGTCCAGAAGCCCCTGGGGGATGTCCGACTGCCACAGAGGTGGGAGAGGCTCCTGCCACTGCCGCTGCGCTTGCCAGCTGTGAGCACAGCTCAGGGCTTTTGGCTGAGCGGCGCTCCCCCAGTGCACTGACCACCAGGGGGCAGCTCTTGCAGTGAACATCTGCCCCCTGCTGGTCAGTGCACATCACAGTGACCAGTCATTCCATTGTTTGGTCCATTTGCATATTAGCCTTTTATTACATAGGACTAGAGGCCCGGTGCATGAAATTCATGCACAGGGGTGTGTCCCTCAGCATAGCCTGCACCTTCTCCAATCTGGGACTGCTGGCTCCCAACTGCTTGCTTGCCTGCTAGTTTGATCACCCCCTAACCACTCCCCTGCCAGCCTGATTGATGTCTAACTGCTCCCCTGCTGGCCTGATTACCCCAACTGCCCTCCCCTGTAGGCCTGGTACCCCCCCCCCCCCCCCAACTGCCCTCCCCTGCAGGCCTAATTGCCCCAACTGCCCTCCCCTGCCAAACTGGTCGCCCCTAACTACCCTCTCTTACTGGCCTAGTCACCCCCAACTGCCCTCCCCTTCTGGCCATTTTTGACCACATCGGGGTGACCATCTTGTGCGAGGTTGTAAAGGTCAATTTGCATATTACTTTTTTATTATATAGGATGTTTTGTCTAATTTGTTTGTTGATTCATGAGAGGGAAATCTGGTCCATGTTTGAGAGGAAGCAGAAGTCCTGCTTAATAAATATTGATTAAATAAATTTTCTACATTAACTCAGACCTGACCCTCTCAGATTCCTGACATCTGGTTCTAGAACTGAGGTCATAATGGCTAGCACACAGTTTATTGAATGAGTGATTGCAAAAGTACTTGACCCGTGCCTTCTGAGACCTGTCCTTGTTCTCAGGGCACTGCACTTGGCGGTGATTCATCAGCATGAGCCCTTCCTGGACTTCCTCCTAGGCTTTGCAGCTGGTACTGAGTACCTGGACCTGCAGAATGACCTGGGCCAGGTGAGCCACTGGAAGATAGTATAAGGCTTGGGGACAGGATTCTCAGTGTGACTTCTAACACTTGCGCTCTGCTCCTGCAGACAGCCCTGCACCTGGCAGCCATCCTGGGGGAAGCATCCACGGTGGAGAAATTGTATACGGCGGGCTCCGGGTTGCAAGTGGCAGAGCGTGGGGGCCACACAGCGCTGCACCTAGCCTGCCGCATGGGGGCACATGCCTGTGCTCAAGTGCTGCTCCAGCCCCGTCCCCAGCACCCTAAGGAAGCCTCCCATATCTACCTCGCTCAGGACCCTGACCATACCCTGGGTACTGACCACACTGCTGCTGCGTTGTACCCCAAACCCGACTTGGAGAAGGAAGAGGATGAGAATGAGGACTGGAAGCTGCAGCTAGAGGCTGAAAACTATGAAGGTGAGGGTCCACAGTACTGAGAAGGTCCAGGTGACAGCACCTGGCTTTGGGTTCAGCTTTCCTGACTCAATACCCAACCATTTGGGAAATAATACTGAGGCTTCCGGACCCAGGCACTGGGACCAAAGACTCCTGTACAGGCCTCAGATTATTGAGAATTGGCTGTGTGGGACCCAGAACCCCTACCTGGAGGCTCCAGATCACTAGGAACCCACTGGCCTAGAGCTATTAGGCCAAAGCCAGTGGTTGGGCCCAGCTTCCCCAGCTGGAAGGCACAACTCACCAAGCACAACACATCCTGGACATCTCCCTAGCCCCAACCATGGGTCCCAGCCCACGTAGGATAAATGAACTCAAGGCTCAGGCCCTCTGTGAAACTGGTAGCCCAGGCTCCAAAAGATTGACACTGGAGTGATACAGCCCTCGTCAGCCAGTTCTCATGGTGTCTGAGTCTCAGCTCTCCCATCTCTAAGCCCAGCTACCCTGGACTGGCCCCGTCAATAAGGGACTGAGGTCATCTAGGACCCAGTGTTCAGGATCCACCCCAGTCCCCCAAGCTCAAAGGTCCTTTAACCACTCAGGACCCAGGAATTTGCGTTTCAGGTTCTTTGTGAAGTAAGACCAGAGACTCAGGTCTTCTTGTCCGAAGATCCAGGCCTCCTGTCCGGAGTCCCAGGCTCTTTAGCCATAGGCCCAAAACCTAGGTATTGGCACTGCCAGCCAATTCCAGTTCCCCTGAGACGTAGGCACTTACAATGAGATGCCTCTTTGACACACCCAGGAATTCAGGATCCAGACCCCAGACTCGGTTACCCTCAGGCCATAAAGCCCTCCCCCGAGACTGTGGCATTGGGGGCCCAGATCCTCAGCCCCATAGTCTAACATCACTCTGTCCCCAGGCCACACCCCACTCCATGTGGCCGTCATCCACAAAGATGCAGAGATGGTCCGACTACTCTGGGAGGCCGGAGCTGACCTAAACAAACTGGTGAGCCTCCCTAGGGAGAAGCTGTGGCAGGTTGGGGGTTGTCCCAGAGTGGGGCAGGGCCCCCTCTGACCTCTCTGCTATACCCTACAGGAGCCCACGTGTGGCCGGAGCCCCCTACACTTGGCAGTGGAGGCCCAAGCAGCTGATGTGCTGGAGCTTCTCCTGAAGGCAGGTGCTGACCCTGCTGCCCGCATGTACGGTGGCCGCACCCCACTGGGCAGTGCCATGCTCCGGCCCAACCCCATCCTCGCCCGCCTCCTCCGTGCACATGGAGCCCCTGAACCTGAGGATGAGGATGAGAAGCCTGGACCCTGCAGCAGCAGTAGCGACAGTGACAGCGGGGATGAGGGCGTGAGTCAGGAGGAAAGACTGGGTGGCTCAGCTGGGGGCTCAGGGTAGATGGGCAGGTGGGAAGGGGGACAAGAGAAATTAAGCAGCACATTGAGCCTGACCTTGGGCTGCTGCAATTTGAGAACTTGGGCAGGAGTGCAACCAGTGCAGGTGACCTGAGCAGGGGTTGCAGGGAGAACTCGGGTTGTGGTGGTTGAGAAATGAAGGCAATGGCAGAGGGAGAACTCAGGTGGACTCAGGTAGAGGCAGAGAAAAGACCTCAGCTGTAGTGACTGGTAGGTAGGCAGCAGTGAGCAGCAGTGTGGGGAGAGATGTTGTGAAGCAGTTGAACTCTGGCTGTGGGAAGGTGACCTTGGGCAGCAGTGATTTGAACACTGGCAGCAGTGAGGCTGCTGCTGGGGAGAACCCTTGGGCAGGGGTGATGTTGCGTGATGGGAGCTGAGGAATTTGGGTAAAGGCAGAGGAGGGAGACCTTAGTGGCTGTGGCTGCTGAAGAACTGGAGAAGCAACTGGGCTACAGTTCCAGCAGGAGCAGGGAGAACAACGGTGACCTTGAAAATTGTGGGTGGAGACCTAAGCAGGGAAGTTGAACTACGAGTGGGGAAACGTGGGCTTCAAAGCAAAACCAGATCTTAGGGTGGGTGGGAGAAACTGGGCAGCGGGCAAGTTGGCAGCCATCTAAGCCCCTCTGCCTGGCCTCCTCTGCCCCCAGGATGAATACGACGACATCGTGGTCCACAGTGGCCGGAGCACAGACTGGCTACTTCCTACCCCAGCTTCAAAACCTCTCCCTGATGACCCCATCTGATGTTAATAGAATTTCTAATTAAATAAAATCCTAGTTCTGACAATCAGAGACTATATTGACTATTGCCTTCCCAGTCCTCCAGTTTACTCCTGGGCTCCATCCCTCCAAAATTGAATGCTACACAGTAAGCCTTGGTGGTTTTCTTTGTGCTTTATTCACTCAGAGGGTTGGCGTGGGTTTTGTGGGTGGCAGAGTATTTCCTGAGTCAGTCTAAACCCATTCCCTTATTCAGCGAAGACTTGACCCCTCAGGCCTGGTTCCAAGGCCCACCCTTCTCCCACTCCTGCAGGTTGGGGAGATGCAGGGGTGCCAGATGAGGTGGGGGTGTTCAGGGTCACTAGTCCTAAGTCATAGGGTATGCCAAGAAGGAGGAGGACATGAGGTCGAGTCAGTCCTCCCTCCTGAACTCCTCCCCCAGCATCTCCGCTGCCTTCTTCAGCTCCTCTCTCACGTGCTCCAGCCGCTCCATATCCTGCTCCTGGTGGGGTCAGAAATGGATGATCAGTGCTCACCTCCAAAGGCAGGCCACGTCAGTGGTTGCCCATGAATGTGGGCCATGGCAGCGCCCACAATGGCAGCCAGCAGCAGTCATCTTGGTCCTCATGGGCTGTGATGGTGACCACAGTGGTTGCTATAACCCTGGAAGAGTAACGTGACCAGTGAGGTCTGTGGTGACTGCCACAGCCAACGGCAGCAGACACAGGACTAGCAAGCATATCCAACTTGGGTGCCATGACCCATGTGGAGGGATGGCCATTTTGGTTCCTGCCATCAATCATGGAAGCATCTTACTTTCTATGACCCAGCAATATATCCATCTATTGTTCAGTGGTCCAGGCACAGCAGCCTTTTCATATGGCCAATTTGCTTGGCAGGACTAATAGTGGTGGCTAACTCAGATGCTCTGGGCACTAATGGTGGCCATCTGGGTTACTATAATCAGAATGGAAGCCTTCTTGGTCAAGTAAAGGCCCTTCTTGGATGTTGCTACCTAGTCCTGGTGTCAGTCCTGGTGTGACCCATTTATGGTGGATCTTGCTATTTAAGGCCCAATACTGGTAGGTGTTTGGTAGGAACTCCACTGACGTTTGGTCCACCCTGCTCCCCTTTTCCCCCTCTACTCACCTCCCTCTCCAAAGCCTCTTCCTTCTCCTCCTGCTTGGACTCTGTTTCTGGCTGGTGGAGGTGGTGGTACAGGGAGTCCTTGTGCCTCTCTCTTCCCCTGCCCTTGGCCCCTTGCCACAGGCTACTGCCCCCACCCAGCACGTGCACACCCTTCTTGGCCTTGAACTGGGCCATCTCCTCGTCACTGGCCTGCTCTGCCACCTGCTTCTGGGTCTCCCCTCCATCCTCTTGCCACTGTTTCCTCAGGCCTTTGAAGGTCTCCATGGGCCCCCTTTTTTTCTTTTCCTCCTCCTCCTTGTCGTCGTCGTCCTCCTCCTCCTCCTCCTCCTGTGCCTCCTCATGGTCCTCTTCCTGGTGGAGCCGGCTGTGGAGGTGCTGGTGCATGGCCTGTTCCCGCACCTCAGACTTCTGGGTACTCTCTGCTGCTGCCTCCTCTTCCTCATCCCTCACTTCCTGGCTGGACCTCATCTTCCCAGCCTCCCGCTTCTTGAAATCACTAACCAGCAGGCCTTTCTCCTCAGCAGACACACAGCTGTAGGGCTCTGTCTCACACATCTCTGGTGGGAAGAGAAAGGATACTCTGTGCAGCCAGTTGGGAAACAGCTGGAGGAGTTCTGGGGCCCTCCTGAGGTCCACAAGGGGACTGCCCAGAACTGGGAGAGGAGGGTCTGGGCCAGCGACATTCTCTGCCCACCCTTTCTATTCCTCTGTAAGGAACCCCAAGGGTGGGCTGGGGACCAGGTTGGACACTTTGGGAGAAGGGAGGGGCATGATGACTTGCTACACCACCACCTCCTTGCCAGCCAGAAATTGAGCCCAAGCAGGAAAAGGAAGAGGCTTTAGAGAGGGAGGTGAGTGGAGGAGGGAAGGGAGGCCCTGAGATAAGAGAACACCCTCCAGGCAGCCTGGGGCAGAACTCTGGGTGGGGTGGGGCTCCCAGAGGAACTGGAGCCTGGGTCCTCCTTACCTTTGTGGAGGAGAGCCACGCAGGGGCCTTGCCGGGCCTGACCCAGAGTCAGCATCTCTGTGACCACCTCTGCCAGACAGCGGGTCAGCTGGGGGTGAAGGGTCAGAGGGGAGAGCAGATGGGGGTAAGGAGAGCGGCTGGAGGGGAGGTGATATGGAGGAAGCTGGGCAGGGAGGGCCAGGGCTCCAGGGAGATGAGGCGGGGTAAGAGGTCACATTCCTTACCTCCTCCTTGGAGGGTCTTGATGCCAGAGGAGCAGCAGTGGCTGTGGAGGAAGAAGATGGGAACTGGGCTTGGGACTCCAAATACCGCCCCCCCCCCCCCGCCCCGCCCCAGAGCTGTCCCTGGTCCTGATCCCAGCTCCAAGGGTGCCCTGATCCCCAGTCCCCTCTCCAGCCACCTGTCCAATGTACTGTCCCCACCGGCAGCTGGGCCTATGGAGCTTATCATCCCACCCGTTGGGTGTACTGTCCCAATCCCCAGTCACCCTGCTCCCCAGCCTGGCCTCCAAAGTGCCTCCTCCCCGGTTTCTTTCACTCACAGGCCCCCAACAGCAGGGACAGCGGCAGCAACAGCAGCATGGAGAGCCTTCCGTGGCACTGCATGGTGGTGCTTCCCAATCAGGGTCCTCAGCGCTAGGGTGGCAGCTCCTTATAACTCATCTCCCCCCCCCCCCCCCCCCGCCCAGAGAGAGTGACATCACCACTGCCCCCTCCCGCTGCAGGCGGAATAACAGCTGCAGGGGGCTGACCTGCCTGAGACCCTCAATTATTCATGGAGACCCACACCCTGCACCCTTGCCCCTCCTGCTTCTGGCAGAGAAACAGCATGGGGATAGGGAGGTTTCCCCAGAGAAGATCTGACAAGCAAAAGGCCTTGTTGAAAGGTGGGCCTGGATTTGAAGCAGCAGCCACTTACTGACCAACTCAGGCAACTCTTACCTTTTCTTGGCCCGTTTCCTCACCTGGAAAGTGGTCTCATAGCCCACCTATCCCCGAGGTTGTAACTGGGCTCTGCCTGACTCCCAGCTCCACAGCCCTTGGACACTTCATTTGTAACATAGGGTTGGTGACAGCCTATTCCACAGGTGAGGCCTGATGGTGAGAATTAAATAAATGAATGTGTAAGATAACTTAGGCCAGCAGTCACCAACCTTTTGGACCTCATGGACCACTGGTTGGTGACCACTAATTTAGGCAGTTCTGGGTACTGGGAACTACTCAGGTTGGAGCACCTTCAATCCTGTAATTTTTATTGAGCACCTACTATGTGCCCAATGAAGCTGCTGCAGTGAAGGAACTGGCACAGTCTTGCCCTCTTGGCACAGGCATTGAGAAGGGGTGACAGACAATACTCAATGACGTTATGTAAGGAAGGAAGAAGAGGAGGGTTGAAGTGAGGTCTTGTGGCATTTCCTGAGCTGGAGCCACAGAGGGGCTCTGGGCAGAGGGCACAAGCCCTGATGCCCGTGTCACAGGGGCACTCTGGTTGAATGTGTGGGACAAGGAGCAGGGAGACACCAAAGAAGGTACATGACTCTCCAAATGGGAGATAGTGGTGGACAGGACCATGGGGGGGCTGGGATGAGGGAAGGCGGGCTCTGGAAACATTCCGAAGAGGTCCAATGGCCCAGCTCTGCAGATGTGGATGGAAGAGGAATTGAGGATGACCTACAGGGGGAGGATGTGGCCAGGGGAGCTGGAAAAATGGCTCCAAATGCTGCAGTGGGCACACCCAGGGGAAGAGCAAATTTGGTTTCACCATCTATGCTGCCTACTGGCCCTCTACCTGGAGTGGGGGACTGAGAGGGGAGGTAGAATGGGTCAGGGAGAGGTGTCACTATCCCACTGGGGGAGAGGCCTCAGCATCCTCTCAGTTCCCGTGGTGGTGCCAAGCTACTGAAAGGTGGGCCTGGGTTCAAATCCAGCATTGTCCATGTGCCCTAGGAGTTGCTGGATATGTCCAGCCATTGCCCCCCACCTCACACAAGTTGGCCAGGGCCATCTCCCGTGCTCACAAATCCATAAAGACCATTGTGCTGACCATTTATTAGGGACCTGCTGCTAAGCACTAAGGCGGGGAGGGAAGAAAGAAGGGGTGGAGGCCTCTCTTCTTATCCCATCCCTAGATCCTTCAAGTCCCCAGATGTCTTGCTTCCCATTGGGACCCCAATGACAACAAGGCCACTGATTCTGAGGCAGCAGGAAAGGAGAGGCGAACCCTGGAGTCCACAGGCCCAGGCGTGGAGCTGATGAGGAATACAGATGTCAGAGCAGGCTCAGGACATGTCTCAGAGTCCAGGGTCCCCTAAGCCAGCAAGCAGTGACAACCCAGGTGACTGGCGAGAATGAGTCCTCAGTTCAAGGCAGGCTGGCCTGGGAGCCTGGGCTTCTGGCGCTGATTGGGCCCAATATACTGGAGAGGCACGTGGGTGGGGGCTGTGATCCGATCGGTGCCAAGGTAGGGCTGGAGGGCAGAGGGAACGAGGACCGAGCCGTCCTGGGGACAAAGCAGGCCTTAGTTAGGATGCTGTCACTGCACTAGCCCTCCACCCCTGCCCTTTTGGGTACAATTCACCATTAAAAAAAAAAAAAAAGAAAAGATTTCTTTACTGATGTTTAAAGAGAGAGGAAAGGAAAAGGAGAAACACCAATGCGAGTGAAAAACATCGATCAGCTGCCTCCTGCATGCTCCCTATCAGGGATTGAGCCAACAATCTGGGCATGTGCCCTGACCAGGGATCGAACCAGCAACCTTTCAGTACACAAGATGATGCCCACCCAACTGAGCCACACTGGCCAGCCCCCCCTCACCTTTTGCTGATTGCTCTCCAGGAGGGCGATGAGAAGGCGGGGGACAGCACAGGCTGTGGCATTCACCTGGGAGGGAGACGCTCAGGCTGAGGCCTGCTGGCGGGCCCCAGGGAGGGTTGAGGTGGTGTGGACCACTGGGAGTGGAGGCAGGTGCTCACCGTGTGGGCAAACTGCAGCTCCCCAGCCTCTGTTTGGAACATGATGTGGAGGCGGCGGCTCTGGAAGTCTGTGCAGTTAGAAGCACTGGTGACCTGGACCGGGGGGGGGGGGGGGGGGGGGTGAGGTGAGCTGAGGGATCAGCTGTGGGGGCCAGTGTCATTTCCTTCCCACCCTGCGTCCCCACTGGGGCGGGGGCTCACCTCGCCAAAGCGGCCCCGGCCTGGCATCCAGGCCTCAATGTCGAACTTGCGGTAGGCGGGAAGGCCCAGTTCCTGGGTGGGCATGTCCAGGACCCTGAACCATGGAGAAAGGCAAGGCGAAGGTCAGGGTGAGAGAAAAATGGAGGCAATGGAAAAGAAGGTAACTAAAAGTGGGCAATGGAAGTAAAAGAGGGATAGTGGCAAAGGGGACGCCTCACTGAGGCAGTGGGTGGTGATGAGGAAGGTGATACAGGAGGCAGGAAGGAGCTGATGGGAGAGAAGACCAGGGAGGAAGGAGAAAGGGCATGTGGCCATGTCTCCAGGCTGCTCACCATGGCCAGTCCCACTGTCTGTAATAATAGCACCCCAAATTTTTGTGATGGGTCACCCCAGAAAAAAAAAATTTGTTTTTCAGCATCTTTTGAAAGCTAGGTGTGACTGACAGTGAAAGGGGAAATAGGCTTCCAACATCTTAAAGGCAAGGGTGATGTCCCCCCTTCTCACTGGTGGTGAGAAGCTGCCTGGGACTGCACGAGAGGCAGCACCTTAGGGATGGGGATCAAGAGGAGGGAAGGGGCCTGGGTCTTGACCCTGGAGCACCCTGTGCTGCTTATGCTATGGCTACAATCCCATAACCCTAGTCAGGACTTCAGAGATTGATAGGCAGACAGACAGCCTACACAGGGAAAAGGGGGCAGGGGGAGAAGTGGAGAGGATTTTCAGAATGGGGGAGCACCAGCCCAGCATCTCCCTCCTCTCTCCCTCCACCTCAGCCCCACCCCTGTCCGCACCGGAAGTGCAAGCCCAGCTCTGTCAAGATCTCCATCTGCAGGGACAGAAACTCCTCCAGTAGCTGTGAGCTCTGTTCCAGCCCAGGGCCTGTCACCCCAAACATCTCCACCTGGCGCAGAGCAGGGGGCAAAGGAGTCAGGAGACCCATGGCTGTTGGGGTGACTCCCACAAAGCCCCTGCTATGCCAACCTTGGTGAAGTGGTGCACTCGATATAGCCCCCATGGCTCCTTCCCTGTGTCTGTTTCTGCCCGGTAGCAGGTACTGGAACAAACCATCCTGGGGGAACAGGAACGGTGGGGTCAGGGAAGGGAGAGGGAATATCACAGGTGGGGACAAGGTCTACGGGGACTGGGCATCACCTGATTGGCAGGTCCCTGAAGGCTACAGAGTGGTCCATGAAGTAGCCTGGGAGGAGAAGGGGACAGGGCGGGTCAGCCAGGGCCACCCTCCGTCCACAGGAAACCTTTGTAGGATTACCAAAGGTATCCCCTCTGGCAGACACAACCTCATGTCCAGCATGTGGCTGGACCCTCACTGTGCTGTTAGGCAGTAAACAACCTGCACAGCTGAACATGTTGGCCCTGGGATTGCTAAAATATCCCGGACAGGCAGCCGCCACCCCCAGAATACTCCAAACTACCGCCTTACAATTGCTCCTGCTCCGAGGACACTGGAGGTGTGCACCATCCTTGCCCCAGGCAGGTGCTCACCTGCGAGCCCCACCTCTGCTGTCCCGGCCAGGCTGAGGTCTCCAAAGCGGGCGGGGTCAATGTTGTAAATCTGGGATGGGTTGGCATTAGGTGTCATCCCACAGCCTTCCTGAGGAGGCCAAGCCACAGAGGTCAGGAAACAGCTAACCATGGCCTCCTCCATTTTGCAGTCACAACCCCTGCTCCTCCCTAGAAGAATCTGGAGTCACCCTGGCCTCCCTGGCCCATCCTGACCCCTCAAGCCGGCCCCAGGGCAGTGTCCTCAGGGGAGACTGGCTGGCCTCTACCCAGGGTCCCCAGTGCAGGGCCTGATACACAGCTCAGCATGGACAGCAGAGTCCTCACTCACAAACACAGCTCCTCGGAGAAGGTCTGGCACTGTCATGGGGGTGAAGCCCTGCGTGGGGAAGGAAAGGGGTGAGTAGCACAGCCAAGACCCCTACCAGGCCTCAAGCTCAGGCCTGAAGGGACACCACAGATGGGCCACGAGCACCCCTCGTCACTCCAAAATCTGTTCCACTTCAGAGGAAATGGAGGAAAGCTTGAGCAGTGGGCTGCGCTGGCCCCGGCCTTGGTGTCCCCGTCAATGGGACCCTCTTGTGGCGCTTCATGGCTCCCACACTCAGACCACATAGTTTAATCATTCCCTCCCCTGCTAAAGCCTTCCGTGGCTCCCCAGCTAATGTCCAAGTCCCTTGCCATGGCCAATGTCCCATGCATCGAGCCCTGGCCGCCCCCCCTCCAGTGTCAATGGACGCCATGTTTCCACAACACTGCGTCCACAGCAGGCAGCAAGTGCAGTGGTTACAAATGTAGGCTCTATCCTTGAGCCTACATGCTAGCTATAAAGCCTTCAGCTACTTACTCCCCTCCAGACCTCAATTCCTCAATCTCTGAAGTGGGGAGAATACTAGTACCCACCCCAGAAAGTTGTCATGGAATTAAATGTGTCAACGATACAAGTGAAGTTCGGGTAACAGTAACTGGACAGCGGTCACACCCCCTCCTCACTCAGCTTCAGTGCCACCTCCTCCAGGCAGCCCTCTCACACTTGGGCCATACCCGCTGGATGAGCTTGCTGAGCGTGAAGTTAACCAGGCCGTGCTGCAGGAGGGCTCCAGCCCCACGCAGGTAATAGGAGCGGTGGCCAGACACGTGAGACAGGCGCCTGGGGGACAGATGGGCAGACAGGCGGGGGCTTGTGGGCCAGGGCTTGGAGGGTGGGGTGTTGGGGGAAAGACTGAATGAATACCCAGGGGCAGAGGCCCAGATGCCAAATGGGGAACTGGGCATCAAACATTCATGAGGGGTGCGGCCCGGTGGTTCCACATCCAGGACTGGGCGGGGGAGGCAGAGCCGGCAGCCAGCTGTTGGAGTGGGGAGGGCTGGCAGAAAGGGCCGGGAGGAGAGCTCACTTCTGACGGATGATGTCAAGTTTCTCGGCGATTTCCAGGTGGCCTCGGGGTTGGAAGGAGAAAGCTGGATGTGGAAGAAAAGCAATGGGCTAAGATGGGGAGAGGCAGGGAGATGGGACAGAAAGATTAGAAAACCGGCAGGAGGGAAAGGCAGTAAGACAGAAAGGAAGAGAAAAGGAGAGAGGAAGAAAGGTTAAGATGGATGCAGAGATGGGAGCCAGAAAGAGATCGAAGGCAGGATCAGAAAAGGACAGGAAGAGAGAAGGGAAAGAGAAAGAAACACTAGGCGAAAGCAGGAGAGAATCAGAGAGAGAATCAGGGAGAGAGGGAGAGAGCCGGAGAGGAAAAGCCCACGGGAGATGGGGCCAAAGCCAGACAGTTGGACCGAGACAGGGATAGGCACACACAGACACAGGGTGCGAGAACCTGACGAGGTGAGGGGAGAAAATAAAAATAGAACTGCCCTGAAAGACAGCCTCACTGGGCTGAGCTGAGGAAGAGGAAGCCCCCCCCCCCCCCCACCGGGCTGCCCGGGCCTGAGTGTGGCCCACCTGGCTTGTCCCCGACGACGTGTAGCACTCGGGCGTGGCTCTCATCCCCGATGGGCTGCAGGGGGACAGAGGCCGTCACCAGAAAGGTGGCGCTAGGCAGCGCCTAGCCTCCCCGCTGCCCAGCACAGGCCTTACCACGTCTGGGTGAGTCTGGTTGGGCAGCCTCAGTGCCCGCAGGTAGAACTGCTCCTCAAGCAGGGCCTCCTTGGGGTACAGGAGCACGAGCTGCTTCCGGATCTCCCGGCCCCGTGCCCGAAGACTCTGATACTGCGGGTCCTGGGGCCAGGGTGAGAAGGATCAGTCCAGGCCAGGGTCGGGGAGTCCCTCTACCAGTCTGACCTGGATCCTTGTTGGCAGAACCTCTGTGGTAGACAATTTGCTGCCTCCACTTTTGGCTCAATGTCCTTGATTTCCTTTAGGGAACCTCACTTCTCCCTTCCTCTTCACAGTGCACATCCTTGGGGACATGACACAGGCATGGATTACTGAACACGTCACGGCCTTGGCCTCAGTGACTGGCTCAGAGACAGGCACCCGACAAAAGACAAACTTATGGAAATCAGCCCCAAGGACTACGGCTGAAGCTACGAGTGAAGGGGTTCCTTTTGTACCTGAGCCTGCCTCCCTTCCCCCAAGAGGAGAGAGCTGGTCTGGGAATAAGAGGGAAGTGGAACCAAATACGGAGCCAGGACCGAGATCCAGCTGTACCTGACGTTTGTTTGTAGTTTCATGAATCAATAGAGCCTGTTTTGTTTTTCCTTAATCCTGTCTGAGTTGCCACATACAATGGAGGAATCACGACTGATACATAACTGCCCACCCCCCACCTGGGACAGGACGTCAACCCCCTGTGGTACCTGCTGCACTTGACTGCTGCCTTGGTTCACCTGGTAGAAAAGACAGACAGGGTGATTGGTTTGATGAAGTTGAGCGTGGGAAGGAGGGGGGGGGGTGAAAGGTCAAACGGACCAGGGGATCTGAGTTGTTGCTCTCAGTCCCTTCTCGACTGCGTCTCAGTTTCTGTCAGTAAAGCTGTGCAGAGGCAAAATAACAATAATAATCACACCTGCGACCCCATTTATCGAGCGCTGCCTCATGCCTGGCGCCATGCAGAGGGCTCTCACGTGATCCCGTTTCCTCACAATCTACTCCACAAAGTTGGCATCAACGTGACCCTGTCTGTTTGTATTTTTGGCAAGGGAGAGGGAGAGAAACATGGATGTGAGAGACACACTGGTTGGCTGCCTCCCACAGGCACCCAACTGGCGCTGGGGACGGAGCCTGCAACCAAGGTATGTGCCCTTGACCAGATCAAGTCTGAGACCCTTCAGTCCACGGGCCGACATTCAAACCGGTTAGGGCCGTGACCCCATTTTGTAGACGAGAAAACTGAGATCAGAAAGACAGTCTGTGAGCGTGTATTGGAGGCTCGTGACCAAGGGACTTTGATACCCCAAGCCTCCATGATGCTGAGCAACAGAGGGACTCAGACAGACCTGGGTCTGAATGCTGGATGCTGACCCGCTCTGTGCCTTTGGGCATTTCTCATTCCCTCTCTGAGCCTCGGCATTCCCCTCTGTGAAATGGGATGATAACAGGACCTCCTGCTATAAGCAGGCTGGTGCATGGCTTCCCTGAGAAGAGGCTCTGGCACTCACTGACCATTAACTGAGATCAATTGTGTTGTTCTCCCAGGCTGCCTCCTGTGATGCTCTGGCTCAGGGCCCCGCACACACATAGCAGGTCCCTGGAGGAGGAATCAGTGTCGCGAGAGGCCTTCAAACAGAGTACTGAAAAGCAGCCCAATGCCTGGATGTGAAGCCTGCCTCTCCCGCTTCCTGGCTGTGAGACTGAGGCATGTTTTAACCCCCTGAGGCCTCAGCCTCCTCAGCTGCAGAATTGGGTCTGTCCTGTCCTGGTCCCAGTGTTGTGAGAATTTATGGTAAGGGAAGCATCTAGAACAATGCCTGGCACACAGTGGCTGGGATATAAATAAATGCCTGCTATTGTTTTTATGACTATTTTTCAGCCCTCTGTGGCAGATGCTGTTGGCTGTCTAATCTAAACTCACCTGCCCTCCTTCCTCCTTTCCACAGACCCCTGACTCAGTCTGCCCTCCCAGGCTGCCTGGAGTTCAGGGAATATGGGTCCAGTGAAGGTTGCCTCTTGCTGCGGATGGGTGGGTGTGGGATTTCTGGGCCCAGGAGAAAGGTCTTCCTACTCTTGGAAAAGGCACTCATGCCAGAGAAGCCCCATTTTCAGCCTCTGGCAGAGTCTGGAATAGACAATGTACTACGACAACCACCTTGGAACTGTGAGAGGGGAAACTGAGGTCAAATCACCACAATGGAGTCATGGAAGAGAGAGAGGGAAGGAACCTGGTTGGGGATGCTGGGGGAGCCACCAATTTATCAACCTCAGGGATGGCTGGCCCTGGACAGCTTGTTATGTGAGGTAATGAATGTCCACATCCTTCAAGTTCCTTAAATTTGGTTTCTCATTAAAAACAGCCAGTGGCACCCTGCCCCCAGCCCCACCTACTTAGGACCCCTCTGCTTACCAGCAGGGCCTGCACTGCCTCAGCCACAGCCCCCTTCTCCTCCTCCAGGCTCTGGATCTGTTCCCGCAGCTGCCTCAGCTCCTGCCATGTCGAGATCTGGGTGTGAACACAGCAGAGAAAGAGGTGAAGCAGCCACTGTCCTGTCCCACCTGGACCCTCACTGTCCGGGGCAGCCATTCTTCCTTTCATATTAGGACTTCCTAAAGTTCCCTTTCTCAGTCCCCGTGGACTGGGTGATGGACCCTAAGGGGAGCTGAACAGAACAGCATCCTAAGGGACACAGAACAAGGAGATGAAAGCAACTGGCACCGAGAGACGTGGATCTCAGGCCCCTGCCAGCACTCCACTCTCGACTCCCACGTGGGAGCAGAAGAGCCTCTATCCTAGGGGCTGCCGTAGCAGCTAACCCTGCAGTCTCCAGCACGGGGTCAGGAGACCAATGCTCCCTTCTTGGGCACCCCCATATTGTCAGGGAGGCCCTCTGGGAGCCCAGGTCCTTGGGCAAACTCCTTTGTCCCCTCTGGTTGCAGTTTCCTTTCAACAAAATGGTACAGACACTGCCCTGCAGCTCCGGCCGGAAACCTGAAGGGGACAGCGGACCACAGGTTGGGTTGCTACTCGTTTAGTGGCTCCTCCTGGATGTTCCCTGCACACTTCACGCTCACCATGTGCAAGATGCCTCTAGAGAAAGCATCACCCCAGATCTGCTCCTCCTCCTTCGGAACAGCCCCACCAACTCCCACCCTCCCTCCCAAAGCCCCGGGCCTCTCGGACGCCACCCCAGCCCCGAGGCCAGGCACCGGGGCTTGTGAACATCCATCACATCTGTCCTCAGGCCCCTCTCCCGGCCACCCCAGATCCTGTCATTTCCACTGAGGACCCTGTATGAGCCTCCCAGCCTTCAGGCTCACCCTTCTCCTCCCCCTGCCCCCCGCCTAATCCCGCCAGAGTCCTTACACAGACAGGTCCTCCTCCGCCTGAAAGTAACCACAGCCCTGCAGTCCCCAGGAACAGACCACACAAGGCCGCATGCCATAGCCCTCTTTAGTCTATGCCCTAAAGAAGCGGGGTTTTTTCAAGCTTTGGGATGTGGTAAATATATGCCAAATTGACCATTTCAGTCATTTTTTAAGTGTACAGTTCAGTGACACAAAGTACACTCACCCTGTTGTATTACCATGATCCCTATCCACCTCCAGAACTTTCACCTTCCAAACTGAAACTGCGTAGCCATCAGACACAAACTTCCCCTCTCCCCTCCCCTGCCACTGGCAACCACCATTCTATTTTCTGTCTCTGTGAATCTGGCTACTCTCAGTAACTTAGATAAGGGGAATCATAGACAGCAGGTCCTTGGGTTCTGTCGGAGATCTGTCCCGGTGGCGGGCGGGACGTAACGTTTTCGCCCCAAGTCAGAACCCACCTACATAAGCACCTGCATCACTCACGCGGAGCATATGCACAACAGTAAGGAAAGTGACACAGAAAAAAAAAAACTGAAAGAAAGGTAACAATTCCTAACCTTTACTTGTGGTAAATAAATAATAAAAACCATAATGCACATATGATAGGATCTGGGGTGGCCGGGAGAGAGGGGATGGGCAGGACAGAAATGACGGAACTTTTAAAAAATATATATGTTTTATTGATTTTTCACAGAGAGGAAGTGAGAGGGATAGAGAGTCAGAAACATGGATGAGAGAGAAATGTCAATCAGCTGCCTCCTGCACACCTCCTACTGGGGATGTGCCCACAACCAAGGTACATGCCCTGACTGGAATCGAACCCGGGACCTTTCAGTCCACAGGCCGACACTGTATCCACCTAGCCAAACCGGTTAGAGCAGAACTTTTTTTTTTTAAAAAAAAAGGGAGATGGCGACATAACCACGAAAAGATGTTATGCTGAGTCCAACGTAACTCATTATCTGTCGTGAGTGGATTTTTTCACTTAACATAATGTCCTCAAGGTTCATCCATGAGGCCAACTGGTGTGGCACAGTGGACTGAGTGTTCTCCTGTACACCACCAAGAGGTTGCTGGGCCACATGCCTGGGTTGCAGGGCTCAATCCCCAGTAGGGGGCATGCAGATTGAGGTTTCTATTTTTCTCTAAAATATATAAAAACATATTTTCAAAAAAGTTCAATCAAACCCAAGCCGGTTTGGATGAGTGAATGGAGTGCCAGCCTGCAGACTGAAAGGCCCCAGGTTTGATTCCGGCCAAGGGCACATGCCCAGATTGCAGGCTCGATCCTCAGTAGGGAGCGTGCAGGAAGCAGCCAATCAATGGCTCTTTCTCATCATTGATCTCTCTCTCTCTCCTTCTCCCTTCCTCTCTGAAATTAATAAACATATATTTTAAAAAATAAATAGCCCTGACTGGTTTGGCTCAGTGGATAGAGTATCGGCCTGCAGACTGGGGTATCCCAGATTCGATTCCAGTCAAGGACATGAACCTTGGTTGCAGGCATATCCCCAGTAGGTGGTGTGCAGGAGGCAGCTGATTGATGTTTCTCTCTCATCGATGTTTCTAACTCTATCCCTCTCCCTTCCTCTCTGTAAAATAAATAAATAAATAAATAAAATCAATTAAAATAATAAATAAAAAAGTTCACCCATGATATAACATATGTCAGAACTACCTTTTTAAGACTGAACTATACACACACACACACACACACACACACATATGGTATCCCCCCAAAATGTATATACACACTTTGAGTAATTACTAATTCCAATGGACTAAATCTGAAAAGAAACATCAATTGAGCTATAAGCTGTAAAGTATATATACATTTTTTTTAGGACACTCTGTACACACACACACACACACACACACACACACACACATACACACTTACACACTCACTCATACCACATTTTGTTTATCCATTCATCTATCAATGGACACTTGGGTGCTTTCCACATTTTGGCTATTGTGAATAATGCTGTCATGAACATGAGTGTGCCAATATCTGTTCAAGTCCCTGCTTTCAATTCTTTGGGGTCTATACCCAGAAGTGGAACTGCTGGATCATATAGTAACTCTATGTTTAATTTTTGGAAGAACTTTCAGACTGTTTTTCTATAGTGACTGTATCCTTGCCAACACCTGTTATTTTCAGCTTTTTAAAAATAATAGCAATTCTAATGGGTATCTAAGCCAGGACTTTTAAAAATTAAATAGAATATAATCCTGTCTAGTAAAGAGGGAATATGCTAATTGACCCTCATGCCTACAGATCGCAGTGCCTACAGCCAATAAGGAGGGGATATGCTAATTAACTGCCCCACCTTCAAAGATGGCAGTGCCCACAGCCACAAGATGTCGGCGCCCAGTCCCTTCAGCCCTGCTGGGGCGCTTGCTTCTGTAGTCCTTCAGTACCCACAGCCACCCAGGGCCGGCCTGAAGCGCAGGCAAGCCTCAGATGGCAGCTGCCCAGCTGACACCGAGGCACAGACAAGCTTCGTTTGGCAGCTGCCCAGGTACCCAGGACTGGCCCGAGGCGCAGGCAAGCCTCGGATGGTAGCTGCCCAGGGCCACCTGAGGCTCAGGTAACCAGGGCTGGTGGAGGCTTATGCTGCCGGCAGTGGCAACAGGAGAGGTATGATAGGGGCGTTGCCTTCCCGATTGCAGGGTCACCTCCCACCCATGAAGGCTCCTGAACTGAGGGACCCCGCCCTCTCCAGTGCATGAATTTTCATGCATCAGGCCTCTAGTAAAACATAAGAATGTATCATATATAGTAAGAGCAAGAATTGTTAGTAAAATTGGTTTCATCTTGGGGTGTGTGGACTAGATCAGGATGTGAAATGTGTTTCTTAGTCTCGGCCACAAAGTGTGAAAGACCCTAAATTATCTACATGTCCACCAAATGGATATTTTGTCTTACCTCTAAGCTTTAGTAGTGCTGATCCCTCCACTGGGGATACTCTTCTCCTGTTCCCCTGGCTGACCTCACTCATTCCACAGATGTTTGTTTAATGCCACCTCCTCTGAGAAGCCCTCGGAGAACTGTGTCCTCTACTCTCGTTTTAATAAAATTTTTATTGTTGGAAGTATTACTTATGTCCCTCTGCCCCCTACTCTTGTCTTTACAGCACTTACCAAAGATTACTTATTGTTTTTAGTTGTATGTTAAATATCTCTTTCACTAGACTGTGAACTCAAATTGCCTTGTTCATGAGTAAGCACAGTGGGGTAGTTAACACTGGCTTCTGGAACCCAACAGCTCAGGTTCGAATTCCCACTTGTCACCAGCTACATGATTTTGGGCAAGTTAATTAACTTCTCAGCCTTATGGCACCTACTTCACAGGGTTGCTGTAAAACTTAACTTAGGTTAATATGTATAAAGCATTTAGAAAAGGATAGTATGAGAGTCCAAGAGAGGGCTGCAAGATTTGGGGTCCCCCATCATCCTCAACACATCAGCAAGACCTAGCAGTATGGCGACCCGGTTCTCTTTGGATTAGATTTAGCTTTAGGATGAGCCTGGCATGAAGAGGAAGCACACCTGAGGGCACTGCACACAGTTCCTAGCGCAGAGTAGATACCCAGCACCCACTATGGAACAGCCCACAATGGCTGTCTAGGGAGTGGGGCCTATGCGCTGCAGGACGACTGGCACAGGCGTGAGGTCCTAGCATTACACGTGGAAAAGAAATAAACTTCAAGTGATAAGACCGTCCCCTGCTGGAGAGTATCTCGCAAGCCCATTCATTTGTAAAGTGAACAGCCAATAGGCAAAGCGCTCTGGTCTAGACTGGCCCGCGCAAGCGCACTCACGATCGCCGGCAGGTCATCGGGCCGCAGCTCCCCCTTGCGGTGCTCCAGGCTGAGCGCGGCTTCTTCCGGGCGTGTGCACAGCGTCTCCAAGTCTAGTTGAGGGAGCGCGCTATAGCCCTCGCGTGCGTGCTCATACAGGAGGTTCCGATGTCGCCTCTCGGTTGCGAAACTTCTTCTTGGACTCTGGCTGTAGACACAATCTCCCCGGAGCCGGAGCCCTCGGCGGGCCACCAAAGGCCACCAACGCCGCACTACAGATACAGCCATCTTGACTAGGGGACAAGGAGACACCGCACCCTTCGTCCCGCCCACTCCGCATTTAGACCAATTGCAAAGCAGCTGTCCTCCAGCGGACGAGTCACGCAGACTTTGGAAGAGATGACCCTCTTCCGAATCTCAAAAGCGGTTCAATGAGAGAAGTTGACCGAGATTGACTCTGCAGTTGCCCAATCGCAGTCTTTGCCACGCCCCTCAGTATGAGAGGCGGAACCGGCCGGGCAGACGGGCTAACCGCCGGAAATGCCCGGAGGCTGTGTTCAGCGTGTCTCTGGGCCCTGCTGGGGTCGGTGAGGTCGGTGAAATCCAGGAGTCCTCCAAACTTCCCCGGTCCTCTCCTGTCTCCCCTCTGCTCCAGTATGTGGGCGGGGACGGCTGGGCCCCCACGAGCCTACCCAGAACGAGGCGTCAGAGGAAATTGTTTAGTTTAACCAGAAGGTCCCGAGAGCCGGAAGGGCGGAATTTGGGTGCTAGCCCTACTACGGTCACTTCCCTCCTCGTTTCTGAGTCTCTTATCCCCTAACACAGGGACACTACAGACGGCGAGATGTCGTGGTCCGGCCTTCTCCGGGGCCTCAACATGTCCCTGAGTTACAGTAAGTGGGGGTCTTGGGCTACAGAGTCGAGGTTGGGTGAGGGACTTCTGTGCCTCCGCCACAGAAATCAGGATTTTAAATCAAGGATGGTTGTACGATGGGTTTTGGCGGAGCTCGGGTGCAAAAGCAAGATGTGAGAAGAAGTTGTATTAAGGGTTACTATGTGTTAGGTGAGTAGCGGGAGTTTGGGTCAATTATTTCTTCAGTAACCACTGTACTTAAATATCCCCCGTGGTTTTGACTTCTTAGCAAGGCGTTTAACTCATTCAGCTGGTATTTTTCAAGAGCCTTGTATGTGCCAGGCACCGAGAGAGCACATGAACTGAGTATTTATGAACTCACTCTCAGCAAATATTAAACGCTTCTCATGACCCTTTGTGAGGTATTTTATCCACTTATTCACTCTGCAAACCTTTAATAAGCACCTTCTGTTTGCCATTTACCAAGGATCACAAGGCTGTGCAACACAGGCCTGCACCCTGCCTGGGGAATCTGGGCTAGTTTGCCATGCAGGTTTCATAACCTCTCACAGGCGGTGTTCAGGAGGGAGACAGGATTATGGACAGTGAGACACTTGAGTGGTGAGGAGTCCTTTTTTTTTTTAGTTTATTGATTTTTAGAGAGAGGAACATCTGTGTGACAGTGTAACATTTGATCAGCTGCCTCCTGCATGCCACCTACCCGGGGTCAAGCCCAAAACTCAGGCATGTGCTCTGACCAGGAATTGAACCCAAAACCTTTTGGTTCATGGGACCACACCTAACTGAGCCACACCAGTCTTGCTGAAGGGCACTCCACTACGAAGAGACTTCTAGAGATGTTTCATCCCCTTTGAAGATTGTGCTACAACTTGAGACAAAGAGATGGAGATGGACAGTAGAGCGAGGACCTGCCTTTGATGTGGAGGGGTGAAATTGGGTGTGAAAGGGCATCCATGCTAGTGACAGGGGAAAGAATGGACCTCAAATCTTGGACTGGGAACTCTTAAAATAGGACACGGTCCAAGGCTGTTTCGGTCCCTACTGTCTCCATTGTTGGGGACAAGAAACAGTAGGTGCTCAGTGAATGTTTGTTGAAGAGAATCCAGTTCTCTTTGAGTCTTGCGTCCTACA
The DNA here is from genome assembly GCA_027563665.1 of Antrozous pallidus. Lineage (NCBI taxonomy): Eukaryota > Metazoa > Chordata > Mammalia > Chiroptera > Vespertilionidae > Antrozous > Antrozous pallidus. Next base: position 21,654,991 of record CM050525.1, on the reverse strand, counting down.
TTTTATCCATGAGCAAATCCTATGGGTCTATCTTGGAAATAGATTCTGTACCCCACCTGCCTTTCCTCTTATTATAGTGCAGCTACACTGGCCTCCTTTCTGTTGATGTGTTTGGTGACACAAGCTACAGCTGGGTGAGCAAGGGGATGAGTGAGATGAAGTAAGGGAAGGCCAGGGGCAGACCCTGTCGGGCCTTGTGGGAGGACTTGGACTCTTACCCTGAGATGGCCCCACAGGAGGGCTCTGAGCAAGGGAAGTATGGAACCCTCTGCCTGCATGTTGGAGCAGATAGTAGGAGAGGGAAGACCTGGGAGGAGAAGAGGGTGGACAGGACAGGAGTGGTTGTAGTGGAGGAGGGAGAAGGGTGTGTTTGAAAGTTCAGCTAACAGGATCTCACAGGAGGAGGAGTGACACCTTCCTAGAATACCCCCTAATGTTGCCATGGGAATGGCATGAGGTAATAATGTAGGTGAGGTGTGATGCATAGAACAAGATTTGAGCATTGTGAGCTTGCTTGCTTTTATTATCCTCTTTAAACAGCATTACAATTAATACCTTTCTTGCAGAATAAAATGAATTAATTTACGTAAGATGCTAAAAAGAGAACCTGACACATGGTGGTTGCTTAATAAATGTTTGTTGTTATTGTTATCTCTGAGTTCCCCTAGATGTAAATAGGCATCTTATAAAGGGCTTGGAACAGTGCCTAGAACACCAGAATTGAGTTGCTGATACTGCTGTGTGTTCATTGGGATAATAACCCCACTCTGCCCTCCCGGGTTGTGTTTTTCCAGGCCTAGCCCGGGTCCCCCAGCTCTGGGTCACCCGCCTCATGGCCACCCTGAATCAGATGCACCGTCGGGGGCCTCCGAAGTGGCCACCTTCAAAGCTGGGTCCCACAGAAGGCCGGCCGCAGCTGAAGGGTGTGGTTCTACGCACATTCATTCGTAAACCCAAGAAGCCCAACTCAGCCAACCGCAAGTGCTGCCGCGTGCGGCTCAGCACAGGCCGAGAGGCCGTCTGCTTTATCCCGGGAGAGGGCCACACCCTGCAGGAGCACCATGTTGTGCTTGTACAAGGCGGTCGCACCCAGGACCTGCCCGGTGTCAAGCTCAAGGTTGTGCGTGGCAAGTACGACTGTGGCCACGTGCAGAAGAAGAAGTGACCGCCAGGGGCATGGTGTGCTGGGGTGTACGTAGAACAAGAACCTTTGTCTCTGGATTCCTGCAGTATCTTGGGAAGCTAGGCTAGTTCGAGAAGCAGCTGGCCCTGGTTCAAATCCTGGCTCCATCAGTAGCCCATAGAGGCCCTGGGTGTGAATTAGAAAAGGTGTCCCTCTGCTGACATCCTTGGTGTCCCTGTGTAGAGTGTTGGTGCGAGAGGCTTCTTTGCCGGACCAGCACGCTATTCCACCTGATGAGAAGGGGTTGCAATAAACTCAGAGACTCTGGACGTGTACACCTTGCCTGGTATTCACCCTCTGTGTGGTCTTGGCAGCTGGCGTGCCCTCTGGGCCTCTGTTTCCTCCTCTACTCAGAACACCCCTTTGTTGGTTTTGCTGAAGATTAGACATGAACAACGCACGTGTGGATGACTCTGTTTTAAGGTTCGGAGTCTGGTGGTGGTGGTACCGAGACCCAGTCCCCCTCCTGCAGGCCCGGGGCCTGGGCAAGGAAAGGCCTGCCCTCGAGCTTCCTCCTGGAAATGGGAGTAATTGCGGTGGTGAAGGAGTGTTTAGAAAGGACTGAATGGGGTAGAGGAAGGGCACTGCTGCCTACATGGGAGCTTCTCTTCTGTATTCTTCTCAGAATCACACCCCTGGGTTCAAATCACATCTTGACCTCTTAGTTCTGTGTCTTTGGGTTTATTTGTCCCCCCAAACACCTCCAGACTTGTTTTCATCCCTTGGGAAATGGTCCTGAAAGTAATACTGCCCTCATCTGATCATATGGTTGGCCATGTTAGATTTTAAGGTTGGGAGCTGTGCTTCTATCCTTGGGCGCTGGACCCTAACTCGGGTGAAAGTTCTGCCTCCCCTATGTACTGGCCAGGTGACCTTGGGCAGGTCATTAAACTCTGAGCCTGTTTCCTCCTGGACTAAATGGCATTGATAATGGTGCCTGCCTTGGAGAACCACTGAGGACTGGTATCAGAGCTGCCTCTTCCAGCACAGTACACCTAAAGTCCTCACAATTGAGAACCTCCCACAAGGCCTTTTAGGATCGGGGGGGTGGGAGTAGGGGGAGCATAGAAGTGCATTGATTACAGACAAATCTCCCTTGTAGCACCGATTTTATTGAGTTAGTTTGGTGTCTTTGCCCACAGGGAAAGAGTGGGAGACAGGAGAGGAGTCGGGACAGGACTCCATCTCACTTAACTACTCATGGCACTCCTTGCTCCTGGAGTTTGTATGCAGGTGGGCTTGAACGGAGAAAAGGAAGGTATTGCCTTACAAGAGTCAAGCTGTCCCGGAGGCAGGGGCAGGAGATGTGGGTAAAGGACACAACACAGACCTGGTCTCAGATTCTGTAAGAAACTGCCAGTCTAGCCCAATGCGGGGGTGCTCATGAGGCAGTGCTGAAAAAGGTTGCATAGGCCCCATAGCAGAATCCCAGAGACTCCCCAAAACAGCAGAAAGGGTTCCCTTTGATGATCCTGTTGGTCCCCTCAAAGGCAGGCTTTTCTGATGCCACTGCTCCCCGCTAGCAATAAGCTTACCCTGGAAACATGCCAACGAGAATCACTATCCCAGGTTTCAGCAGCTTTCACCCATCAGCAATCCTGTTTCCGTTTTTGTGTTTTGTCTCAGTCTATCAGCTGACATCCACACATGAGAAAACAGTTTGCAGGCAAAAGTCTCAGTTATTCCCTGAACCCCCTGACTCAGGAAGCTGTGAACAGCCCAGTTGGATACCTGGTTTCTGGCGCAGCATGTGGGCCGCCATTCTGAAGCAGTAGCACATGAGGCTTGCTGGAGGCTGGCCAGGATCCTCTGGCTCCTGGCTGCAAAGCTGCCCTTGATTGGCAATGATGTCTGGCAGGTGGTAGTAGGTCCTAAAAAGCCTGATCAGGCTGGTGGGCTAGGACAAGCGGATCCTGACTCTCACGCTGGAGTGGGTCACGAGGGCGCCATAGTGTCCCACCCAGGACCGTGTGTCTCTCCCATACTGCTCAAAGGACACGTATCGGATGCCTTTGCCAAAGTTGGTGAAGACGTGGGAGACCTGCATGGGGAAGGAGACCAAGAGGGTGAGGACTTGTGGCTCTTCCTCCTCCGTCAACTGATCAGATACTCCCTCAAGTCAGGTAGTTGTTCTGGGGATAACAGCGGTGAGCAAAGCAACACAAAGACCCTGCTCTGATGGAGCTGACCATGCAGGGGACCCAGACACTGAAGGTTAGATGGAGTAAGGAAAAGGAATTCTGCAGGGCGGTGGGATGGAAAGTGAGTAAGCAAAGGCCCACCGAGGTGACATTTGAGCAGACACCGTGGTGGTCTGGAGGGAGAGTTGCAGACAGGACCAATGTTCAGTGCTCCAAAAGGCCCTGAAGAAGTGTGACTGGAGCACAGTGAGGGAGAATTAGGAAATTGGGTCAAGGGGGTAAAATTCACCTAAAAGAACAGTTTTAAATTACAGTTCAGTGGTTTTTAGTACATTCATGATGTTAGGCAACCATTACCACAGTCTTAATTCTGGAACATTCCCTCACCCCAGGCAAGCAGGGGGGAACCTTATATCCATTAGCGATTATTTCTAATTCCTCCCTAGCCCTAGACCCTGGCAACCACTAATTTGTTTTTTGTCTCTGTGGCTTTTTAAAAATTCTGGATATTTCATATAAATGCAATCATACGTTATGTGGCCTTTGGCACTTGGCCACTTTCACTTAATATACTGTTTCCAAGATTGATCCATGTAGCATGGATCTGTACCTCATTTCCTTTAATAGCAGCAAGATAGGACTTTGGCTTTTACTCGGAGATGTAGCCATGGGAGGGCTACAATCAGGGGAGGCTGGTGATCGCACTCACTTTGTATTGAGCTCTTTCTGGATGGTGAGGCTGTTGGATGGCGGGAGATCAGGAATGGAAACAACCACCTGAAAGTCTACCTTGATAACTGAGATGTGATGATTTTGACAGCACAGGCTTGGGTGTCATTCTGGGCTTGCATCAGACCCTGCACACTTTAGTGTGACTTTGGGCTAGTCACTTGACCTATGCCTTTGTTTTCTCACTTCTAGAATGGGGATAGGGCAATAACTTTGATTCATCACTGCATTCCCAGCACCTAGATCAGCACACAGTAGGTGCTCAATAAGTGTATGATGAAAACTTAGGCTGTATTAATGAAATGAATTAATAGGGAAGACTCTTGGAACAGGGCCTGGGATGTAATAATGGCTCAAGGATTGTTAGCTGTTACTATTACAGACATCCAGGAGGAAGGCAAGCTGAGAAGGGAATTTGAGCAGTGGGAAGTTAGCTATGCCTGGACTCACCTGTCGGTAGCCTCTCTCAGTCCACTGAAGGACCGGGTTGGGTGAGGCCGAGAACTTGACCACTTCATTTTCGTACACGTCCAGAAGGCGGACCCGGAGCCGGTAGATGCAGCTGCAATTCTCTCGGGCGCCCCACCTGCCAGGTGGGGGTGAGCTTTGATGCCTCTGCCATCCACCCAATCTCTGGGTTGGGAGGCTGAGGGTTGAGCCTCCTTGCACTTTGATACGGGTTGTACACACCATATGTAGAGGTGTCAGCCTAGGATTCTGGGGGGAAGCCTGAGTACTTCAAGGTGGAGCCTGGGTGCTCCTGGGGTGGATTCTGTAGACCTTTGCTCAGGTGCGGGGGGTGGGGGGGGTTGAGTTTGATGCTTTGGGGAAAAATTATAACCTAGGAGAGGAGTAGGTATTTCTGGAGAGGAGCCAGAGGGAGTAGGAATCTGGATACTCTTAGGATGAGTCAGAACTCTGGGGAAGAAATTGGGTTTTCTATGGAGAAGTAAAAGATGGAGGGAAGAGGATTCCGAGAGCTTTGTGAAGGAACCTGGGTGCTTTGGAGAAGAGGGTCTTATTGTAGGCCCACAGGTTCTGAAGCCAGCCAGTGCCTCTGCCGTTTCTGAGCCTGTTTTCATGGCACAATGCTCCCAACTTTTCTGCAGCCTTGGTGTCCACAAGCCCTTGGGGTCAGGGCCCATGACATCGATGGGGGCATGAAATGAACCTCTTGCAGAACTGCTGCCGCCACCATTGGTTCTGGGGGCAGGTTGCCATTCTTCACTCACCAGTCAGTCACACAGATCTCAATCTGGGCACTGTCCAGCAGCTCCTGCCACACCCCCTCCATCACCAAGTCCACAAGCTGCCTCTTGAAGCACCATCTGGGAAGGGGAGATGGTAGGGTGTGGAGTTGATAGCCACAGCCCAGAAATCAACTCCTTCCAGAAGCCTCCTCTGACAGTGCTGTCAAAGCAGCCCCTCAGGGTTTGTTCTCTAGACAAGATGTGTGATGGGCTGAGCAGCCCCACTGGCCTCTCACATCCCTCCACCATTTTCCACCCTGCCCTGAGCTCCAGGAGGCTGGCCTGGATGCAGGCCTGCCCCTAATATTTGTGGGAACCTGGACATGAGTACAAAGGGAGGCCCACACTGAACAGGAATTCTGGGGTCTCTAAAGAGTGGGGGCCCAAGGTCTAAGGTTGTGTTGATGTATGGACTGGTCTCCCTTACCCTCTCTTTCCGGTTGGGTCAGTCAATGGGAAGCTCCAGCAGAAGACAGAAGTGAGAGAAGATAATAAAATCAGGAGATTTATCCTCTTGGCTCCTTCCCAAGGGATCACTTAGGACTGTTGTGTCTATCAACGATAGGGCACAGCTCCACAGTGTCCTCTCATAGCCTTCTCTGCCCTGTTTCAGTTAACTCCTTCCTGCCTTTAACCCTGTCAGGCCTAGGGGTGGGAATGACTGTTCTCCCTACTTTACTAGCTTGGGGGTCATGGGTTATACCTTGTGGTGTGCCTACACTTTTGCAAATAGTGTTTCTTCCATCATTTGAATACTAGAGGCCCGGTGCATAAAAATCATGCATGAGGGGGTGAGGGAGGTCAGCCTGGCCTGCAATGAGGCCAGTATCCCATGCCCTGGCCGCCCTCTCTCCCCCCGTGGGCTGGGGGTGCGTAGGATGCTGGGGCTCATCGCTGGAGTGACACTGCCTACTGGCTACTATGGGTGCCGCCATTTTTGTGATGGAGTGATGGTTAATTTTCATATTACCCTTTTATTATATAGGATGCCACGATATAGAAATAGTGTCATACTGGTAGAACAACTGTGCTCAGGGATAACCTAAGTTTGTATGGGAATTTCATAAATGATAGAGGCAGCACTGCCATTCCATGGGGAAGGGATGATTTTTTAGTAGATGATATTGGGGAAGTGGGATCATTATATGGAGGGAGGGACTAGGTCCTTAACTAATACCACATTCAAGGTGGATTAAAGATCTAAATGTGAAAGATAAAACTAAGAGTTTACTAGAAGAGAATGTAACAATAGGGTGGGGAAGGCCTGGGGCAGGGAGCAGGGTTTGGTTAGAAGGGGTCAATGGGGGAGACAAGAGGGCATATATAATACTTTCAACAATAAAGATTTAATTAAAAAAGAATACAAGAATATTGTTAGAATTTAAGGATAGGAAAGGATTTTTAAAAATAATTTTAAAAACAAACTCTAAAGGAAATAAGGGAGAGATGAGTTTGGTCATATGAAAATAACAAAGAACACCATGGGCACAAGTTAATACAGATGGTAGAATGGGAGATATTTGCAATGTCTAGGATGTACAAGAAAGAGACATCTAGAAAATACAAGGAATCTATACTAGTAAAAGGGTAATATGCAAATTGGTCAGGATATCCTCACACAGTGACCAAAGAATCTATACTAGTAAAAGGGTAATATGCAAATTGGTCAGGATACCCTCACACAGTGACCAAACAGCAGGCTGTGTGGGTCAATCAGGCTGGCGTGGGGGGTTGGGGGGGTCAGTGAGGAGCAATTAAATGACCAAACAGCAGGCTACGAGGGGTGACCAGGCTTGCAGGGGGAGCAGAAAGGGGCAACCAGGCTGGGATGGGGGGGGCAGTTGGGGGTAATTCTACAACTAGAAGGCCAGCGGGGGGGGGGGGGGGGGGCAGTGAGGGGAACCAGGCCAGTGGGGTGGGGGCAATGAGTGGTGACAAGGCTGGCAGTAATGGGGGCCAGTGAGGGGTGACCAGGCCAGGGGGGTGGGGGCAGGGAGGGGCAACCAGGCTGGCAGGGCGGGAAGTTACGGGCGATCAGGCAGGCAGGCAGGTGAGTGGATAGGAGCCAGTGGTCCTGGATTATGAGAGGGATGTCCGACTGCCAGTTTAGGGGCCTAAACTGGCAGTCGGACATCCCCCACCCCAGCATGAACTTAGTGCACCAGGCCTCTAGTCTATATCTATAAAAGCCTAAGCAACCACTATGACCCGACAACTGGCTGGTAGCTATGATGTGCACTGACCACCAGGGGGCAGATGCTCAATGAAGGAGCTGCCCTCTGGTGGTCAGTGTGCTCCTATAGTCAATCTTCCACAGCCAGCTAACCTCCTGTGATCCTTCCCCGCAGCCACCTGCCCCAATCAGCACTGATCGCCAGTCAGGCCAAGGGACCCCACCCATTCATGAATTTGTCCACCAGGCCTCTAGTTCTTATAAACAAGAATAAGACATCAGCCTATGGAGAACCAATATGTCGGCATAGGTAAACACCTAAACTGCTGCCTTGCACAACAATTTCAAAAATACAACTAAAAGACAAAACAGACATCATCCAGAAACACAGGAAAGCTGGCTGACTGGAAATTCTACAACTAGAAGGAAAGAGAAACGCACACAGAGAATCAAAGGAGCTGCAACGCCTGAAGTAGGGAGACACACGCACGGAGAGGATGGGTCACCCCATCCAAGCCGAGCACAGAGGCTTTGGCAATTTTGCAAGTCTTGTCTCATAAGGCTGTCTCCCAGCATAGACACAGCTGATTCTCACAGCCAATTGGCCTGGAGGTCGATTCCTCCCAGTGATACCAACAACAGTCAAGATTTAACTACAACAAGGCTGTACACACACAGTCCACAACGGGGTAAACCAAGAGTGTCCACCTCAGGTAACAGGGGAGGCCGAGACACCTAGCACACAAAGCTACCCTACCAACTCAGGGAAACAGTGAAAATGTGGAGACAAACATCACAAATGAAAGAAATGGAGGAAAACGACTGGATATAGAGTTCAAACCCACGGTTATAAGTTTTCTCAAGAGGTTCCTAGAAAAGACTGATAAATTCAGCGAGACCCTCAAGGATATGAAAAAGGAACTACTAGAAATTAAACATACACTGACTGAAATAAAAAATATTATACAGAGACACAACAGCAGACTAGAGGAACGCAAGATCAAACCAAAGATTTGAAATACTAAGAGGCAAAAGCACCCAATCAGAAAAGAAAAAAGAATCCAAAAATTTGAGGATAGTGTAAAAAGCCTCCGGGATAACTTCAAGCATACCAACATCAGAATTATGGGGGTGCCAGAAAAAGAGAGAGATCAAGATACTGAAAACCTATTTGAAGAAATAATGACTGAAAACTTCCCCCACCTGGTGAAAGAAATAGACTTACAAGTCCAAGAAGCACAGAGACCACCAAAAAAAGGAATCCAAAGAGGACCACACCAAGACACATCATCATTAAAATGCCAAGAGCAAAAGATAGAATATTAAAAGCAGCAAATGAAAAACACTTCATTACCTACAAGGGAGCACCCATACGAGTGTCAGCTGATTTCTCAACAGAAACTATGCAGGCCAGATGGGAGTAGCAAGAAATATTCAGTGATGAATAGCAAGCACCTACAACCAAGATTACCCAGCAAAACTGTTGTTCAGAATTGAAGGTCAGATAAAGATCCTCACAGATAAGAAGCTAAAGGAGTTCATCATCACCAAACCAGTATTATATGAAATGCTGAAAAGTATTCTTTAAGGAGAGGAAGAAGAAAAAGGAGGAGAAGATGGCTGCTTCAAACTAGAGCATGGATGGAACTGGAGAGCATTATGCTAAGTGAAATATGTCAGTCAAAGAAAGTAAATATCACATGATCTCACTCATTTATGGAAAATAATGAACAACATAAACTGATGAACAAAAACAGATCCAGAGACAGAGAAGCATTGGTGAGACTGTCATATCTCAGAGGGAAGGCAGGGGAGGGTGGGGGTAAGGGGAAGAGATCAACTAAAGGACTTGTATGCATGCATATAAGCCTAATCAATGGACATGGGTACCAGGGGGAGGGAAGGGGGTTTGGAAGGGGTAATGGGGGATGAGAACACCTATGTAATACCTTAATCAATAAAGAAATTAAAAAGATAAGACATCCGCCTAGCCTGTGTGGCTCAGTGGCTGAGGGTTGGCTTATGAACCAGGAATCATGGTTCAATTCCCTGTCAGGGCCATATGCAGGTTGCCAGCTTAATCCCCAGTGTGGAGCATGTAGGAGGCAGCCAATCAATGATTCTCATCATTGATGTTTCTATCTCCCTCTCCCTTTGTCTCTGAAATCAATAATATGCAAATAGACCAATGGGCAGAACAACTGGGAGAGCTGAACAATCAGCTGCTATGATGTGCACTGACCACCAGGGGCGTGTGCGGAACATGGCAGGCATTGGCCACAGTGGGATGGTGGAGCTGGTGAGCGGGGGCACCAGAACAGGGCAGGGTGCCAGTCACTGACATTGGGGTGAGCCTCTGGTGGTTACTGAAAATTCTTTGTTCCCGTGTACCGTGGTCGTGGCTGGTGCTCACACCTACTGCTGGTGCCAACCCCACTCACTGCCAGCACCGGCCCTGCTCGCACCCACTGCTAGTGCTGGAGCAACCACTTGCACCTGCTTCTGGTGCCTGGTGCCGATCCCGACCATTTGGTGCCATTACTTGGTGCCGTCAGCAGGTGCCAACTGCTGTTTGCTCCTGACAGCTTCTCCACCTCTCCCTGTTCCTGAGGAGCAATTGGGGCAGCAGCCGCCATTCATACTCACTGATGGTGCCGGCCCTGTTAGCACCCACTGCTGGTGCTAGTCCCAATTGCCCTGCGCTCTCAGTGGGTATGAGCAGGGCCAGCACTGTCAGTGTGTGGGAGCGGCAGTAGCTAGAGCAGGGCTGCTGGTCGACAAGGGTCTGGGGACCACAGAGGGAGGGGCGGGGTGGTGGCATGGAGGATGGGCTGAGACCTGCCTCTGTGTCTACTGCAGCCTTCTCACAGTTCCTTTCAAGGTGCACATATTCATAAACTGGGCCCCTAGTCATATCTAATATCTAATAAAGAGGGAATATGCAAATTGACCATCATGTCACAAAGATGACAGCACCCATAGCCACAAGATGGTGGCACCCAGTCCCCTCAACCATGCCGGAGTCCCCAAGTACTTTCAGCCCCACTGGCAGGTGTATGGTGTGACCAGACCCACCCTTAGCGCACCCCCCACCCCCCCAGCCTCCCAGGGCCAGCCCAAGGCATAGGCAAGCCTCGGATGGCCGCTCCCCAGCCGCTTAGGGCGGGCCTGTGGTGCAGGCAAGCTGCAGATGGTGGCTGCCCAGCTGCCCAGGGCTGCCTGAGGCTCAGGTAACTAGGGCCGGTTGAGGCTTGCGCTGGCAGCAGTGGCAGCAGCAGAGGTGTGATGGGGGCATCACCTTCTCCTGATTTCCAGGTCATCATCTGCCCCTGATGGCTTCCAGACTGAGAGAGTGGGCAGGCTGGGCTGAGGGACCTCCCACTCCAGTGCATAAATTTTCATGCACTGGGCCTTTAGTCCTATATAATAAAAGGATAACATGCAAATTGACTAACAGCAGAATGACCAGAACAACCTCTGCACCAGTCACTATGAGGCGCACTGACCACGTCTTGGTCCCTTCCTCTGACCATCAGGCAGTGATTACCGGATGGTGAGTGGGGAACCCGGGGTAGCTGGCAGTGGTGGGAAGGGCTGGCTGTGGGCAGCTGGCGAAGATGGTCCTGATCACAAGCCAGGCCTAGGGACTGTACCTGGGCACGAATTTCATGCACTGGGCTTCTATTTAATAAGGAGGTAATATGCAAATTAACCCTCATGCCCTCAAAGGTTGGCTGTCTATGACAAGGCCTGCAGGGAGGTTAGTGAAGGACAACCAAAAAGACTGAACAAGCAGGCAGGGTGGGGAAGTTGAGGCGACCAGACCAGCAGAGGGGGTACAGTTGGGGGTGACCAGGTCAGCATGGGGGCAGTTAGGGGCAATTAGGCTGGCAGCGGAGGCAGTGAAGGGCGACTAGGCCAGCAAGGGTGGCAGTTGGGTGCAATCAGGTCGGTGGGACGGGGGGGAGTAAGGGGTGACCAGGCCAGCGGGGGGGAGGGGGGCAGTTGGGGGCGACAAGGCAGGCATGCAGGCAGGTGAGCAATTAGGAGCAAGTGGTCCAGGATTGTGAGAAGGTTGTCCGACCACCAGTTTAGGCAGTTGGACATCCTCCAATGGGTCCCAGATTGGATAAGGTGCAAGCTGGGCTGAGGGACCCCCTCCACCCCCGTGCATGAAATTTCATGCACCGGGCCCTTAGTGTATATATATCCTATATAATAAAAGAGAAACATGCAAATTTGACCGTACCTTTGCTCCTGATTGGCTATGCTACCAGCCAATCAGGAGCGGGGGTGGAGCCAAGTGGCTTGAGCACCAGGCCCCGGGGTGGAGATGAACCGGCAGTGGTGGTGAGCGCCCAGTCCCCCCAGTGCTGTGAGGGGAAGTGGTGGTGAGCACCCAGCCCCCAGGGCTGGGTGGTCACAGGCAGCCGGGCTGAGTTGAGCAGGGTGATGGCTGGGTGCCCAAGGCCTAAAGCCTCGAGGCTTTAGGCCTTGGGCAGGCTGGGGGTGAGCCATCAGTTGGACATCCCCTGAGGGCTCCCAGTATGTGAGAGGGGGCAGGTTGGGTTGAGGGACCACCCATCCCCAGTGCACGAATAGTATATATATAAAAAAGTAAGACATCAGCCCTAAAAGAAAATATGAGCAGGCAATTTACAAACAGGGAATCCAAAAAGCTAATAAGCATATGAAGAGATGCTTAATTATTAGTAAGTTGAAACATTCAAATTAAAATTAAAACAGCAATGAGATATTACTTCATCCCTAATATATTGTCAGCTACTAGAAAGCTGGATAATGCCATGTGAGAATAGTTGACTATGGGAATAGGGGACAAGGAAATAGGTATGGATATGAGGATAGAGAATCAACCAACCTATTAGACTGTTCTGATGTCTTCATAGCATTTATCACAACCAGAAGCTCTGGAACCTGGGTTCAAATCCCAGTTCCACCATTTACAAGATGGTTACCTATGTGTGTTAGTTTCCTATAATGTAGAGATAACAATTAAAATATGGTAGCAATCATCTCTGGTTAAACTGCTGAAACTTGATCCTGCTGTTCTGCCTAAAACAAAAGGGTAGTCTTCAGCTGTCTGCTTTTGTGAGATAGGACTACGTTCCCACCTCTAGCAAGGTTAGAGACAAGGAGCAGGCTGTAACTTCCCTGTCTCAGATACAATCCTGAGAGCTGTTCTCGGAATTTAAAACAATGAAAGCTTATAGTTCAGACCCCTTTAAAAGGACTGCCTGCACCCGGGGTGGTGCGGTTATGAGTGTTAGGTCTCTGACCGTCTTGGCCAGTTCAATAAATCCTTGCTTGCTCATTACCAATTTAACCGCCTCCGTGGTCATTTGCAACTGGTCACGGAAGACACCCCACAACACAATACCATCTATGTGGCACAGTTGTTGCCAGGACTAGAGTTATATGTAAAGCATCTGATTGTTGTGTTGTTATTTTATCCTTTACTAGAGGCCTGGTGCATGAAATTCTTGCATTTGGGGGGAGGAGGTCCCTCAGCTCAGCCTGTGCCCTCTCAGTGTGTGAGCCCTCGGGGGATGTCTGACTGCAGTGGAGGTGGGAGAGGCTCCCACCACTGCCTCTGTACTTGCCAGCTGTGAGCCCAGCTTCTGGCTGAGTGGTGCTCCCTCTTTGGGAGCCCATTGATCACTAAGGGGCAGCTCCTGCGTTGAGCAGGATCAGGCTGAAGGCAGCTCTCCTACATCCCATGAGGGGTCCCAGATTGTGAGAGGGCACAGGCCAGGCCTAGGTGCCCCATCAGGGCACAGTTGGAGCTGGAAGGGACACGAGAGGCTGGCCAGCCAAGGAGGGACCGCAGGAGGGCTCCAGGGCATATCCAGACCATCTCACTGAGTCCCGAACTACTAGACCCAGCAGCAAGCTAACCTATTGGTCAGAGCATCTGACCCCTAGTGGTCAGTGCACATCATAGTGACTGGTTGATTGGTCGACTGCCCCCTGGTGGTCAGTGCATGTCATAGTGAGGAGTTGAGCTGTCTTAGCATATCATTAGCATATTACACTTTGATTGGTTGATTGGCTGACTGGACAACTGGACACTTAGCATATTAGGCTTTTATTATATAGGATAGGATGTGTTTAATATCTCCCCCCATCCTACATCTAAAATGCAAATGAAAACACAGCAGTTCCCTTATCTTTCTGAATTTTTCTTGTATCTTGACATATAAAAGTGCCTGAACACTGGCCAGTATGACTCATTTGGGCATCCTCCCCTGCACCAAAGGGTTGCTGGTTCGATTCCTGGTCAAGGAACATGCCAGGGTTTCAGGCTAAATTTCTGGTTGGGGGCATGCAGGAGGCTGCAGATCTGTGTTTCCCCCACATCAATGTTTCTTTCTCTCCCTTTCCCTATCTCTCTAAAAATCAATTAAAAAACCCTTAAAAAGAAAAAACATAAAGAAGAAAAAGAAAACAGTGCCTGGTACATAGCAGGCCCTCAACAAGTATTTGTTGAGGGGAGGGTGAAAGTGAGTGAGGATGAAGTCAGTCGGTGGGTAGGGTCCGGACCCACCCTTCTTGAAGCCCTTGCTCCAGGGAAGAGCCACTTACTCGAAAGAAGTCACGAAACAGGTCTGGGAAGGAGCCCCCGGCATCAGTGTCAGGTTCTTTTCTACGGCCCAGCCATTCCCGCCGTGTTCCACCTCCCAGCCTCTGAAGCCCTCTGTGGGATGCAATAGAGTGAAGAGAGGGATTAGCCCCCAGCTCACTTCTCTCCACCTTGGGCTCCTTCACCACAGCCCACCGGCTCCCACCACTAATTTACTGGTCTCCTACCTCCTCCTGCCTGGGTCCCGCCCACTCGCAAACGTCCGCCTCCCCACGTTTTTCAGAGGCCTCGTTTCTAGGCAAGCCCCGTCCCCACCAACACTTCCCCAGCCCCACTTTGGCCTCATCCACCCAGTTTCCAAAGAGCCTCTCTAGGCCCCGCCCCTGACTTCCTGCCATGGCCCCGCCTAACTTCCGGTCCCGCCCCCGTCTCGTTAGCTCCAACCACGCCCACTCACCACTTAATTGAAGTCCCCACCCCACATTTCCCGTGAATCCACCCGGCCCCGGCCCGGTACCCACGCTCTCCGCAGGAGTTGAAGATGAGGTTTCGGCGGAGCGGTGCTCGCAGGGAGTAGCGCGCCAGGGCGCACAGTGGGAACTCCTCCTCGTCCTCGCTATTGGGCGGGAAGCGCTGGGCTACTGCATAGAGTGCGCGGCCCTCGACACTGCGGTCGCGAGCCAACTGCAGCAGCCACACTGTAGGCCCGTCCACAACGTCGCGCCATGCACGGCACACTGAACGGCAGTGCATCACTAACGTGCGCGGCGGCAAGTGGCTCAGCACCTGCACCAGTAGCTCGGGGGGTAGTGCGTCCAAGGCTATGGGCGGGTCCGCGGGCGTCCGCCTACGCGAGTGCCGGGCGCCCATCTCTGGCGGCTGGAATCCTGCAGGTTGAGAGGAATTGGCAGGTCAGGGCAGTCTGGCTTCCTTCCACTCCTCCCAGGGCGCATGGTTCCTATGGCTTGATCATAACACCCCCCAACTCAGCTTTAATGGACGACGGCGACTGCCACGGCCGCGGAAACTGGGCATTTGATCCCTACCACCCGACTCTGGAGGGCGAAGGGCCTTCCCTCTTGGCCAAAAGACCGTTGACCAGACAAACCATGACTCCACCAGGACTGCTAACCATAGCTTCCATGCCTGGCCTGCGCACTTGTATACATAAGCTCTTTATATATATGGCCATAAGCATACTGAAGACCTAGAAAAACCACCTAGGATGAAACCATTTCCATCCCATCCGGCAACCTGTCCCAACTCCTCAGGTCTTGTCACCTTCTTCCTCTAACCAAACCCAGCCCTCCTGTGGTCCTTCCTAGTGGGTAAATCTTGCTCCTTGGTGCTGCTTCCAGACAATGCTCTCTTCCCCAACGTCCCCAGCTATGAGTCTTTTCATCAGAGTAGATGGTACTCTCCTTGGAAACCATCTGCTGGCCCAGACCACTATTCCTCACTTTTCCATGATTTTAGCTTCAGGTTCACTGCCACTCCCCCCGCTCCCAACTTCATTCTTGGTGACCTTTTTATCCAGGGAGGTGATCCTTCTACCACCCCTGCCTCTCTGACCTGCCATCCTCTCAGCCCCTCTCTCCCGTGGTCACTCTTAAGGCCTTGTCTCCATGGCAGCCTCTTTAGAATTTCAATCTCAGGCATCTCTCTACTCCCATCAGCTCTCTGCCTCCAGTCTCAAGTCCCCACAATCCTTCCAAACCACTATGATCTCCCATCCTAGGAGCCTACCTCCATTTCACTTTCCCTCACTCCTCAAGTCCTCAGTTTTTCCTAATCATTAAAAACATTCTTTGCAGTCCTGGCCGGCTTGGCTCAGTGGATAGAGTGTTAGCCTGAGGACTGGAGGGCCTGGGTTTGATTCCGGTCAAGGGCACATGCCTGGGTTGCTGGCTTGATCCCCAGTGGTGGGCATGCAGGAGGCAGCTGATCAATGATTCTCATTGATGTTTCAATCGCTCTTTCCTCTCCCTCTCTGAAATCAATACAAATATATTAAAACAGAAAAAACATTCTTTGTATACACTCTTACTCTTCTGGCTTCCTCTTACACGTGACCCTGTTTAAATTTAGCCCTTCACCTACCCTGTGCCTATACCCACACAGTTTAAAGTGGCTAAAGAATAATACACAACTTCACTGGCTGGTTACACTTCAAATCTATGAACTTGGCCCTCAGACCCCTAAAGCTGCTTGGCGATAAGATTGTTTTTCTTATTTTCTTTCTTCCTATAGATAACTATTTCATACCTTCTCCCATCACTCCTTCCACTCTTCACTCTCCTTGCTTCTTATTTTGCAGAAATGAAAAGTGATGAGAAGCACACTTCCTGCACTGCCCCATCTACCTCCTGCCTGCCCTGGGCCCATAGTGTCTGTCCTTGTGTATGTCTACCCACTCCAGGCCGTGGTCTCACAGTTGTCCCTTTCTGCTGCATGTTCAGTTCCCCTCTGCACTGGACCTTCCTGTCCGCCCACACAGTGTCATCTCCCTCATCTGAAAACAAACCCTCTCTTGACCCTACGACCCTTCCAATTATGGCCCCATTTATTTGCTCCTCTTTGTAATACAACTTCTAAAAAAATTGTCTATACTTGCTGTCTCTATATTTTCTACTCCTGTTCTCTTAAATCTTCTATAATCAGGCTTTGTGACTCTCCACTACCCTGAAATGTCAATGTCACTAATGACCCCTGGGTGCTAAGCCCATAGTACTCTTTACTCCCCCTACACTTGGTGGGCCCCTTTCCATCTGACTGGTGGGTCCTCATCAGCCTGCCTGTAATCTTGCAAAGTCAAGGTTCTGCCCTTGAATCTCCTCTGTTCTCCATGAACACTCACTCTCTTAGAGATTTCATCCATTCTCATCACTGCTCACTTGGACCATCTCTCCCTGCTTCTTTCCCCAATTGCTGGTTCCCCACAAGCAGCTGGTCAGGTGAGAATGCATGCTCAGGTCCCTCCCGTGCCTCACTCAGGATAAAGGCAAACCCCTCCCTGTGGCCCACAAGGCCCCATGTGATCTCACCTACCCCCCTGCCCTCACCTGGCCCTCACTCACTGCCCATCCACACCAGCCTCCACACCTCAGGGCCTTTGCATGGGCTGTTTCCTCCAAACACCACGGCCTGGGCGAGTCTATTTTGAAGAAGTGGTGTTAGAAGAAGTTTTAGTTTAATAAGTTTGGCTCTCAAAAGAAATCTCAATCATTGTACTGTTGATATTTGGCTCTGTTGACTAATGAGTTTGCCGATCACTGATCTAGAGGATTTTTGCTCACCTCTATACTTATTTCACGTTTATGCTCAAATGGCAACTTCTCCATGAGACCTTTCTGTCCACCTTATTTATAATTACATACTCTCCTTCCCCTTTCCCTTACTTTATACTTCTCAATAAAGATATTAAATGCATGAATGAATCATCACATTAATAACTCACTACACAGATGAGGAAACTGAGGCACAGTAAAGTGAAACACCTTTATTTAACAGGAATTCAGTGATTAACTGAAGACATAGTCAGAAAGTCATTTCACTTCCCCATCAGGGACAAGGCCTCTAATAATAAAGGCCTTGCACCTGACACTGTTCAGGTAACTGAGTTGGTTTGAGCATCATTCTGATACACCAAGGTTGTGAGTTCAATCCCATCACGGTACATACAAGAAACAACCAATTAACGCATAAACAAATAGAATAACAATTTGGCGTTTCTCCCTATCTCTCAAATCAATAATAATAATAATAATAATAATAATAATGATAAAAGCCTTGTGTCTGGGTTTGATTCCCAGCTATGCTTCCTGTTAGTTGTATGACCAAGGTACTTCCCTTAATCTCCTTGTGCCTCAGTTTTCTCTTTTGAAAATAGGAATGTTAATAGCACCTACTTCTTAGGGTTGAAGTGATAACAAAATGGGGAATGGAATATTTGTAAAGTGCTTAAGTAAAACCACTGGGGTCTCATAAGTAACAGTGATAATCTATACTAATAAAAGAGTAATATGCTAGTTAGAGCAGCCATCTGGACAGTGGCCAGCAGTGGCAGCAGCAGAGGTGTGATGGAGGTGTCACCCTCCCCCCTCTGTAGTCACCGTCAGTAGGACATCCCCTGAGGGCTTCCGCACTGAGAGGGAGCAGGCTGGTCTGAGGGACCTCCCCAGTGTGCAAATTTTTGCCCACTGGGCTTCTAGTAATTTAATATTAAGCACAAAATTATATTAGCTACAATTATTGCACATCATAAAAAGACGAGCAACCATTTAGTGATGATATTTTCATCTGGTGACATTTATTGGGCTCTTATTAAGCCACTGTGACATTTAAGCTGGATCATCTGACTGAGTCCCACCATCTTGTTTTAATGGCCAAAACGATCCTTGGAGGTTGCCCTGGGGTAGGAGGCTGCAATGATCTAATGCTTGTTCTGTTACCTAATGCCAGTAAGTGCTTGATTCCTGTCAGCTGTTAGATTTTTAGATAAAATGATTAAGACCTTTTAAGAAATAAGCCTGTCTCAGACAAGTGGTCTGTGGACATGGCAAGAAGCCTGACCCCTCTTGACCCCCTAGTGACTCAGTTGTGGAGACAGGCTTGAGTAACTAGAATGCTTTGCTCCAGGTGGTCTTTATCTGCCTTAAGAATTAGCCGCAATTTTCAAGCAAATCCACCAGCTTGCCTGCCAGATGTGAAATTCACCAGAGTGCAGCTGGCTCCCTGGGTGGGTACTCCTTAGAAATGTGCATCACTGAGCAATGGGAGGATTCCAGAGCTGGGGTAGCCCCTCACAGGAGGGCAGGAGCCAGGACCTTCAAGTGATGTACCTTATGAGCCTGGGTATACAAAACTCTTGTTAGGGATGCTAGGCTGAGAGCCACAAGGTGCCTTGTAGCCACCATATCCATATGGCTAATGCCAACCACTGGCTGGTTCAGATGGGGCACATAGGGCTCATCACCGCCTGCTGCCTAGTGTGTGTGGGCCTACTAAGGGGTGGGGAGGTTATTTTATTTGTTGTCAGCGACTGGGAGATGCCACTGTATTGTTTCCAGAGACCCACGACTCTATGCCAGACGGTATCTTCCCAAAATGGCTACAACACATCCTATCTAACATGCTCTTCCTGGACCTGACCATTTTCCAGTGGTAAGTGGAGTCCACACCCTTCCCCTTGACTTGGGCAGGCTTTGGTGACCGCAGAAATTACATGGCTGTGGGGTCTCTGAGACAATCTGCCTGTCAGGAGCCCGAGTGCAGCGGTGTGCTGCTAAATGGTTAATGGGCTCTCGAAGGGGGAAAAGAAGTCTAAGTTTGTAAGTTTACCGGTTTCCTCGGGATAAATACAACTGACCTAGGCTCGCTGCCAACTGCCAACGTGAAGTCCCTGAATGGTGGGGGCAGAAGAATTGCCTAAAATCCACGAGCCAGTGCGAGCCGCTCCAGCATACCACTGCCCGGGCCGCCACTTAGGATTGGTTGCCCTGAAGTCACCATACGGAGAGACCATGTGAAGAGAGGGAAGTGTCTGGAGAGCCTCAGATAGTTGACTTCCCATCCCAGGTGTTAGATACAGGACTAAGTTTTCAGACTGCCCAGCTCTGACCACTGTCTGATGGCCACTGCCCCTGAGAACTGCTTAGCTGAGCCAAGCCAAATCACCATACTCAAAAAGAGCCCTGGCTGGTGCTTAGTGGTTAAAGTGTCAGCCTGCAAACCGAAGGGTCACAGGTTCGATTCTCTTGTCAAGAGCAGGTGCCTGGGCTGCAGGTTTGATCCCCGCCTTGGTCAGGTATGTGTGGGAGGCAACCAATTGATGTGTCTCTCTCTCACATCAATGTTTCTCTCTTTCTCCCTCCCTTCCACTCTCTCTAAAAATCGGTGGGAAAAATGTCCTTGAGTTAGGATTAACAAATTAATGTCATTGGAACAATGCACAGTAACCTGCACGGCTTGGGACGGGTGCTCCCACAAAAGGCTGTACTGCCCCCAATGCCAGGAGTCCCCAGTAAGAAACAGAGGGTGCCCGACTGTACATGTGCACCAAACTGGGTTCAAATCCTGATTCTATTCACTTCTTTGTGATTTGGGGCAAGAAAAAAAATTTACCTCTTTGGAGCCTGCTAAATGTAATTCAAGAACAACATGTTTTTGTTTTTGTTATAATCAGAAATCTTTTTTATTGTTTTTACTTGTTGCCTGCCTGTTCCTTGGAAGTAATTCTCATTTTTAATTAATGCTTTTATTGATTTTAGAGAGAGGGAGATGATGAGAGATCAACAAACATCAACTGGCTGCCTCCTGCACACCCCCAACTGGGGATCAAGCCCACAGCTTGGGCGTTTGCCCTGACCCAGGCATTGAACCCACCACCTTTCGGCGCACTGATGACGCTCAACCAACTGAGCCACACAAGCCACGGGGGCTGATTCTGTCTTTTTTCTCCTGAATTTAAAACACAGTGGTGGCCTGGCCGGCGTGGCTCAGCGGTTGAGCGTTGACCTATGAGCCAGGAGGTCGCGGTTCGATTCCCAGTCAGGGCACAGGCCTGGGTTGCAGCTGGATCCCCAGTGCAGGGTGTGCAGGAGACAGCCGATCAGTGATTCTCATCATTGACGTTCCTCTCTCTCCCCGTTCCTCTCTGAAATTAAAAAAAAAAAAGTTGTAAAAAGGAAAAAAAATTGTAAAGTTCACAAACGTAAAATTTAGCATCTTGACCATCTTTACATGAACAGTTCATTGGTGTTAAATTCATGTATAATGCGTGCTACCATCATCATCATCCATCTCCAGAATTCTTTTGAAACAATAACTCCTCGTTATCCCTTCCCTTTTGCCTCCTGTAACTATAAGACGAATCATACAGCATTTGTTCTTTTGTAAGGGGCCTATTTCTTTTAGCATGATGTCCTCAAGATCCATCCACGTTGTAGCGTGTGTCAGTGGATAGAGCATCGGCCTGAAGACTGAAGGGTCCTGGGTTTGATTCCAGTCAAGGGCTTGATCCCTGGCCCTGGTCCGGGCATGTGTGGGAGACAACTAACCAATGTGTCTCTCCCACATTGTTCCCCTCTGTCCCTCTCCCTCCCTTCCACTTTGTCTAAATATCAGCGGAGAAATATCCACAGGTGAGGATTAACAAAAAGCAACTAACCAATGTGTCTCTCCCACATTGTTCCTCTCTGTCCCTCTCCCTCCCTTCCACTTTGTCTAAATATCAGCGGAGAAATATCCACAGGTGAGGATTAACAAAAAGCAAGAAAAAAATGTTAAAAAAAAAAAGAGCATTTCATTCACCATTCAAGTTTCAAACTGGGCAGAGGTACAATTAGGAGGCTGGCTATGTGTGCGCATTAATTTACAAAATTCATCAGACTGTACATTTGTACACTTTCTATAAAAGTTTACTAAGAATGATAATAAAATGAGATAGTCCATGGAAAGGAACAAAAGATGTTCAAAAGCTCCTCCCTCAAAGTTATCAAATAAAAAAGAAACTGGGTAAAGTCTTTGGAATTCCCTTATTTCTCTTCTCAACAGTTCCTCAAGTTGGGAAAGGCCAGAGACTTTTTTATGGTGACTGGGAAATTGTGCAGAAAAATAAGCCATGGCTCAGTGAAGACACCACTGACATGGTTTGTTTCTTTGCTGGCAGTGATACTCACAATAACAATTTTTTTTTAAGGCTTTGGGGATCGACTGAGCTCAGCTAAGGGTTCAAAGGGCTGCCATGCAGTTGCCCTTGGGCAGAGCCTGGGGCTGTGTCACCTGAAGGCTTACTCAGTCCTTTGTCTAATGCCAGGGGTAGGGAGATTATATCTATTTTATTTTTAAAATATATTTTTATTTATTTCAGAGAGAAATAACGATGATGAGAGAAATATCAGTAGCTGCCTCCGGCACACTTCCCACCAGGGATCGTGCCCGGAACCCGGGCATGTGCTCTTGACCGATATGAAACCTGGGACCCTTCCGTCTGCAGGCCGACGCTCTAGCCACTGAGCCAAAAAAGCTAGGGTGGAGACTATATTTTTCCACCTCAAGCTAGAAATACTTTTCCCAGTGTATATACGTTTATACAATTAATACAATTTAATTTTCAAGGCTCATAATTCATTAAACTTTCATTTTACAGGATTGCTTTCACTTACTTTTATTAAGTTTTGCAATTTTATTTCAATTTTTAAGTATTTTATTAACCTGACCAGCTGTTATGGAATAACTTATATGTAACTCAGATATTTATCAATGTGTTTTTACTTGATGTGGCATTTATACATTTTAGTACTTAAAATGTCATTTCATTAACTTTTTATTGTTTTACAAATTTGGAAGACTAAAAAATCCTACTATGAATAGTTATATGTATTAGGCTAAAAAATACTCACTGGCATTATCATTGTCTCCCCTCCCTTAGGAGTGTTTGTTCACTGTATAATTATTTCAACTTTCTGTATGCTTGACAATTTTCATAATACAATCACGGGGGTTGCCAAGACCGGTTTGGCTCAGTGGATAGAGCGTTGGACTGCGGACTGAAAGGTCCCGGGTTCGATTCCGGCAAGGGCATGTACCTTGGCTGCGGGCACATCCCCAGTAGGGGGCGTGCAAGAGGCAGCTGATCGATGTCTCTCTCTCATCGATGTTTCTGACTTTCTATCCCTCTCCCTTCCGTTCTGTAAAAAAATCAATAAAATATATTTTAAAAAATCATGGGGGTTGAAAGATCCAACTGGCAAAGAATCAATGTTCTAAAGCCTATTAGGGCCCTTCTGCAGAGGACAGGCAGCATCTGAGGGTTTCTAGGGCCTGGGTTACTGCCCTAGCAGGACAGATGGTTTCAGAAGCTCCCACTATGGATGCAGATGATGTGGGTTTGAGTCCCAGTTCTGCCTCCCCCTGGACAGGTTGTCTCTCAGGTAGGTATGCTGCTGACATCCAAATCTTGTCTGTAAAACAGGAATAACAATTGCCCTATCTCAAAGGGTTGACAGGAGCAGTGAAGGACAAATGTATCTAAACCTGCTCAGGCCTCAAGGAATAAAAACTCAATGGTAATAAAACAATGAATATGTACATTTTAGCTCTTAGTTTGAGGATTTGAACACCTAAAACAATTAGGAACTGTTCTAGTCAGTTTAGCTCAGCGGATAGTGTTGGCCTGTGGATCAAAGGATCTAAGGTTCAACTCAGATCAAGGGCACCTGCCTTGGTTGCAAGTTCCTCCCTGGCTCGGGTCCTGGTCAGGGTTCGTAGGAGGCAACAAATCGGTGTGTTTCTCTCTCTGTTTTTCTCTCTTCCACTCTCCCTAAAAATCAATGGAAAAAATCCTCGGGTACGGTTTAACAACAACAAAAAAGGAACCTATGGTGAGACGCCCTCCTTGGATTCATCGTGGGGACAGGGGAAATGGGAGAGGGAAGTCAGTACCTAAAGTTTGTCAAGCTCACCCATGTTGAACTTGAACTCCTGAGGGAGAATAAGTGAGCAAGCTACCAAGGCAATGTCCAGCAATACCCCCTGGAGACATATTCACCAGTGCAAGTGGTGGGATTTGGAGTGCATTTCTGCTGTGTGTGCACATGTGCATGTCTTTCCATATATTTGGACAGGAGTCCTGCTTACAAAATGAGTACCTTAAAGAAGGAAATTACCTTTACTGATGTATAATTTACATCCAGTAAAATGCATACCTTTGAAGTGTATACATTTGAGTTTTAACAACTGTATACAAACATGTGACTAGAAATATTTGTCTGTCCTTCACCGACAACTCCAACCCCCCACTCCAAGGCAACTACCAACCTGCTTTCTGTCATTATAAATTCTACTTTCTTTTGCAGAATTTCACATAAGTGGAATCATATGGTGTGCCAGTTATTGATTTACGGCCTCACAGTTGCCAGGTACTAAACTGGTTTGGCCCCTTCAATCTTTTTCCTTTGCGGACTGATGTAATGTTAACTTTTTCCAGTAGAAGGAGCCACGGAGACGTTGCAAGAGGAAAGGACTTTGCTTCTAACTTCCAGACAAGGTTCCCCAGGGCAGGCAGCTTCTCCAGCCCAATCCCACAGTGTCCTTGCTTCTCCAGTGGCTGGCAGCTAGCACCTTCCTCAGGCACCGACCTCAGGCAGTTTCCGAGCAGAGTGCCTCTGGTGAGACGCTTCTTTGTGAACTGTTTTCTCTAGCACCTTGGAGAACTGACTTCTGGTAAGTTCCAAAGGGTGGATTCCAGCAGGTTCCACAAGTGCAGCACCATAGAGGCTCCTTTGCCCTTTAGTGAATCAAGGCCAAGGGTATTCCCGGGAGATCAGGATCCTGGGATGTCATCGAGTTCTCTATCTTAGATCTTAGGGTTAGCGACTGCACCTTCTACCTGTCATTTCTGTTTTCTTTAGCATTCTCCTTATTTCTTAGTAGCCAATCCCTCTTACTCCAAACCCCTGCTATAATGCAAAATATATATTTAGCATTCTCTCTTCAAATTACTGTGTGGGTTCAGGCTCCTGATGGACCTGACAAATCCTCCTATCTAATCTAATCTAATAAAAAGTAACATGCAACTGTCACCGTACCTTGGCTCCTGATTGGCTATGCTACCAGCCAATCAGGAGCGGGGGGCGGGGCCTCGCAGTGCGCGGTATGTGTGTGTGTGTCCCAGATCACTGGTGCCCCCACAAAGGGCGGGGCCACAGGAAGCGGTGGTGGGAAGACCGGCTACCGTGAGCGGCGGCAGGGGGGGAGGGGGGGAAGGGTCCCAGATCGCCATGGTGGAGGGGCCAAGGTAGAATCAGTTAGGGGTGATCAGGCCAGGAGGGGTGGGCAGTTAGGGGTGATCAGGCTGATGGTGGGGGACAGTTGGGGCTGAGCAGGCTGGCAGAGGGGACCAGTTGCAGAGTGGTTAGCAAGTGGTTAGGAGAGGATTTCGAAGGGGTTGTCCAAGTGCCAGTTTAGGCCCGATCCCACAGGGATCTCAGATTGGAGAGGATGCAGGCTGGACTAAGAGACAACTCCCAGCCCCACCCCCACGTGCACGAATTTTGTGCACCAGGCCACTAGTATAGTATATGCTTCCTGTCTTCTTTCCTTCACCATAATGTCTGCATGATTCATCCACATTGTTGCATATATCAGTCAGTAATTGCTTCTTTTTATTGCTGAGTAATATTCCAATGAACAGATAAACCAGCCTGTTTATCCACTCACCAGGATGGGCAGTTGGGTTGTTTCCAGTTTGGGGGGATTATGAATAAAACTGCTGTAAACACTCATGCACAAGTGCTTATCTGTGTGGACACATGCTTTCTTTTCTCATGAGAAAATCCCTAGGAGTGGAATTCTTGGATCATATAAAAAAAACCCTAATAGGTTTTTTGTTTTTTTTTTCAGCCTGATTGTGCCATTTGCATTCTGGTCAGCAATGTATGAGAGTTGTCCTTGTCAGCACTTGGTATTGTCAATCTTTTTAATTTTAGACAGAATGGCTTCCTTTTCATACATCTGGGAGGTGTTCATCTACCTGACATTCTCACTTATTCACTTTAACTCTTTGCTCTTGAACTGTAGTGCCCAGGTTGTTTCTATCCTGCATCAAATAGTTACATAAAAATCAATAAGATTAAAATCCTTTGCTCTTTAGATTTGTGTGTTCAAAGAGTCATTGTGGCTTCACCTTCAAGAAGGCAGAAAGCACTACTGATAATCAGGGCCTATACTGGTCTACATGAGCCTTTGGGCAGATTTTAAAAAGGCAGCCCTTCTGAGTGAATGTGACCATGGGGTGGCAGGGCCTGGTAATCAGAGCAAGGCCTGGATCTGAGCCTCCCCTCCCACTACTGTCCCCAGCTAGTCTAGACTAATAAAAGAGAATGATGCAAATTGACCATACCTTTGCAGTGCCCACCAGCCAATCAGGAGTGACTACGCAAATTAACCCAACAAAGATGGTGGGTTACTTTGCATACACAGGCAACCAGTGGCCAAGGGTAGGGCAACTACACAGGTGTTTTGCACCGCCCCAGCCGCTCCAGGCCTCTGGGCAGCATGGGAAGGCGGAAAGGCGGCTCAGGGACAGAGCAAAGGCTGTGCCAGCAGCCAGGGTAAGGAAGGCCCATTCTGCATGAATCTTCATGCATCGGGCATCTAGTCTCATAATAATAACAGCTCAAAGTGCCTGGTCCTGTGCTAGATGGTCTCAAATCAGTATCCCAGGAATCCCAAGTTCAAATGCCTGCAAGACACAGGCCCTATTCTAAACGAGGCGACTAGGTGGGAAGAATAGGGAGTGGTGGCAACTCTGGCAAATCAGAGAGAACAGTCCACCAGGAGGCTATGCCAATATTCACAAGGTAGGAAGGTGGGCCCAGTTTGGCCACATCTTCCAGTTTTTCAAAAGAAACTGTAAATCCTAGTTTCTATGGAAATCACCCCATTTTTAAGTGTTAGAAATGCATTAAAAAATTAAAGTACAGTATGGGCTATAAGACATCTGCAGTCCCAGGAACAGATGAGGTGGCTGTGTTGTGACTTCTGTATTATCCCAGTGGGCCTTCACACCAGGAAGAAACCGAGACCCAGAGAGATGAAATGACTCACATGAGCTCACACAGCAGTCAGAAGTGGAGCGGGGCTTGGATCTGGGCAGTCTGCTCTCCCTCTCAAAGAGTATTTTCTCTATGTACAGCAAAGAAATTAAACAGCAAAGTGAACAGGAAGAAGAACATTACTACAAAAGGAAATGTCGATATATTTTTGAAAGAGAGCAGATGAGTGTGGGGCTAGGACAGAACTCGAGGAGGGGAGGAGTGGAGCCTCAAGGATTCCCAGAAGCCCTGGACCCTGAGCCAGGGGTTCAAGGGGCCTGGGCTGGGGTAGGCATACAGGTCAGAAGAGAGCAGAGTGAGGACAGAGGTTAGTCCATTTTTGAAAAAACTGTGCCTGATGGTTCCCTGATCACTCGCCTTCCTCCCTCATCCTCTGCCACACATTCACACACAGGGAAAATATTAGATGACTAGTGGCCTGGTGCACGAAATTCGGGCATGGGGGAGGGGGGAAGGGGATTCCCTTAGCCCAGCCTGCACCCTCTCCAATCTGGGACCCCTCAGGCCTCTGGCTCCTAACTGCTCACCTGCCTGCCAGCCTGATCCCCCTAACTGCTCTCCCCTGACAGCCTGATTGCCCTAACTGCTCTCCTCTGCTGGCCTGGTCCCCCTAACTGCTCTCCCCTGCTTGCCTGATTGCCTCTAACCTCCTCTGCCTTGGTCCCGCCAACATGGCTTTGTTGGGAAGGATGTCTGGAAGGATATCTGGAAGGTCGCCAGGAAGATGTTCAGTCTAATTAGCATATTACCCTTTTATTAGCATAGATGCTACCTTGTCCTAAAAATGCAGGTTGTAACTAGGTTTTCCTATCATGGAAGGGGAGCCCGCAGTAGCATCCTGGGTTCTGACCAGGACTTAAGTGCTTGTGCTTTATCTCAGCAAATGTGATTCCTAGAAGACTCTTGGATATACCATGAACATTTCTATCAAATTTGCCAAGTCATCCTCCAAAAATGTCAAACCACTTTAAACTCCCACCATCAACCATGCATGTGCCCTCCATCCCACTTTGATGCCAATATCATTGATTTCTCCCTAGAAGCTTCCCTCCTGTCAGCTGGGAATGCTGAGTACTTGAGCCAACCTCATTGTTCAGCTGGGAACTTGATAATTATGGAGAAAGAAAAATAGTTTTTCTCAACCTTTCTGAGTTCTTAGTGGAAGCCCTTGTAATGAAAGATCGCCAAGAGAAAAACAAAAGTTCATTAACATGTGTACCTCGTGTATATGTGTGAGATCTCAGGGAAAAATGAATAACTTCCCAAGCAGGCTTAGAATGCAGATTTAAATAACTTCTTCCTAAGGAAAGGGAACAGGAGATGTAGGCCTCCTAGAGGAGAGTAAATGATTTTTAGGAAAGATGAATGGGAGTGGAGAGAAATAGTTTGTAACAAAGTTTGGGTGTTATGTCCTGTGACAGGAGTCAGTCTTCTCTGCCTGATGACACTTCTCCCATCAAGGGGACCTATGACATTTAAGCTCCTTTAGGGGGGTCCAATTTTAGACAGATCAGGAGACTTCAGTGAAATCCTCTGCATGCACTTGCAGTTTTTTAAGAATCTGCAGCTCAAGATCATCAATATAACAATAAAGCATATGTTGGAGGGGGGGCGGTGGCATGTTCTCTGACCTTCAGAATAAACTCAACAAAAGCTTGTTTCCTCTCTCAGATGATTTGCCACAGTGGGTTACTCCCTGGAGACGGCATTCTGGGAGTGCTCATAACATACCCTGTGTATGTAGAAGGTGTGGGCCACATCACTAAATAATCCAGGGACAGTTTTCTCATCTTGAAGAAAGGGAGATAAAGTTATAATAGTTTATCTCCCTTTCCACAGGTTTCTTGTGGGTTTGTGTCTCAGCTGCCCCCGCCCACCGTGCCCATACCCCCAGCAGCCCCAGAGTCTACGCATAGGGGCCTTGGGGCTGCTGGGTGCCAGGCCTGTGGGTTTGTATCTCCAGTCCACCCCCCTACAGTGGGTCTGTCAACAGAACTACATTTCCCAGAATTCCTGGCGCCCATGATACCCTGCAGGAACCAAGAGCACCGTGAATTTTCTCCACCCCGTGGTGGCCACCGGGGTCTACACACACCCCAGAGACTGGCAGCAACTACCCACTCCCATTGTGGGTGCTGGGCTGGGGGGCATGCAGGGACCCCGGGGCGCTCATTTGCATGTGATTCAGGCACCATAAGTGTAAGGAGGGCTGGCCCTTAAGTACCTTGTGGGCCACCCTGATAGGGTAGTGGTTGCTTTCACTGCACTGCAACCATACCCCTGCAGGCCTTACCCTCTATCTGTTGGTCAGGCTCCACCCCTTGGTCCGATTGGCTGGTAGCATAGCCAATCAGAAGCCAAGGTATGGTCACATTTGCATGTTACTCTTATTAGATAGGACTAGTGGGCCGGTGCATGAAATTTTTGCACATTAAAAGGGTATTAATTAGAGAAAATATTTTATTTATTTATTTAAAAAATATATTTTATTGATTTTTTTATAGAGAAGAAGGGAGAAGGATAGAAAGTCAGAAACATCAATCAGCTGCCTCTTGGACACTCCCTACCGGATTGTGTCCACAGCCAAGGTACATGCCCTTGACCGGAATCAAACCTGGGACCTTCCAGTCACATCTTCCAGTTTGCATGTTACTCTTTTATTAGGATTGTTGTTGAAAGAAACTGCATGGAGCACACCAGCAAAGACTTACTCTCTTTGTGCTAACAAGTGCTGTTTCCAAACAGTCTCAGTCATCCCTTCGACTGCAACAAGAAGCCAGGGGGAAAGCAGGGCTATATTGGTAACAGCCCAAATCTCATAGCAGTGACTTTAGAAATGTCCCCCAATCTGAAAAGGCATAATGATCTTATTTATATAACATTTTAGAAAATACCAACTATAGGGATGGAGAACAGATCAATAGTTGGAAGATGTGAAGGGTGGGTATAATTATAAAGGGAGCTTTTTTCAAGCGATGGAATATTTATGTATCCTGATTGTGGGAATAGCTACATAAAAAAATGAGTTAAAATTCACAGAACTGCCGAAGCCGCTTTGGCTCAGTGGATAGAGTGTCGGCCTGCAGACTGAAGGGTCTCAGGTTCAATTCCGGTCAAGGGCATGTACCTTGGTTGTGGGCACATCCCCAGTAGGGGGTGTGCAGGAGGCAGCTGATCAATGTCTCTCTCATCGATGTTTCTAGATTTCTATCTCGCTCCTTTCCTCTCTGTGGAAAATCAATAAAATATATTTTAAAAAATTCACAGAACTGGGAAAGAATAAAAATCACTGTGGAGTATGTGAAGACTACACTGACTTTCCCAGGGCCAAACTGAAATTACAACTAAAATAGATAAAAAGAGGAGGAACCAAGATGGTGGCATAGGTAAACACCTATTTCAAAAATATAACTAAAAGACAAAACGAACATCATCCAGAATCACCGGAAAGTTGGCTGAGTGGAAATTCTACAACTAGAAGGAAAGAGAAAAGGACATGGAGAATCAGAGGAGCTGCAGAGGGCAGAGGTAGAGGGGCGGAGACGCAGAGGCACACGGGCAGGCGGCTGAATTCGTGGCTGGCTTTCTCAAACGGGGAGGCAGACAAAGGCTCCCACTGCGCTGAACTCCAGTTCCAGGTGAGACTCAGGGAACCCAGACTCATATGTAGTGAAATTGGACTGTCAGGAGGAAGCACACTGGGACTCAGGGGGAGCTGAATGTGTGGCTGGCTTTCTTGTTCGGGAGGGAAACAAAAGATCCCAATTGCACTGTACCCCAGGTCTGGGTGAGACCTTGGGGATCCAGACTCATTTGGGGAGAAAATGGACTGTCTGGCAGTGAACAAAACTCGAGGGCAGCTTTTGCTCAGAGGTACATACAGCCACTGCTGCGGGACACGGAGACCAAAGTACCTCTTAGGGCAGGGCTGACGGGAAACCAAGGCTGTCTGCTCCACCTGCCTGGTCCAAGATGAGCACAGAAACTCTCCCAGCGTAGACACAGCTGACCCTCACAGCCAACTGGCCTGGAGGTAGACCCCTCCCAGTGATACCAACAACAATCTAGGCTTAACTACAAAAAGATTGTGCACACAGCCCACAAAGGGGTGCACCAAGTGTGTCCACCTCAGGTAACTGGGGAGGCTGAGCCATTGGGCCCTACAGGACACCAAGCACACAAAAATACTCTATCAACTCAGGGAAGCAGTGAAAATGCAGAGACAAAGAAACATCACAAATGAAAGAAATGAAGGAAAATAAATGACTGGATATAGAGTTCAAAACCACGGTTATAAGGTTTTTTAAGAATTACCTAGAAAAGACCGATAAGTTTATTTATTTATTTATTTATTTTTTTAACAAGTTCGTAATTTAATAAGTCTGAATTCACTTTCATCACATGGTATTGTACACGGTCATCTGTGGAAACAGATTTCTTTTGAACAGATCTTGGTTTAAAAAAGTCATAGATAATGTAAGTTCTGTATAAACTGGTGGATAGGTAAGTTAGTTCTTTTGTTTTGACTTATAAGCCTCAACTTCACCGCAGAATAAAGACTCTAGGCCATAGAAAGCATAATCACTCAGTCATATAGAACAATATTGTTTCTATAATTTGGAGCTTTCTGAAAGGGCCGATAAATTTAGCGAGACCCTCAAGGA
The DNA here is from genome assembly GCA_027563665.1 of Antrozous pallidus. Lineage (NCBI taxonomy): Eukaryota > Metazoa > Chordata > Mammalia > Chiroptera > Vespertilionidae > Antrozous > Antrozous pallidus. The sequence goes on along the minus strand of CM050525.1, from coordinate 21,623,633 downwards.
TATGAAAAAGGATCAAGTAGAAATTAAGTATACACTGACTGAAATGAAAAATATTATACAGAGACCCAATAGCTGACTAGAGGAACGCAAGAATCACGTCAAAGATTTGAAATACAAAGAAGAAGAAGAAGAAAAAAACTCAATTGGAAAAGCAAAAAGCAAAAAAAAAAAAAAAAAAAAAAAAAAACCCAAATCCAAAAATTAGAGGATAGTGTAAGGGGCCTCTGGGACAACCTCAAGCATACCAACATCCGAATCATGGGGGTGCCAGAAGAAGATAGAGAGCAAGATACTGAAAACCTATTTGAAGAAATAATGACAGAAAACTTCCCCCACCTGGTGAAAAAAATAAACTTAAAAGTCCAGGAAGCACACAGAACCCTAAACAAAACAAAACAAAAAATGCAAAGAGGATCACACCAAGACACATCATAATTAAAATGCCAAGAGCAAAAGACAAAGAGAGAATATTAAAAGCAGCAAGAGAAAAACAGCTGGTTACCTACAAGGGAGCACTCATACAAATGTCAGCTGATTTCTCAACAGAAACTATGCAGGCCAGACGGGAATGGCAAGAAATATTCAAAGTGATGAATAACAAGAACCTACAACCAAGATTACTCTACCCAGCAAAGCTATCATTCAGAATTGAAGGTCAGGTAAAGACCTTCACAGATAAGAAAAAGCTAAAGGAGTTCATCACCACCAAACCAATATTACATGAAACTAGAGGCCTGGTGCATAAAATTCGTGCATGGGGGTGTGTGTCCCTCAGCCCAGCCTGCACCCTCTCCAATCTGGGACCCCTCGAGGGATGCCCAACTGCCTTCCCATAGGGATCGGGCCTAAACGGGCAGTCGGACATCTCTCTCACAATCCAGGACTACTGGCTCCCAACTGCTCACCTTGCCTGCCTTCCTGATTGCCCCTAACCGCTTTAGCCTGATCACTCCCTAACCACTCTCATGCCAGCCTGATTGATGTCTAACTGCTCCCCTGCCGCCTGTTTGCCCCCAACTTCCCTCCTTTGCTGGTCTGGTCACCCCTAACTGCCCTCCCCTGCAGGCTTGATCACCCCCAACTGCCCTCTCTTGCAGGCCTGATCCCTCCCAACTTCCCTCCCCTACTGGCCATCTTGTGTTCAAATGGGGGCAGCCATCTTGTGTGTTGCAGTGATGGTCAATCTGCAAATTACTCTTTTATTAGATAGGATAGAGGCATGGTGCATGAGTGGGGGCCAGCTGGTTTGCCTTGAAGGGTGTCTCGGATCAGGGTGGGGGTTCCCTTGGGGTGTGGGGCGGCTTGGGTGAGGGGCCTGTGGTGGTTTGCAGGCCGGCCACGCCTGCCAGCGGCCCAAGTGGAGGCTCTGGTATTTGGGATTAATCTATGTCTACAATTGAAACTTTGTAGCCTGGAGCCTAGCCACGCCTTCTGTTTGCTCTGCACAGCTGTCATTTCTGTTGGAATTTATTTACCTTCTATAATTGAAACTTTGTAGCCTGGAGTGTAGGTCTAGGCTGGCCAGGCCTGCAGAAGCTTGGCTTCCTCCAACACCAGGGGCAACCCTAGCCTCTCCTCTCTCCAGCTCCGTGGCTGCTGCCATTTCTGTTGGGATTTATGTATCTTCTATAATTGAAACTTTGTAGCACTGAGTGGAGGTCTAGGCCAGCAAGGGCAGGCAGAAAGCTTGGCTTGCTCCATTGCCAGGGAAACCCAAGCCTCTCTCCTATTCTCAGTGGCTGCAGCCATCTTGGTTGGGGTTTATGTGCATATTTGGTCCTGATTGGCTTGTGGGCATAGTGGAGATATGGTCAATTTGCATATTACTCTTTTATTAGATAGAATGGTTAAATGTATTCCTTAAGAAGAGGAAGAAGCTGAACCGGTCTGGCTCAGTGGATAGAGCGTCAGCCTGTGGACTAAAGGGTCCCAAGTTCAATTTTGGTCAAGGATATTTATCTTGGTTGCGGGTATATCCCCAGTGGGGGTGTTTCTAACTTTCTGTCCCTCTCCCTTCCTCTCTGTAAAAAGAATCAATAAAATATATTTTTAAAAAAAGAAGAGGAAGAAGAAAAAGGTAAAGATAAAAATTATGAACAACAAATACATATCTATCAACAAGTGAATTTAAAAATCAAGTGAATAAAAAATCTGATGAACAGAATAAACTCGTGAATATAATAGAATCAGGGGCATAGACAGGAAGTGGACTGACAATTCTCTGGGGGAAAGGGGTTTGGGGGGTGCAGGAAGAAACTGGACAAAAATTGTACACCTATGGATGAGGACAGTGGGGGAGAGGTAAGGGCAGAGGGTGGGGTGGGAACCAGGTGGAGGGGAGCTATGGAGGTAAAAAAGAGGAACAATTGTAATAATCTGAACAATAAAGATTAAATTAAATTTTTAAAAAAATAAAATAGATAAAAAGAAACACCCTGAAAAGTCAACTGAAGACTAGCTAGAGAGAACCCTGATAACCCAGGATAGAAAGTGGAGACTGCATAGAGATTGGTAGGAAGTGTGAAGGCGCAAAAGGGGTGGATGGGCCCCTACAGACAGTAGCTGAAGTCCCAGAGGATATCTCAGCTTTGGGGTGTTCCCCAAGCTGGGCTCACCACCCCAGAGAACCAGAACTGAGAAAGGTGCACATAGAATATCTGGCTGTGAGAAGCAGTAGGGTTGCTGTTTACCAGCCAGAGACAGCTAGAAATGCAGGCCCTCTCTTAAAGGGCGAGCACACAAGATTTCCTGTGCAGCCATTTACCTTGGGCTCCAGCAGTGGGAGGGCAGAGTGGACCAGAGCTGTGTGAGGAGAGTCCAGGGTTGGGGGCTCTGGGGTTGGAGCTGGAAGGGCAGCCACCCAGTGACCTTTGCTGAGTTATTCCCACATGCTGCAGAGGACATCTTTCTCCTATTGACCTTTGCTATCCAGGTGGTTTTGGCCTGGGGGAAAGGCTATCTTTAACAAGGTTATCATTCAAAGTAGATGGTGAAATAAAGAGCTTTCCAGGAAAAAAAAAAAAAGGCTCAAGGAGTACATCACTACCAAGCCAGCATTATAAGAAATGTTTAAGGGACTGATGTAATGAGAAGAAACAGAGAAACCTAGGCATACAGAATTAAAATGGCAATAAATAAGTACCTATCCTATCTAATAAAAGAGTAATATGCAAATTGACTGTACCTCTGATCAAGTCACACCCACAGCCACGCCCATCAGCCAATCAGGAGCAAATTATGCAAATAAACCCCAACCAAAATGGCTGAGAGCAGGAAAGAGGCTTGGGTTTCCCTGGCAACAGTGGAAACCAAGCTTTCCATCTGCTCTTGCCGGCCTTGGCCTCGGCCTCCACTCAAAGTCAACATATAGATGGCTAAGGAACATATAGAAAAATATTCAAAGTCACTGATCATCAGACAGATGCAAATCAAAACAATGAAGTATCATCTCACACCTGTCAGAATGGCTACCATCAACAAATCAACAAACAACAAGTGCTGGTGAGGATGTGGAGAAAAGGGAACCAACCCTAGTGCTCTGCTGGTGGGAACGCAGACTGGTGCAGCCACTGTGGAAAACAGTATGGAGTTTCCTCAAAAAATTAAATACGGAATGCCATTTGACCCAGTGACCCCATTTCTAGGAATATATCCTAAGAAATGAAAAACACCAATCAGAAAGAATGTATGCACCCCTATGTTCATAGCAGAACAATTTACAATAGCTAAGATCTGGAAACAGCCTAAGTGCTGTATTTGAGTGGATAAAATACCTGTGGTACATTTATATCATGAAATACTATGCAGTAGTAAAAACGAAGGGTATCATACCCTTGAGACAGCCTGGAGGGATCAGGAGAGTACTGTGCTAAGCGAAATAAGCTAATCAAAGAGAGACAAGTATCACATGATCTCACTCATATGTGGAATCTAACAAACAAAAAAACCTGATGGACGAAATAGATCCAGAGACATAAAAGAATAGGATAGACTGCAGAACCTCAGTCTCTCTTCCTTAGAGGGAAAGCAGGGGACAGTGGGTGGGTGGGAAGGGATCAAATACCTTGTATGCATATATGCATAACCCAAGGACAACGACAATAGGGTGGTAAAGGCCTGGGTGGGCAGTGGGGCTGAGCCCTGCAGATTATGGAGCTGGTCCTGAGTACACTTAGATTTGAGAAGATACTCAAAACAAGATACTAGAAGAGGAAGAATACCTCCAGGAAGAAAAGAAATTCCAAGAAATAGATTGGATGCATTAGTAACAGAAAAAAATGCTTCTCTCAAAAGGGGCACAGGGATGATAAAATTAAAGCTATGAGAAATTTCAGGAGAAACAAAAACTAAGAAATTTTGTGTATGAGTGACAGAACATTGAACAGAACATTTATCAATGGCCTCTTAGCATAAATACTCTCTTTTCAATAGTCCTAGGAAATCTATGTGCGAAAAGATGAATTGAGTCAGCCTTTACCTCACACCAAACACAAGTATCAATTCAAAATGATTCATAGCCCTGGCTGGTGTGGCTTGGCTGAGTGTTATCCCGTGAACTTGATGTTTAGGAAAATGAGGCATTTTTAGGGGTTTAGCTATCTGAATTGGTGCCATTAACCTAATGCACATTCTTGTTAGCCTATAGTCTAGTCACTGCCCTTTTAATTACCTGGTCCTGCAAGATTTGTTTGTCTAAGTACTACTCCCATTTTAGAGCAGCCATAGACCATTCCCAGATGAAGTCATCAGCGCTGGTGCACCAGGCCTTTGGTTGTGGTCTCAAGGACCCAACAACTGGGGCTTTTTGCAAAGCCCGTGAAAGGTCCAGAAGTATAATCCATATTTGGGGGACAAAGAAACCAAAGGGTATAAAGGGAAAGCTTCTACCCACTCTCTTCTGTCAACAGGATTTGAGAGAAACAGTCTCCCCGGAGTCCTTACTGGTCCATGTGAAATGTCTGGAAATAAATGGTTTTTCCTGTGCCTCTGATACACCTGTGTATTTTTTTGGTCACCTGGTAAATTCTGTAACAAACTGAAAGGTCACTGATTTGATTCTTGGTCAGCACACACGCCCAGGTTTTGGGTTTGATCCCCTGTTTGGGTGCATAAGGGAGACAACTGATTTATGTCTCTCTCTCTTCCTCTCTTTCTCTAAAAAAAAAATCAATAAAAACATATATACTTTTTGTTTGTTTTTGTTAATCCTCACCCAAGGATATTTTTTCCATTGATTTTTTGGGGGAGTGGTAGAGAGAGATGACAGAGACATCGATATGAGAGAAACACATCGATTGGTTGCCTCCTGCATGAGACCCCACCAGGGTCCGGGCCAGGGAAGAGCCTGAAACCGAGGTACGTGACCTTGACTGAAATCGAACCCCAGATCTTTTGGTCCACAGGCTGACACTTTATCTACTGAACCATACTGGCTAGGGCTAAAAACATATTTTTTAAAAATTCATAGCTCAGCTGGCGTAGCTCAATTGTTGAGCACTAACCTATGAACCAGGAGGTCATGGTTTGATTCTTGGAGAGGGCACAGGCCTGGGTTGCAGGCTCCATCCCCAGTGTGGTTGTGCAGGAGGCTGATTCTCTCTCATCATTAATGTTTGTATCTCTCTCTCCTTCTCCCTTCCTCTCCGAAACTAAAAAAAAAAAAAAAAAAAAAAAAAAAAAGTTCATAGACCTAAATATAAGTTAAAACTTTTAAAAGGTTTTAGGAGAGAACAGGATAAAATCTCATGATCTTGGGTTAGACAAAGATTTCTTAGATACAACACGAAAAGTATAATAATAAAAGCGTAATATGCTAATTAGATCAGATGTCCTTCAAGACGAAGCCAGGGTGGTGGGGGCCAAAGCAAAGGCAGCCACAGCAGCAGCAGGGGCCAAGCCCCTTGCACAAATTTCGTGCAACGGGCCTCTAGTAATTAATAAAAGAAAACCAGGGATTAATCAAACATCATCAAAATTAAAAACTTCCCCACTTCAAAAGACACTTATAAGAAAATGAAAAGATGAGCTATGAGTTGGCAGAAAATATTTGCAAATCATATATCTGAGAAAGGACTTGTATCTAGAATATATAAAGAGCACTTAAAATTCAATAAGACAAACAAACCAATTAAAAATGCACTAAGAATTACATTTCACCAATGAAGTTATAATAAATGATTAATAAACACATGAAAAGATGCTCAACATCATTAGTCATTAAGGAAATGCTAATTAAAATAAAAATGAGACATCAGCCCAGCTAGTGTGGCACCTATGCACCAAGAGATCACGGTTCGATTCCCGGTCAGGGCATATGCCGAGGTTGTATGCTTGATCCCCAGAGTGGGATGCACAGGAGGCGCCCGATCAATGATTCTCTCTCATTGTTGATATTTCTGTATCTCTCTGAGATTAATAAAATATTTTAAAAGCGAGACACACCTTCATGCCTACTTAGAATAGCTAATGTTCATTCTAAGAAACCGGAATGAACTGAGAAACAGGACCCTCACACATTGCTGGCAGGAACATAAAACGGTATAGCCACTTCGTAAAACGGGCAGTTCCTTTAAAAGTTGAATGTTAAAAAAAAAAAAGTTAAACATAAACTTATATTGAAACCCAGCAATTCTACTTCTAGACTATCTACCCACTCAAGACGAATGTAAGTATATCCAGACTTGACTGAAGCATTGTAAATCTGGAAACAATCCACACTATCCATCAACTAGTGAGTGGGTAAGTAAGATGGAGTCCACCCATACAATGGAATATTACTGCTCAGTAATATAAGGAATAAAGTACTGCTACATGTTACAATATGAATGAACCTCAAAAATAGCACATATGCTAAGGTAAAGAAGCCTCATACTGTAGGCTGTATTATATGAAATGTCCAGAAAAGACACACCTAAGACACAGGAAGTAGATCACTAGTTGCTTGGGGCTGGGCATGGGAACAGAGTAACCACAAACAGGCACAAGGGGTATTTTGGAAGTGATAGAAATGCTCCAAAACCATATAATTCTGAAAATTCACTAAAAATCACTTAAAATGTACACTTAAAAGGACTGGATTTTATAGGATATAAATGACACCTCAATAAAGCTGTCTAAAAAAACCCCAGCAAATTTTATACAGTTAAAGCATATCGGCCTGGGTAGTGTGGCTCAGTGGTTGAGCATCGACCTATGAACCAGAAGGTCATGGTCCGATTCCTGGTCAGGGCACATGCCTGGACAGCGTGTGGAGCATGCAGGAAGTAGCTGATCAGTGATTCTCTCTCATCATTGATGTTTCTGCCTCTCTCCCTCTCCCTTCCTCTCTGAAATCAATAAAAATACAGGCAGTTCTTGGGTTATGTCATCATCTCCCATTTATTTTATTATTTTTAAAAATATATATTTCTTTATTGATTTTAGAGAGTAAGGGAGAAGGAGAGAGAGAAACATCAATGATGAGAGAGAATCATTGATTGGCTGCCTCCTGCATGCCCCCACTGGGGATTGAGCCCGCAACCCAGGCGTGTGCTCTTGGCTGGAATCAAACCTGAGACCCTTCAGTCTGCAGGCTGATGCTCTATCCACTGAGCCAAACTGGCTAGGGCTCCCCTCCTATCTAATAAAAGAGTAATATGCAAATTGACCATACATACGACATACCCACCTGCCAATCAGGAGCAAATAAACCCCAACCAAAATGGCTGCAGCCACTGAGAACAGGAGGGAGGGTTGGGTTTCCCCGGCAATGGAGGAAACCAAGCTTTCCACCTGCCCTTGCCGGCTTATGCCTCCACTCAATGCTACAAAGTTTCATTTATAGAAAATATATCCTAACAGAAATGGCAGCAGCCATGGAGCTGGAGAGAGCAGAGGCTAGGGTTGCAGGGGTGATAGAGGAGGCCAAGCTTCTGTAGCCTTAGCATCTAGACCTCCACTCTAGACTACAAAGTTTCAATTATAGAATTAAAATAAACCCAAACAGAAATGGCTGTTGCCACAGAGCGAGCAGAAGGCTTGGCTCCGCTCCAGGCTACAAAGTTTCAATTATAGTACATAAATTAATCCCAGGGCCTCCACTTGGGTCGCTGGTGGTGGGGGCCTGGCTGGCCTGCAAACCACCTGAAAACCACCACAAGCCCCTCACCCAGGCTGCCCCATGCCCAAAGGGAACCCCCACCCTGATCCAGGACACCCTTCAGGGCAAACCAGCTGGCCCCCACCCATGCACCAGGCCTCTACTCTATCTAATAAAACAGCAATATGCAGATTGACCATCACTCCAACACACAAGAGGGCTGCCCCAATGTGGTCAAAGATCATGCCCCCATGTAGACACAAAATGGCCACCATAAGATAGCCAGCAGGAGAGGGCCGTTGGGAGGTTCCAGGCCTGCAAGGGAGGGCAGTTGTGGGCAATCAGGCCAGTAGGGGGGGGGCAGTTGGGAGGGACCAGGCCTGCAAGAGAGGGCAGTTGGGGGCAATCAAGCCTGCAGGGGAGGGCAGTTAGGGGTGACCAGACCAGCAGAGGAGGGAAGTTGGGGGCAAACAGACTGGCAAGGGAGCAGTTTGACATCAATTAGGCTGGCAGGGGAGTGGTTAGGGGGTGATCAGGCTGGCAGGCAGAAGCAGTTAGGGGCAATCAGGAAGGCAGGCAGGTGAGCAGTTTGGAGCCAGCAGTCCTGGATTGTGAGAAGGATGTCCGACTGCCCGTTTAGGCCTGATCCCAGTAGGATTGGGCCTAAACGGACAGTTGGACATCCCTCAAGGGGTCCCAGATTGGAGAGAGTGCAGGCTGGGCTTAGGGACATCCCCGCCCCCTGTGCACAAATTTCGTGCACTGGGTCTCTAGTTTATTTATTTTAAAAAGTTCCATTATTTCGATGAATATACATATGTGCTTTATGTTTTTTTTATTATTTATTTCCCACAAGTAAAGGTCAGGAATTGTTATCTTTCTTTTAAATTTTTTTACTGTTTCACTTCATTCCTGGTGTGTCTGTGCTACATGTGAGTGACGTAGGTGCTTATGTAAGTGGGTTCCGACTTATGGTGAAAATCACTTAGGAATGAATCTCTGATGTAACCCGAGGACCTACTGTATATTTTTAAAAAGCATGTAAGACTTACATATGGTAACAGAACAGACAGTAGATGTTATCAATCTTGACAGTGTGCAAGCAACTGTATAACCAACAAGACTGGAAATGAGAGGTGGGGAAAGGGGCAGCCAAGATGCAAGACTCACCTATTTTATATCACCATGGGAATCAAAAGCTGCCAGAATGAAAAGAAAATTAGAAGTGAAGCATAAAATGTAGTTACAAAGGTAAATAAGAAGTTATCTAAAAAAAAGTACAATTACTAAAAATTGGTGGAATGATGAAGCAGGGAAAGATGCAGTGGCTTAAACACCATCTTTCAAAGCAGACAGTAATAAATGGTTTGGAATTTCTCTGTTTCTCTGTCATTTTACTGTCATTACCCAGTTGCCCTTTGGGCCACAGTGTGGGTGAAGTGGAGGCAAACTGACTTCGGCTTTTTTTTTAATATTCTAATTTAAAGGTAATGAACATCATGCGTAATGAAAATCAAGGTCTGGCCCTCGACAAAAGTTAGCTGCCACTGTGACCCTGTTACTATGATTAGCAGTTCAAGTCCAATGATGGGCGCAGTCCTTTGGCACAGTGTGAGGGGTCATGCAGCCACTGCAGCCTTGACAAGAGGAACGTGGGCTAGAGGGAGGGGAGATATGCTTAGGAAGTCATGGGATAAGACAGAGTAGAACACAATGGCAAGATCAGTGTCATTTGAGGAATTTTAAAAAGGAAAAATGCCCTGGCTGGTATGGCTCAGTTGGTTGAGCGAAATCCCATGAACCAAAAGTCATCTGTTCGATTCCTGTTGAGGACTCATGCCAGGGTTTTAGGCCCGATCCTCAGTAGGGGGTGTGCAGGCGGCAGATGATGGGTGTTTGATGTTTCTATCTCACATGGATGTTTCTCTCTCCCTCTCCCTTCCTCTCTCAAATCAATTTAAAAAATATATATATCTCTAGGAAAAAGAGGGAAGAGCCCAACAGCAGGCAGGATGGTAACAACAGTTAGTGGCAGGTGAGCAGACTATGGTAGTTAAGAAAAAGCCTTCACAAAATACAAACAGCTACTGTTAACTGCGTACCACCCCAAGAGGTAGACACTATTTTTCAGTTGGGAAAACTGAAGCTTGGAAGAGGCACTCAGCAGATCCAAGGTCCAAGCCAGGGGCAGAATCAGGATTTGAAGCTTGGTGTGGAGGACTGGGTTTGTGCCACTGTGCATATAACTTCATTTCTTTCTTAGTTTCTAAATTGTCTTTATGTTCCCTAAATTTTTACCATAAAAATTTCATCAGATGTGAACATCCATTTTGTCCTATTTGCTTTTTCTCTCTCTTTTGATGAACTCTGAAATACTTCACATGCATCTTCTAAAAAATAGATCCCATTTAACAACAAGGGAAATGCATTCTGCCTGCTAATCGTCAGCCCACCAACCATTTCCCCCCGTGGTCCCAAGGTTTTGCTTTTCCTAACAAGGTCTGGGCCTCACACAGTGTTGGGATGGTTTTGTCTCCTTAATTCCTTTTAATCTGAAACACTGCACTGCCATTTCCATTTGTTCCTAAAGAGATTATATTATTTTTATCATAGGAAGAAAAAAAAAAGAGGCAGACTCACTTCAGTTTGTGACCCATATGTCTAAGTTGACTGAATAAAAAATGGTATTTAAGTAAGTATAAAAATTTTATTTAAAAATACTATTTTTATGAAAAAAATTTTTTTAAGCATACTCCTTAGCCAGGCCTCATAAAAATGGAAGCCAACAGGTCCTATATATATTTAATGGCACAAGAAATACCAGTTTAAAAAATTAGTTTGTCACAAAAGTGACCAACAGAGAAACTAAAAGAAATGCTGTGATTATAGAGGGGAAGAAGCTGTGCGGGATGAAAGCTATCCCCATCTATTTTTAGCAAGGGATTAGTGGCTATTGCCTAAAAGTTGTTAATAAGAAATAAACCAAAATTTGCTTTAGAGATTTGGAAATAGCTCCCAGAGAAATAAAAAGCTGAAAAAGGTTTAAAGCAATGCACCACGGATCACAAGCTAATTTTAACATTTTTGAAAAGTAATTTAATTTTGAGAGAGAACCAAGAGGGCGGCACAGGTAAAACACCTATCTTGCTGTCATACTCAGCAATTTAAAAACTACAACTTAATGAAAGAACAAACACCTTCCAGAATCACCAGATAGCTGGCCGAGTGAAAATTCCACAAATAAAAGTGAAGATAAGACACTGTGACTCGGAGGAGCGGCAGAGGACAGCGTTGAAGATACGTGTGGAGAGAGGTTTGGAGGAGCGCGCACGCCAGCGGATAGGGCGGGCGGCTGAAAACCTGCCAGTTTTCTCGAATGGGGGAGACAAAGATGTCCCACTGGACTGATTCTCCAGCTCTGGGCGAAGTCCAGGGAATCCACTATCATACTGGTAAAAACTGGACAGTGGGAGGGCATGCTGAAGCTCGGGTGCTGCAGGGGTCTGCCGGCTTGTGGAGAAGGTGAGCTTGTGCAGATTTCGCGTGAACTTGGGAACAGCGCAGCTGCGTGACCCTGACCGCGTAGAGAGCGCTCACGACTTGCTCTCTCATTTGGGAAACAATCAGACTGCTTTGTTTTACAACCCTGGGTGAGACCTTGGGTGTGCAGACTCATTTGGGGAGAGTCTGAATTCCCCGGCAGCCAGTGGAGCTCGGCAGCGGCTCTCTCTCAGAGGTGCTGGCAGCCATTGCCCCCAGCACAGAGTCCCTGGGGCTGCATAGGGCGGAGCTAATGCTGTCTGCTTGGCCCAGAGACTCCGCCCATCCAACCTGAGCACAGCTGAACTTCACAGACAATTGGCCTGGAGGTCAACCCCTTCAAGTGCTAACAACGATTAACCTGAGCTTAACTTCAGCAAGACTGTGCAACCCATATCCACCTCAGGTAACTGGGGAGACCGAGCCACTGTCCCTTGTAGGAAGTCTACCACACAAAGCTAATTGACCAACTCAGGGAAGCAGCCACCATGCAGAGACATGGAAAAAAAACAGATTTGAAAGAAATGGAGGGAAAAAAACGACTCGATATGGAATTCAAAACCACAGTTATAGGGCTTTTTAAGAGGCTCCTAGAAAAGGACGAGACCTATAAGGAAATAAGCAAGACCAGCAAGGAAATGAATGAGACCCTCAAGGATATGATCAAGACCAAGGTGGAAATGAATGAGTCCTACAAGGAAATGAATGAGACCCTCAAGGATATGAAGGAGACTCTCAAGGATATGAAAAAGGATCAACCAGAAATTAAGCATACACTGACTGAAATAAAAAATATTATACAAAGACCTAAAAGTACTCTAGAGCACCCCAAGAACCAAGTTAAAGATTTGAAATACAAAGAGGTAAAATCCACTCAGCTGAAAAAGCAAGGAACCAAAAGAATACAAAAAATCGAAGATAGCGTAAGGGGCCTCTGGGACAACCTCAAGCATACCAACATCCGAATTATAGGGGTGCTAGAAAAAGAGAGAGAGCAAGACAATGAAAACCTATTTGAAGAAATAGTGACTGAAAACTTCCCATACCTGGTGAAAGAAATAGACTTTCTTTCACCAAAGAAATTGTCTGTGAAGTTCAGCTGTGCTCAGGAGTCCAATAAGCGCACCGAACCCCAATATATAGGAACCCTAAGAGGACCACACCAAGGCACATCATAATTAAAATGCCAAGAGCAAAAGATAAAGAGAGAATATTAAAAGCAGCAAGAGAAAAACAGTTAGTTACCTATAAGGGAGCACCCATATGATTGTCAGCAGATTTCTCAACAGAAACGATGCAGGCCAGACGGGAATGGCAAGAAATATTCAAAGTGATGAATAGCAAGAATCTACAACCAAGATTACTCTACCCAGCAAAGATATCATTCAGAATTGAAGGTCAGATAAAGTGCTTCGCAGATAAGAAAAAGCTAAAGGAGTTCATCACCACCAAACCAATATTATATGAAATGCTGAAAGATATTCTTTAAGAAGAGGAAGAAGAAAAAGATAAAAGTGTAAATTATGAACAACAAATACACATCTATCAACAAATGAATCTAAAAATCAAGTGAATTAATAAGCTGATGAACAGGATAAACTGGTGAATGTAACAAAATCATGGACATGGAGAGGGAATGGACTGACAATTCTTGGGGAGAAATGGGTGTGGGAAGTGCAGCAAGAGACTGGACAAAAATCATGCACCTATTGGAGAGGACAGTGGGGGAAGGGGGGAGGGCCGAGGGTGGGATGGGTACTGGGTGGAGGGGAGCTATAGGGGAAAAAAAGGGAACAATGTAATTAATAAACTGAACAATAAAGATAATAAAAAAAAGAAAAGTAATTTAAAAAAAATATTAATTGGGTTGAGGGGCTGGAGGAAGCTTTTTAAAGAACTTATTTTTCATGCCAAGCTTTGTTATTGTGTGTTACTAAGACATTAGAAAAAGCTGGATTTATTTTATTTTATTATGTTTTTTAAAACACATTTTAAAAATATATGTTTTATTGATTTTTCAGAGAGAGGAAGGGAGAGGGATAGAAAGTCAGAAACATCCATGAGAGAAACTGGATCAGCTGCTTTTTGCACACCCCCCATTGGGGATGTGCCCGCAACCAAGGTACATGCCCTTGCCGGGAATCGAACCCGGGACCTTTCACTGAGCCAAACCGGTTTCTGCTGGATTTATTTTAAAGTTAGGTTGGTAACATGGCAGTCTTTCAGTCAGGGGAACACAAATGTGTCTGAGGTCGACGTAACCGCACGTGGAGGGGAAAACACGCCTCCAAGACGGACTCGGTTGCTTTTGGGAGGGGCGGGGCCGGAAACACGCCCCCGCGCTGCGGCCACGTCCGGCGGCGGCGGGCTCCGTCTGGCTGGGCGCGGGGCCGCCGCCGGAAGGGAAACCACTGACGCCCCCGGCCTTCCCGCGGCGGAAGCCGATGGGCCGGGCGTTCGGGACGGGATTCACGTCACCCGGCCTCGGCGGATGCGGGGTGCCCCCTTAGAAAGCAAAACCCGCGGGGCTTTCAGACGGGCGCTGTGTGACCCTGGGCGTAACGGGGCACCAGCTAGCGGCGACAGCCGGACGCCGGAGGGCGGGGGGTGCAGGGCTCCGGAGGTCCCGGGCGCCCCGTCTGAGTGGACACGGGTCCGACCGGGGTCCCTACCTGTCCCGGCGCTGACCTGGCGGCCTGCTCAGAGGCGGCAGCGGGCTAAGACCCTCTTCCCCACAGAGCTCCGGGAGGCAGTCGGGGGGCTCCCCGGGGTCGGCGGGGTGGGCAGTCGGTCCTCTCCGGGGGTGAGTGGCTGGTTGAGGTCGGCGCCGGGGGCGGGCGGCTCTGAGACCCGGCAGCGGGCGGGAGCGACGGAGGGGCGGGATCTGGCGGCGCAGCTGTGTTGGGGCGGGCGGGCGCGGGACCCAACCCCACCGCTTCGGATTTGGGAGCCCGCCCCTTAGGGAGTTGGACCCAAAGGGTCACCAGCGGTTCGGGCGCCCCGCCACCTGAGACCCGAGCACCCGGCGCACTCCTCTGCGAGAGTCCCACCTTCCGGAGCAACCCGCGGGGGGAGTGGTCCTGGCGCCCTTCCCCCCAAATCCTTCTCTTTCCAGCCTTCCACCCACAGCCGCCTAGCCATTCAAAACATCTGACCCACCACCTGCCGGAGGCTGGTAAATGGCAGCGACTCCGACCCTGGCCCAGTGAAAACACTGGGACGAAAGTTCCCGTCCACTTGTATTTTCAGTGTTTCCCCAGCGGAGTCTTAGAGCCCCGCGCCCCCAGTGGAGAACTCGGAACCCTTCCTCTTGGACTGTGTCTACAGAGAAAAGCAATGTGAAAACCGAACCGTTATTTGAGAGTTGCAATATTAAACTACTGCTTTTTAAATATTGTAACTGCTTCTGGATCAGCAGAGTAGTTATTTTGTCCCAAACTGAAAAGCTATCATTTTCCGGGCATGACCTGATATGCCCATTGTTATGTCCAGATTTCAAGACCACCAGGGAGCCGTCGTCTGATGCAAAAGCAAAGAGTCTTTATTCAAGCCTGGGCTTGCCTCTCACAGCCTCCTTACTGACACAGCGGCGGGACCAGAGAGAGCCAGCACTTGGGGAGACAAAGGTTATAAAGGGCAGGTCATTTGGGTGGGCTTACGTGGGTGATGTGGGTTTCAGAGATTGGTCACTTTGATCAGGGTTTCATCCCCTATTACCTCCTGATTGGTCAACAGCGACACATAGAGAGTATCTTGTGGTACGACCTTATTAGGACCTCAGCTGCATTGGTCCACTGAGGCAGTGGTTGGGGAAGTTGGGACATTCTTGGCATTCCTGTAGTCACTCCTAGTAGGGGAGGGGTTCAGGCTAGGCTGAGGACCCAGCTCTTCAAGATGGAGGATAGCCTTTGTTCTTTCATTCCCCCCTTGTTTTGGAGCCTACGGCTCAATCATGAGACGGACTACATTTCATTTCTACCTCGTCCTCTGTCACTAGAGGCCCGGTATTGGTCTTGTAAGACCATTAACTGAACTGTCCCTATGGGTTCCTTGACAAAGAGGACTAGTTTGTTAATAATGCAAGTTAATAACATTAGGAGGATTACAAGGGGTCCAACCAGGGCAGAAATAAGAGTGGTTAACCATGGGGACCAGTTAAACAAGGATTCATACCAAGACTGAGGCTGCTCTCTAGCTTTTGCTCCTGCAGTCCTTCCCTCATGAGGGCCATAGATTCTTTAACGATTCCTGAGTGGTCAACAGGTCCCGTCCTAATAGTGGGTAGGGGCATTCCGGTGTCACCATAAAGGAGTGGCATACCCGGCCCGTTCCTAGATCTACTGTTCTTCGGGTAGGCCATGAATACTGGCTCATACCAGTTGCCCTTTGCACCCAGGACTTCTTGTTGGCTAGCTTCCCCTGAGGTGTGTGGAGGACCGAGTGTTGTGCTCTGGTGTCGACAAGGAAGTCAACGGGGGTCCCCTCCACTCTAAGAGTTACCCTGGGTTTGGGGAGGGGGTCCAAACCCCGACTCCCCTAATCACTCAGTTCTTCCAGCTCTAAGACTTTTGCTCCGTCAGTCTTGCGTCCCTTCCCGCCAGCCTTCCTTGGACATTCCCAGGCCCAGTGCCCCATCTCCTTGCAGTGAGCACACTGGTCCTTCCGCAGTCTCTGCCTCCCTCCCTTGGCAGCCTTCTTCTTCCTTGTCGTCCACCAGCTGCCAGAGGTGCCGGGTCCGTGCCCCAGGCGAGTCCACAGTGGTGGCCAGCAGAATTCTGGCCAGGTCTCGGGTTTGCTCACTGCTGGCAGCCACCATGGCACCAGCCTGCCTATCCCCAGGAGGCTCTCAGTTATTGTACACCTTCTCGACTACCTCTAGCAAGTCCTGCAGACGTTTTTCTCCTAATCTATCTACTCTCTGCAGCTTCTTTCTAATGTCCGCAGCCGATTGGTTCACAAAACTCATGATCACGGCTGCTGTACTCTCAGGAGCTTCTGGATCCATGGGGGTATAGGTGCAGTATGCCTCCATGATCCGTTCTAAAAAGGCAGCTGGGGACTCATCCCTTTCCTGCTGAACATTTCCTACCTTGGCCAAATTAGTAGGCTTTCTAGCAGCCATTCGGAGACCCCCCCATTAGAGTCTGGTGATAGACTCGAAGCCTCTCCTTACCTTCTGCCGTGGTGAAATCCCATTCAGGCCTGGTTAGAGGAAAAGAGGTGTCTATCTGAGCCTGGTTGGTGGTAGGATTCCCGTCCGCCCCCGGAACTAGCTTCCTGGCCTCACTTAGGATTCTCTCTCTCTCCTCGGTGGTGAAAAGGACCTGCAGAAGCTGCTGGCAATCATCCCAAGTAGGCTGATGAACAGAATCTAACAAATCAATAAGTCCTGCTGGCTTCTCAGAGAACTTAGGATTCTGAGCCTTCCAGTTGTAGAGGTCACTAGTGGCGAAAGGCCAATAGTGATGGGGCTGGTTGCCATCTGCATTTGGGGGGGCCCGTGGCTTGCAAGGGCAGAGTCTTAATAGTAGTCGGCGGCCGGGGCAGACTGCTCCCTCTGAGCCCTTTGTCTAGTCAAAGGCGGGCTCCCCAGTGGAACTCCTTCCCCAGCCCCTGCTGGAACTGCATCAGCTTCTCACTATGGGGGAAGGTCGGGTCTCTCCAGTATCCTAGGGAGCTGATACAGGGGAGGAAAAATTAGTTCTTCTCCGGTTCCCCCTGTAAGACTGGATAGAGGGGAGCTAATGGCGGGGTGACCTTTTTCTCCTCCTTTTTCTTCTCCGTTTCATGCAAGGCAAGAATAGGTTTTGGCTCCGGAGGACACGGGTAGGAAAGGCTTAAAAGGGGGTGGGTCCTCCATGAGGTCCTGCCAAGTAATAATGTAAGGGAGTTGGTCAGGGTGACCCCCCTTTGGCCGGGTAATGACTTCCCTGACCTGGTGGATAGTGGGGAGGCCAAGAGTCCCCTCTGGTGGCCACCCAATGTTGAAAGCCGGCCACTCGCTGGAACGGAGTCTGCCACCGGCTCTTTCATACCTCCACACTGAGGTTGCTTGCCCTTCCCTTAACCACTTTGAAATGATCAATCATAATACTTAGAGGAGTAGTCTGAGTCTGTCCCATAATGTCTGTCCAGTGAGTCCACAAAATAAAACAAAAAAAACCACAGAAACAGACACACAAAAGAATCCAAAGAACAGCCTTCTGACTCCGCGGAAACAAAACCGAAAGCTAGATGATGGCCGTGTGCCAACCGATGGGAGCGACCCACCTTGTCTCAGATCCTCGAGGGGAACCCACTCCCCCCGTGAGGGGATTCCACATCCCTCCTGGAAGATCAGAACATCTTCCGACTCTTCCCGCCCATGGTCCTCCAGAGCATCCTCCTAGACCATTTCGGGCACCACAGAATTTCAGAAATGAGCTCACACAGGACAGAACACACAGCGACATAGACACCTACCGTGGTCAGCTGGACTCTCTGGATCGGGGTTCCTCATGGGTTTTGGGGATCCCGGACGAGCCCCCAAATGTTATGCCCAGATTTCAAGATCCCCAGAGACCACCAGGGAGCTGTCGTCCGATGCAAAAGCAAAGAGTCTTTATTCAAGTCTGGGCTTGGCTCTCCCAGGCTCATTACTGATGCAGCGGTGGAACAGAGAGAGCGAGCCCTTGGGGACACAAAGATTATAAAGGGCTGGTCATTTGGGTGGGCTTAGGTGGGTGATGTGGGTTACAGAGATTGGTCACTTTGGTCAGGGTTTCATGTTCTGAGGTCCAAGCCATCCCCTATTACCTCCTGATTGGTCAACAGCGACACATAGAGAGGATCTTGTGGTACGACCTTATTAGGACCTCAGCTGTGTTCCTGGGGCTTCACTGGTCCACTGAGGCAGCGGTTGGGGGAGTTGGGACGTTCCTGGCATTCCTGTAGTCACTCCTAGTAGGGGAGGGGTTCAGGCTAGGCTGAGGACCCAGCTCTTCAAGATGGAGGATAGCCTTTGTTCTTTCCCCCATGACTCCAGCCTGTGGTATAATTATTTAGGAAAAATCAAATCTTTTTTTTTTTTACAATAAAAAATGAAAATTTAATAAGCAGCAACAGAAGCAAAAAGACAGACTATTCACAGCACAATATCCTGAGATGTTAACAGCAGTAAGCTTTTACTTGAGCATCCTCTCCTTCTGTCACCTGGGACATGTGACCGACCACACAGTTACTAGCATGAAAGGATTGTCAGGGTGAGAGGCAAACTGAGGTGTGAGACATGTCGAGATTTGACTGTAGTGCGTTTGGGACATGACTGAGGGCTGCCTAACTGGTTATGCCACGTGTGTGATGTGGGACCTGTAAGCAAAGGTGGTAGAAACCAAGATGTGGACAATACAGCTCTGCTGCTGAGCTTCTTTTTCCTTATTTCTAGTGAAATCTGACTTCCCTCTTTGTCAATGACAGTTGGGACAATTATGCAGGATCCTGAAGCAAACCTCCAAACGGAACCTCAGACCTCTCGACGCTGCTGTCTTTTTACATTAATGAAGGAGCAGCTTGTCCATTGGTAATCCAAATAACGCAAAAGGAAGCTGTGCCTGGATTTCAGCACAGGTCCACACCACACTGCTGCGGGGAGAAGAGTCAGAAACTCTGTTGAAATGAAAGCCAGGTATTGGTCCCCGGGGCCCGGCTGTAGTCAGTTCCCCACTTCCCCACCTTGGTCCCTCTGGTGAGTAAATAGTGGTAGTTCTGAGAACCAGTACCATTTGAATACCTGGACTATCACTTTTAAGAGGAGAAGAACTAATATTTTAATATTGTCTGGGCATCACATTGTCTGGACACAGAATAAAGGACACAGGAAATGTTGTACTTGGATGTCCTAAATGCTGTACTCTTAATGTCCTAAAATTTTTGTGCCACACAAAAAGAATCAAAAAGCCTGATCTAGAGATGGGGGTTGAGGGAATCCTCAAATGTGGAAGACTTTACCACAGACAGGACTGTGACTGCTTGGCCAACATCAGTCTCCCTAAAGAATGCTTGAAAACGAATGCAGTGATTACAGCTGTTCAGTATATCCTAAGCATGATGATAACTCTAGAAGTCACTCCAACACGGGATCCATGGAGGAATCCAGCCAGTATAAAAGGCTGCTTGTCATCCAGCCAACGCATCTCAGGAGACAGCGGGTCTTCAAGGCCTTCACAAAAGTATCTGAGACTCAGACGCCAAGTCTACTCAAATAGGCTTCCCAGGCAGCCTTTCTGTACCTCTCTGCTGCTTCCAGACGATTGGCTGATGCTATTATACCCTGGCGTACAATGATGATATCAGAACCTCGTTTGCCAATAACTTCTTGTGGGCCGAGATTATCACCTCCTGCTTCTAACTGAACTCCTGGAGTCAAGTGAAGAAATTTTGGTTTCATGCTCACTCGGGAGCCAGAAATAAAGCCAAACACAAATTCAGAATGCTCCTCAGCCATTCTGGCTGCTGCTTTAGTGTAGCTCCCGGTGGCCAACGAGCCAGCGGAGCTCATTCCGCAATGAGCAGGCACTCCCGGTGCAGACAGGCCAACTTCTTTCAGGCCTTGCACAACTCCCGAGCCTGGCACCACAGGAGCATTCACTGCATCTGCCCAGGAAGCTATTTTAAAGACACCACCTTCATACTGCTTTTTTACTGTGTTTCCTATGTCCGCAAATTTCCGGTCTTCAAATATTAAAAACTCATGGTGTTTTGCCAGACTTGTTAAACTCCTTCATCACATCCAGAGTAAAGTCATTCAAAATATCTACATGAGTCTTGAGCATGCAGATGCTGGGTCTTAAAGCATCTGCTAGCTGCAACAGCTCTCTGAATTCTGAAATGTCAGTAGACAGACACAGATTGGTCTCCTTTTTTGCATAAGCCTGAGAAGCTTTGATGCAACTGGATGGATCCTGGGCAGCTCTGCACGTGCACCAAAGTTGAATTCTTTGGGTGCTTTTTTTTATAGATGGAAGAGAACCATTACGATCAGCTGCCACAAAAATATTCTCCTGAATAAATTTTTTCACTCTTTCAACCATGTCAGCATCAACTTTTTTTCTGTTGCTCAAGAATCTCCAGCACTTTGGCAATGTACACACTGAGTGGAGATGAAGCCCATATGCCTGCGGTTTATCCTTGCCTCCTTGCTCTCTGTCCAGCAGCGCTATGACATCTGAGACCTTCAAGCTCTCCTTCTGAAGAACTTCAACAGTTTCCAAAACACTAGATCCACCGGTAATGACATCTTCAATGATCAAACACTTTTCTTCTGAAGTGTTAATAGCCCCTTCCACAAGACGTTTAGTACCATAATCCTTTGTTTCTTTTCGTCTGATGAGCATTGGAATTTGGTTAGTTGAACAGATAACTGTAGCCAAAGGTAAAGCTGTGTAAGATACTCCACAGACAGTGTCAAAATTGATCCCTGCATTTTGGGCAATTTGGAATAAAAGTTCTGCATCGGCAGCTGCCATAGTGCAGAGATCCACATTCGCGCCAAACACCGTAGTGGAAAAATTAAATCTTTATCGATGGCTTTCAAGTATTCCACAGAAGCCCAAAGTTCTAATATGAGTTGCCCTTTTTAGAAAGCAGTCCTTGAAAGGTACCATTAATAGTCATTACCATTTACAATATGCCCGCTATGATATGATTTATAATAAAAAATATATATTTGGTCTTCATCCTCATTCCTGGCACAGAGCTCCTGATGATGGCAATAAAGGCATCTTTTGTCGTGTTAATGACATGACACTTGGACAGACTTCAGGTAACCAAAGTTTGGGGACTGATTTCTTGGGGATTCAACCAAGTGATTAGAGGGTTAGAACCTTCAGTCCCATCTATTCCCCAAGCTAACTTCAGAGGAGGGGAGTGGAACTGGAGGTGAAACAATGAATAATGATTTAATTGTGGCTATATAATAAGCCCTCCTTGAAAACCCAAAAGAACAGGATTTGGAAAGCTTCTGGATTGGTGAACACATGGAGATGTGGGGAGAGTGGTATGCTTAGAGCAGTTAGGGAAGTTCTGAGCCCTTTCTCCAAACCTTGCACTATGCATCTATCTGTTACTGAGTTATATTCTTTTAAAATAAACCAATATCATGATTAAAATTTAAAAAAAAGAAAAAGCCCAGAACTGTTCTTAAATTGAACCTTTGAACCACCTGTCCTGCTTTATTAAAAAAATTTTTTTTTGAGAGAGGAGAGACAGAGAAACATGGATGTGTGAGTGAAACATCAGTTGGCTGTCCATTGCACTTCCTCAACTTGGGATCAACCCAGCAACCTGGGCATGTGCCCTGACCCAGAATCAAACCTTTCTGTGCATGGGAAGATGCCCAACCAACCAAGCCACACTGGCCAGGGCACCACACATCCTACTTCTGCCCTTCGGCATTTGGAGCTCATTCTGATTGCCCTAGATTGACCAAGAGACCTCAAGGGACTGATCTTAGACATTCCAGAGCCAAGTCTTCTGAATGCTAGCCCTTTCACACTTAGTAAATCATTGCTAGCAGGTTCCCCCAGCACACCTTCACATCAGGCACTGTGTAGATGCTTTATGTGCATGATCTCACAAATGCCTCTCCTGGGAAACTGAGGATCAGAGATATTCTATGGACCCAGTGCAAGTCACTTGCTTTGTGGGTCACACCACAAGAAAGAATTTGAGCAGGAAGTCCTCAGGTCCCCTTCCTTAAAACCATAAACAAGGCATCACAGTGCCACTGTGAGGAGGGCATGATATCTTGCATGTGCCAGTAAATGGTATCTCTCTCTCTCTCTCTCTCTCTCTCTCTCTCTCTCTTAATATATATTTTCTTGATTTTTCACAGAGAGGAAGGGAGAGGGATAGAAAGTCAGAAACATCGATGGGAAAGAAACATCGATCAGCTGCCTCTTGCACACCCCCTACTGAAGATGTGCCCGCAGCCAAGGTACATGCCCTGGACCAGAATCGAACCTGCGACCTTTCAGTCTGCAGGCAGACACTCTATCCACTGAGCCAAACCGGTTCAGCCCTCTCTCTCTCTTTTAAATCTTTACTGTTGAGAGTATTACAGATGTCCCTCCCGCTTCAAACCCCTTTTTTTGCTCCTTTCCATCTGGTTACCGCCCTATCCCAGACCTTCGCTCTCCTATTATTTGTGTCCATAGGTAATGCATATATGCATATAAAATCTTTGTTTATTCTCTTCCTGCCCCTCCACTCTTCTTCCCTCTGAGAATCATTAGTCTATTCCATTTCCATGCTTCTGATTCTACTTTATTCACCAGTTTTATTCTGTTTGTTAAATTTCTTATTTGTTTAATTTGACTTTCAGATTCAATTGTTGATAGATATGTATTTATTGCCTTTTTATTGTTCATATTTTTAAAAAATCTTTTTCTTTTTTCTCTTCTTAAAGAATATCCTTCAACATTTCATGTAATACTGGTTTGGTGGTGATGAACTCCTTTAGCTTTTTCTTATCTGTGAAGCTCTTTATCTGACCTTCAATTCTGAATGAGAGCTTTGCTGGGTAGAGTAATCTTGGTTATAGGTCCTGGTTTTTCATCATTTTGAATATTTCTTGCCACTCCTTTCTGTTCCTGCATCGTTTCTGTTGAGAAATCAGCTGACAGACAAATAGGAACTCCCTTGTAGGTAACTAATTGTTTTTCTCTTGCTACTTTTAAGATTCTCTCTTTGTCTTTAGCCCTTGGCATTTTAATTATTATGTATCTTAGTGTGAGCTTCTTTGGGTTCCTCTTGTTTAGGACTTTCTGTGCTTCCTGAACTTGTACCAGTAAATCTATTTCTTTTACCAGGTAGGGAAAGTTTTCTGTCATTTCTTCATATAGGTTTTTAATATCTTGCTTTCTCTCTTCTTCTGGCACCACCATAATGCAAATGTTGGTACACTTTAAGTTGTCCCAGAGGCTCTTTGCACTATCCTCATATTTTTGGAAGCTTTTCTTTTTGCTCTTCTGATTGGGTGTTTTTTGCTTCCTTATATTTCAAATCTTTGATTTGATTCTCAGAATTCTCTACTCTACTGTTGAATCCCTGTATATTATTCTTTTTAAATTAAATTAAATTATTAATTAATTTTTTGTTTGTTAATTACCACCTGAGGATATTTTCCCATTGATTTTTAGAAAGTGGAAGTGAGAGGGAGAGAAACATTGATGTCAATTGGTTACCTTCTGCAAAGGACCAACCAGGCTGTATGGGGATTGAGTCTGCAACTAAGGTACATGTCCTTGACTGGAATCCAACCTGGATTATTCAGTCTGCTGATGCTTTATCCACTGAGCCAAACTGGCTAGGGCTATTATTCTTTATTTCAGTTAGTGTATGCTTAATTTCTGACTGGTCCTTTTCCTCTTTACTTTTTTGGCATTCTCACTAAGATCCTTGAAAGTCTCACTAAGTCCCTTGGAGGTCTTACGAAGATTCTTGAGTAACCTTATAACTATAGTTTTGAACTCTATATCCAGTAGTTTGCTTTCTTCCATTTCTTTCATTTGTGACATGTTTGTTTGTCTCCTCATTTTGGCTGCTTCCCTGTGTTTCTATGTATTGGGTAGAGCTGCTATGTCTCCTTGAGTTGGTACAGTGGCCTTATGTAGTAGGTATCTGTGAGAAACCTCTTTTGTCTAAGGCAGTGGTCGGCAAACTGTGGTTCACGTGTGGGTCTTTGGTCCCTTGAGTGTGGCTCTTCCACACAATACCACGGCCTGGGTGAGTCTATTTTGAAGAAGTGGTGTTAGAAGAAGTTTAAGTTTAAAAAATTTGGCTCTCAAAAGAAATTTCAATCATTTTACTGTTGATATTTGGCTCTGTTGACTGATGACTTTGCCAGCTACTGGTCTAAGTAGTATAAAGTTGTTACTGACCAGCCAGTGCAGCTGCTTAGAGAGGTTGTAGCTCTAAGGATGGCTCTTGTATAGCTCCTATGTTGGTGTAGTGGGGCAGGATCAGGACCTGTACATCCAACAGTGATGCAGCAAGTAAAGATTAAAGGGGAACTGAGTTCCCAAAAGATAGTACAGCAAGCAGGACTCAAGGAGGAACTTGCTCTCACAATTGGCACTGTGAGCAGGTTCGAGAAGTGAGTGTTCCCACAGTGTCCTATAGGGTCCATGGCTTAGCATCCCCAGGCACCTGAGCTGGGCACTCTAGGTGCACCCCTTTGTGAACTGGGTGCACAGTCTTGCTGTAGTTGAGCCTTGATTGCTGTTGGTATCACTGGGAGGAATTGACCTCCAGGCCAATTGGCTGTGAGGACCAGCTGTGTTTACAATGGAAGAGCTGCTGTGCAGGAGACACCCCCAAGGAGCAGGACTTGCTTTAGCGGGACATTGGTTCTCACTGAGTCTGCCCCTTGAATGTGTCACTTATGGATGAATAGAGTTGTAATTTGGTATGGTCTGACACTGACCGCTGGGTACACTGGCTCTTTGGTCTCCAGGGAGGTTCAAAGTCAGTCACTACTTGGGTGACCTGACAGGAGCTATTTGTATGAGGTTTGGAAGTGCCTCGGCAAGGCCTAACTGTGAAGCAAGGAAGGCAGGTGCTAGTGCTGGGACTTGGACGTTGTATTGATAGGTTTGAGGCTCACTGTCCCAGCTGCAGCTTGTTTGAGAGACTTTAGCAAAGTCTGAAGCCTGAACAAGGACAGGCCATTCATATGCAAAAGCTGCTCACACAGGTTAGATGGGGCTGCAAATTGGATGGAGCAGGGTGTCAGGGAATCACCAGGCAGTCTGTGATAGGGGAGGTTCCAGCCCAGAAACAATGACCCCTTTGAGCACCTTTATCTGGGTGAAAATCACCCCCAAGTTCCTGCCCCAATGCCAGACCATCAAGTTCCTCCTTGTATGTGTCTGGGCCCCCAGAGCCTTGCCTTAGCACTGGAGCTCAGAGAAAGTTCAGTTTGCACACTGGCCCTTTGCTGGCTCTCCAGCGGTCTCCGAGTCTCTGAGTCCCAATTCCCGCTGGTTTTTACAGCCTGTAGTTATGGGGACTTATCTCCCCAGCTCTGGGAGCCTGGGCTGGGTGTCCAGTGTGGGGCTGGGACCCCTTGCTCCTCACAGGCGGCCTCTACAGAGACAATCTCCCTCCTGATTGAAAAAGCATCACACATAGGTGTCGGTCCAGCCAGTTCTGTACCTCCACCCCAATTTCCAGTCTCAGAGTGCTTTCTTTTTTACTTCTCTAGTTGTAGGACTGTTATTGAGCCAGCTTTCCAGCTGTTCTGGATGATCGTTGTTCTGTGTTTTGGTTGTAATTTTGATGTGGTTGTGGGAGGTGGCGAGTACAGGTTGCCATCTCTCACGGATACTTCTCATTTGTACCAACTGCCCTTTGGAGCATTTTCTATCGCAGGTTGTAAAATTATTGTTTTTAGTACGGATTCACACACAGTGCCTTATCTGAAAGGCTTAGGAATACATAGTTTGACTCGGTTTTTATTTTAATTTTAGAATGTTTCAATATTCCCAGCAAGGTTGGTAGCACTTCATTATTACATGGTACTATGGCTTCAAAGCATGTGTAGAGTGGAAAACACACTTAGTTGTAAGTAACCTGAGATCAGTTCAGTCAGGTATTACTGCTTAAAGAGTTTGGGCGTCCAATTTATGAAGAAACCTTTGTGTTTGTGGATAAGAGATTATATGCCTGCCAGTGTGATGATTTAAAAAAAATTGATAGTATTTGTTATTAAGCACCTGCTGTAAATCAGACTATGTAGAATCTGTAGGTTCACAGGCACTAAAAAATCTATTTTAACAAATAATACCTGTGCATTACAGATAAATGAGGAAAACACAGGGTCCAATAAAACAAATAACTGGGCTGTGAAAGGACGCTAAAACCATTTGATTAGCACTCAGCAGATGACTTCATTACTGAGGGACCGATGTGCCTACCCAATGTGTGTGGGTGGTGTTTTCTGGCAGACACCTTCTTCTTCTTTAAAAGATATATTTTTATTGATTTCAGAGAGGAAGGTAAAGGGAGAGAAAAATAGAAACATCTGCTGGGGATTGAGCCCAGAACCCAGGCATTTGCCCTTGACTGGAGTCGAACCTGGGACCTTCCAGTCCGTAGGCTGATGCTCTATCCACTGAGCAAAACTGGCTAGGGCAGATACCCTATTCTTAACTAAGTGGTCAAACAGTATCCCCAATAGTGGGACAACCTGAATGAAGTGTCTCTTGATAGGATACTCTAGGAAGTACACAAAATTGCCTATGCACATTTTTTTAACAGTTAAACCTCCACTTAAGAATGAGGAAACAATCAGACTTTGAAAATGGGGAATGTAGCCAAAATAACTAACCAGGACTTCTAAAAACAGTCAGTATATGAAAAACAAAGAGAGACCACGGAGGCATAACAACCAAATACAGTTCATGCACCTTAATTGGGCCCTGAATTGGCCATTTACTTTGGGTACATGCTTGCTCATTGCTCAGTGCTGCTTTTCTTCTCCTGTCCGGTGCTCCTTGCTTACTTCTTGCTGTTCACAAATGACAGACAAGGCTGTAAGTGATGGGGTTGTGGTTCCCAGTATAAATGTTGGACTGTTTTCCCTCCAGCCTTCTGCCCTGAGTTGGAGCAAAAATGGGAGTATTGTGCCTGGGTGTGGGCTTGCCCACAATCTGGCTTCACATGTGGGTGTTTGAGAGGCCAGGGGCCTCCCCCTTCTGGCTGCTTCTCCCTTCCTCCACAGAGCCAGAACAAGACTGGCTTTTCCAGAAGCCAGTACCCGCCCTGTTACCGTCCACGCTGTCAGAGAGCTGGATCTCTTTAGGGAGCTGCCCTTTGGTCCTTTTTCCTGCATGTGAATGTTGAGTGGCAGGCCCTGGGGAACGGGATAGGAAAGGAAGCACCCTTGGCTACCTGTTCTCATTCCTGCCTGCTCCCTGCAACACAGGTGGTACTGGGCTCTCTCTTCCCTGTAGTCCTCTCCTGAATGCAATGACCTCCTCTGATTCATGTCCCCAAGCCTCTGGTAGGTTTGTCTACCAGAAAAGTGTGGGAATCTCTCAAGTGTGAATGGTCTCTAGTAAGCTGAATAATTATCCTCCAAAGATATCCATGGCCTATTCCTTGGAACCTATGAATGTGACCTTAAAGGACAAAACGGACTTTGCAGATGTATTGAGTTAAGGAAATTGAGATGGTGAGATTGTCCTGGATTATCTGGGTGGGCCCTGAATATAATCACATGGTCCTTATAGAGGGAGCCAGGAGAGGTCAGTCTGAGGGCAGTGTGATGCAGAGCAGAGATTAAGGTGGCCACTGAAAGCTGAAAAAGGCAGGACTTGAATTTTCCACTCAGCAACTCCTACAGAAACCAACCCTGCCAGCACCTTGACTTTAGCCCAGTGAAACTGATTTTGGACAGTAAAAGAATAATTTTGATATTTTAAGCCATTGAATTTATTGAGTAGGCTCAATAAATTCAAATGAGTAGGCTCTGGGGTCAGACTTTATCTTCTGGTGACAGCTCTGATTCCTGAGAGACCCGAGGTGAGACACTTTGTTGTCTGGCTGCTGTCAGTTTCCGTACTGAATGAGGGTCAAATCGGATGATGCAGAAGCCAGGGCCTGGCAGCCTCCCGTTTGTATCACAGATATGTCCTGTTTAGCTTTCCGGGTTTTACATCTCTCCCCGTATTTGTTTTGAACCCGACGCTCTGCACACACTGGGGAAATGTAAAAGTGTGGCCCTGGCTGGTACGGTTGGTGGGGCGTCATCCTGCACACTGAAGAGTTTGATTTCCAGTTAGGGTACGTGCCAGGGTTTTGGGCTCGATTCTCGGTGGAGGGTGAGTGAGAGGGAGCCAATCGATGTTACATCAGTATTTCTTTCTCTTTAAAAATTGATTAAAACATTTAAAACATTTTAGTCATAAAAAAGGTGTCCAGGGCTAAATCACTCTTCTACCACTGCCCTCAGATTTTGCTACCCCAGATTGTGCCTCCATTTTGACATGCTCTTGTAGATGTTTTTATTTTTAAATTTTTTTGTTAATCCTTACCCGAGGATATTTTCCCACTGATTTTTAGAGGGAGAGGAAGGAAGGGGGAGACACATAAGAGAGAGAAACATCGATGTGAGAGAGACACATTGATTGGTTGCCTTCTGCATGACCTTGGTTATTGTGCCCGAGATCAAGGTATGTGCCTCTGACTGGGATTGAACCTGGGACCTTTCAGTCCATGGGCTAACGCTCTATCCACTGAGCCAAACTGGCTAGGGCTTGCAGAGCTATTTTTATACATTGTTAAGGAATTTCACACACACACACACACACACACACACACACGCACGCACGCACGCACACACACGCACACACACACACACACACACACTTCAAACAAACAATAACATGCTAAGTACTACATGTTGACACTTTGTTGTGATCATTTAATGCTTTGCTGATCTTTCCATATCACTGTGTAAACCTTCCATATTTTCCTGAGCAGCCACATAGATCGCTATTATGAATGCACCTGGCATTTTTGAAAATATTGGATATGTCCAATCTTTTGTTATAAACAGTGCTGCCATGTACAATATGTGTCATCAGAGAAGACATTTCTAGAAGTGGAACTGCCAGTCAGAGATATGTCATAGCTACAATTTAAAAAGGAATAATAGCACGTGTTGCTGAGGATGTAGAGACATTGGAGCTCTCGCACACTTGTGGGAATGTAAAGTGGTGCAGCTGCTTTGGAAGGCAGTCTGGCGGTTCCTAAAAAAGGAACTTAGACTTACCATATGACTCACTGTCAGATGCAAGCTCCTCAGCCAAGTACTTGACCCTCCGGGGTGACAGGAGTCAGAAGAACATGTGTGTGCAAGCAGGCAAATGGGACATGCCTTATTCCACAAAAAAGCAGCCATGGCAGGCTGGTCAGTGACAGTTTATATACATGCTCAAACAAAGAAGGCTTTTTGCCAAGCAATAACATCAGTATTTAGCTATAAAAAGGTGCATCTGCGAAGTGTAAGGCTTGTCTCAACCTTGCACCTGCATAAGTGTATCTTGGCCTTGAGTACCCCAATCAGGCCCATGCTTAGAGAGGCCTTGAAACATCCGGTGTATTCTTAGACAGGGTCCCTTACCCACAGTTCCACTCCTAAGTATAATCTTGTACTGATTTCATTTGTATGCAATGACTAGAATAGACAAATTCATAGAAACAGAAAGTAGGTTAGTGGTTGCCAGAGTCTGGGGGAATTACAGAGAATGGGGTGATAAGAATGTTCTAGAATTAGATAGCAGTGATAATTGTACAACATTGTAAATATATTAGAAACTGCTGAGTGAGGAGGAGAAACCAAGATGGCAGCATAGGTAAACACCTAAACTGCTGACATGCACAACAATTTCAAAACTACAAATAAAAGACAAAATGGCCAGGACCGGTTTGGCTCAGTGGATAGAGCGTCGGACTGCGGACTGAAGGGTCCCGGGTTCGATTCCGGTCAAGGGCATGTACCTTGGCTGCGGGCACATCCCCAGTAGGGGGCGTGCAAGAGGCAGCTGATCGATGTCTCTCTCTCATCGATGTTTCTGACTTTCTATCCCTCTCCCTTCTGCTCTGTAAAAAATCAATAAAATATATTAAAAAAAAGACAAAATGGACATCATCCAGAACCACTGGAAGGCTGGCTGAGTGGAAATTCTACAACCTAAAAGGAAAGATAAAAGTACATCAAGACTCAGAGGAGCTGCAGGAGGCAGAGGTACTGAGACCTGCGTATGGAGAGGACTGGCAAACTGAGTGCATGGCTGGCTTTCTCAAGCAGGAGGGAGACAAAAGCTCCAAACTGCACTGAACTCCAGTTCTGGGCGAGACTCTGGGGACCCAGAATTATATGAGGTGAAACTGGACTGTCAGGAAAGAGAAAAGCACACAGACTCAGAGGAACTGCCAAAGGCAGAGGTACTGAGGTGCACTTGCAGATAGGGCTGGCAACTGAGTACACGGCTGGCTTTCTCAAGCAGGAGGGAGACAAAAGCTCCTGACTGCTATGAACTCCAGTCCTGGGTGAGACTCTGGGGACCCAGACTCATTTGGGGAGACACTGGCAGCGGGCAGAACTTGAGGGCGGTTTGCACTCAGAGGTGTTTGCAGCAATTGCCACTGAGACACAGGGGCCTATTAGGGCAGGGCTGATGGGAAACCAATGCCATCTGCTCCGCCCTGAGACTCCGCCCCATCCAAGCTGAGCACAGAGGCTTTTTCAGGTATTGTCTCATAAGGGTGTCTCCAGCATAGAAGTTCTCCCAGTGTAGACACAGCTGATCCTCACAACCAATTGGTCTGGAGGTCAATTCCTCCCAGAGATATCAACAACAATCAAGGCTTAACTACAACAAGATGTGCACACAGCCCACAAAGGGATGCACCAAGAATGTCCACCTCAGGTAACTTGAAAAGCTAAGCCGCTGGGCCCTATAGGACACCTAGCACACAAAGCCACTTTATCAACTCAGAGAAGCAGTGAAAATGTGGAGACAAAGAAACAGATTACAAATGAAAGAAATGGAGGAAAGCAAAAGACTGGATATAGAGTTCAAAATCATGGTTATAAGTTTTTTCAAGAATTTCTTAGAAAAGGCTGATAAATTTAGCAAGACCCTCCAGGATATGAAAAAGGACCAACTAGAAATTAAGCATACACTGACTGAAATAAAAAATAGTATACAGAGATCTAACAGCAGACTAGAAAATTGTAAGAATCAAGTCAAATATTTGAATTACAAAGAAGCAAAAAACACTCAACTGGAAAAGAAAAAAGAATCCAAAAATATGGAGATGGTGTAAGGAGCCTCTGGGACAACTTCAAGCATACCAATATCCAAATTATGGGGTGCCAGAAGAAGAGAGAGAACAAGATACTGAAAACCTATTTGAAGAAATAATGACTGAAAACTTCCCCAACCTGGTGAAAGAAATAGACTTACAAGTCCAGGAAGCGCACCGAACCCCAAACAAAAGGAATCCAAAGAGGGCCACACCAAGACACATCATAATTAAAATGCCAAGAGCAAAAGACAAAGAGAGAATATTAAAAGCAGCAAAAGAAAAACAGTTACCTACAAGGGAGCACCCACACAATTGTCAGCTGACTTCTTAACAGAAACTATGCAGGCCAGACAGGAGTGGCAAGAAATATTCAAAGTGATGAATAGTAAGAACCTACAACCAAGATTACTCTACCCAGCGAAGCTATCATTCAGAATTGAACGTCAGATAAAGAGCTTCACAGATAAGAAGAAGCTAAAGGAGTTCATCACCACCAAACCAGGATTATATGAAATGCTGAAAGGTATTCTTTAAGAAGAGAAAGAAGAAGAAAAAAGCAAAGATAAAAATTATGAACAACAAATACATATCTTTCAACAAGTGAATCTAAAAATCAAGTGAGTAAAAAATCTGATGAACAGAATAAAATGGTGAATATAATAGAATCAGGGCATAGAAAGGGAGTGGACTGACAATTTTTGTGGGGTGGGGGGAAGAGTGCCGGAAGAGACTGGACTAA
The DNA here is from genome assembly GCA_027563665.1 of Antrozous pallidus. Lineage (NCBI taxonomy): Eukaryota > Metazoa > Chordata > Mammalia > Chiroptera > Vespertilionidae > Antrozous > Antrozous pallidus. The sequence continues at coordinate 21,591,420 of CM050525.1, read as the reverse complement.
AATTGTACACCTATGCATGAGGACAGTTGGGGGGGGGGGCGCGGGAGTAAGGTCAGAGGGTGGGGTGGGAACCGGGTGAAGGTGAGCTATGGGGGAAAAGAGAGGAATAATTGTAATAATCTGAACAATAACGATTTATTATATTAAAAAAAGAGAAACTGCTGAGTGAAAACACTTTGAACCAATTCAATTTTTGTGTGTGAGTTATATCTAAATTAAAAAATGATACTTTAGAAAAGATATATGCATAAAATTTTCTTTTTTTAAAATATATTTTATTGATTTTTTACAGAGCGGGAGGGAGAGGGATAGAAAGTCAGAAACATCGATGAGAGAGAGACATCGATCAGCTGCCTCCTGCACGCCCCCCACTGGGGACGTGCCCGCAGCCAAGGTACATGCCCTTTCCGGAATCGAACCCGGGACCCTTCAGTCCGCAGTCCGACGCTCTATCCACTGAGCCAAACCAGTCTTGGCAAATTTTCTTAATTATTGCAAAATTACCCTTTACTCACCAAAAGTGTACATGAGCAGCCCTTTTTTCATGCCGCTAGACTCTCTAAAAACCATGCAATTCTTGTATGAACATAAATACTAACTGATCTTTATTCTTTGACAAAACCATTAACCAGTGATTCTTTTATTATTATACATTTTATTTAATTTTTAATATTTATTGATTTCAGAGAGGAAGGGCAGGGAGACAGAAACATCAATGATGAGAGATAGTCATTGATCAGCTGCCTCCTACACACCCCTACAGGGGATTAAACCCACAACCCAGTCATGTGCCCCTGACTGGAATCAAACCTGGGACCCTTCCATCCACAGGCGGATACTCTATCCACTCTATCCACATCTAGGGCTAAACAGTGATACTTTTAAATCAGATTCCTGTAACCATTTAAACACTCATTCCAAAGACCATCACTTAAACCCTTCACAAATCTAATAGCAAATGCTTGCAAACATTGTAATAACCTTAAGCAATGCACAAAGCAGTCTATGATATAATGATCAGAAAACTAGTTACTTGTACTGACACATGTTACAAATGTGCTGACATCATGGATTTCAATTTGTGTCTTTATTATTGCTATTTCAATTTGTATTCTGTCTTGCTGGGAGCATGATTTTCACCCAATGTTAGGAAGCAGTCAGGGTTACTGCTTCAGAGCTGTTGCGGTTTTTGGTGACGAGACTGGGGAGCTCCAACATAATGGTTACTTTGAGACTATTGGAGAATGGCCCTGAGCCAGCAGACGGGTCTTGTTGAGAGCTGTGTGCTCTCCTCAGCGCCATGTGTGTGTTGGGTGTCTTCTCACCTGGTGCAGGCTGGCCTGCCTACTCTGAGCTCTTTGTTCTGAGCAGGACTGGACTTGTTCGTATCCAGTTAAATCCAAAACCTTTTATCAGTGTGGTTTAATAAAGCCCCAACCTTTCTTTGTTGTGCTAAAATAGATATAACACATTTACCAGTTTAGTCATTATTAAATGTACGGTGTGATAACATTAACTGCATTTATAATGCTTTGTAACCATTACCATTCTGTCCCAAAATGTTCATCACTTCAAACAGAATCTCTGTACCTATTGGGCAATAATTCCCATTCCTTCCTCCCCCAACTTCAGCCCTGGGTAACCTCTAATCTACTTTCTGTCTCTATAAATTTGCCTATTCTAGATATTTTATATAAGTGGAGTCATAATATATGTGTTCTTTTGTGTCTGGCTTATTGTCAAAGAATAAAGATCAGTATAGCATAATGTTCCAACCCATATAATAGCATGTATCAGTACTTCATTTCTTTTATGGATAAATAATATTCCATTGAATGAATGTGTCATACACACACACACACACACACACACACACACACACACACACTAGTCGCCTGGTGCATGAAATTCATGCACATTAAAAGGGAATTAATTAGAGGAAATATTTTAATATTGCTATTTTCCCTTTCTCTATAATACAAGTGTCAGAGCTGAAAGAAAATTAATAAAATGTATATGAAAATCTCCATTCCCGTCAGAGTCTGGGGCATGCTGCGGAACCCAGAGTCAAGTCTCCACCCACCCATGTTCACCTTGAAATTGCGCAAGACCCAGACTCGGCCAGCCCCACCCCCTGCAGTGCAGGGAGCACAGCCTCAGGTCCCCTGGCCCAGCACTGGGTGGGAGGCACAGCCTCAGTTTCTCCATCATGTCCTATTGGCAGGGAGCATGGCCTCAGATCCCCCAGCACAGCCTTAGGTCTTCTGGCCAGGAGCCAGGTCAGAGGGTGCAGCCTCAGGCCCCCTGGCCCAGCCTCATGTCCCGCAGCCCTGGCACCAGGGCAGGGGGTGCAGCCTTAGGACCTCCAGCTTGGCCTAAGGTCTCCCAGGGCTGAGGTGGGGGATGTGGCCTTAGGTGTCCCGTCAAGCTCCTCTGGGCGGAGGGTGCAGCCTCAGGTCCCCTGGCCTGGCCTCAGGTCCCCCATCCTGACGCCAGGTGACCTGGTGCCGCGTCCCAGCACAGCCGCTGCCACCGCTGACCGCAGAATAAGAAATTCTCTAGCAAAGAATGGATGGTTTGTGGCAAGATCAACCTTCCTTTGGGGATAGAAGTGGTCTATCAGATGGATTATTTCACTAGTGCTGACAAGTAATTTTAGACTGACTGGTTAAAGATTACATTCTTGGGAGAGGCTGAAATTGCAATTAAGTTAGGAATTAAGTTTGATTTGGTGACATGAGATTAGCATAAGGATTCCTTTTGGGGCCTGCTGTCTCTTTTATATTTTTATTTTTATTGATTTCAGAGATGAAGTGAGAAGGAGAGAGAGATAAAAACATCAGTAATGGAAGAGATCATTGATCGGCTGCCTCCTGCACACTCCCACTGGGGATCGAGACTGGGCATGTGACCTTGATCAGAATCAAACCCAGGCCCTTGAGTCCACAGGCCAATGCTCTATCCACTGAGCCAAACCAGCAGGGCTGCTGTCTCTTTTAACAGCACACAGTGGGAGTGTAATAAGTCTTAGCAGCATTATGTAGAGGAGAAGCTCTTAGAAATGAAATGGTTTGCCTAAGGCAATCCTTTCACTTGAGAACCACTGCCTTAGGCCTATAAGGAAATAAGCGAGACCACAAAGGAAATGATCAAGACCAACATGGAAATCAATGAGTCCTACAAGGAAATGAACAAGACCCTCAAGGATATGAACGAGACCTGCAAGGAAATGATCAAGACCAACGTGGAAATGAAGGAGACCCTCAAGGATATAAAGGAGACTCTCAAGGATATGAAAAAGGACAAACCAGAAATTAAGCATACACTGACTGAAATAAAAAATATTATACAAAGACCTAAAAGTGCTCTGGAGCACCCCAAGAACCAAGTTAAAGATTTGAAATACAAAGAAGCAAAATCCACTCAGCTGAAAAGCAAATAACCAAAAGAATCCAAAAAATTGAAGATAGTGTAAGGGGCCTCTGGGACAACCTCAGGCATACCAACATCCGAGAGAATATTAAAAGCAGCAAGAGAAAAACAGTTGGTTACCTATGAGGGAGCACCCATACGATTGTCAGCGGATTTCTCAACAGAAAAGATGCAGGCCAGACGGGAGTGGCAAGAAATATTCAAAGTGATGAACAGCAAGAATCTACAACCCAGATTACTCTATCCAGCAAAGCTATCATTCAGAATTGAAGGCCAGATGAAGTGCTTTGCAGATAAGAAAAAGCTAAAGGAGTTCATCACCACCAAACCAACATTATATGAAATGCTGAAAGATATTCTTTAAGAAGAGGAAGAAGAAAAAGATAAAAGTGCAAACTAGGAACAACAAATACACATCTATCAACAAATGAATCTAAAAATCAAGTGAATTAATAATCTGATGAACAGGATAAACTGGTGAATGTAACAGAATCACGGACATAGAGAGGGAATGGACTGACAACTCTTGGGGAGAAAGGGGGTGTGTGAAGTGCAGCAAGAGACTGGACAAAAATCATGCAACTATGGGAGAGGACAGTGGAGGGGGGTGAGGGCGGAGGGTGGGATGGGTACCCGGTGGAGGGGAACTATAGGGGGGAAAAAAGGGAACAATGTAATTAATAAACTGAACAATAAAAAAATAGAAAGAGAAAGGAGTAGCTTGACAGTAAAGGTTGGCAGAAACCTCCTTAAGTCAAGTGATCAAGCTGTCATCAGTAACAGAACAAATTGAAGTCATGTGCCACCTGATGGGATATAATGAGGGCCAAAGTCACTTCTGTGGTGTTCTTGCCGAAGATATACAATCTGAATCTATAAGGAAACATCAGACAAAAATAACCAGAGGGACAGTCTACGAAGCAAAACTGACTTACAATGTCCAAAACTGTCAATATCATGAAAGTAAAGAGGAGAAGGAAGAACTGATCCAGGTCAGAAGAGACTATGGCGAGGACATCCAGAAGCCATTGCCTGATATTTTGATCTGGATCCTTTTGCTAAAAAAGATATTTCTGGCACATTTGGTAACTTGAATGACATCTAGAGCTTAGTGGCACAGTGTTGGGAGTCTCCAAGACCACCCGATGTTTGGAGATGTTGACTGAAAAATAAAATCTACTAGGTGTTTTGTCACAGAAAAATATTTGTTTGGGAAAAAGAAACAGTTGCAACCCAGTACATACAGACACGGGAAGCCAAGTGCACCCGCTGGTCTGCGTGTCAACACGAAAAGGAAGAGACAGTTAAGGAAAGTGGAAGTCAGACTACAGAGCTTTATTATAATCACTTTATTATATTCTCCTGTGGGCTCCCCGAGAATAGTGCTCTCATGGGCACCCAGAGTGAGAATGTCCATAAGCCCTAGCTCCGTCCATGGACCCTCACGACTGTGGCTGCTTTCAGATGCAGTTAGTCTTCATCAGAGACCTTCTAGGGCTCGTAGTGCTCACTGTGCAATTACACTCGGCTGAGACTGTGGTTGCGAATACTAAACGCTCACGGCCAGATCATAAGGTGAAAGAGAAAGTAGGGCCTGGACGAATTGTGTGGACTCCCTTGTGCTTTCTCTCTCCCAGGAGGGGTCACAGAGAACAACGAAGCCGTGTGTGTGTGTGTGTGTGTGTGTGTGTGTGTGTGTGTGTGTGTGTGTGTGTGTGTGTGTATGATGTTTCTGTCCAGGGAAGCCCATTAGGATTTTAGCTCCTAAGGTTTTCAAGGAGGTGTCACATAGGCACCCTCTGCCTAGCATGTGCCAAGATTTAAGACTCCAAGAAGGAATGAAGTGCTCAGCGTAAACCAGGTGTTTGCACAATCCCAGCTCAGTGATCCATCCTCATCAATTAGGGGATGATGGATGCACTCTGGGTGCCAAGCTTGCAGGTTCCAGTCAGTGGCCAAACTTGTGAGCAAAACCCTTCTGAAGACAGCTGTCTCAGGCCTGCCATGCTAACTCTTGCATGGAGGCTACTTCACTGGCCCAGAATTTAACTTATATTTAATAGTAGTACGTATGTTTTCCATCCCCCCCAATATCCTCTCCCTAACCTCCCTTACCCCTCAGCACATGTCCCCACCTGACCCCCTCCTCACTCCAGTGTCTTTCATTCATTGGTTAAGCTCATATGCATGCATACAAGTCCTTTGGTTGATCTCCCCCAGCATTCGCCTCCCATCCACTCCAGCCTTCCCCCCTGTAGCTTGACAGCCTGTTCAAGGCCACCCTGCCTCTATATCAACCACTCTCCCCTGTTTCTTTTCTTCAAAAATATCTTGCCTCTGCATATTAGAAATAAATGTATAAGAACAAAAAATGTTTGAGTCCCAGTTTCGATGTCAAATAGTTCTTTATGTGTATATGTCAGCAATGGTATCCAAATGGTGGACACATCGTGGCAATGCAAGACCCATCCTCTCTGGTTTGGTCCTGGGCCACCTGCAGCCATGCACAGCTGCCGACTGCTAGCATGGCAAGGTGCTGTCAGTGTCCCCCATCTCTGGACCATCCTCGTGACTGGAACAGACCCGTCAGTTCCTCACTGTCGCAAGAACCCATATGGTCTTGGAGTTGTTCTCTGAAAACACACAAACACATTCTCGACCAAAAGTTAACAAAGGGATCCTCTCTGCAAAATAGACTTGGGATTCTTTTTATTTTTGCCTAAATGATTTTCCTTTGGCTTATTTTGACACCATGTGTGTTTTTTCATGGGTGTCCTGCTGTTGGCTTTACCAATGGAAGTTATTTTTCTGGAATAAGAATTTTCTAGATGTATTTTACTTACAGAATATTTTTCCTTACATGATATTACCCCACTGTCCCCCCCCCATTTAATTAATGGGGACTTTTGGTAATTTTATATTGCAGTCTTGGTAATTTTAAATTTTAATTTTTGCACACAAATATGACTGCTTTAGGTTCTTTGGATGTTAGGCAATTTTACAGTGAGATGAACTACTGTTAGATATTTTAGTTAATGTTTTAGGAAAAGCTTTTTGTCCAGTACACTTAGATTTTCTTGAGTATTCACTTATTTCACTGGCCAATTAAAATTAATCTGAAAACTTGATTACTATTTTACTGTCAATTTTAATACTCAAGCAGAAATCTTAGTTTACCCTGTAAATATTAGTGGAAAGGAATATTTGCATTCTTGAGTAGGCCCTGAGCATTCCTGGTAATAGACTGAATTTAGATATAGAGCAGCCATTGCTGGCTGAGTCTCTGTCTGCCACCTGGGTCCCGGTCTGAGTTGTGCTTGGGAGGCGAAGCAGCTGTGGGGGTAGGAGACCTCCCTCAGGAGGGGTGAGAATCCAAGCCCCTGCAAGGTTTGTGGATGAGGGTCTGTGCCCCACCTCTGTTGACCTTTTAGTTCTCTCCTGTTGGCCCCTCTGCGACTGTGCCTGTCTTAGGTTGTTCCTTCCCTGAGGAATCTTACCTGTCTCTGGCTAACCAGCCATCCTCCGGGGCCAAACAGGGTGATGTGAGGTTCAGTCCTGTCTTCTTTGTAATCTATGCCCCCGTGGCCTCCACGTCCAGCACCTGCCTTGGGGTCCCATCTCCTGCTGGCGGGGTCCCGGTACTGATCACATATCTCGGGGGACCCAGGTTTCTTCTCCAGAGAGGGCCCAGCTCACACCATTGGTCGAGATACAGATCCATGGTGCCAGCTGCCCAGAGACTTCAGCCACAGCTTGAACTGAAAGCTCAGGCAACAGCTGTGTGTATTTGGATAATAAGAAGAGGGTCCCTCTTGGCAAAAAGGGCAAGAGGGGCCAAAACAGAATGCTCGGGTGCCTTCCCAGTGCCTTAATTCCTTCTGAAAAGGATTAATTCCTTTCCTATCCTTTTAAAAATTGCTGCCCAACATTTAAAGAATTAGTTTGTAAGTTTCTTTGGGATAATTGTATAATATGCTGTTGTCAAATATCAAAAATTATAATGACATTGTAGAATAATATCATGTAAGGGTATTATGGTGTCATGGGAGGTTAAGGAGGGCCTAGCCTAAAGACTGGTGTCCATAGGAGATTACAAGCTCTAGGCCATGTCAATTCAATCTCAAACTAGCTGCCAATTTTTAAAATAACTTCATATAAACTTTGTCAGGGATGTAAAAACACAAATCACTTACCTTAGTTCAAGAGTTCAAATATATTGACTTTCCCCCTTACTCCCACCACCTGCCACTTACCCTGAGGTTTGACATTCTGATGGACTTTTCTCAGTCTCTGGATCCATTCTTGTTCATCAGTCTATGTTGTTCATTATATTCCTCAAATGAGTGAGATCATGTGATATTTATCTTTCTCTGCCTGGCTAATTTCACTTAGCATAATGCTCTCCAAATCCATCCATGTTGTTACAAATGGTAGGAGCTCCTTCTTTTTTACCGCAGCGTAGTATTCCATTGTGTAAATGTACCATAGTTTTTTAATCCACTCATCTGCTGATGGGCACTTCGGCTGTTTCCAAATCTTAGCTATGGTAAATTGTGCTGCTATGAACATAGGGGTGCATATATCCTTTCTAATTCGTGTTTCTAGTTTCTTGTGGTATATTCCTAGAAGAGGGATCACTGGGTCAAATGGGAACTCCAGTTTTAGTTTTTTGAGGAAACTCCATACTGTTCTCCACAGTGGCTGCACTAGTCTGCAATCCCACCAGGAGTGCACGAGAGTTCCTTTTTCTCCGCATCCTCGCCAGCACTTGTCGTTTATTGATTTGTTGATGTAAGCCATTCTGATAGGTGTGAGATGGTACCGCATAGTCGTTTTGATTTGCATCTCTTGGATAATTAGTGACTTTGAGCAAGTTTTCATATGTCTCTGGGCCTTCCTTTTGTCTTCTTTCAAAAAAATTCTATTTAGGTCTGTTGCCCATTTTTTTATTGGATCATTTGTCCTCCTTTTATTGAGTTGTGTGAGTTGCCTGTTCTTGCTTGAGATTAAACCTTTATCACTGATAACATTTGCAAATATGTTCTCCCATACAGTGGGTTTTCTTGTTGTTTTGTTGATGGTTTCTTTAGCTGTGTAAAAGCTTTTTATTTTGATGTAGTCCCATTTGTTTATTTTATCTTTAGCTTCCATTGCCCTAGGAGCAGTATCCTCGAAGAAGTTCTTTTGGCATATGTCTGAGATTTTTCTTCCTGTGGATTCCTCTAACATTTTTATGGTTTCCCGTCTTATGTTTAAGTCATGTATCCATTTTGAGTTTATTTTTGTGTATGGTGTAAGTTGGTGCTCTAGTTTCATTTTTTTGCATGTATCTGTCCAATTTTCCCAACACCATTTATTGAAGAGACTGTCTTGACTCCATTTTATGTTCATGCTTCCTTTGTCAAATATTAATTGAGCATAGTGGTTTGGGTTGATATCAGGATTCTCTATTTTATTCCATTGATCTATATGTCTATTCTTGTGCCAGTACCAGGCTGTTTTGAGAACAGTAGCTTTGTAATACAGCTTGAAATCTGATATTGAAATCCCACCAACTTTGTGCTCCTTTCTCAGGATTGCTGTGGCTATTCGGGGCCTTTTTTTTTTTTTTTTTATTCCAGATGAAGTTTTGGAGAGTTCTTTCTAGGTCTGTGAAATATGCCATTGGTATTTTAATGGGGAGTGCATTAAATTTATAGATTGCTTTGGGTAGTATGGACATTTTAATGATGTTGATTCTCCCAATCCATGAACATGGTATGTTCTTCCACCTGTTTACATCTTCCTCTATCTCTTTTTTTAGTGTCCTGTAGTTTTCCGCAAATAGGTCTTTTACCTCCTTAGTTAAGTTTATTCCTAGGTATCTTTATTTTTTTGGTGTGATGGTAAATGGGATTACTTTTTTAGTCTCTCTTTCTGTAAGTTCACTATTAGTGTATAGAAATGCCATAGATTTCTTGGCATTAATTTTGTAGCCTAATACATTGCTGAACTCATTTATTAAGTCTATTAGCTTTTTTGTGGAGTCTTTCAGGTTTTTTATGTACAATATCATGTCATCTGCAAATAAGGATAGCTTTACTTCTTCTTTTCCAATTTGGATGCCTTTTATTTCTTCTTCTTGTCTAATTTCAATGGCTAATACTTCCAGTACTATGTTGAACAGGAGTGGTGAGATTGGGCATCCCTGTATTGTACCTATTCTTAGGGAAAATGGTTGTAGTTTTTGCCCATTGAGTATGATGTTTGCTGTGGGTTTATCATATATGGCTTTTATTATGTTGAGGTATGATCCTACTATTCCTACCTTGTTGAGAGTTTTTATCAAGAAAGGGTGTTGGATTTTGTCAAATGCTTTTTCTGCATCAATTGATATGACTATGTGATTTTTATCTCTCAATTTGTTTATGTGATGTATCACATTTATTGATTTGTGGATATTGTACCATCCTTGCATTCCTGGGATAAATCCTACTTGGTCATGGTGTATGATCTTCTGATGTACTGCTGGATCCGATTTGCTAGAATTTTATTGAGGATTTTGGCATCTATATTCATGAGGGATATTGGCCTGTAATTCTCTTTCATTGTATTGTCTTTGTCTGGTTTTGGTATTAGGGTGATGCTAGCTTCATAGAAGGAGTTTGGAAGTGTTCCATCCTCTTGAATTTTCTGGAATAGCCTGAGGAGGATAGGTTTTAGTTCTTCCTTGAATGTTTGGTAAAACTTCCCTGTGTAGCCGTCTGGCCCTGGGCTTTTGTTAGCTGGAAGCTTTTTGATGACTGCTTCAATTTCTTCCATATTTATTGGTCTATTGAGCTGTTTAGATTCTTCCTGATTGAGTTTTGGGAGGTTATATTTTTCTAGGAATATATCCATTTCCTCCAGGTTGTCCAGTTTGTTCGAGTAGAGTTGTTCATAGTATTTTTTAACAATCCTTTGTATTTCGTTGAGGTCTGGTGTTATTTCACCTCTTTCATTTCTGATTTTATTTATTAGGGTCCTCTCTCTTTGCTTCTTGGTGAGTCTGGCTAGAGGTTCATCAATCTTGTTTATCCTTTCAAAGAACCAGCTCTTGGTTTTATTGATCTTCTGTATTGTTTCTTTGGTCTCTATGTTTATCTCTGCTCTGCTCTTTACTATTTCCTTCCTTCTACTTACACTGTGGCCCAGAAATTTTTAAAGCAAAATTATTATCAGTAGGACCCACAGGGCAGGTGCAATATTGGCCTCAGTTATGCCTTCCAGGGTGTTGGATTTAATATTTTAAAGCAAATCCCATTAACCATAAAAGTCTGTCTTAGAAAGCTAAGTGACTTCCTCAAGTTTTGGCAGGAACTTTTTTGCCTGGCCTGGGGCATCAGTTGGGTAGAGCACCCTCTGAGCACCAAGCTGAAGCTGACCCAAAAGCCTTCCCAAGCTGAAGCAGCACCAGGGTACCACACACGCAAGCCCAGATGGTGCCTGTGGGACCCTGGGAGCAAGAAGATTCTAATTGTCAGGGCACTCCAAGCAGGGCATGCCTTGATCAGGCAAGACAGGTTAACAACGTCCCAGGGCCGGTTCCCACTCTGAGCCTCTGGCCCAGGATTGCCAGATCAGGCCAGATGGTTCAGTTCAGAGAGAATGCTAAGGAAGTCAGTTCCAAACAACTGGCTTTCCTGTGACTTCAGTGCATTTACTTCATGAGCATGGACAGCTCCTGGAAGTGTCCTAGGCCAAGGCCACATCCTGTCATCCCCTAGTCGGCTGTCAGGTGAGGCCAGGGGTAGGCTCACAGTTTGAATTCAAAGCAGCCCAGCAGCTTGAAAACCCAACACTGGTCATGCTTATCTCTGTTGGGCTGTCTTTTCTGGGTGTGTGTATGTGGGAATGAAGAGGAAAGCTTCCAGGAGTGGTTCTGAGAGACAAACATGTCTCTCCCCAAACTGGTAAGTTTGTGTGTCTTCTTTTTGTTACAAAATCAGTGTGGCTCACTCAGTAATCATAACTCTACATTTTTGTCCCAAGTATTTTATTAATTGAGGTAAAATCCACACGATGTATAATTCACCATTTTAGCCATTTTAAAATGTGCAACTCAGGGGCTTTTATACATTCATGATGTGCAACTGTCTCCACTATCTAGTTCCAGAACATTTTCATTACTTCGTAAAGCAACTCTGTACCTGTGAGCAGTCACTCCCTATTCCTCCTCCTTATCCTGTGGAAATTCTTTTCACGTCCTGCATGTCCAGAGTTCCCATGTCAGGGTTCAGCGTCTGGAGAAGGCTGCACACAAATGAAAAGAGACTAGAAAAGCATTAGTTTTGGGAAATCATGGGGGCCAGGCGGGAGCCCATCTCTAGTGGAGGGACTGCCCCCAGCTCTGGCTTTCCTATCCCCTTTTATTAGGGCCAAGTGATACATCCATCAATCAGCAAGAATTAACATAAGACATAAGGTGTGGAAGCTTTTACAATTACCAATGTCTCACCTAAACAATGAGTAAACAGTTCCATTAAGTTTGACCAGGTTTCCTGTTTGTTCTATTTACATCTCTATTGGTGAGGCAATGTCTGGCTTCCTGCATTATCCCAGGCAACCATTGATCCATTTCCTGTCTCTATGAATTTGCTTATTCTGGGCATTTCATGTCAATGGTAGCTTGCATATCAATGATATGTAGCTTTCGTTCATTGAGCAAAATGTTTTCAAGATTCATCCATGTTGTAGCATGGATCTGTACTTCATTCCTCCCCCTTCTGAGTACTGTTCCATTGCATGGATCTATCTCATTTAGGTTATCTATTTATCAGTTGCCGAACATTTAAATTATTTCCACATTTTTTGCTCCTAAGAATAATGCTGCAAGTTTTTGTTTGAACACTTGTTTTCAATGTCTTGGGGTATATATGCAGAAGTTGGATTTCTAGATCACTTGATAATTCTGTGTTTGACTTTTTGAAGAACTGCCAAACTAACAGTCCAAGTGCCCATCAGTAGATGAGTGGATAAAAAAATCTCTGGTACACTTACACCATGGAATACTATGCAGGAGTAAAAAAGAATAATCTCTTACCCTTTGGGACAGCATGGAGGGACCTAGAGGGTGAGATGCTAAGCGAAATAACTCAGTCAGAGAAAGGCAAGTACTACATGACCTCACTCATATATGGAATCTAGTGAACAAAGTAAACTGTTGTACAAAATAGATCCAGTGACAGAAGCATGGAACAGACTGTTGAATATCAAAGGGAAAGTGGGGGCCGATAACTGGGAAAAGATCAACCAAAGAACTTGTGTGCATTTATGCATAACCCAAAGACACAGACAGTAGGGTGGTGGAGGCCTGGGGTGGAGGGTGGGGGTGGCCTATAAGGGGTCAATGTGAGAGGAAAAGGAGGCATATGCAATACTTTCAGCAATAAAGATAATGATAAAAAAAAGAACTGCCAAATTACTTTCCAAAGCAGCTGCACTGTTTTACATTTGCACCTGCAATGTATGAAGGTTTGAATTTCTCCACATCACAACCAACATTTATTTTCCATTTTTATGCCTCTAGTCTTTGTAGTGAGTGTAAAGTGGAATCTCACTGTGGCTTTAATTTGTATTTCTCTAATGATTAATCATGTTGAGCATATTTTCAGGAAGTTATTAGTCATTTGTCTAATCTTCATTGGAGAAATGTCTATTCAAGTTCTTTGTCCATTTAAAAATTGGGTTGTTTTATTTTTTATTATTGTGTTTGTAGGAGTTTTTAAAATATATTCTGTATACTAGGCTCTTGTCAGGTATATGATTTACAATTATTCTTATCTACTCTGTAGGTTGTCTTTACATTGTCTTGATAGTGTCCTTTAATGCACAAATATTTTTAACTCTGATGAATTTCAATTTATTTTTTTCTTTTGTTGCTTGTGCTTTCTATGTCATATATAAAAATCAATTGCCAAATCCAAGGTCATGAAGATTTATTCCTATATTCTCTTCTAAAAATTCTATAGTTTTGGCTCTTACACTTAAATCTTTGATTAATTTTGAATTAATTTTTTGTATATGGTGTGAGGTAATGATCCAACTTCATTTTTTAATGTGGTTATTCACCTGTGTCACACCATTTGTTGAAAAAAATTGTTCTTTTCCCATTGATACCTTTGTTGAAAGTAAGTTGACTATAGATGTATGAGTTTATTTTGTTTTTTTCAAAGATTTTTTTGGCAATTTGGTACCCCTTGCAATTCCATATGAATTTTAAGATCAGCTTGTCGATTTCTACAAAAAAGGTAGTTGGAATTTTGATAGGGATTATAATGAATCTGTAGATCAGTTTGGAGAGTATTGCCACCTTAACAATATTAAGTCTTCCAAGCGATGAACATGGGCATCTCTCCATTTATTTAGGTCTTTAATTTCTTTCAGCAATATTTTGCAGTTGTCAGTGTGTAAGTCTTTCACTTCATTGGTTAGACTTATTCCTAAATATTTTATTTAATTTGATACTGTTGTAAATAGAATTGTTTTCTTAATTTCATTTTCAGATTGCCATTGCTGGTGAATAGAGATTGAAGTGATTTTCACATGTTAATCTTGTATCCTGTAACAATCCCGAATTCATTTATTAGCTCTAACAATTTTTTCCTCCTTTTGTGAATACTTCAGAATTCCAATTATTTAAAAATTCTCATTCAAGCTTTTCATCCAGAAGGGTTGGATGCAGTAAGGAACAAAAGCATTTTCACAAAGAAAACATTTTTATACAAGTAGAAAGACAGTATAGCCAGGATGTGGTCAGGATGAAGTCCCATATTTTCAGAATCAATTTATGCAGCCCCCACCCGCTTTGTCCTGATCATTTATCCAGTAAGCAGCCTGGAGAAGATCAACCCTCTGAGGAAGCTTCAGGTAGCAGTCATGTGCTTCCTAAGGTGCATGCACTGGAAGAAGGCAAGGGGCCCAGAGTCAGGCTAGCAGACCATGTTGCAAAACTGCAACTAGTTGGGAAAGTGGAGCAGCAGTGAGACATTCCACCTGCACCCTGGGGTCCAGAGGCCAGTCTGTTAGGAGTGCACAGAGGGTCCCTGTGACACGGCCTCCCCTAACCCACAGCATTTAGCAGGAATCACAAATTGGAAACACATCAGAAGTTAGTATCTGCATCAGAGAGAGCCAAGCAGTGGCTTGATTTCAGACAGCTTCATCAGAGGAGAAGCATTTTCCTGTGGGCGTTTTTATGTGACCCGGATGGTCCAGGCAACATCCATGATGTTTTCACAGTTTAGGGGGCACCCTAAATCTGCTGAGGTTCCAGAATTGAAGTCCGGTTCATTTAGCATATGCCTGCTTTCAATTGAGCACAATGTATGCTGAGAATGAAATGACTTAGAGCAGAGGGTATCAGGTTTCAGCTTAGAGTCAGGTCAGGCAATTAGGATCTGTGAGTTCGGGAATCCAGAGCCTGAGGCTTTTCTGCAGCAGCAAGCCCAGACACTGCAGGGCCATAAGACCGTGTTCCAAATGGACTGGTCACTGTGTCAGTCCTAGAGCCCAAACGGCCCACTTAAAAACACACACTTCTTCAAGAGACTGAGAATACACGCCACAGACGGAGAAAATATTTGTAAAAGATATCCTATCGACAGAGAGAACCAAGATGGCGGCATAGGTAAACACCTATTGTTCTGCCCCACGCAACAATTTAAAAATTACAACATAACAACAAAACAAACATCACCCAGAATCACCAGAAAGCTGGCTGAGTGAAAACTCCACAAATAAAAGTCAAGGTGGGACGCTGAGACTCAGAGGAGCGGCGGGAGCGCAGCCTTGAAGATCGTGTGGAAACAGGTTAGGAGCCCTCTTGGTCGCGAGCGTGGGTGGTGGCTGGAGCAGCAACCCGGGCTGGATTTCGCCAATGGGGAGGGCGGAGACGTCCCACTACACGGATTCCCCAGCGCCAGGTGAGGTCCAAGATCCGGGGTACATGGAGACGTCCCATTGCACAGATTCCCCAGTGCTAGGCGAGGTCCGAGGTCTGGGGGACCCACCCTGGAAGCCGGGCGTGGCAGAGGTCTCCTAGTCTGTGGAGAAGCCGGGTGCTTGAAAAAGAAGTTTTCGTGCACTTAAACTGTGCCACAGCACAGATGCACGACTTGCTCCCTCGAAACGTGTCTCCTGGTCCCGGAAACCACAGGTTTTACAACCCTGGGCGAGACTTTGGGTGTGCAGACTCATTTGGGGAGAGACAGAGTTGTCTGGCAAGGGGAAGAGACTAGCGGCTTTCTCTTGGAGGTGCCTGCAGCCATCCCCATCCAACAGAGACCCGCTTGCGCCAGCGCCACATAGGACATAGCTGACGCTGAGGCTGCCTGCTCAGCTCAGAGACTCCGCCCATCCAACCTGAACACAGTCTCCCTTCACAGCCAATTGGCCTGGAGGTCAAACCCTCCTAGGGCTAACAACAACAAGCTGGGTTTAAATTAAAAAATACTGTACAATCCATGAAGGTTGGTAGTAAGAGTACCCACCTCAAGTAACTGGGGAGGCTGTGCCACTGACCCTTAGAGGACATCTACCACATAAAGCAGCCACCATGCAAAGATATGGAAAGAAATCAGGTGTGAAAGAAATGGAGGAGAAAAGACGACTAGACATAGAGTTCAAAACCATGGTTATAAGGCTTTTCAAGAGGCTCCTAGAAAAGGCCAATGAACTTAATGAGAACTATGAGGAAATAAACAAGACCAAACAGGAAATGAATGAGACTTACAAGAAAATGAATGAGAACCTCACAGATATGAAAAAGGACCAACTAGAAATCAAGCATACACTGACTGAAATAAAAAATATTATACCAAGTCCTAAAAGCAGTCCAGAGGGCCACAAGAACCAAGTCAAAGATTTGAAATACAAAGAAGCAAAATCCACTCAGCTGGAAAAGCAAGAAACAAAAAGAATTCAGATAATTGAAGACAGTGTAAGGGGGCCCTGGAACAACCTCAAGCATACCAACATCCGAATTATTGGGGTGCCAGAAAAAGAGAGAGAGCAAGGTAATGAAAACCTACTTGAAGAAATAGTGACTGAAAACTTCCCCCACCTGGTGAAAGAAACTGACTTAAAAGCCCAAGAAGTACACAGAACCCCAAAATATAGGAATCTAAAGAGGACCACACCAAGACATATCATAATTAAAATGCCAAGAGCAAAAGATAAAGAGAGAATATTAAAAGCAGCAAGAGAAAAACAGTTGGTTACCTCCAGGGGAGCACCCATACGATTGTCAGGGGATTTCTCAACAGAAACGATGCAGGCCAGACGGGAGTGGCAAGAAATATTCAAAATAATGAATAGCAAGAAACTACAACCAAGATTACTCTATCCAGCAAAGCTATCATTCAGAATTGAAGGTCAGATAAAGTGCTTTGCAGATAAGAAAAAGCTAAAAGAGTTCATCACCACCAAATATTATATGAAATGCTGAAAGATATTCTTTAAGAAGAGGAAGAAGAAAAAGGTAAAAATATAAATTATGAACAACAAATACACATCTATCAACAAATGAATATAAAAATCAAGTGCATTAATAAGCTGATGAACAGGATAAACTGGTTAATATAACAGAATCATGGACATAGAGAGGGAATGGACTGACAATTCTTGGGGAGAAAGGGTTGTGGGAAGTACAGCAAGAGACTGGACAAAAATCTTGCAACAATGGGAGGGGACAGTGGGGAGGGGAGGTAAGGGTGGAGGGTGGGATGGGTATAGGGTGGAGGGGAGCTATAGGGGGATAATAAAGGGGAAACAATTTAATTAATAAACTGAATAATAAAGATAAAAGTGAAAAAAAACATTTAGAATAAAGATCAATGAAGACCTTAAAAAAAAAAGATATCTTATCTAATAAAAGAGTAATATGCAAATTTGACCGTACCTTTGCCACACCCACCAGCCATGCCCACCAGCCAATCAGGAGCAGATTATGCAAATAAACCCCAACCAAGATGGCTGCCACCAGTGAGAGCAGGAGGAAGGCTTGGGTTTCCCTGGCAACAGAGGAAGCCAAGCTTTCCGCCTGCCTACCGTTGCTGGCCTAGGCCTCCAATCAATGTTACGTTTCAATTATAACAGATACTGAAATGGTGGCAGCCACTGAGCTGGAGAGAACAGAAGCTTGGGTTTCCCTGGCAATGGGAGAAGCCAAACTTTCAGCCTGCCGTAGCCGGCCTAGGCCTCCACTCTAGGATACAAAGTTTCAAACAGAAATGGCTGCCGCCTGGGAGCAAGCAGAAGGCTTGACTCCACTCCAGGCTAAGAAGTTTCAATTGTAGACATAGATTAATCCCAGATCCCAGGACCTCTGCTTGGGTCACTGGGGGGCATGGCCAGCCTGCAAACCTCCACAGGCCCCTCGCCCAGGCCGCCCCATGCCCCAAGAGAACCCCCACCCTGATCTGGGACACTCTTCAGGGCAAACCAGCTGGCTGCCACCCATGCACCAGGCCTCTATCCTATCTAATAAAAGAGTAATTTGCAGATTGACCATCACTCCAACACACAAGAGGGCTGCCCCCATGTGGTCAAAGATCATGCCCCCATGTGGACTCAAGATGGCCACCACAAGATGGCCAGCAGGGGAGGGCAGTTGTGGGCGATCAGGCCAGCAGAGAAGGGCAGTTAGGGGTGACCAGGCAGAGGAGGGAAGTTGGGAGCAAACAGGCTGGTAGGGGAACAGTTAGACATCAATTAGGCTGTCAGGGTAGTGGTTAGGGGGTGATCAGGCTGGCAGGCAGAAGCAGTT
This sequence comes from Antrozous pallidus, assembly GCA_027563665.1. Classification (NCBI taxonomy): domain Eukaryota; kingdom Metazoa; phylum Chordata; class Mammalia; order Chiroptera; family Vespertilionidae; genus Antrozous; species Antrozous pallidus. The sequence continues at coordinate 21,573,203 of CM050525.1, read as the reverse complement.
AGGGGCAATCAAGGAGGCAGGCAGGTGAGCAGTTTGGAGCCAGCAGTCCTGGATTGTGAGAAGGATGTCCGATTGCCCATTTAGGCCCTACCAGGATTGGGCCTAAATGGGTAGTCAGACATTCCTCGAGAGGTCCCAGATTAAAGAGGGTGCAGGCTGGGCTAAGGGACATCCCCCACCCTCTGTGCACGAATTTCTTGCACCGGACCTCTAGTCCTATACAATAAAAGGGTAATATGCAAATCAATTGAAAAGCAGAACCACTGGTCAATATGATGAGCACTGACCACCAGGGGGCAGTTGCTCAACACAGCAGCTGTCCCGTGATGGTCATGCACTCTCACAGGGGGAGCACAGCACAGCCAGAAGCCCAGAAGCCAGCTCATGGCTGGTGAAGACAGTGGCGGTGGCGGGAGCCTCTCCTGCCTCTGTGGCAGCGCTAAGGCTGTCTGCCTGGGCTCCTAGACTGTGAGAGGGCATGGGCAGGGCTGAGGGACACCCCCCCTTCTGAGTGCACGGGGCTCTGGCATCTGATAAAGGACTATTTCCAAAGAACTCTTAAAATTCAACAATAAGAAAATGAACAATCTGATTAAAGAGGGGTACCCTGAAGAGGGTGGCCACTGCACTCTTCGTCTTGAGGTGTATATACCTGGAGGCCTTTTCCCTTAACCCAGGACCCTCATGTTTTCCTCATTGGCCACGCTGCTGCATAGTGCCAGCTTCAAAGGCCAAAGCCCATCATGGTGCCCCCTCTTTCTTTCCCCTTATTTGGCAACATTCCTCTAACCTCTGTGAAAAAAAAATGTTTTCTACTCCATGTTTTATAACTCTTCTTTTGTCCTTTATGAATGTATGTCCTCTTTCCCCCTGATCCTGGGGCATTTCTTTATTCTTCACATATCCATCTTATCTGTTCAAGTTGGGGTTACTTTCGATCTAGCCACGCCTTGAGACTAAAACCACTGGCTTCTGGGCCAAAAGAGTAAAGTGGCCTCTTTTCTTTCTTCCTGGCTGGAGATGTTTTATTACCCCAGCTGTTCTCCCAGCTGCTCAGGCCAGAGATACCTCTGTCATTGGTTTATGGATGTTTTGATTGTTCAGGCTAACATGCCTCCATCCTCTCTGGAATCCCTCCTTTCCTGTATTAAGCTAGCTAATTAATCCATATCAATAACATGCAATACATTATATGTCACTAGGGAAATGCAAATTAAAACAAAAATGAGATACCTACTGCACACCTATTAGAATGGCCAAAATCTGGAACACTGACAACACCAAATGCTGGTGAGGATAGGAGCAATGGGAATCTCATTGCTGGTGAGAATGCCAAATGGTACAGTGAGCCAAGTGGAAGACAGTTTGGTAGTTTCTTACCAAATTAAACATACTCTTACCATATGATCTAGTCTTGCACTCCTAAGTATTTTCCCAAATGAGTTGAAAGCTTATATCTACACAAAAAACTGTACATGGCTGTTTGCAGAAGCTTTATTCATGTTGCCAACAAGTGGAAGCAACCAAGATGTCCTTAAGTAGGTGAATGGTTAAATAAAATGTGATACATCCTAATGGCGAAATATTATTCAGTGCTTAAAAGAAATGAACTATTAAATCATGAAAAGCCATGGAAGAACTTTAAATGCATTTTCTAACTAAAGGAAGCCAACCTGAAAAATCTACATAGTATATGATCCCAACGACATGACATTCTGGGAAAGCCAAAGTTATGGAGACAATAAAAGATCAGCAGTTGCCAGGGAATGACATTAGGGAGGATGAATAGGCGTAGCACAGAGATAACTTATGATAATGTGATGGTGGCTACATATTATACATTTGTCTGAAGTCACGGAATGTACACAGTGAAGCCATGGGGTGGCCAGGGGGCAGGAGATAGGACCAAGGGGAAGGGTTAGGGCATTACCTTTATTGGGGGTTCCTTGGGAAAGGCAGGACAGGGTAAACAGTTTAACTGGCCAGGCTGAATAACTTTGGGTTGGGGGAGGACCTTTGTACTCTGGGAGTCCTCACTTGCTTGGCACCTGGCTTTTGGATGGTTAAGACAGAGGAATATACAGGGAGGAACCAAGATGGTGGCATAGGTAAACACCTATCTTGCTGCCCCACACAATTCCAAAACTACAACTTAAAGACAGAACAAACATCATCCAGAATCACTGGAAAGCTGGCAGAGTGAAAATTCTGCAAATAAAAGTAAAGATAGGACACTGTGACTCAGAGGAGCGGTGGGGCGCAGCCTTGAAGATACGCGTGGAGAGAGGTTTGGCTGGTTTTCTCCAAGTGGGAGGGCGGAGGTGTCCCACTGCACTGATTCCCCAGCTCTGGGCAAGGTCCGGGGGGCCCACACTCATACAGGGCAGAACTGCGCAGTGGGTAAGCATGCTGAAGCCCGGTGCGGCAGCGGTCTGCAAGCTTGTGGAGAATGTGTGTAAACTGGGAACAGCAGTTTTCATGTAAACTTTGGAACAGAGGTGTGCGACCGTGCGGACAGGACTCGTGACTTGCTCTCTTGTCTGGGAGACCGCCGGACTGCATTGTGTTGCAACCCTGGGCAAGACTTAGGGGGTGCAGACTCATTTGGGGAGAGGCTGAGTTATCTGGCAGTGGGTGGAGATCGGCGGTGGCTTTCTCTCGGAGGTGCGTGCAGCCGTTACCACCCGGCATAGAGACCCACATGCTGCATAGGGTGGAGCTGACGCTGCCTGCTCAGCCCGGAGACTCCGCCCATCCAACCTGAGCACAGCTCACCCTCACAGTCAATTGGCCTGGAGGTCAAACCCTCCTAGTGCTAACAACAATAGTCTAAGCTTAACTTCAACAATACTGTACAACCATAAAGGGCTGCAGCAAGAGTATCCACCTCAGGTAACTGGAGAGGCTGAGCCACTGTCCCTTAGAGGACATCTACCACACAAAGCTAATGGACCAACTTAGGAAAGCAGCCACAATTCAAAGAAATGGAAAGAAATCGGATGTGAAAGAAAGGGAGAGAAAAAAACGACTGGACATAGAGTTCAAAACCACAGTTATAAGGTTTTTCAAGAGGCTTCTAGAAAAGGCTGATGAACTTAATGAGACCTACAAGGAAATGAACAAGACCTACGAGGAAATGAACAAGATCTACGAGGATATGAAAAAGGACCAACTAGAAATTAAGCATACACTGACTGAAATAAAAAATATTATACAAAGACCTAAAAGCAGTCCAGACGACCGCAAGAACCAAGTCAAAGATTTGAAATACAAAGAAGCAAAATTGACTCAGCCAGAAAAGCAAGAAGCCAAAAGAATAAAAAAAATTGAAGATAGTGTAAGGGGCCTCTGGCACAACCTCAAGCATACCAACATCCAAATTATAGGTGTGCCAGAAAAAGAGAGAGAGCAAGATAATGAAAACCTACTTGAAGGAATAGTGACTGAAAACTTCCCCCACCTGGTGAAAGAAATTAACTTAAAAGCCCAAGAAGCACACAGAATCCCAAACTATAGGAATCCAAAGAGGACCACACCAAGGCACATCATAATTAAAATGCCAAGGGCAGCCAAAACCGGTTTGGCTCAGTGGATAGAGCGTCGGCCTGCAGACTGAAGGGTCCTGGGTTCGATTTCGGTCAAGGGCATGTACCTTGGCTGTGGGCACATCCCCAGGGGATGTGTGTGCGGGAGGCAGCTGATCAATGTCTTTCTCTCATTGATGTTTCTAGCTCTCTGTCCCTCTCCCTTTCTCTCTGTAAAAAATCAATAAAATATATTAAAGGAAATAATTAAAATGCCAAGGGTAAAAGACAAAGAGAGAATATTGAAAGCAGCAAGAGAAAAACAGTTAGTTACCTATAAGGGAGCACCCATACTATTGTCAGCGGATTTCTCAACAGAAACTATGCAGGCCAGACGGGAGTGGCAAGAAGTATTCAAAGTGATGAATAGCAAGAATCTACAACCAAGATTACTCTATCCAGCAAAGCTATCATTCAGAATTGAAGGTCAGATAAAGTGCTTTGCAGATAAGAAAAAGCTAAAGGAGTTCATCAACACCAAACCAATATTATGTGAATTGCTGAAAGATATTCTATAAGAAGAGGAAGAATAAAAAGGTAAAAATATAAATTATGAACAACAAATACACATCTATCAACAAACGAACCTAAAAATCAAGTGAATTAATAATCTGATGAACAGGATAAACTGGTGAATGTAACAGAATCACGGACATAGAGAGGGAATGGACTGACAATTCTTGGGGAGAAAAGGGGTGTGGGAGGTGCAGCAAGAGACTGGACAAAAGTCATGCACCTATGGGAGAGGACAGTGTGGGGGAGATGAGGGCGGAGGGTGGGATGGGTACGGGGTGGAGGGGAGCTATAGGGGGAAAAAAGGGAAACAATGTAATTAATAAACTGAACAATAAAGATAAAAAAATAAGACAGATGGGTACGGGGTGGAGGGCAGGAGCCAGTTATGAAGCTCAGCTCTGGACTGGGTCATTTGCATATCAAAGGCACACTCAGACTGGGTTCTACAAATGGACTAGCCCAGGGAGGAGCAGTCTCTCTCCAGGTAGAAAGGACTTGTAACTGTTCAAAACATAATATACAGAAAACAAACATCCTATATAATAAACACGTGGTATGCAAATTGTCCCCTCCACTGGGACAGGAGTTCAATCAGGGTGGGCCTGGGGGAAGGAAGAGGGTACCTAGCCAGCAGCCAGCAGCCACTAGGGACCCTAGCAGTGCACAAATTTCATGCACTGGGCTTCTAGTCCTACCTAATAAAACAGTAATATGCAAATTGGTCATACCTCCAATCAAGCGACGCCCATAGCCACGCCCACCAGCCAATCAGGAGCAAATTATGCAATTAAACCCCAACCAAGATGACTGCGGCCACTGAGAGCAGGAGGCAGGCTTGGGTTTCCCCGGCAACAGAGGAAGCCAAGCTTTCCACCTGCCCTTGCCAGCCTAGGTCTCCACCCAATGCTACAAAGTTTCAATTATAGAAAATACATAATCCCAACAGAAATGGCAGCAGCCACAGAGCTGAAGAGAGAAGAGGCTAGGGTTGCCCTGGTGATGGAGGAAGCCAAACTTGTGCAGCCCTCGCCTAGGCCTCCACTCTAGGCTACAAAGTTTCAATTATAGAATTTAAATAAACCCAAACAGAAATGGCTGTCCCCACGAAGCAAGCAGAAAGCTTGGTTCGGCTCCAGGCTACAAAGTTTCAATTGTAGAAGATAAATTAAACCCAGATCCCAGGACCTCCACTTGGGTCACTGGGGGGCGTGGCCGGCCTGCAAACCACCACAGGCCCCTCACCCAGGCTGCCCCACGCCCCAAGTGAACCCCCACCCTGGTCTGGGACACCCTTCAGGGCAAACTAGCTGGCTCCCACCCATGCACCAGGCCTCTATCCTATCTAATAAAAGAGTAATTTGCAGATTGACCATCACTCCAACACACAAGAGGACTGCCCCCATGTGGTCAAAGATCATGCCCCCATGTGGACACAAGATGGCCACCACAAGATGACCAGCAGGGGGGGCCATAGGGAGGAACCAGGCCTGCAAAGGAGGGCAGTTGGGGTGATCAAGCCTGCAGGGGAAGGCAGTTATGGGTGACCAGGCTGGCAGAGGAAGGAAGTTGGGGGCAAACAGACTAGCAGGGGAGCAGTTAGACATCAATTAGGCTGTCAGGGTAGTGGTTAGGGGGTGATCAGGCTGGCAGGCAGAAGCATTTAGGGGCAATCAGGGAGGCAGGCAGGTGAGCAGTTTGGAGCCAGCAGTCCTGGATTGTGAGAAGGATGTCCGACTGCCCGTTTAGGCCTGATCCCTCGAGGAGTCCCAGATTAAAGAAGGTGCAGGCTGGGCTGAGGGCATCCCCTGCCCCCCCCCCATGCACGAATTTCGTGCACCAGGCCTCTAGTCCTATTTAATAAAAGAGTAATATGCAAATTGACCATACCTTTGCTACACTCACAAGCCTTGCCCACTGGTCATGCCCACTGGCCAATCAGGAGCTGGGGTGGAGCCACCCAGGGATGAGGCGGCCCCTGGGGGTAGAGCCGAAATGGCCAGTGGCAGCGAATGCGCTGCCCCTGGGGTTGGGCAGTTTCAGGCAATGGGAGCGAAGGTCTGGATTGGAGCTGAGGTGCCTAGCGGCAAGCACACAGCTCCTGGGGGCTGAGCTGAAGCGGCAGCTGGGAGTGCCTGGTGCCAGGGGCAGAGCCAAAGCGACGGCAGGGAGCGCTTGGCCCCAGGGACAGAGCCGAAGCGGTCAGTAGGACATCCCCTGAGGGCTCCCAGTGTGTGTGAGGGGGCAGGTTGGGCTGAGGGATCACCCACCCTCCGTGCATGAATTTCGTGCCCTGGGCCCCTAATCTATGTAATTAAAGCCTAAGCAACTGTTACGGTGGAATGGCCAGAACTATTGGTCACTATGATGTGCACTGACCACCAGGGGGCAGACGCTCAACGTAGGAGCTGTCCCCTGTGGTCAGTGCGCTCCCATAGGAGGAGTGCCGCTCAGCCAGAAGCCGGTCTCATGGCTGGGAGGGCAGTGGTGATGGCAGCAGTGCTGAGGAGCAGTGAGCCAAGTGGTAAGGAACAGCAAGCAAGAGGGGTGGTAAGGAGCAAGGGGGACTTTGAGAGGGACTGCGAGAGGAATGTCCAATTGCCAGCTTAGGCCAGATCTTTGGATTGGGCCTAAGCTGGCAGGTGGACATTTCCCAAGGGGTCCCGGACTGCAAGAGGTGCAGGCCCATCTAAGGGCCCCCCTTCCCCACAGTGCACAAATTTCATGCAACAGGCCTCTAGTGTGTGTGTGTAATGTGTATCTCCAGATAAAATGTCCTTACAATATAAAGCAGTTTTTCAAATGTTCTCTTTTTCTTTGAGATATAATTGACGGATCACATTGCATTATAAATCTCCCTGTTTCTTTCCTTTTTAAGATACATTTTCATTGATTTTCCAGAGGAAGGGAGAGAGATAGAAACATCGATGATGAGAGAGAATTGTTGATCTGATTGAGCCATAACTTTGGCATGTGCCTAAACTGAACTGTGACCTCCTGGTTCATAGGCCACTGAGCCATGCCGGCTGGGCAAAAACCTTATTTCTTTTCCTCATTGCAAGTTACTCAAATCTCTTGAGGTAAATTCAGCATTTATAGGGTTAACACCATGGCTGCCTAGAGTGCAGTTAGAATAGGTGGTGCTGAAAAGCTGGATGGTTTTATTTTCTTTCTCCTATGGTTCATCTAAAGTGTTGATCCAGTCCTGGGAATGGATTTAAACTCTTTTCCTCCCACGTGGAGGTGAGAGCTGAAAGACGAAACAGATGGGCCGGAGACCAGTTTACTTGGATACAGGCTTTATTAGGAGAAGAGATGACCCTGCTGGCTCACTTCCCAAAGGAGAAAGAGTGCACCTGTGTGCGGGGTGAAGGCCTCTTTGAGGGGAGTGGAGGGGGCCCAGCGGAGGAGGCGGAGAAAACGGACAGGGGGAGGGGGAGGAGAAGAAGGGACCCAGCTGGACCCCCTCCCGGACTGCCTCACAGACCCCGAGAGCGGAGAGCAGCCCCATACCTGGAGAACAGTCTGGAGAAGGTGCTCACGCGGCACACTGAGACACCTTTTAAGGGGAGGAACAGGAAGGGGTTGGGCCCAGGGTGGAATGGGAAGGGGTGGGACACAGCGCACTTGGCATGTGCTGATTGGTGGTTCAATGTCTCTGTGGCAGATGCCAGTTACATCATAACTCCGCCCACCAGTTGGGGCAAGGAGTACCTATCAAGAGCAATGCAGATGTTGTTGTTGTTGTTCACCTAATGACAAGTGTTGGCGAGGAGGTGGAGAAAGGGAACCCTCACATTCTGTTGGTAGAAATGCAGACTGGTGCAGCCACCATGGAAACATTACGGAGTTTTCTAAAAAAAAAAAAAAAAAAGAAAGAAAGAAAATGAAAAACAGAACTGCCTGATGAGCCAGTGATTCCACTTCTTAGCATGAATCTGAAGAAACACTAATTGGAAAAGAATATATGTTCCCTATGTTCACTGCAGCATCATTTACAATAGCCAAGTGCCCTTCAATAGATGAGTGGATAAAAAAACAGTGGTGCATATGTACAATGGACTATTACTCAACCATAGAACACATGGATAAGCCTAGAGGGTATTATGTTTAGTGAAATGTCAGTCAGAGAAAGACAAATACCATATGATTTCACTTACCTGTAGAATCTAAAGGACAAACTAGAAACAGATCACAGAGAGCAGACTGATGTTTGCCAGGGTGGAGGCGCCCAGGGACTGGGTGAAAAGGTGAAGGGATTAAGAAGCAGTTACTGGAAGTTACAAAATATTCCTGGGGATGTAAAGTACAGCATAGGAAATAGTCAACAATATTGTGATAACCATGTATGGGGCCATAGTGGTGATTGTCTCACCACGATGCTATCCACCTGAAATGAATATAAAAATACTGAAAGTAAACTGTAATTGAAAAATTAAAGTAAAACATGTGCCAGAAAGTGAAATATATAAAGCCCATCTTTGGGAAATGTGGCCCCTATCTCCTCTGGAAGTAGGGAGCAACTGCAGACTAATTGTCTTCAACCCGCTTCAAACACAATTGTGGGGCTGTGTGGACCTTTTCTCCCATGGAGAGTGAAGTGGGGACAACCAAAGACAGCCCCAGGGGATCTGGTGAGACAACTCCCCACTGCTGGAGCTTGGGTTTATGTATGTATTTATTTTATTTTAAAGATACGGAACACTTCACAAATGTGCGTGTCGTCCTCGCGCAGGGGTTTTGCTAATCTCTGTATCGTTCCAATGTTAGCATATGTGCTGCTGAAGTGAGCACTGGAGCTTGGGTTTTAAGTCCACAGGTAACAATGCCATGAGTGCAGGGCTGCTTTCTACCATGGGTAACCTCCTGTCACCGCCCGCCTGCCCCACAGCCACGCAGAGGCCAGGGCTGACTCGTCAGGCTCCTCCCAGCAGTCCCACCTCCGTGTGGGCTTGTGTGTGTGATCCCAAGATCACCCTGTGTTCTGTAGCAAAATGTCCTCATCTGTAGAAATACATACACATCAAAGAATTTTGCTGTGATGTTAATGGCACATCAAGCTGCAACTAAACTAAATGTAACAGGGAAGGAAGCTCTTTGTGCAATACTTATACCTACCACCTCTCGGTAGGTTTGAGATTGTCTCAAAATAGAAAATTTTGAAATAATATGAAAGAGAATCAATGGGGATTTGGATTAAAGACTGGCTCCAACTTGATTACTGTTGCTGAGTAATCAGTACTCTTCTTCATAACAAAATAAAACAGACAAAAACCCTGTCAGCGAGAGAACCAAGATGGCGGCATAGGTAAACACCTATCGTGCTGCCCTGCGCAACAATTCCAAAACTACAACATAACAACAAAACAAACATCATCCAGAATCACTGGAAAGCTGGCTGAGTGAAAATTCCATAAATAGCCGAGACCGGTTTGGCTCAGTGGATAGAGTGTCGGACTGGGGACTGAAGGGTCCTGGGTTCGATTCCGGCAAGGGCATGTACCTTGGTTGTGGGCACATCCCTGGTAGGGGGCGTGCAAGAGGCAGCTGATCGATGTCTCTCTCTCATCAATGTTTCTGACTTTCTATCCCTCTCCCTTCCGCTCTGTAAAAAATAAATAAAAAATATTTTTTAAAAAAAAGAAAATTCCACAAATAAAAGTAAAGGAGGGACATTGAGACTCAGAAGAGCAGCGGAGCGCAGCCTTGAAGATACATACAGAACCAGAGGTTTGGAGCCGTGGGGTGTGCGCAGGCTGTAGGGCTGGCAGCAGCAACCCCGGCTGGATCTCTCCAACGGGGAGGGCGGAGAGGTCCCACTGCACAGATTCCCCAGTGCCAGGCGAGGTCCAAGGTCCGGGGTATGCACCCTAAAAGCCGGGCATGGCAGAGGTCTCCGAGTTTGAGGAGAGTGAGTATAGCTTGGAGCAACAGTTTTGCGTGTAAAGTGCGCTACAGCACAGACGCAAGACTTGCTCCCTGGCAACTTGCTCCCTGGTTCGAGAGACCACCGGACTGCTTAATTTTACAACCCTGGGCGAGACTTTGGGGTGCAGACTCATTTGGGGAGAGGCAGAGTTGTCTGGCAATGGGTGGAGACCAGTGGCGGCGTTCTCTTGGAGGTGCCTGCAGCCATTACCACCCACCAGAGACCGGAGTGCTGCATAGGGTGTAGCTGACGCTGACGCTGCCTACTCAGCTCAGAGACTCCGCCCATCCAACCTGAACACAGTCTCCCTTCACAGCCAATTGGCCTGGAGGTTAAATCCTCCTAGTGCTAACAACAATAAGCTGGGCTTAAATTAAAAAATACTGTACAACCCATAAAGGATTGCAGTAAGAGTACCCACCTCAGGTAACTGGGGAGGCTGAGCCACTGTCCCTTTGAGGATATCTACCACATAAAGCAGCCACCATGCAGAGATATGGAAAGAAATCAGATGTGAAAGAAATCAGGTGTGAAAGAAATGGAGGAAGAAAGACAACTAGACATAGAGTTCAAAACCACGGTTATAAGGCTTTTCAAGAGGCTCCTAGAAAAGGCTGATGAACTTAATGAGAACTACAAGGAAATGAACAAGACCTATGAGGAAATGAACAAGACCAACCAGGAAATGAACAAGACCAACCAGGATATGAATGAGACCTATAAGGAAATGAATGAGACCTACAAGGAAATGAATGAGACCTACTAGGAAATGAATGAGACCTACAAGGAAATGAATGAGACCTACAAGGAAATGAATGAGACCTACTAGGAAATGAATGAGACCTACAAGGAAATGAATGAGACCTACGAGGATATGAATGAGACCCTCAAGGATATGAAAAAGGACCAACTAGAAATCAAGCATACACAGACTGAAATAAAAAATATTATACCAAGTCCTAAAAGCAGTCCAGAGGGCCGCGAGAAGCAAGTCAAAGATTTGAAATACAAAGAAGCAAAATCCACTCGGCTGGAAAAGCAAGAAACAAAAAGAACCCAGATAATTGAAGATAGTGTAAGGGGCCTCTGGGACAACCTCAAGTTTGCCAACATCCGAATTATGGGGGTTCCAGAAAAAGAGAGAGAGCAAGGTAATGAAAACCTACTTGAAGAAATAGTGACTGAAAACTTCCCCCACCTGGTGAAAGATACTGACTTAAAAGCCCAAGAAGTACACAGAACCCCAAAATATAGGAATCTAAAGAGGACCACACCAAGACACATCATAATTAAAATGCCAAGAGCAAAAGATAAAGAGAGAAGATTAAAAGCAGCAAGAGAAAAACAGTTGGTTACCTATAAGGGAGCACCCATACGATTGTCAGCGGATTTCTCAACAGAAATGATGCAGGCCAGATGGGAGTGGCAAGAAATATTCAAAGTGATGAATAGCAAGAAACTACAACCAAGATTACTCTATCCAGCATAGCTATCATTCAGAATTGAAGATCAGATAAAGTGCTTTGCAGATAAGAAAAAGCTAAAGGAGTTCATCACCACCAAACCAATATTATATGAAATGCTGAAAGGTATTATTTAAGAAGAGGAAGAAGAAAAAGGTAAAAATATAAATTGTGATACACATCTATCAACAAATGAACCTAAAAATCAAGTGAATTAATAATCTGATGAACAGGATAAACTGGTGAATTTAACAGAATCATGGACATAGAGAGGGAGTGGACTAACAATTCTTGGGGAGAAAAGGGGTGTGGGAAGTGCAGCAAGAGACTGGACAAAAATCTTGCAACAATGGGAGAGGACAGTGGGGAGGGGGAGGTGAGGGTGGAGGGTGGGATGGGTACAGGGTGGAGGGGAGTTATAGGGGGATAAAAAAGGGGAACAATGTAATTAATAAACTGAACAATAAAGATTAAAAAAAAACCCTGTCAGCAAACATGCTTTCTAAATGTGCTTATTTCTAGAAGGGGAGGGTGTTTTATTTATCTGTAACATTGTATTTTTTTTCTTGTTTGTACCACCCATTTATTAAAGGAAAATGTCTGGGTTGTTATAAAATTGTATTTTTGTATTTCTGTACACACAGACATAGGAAATGAGATACAGATAAGCAAAACCAGTAAATACAAAAATGACCACCATCCAGAGATCACCAATGCAGTAATTTTGTAACATTTTAGTTCACATTCTTATTCGTCTGAACACATATGTAGGGAGCAACTGCAAACTAATATTCACTGACTTTAATTCATATATGCAGAAGGTGATCCAAACTATAAATATAAATATAAATACAAATACAAATATAAAGATAAATACAAATATAAATATTTAATTTGGACATATCTCTATACACACATATATGTATATATACAATAACATGCCAAAAAATATACTGTTGTTTTTTTCAAGGTTTCCACTTTTCCCTTCCTATAAATGTTCATCTCACATTCTTAATATCCAAATTTGCAAATTGTGCCGAATTGTGCAAACCGGGATCTACTGTAGGACCACACGCCACGTAAGGTCATGACTTAGGTGTGTTTCAACCTGTCCCGATCCCCTTTTGATGAAACTGGCAAAACTCTCCACCTCTGGGTGTGTCTGGCTGCTGCTTTGCTGGCGTTGGCCTGTTCTCCCTCCCTCCCCTCTCCCTTCCATCTCCCTCCCTCTCCTCTCCCTTCTCTCTCCCTCCCCTCTTCCTCCTTCCCCTCTCCCTCCTTCCTCTCTCCCTCCCCTCTTCTTCCCTCCTCTCTCCCTCCCTCTCTCCTCATCCCCCTCTTCCTCCCTCCTCTCTCCCTCTCTCCCCTCTTCCTACCTCCTCTCTCCCTCCCCTCTTCTTCCCTCCTCTCTCCCTCCCTCTCTCCTCATCCCCCTCTTCCTCCCTCCTCTCTCCCTCTCTCCCCTCTTCCTCCCTCCTCTCTCCCTCTCTCCCCTCTTCTTCCCTCCTCTCTCCCTCCCTCTCTCCTCATCCCCCTCTTCCTCCCTCCTCTCTCCCTCTCTCCCCTCTTCCTACCTCCTCTCTCCCTCCCCTCTCCCTCCCTTCCCTCTCTCTCCCCTCTTCCTCCTTCCCCTCTCCCTCCCTCCCCTCTCCCTCCCTCCCCTCTCTCTCCCCTCCCTCGTGTACTGCAGGGTGGGGTTGAGGGCAGGCCTGTCCCACGAGGCAGTTCAGGGAGGAATATATTGAAAGCAGTAGAAGACTTTATTGTCATCCCATCAGGACACCTAGAATATGTCGCTGATGCACCAGTGAGGCTAATCATGTCCCTTGGGTCAGGGTGAGGGCAGGCTGACCATGCCATTTCATGGCACATGATTAGAAAGTTCCAAGTGTTGTGTCACTGTGGCATTGCCCCCATGTCCACCATCTGCCTAAGGCTTTTTATTTTTTTTTCTGCCTAAGGCTTTAACCATGATTGACAATCTTGGTCTGAATCGCTAATTTTCTTATGGCTCGGGAAATACTGTTCTAACTCTTCCATTGTTCCTACTATAAAACACCTTCTACTGGTGGTTTCTTTAGAATTTCCCCTCTTCAAGGGGCAGCCTGTTACTCTGAACCAACTAGTAACCAAGGCAGTAACATCGTTTCTCCTAAAAAGATCTGAGCTGCCTGTCCTGTGTGGCTCCGTGATGGAGCATCAGCCTATGAACCAGGAGGTCGTGGTTCTATTCCCTGTCAAAGTATGAGCTTGGGGTGCAGGCTCAGTCCCCAGTAGGGGAGCGTGCAGGCGTCAGCCAACCCATGGTTCTCTCTCTCCCTCTCCCTTCCCCTTTGAAATCAGTGAAACTATATTAAAAAAAGAGGCACTTTTGGCAAATAAAATTACTTATGGTTGGCAGATAAGATGTTGCTGATATATTATTTCCTCAGGGTTGAAAAATTGTCAAAATAAGATAATTTTTTAAAAATATATTTTATTGATTTTTTACAGAGCAGAAGGGAGAGGGATAGAAAGTCAGAAACATCGATGAGAGAGAGACATCGATCAGCTGCCTCTGGCACGCCCCCTACTGGGGATGTGCCCGCAGCCAAGGTACATGCCCTTGCCGGAATCGAACCCCGGACCCTCCAGTCCGCAGTCCGACGCTCTATCCACTGAGCCAAACCGGTCCTGGCAAAATAAGATAATTTTATACCCTGCACAAGTGCAGGGGTCCTTGAGGATCAAAGTTGAGTTTAGGGAACTACCTCATTTTTCCGAGAAACTGGAGTGGGCAGGACTGTACATTTTTGAGGTAGTTGGCTTTCATTCGGGAGACCCAGTTCTGGCCTCAAAAGGTTAAGTTCACCTCTCAGCTCTCTGATAAGATTCCAGTTCCAAGATGAGCAGAGGGGCTCCCTGAAGGGACCAATGAAATCCTTGAAATAGAAGGTGGGTCAGGGGGCCTGGGGCTGACCACAGGGCCTGGGAGGGGTGATGAGGAGCCCTCTTGGGGACCAGCACACTCTGCTCCCCCGTGAGTCTCCCCTCAGCAGAGCAGCAGCACTAGGTAGATCTGACGGAGGAACTTTTCCTTTCTAAATATATTTTTATTGATTTTAGAAAAGAAGGGAGGGAGGGGGAGAGAGAGAGAGAGAGAAAGAGAGATAAAACACCAGTGATAAGAGAGAATCATTGATAGAACGCCTCCTGCACACCCCCACTGGGGATTGAGCCTGCAACCCAGGCATGTACCCTTGACCAGAATCGAACCCGGGACCCTTCAGTCCACAGGCCGATGGTCTATCCACCGAGTCAAAACGGCTAGGGCGGACCTTTTTCTAGTAGTTTCTAGAACTTGAAGACAGTGTATAGCAGGACCCTTGACTGGACCCCGAAGTTCCCAGGATGCCAGGGAGGTACAAGCCCAATGGTCTCAGCTCCTGGAGGCAGAGTTGGGTTGTTGTGCAAGGAGTGCCTTTGACTAGGAGAGAGGGCTCACACAATCACATGGGCTCCGGCCCACAAGTGGCCAAAGTGTTTAGATATAGGTGACTTGTAGGTAGAGGAAGAGATCAGCAACGCTGTGCCAAAGCCTTGTCCTCAAAAGTTGAGTTTGGGTCCTTCTGGCTGATGGTGTTTTCTGTAGGTGCTGCAACAGCCCCTCCAGTTCCACAAGTTGTTCTAGAATGTTGGAACTCACCTAGTAGTGTCTCTCGTCCTCTTGAATTTGAGTGGGTCTGCTTGTAACCAAGAGTGTGGCAAGAATCATGCCAGTGACTTTCGCCAAGTGACTTCCAAGGTTAGGTCAGAAAAGGGAAGCAGCTTCCACAGGACCCTCCTGGTGGAACCCTGAGCCACAGTAAGCAGCGTGAGTACCCTGGGGCCAGGCCACGAGGAAGCCCTAACCAGCCCAAACAGACATCTCACAGTGCAGCCCTGAGGCCAAAGGCAGAAGGATGGTTGGCCAGTTACAACTGCTACACACACACACACACACACACACACACACACACCCTGACCTGCCCTTCAGCTCCAGCCATTATCTGCATGCAACCACAAAAGCAACTGGAACCAGAAGCACCCAGTAGAGCCCTCCGCGTAGAAACCCTGAGAAGTAATAGAGTGGTTGCTGTTGATGTTTGTTTTTTCTCTTTTTAAAATTTTATTATTCAGTTATAACTGGTACACAATATTATATTTATTTCAGGAATATAACAGTAAATAGACATTTACTTACCTTATGAAGTGATCACCCCAAATATTCTAGTAATCACCTGGCATCATACACAGATATCACAATATTATTGATTATACTAGAGACCCGGTGCACAAATTTGTGCACAGGTGGGGTCCTTCTGGGTGGCCTGCAGGGATCAGGCTGAAACTCAAAGTCAAACGCTGACTGCAGCTCCTACCTGTCGCTCCCGCTCATCCCAGCTCCACTTTGCCTGCTGTGGGCTTGCTCCCAATCAGTCCCAGTCAGGAGAGGCTCGCGCTGCCAGAGCAGCACTCACCAACCATGAGCCCTGGGCCTTCCCAAGGGGTGTGGCCTGCAGGATTGGGCTGAAAAAGGCTCTCTGACATCCCCCATGGGGTCCGAGATTGGAGAGGCTGCAGGCCAGGCTGAGGGACTCCACTGGTGCATAATCAGGCTGGGGAGGAACCACAGGAGGGCTCCAGGGCATGCTCAGTCTCGATTTGTCAGACCCCAGAAGCAAGCTAATCTGCCAGTTGGAGCATCTGCCTCCTGGTGATCAGTGGATGTCATAGTGAGTGGCCTTGGCATATCATTAGCATATTATGGTTTGATTGATTGTTCGGTTCTGCCATTCGGTCTATTTGTATATTACCCTTTTATTATATAGGATTTCATATAGTCAATAATATTGGCTTTACATCACCAAGGCCATTTTATAGCTGGCAATTTGTGCTTTTTAAAATTTAATAAATCTTTATTGTTCAGATTATTATAATTGTTCATCTTATTTTCCCCCATAGCTCTCCTTTACCTGCTTCCCACCCCACCCTCTGCCCTTACCTCCCCCCAACTGTCCTCATCCATAGGTGTACGATTTTTGTGCAGTCTCTTCCTGCACCTCCCACACCAGTTTCCCCCTGAGAATTGTCAGTCCACTCCCTTTCTATGCCCCTGATTCTATTATATTCACCAGTTTATTCTGTTCATCAGATTTTTTATTCACTTGATTTTCAGATTCACTTTGTTGTTCAAAATTTTTATCTTTACCTTTTTCTTCTTCTTCCTCTTCTTAAAGAATACCTTTCAGCATTTCATATAATACTGGTTTGTTGTGGATGAACTCTAGCTTTTTCTTATATGTGAATGATAGCTTCGCTGGGCAGAGTAATCTTGGTTGTAGTTTCTTGCATTCATCACTTTGAATATTTCTTGCCACTCCCGTCTGGCCTGCATAGTTTCCTTTGAGAAATCAGCTGACAATCGTATAGATGCTCCCTTGAAGGCAATTAAGTGTTTTTCTCTTGCTGCTTTTAATCTTCTCTCTTTGTCTTTTGCTCTTGGCATTTTAATTATGATGTGTCTTGGTGTGGTCCTCTTTGGATTCCTTTTGTTTGAGGTTCTTTGTGCTTCCTGGACTTGTAAGTCTATTTCTTTCACCAGGTGGGAGAAGTTTTCAGCCACTATTTCTTCAAATAGGTTTTCAATATCTTGCTCTCTCTCTTTTTCTGGCACCCCCATAATTCTGATCTTCGTATGCTTGAGGTTGTCCCAAAGCCTTCTTAAACTATCTTCAATTTTTTGGATTCTTTTTCCTTTTTGCTTTTCTGGCTGAGTGTTTTTTGCTTCTTTGTATTTCAAATCTTTGACTTGATTCTTGCAGTCCTCTAGTCTGCTGTTAGGTCTCTGTATAATATTTTTTTGTTTCAGTCAGTGTATGCTTAATTTCTAGTTGGTTCTTTTTCATATCCTCAAGGGTCTCTTTAAATTTATTGGCCTTTTCTAGGAAATTCTTGAAAAACCTTATAACTGTGATTTTTGAACTCTATATCCAGTCTTTTGTTTTTCTCCATTTCTTTCATTTGTGATCTGTTTCTTTGTCTCCACGTTTTCACTGCTTACCTCAGTTGGTTGGGTAGCTTTGTGAGGTAGGTGTCCTCTAGGGGACAGTGGCTCAGCCTTCCCAGTTACTTGTGGTGGACACTCTTGGTGCACCCCTTTACGGGCTGCACAGTCTTATTGTAGTTAAGCCTAGATTGTTTTTGGTATCACTGGGAGGGGTTGACCTCCAGGCCAATTGGCTGTGAGGATCAGCTGTGTCTTTGCTGGGAGAGCTTCTGTGATCAGGTTGGATGGGGTGGAGTCTCAGGGTTGAGCAGTCAGCCTTGGTTTCCTGTCAGCCCCACCCTAAAAGGCCCGTGGATCTCAGTGTCTCATGGCAATGGCTGCACGCACCTCTGAGAGGAAGCCGCTCTGGGTTTTTTCCCGCTGCCAGACAGTCCCGTTTCTCCCTGAATGAGTGTGGGGACCCAAAATCTTATCCAGAACTGGAGCACAGTGTAGTCAGGAGGTTTAGTTTTCCTCCAGATCGAGAAAACCAGCTACACGGTCAGCTGCCGGAGCCCTTTCTGCGCATGTGCCTCCTCACCTCTGTCTCCCACAGTTCCCCTGGATCTCAGTGCCCCATGGGTTTGGCTGCATGCACCTCTGAGAGAAAGCTGCTCTCGGGTTTTGCCCACTGCCAGACTGTCCAGATTCTCCCCGTATGAGCCTGGGTTCCCTGAGTCATGCCCAGAGCTGGATTTCAGAGCAGTGGGGAGCCTTTGTTTCCCTCTGGTTTGAGGAAGCCAGCCATGTATTCAGCCGCCCGGCCTTTCCTTTTGCTTGTGCATGTCTCCATGTCTCTGCACCTCTGCCCTCCGCAGCTCCTGAGTCTCAGTGTCCTTTTTTCTTTCCTTGTACTTGTAGGATTTCCATTCAGCAAGCTTTCCAGTGGTTCTGGATGATGTGGGATTTGTCTTTTAGTTGTAGTTTTGAAATTGTTGTGTGAGGCAGCAGTATAGGTGTTTACCTATGCTGCCATCTTGGTTTCTCCCCTGCTGTTGATGTTAAGCCACAAAGTTTTGGGGTGATTTCTTAGGCAGCAATAGAGAACCATGACACCCTGTGAAAGACTCCCTGATGGAAGACATTTTAGTTCCACCACCAGATGGGATAAGGTATATCAGATAATTCAGCCAGGATGGTCTGGGTGGCATCCAGAAGTTGGACAGGGATTTGATATATACAGCTTCTATGGGGTCAAGCTGCCCACCTGTCGGCAGAGGAGGGCCTTGAAAGCTGGAGTTACCTCCTCCATCTCTTTGGATATCTGCCTGCGCCGCCTGAATGGGTTTGCCATGTGTACAAATCTTAAATGTGATCCTCAGACAAGCACCATCAGTATCACCTGAGAGCTGGCCCCAGAGCCTACCCAATAAATCAGAATCTGCATCAACAGGCTCCCTAGATGCATGCACATTCATTCAGAAGCAATGACCTAGAGCAGTGGTTGGCAAACTCATTAGTCAACAGAGCCAAATATCAACAGTACAATGATTGAAATTTATTTTGAGAGCCAAGTTTTTTAAACTTAAACTTCTTCTAACGCCACTTCTTCAAAATAGACTCTCCCAGGCTATGGTATTTTGTGGAAGAGCCACACTCAAGGGGCCAAAGAGCCGCATGTGGCTCATGAGCTGCAGTTTGGGGACCACGGACCTAGAGTAGTGCTTTTCAAGGTACCTCCTTCCACACTGTTAAGGTGACAATTTAAATTTTTCATTCTATGTTTAAATTGTGGCAAAAGATGTAATTTCCAATATGTATAATGTTGATGTTTTAAACATAATTTTCAGTCATTTAAAAGGATCCAGGGAAATCTAAATGAATTGGTGATAAAAGACCCAGCAACGTTAAAAAAGTGCAATGCCCATCCATGATAAATGGATGAAGTATGGTATGTTCACCTAATGGAAAACTATATGGCAATGAAACTAAGTGCAGCTGCATACAATCATAGATGACTCTACAAACATGCTCTTGAGTGAGAGAAGCCAAATACAGATATATGTGTATGCATAAAATATAAAAATGGACAAAAATTAATCAATGGTTGGGTGGGTAGTATTGGGAAAGGGGCATGAGTTGTGCTGGGGTGGAGTTTGCTGGCAACATTCTGTTCCCGACCTGGGGGCTGGTAATGTGAATGTGTTCACTTTATGACAATTGTGTTAGCACTTTGTTGTTGTTGATCCCCACCGAAGGATATTTTTAAAAAATTATTTTTGTTGATTTCAGAGAGGAAGGGAGAAGGAAAAAAATAGAAATATCAATGATGAGAGAGAACCATTGATCGGCTGCCTCCTTTATGCTCCCCACTAGCGATTGAGTCCCCAAACCTGGACATGTGCCCTGATGGGAAATCAAACTGTGGTCTCCTGGTTCATAGGCCGATGCTCAACCACTGAGCCACCCTGGCTGGGACCGGGGATATCTTTTCCCTTGATTTTTTTTTTTTTTTTTTTTTTTTTTTAGAGAAAATTGAAGGGAGGGAGTGGGGGAGAAGAGAGTGAAAAGCATTGATTGCCTCCTATAGACGCCTCAACAGAGGCTGGGGATCCAACCTGCAACCCAAGTACATTCTCTTAACCAGGAATTGAACATGTGACCCTTCAGTGCAGGCTGCTGTTCTATCCACTTAGCAACACTAGCCAAGGCTGCATTTTCACTTTTGATGTTAGAAGTTAAAACTTAGAAACTTAAGAGTAGTGGATTGTAAAAATACATGAGCAACTTTCTTCTTTTAGAGAGATTTCACATCACTCTACTTCTTAGAATTAGATGTTCATTCTCCCATAGAATTTTGTCCTAATGTAACATTAATAGATTGTTATGTTCAGAAGACTTATCAATTACCCTTTCATACTGCTGAACCAACCACAAAAATAAATAGAAATTTAAAACTTGTCCTGTGACCATAAAGCTCTAAGTGTTAACATTATTTTCTTTTGGGTTGAATTATTACCCACTAGTGGTTCCCAAACTTTGCTGTAAAATGGAATAATCTTAGAATGTTTAAAGGATAATGTATGGAAAAGAATTTAGCCTGAGACCAAAGTCTGGCCTTTGTCTTCAGATTCTGGGAAATAATCTGTGGGCTTTGGAATTTTTCTGCCTGATAGGAATATATTTATTTGCCTGGGGACCTTAGGTCATACTGGATAGTCTACAATGAGATTTGGTTGGGCTGGTCACCCAAGAGAGACCAACACTGTGACTTAGAGTAAAGGTTCTAGATTATGAAGGATCATTGGACCTGGAGGCTGAGATTAATTGTGTGATGAAGCTCTAATGAAAACTCTGGACACAGAAGTTCAGGGAACTTCCCTAATTGGTAATATTCCACATGTACTGTGAATCAGATAATAGTTTTCTTTTTAAAAATGTTTTTATTGATTTCAGAGAGAGAGGGAGGGAGAAGGCTAGGGAGATAGAAATGAAAGAGAAAAATTGATCAGCTGCCTCCTGCATGCCCCCTATAGGGGATCATGCCCATAACCCAGGCATGTACCCCAACCAAGAATTGAACTGGTAAACTCCTTTATTAAATTTTTTTTAAAAAATTGATTTTAGAAAGGAAGGGAGAGATATAGAGAGATAGAAACATGAATGATGAGAGACAATCGTTGATTGGCTACCTCCTGCATGCTCTCTACTGGGGATGGAGCCCACAACCTGGGCATGTGCCCCCACTAGGAATCTAACAGTGATTTCATGGTTCTTGGGTCCATGCTCAACCACTGACCCACACCAGCCAGGCAGACAATAGTTTTCAATGAGTTCTGTGAATTCTTCTAGCGAACCACTGAATGGAGTGTGGTTTTGGGAATCCCTCAAATTTATAGTGCTAGAAATAAGGAGGTTCTTGGGGTTTGTGCCCTCTAATTGTGTAGTTGGCTCTAAACTTCTCATAGATATCAATGCCTGCTTCTTATTCTCAGGCACTCTGGTTTAATTGATATGGAGAATGACCTGAGCTACTGAACTTTTAAAAATTCCTGGGAGGTAGGCAGCAAAATTGGGAGATCACTGCTCATTACAATCAAATGGTACACAAAGCAACACAAGTGTTACAATAGTTTGACCAACCGTGACTAAATTAAAAACAAAAATGTAGAGTGAATATATTTATTAATAAGGTGGGGGAAAGGAAGTTATGGTATCTTGAAAAGTACATTTGGTGGGAAGTCCAGGTTGCCAGTGTCATAAGAGGGCACTGAACTCATTCCCACCCATGAGCAAACTCAAATACACATGCGTATATAGAAAACGACTCCTGTGAGCCAACTGAGGGCTGAATGGACAGCTTCTGAACACCAGAGAACAAGACCAAATAGAGAAGCCATGGGAGCCCTCAGGGAGCATGGGTAACTCTCTGGGCCAGAGGAGCTTGTGTCCCCCTTTATTTCAGTAGGACAAGTGAGAAGCTCTACTAGGGTGCTTTGATCTATCTGCAAGATCACCACAGCACATTCCCAGCTACCTTACCAAAAAGCCTTTTGCTTTCAAACAAAGGAAACAAGCAGGATTAAGAGGATATTACTCATACACCTGACCTCTACACCCGGAGCCCTCCAGCTGGGTGGACTATTGCCCTGGATGCCTTAGGCACCTGTTCAGCTGCTACCAGCCGGTCAAAACCACCTGGAACAAAGCCTACACAGTGGTTGTTTCTATGTCAGGCCACTTTTTCAAGACTGGAAGAGATATCTATTTGTCTAATTAATATAAACAAGCATAGAAAGTCAAACAAGCCCTAGTTGGTTTGGCTCAACGAGTAGAGTGTCAGCTTGCAGACCAAAGGGTCACAGGTTTGGTTCTGGTCAAGGGAACATTGGTTGCAGACTCCTCTCCCTGGCCCTGGGTCTTGGTCCAAGTTCGTGCAGGAGGCAACCAATCAATGTGTTTCTCTCACACTGATGTTTCTCTCTGTCTTTCCCTCTCTCTTCCATTATTCCTAAAAATCAATGGAAAAATATTCTTAGGTGAGGATTAACAACAACAACAAAAAAACAACAGTCAAACAAAATGAAAAGACAGAAGAATATTTTTTCAAATAAAGAAGCAAGAAAAGTC
This sequence comes from Antrozous pallidus, assembly GCA_027563665.1. NCBI lineage: Eukaryota > Metazoa > Chordata > Mammalia > Chiroptera > Vespertilionidae > Antrozous > Antrozous pallidus. The sequence continues at coordinate 21,550,577 of CM050525.1, read as the reverse complement.
TCTAGAAAAAAACCATAAGGAAATAGAGATAAGTAATTTGCCAGATAAAGAATTCAAAGAAAATCATAAGGCTCCTCACCAAACTTAAAAGTGGAATAGAGGAACTTAAAACTTTGACAAAAAGTTAGATTGCATAATCTAATTTTGCACATCAAAATTTCACAATGCAATAAGTGAAATGAAAAACACATTAGAAGGAATTAACTGCAGATGAGTTAATACAAAAGAACAGGTCAGCAACCTGGAAGATAAGACTATGGAAATCAACCAACTAATCAGAACATAAAAAACAAAAACAAAAATAAACAAGCTTAAAAATGCTGGAACATTCACACAAGCATTCAAATAATAAGAATCCAAGAAAGAGGGGAAAAAATGGTACAGAAACTTTATTTGAAGAGATAATGTCTAAATTTTTTTTCTAATGTGGGAAAGGAGACAGACATTGAAATCCAGAAAGAACAAAAAGTTCCAAACAAGATGACCCATACCAGGCCTAATGTAATTAAAATTACAAAAGTTGGAGACAATTTTGAAGGTGGCAAGAGGGAAATAACTAGTTATATATAAAAGAAACATGAGCCTGGCCAGTATGGTTTAGTGGTTGAGTATTGGCCTCTGAACAAGGAGGTCACAGTTCTATTTCCTGTCAGGGCACATGCCCAGGTTGCAGGCTCTATCCTTAGTGTGGGGTGTGCAGGAGGCAGCCAATAAATGATTTTCTCTCATCATTGATATTTCTATCTCTCTCTCCCTCTCTCTTCCTCTCTGAAATCAATAAAAATATACATTTAAAAATAAATAAAATGTGATACCAATAGCATAAAGCATGGAAGGAATAAAAATGCAGTCCTTTTAGAATATATTAAAACTTAAACACCTATCAGCTTAAAATAGGCTGCTACAGATATAGAATAATATCCATAAAACTCATAGTAACCATAGATAAAAAATGTATAAAAGATACACAAAAAGTAAAGTGAAAGAAGCTCCCCAAAAACACAAACGAAAACCAGCAAATCACAAGGCAAGTGATCAAGAAAAGAAACAGAGAGGAACTACAAAAACAACCAAAACATAATTAACAAAATGGACAATAAGCACATCCTATCTAATAAAAGCATAATATGCAAATTGACCATACCTCCACTAGACCCACAAGCCATGCCCACAATCCAGTCAGGAGCAAATATGCAAATAAACTCCAACCAAGATGGCTGCAGCCACTGAGAGTAGGAGAGAGGCTTGGGTTTCTCTGGCAATGGAGGAAGCCAAGCTTTCTACCTGCCCTTGTCAGCCGAGGCCTCCACTCAATGCTACAAAGTTTCAATTACAGAGTATACATAATACCCAACAGAAATAGCACCAGCCAAAAGAGCTGGAGATAGCAGAGGCTAGGATTGTCCCAGCAATGGAGGAAGCCAAGCTTCTGCAGCTCTGGCTGACCTAGGCTTCCACTTTAGGCTACAAAGTTTCAATTATGGAAGGTAAATGTCCCAACAGAAATGGCTGTCACCATGGAGCGAGCAGAAGATTTGGCTCCACTCCAGACTACAAAGTTTCAATTGTAGAACATAAATAAATCCCAGATCTCAGGGCCTCCACTTGGGTCACTGGAGGGCATGGCTGTCCTGCAAACCACCACAGGCCCTTTTCCCAGGCTGCCCCACGCCCCAAGGGAACCCCCACCCTGATCTGGGACACTCTTCAGGGCAAACTACCTGGCCGCCACCCGTGCACCAGGCCTTTAGCCTATCTAATAAAAGAATAATATGCAAATTGACCATCACTCTAACACACAATATGGCTGCCTCCATGTGGTCAAAGATCCTGCCCCCATGAGGACACAAGATAGCTACCACAAGATGGCCAGCAGGGAAGGGCAGTTGGGAGGGACCAGGCTGCAAGGAGGGCAGTTGTGGGCAATCAGGCCAGCAGGCAAGGACAGTTAGGGGTGACCAGGCCAGCAGAGGAGAGAAGTTGGGGGCAAACATGCTGGCAGAGGAGCAGTTAGACACCAATCAGGCTAGCAGGGGAGTGATCAGGGGGTGATCAGGTTGGTAGGAAGAAGTGGTTAGGGGCAATCAGGAAGGCAGGCAGGTGAGCAGTTGAGAACCAGCAGTCCTGGACTGTGAGAGGGATGTCCCAGATTGGAGAGGGTGCAGGCTGGGCTGAGGGACAATCCCCCTCCCCCACCATGCACAAATTTCATGCACCAGGCCTCTAGCATTTAATAATTACTTTAAATGTAAATGTAAATGGACTAAATGTTCTAATAATACATTAAATGGCTGGATGGATTTAAAACATGACACATCTATATGCTGCTTATAAGACACTAACTTCAAATTGAAAGACAGAAAGTGAAGGGATAGCAAAGGATATTCCAGGCAAATAGAAAAGAAAATAGGAGTAGCAACACTCAGACAAAATAGACTTTAAAACCAACAAAAAAAAAGAAAAAGAAAAAAAAGAAAAAACAGACATTACATAATTATAAAGAGGTCAATACAAGAGAGATTATAACAATTGAAATATCAAAACACCAAACAAAGGAACACCTAAATATATAAAGCAAATATCAATGGGCATAAAGGGAGAAATTCACAAAATAGGAAATAATTGGGAGAACCAAGATGACAGTGTAGGTAAATGCCTGTACTTGTGCCTCTCATAACCACATCATAACTAAAATACAGACCAACCATCATCCAGAACCACCCAAAAGCTGATGGAATGTAGTTATGCAACTAGAGAAGTAAAAAAAAAGCACACTGAGACTGGTAGGAGGGGCAGTGGCATTTTTAAATTGAGAGGGAGATTGTCTCTGTGGAGGCTGCCTGTGAGAAGGCTGGGATCCCAGAGCTGGGAAAAATGTCCCCACAAGAACTGGAGGTAAAAGCCAGCAGGAATTGGGCTGAGAGACACAGAGACTGCTGGAGACCCAGATGATCCTCTTAAAGGGGCAGTACATGAACTAAGTGTACAAGGCCTTGCTTCTTCTGAGTCCCAGTGCCAGGGAAAAGCTCTGGGGCACCCAGACACATATAAGGAGAAACTGGATTGTCTGGCATCAGAGCAGGAACTTGGGGTGGCTTTCTCCCAGACAGAGGTGATTGCAGTAGGCATTGTTCCTGTGCTGAGACCTACCCTATCACAGGGCTGACTGGCAGCCATTATCTGTTTGCTCAGCCCTGGTGATTCCCTGAGACCTTTCACCATCCAATTTGTTTGCCACCTAACATGTTTGAAGGTGCTTTTGCATATGAATGGCCTGTCCTTGCTCAGGCTTCAGACTTTGCTAAAACCTCTAAAACAAGCTGCAGCTGAGTCAGGGAGCCCCAAATCTATCAATAAAAGGTCCAAGATCTGGCACTAGCATAAGCCTGCCTTGCTTCACAGCTGGGCCGCACCTGGGCACCTCCAAGCACAATACTAATAGCTCCTGTAGGAGGCTTCAGTGGCTGACTTTGCACCTTCCTGGAGGCCCTAGAGCCAGTGCGCCTGGTGGACAGCCTCAGACCATAGCAAATTACAACTCGACACACTCATAAATGACACACTCCAGGGGAAGACTCAGTGAACACCAAAACCCCACGTGAGCAAGTCCTGCTCCCTAGGGGTGTCTTCTGCACAGCAGCTCTCCCACTGTAGACGCAGCTGGTCCTCACAGCCAATTGACCTGGAGGTCAATTCCTCCCAGTGATGCCAATAGCAATCAAGGCTCAACTACAACAAGACCGTGCACACAGCCACACAGGGATGCACAGAGTGCCCAGCTGAGGAGACTGGGGAAGCTGAGCCACTGGGCCCTACAGGACACCTACTACACAAGGCCACTCTATCAATGCCAGGAGACATAGAAGCTCTACCTAATACGTAGATACAAACACAAGGAAGCAGCCAAAATGGGGAGACAAAGAAACATATCACAAATGAAAGAAATCAACTGCTGGATACAGAGTTAAAAACCATGGTTATAAGGTTATTCAAGGATCCTCATGAGATTTTCAAAGACCTTAGTGAGAAAGTCAAAGACATAAAACAGTACCAGTCAGAAATTAAGCGTACACTAACTGAAATTAAGAATAATTCACAGGGCTGAGACCGGTTTGGCTCAGTGGATAGAGCGTCGGACTGTGGACTGAAGGGTCCCGGGTTCGATTCTGGACAAGGGCATGTACTGTGGCTGTGGGCACATCCCCAGTAGGGGGTGTGCAAGAGGCAGCTGATCAATGTTTCTCTCATCGATGTTTCTGACTTTCTATCCATCTCCCTTCCACTCTGTAAAAAATCAATAAAATATATATTAAAAAAAAGAATAATTCACAGGGATTCAATAGTATAGTAGAGGAGTCCAAGAACCAAAACAACTATGTGGAATATGAGGAAGTAAAAAATATCCAATTAGGAGATTATAAAGAAAAAAGGATCCAAAAATATGAAGATAGTGTAAGGAGCCTCTGGGACAACTTCAAGAATATCAACATTCACAATATGGGGATACCAGAAGGTGAAGAGAGAGAGCAAGATATTGAAAACCTATTTGAAGAAATAATGACAGAAAACTTCCCCTATCTAGTGAAAGAAATAGATTTACAAGTCCAGGAAGTGCAGAGAGTCCCAAACAAGAGGACCCCAGAGAGGCCCAAACCAAGACATATCATAATTAAAACACCAAGGACTAAAGACAAAGAATCTTAAAAGCAGCAAGAGAAAAGCAGTTAGTTACCTACTCATTTGAATATCAGCTGATTTCTCAACAGAAACTATGCAGGACAGAAAGGAGTGGCAAGAAATATTCAGTGATGACTAGCAAGGACCTACAACCAAGATTACTCTACCCAGCAAAGCTATCATTCAGAACTGAAGGTCAGCTAAAGTGCTTCACAAACAAGAAAAAACTAAAGGAGTTATCACCACCAAACCAGTATTACATGAAATGTTGAAATGTATTTTTTAAGAAAAAGAAGAGGAAGAAGGAGAATAAGAAGAAGGAGAATAAGAAGAAGTAAAAAAAGAAAACCCCAATAAAATGGCAACAAATACATATCTAGCAACAATGGAATATAAAAATAAAAAAACAAATAAGAAATCTAATGAACAGAATAAACTGGTGAATAAAATAGAACCAGAAGCATGGAAGCATGTTACAGACTGATGAATCTCAGAGGAAAGGAAGAAGGGGGGAGGGTTCAGGAAGAGATTAACCAAAGATCTTACCAATGGATACAGACAATAGGGTGTGGTGGGAACTGTGTGGAGAGGCAGAATGGGGAGGGAGGGAAGTGGGACATCTGTACTACTCTCAAATAAACATTTTTTTTTTAAAAGGAAATAACTGTCTTAAATGTTACTTTAGAATATGGTGACTTAGTAGATTATAAAATATTTCTTCCCAAACAGCAGAATAGCCTAGGCAGTTTTTCTCAGTGGTTAGAGTATTGGTGGGTGCACTGAAGGGTCATAGTTTTGATTCTGATCAAGGGCATGTAACTTGGAAGCAGGCTCCATCTGGCCCCAGTTGGGGGCATGTGTCTCTCTCATGTTGATGTTTCTCTTTTTCTCCCTATCCCTTCCACTCTCTCTAAAAATCAAAGGAAAAATATCCTCAGGTGAGAATTAATAAAAAGACCACAAAAACAAAGCCCCCCCCCACCCCAAAACACACACACACACACACACACACACACACACACACACACAGCATAATACGTATTTTTTTCAAGTGCACACAGAACATTCTCTAGAGTAGATCACATATTAGGCCAAAAACAAGCCTCAATAAAATAAAAATATTGAAATAATATCAAGCATTTTTTTCTGACTGCATTCCATGAAACTAGAAGTCAACTACAGGAAGAAAGTTGGAAAAAACACAAATATATGGAGAATAAAAAACATGTACTAAACAACCACTATCAAAGAAGAAATCAAACAGAAAATAGAGAACTACCTTGAGACAAATGGAAATGAAAAAATAACTTTTCAAAATTTATGGGCCACTGCCCTGGCTGGTTTGGCTCAGTGGATAGAGCGTTGGCCTGCAGACTCAAGGGTCCTGGTTTGATTCCGGTCAAGGGCACATGCCTGGTTTGTGGGCTCAGTCCCCAGTGGGGGGCATGATTGATGATCCCTCTCATCATTGATGTTTCTCTTTCGCTTTTCCTTCCCCTTCCTCTCTGAAATCAATTTAAAAAAATTTATGGGCTACTGCAAAAGCAGTTCTAAGAGGGAAGTTCATATAGGCCTACCTCAAGAAACAAGAAAAATCTGAAATAATCTAACTCTACACCTAAAGGTACTACAAAAAGAATAACAAACAAAACATAAATTAGAAGGAAGAGCTGATAAAGATCAGAATGAAAATAAACAAAATAGAGACTAAAAAGTAGAAAAGATCAATGAAACAAAGAACTGGTTCTTTGAAAGGATAAATAATACTGAGAAACCTCTAGCAAGATTCATCAAGAAAAAAGGACAGAGAGCCCAAGTAAACAAAATCAGAAATGAAAGAGGAGAGATTGCCCAGCCAGCACGGCTCAGTGGTGGAGCATCGACCGATGAACCAGGTCACGGTTCAATTCCTGGTCAGGGCACATGCCTGGCCTGCGGGACCCGTCTCCAGTGTAGGACATGCAGGAGGCAGCCGATCAGTGATTCTCGTTCATCATTGATTTTTCTCTCTCTCTCCTTTCCTCTTTGAAATAAAAAAAGTATTTAAATATTAAATAAACAAACAAAATAAATAAGGAGAGACTGCAACTGACATCAGAAATACAAAGGTTCATTAAATAGTACTATAAACAATTATATGCTAACTAATTGGACAATCCAGAAGAAATGTATAAATTTCTAGAAATATACAAACTTGCAAGACTGAACAGAGAATTTGGACAGAACGATTGCTAAAATTGAAGCAATAATGGAAAACACACACACACACACAAAACTCCTAACAAACATGCCCGGCCAGCTGGCTCAGTGGTTGAGTGGTGTGCTGTGCACCACAATGCAGTCAGTTTGAGTCCCGGTCAGGGCACACCCCCAGGCGACAGGCTCCACGCGCAGTCAATGTGTGGGAGCGAGGCTTCCAATTGATGTTCCTCCATCACACTGATATTTCTCTCCCTTACCCTCTAAAAATCAATTAAAAAACCATATACATCTCCCAACAAACAAAAGCCCAAGACCAGAAGCCTTCACAGGTAAATTGCACCAAACACTTAAAAAATTAATACCTATCCTCAAACTATTCCAGAAAATTGAGGACAGAAAGCTTCCAAACTTACTCTACGAGGCCAGCATTACCTTAATACCAAAACAGACAAAGTCATTACAAAACAAAAAATTTACAGGCAAATATTAATGATAAACATAGACACAAAAACTATAGACAAATCTTAGCAAACAGGATTCAACAATACATTAAAAGGATTATTCACCATGACCAAGTGGGATTTATTCCAAGGATACAATGATGTTCAACATCATAATCAATATACTTTATAATAACAAAATTAAGCATAAAAATCATATGATCATTTCAATAGATATAGAAAAGGCATAACAATATTCAACATGTGTTAATGATAAAAACTCACAACCAAATTCCAGAAGGAACAAGACAAGGATGCCCACTATCAGTACTTTTATTCAACATAGTTTTGGAATTTCTAGTCACAGCAATCAGACAAGAAAAATCAAAGGCATCCAAGTCAGAAAGAAGCAAAAACTCATTATTTGCAGATGACATGATACCATATATAGAAAATCCTAAAGATTCTACCAAAAAGACTATTAAAATTAATAGATGAGTAAAGTTGTAGGGTAAAGAATCAAAATACAGAAGTAGGTCAGTCCCCTCAGGCTCCGCCGCCCCTCTGCCAGCGCTGCGGCCCACTCGGGCGGCCTCCGCGGGAGGGAGCGAGCAGCTGAGCGGCCCGGCGGCGGCTGGCGGTCCTGCGCTCTGGGCGGCGCTGCTCCATTGGGTCGGCATGAGGCGGCCTGCGCTCCGAGGCATTCCCGCCGCTGCACGGAGAGGACCGGATCCGTGGGCTGGGAGATCCTGGAGAGCCGCGGCTGAACAGCTGGTCCCGTCTCTTCATTTTCCTTTGTGTAGCGTTTCGGAACACCCAGAAACCTGGAACATGAACATCCTTAGTAATGAAGAGTTTGACTGCCATTTCCTCATGAGGGCTTTGCCGCCAAGGACATCCTGGACCAGCAAATTAATGAAATCTCTTCTTCAGACGAGAAGGATGCCTTCTACGTCGCGGACCTGGGAGATTTGCATAGATGATCCTCTCTGGAGGCACCCCGAGACTCTGTATCTCAGTCTTGCGGGCACAGTCAAACCCCGTCCAGATGGCAGCCAGGGTCTTCACGGTGGTCCCGCTGTCTTTGCATTTGACTGCTTAGAGGAGGGTGACCCGCGGAAGGATGCAAACCCTTGTAAACAAGTGTCTCCGATTAAATACGCCGCCAGTAACAGAGTCCAGATGATGACTTTCGAGCTGATGAAAGTTGCCAGAGCATGCCGAGACCGGTTTGGCTCAGTGGATAGAGCGTCGGACTGCGGACTGAAGGGTCCCGGGTCGATTCTGGTCAGGGTCGATTCTTGGCTGCCGCACATCCCCAGTAGGCGGCTGCAAGAGGCAATTGATCGATATCTCTCTCTCATCGATGTTTCTGACTTTCTATCCCTCTCCCTTCCGATCTGTAAAAAATCAATTATATATATATAGTTGCCAGGGCACATCCAAAGGCAAAGCTGGTTGTGCGGATTGCCACCGATGACTCCAAAGCAGTGTGCAGTGTGTCACCTCAGTGTTAAATCTGGTGCCACACTCAAGACCAGCAGGCTTCTCTTGGAACGGGCCAGGGAGCTAAATCAACTTCGATGTCATCGGAGTGAGCTTTCACGTGGGCAATGACCCTGACACCTTTGTGCAGGCCATCGATGCCTGCTGTGTCCTCGACATGGGGGCTGACGTTGGCTTCAACATGTACCTGCTGGATATTGGTGGTGGCTTTCCTGGATCTGAGGACGCAAAGCTTAAATTTGAGGAGATCACCAGTGTAATCAACCCAGCCCTGGACAAGCATTTTTCATCAGACTTGGGAGTGACACTCATAGCTGAGCTGGGCAGATACTATGTTGCATCAGCTTTCACGCTTGCAATTAATATCATTGTCAAAAACTGGTCTTAAAGGAACAGACGGGCTCTGATGATGAAGACGAGTCGAGCGAGAAGACCTTCATGTATTACGTGGACGATAGCGTGTATGGGTCCTTTAACTGCATCCTCTACGTTCATGCGCACGTGAAGCCCCTCCTGCAGAAGAGGTCCAGACCAGAGGAGAAGTACTACGCCTGCAGCATCTGGGGCCCGACCTGTAACGGCCTCTACAGCATCCTGGAGCGCTGCAGCTGGCCGGAGATGCTCTTTGAAAACATGGGTGCTTACACCGTGGCTGCTGCTTCCAATGGGTTCCAGAGGCCAACCATCTGCTACGTGATGTCAGGGCCGACATGGCATATATAGCTGAAGCTATATCCATTGAGCCAAACCAGCTAGGGTGAAAATGAGACTTTTAATGAGGTCTTGTAAGAGCGGGTGTCTGGTTGAACAAGCACACTTGGAGTAATGATCCCTAGGGTGGGAGAGTGCCTCCTCTGGTTCCTCATTGGCTGAGTACTATGGGGTTAGCAGTTTTCCCCATATTCACCTAGGGGTTATTGTCTCCTATTGGGTTATTTAAAATGGGCTGAGGCCTTTTCTAGTTGTCTCCACCTCCCTTTGTCTGGTTGTGGCAGGCAGATCTTCCTGGAAAATGTACTGCTGGTCACCTACTCAGTTCTTTGTTCTGATACCCTCTCCCCTCCCCCCCACATCCTCTTTGCCCTGAGAAATTCAGTAACTGATTGGCCACTGTTAGATTTGATAAAATAATTGAATTGATACCCCTCCCCTTGGAAATGATCCTTAGGCCACTTCACGATGGACATTCCCTTTAACTTAGACCACATTCCACTTGCTAAGACTCCCCTCTGGAACTTCCCAGTATCTGGACCTGCACAGAGAATTCTCCACCTAGAAAAAACCTGCCTAGAGTCCTTTAAAAACCTCTGATCCCCCGTTTTGGGGGGCTGGCATCATTTTGAGACTCAGCCCATCTGGTATCCAGATGACCTAATCCTATATAATAAGAGTCTACTATGCTAAGTGTCTGGTCATCCAGTGGTTGATTTGGTTTAATCAATCAAAGCATAATATGCTAATGATATGCTAAGGCCACTCAACCACTCGCTTTGATGTGCACTGACCACCAAGGGGCAGATGCTCCAACCGGTAGGTTAGCTTGCTGCTGGGGTCCAGCTGATTGGGACTAAGTGAGATGTGCCAGACACATCCTGGAGCCCTCCCACATCCCTCCTTGGCTCTGATTGTGCACTAGAGGGTCCCCTCAGCCTGGTCTGTGCCCTCTCACAATCTGGGACCTCTCAGGGGATGTCAAAGAGCCGGTTTCAGCCCGATCCCACAGGCCAAGGCCGAGGGACCCAACTGGTGTATGAATTCATGCACCGGGCCTATAGTAAATTTATAATCCCTTAACCGCTTTGGTCTCGTTCATTCCTCCTTCAACAACCTTAACATTTGGTGCCCAAACTGGGAGGGTTCCATGGGGAAGGGGAGCCATCACCTCTCTTGAGTCACGGCAAGTCTGCTACTCAGAGAGCAGTAGACAATGGCAGCACATCCTGGGCTTACCTCCAAATTCTGCTCTGGTGACTCGATTGCCACCTCAATTAGGCCTCCCTCCATTACAGGTCCTCCAGACCCAGCAACCCTCCATTGCTGACCCTCTATACCACACCGGACAATCTTCTCTGGGTGAGTGACGTTCCACAATTTCCCTTGTCTGGAGTGTTCTGCCCACTCACTCTCACTGACTTCTCCACAGTCCTCTTGTCTCAAAAGTCCTAGTGCTAGGCCAGAAGTCTCTTCAGCCATTTGGCTTTGGGTCCTTTTAGATTGGGGATGCCCAGTCCGGAGGCTCAACTCTCGATTCTCATGGCGATTTGTTTAGCAGTGGGTGCCTGCCCTAAACAGCCACCTTTGGATGGTGGTGTCGCTCACCCTTCCTTTCTCGTGGGCCACACCACACTCCCTCTGCTCACTCCTGCGGGAGATCACGCCCACGCACCTCATTTCTTTTGAAACACTGTTTGGCCACGACATAAACTAAATAGTAAGTCTCAGTGGCCTGAAAATGGCACTTTCAGTTTCAGCACATTGCATGATTTAGATAATTGCTGTCAGCACAATGGAAAATGGTCACAGGGATGGTTCCCTACATCCAGGCCTTTTTCACCCTTTAGTACCAACCCTCTCTCTCTGTCAGTCCTGCTGACAGAGATCTTTCTTTTTCACACAAAACATCATGCCCCTAACACTTCTGATTCTGAATCTACTTTTGACCCAGCAGACCACCGACTTCCATCCTCTTACATACTCCCTCCATCACCTGCAGTAAATTCCCCAAACCCAGACCCTCCTAACCAGCAACCATCTTCTCCCCCTGCCCCTGAGACTTCAAATCCCTTGAACTCGAGATCCAATACAGCCTTTTCCCCACCTAACACATGTTCTTGGGCCACCTTCCTCAACAGCCTTTTCTATTCCCATGCCCATCCTACCCCTGAGGGAGGTAGCAGGAACAGAGGGGTAGTCTGAGTCCACATCCCATTCTCTATGTCCAACCTCGCAGATTGAGAGATGTCTCAGGTCTTTTTCTACCAACCCAACAACCTTTACTAAGGAATTTGAGTACCTGACCCAGTCCTATGACCTGATCTGGCATGATATCCAAGTCATCCTTTCCTCTCTGACCCCAGAGGAGGACTGCCTCTGGCTAGTAGCTCAGGACCATGCCAATGCCCTCCATAGACTGGACACAGTGACCAACCTGATTAGTGCTGACATGGTCTCCCAAAAAGACCCAAGATGGGACTATTAGGTTAATTCTCCAGGCCACTGGCTCTGTAGTCATATAATCATCTGTCTCATTGCTGGACTCAAAAAGGTTGCTCATAAGGTGGTCAACTTATGACAAACAATAAAATCACTCAGGGCCCTGACAAAAATCCAGCTTTCATCCTCTCTGACCTCATGCAGGTTTTACAGAAATGTATCACCCTAAACCCCACCTCCCCAGAAGGAACCCTTCTTCTGAACACCCATTTTATATCCCAATCAGCCCCTTACATACACCAGAAACTTCATAAAATAGACACAAGTTCACAAAACCCTTAAAAAGATCTTAATTTGGCCTTTAATGTCTTTAATAATAGAGACGAGGAGACCCAAATCCAAAAAAAAAGTCAAGATCAGGCCAAGTCTGAGGCCCAGAAGGCCTAGCCACCACTCTCACGAACCCCAAATGAAGTGCTGGTCCTCCAACCAAGGAGCTGAGCCTCCTCTAGGCCCATGCTTCAAATGCAATAAGGAAGGACACTGGGCCAAGTCCCGCTCAAACCTGAGACCCTCTCCTGGGCCTGCCCAAGGTGCAGAAGGGAAGGCCACTGGAAATCAGACTGTAGTCTGGCCCCTCCAGATCGTACTTTAGCCAGTCCAGTAAGGCCACCCTCTGGATCCAGTTTGGAGCTCCCAGACCCCCTGGGACTGGCCCCTGAAGATTGAAGTTGCACAGGCCCTGACAAGGCCCCACAGACTTACATCACCAGGATAGAGCCTTGGGTAACGATTGTGGTGGCAGGTAAGTCAATCTCCTTTTTAACTGACACTTGGGCCACTTATGCCTCCCTAAATTTTCTGGGACCCTTACCCCCTTCTCAGTCTCTATTATGGATGTTGATGGATTAGTCTCACAGCCATTAGCCACCTCACTTCTGCACTGTCTCTTATCCACTCTTTTCAAATTCTACCTTAGTAGAATGTGCATCCCCTCATAAAGCCCGATTATCCCGAACCACAGTCACCCACCTCAGTTTCAATCTCACCCCAAAAAGCCAAACCATTACCTTAGACTGTAAATGCCTTGTCTCCTCTGTGACTATCCCCTCCTCTAGATAAGAAATACTCTCCTTTCTTGGGCTTGCTGGGTACTTTTGCCTCTGTGTTCCCAACTTTAGTCTTCTCACAAAGCCCCTCTCTGACGTGATGAAGGGACCTTCACTGCACCTTTAGATCCCAAGGCCAGCATTTTCACCCCTTTAATGCTCTGAAAACTGCTCTCACCTCAGTGCTTTCTCATCCCCCTTTCCTAAAGACAACTTTCTTTACTGCAAAACTGCAAACACTTACTTAACAGTCCTGCTGCTATCAGAAGCTGAACTCATTATCACCCAAATCTTAGCATGTTATTTCTAAGGAAAAATGTGGCAGTTTTAAATCCAAGCAGCTGGAGGCCTGGAAACTGCAGTCCTAGAACAGGCTGTGGGGCCTGTTCCTGGCCCCCATCTTCACCTTTTCTACAGCCTCATATGTCTGTACATAATTTTTCAAAGTCTTTGATAACTTAAAAGCTTTGGAGAATTGCTAGATTAAATGATAAACATTTAAATATTTTAACATAACATAAAATACTGAAACATTGATTGCTAGACAAGTTTTAATTTGCCTGCTCTTAGCTTTTATTACAGAAAGTCTCTTGTACTTTGCTGAAGGCATATTTTCTTGAAAGTTATATAAATGTCAATTTAAGAAATACTGGTTGTTTCCTTTTTGGTTATCATTGGAAATTAAGGTCTCTGAATGGGTAAGAAGGTTTGTGAAAGTTGTAGAAAAGTTTGTCCAGTGAGTCAGGGCCTGATCATCCCTGATGTCCAAAGGGATCTCTTCTCTCCTAGGAAGCTATCCCACCTAGACTTTCTCCTATTGCTTACATTCTCAACTTAAAGCCTACACTTTCTTTATTTCCACTGCTCATTCACAGTCCTTGACACTATCATTGAAAGCCTTAACAGGTCTTCCTGCTTGGTATTTAGGAATTTCTCTCCTCTTTTCTAGTCTTCTTAAAAATCATACACTGGCCCTGGCTGTCTTGGCTCAGTGGTCGGAGCGTCAGCCTGCAGACTGAAGGGTTTCAGGTTTGATTCCAGTCAAGGAATCAATGTGCATGCCTGGATTGTGGGCTTGGTCCCCAGTAAGGGGCATGCAGGAGACAGCCAAGCAATGATTCTCTCTCATCATTGATGTTTCTCTCTCTCTCCCTCTCCCTTCCTCTCTGAAATCAATAGAAATATATACTCGCATGCCCCCTATTAAAAGAACCAAATATCTCTTAACACTCATAGATACCTTCTCAGGCTGGGTAGAAGCATTCCCCATTACATCTGAAAAGTCCTCTGAGGTCACACAAAACTCTCATTCAGCATTTCATTCCCAGATTTGGCCTCCCCACCCAATTACAATCAGATAATGCACCTGCTTTCATATCTCAAATAACTCAGTAGGTGTCCTCCGCTCTGAACATCCAGTGGAACTTACACACCCCCTCCTACTGGCCCCAATCTTCAGGCAAAGTAGAAAAGGTGAATTCCTTAATTTAGCCTCATCTAACTAAATTAACTCTTGAATCTAAAGAAGCTTGTACTACTCTCCTACTTCTACACAACCCTAGGAGACTATGTTCCCATTTAAATCTCACCCAACCATTACTGGGAGAACATGCTGATTAGGTCCTCCCTCAACCTTTTATGAGAGACATCCTCTACTCCTCTACAGCTAGGGAACTGGGTCCTCCTATAGGAAATCCATCCATCAAATAATGTACAGTCCCAATGGCAAGGCCCTTATCAGATACTCCTAACTACCTCAATTGCAGCTAAACTATTGGGGCATACCCCGTGGTTCCATCTTTCCAAATAAAACTCATCCCCGGAACACCTCCATCACATGAGCTGGAGCCCCCTAAGTATTGCAGCCACCAGAGCATGCCCATCAGACTCCATCCTAGAAGACGAACGAGTGAGCAACCCTGCACGTGACCCCTATGTACTGACCATACCGACCCCGACCCCCTGAAAGCCTACCTCCTCTTCCAATACAAATCCTCCAGGTCCTAGCTACTGTCTCCTCTCGCTTCGCAACAGGATCCTCACATTTCTATGGGACTCCCTTCTACAAGAGGACTTCAATTATCCATGGGATGACATTTCCTTCTTTCTAGATCCTAAACATACCTCCTTCCCCCCTTGGGACAATCCCGACCCTAGAAGTGGGGATTAACTCTGCTTCTCATCCTATCCCAACACTCTTCTCTTACACCTGTAAAGAAACTTTCTCACCTCCACTCATCTCAAATGAACACTTAACCTTACCAATTCTCTTCTAAACCAGACCAATCCAACCTTAGCCAGGAATTACTGGCTCTGCCTTCCTTCTCCTCTTTGGCATACACCAGCATCCCTATACCAATCAAGAGATGGAATCAGGCAACAATCATTCTAGCTTATAAAAAAGAAAAAGGAACTGTATTTCTTGAAAAGGCAGACACCCTTCCAGGTAATTATTCTACAGCCCAGGCAAATCAAACCTCCCTTCTTTTCTATATTTATATTCTATTTCTTACTAAGGTAGCTCCTTCCTCCTTTCTGGTCACAGATCCTATCACTCTACACACCCCACTAATCATCCAAGCCCCTTTATGCTTTATAAGGTCACGGGGAGTATAACAATAGGCCATCTCCCATCATCAGCTTGCAACACCACAGTTAATCTAGAACTACTAAACAACTATTGGTCCTAACAGGTTGACTGCCAGGTCTCCCCAGAAGCCAATTGTTATTTTCTATAGCTGGTCTGTTTTACTTCTTATCCAACCATCCAGGCCCAAGTCTTCAACCACTCCTTTTCTTCCTTTTCTCTTTTCCCTTGGATAAGATCCCATCCTAGCCTTCCCTCCCACTTTCACTGTAATAGAATCTCAAGCACTCAATCATCTGTCCCTCCTTTTAGAGCATGGAACCGGGAAAAGGAACCTCATACTTTTCAGTCCACCTCTTCTCCCTATACCTTTTTTTTATTTTATTTTATTGATTTTTCACAGAGCAGAACAGAGAGGGATAGAAAGTCAGAAACATCAATGAGAGAGAGACATCGATCAGCTGCCTCTTGCACGCCCCCTACTGGGGATGTGCCCGCAGCCAAGGTACATGCCCTTGCCGGAATCGAACCCGGGACCCTTCAGTCCGCAGTCCGACGCTCTATCCACTGAGCCAAACCGGTCTCGGCTCCCTATACCTTTTAAGCTTGTCTCCATGATCAGGGATTTTTCTTCTTCTGTGGGGAAAATATATACTTGTACAGTTGTACAAGAACCTGTACTCTCATCTCTCACCCAATGTAAATGTAACCCCCAATAACCAGCCTTTACCTGTCCCTGTAAGCCACCATATCCTACACAAAAGGGCAGTCCAGATAATCCTTCTCCTTATAACCCTTGGCGTCACAGCAGGGCTTAGAACTGGCATAGAGGGCTTAACCACTGCTCTAATATATTTTGAAAATTCATGGGACGATTGGCTAAAGAATATAAATTGGTATGCCTGGTTACTTCCCTTCATAGGACCATTAACATTCTTATTGCTTATACTCATTTTTGGCCCATGTATTCTGCGTCATTTTGCATCTTTCCTTGAGGACTTTCTGAGTTTTCACCAACCAGTCTCTTGGAGAAATCATGCTGCTGCAAATTCTCGCTCCAACCATGAGGAATCTATACAGTGTTCCAGCTGGCTACAATCAAAGTCTATCCCCCTGTGATCTCTATGTCCCCTTTCAGCAGGAAGTAACTAAGAAAGATATGACCTTCATTCCTATTCCATAAAACAAAAAGGCTGGAATGTTATGTTTGATCAAATAATTGAATCAATAACCCTCCCCTGGGAACTGACCTTTAGGCTGCTTCACAACAGACATTCCCTTTCACTTGGACCACATTTCACTAGCTGAGACCACTATCCTTCCCTCAGTGTTTCAGAAATTACCAGGTAACCAGAAAACACACAGCAGGTACTCAGATGATTCAGGAAAAACTCTTTATTTGCAAATGGACTAGAGTGATGACTCGGGGGAGTCACTCTCCAAAGCCCAAGGGATGAATATGGAGGAAGCTTTCCTTTTATCCCCTTGGTTTCTTTGTCCTCCAAATATGGACCAGCCTTTCTTGCAAACCCCCCCATGGGTTAGAGTGCGGGGTAAGTGAGATTACACCCAAAGGCTTGACCTTGCTGGCACCAGGCTGCCAACCCCTCCAGGAGTTGTGTATGGTTCGTGGTTTATTCCTGGGAACAGGTTCTGCAAGGTGGACAAGCTTTACAGATAAGAATGGGGCTTAATTATACTAGCAAGACTGTGCATCAGAATACTGGTTACTGGCACAGATTCAGATTGCTAGCTCACCCAATTGTCTTATACCCCCCCCCATCAGGACCTTCCCAGGATCCAGACCCAGAAAAAGCCCACCCAGAGTCCTTTAAAAACCTCTGACTCCCCATCTTCGGGGGCTGGTGCCATTCTGGGACTCAACCCATCTAGTATCCAGATGATGCAATAACCTTATACTCCATTACCACTTTGGTTTCTTGTGCTCCTTCTTTAGCAACCCTCCAGCCACACACTGTTAGTCTTCTCTAAAACTTGACTATGCTAAAGATGGATCACAGAGGCCTATTTCCTACTGGTGGCAATTGGCTCAGGTCCAATTCTTCTTCGAGTTGGGGCTCCAGAGAGGGGACCAGGGCTGGCCATGCCCTGGAGGCCAAGGTGTCCACAGTTCCCCTGCCAGGCACAGCTGAGACTACAGGAGATGGTCAAGGCATTAGGAACAGTTTCAGTGCCCTGGCCTTGCAAGCTGTACCCCAAGACTGCAGCCCCCAAACCTGCCATCCACAACATCACCAGCTTCATCCCAAAGTTCTAAATCCCGCTTCTCAATCTGTCCCTGTCAACCCCTGATCTCATACTCCTGTTAACGTAAAAAACATTCAAACCTATAAAGAATTTGTGTGAGTTTGTTTGAGCCAAACTGTCGACAATTACCAGAAAGCAGAATCTCAGTGTATTGGGATAATCCTCCAGAGAATGGCAATCTTTACCTTATTTTATACATTACAATCAAAGGAGAAAACATAAATGGGTTACACAAAATCCATTGGTGATAGATTAGGTAGGCAGGAGAAAGCAAAAGCGGGGGAGTGGGAACAGCAACCTCTAGGGATTTGATAAAAAGCAAAATGATAGATACATACTTCTCTTTTACTTAGGTGTGTACAGGAGAGTCAACAATTAACATAACAATAACAATAAAGGAATTTGCGGTCTCCATCCTGGTGCCCAGGCACTTTTCATTGTGCCCTGAAGGGTCCAGAAAAAGGGAAGTTACAAGTTACCCAAACATTTCACAGGTGTGTTATCTTAGGTGCAAAAAGACAGTAGGCTCAGTAAAGATCAAAGTTGATTTTTGTCAAGGAAGATACTGGCCTAGAATGTGACTACCCATTATAAACTGCTTTTTAATGAGAGGTTTTTAATTTCAGACCATTTTTATGTGGTTACTTTAGGTCTCTTGAGTTTGCAAGGCCATCATGCAGGCTGTCCTTGAGTTAGGTTAGCATGTGGCCCTTTTTTTCACCCTTACTGGCACCACTGCTCCCACCAGCCAGTGCCGCCGGATCTTAACTAGTGTTCTTTGCAGGTGGGCCCTTGCCTTACCTTTTGCACCCCCATCTCCCTCCTCCTTCCTCTTTACTAGAAGGGCTCCCTACTTGCTAGCCTGCATCCTCATCCCACACCACCATCCTTCCTCTACATCGCTAGTCGCAGCCCCCTCCTCCCTCCTCAGAGCTTCCACTTATAAGCCAGTCCCTTCCAACCCCCTCCCATTCTCTCCAGGCCACTTAGGGGTAGCTACTGAACTGGGAAGGACACTGCAGATGAGGTAGAGGACAGGGCCACCGGGATCCAGTGTTTGTCATTTCTCTGCAACACTGGGTCCTGTCTCTAACCCGGCTGGAAGGTGCCTGGCACCCAGCAACTGCTGTTATTTTGGCCAGGCATCCTGGATAGAGACTGGAGAAGTTATATGCATTTCACATAAGCAAAAAGGCCCCTCCTGCAGGAGTCAAATGCATTTTTATTTGACTCCATAAACAAGTGCTCTAATCTTAACCTAACAATAAAAGGTCTTTCAAAGTTATAGTAAAAAAAACCTTTTATTTGATACCAGTAAGAATATAGATTGTGGATGCACTAATTTAGGCATAATCCCCAAATAGTGGTCCTATTAGGAGAGGATGGCCCTGGGTATTTATGAGAAAGGGAGGAGAACAATTACATCAATAGAATGAAGACATTTCTATTGGTGCAGATAACAGTGATGTCAATGCTATACGATGATTTTAATTTTCAGTCCAGTAGTCATCAGTCCATCCAGTAGTGATAACAAGTGTCATTTTCCCAAACAGTTCTTTGGGACACAATGTTGCCTAGCCCAGTACAAAGGTTATTTCTCAATTTTAATATTCCAAAGGTTTGAGACATAAGACGTGAAAGGAAGTTCCTCCAGCTCCATTCTAAAGGGGTTCCTTTTATACATATTGTTTACACCAGTAATAACACCATTGGCCTTTATGGAGCGGTGCATTACCAGTCCGGACAGCCATCCCCTGAGGGTGTTACTGCTATGTCTCCTCTTCACAGGTGAGAAAACAGGCTGGCTAAAGCCAAGTGACCTGGGCGTATAGCTAGTATGAGCTGGGATTTGAACCCTTAGCTAGTGTTCTGGCTAAGAACCCCTGCTCCTAACCTTTATATCAACTCTATCTGTGGGAACCATGCCAGTATCGCTGGAGAGTCAAGACAACAGAGTGTGAAAGGCCTTGTTGATAGTACACCAGATGGCCAAGGCCACTCTGAACATGGGAATCTTAATCAGAACATTCAAGACTAAGATTCAAGGACACAGGTGCAAGGACACAGTGATTTCATGGTACACTGTGCCCTTCTATAACCCAAATGATTGATATCACTGCTGGCCAGAGGCCTCTTTTGTCTAAGCAGTATTAAAGTATATTACTAAGGCTAGAGAACTCAGACAAGGCAAACGAATCTGAGAGCTGGTGCAATATAAGGCTAAGAGCTCATGGAGAACTCAGATATAGTTACCATGGGAAGCTAGTATGTCAGTGTATGGCTGCTGCTGTGAGAGGAGTGAGGAGAAGCTGGAGAGAAAAGGCAGGCACAGAGGATGTAGCTACTATGTATACAGGAGAGGCTGGAGAGGCCTAAGGGAGAAGCTGCATAGGCAGAGAGCTTAGTTGCCACTACTATGTGAAGCGGTGAGTCTAGGGGCAGTGTGCAGTAGCTCAGATAATAACTGTGGAATCAGAGACTATTACTGCTTTATGGGAAAGATAATCTGTTTCCCTGAAAATAAGACAGTGTCTTATTTTCAGGGGATGTCTTATTTTCCCATGAGGAACAATATGGTACACATTTATTGTTGAACAACAACAACAAAAAATTTATTACCTGTATACAGTACAGTAGTAGTTGTCATCACAAACCAGCATAACCAGACAAACTGTGAAGCCTAAGGTATCAAGAATTTCTTTTACTACCATTATTTCGATGTACAACAATCTATGGTACATTTACTGATACTGATATTTACCGTTATGAACACAAAGTAAGATTTATTCAATGACATCATCTTCTGGAACATCATCGTAACAATCCAAACCCTGAATTTCCTGGTGAATTTCTTGTGACTCCATTTCTTTCAGAATCAGTGGACCAAATCTCTCATGGTTAGCAATAGCACTATCTTTAAATGAGTACTTCTTGTAAAGGTAGCCTGCTTGTAGTGCATTTGCAATGCAACTGTCAGTGATTTTCTCCCATGAATTCTCCCAAGTCACAGCCTTTTGCAGTTTAGGTTTCACAGTTTCCACGCTGATTTCTCTCCATTCTCTTTTCAATGTAGTCATTAATTTCCATGCGGAAATTGTCCTTGAATGGTTTGGTTATTGCAATAGCAAGAGTCTGGAGATAGGCCGTCATTCCTGTGGGAATCATTATTTGATCTATTTTTCTTTCGTGAAGAAATTTCTTCATGTCTTTAGTGTGGTGAGTGCCGGCTGCATCCAGACTAGCAGACCTCTTTGGCTCCCTCGCATAACAAGCGGCAGCATTAAATCGACCCACTTGCTTATAACTGCTTTTGTGGCCCAGGTTTTTTCAGTTTCGAGAATAAAAATATTATCAAGGAGGTCTTATTTTCGGGGAGACACCTTATATTACAGCGAGAGGCAAAACTAGAAGTAGGTCTTATTTTGGGGGGATGTCTTACTTTCAGGGAAACAGGGTATATTTGTTCACCAGCTAGTTTGTGGTTGCCTGCATGGAACTTTGCTGTGAAGGACTGTTTTGTCTGATGGCTATGTGGCCACTTGCTTCTGCAATAAAGACTCCTTCTTATATACTCACAGCTTCTCATGACTTCTTCATCTAAGACCCAGCCCCAAAAAGGTCCAAGCGTCCTGGCAGAGGGGCTCTGACCCAACAGTTAGTGCAATGGGTAGGGTTTGAGAGGGAACCTGCTTTGATAGCTGGTATAGTGAGCAGAATTCAGAACAATGGCTATACTCTGGCTACTCTGACACAATCCAACAAAATAAAATGCACACCACACACATAATTCCAAATATCAGCAAACAAAACCATACATGGATTCTTACTTTCCAGAGGGAGAGACGTGATGAATAGGAGACCTAACATGTAAATTATATTGCCCTGGCCAGTGTGGCTTAGTTAACCATGCCTGGAAAGGTTGTCAGTTAGATTCTCACTCAGGGCACATGCCTGGGTTTTGGGCTTGATCCTCAGTGTGGGACATGCAGGAGAAAGCTGATCAATGATTCTCTGTCATCATTGATATTTCTATCTCTCTCTGTACCTCTCCCCTCTTCTCTGAAATCAATGAAAAATATATAAATACTAGAGGCCCAGTGCACAAAATTTGTGCACAGGGGTCAGGGTCCCCTCAGCTCAGCCTATATCCTCTCCAGTCTTGGGGATGTCCAACTGCTGGTTTAGCCTGATCACGGGGATTGGGCCTAAACTGGCAGTTGGACATTCCTCTCATAATCCTGGACAACTGGCTCCTAATTGCTCACCTGCCTGCCTGCCTGGTCACTCCTAACTGCCCCCCCCACCAGCTTGATCATCCCTCACTGCCTCTGTGTGCCGGCCTGATCCCCCCTAAATGTACCCCTCTGTTGGCCTGGTTGCCCCTAACTGCCCCCCCACACTGATGGCCAGGTCACCCCCACTTGCCCCCTCCCTGTTGGCCTGGTTGCTCCTAACTGTGCCCCCCTTCCAGCCTGGTCCCCTCAATAGCCTCCCCTGCTGGCCTGGTTGCCTCCAGTCTGGTTGCCAGTCTGCTTGTTCAGTAGTTTGGTCGTCCCTCACTAGCCCCTTTGCCGGCTTGGTTGTAGGCAGCCATCTTGCGAGGGCATGACAGCCAATTTGCATATTACCTCTTTATTATATAGAATTATATAGTGTGTCATACCAGCATGGCCAAGGGTGAACCTGAGGAGGGGCAGTGAAGGACTGAAGAAAAGACAGAATACATCTGGGGCTCAGTGGATCTCCCGTCCTGAATGAGGACACAAAAGACCCAGTCTGCAAGCTGATGCCTTATTTTATATTCTGATTAGAACAAGGGTAGATTAACATGTGTACAAATGTTATTGTTTTGGCAACACTTGCTGCACCTCCCACAGCCCATTAGCTACTTAAGAAGGAATTAGGGAAGGCTACAAGGTCAGGCTTAATTATGATGAGAGAGATCTGCCCTCAGGGCTGGGACTTGTTTGCGGCCCTGCCAAGGTCAGCCCGAGGCTTAGCCCTAGAACCACTCCCTACATTTCCTACCATAAGAAAGTGTCCCCACAGGTTTACCTAAGTACTACTCCCATTTTACAGAGGCCATAAACCATGAACAACCCCCAGAGGGGGTTATCAGCACTGGCACCAGGCAAGGCCTTTAGATGTGGTCTCACTGCCCCTTTCCCAACACATGGGGTTTTTTTGCAAAGCCTGAGAAAGGTCCAGAAGTCCCACCCCATATTTGGGGGACAAAGAGACCAAAGGAAATAAAGGGAAAACTTCCTCTATATTGGTTTGCTCAGGGTTTGGAGAGAGACAGTCTCCCCTGAGTCACTGTACCGGTATATGTGAAACATCTGAAAATAAATGTGTTTTTTTTCCCCCTGTGTCTCCGATACTCTTGTGTGTTCTTCAGTTGCCTGGTAAATTCTGTAACATAATGAACAGAATAGACTGATAAACAAAATAGATCCAGAGACATAGAAGCATAGAACAGACTATGGAACCTCAGAGGGAAGTGGGTGGATAGGAAGTGATCAACCAAAGAACTGGTTTGCCTATATGCATAACCCATGGACACAGACAATAGAGTGGTGAAAGCTATGAACATGGGGGTGGGAGCAGGTAGAAAGTGTCAATAGGGGGAAAAAGGGTGGCATATGTAATACTTTCAACAATAAAGATTTAATTAAAAATATATAAGAAACGCGGGAGTTAGCGGGGCGCAGTCATGGTGGGACACCTGAGCGAAGGGACCATTGCGGCCATAATGCAACAGGGAGAGACATCCATCAAACCCGTCCTCCATGTCATTAGCATCCGCCCCATTACCACAGGGAACAGTCCGCCCTGCTTATGAGCGATGGGTTGAACACTCTGCCCTCTTTTATGTTGGCAACACAGTTGAACACACTTGTTGAAGAAGAACAATTGTCTAGCAACTGTATTTGCCAGATTAACCAATTTATTGTTAACATGCTGAAAGAAGGAAGGAGAGTAGTTATTTTGATGGAGTTAGACGTTTTGAAATCAGCAGAAGAAGTTGGAGCAAAGATTGGCAATCCAGTGCCCTATAATGAAGGACATGGGCAGCAGCAGGCAGTTCCTTCTCCACTCTCAGCAGCCAGTCCACCAGCCAGCAAGGCCCAGCCACATAATGGGAGCTCGGGAGTGGGTTCCACTGTACCTAAGGCTTACAGTGCCTCGAAGATATTTGGAAAAACTTGAGGTACCAGCCTAGTGAACAGTTCCGGGGATCACAGGCCAAAGTGGTACCCATTGCCAGCCTCACCCCTTACCAATCCAAGTGGACTATTTGTGCTCGTGTTACCAACAAAAGTCAGATCCGGACCTGGAGCAACTCCCGAGGGGAAGGGAAGCTTTTCTCTATAGAACTAGTCGACGAGAGTGGTGGAATCAGAGCTACTGCTTTCAATGAGCAAGTGGACAAGTTCTTTCCCCTCATTGACGTGAACAAGGTCTATTATTTCACTAAAGGCACTTTGAAGATTGCCAACAAACAGTTCTCAGCCATTAAAAACGACTATGAGATGACCTTCAATAATGAGACTTCGGTTGTGCCCTGCGAAGATGGTTATAATTTACCGACAGTTCAGTTTGATTTCACAAAGATCGACGACCTCGAGAGCAAGCCCAAGGACTCCCTCATCGACATAATTGGGATCTGCAAGAGCTATGACGATGCCATTAAAATCACAGTGAAGTCCAACAACCGAGAAGTTTCTCAGAGAAATATCTATTTGATGGACATGTCAGGGAAAGTGGTGTCCGCTACTCTGTGGGGAGAAGGTGCTGATAAGTTCGATGGTTCTAGACAACCTGTGATGGCTATCAAAGGAGCCAGAGTTTCTGATTTTGGTGGATGGAGCCTCTCTGTACTGTATTCAAGCACACTTATTTTGAATCCTGACATTCAGAGGCCTATAAGCTTCGTGGATGGTTTGACTTCGAAGGACAAGCCTTGGATGGTGTTTCCATCTCAGATATAAATGGTGGAGGAGCCGCAGGAGCAACACCAACTGGAAAACTTTGTATGAGGTTAAATCGGAGAACCTGGGTCACGGTGACAAGGCAGACTATTTTAGCTCTGTGGCGACGGTGGTGTACCTTCGCAAAGAGAACTCTATGTATCAGGCCTGCCCATCTCAGGACTGCAATAAGAAAGTGATTGATCAACAGAACGGATTATACCGCTGTGAGAAGTGTGACCGCGAATTTCCCAACTTCAAGTACCACATGATCCTGTCGGTAAATATTGCCGATTATCAAGAGAATCAGTGGGTCACTTATTTCCAGGAGTCTGCAGAGGCTGTCCTCAGATAAAGCACTGCTTACCTTAGAGAGTTAAAGGAGAAGAATGAGCAGGCGTTTGAGGAAATTTTTCAGAATGCCAACTTTCGATCTTTCGTACTCAAGATCAGAGTCAAGGAGGAGGAGGAACCAAGATGGCAGCATAGGTAAACAGCTATTGTGCTGCCCCGTGCAACAATTCCAAAACTACAACATAACAACAAGACAAACATCATCCAGAATCACCGGAAATCTGGCTGAGTGAAAATTCCACAAGTAAAAGTAAAGGTGGAACACTGAGACCCAGAAGAGCGGTGGAGCGCAGCTTTGAAGATACACACGCAGCCAGAGGTTTGGAGACCTGGGCGCGCGTGCGGGCTGTAGGGCGGGCAGCAGCAATCCCGGCTGGATTTCTCCAAGGGGGAGGGCAGAGACGTCCCACTGCACAGATTCCCCAGTGCCAGGCGAGGTCCAAGGTCCGGGGGACGCACCCTGGAAGCCGGGCGCAGCAGAGGTCTCCTAGTCTGAGGAGAGTCCGTGTAGCTTGGAGCAACAGTTTGTGCACGTAAAGTGCGCTACAGCACAGACTTGCGACTTGCACCCTGGCGGCTGGCTCCCTTGTATGGGAGACCACAGGACTGCTTTGTTTTAAAACCCTGGGCGAGACTTTGGGTGTGCAGACTCATTTGGGGAGAGGCAGAGTTGTCTGGCAAGGAGAAGAGACCAGCGGCGGCTTTCTCTTGGAGGTGCCTGCAGCCATTCCACCCAACACAGAAACCCGCGCACCACATAGGGTATAGCTGATGCTGACGCTGCCTGCTCAGCTCAGAGACTCCGCCCATCCAACCTGAACACAGTTTCCCTTCACAGCCAATTGGCCTGGAGGTCAAACCCTCCTAGTGCTAACAACAACAAGCTGGGCTTAAATTCAAAAATACTGAATACAACCCATAAAGGATTGCAGTAAGAGTACCCACCTCAGGTAACTGGGGCAGCTGAGCCACTGTCCCTTGGAGGACATCTACCACATAAAGCAGCCACCATGCAGAGACATGGAAAGAAATCAGGTGTGAAAGAAATGGAGGAAAAAAGACGACTAGAGTTCAAAACCACGGTTATAAGGCTTTTCAAAAGGCTCCTAGAAAAGGCCAATGAACTTAATGAGAACTACGAGGAAATGAACAAGACTTACGAGGAAATGAATGAGACCTACAAGGAAATGAATGAGACCTACAAGGAAATGAACAAGACCTCTGAGGATATGAATGAGACCTTCAAGGATATGTAAAAGGACCAACTAGAAATCAAGCATACACAGACTGAAATAAAAAATATTACACAAAGTCCTAAAAGCAGTCCAGAGGGCCGCAAGAACCAAGTCAAAGATTTGAAATACAAAGAGGCAAAATCCATTCGGCTGGAAAAGCAAGAAACAAAAAGAATCCAGATAATTGAAGATAGTGTAAGGGGCCTCTGGGACAACCTCAAGCATGCCAACATCCTAATTATGGGGGTGCCAGAAAAAGAGAGAGAGCAAGACAATGAAAACCTACTTGAAGAAATAGTGACTGAAAACTTCCTCCACCTGGTGAAAGAAACTGACTTAAAAGCCCAAGAAGTACAAAGAACCCCAAAATATAGGAATCTAAAGAGGACCACACCAAGACACATCATAATTAAAATGCCAAGAGCAAAAGACAAAGAGATAATATTAAAAGCAGCAAGAGAAAAACAGTTGGTTACCTATAAGGGAGCACCCATACCATTGTCAGCAGATTTCTCAACAGAAACAATACAGGCCAGATGGGCATGGCAAGAAATATTCAAAGTGATGAATAGAAAGAATCTACAAAAAGATTACTCTATGTAGCAAATCTGTCATTCAGAATTGAAGATCAGATAAAGTGCTTTGCAGATAAGAAAAAGCTAAAGGAGTTTATCACCACCAAACCAGTATTATATGAAATGCTGAAAGATATTCTTTAAGAAGAGGAAGAAGAAAAGGGTAAAAATATAAATTATGAACAACAAATACACATCTATCAACAAATGAATCTAAAAATGAAGTGAATTAAGAACACCAAGATGGCGGCATAGGTGAACACCTATTGTTCTGCCCCGTGCAACAATTTAGGAACTACAACATAAAGGCAGAACAGACAGCACCCAGAATCGCCAGAAAGCTGGCTGAATGAAAACTCCACTAACAGGAGTGGAGGTGGGACACTGAGACTCAGAAGCAGCACGGAGCGCAGCCTTTCAGACAGAAACAGGTTGGGAGCCGTCCTGGTCGCGCGCGCGCGCGGGGTGGGGCTAGAGCAGCAACCCCGGTCCCACTGCCCGGATTCCCCAGCGCCAGGCGAGGTCCATCCCACTGCCCGGATCCCCCAGCACCAGGCGAGGTCCGCCGAGGTCCGGGGGACACACCCTGGAAGCCAGGCACGGCAGAGGCTCCTGATCTGTGAGTTTCCGCGAAAGGGTCACGCAAACTCGCGACTTGCCCCCTGGAAACTTGTCTCCTGGTTCTGGAAACCATTTATTTTACAATCCTGGGCTAGACTTTTGGTATGCAGGCACATTTAGGGAAAGGCGAGTGGTCTGGCAAGGGGAAGAGACTAGCGGCTTTCTCTTGGAGGTGTCTGCAGCCATCCCCATCCAACAGAGACCCGCGCGCGCGAGCGCCACATAGGACGCAGCTGACGCTGATGCTGCCTGCGCAGCTCAGAGACTCCGCCCATCCAACCTGAACACAGTCTCCCTTCACAGCCAATTGGCCTGGAGGTCAAACCCTCCTAGGGCTAACAACAACAAGCTGGGCTTAAATTCAAAAATACTGAATACAACCCATAAAGGATTGCAGTAAGAGCACCCACCTCAGGTAACTGGGGAGGCTGAGCCACTGTCCCTTTGAGGATATCCACCACATAAAGCAGCCACCATGCAGAGACATGGAAAGAAATCAGGTGTGAAAGAAATGGAGGAGAAAAGACGACAAGACATAGAGTTCAAAACCACGGTTATAAGGCTTTTCAAGAGGCTCCTACAAAAGGCTGATCAACTTAATGAGAATTACCAGGAAATAAACAAGACCAACCAGGAAATGAATGAGAATTACAAGGAAATGAATGAGAACCTCAAGGAAATGAATGAGACCCTCAAGGAAATGAACAAGACCTCTGAGGATAGGAACCAGACCCTCACGGATAAAAAAAAAGGACCAACTAGAAATCAAGCATACACAGACTGAAATAAAAAATATTACACAAAGTCCTAAAAGCAGTCCAGAGGGCCACAAGAACCAAGTCAAAGATTTGAAATACAAAGAAGCAAAATCCACTCAGCTGGAAAAGCAAGAAACAAAAAGAATTCAGATAATTGAAGATAGCATAAGGGGCCTCTGGGACAACCTCAAGCATGCCAACATCCGAAATATTGGGGTGCCAGAAAAAGAGAGAGAGCAAGTTAATGAAAACCTACTTGAAGAAATAGTGACTGAAAACTTCCTCCACCTGGTGAAAGAAACTGACTTAAAAGCCCAAGAAGTACAAAGAACCCTAAAATATAGGAATCTAAAGAGGACCACACCAAGACATATCATAATTAAAATGCCAAGAGCAAAAGATAAAGAGAGAATATTAAAAGCAGCAAGAGAAAAACAGTTGGTTACCTATAAGGGAGCACCCATACGATTGTCAGCGGATTTCTCAACAGAAACGATGCAGGCCAGACGGGAGTGGCAAGAAATATTCAAAATAATGAAGAGCAAGAATCTACAACCAAGATTACTCTATCCAGCAAAGCTATCATTCAGAATTGAGGATCAGATAAAGTGCTTTGCAGATAAGAAAAAGCTAAAGGAGTTCATCACCACCAAACCAGTATTATATGAAATGCTGAAAGATATTCTTTAAGAAGAGGAAGAAGAAAAGGGTAAAAATATAAATTATGAACAACAAATACACATCTATCAACAAATGAACATAAAAATCAAGTGAATTGATAGGCTGATGAACAAGATAAACTGGTGACTATAACAGAAACATGGACATAGAGAGGGAATGGACTGACAATTCTTGGGGAGAAAAGGGTTGTGGGAAGTACAGCAAGAGATTGGGCAAAAATCTTGCAACAATTGGAGAGGACATTGGGGAGTGTGAGGTGAGGGTGGAGGGTGGGATAGGTACAGGGTGGACGGGAGATATAGGGGGATAAAAAAGGGGAAACAATGTAATTAATAAACTGAACAATAAAGAAAAAAAATAAAAAAAATAATAAAAATCAAGTGAATTAAAAATATGATGAACAGGATAAACTGGTGAATATAACAGAATCATGGACATAGAGAGGGAATGGACTGACAATTCTTGGGGAGAATAGGGGTGTGGGAAGTGCAGCAAGAGAGTGGACAAAAATCTTGCATCAATGGGAGAGGACAGTGGGGAGGGGGAGGGGAGGGCGGAGGTTTGGTATGGGTACAGGGTCGAGGGGACCTATAGGGGGATAAAAAAGGGGGAACAATGTAATTAATAAACTGAACAATAAAGATAAAAAAAAAGATCAGAGTCAAACTAGAGACCTACAATGACCAGTCTCGCATGAAGGCTGCTGTGATGGACGTGAAGCCCGTGGACTACAGAGAGTACAGCAGAAGGCTGATCTCAAACATCAGGAGAAATGAAGCAATGTGAGGGGAGCCGTGCTGATGGGGCCAAAGTTCAGAAATAGAGTCAAAATGAAATTGATTTCTTCTCATCCCCCGTGCGACGATTTCACCTTAGCTTCGAAGTGGCTAGAGCCTGTTTATGGTGGAGTAAGCAATTTCCTCTTTATGTGCATCTCAAAACACATTGGTAAGCAAGGGAAAGCATGCTCAGACGGCTGTGGTGTCAGTCAGAGAGAGGGTCAGCTGGCGGGCAGTGTCGTACCAGCCTCTCCCTCTTCAGGCTTTTGTTTTTTTATTAAGACTTCATTATCTTCAAGCAGGAATGATGTCACATGTAATTGACCCTAATCCTGCAGACAGTGAAAGTGAAGTCAATCGTCGAACTAGAGCTTCTCTTCCCCAGTGGGGACACCTTCGCAGCTGGGCTCCTTCCTGGGAGAGAGCGTATGGGTGGTTGTGGAACCTGGGTGTTAGTAAGCGCGTCTTCTGCCTAGAATTCAGATGCCCTCCTTGAAGAAGTGCCACATCATTAATGCCCAGAATAGCAATAGGGTAGAATTATTAATCAAAGACCTATCTCTTATATCTGAAGAATAGCCTTCCTCCAGGGTGTAATAGACCAAGTTAGATAGGTCTGATATTAATCAAAATCGTCTCTTCTGGGGGGAAAAAGGAAAACATATGTACTACTATTAAATATAAGTTATATTATAAATAAAAATAAAAAATTAAAAAAATACTATTTAAAAAAAATCGTCTCTTCTGAGGAAAGCTGATAAGCATTGACTTGCCATCCCTTAGGGACATCCAGGCACCTACAAAGCTTTGCTTTCGTTTTCACTTCAATTAATATTGCATTTCAGAGGTGAACACACAACTCCTTTCTACATGTACATATTTCTTGCATTTGTTTCATTTCTTGACTTAAACTGTGTTATTTTGCCTTTCTTTAATAAACAGTGTATTTGCTTGTGAACACTGAAGAAAATTTAAGTGTACTGGACAAAAAGCTGTTCCTAAAACAGTTACTAAAATATCTATTAGTAGTTCATCTCACTGTAAAATTGCCTAACATCCAAAGAATCTAAAGCAATCATATTTGTGTGCAAAAATTAAAATTTAAAATTACCAAGACTGCAATATAAAATTTCCAAAAGTCCCCATTAATCAAAAAAGGGGGAGTAGTGGGGTAATATCATGTAAGGAAAAATAACCCTGTAAATAAAATACATCTAGAAAATTCTTACTCCAGAAAAGTAACTTGATTTGTAATGCCAACAGCAGGACACCCATGAAAAAACACACATGGTGTCAAAATAAGCCAAAGGAAAATCATTTAGGCAAAAATAAAAAGAATCCCAAGTCTAATTTGCAGAGAGGATCCCTTTGTTAACTTTTGGTTGAGAATGTGTTTGTGTGTTTTCAGAGAACAACTCCAAGACCATGTGGGTTCCTGCGACAGTGAGGAACTGATGTGTCTGTTCCAGCCACGAGGACAGTCCAGAGATGGAGGACGCTGACCACACCTTGCCATGCTAGCAGTCGGCAGCTGTGCATGGCTGCAGACGGCCCAGGACCAAACCAGAGAAGATAGAACTTGCATTGCCATGATTTGTCCACTGTCTGGATATCGTTGCTGACATGTACACATAAAGAACTATTTGACATTGAAATTGGGACTCAGAACAGTTGGACATTGAAACTGAGACTCAAACATTTTTTGTTCTTATACATTTATTTCTAGTATGCAGAGGCAAGATATTTTTGAAGAGAAGAAATAGGGGAGAGTGATTGATATAGATGCAGGGAGGCATTTAACAGGCTGTTGGGCTACAGGGGGAAGGCTGGGGTGGAGGGGAGGCAGATGCTGGGGGAGATCAATTGAAGGACTTGTATGCATGCATATGAGCTTAACCAATGAATGAAAGACACTGGGGAAGTGGGGGCAGGTGGGACATGTGCTGGGGTGTAGGGGAGGCTGGGGGGAAAAGAGGAAAACATATGTACTACCA
The DNA here is from genome assembly GCA_027563665.1 of Antrozous pallidus. NCBI lineage: Eukaryota > Metazoa > Chordata > Mammalia > Chiroptera > Vespertilionidae > Antrozous > Antrozous pallidus. The sequence goes on along the minus strand of CM050525.1, from coordinate 21,518,667 downwards.
TTAAATATAAGTTATACTGCAAAAATAAATAAATGACTAAATAAATAAATAAACAAACTACAAAAAATAAAATAAAATCCTATCTAATAAAAGAGAAACATGCAAATTAACCACCATTCTGCTACACTCATAAGCCACACCCACTAGCCAATCAGGAGCTAGTATGCAAATTAACCCAACCAAAATGGTGGCTGGCCATGGAGCTGGAACCAGGCAGAGGCTTGGGTTACCCCCAGTGATGGAGGAAGTCAAGCTTCCTGCCTGCCCTGGCCAGCCCTTGCCTCCACTCAAGGCTACAAAGTTTCAATTATAGAAGATAAATAAATCCCAGATACCAGGGCGTCCGCTTGGGTTGCTGGGGGGCATGGCCCACCTGAAAACCACCACAGACCACTCTCCCAGGCCATCCCACACCCCAAGGGGATCTCCACCCTGATCCGGGACACCCTTCAGGGCAAACCAGTCAGCTCCACCCATATACCAGGCCTCTATCCTATCTAATAAAAGAGTAATATGCAAATTGACCATCACTCCAACACACAAGATGGCTGACCCCATGTGATCAAAGATGGCTGCCCCAATGTGGACACAAGATGTCCACAACAAGATGGCCAGCAGGGGAGGTCAGTTGAAAGGGACCAGGCCAGCATGGGAGGGTAGTTAGGAGGGACCAGGACTGCAAAGGAGGGCAGTTAGGGACGATCAAGCCTGCAGGGGAGGGCAGTTAGGGGCAATTGAAAGGGCAGAGCGGGACTGCAAAGAACAATTTAGACAGCTACCATTTTGGGCTGTGTGACTTGGCAGCCACTATGTTGGCCGAATGATGTGTAAACTTACCTGGGGGCTGCCATCTTGAAATCACAAAGACCAACCCCTCCCTTTGAATTAGCCAATCACGAAAGACTGTGCGCTTGAGCTCCAATCAAGAGCAAAGGACAGGACAGATCACGTGCGTTAGGGATTATTTGTGTCACTAGCCCCAGCCATCACCCAACCAATTGGAATCAGCCAACTCATTGGTTCGAGTCTGGCCCCACCTCTCTATAAAATCATCATGCTCGGGAAATTCTCTCTCTTTTGCTTCCTGCCACCATGGCGGTGGGGGCAGAGGGCCAAGCCCAGGCTTGTAATAAAGGTTCTATGCTATTGCATCGGATTTGGCTCTCTGGTGGTCTTTGGGGATCATGAAATCTGGGCATAACAATCAGACTGGCAGGGGAGTGGTTAGGAGGTGATCAGGCTGGCAGGCAGAAGTGGTTAGGGGCAATCAGGCAGGCAGGCAGGAGAGCAGTTGGGAGCCAGCAGTCCTAGATTGTGAGAGGGATGTCCGACTGCCCGTTTAGGCCCAATCCCCCCAGGTTCGGGCAATCGGACATCCCTTGAGGGGTCCCAGATTGGAGGAGGTGCAGGCTGAGCTGAGGGCTCTCCCCTGCTTTTCGTGCATGAATTTCGTGCACCGAACCTCTAGTAATAAAAATAGGAAAAACAGATTTTTCCAAGAGCAACAAAGTAAACTAAAGGTCAGAAGGAAGCAGGGTATGGGCTTCTCATCAACTCTTGCTTCATAAAACCTGAACTTGAGGAAAGAGGGCCCTACTGGGAACTCAGGGGCGACTGGTCAGCAGAAGGATGACTGATGGGATGGGTGGGGTGGAGCTGCAGTCCACCTTGGTCACTGGATTGGTCTGCATGGAACCTAAGGTGGTTTCTGCCATTAGCTTTATTTTATTTTATTTTATTTTATATATTTTATTGATTTTTTTACAGAGTGGAAGGGAGAGGGATAGAAAGTCAGAAACACCGATGAGAGAGAAACATCGACCAGCTGCCTCTTGCACGCCCCCCACTGGGGATGTGCCCGCAACCAAGGTACATGCCCTTGCCGGAATCGAACCCGGGATCCTTCAGTCCGCAGTCCGACGCTCTATCCACTGAGCCAAACCGGTCTCGGCTCTGCCATTAGCTTTAAACTGGACTATCAATGGTCAGGGCTGCCTGTCACTGTTTGAGCCAATTAAGCAGGGACAGAGTTGAATCATATGTGAGCAATTATTTAGATATTGCCGGCAGTATGGGAGAGGAGCAGGTCATCCACAAAAATCTGCAACCTCTCCCACTACTCCCCCCTAAACCAGCTGTTTATATTGGGTAGGACAAAGATTATATGGGGAAGTAGGGATTACAGGCTTGGGGAATAGGCAATGCAAGCTGGGGCAGGACTCCATTGTTTGGGCAACAAGGATGTTAATCTTTCCATGATATAGGCAGTTCTTGGATGAGAATGAACTGCATTCCAAGGTTGACTTCCTGGTCCAAGGTTGATTCTCAGGGGGGCAGAGTGCAACTCTCAGCCAGGTTAGAATGTCCTTTCTTTAATCAGAACAAAGCATAATTAATTATTTCTTATAACAATAGCCAGTCCTAATATCCTATTTTTGCCCCCAACAGGTTAACATTATTATTCTTGGGAGGCATTAAATTAAGCAATGATATATGGAGCCAAAAGAGTGTCTTATTCAGTTAGATTCTGAATCAGAACCAGGAAATAGTCTTTATCTGTGTGTGGACAAAAGGGGCTACATGCTAACCGGACAAGCTCAAGGAAGGCCTGCATAGTGGTCTTGCACACTCAACAACCTAAACCAGTGGCCGGCAAACTCATTAGTCAACAGAGCCAAATATCAACATTACAAAGATTGAAATTTCTTTTGAGAGCCAAATTTTTTAAACGTAAACTTCTTCTAACGCCACTTCTTCAAAATAGACTCGCCCAGGCCGTGGTATTTTGTGGAAGAGCCACGGTTTGCCGACCACTGACCTAAAGTAACCACAAAGAATGGTCTGAAATTAAACTTTAACTGAAAGCAGTTATGGTGGGTAGTTACATCCTAGGCTGGTATCTTCACTGCCAAAGTCAACTGGTACCTTAACCGAGCTTATTGTCTTTTTGCATCTATGATAACATATCCTTGAAATGTCAGGGTAATTTGTAACTTCCCTTTATTTTATTTTATTTTATTTTTTTGGACTCCTCCGAGCACAACCTAATGTCACAAATTCTTCATTGTTATGTTAATTGTTGACTGTAAACTATCCTACACCCACCTAAGTATGTGGGTATCATTTTACTCTTTATCCAATCCCAGAGCTCCCGCCTCCACCTCATTTGCTTTCTTCCACCTCTCTAATCTATCACCAGTGGATTTCATGTAACCCACCTACATCTCCTCCTTTGCAGTGTGTAAAAATTGATGAAAGGGTTAAAGAACCTACAGGGTTCAGTGCGCAGGTTGAGCATTGGTCGTGAAATATGGTAGCATCATCTCTGATAAAACTGCTGTTTAACTTCTGATCCTGCTTGCTTAAAACAATAGGATAATTGCTTTAGCTTCCATCTTGAGACCTTGAGAGCTGTAAAAAAGACCCTTTAAGAACCAGACCAGAACTCTGAGAAGTGACCTGTCGGCGCCAGTTGACTTGCACCACCTGCTTTTGCGAGATAGGACCACTTTCCCATGTCTATCAGAAGGTATGATTAGAAATAAGAAGCAGGCAACAGGGTCAATCATAGTGCACTGGCAACTCCCTTGGATAAGACCTTGACAGCTGTTCTCGGAATTCAAAACAATGAAAATTTATGGTTCAGACCCCTTGAAAAGGACTGCCTGCACCCGGGGCGGCACGGCCAATGGGTGTTTGGTCTCCACATGGTGTCCTGGCCAGTTTTTCAATAAATTCTTGCTTGCTTATTTCCAACTTAACCACCTCCGTGGTCATTTGCAACTGGTCGTGGGAGTCGCCCCACAAGAGTGGAGAGTAGGAGGAGGTGTGGGAGGCAGTGTCCCAGCTGCGAAGGGTGGGTCTGAGGCTTGTTGAGGCCCAATACCTGGGACTGGAGTCTCTGTGCATCCCAGACTTCCTCTGTGCTAACAGAATTCCACCCAGCCTCACCCCACTGAACCCTCCAGCCTTAGGTGCGGGTGCCGCTCAGGTCCCGCAGCACAGGTCGCAGCGTCCTGAACAAATGTGAACTGTGAGGATGTGGCCATTGCCTCTCTCAGGAGAAGTGGGGGATCATTGATGAGGCCCAGAGACTTCTGTGATGTGATGCTGGAAGCTTTTGCACTTGTGGCATCTGTAGCCAGTCCATGGACTCTGCTGATACACCCACTTTCTTGCCAAATGTGCTGCGGCTGCCAGTGCTGAGCTGTGTGGAGAGTCCTGAGCAATGAACTCCTGGAGCATCCTAACACCCATTGTTTCACAAAGTGCAGAAAGTGTCAGCTTCCCCTCAGAGGTATTGACAGTCACTCTGAGGGGGCACAAAGCTGGAGGGCATCCTGGCCCCTTCTCTCCTGGCTGGCAGGCCTGGCTGGCCTCTGATTGTCGGTAGATAATGGCCTTTCTGAAAAGGTCACTTAGCATGTCATTCCGGCAATTGGGGGAGTGTCCTATAGAGGAGAGAGGAAGAACTGAAAAGCAGGCATGAGTGTCCTCAGAGAGCCCTCCTTTTTCTTGCGGGTGCCCCCCTTTCCTGCCCCCCAGATGTCCCCATGCAGGCCATGTGGCCAGGACCAAAATGTGTGCTCCTACTCGACCTGTTCACAGCCTAGCATCACCCCAACACACAGCGCTTTTTGTCAGGATGGCTAGAGCTTGGTGGCTAGGTGAGCAGAGGCATCTGTGTGGCCAAGGCTGCCTCCGTGGGGGGTCTCTACCTTTGGTATTAGGTCCCCAGGGCCTGGAACAGAGAAGGACAGTGACAAATGGGGATGCAACATCCCATGCCAAGGTAGGGTGATCACACTGAGGCCTAGAAGCAGAGGCAGCAGGGAACATGGAGCCCAGGGGAAAAGCGGGGCTGCGTACCTCATGGCTATGTTCTGAATGGGAGCCCCTGGCTGCAGACCTGAGCTGGAGGCCCTCGGAGGCCAGCACTTGCTCTAACCATGGCTCACGGGAGTGAGCCCTGAGCATCTGGGAGAAAATCCTCATCTCTGCATGGTGATTTTGACTGCAAAATCAGTTTTATCTTGTATTTTGTGCTTTTCTGAAATCTCTGAATTTTCTAACATGAATATATACTCTTTTCAAAAGTAATTGAAGAAAAAAATTAGGGAAAAACCCCTAAAAGACCTTCAACTACCTCGTAGTAAGACAGGGGGTGGGTTCTCCAAATACAAATGTTGAAAAATGCATGCAGTTGGAGTTCTGGGAGCATTAAGACAAGGCTGTTTTGCACAGTGTCTGGCTCCAGGCCTCCAGTGTCGGGAGGATTGTGGGCCCAGAGCCACACCCACTATTGGGATTCTTGACCCTTCCACACTCTCCAAGGACCTGACCCCTGCCTGCCCCTCAGCCACTCAATGTCTGTACTCACCATGAAGTTTGAAGCACCCAGGTCTTATGACTTGAAATCAAGGGAAAATTTGACTTTTAAGTCTGGTGCAATGAACCAGACAAGCATCCACTGTATGAAGTTAGCATGAGGAGCAGAGAGGTGGAGATTTGCAGATAGCAGCAAAGGCAGAGATATGGCGAGTTTTCCAGGAGCACCCTCAGGAGACAGGCAGAGGGCAGCCCACAACTTGGCAGCCCAGGAATCAGAGCAGGTGTATGAGATCAAGTAAGTGCCACTTCCTCCGAATGGGACAGTGTGATGATCATGCATTTACTTTGATGGTGACATTGTTTTTATGGTGATACTGTTTTGCCATTTACAGGACCAATAATAACCTATCCTTTTAAAATAAAAGCAAGTGGAAATGGTGAGTCGATTTGAGGGAAAAGATGTAAGTAATCACAGAGGTGATATAAGCATGGCAAAATCAGAGAAATGGAACAAGGATGGCTGAAGACAAAACAAGACACTAGTTCAAGGCCTCTGTGGACCAGTGCTTCCAGCTCTGACAGTGACTGTGAGCTGAGTTCCTGTCTGTCCACTGCTGCTCTTACAGCAGCATCCAAGAAGTCGCATGACCTTTGCACAGCCCTAATGTCACTCTGGGCTGAATCCTGGCTTGGCAACCTCGATCCAATTGTTCAAAATGCTTGAGTGGAAACGAGGAACCAAGATGGCAGCATAAGCAAATATCTATACTCCTGTCCCATACAACAATTTCAAAACTACAACTAAAAGACAAAACAGACTTCATCCAGAACCACCAGAGGGCTGGCTTAGTGGACATTCTACAAATAGAAGGAAAGATAAAAGGACACTGAGACTCGGGGGAGCTGCAGAGGACAGAGTTGTGGATCCGGGTGGAGTCAGAGGTGTGAAGCCACGCCCAAGTGCATAGGGCAGGCGGCTGGATACCCGGCTCGTTTTCTCTAATGGGGAGGAAGACAAAGGCGTCCCACTGCACTGAGCCCCAGTACCAGGTGAGTCTCGGGGAACCCAGACTTATACAGGATGAAACTGGTCAGTAGGGAGGAAGCACGCTGAAACTCAGGCACTGCAGAGGCCTGTGAGCTATCAGAGAGGGCTCGTGGCGGGCTTCATTGTTCGGGAGGGAAAAAAAACCCGCTGGACTGCTTTGTTTTTCCTTTTTGGGTGAGTCTTTGGGTGTGCAGACTCATTTGGGGAGAAACTAGACTGTCTGGCAGCGGGCAGAGCTCTGGGCAGCTTTCTCTCAGAGGTGCTGCAGCCATTGCCATGGGGCACAGAGACCCAGGAGCTGTTAAGGGCGGAGCTGACCAGAAACCAAGGCTGCCTGCTTAGCCTGGAGACTCCGCCCCATCCAGGCTGAGCACAGAGGTGCTCACAGTGTAAACACAGCTGATTCTCACAGCCAATTGGCCTGGAGGTCAAACCCTCCCAGTGATACCAATCTAGGCTTAACTACAACAAGACAGTGCTGCCCATTAAGGGGTGCACCAAGAGTATCCACCTCAGGTGACTGGGGAGGCTGAGCCACTGTCCCCTAGAGGACACCTACCACATAAAGCTACTCGACCAACTCAGGGAACCAGCGAAAATGCAGAGACAAGGTGACAAATCACATTTGAAAGAAATGGAAGAAAAAAAAAAAAGCGACTGGACATAGAGTTCAAAACCATGGTTATAAGGTTTTTCAAGAGGTTCCTAGAAAAGTCTGATAAATTTAATGAGAGCCTTGAGAATATGAGCGAGGCCCTTGAGGATATGAGCGAGACTCTGGAGGATATGAAAAAGGACCACCTAGAAATTAAGCATACAGTGACTGAAATAAAAAATATTATATAGAGACCTAAAAGCAGACTAGAGAACTGCAAGAATCAAGTCAAAGATTTGAAATACACAGAAGCAAAAATCATTCAGCCAGAAAAGCAAGAAGCAAAAAAAAAAAAAAAAAATCCAAAAAATTCAAGATAGTGTAAGGGGCCTCTGGGACAACCTCAAGCATACCAACATCAGAATTATGGGGGTGTCAGAAAAAGAGCAAGATACTGAAAACCTATTTGAAGAAATAGTGACAGAAAACTTCCCCCACCTGGTGAAAGAAATAGACTTGAATCTCCAGGAAGCACACAGAACCCCAAACAAAAGGAATCCAAAGAGGACCACATCAAGACATATAATTAAAATGCCAAGAGCAAAAGACAAAGAGGGAATATTAAAAGCAGCAAGAGAAAAACAGTTTCCTACAAGAGAGCACCCATACGATTGTCAGCTGATTTCTCAACAGAAACGATGCAGGCCAGACGGGAGAGGCAAGAAATATTCAAAATGATGAATAGCAAGAATCTACAACAAAGATTACTCTATCCAGCAAAGCTATAATTCAGAATTGAAGGTCAGATAAAGTGCTTTGCAGATAAGAAAAAGCTAAAGAAGTTCATCAACACCAAACCAGTATTATATGAAATGCTGAAAGATAGTCTCTAAGAAGAGAAAGAAGAATAAAAGATAAAGGTAAAAATTATGAGCAACAAATACACATCTATCAACAAGTGAATCTAAAAATCTGATGATCAGAATAAACTGGTGAATATAATAGAATCAGGGGCATAGAAAGGGAGTGGACTGACAATTCTTGGGGGGAAAGGGGTTTGGGAGGTGCAAGAAGAGACTGGACAAAAATCATACACCTATGGATGAGGACAGTCTGGCGGAGGTAAGGGCAGAGGCTATAACAACTCATCTCTTTTGAAATCAGAACCCACATAGGCTACTTCAACTAGGGGTCAGAAGGAGGCATACACTCTATGCCATCTGGCCTTTAGTTGCGGAGTTTTTATTCTTTTAGGTATTTTTTTGTGTGTGTGCTTGCTTTTTTAAAAAATTTCATAAATGAAGGAGGGTATATGATGAAGACACTAATAAAGGGAAAGGTTCAGAAACCCTTAGTGTCAAAAAAAAATGAGAGGCTAGTTAGGAGAGGGTGGCATGTCAGCGTTAAGACCAGAATCGCAGACGTTTAGACAGAGCTGGGCATGCTACAGGAGACTTGTCTTTGTCCTTGCTTTTGCTTCTCCAAAAATGACTCTCATTGCAGCCAGTTGCTAATTGTTATCCCCGGATGACCCAAGAGAGGAAAGAAAAATAATACCCACTCAATAACAAATGACATCACATTTGCTAAATGTACTTGGAAAATCAGAATCCTCTCCAGACTGGGAGTGATGGAAACATTACCCATGGCAAACCCAGAATCAGGACTCAGTGAATCATTTATGCTATGACTACGTTTAAAAAGGCATGTGAGGAGAATTCTATATTTCTCAAAAAACATCCTCGTGTGAAGTTTATGAAAAGTGAAAATAAGTAAATGAAAACAGTGAATTTAAAGGGTAATACATTGCAGCTAACCAGAAATGGAGGCATTCTAATGTCACTGGAAGGACTTCTGACCCTGGCTCTGCCACGGAGCAGCACTGTGCTCACTCAGCTTGCTTTCTTTCCTCATCCACGCCTCAATTTCCCTGCCAACAGAAGGGACAGATGGGGGGGGGGGGGGGGTCGGAAATTCTGTTGTTCTGTGGTTTCAACAGAGAGGCCTTGCAGGATTCAGGGTGATTTGACCTCAAGGGTGGGCTGGGATATGACAATTTGAAGACCCAGCACCTGGGGCTCAGGCCTCAGCCTAGGGGAAGCCCTGCAGGACAGAGATGGGAAGTCTCCGAACCGAGCTGGCCCACCACTGGAGCTGCTGATCTCTGGAGAACGGAAGGTGTTTGTGAACCACCCCGGGGTCCAGTGACTCCAGAAGAATGTAGAGAAGACCAAAGTTCCTGTGATTGAAGACTATGAGTGCTGGTCCAGGTGTCTGGCTCAAGTTTCCTTCCCAAACAAATACATTTTCTAGGTCCTGAAACTTTGAGACAAAACCTGATACTCCTGCTTTAGTGGCTCTAAACCACACACCCTCTGTCCCCTTAAACAGACTCATGGCCAGCTGACATTCACCATCCCTCAAAGGATAACCCTGAGGGCAGGACGGAAAAAAACTCTAAATTCTTTCAATGCTAGGAGGGATCTGCAATGAGTAGAAGATGCAGGCCCAACCAAATGGACACCGCTCTAGATGGCTACAGCTTTCCCCACTGGTGAAAGAGCAAGCTTCCTGTTCTGTATTTAAGTTACTGCTGCTTGAATCAACTCACTTTTTGGGAATAGGTTCCTGGCTCTTTCTTGTATTGATCCATAATTGTGTGCTCCTCTTCTTCTTTTATTGTATGTAAGGCATTGAACTTGTCTCTATTAACAGAGGTGAAAGAAAAATACAGTCTTGTTTTTAAAATAAAACATGTAAATTGAAAAAGAGATGAAAAACCACCATTCCCTGGAGCATTATCCCAATTCATTGAGATTCTACTTTTTGCACATTGTTGACAGTTTGGCTCAAATAAACTCACAAAAATTCTTTACAGATTTGAATGTTTTTATGTTAACATGTGCAACCATAATTTCATTTTTCTTGGTGGCAATTAAAAGAAAGGTGAGGTTATTCTGGGGGTCAATTTCACGCATGTGCTCTGAGCCTTCGAGATGAAGTTGTGCCTAGAAGAGAAAAAAGAAAAAAAATGAAGTTGGCATACTGTGTGGTGGAACTGTCCTTGGTGCTCTTGACGGGAATGCCTTCCATGTCCACCGCAGGACTCCCCCTGACTCAGAAGTCACTTCAGTGTCTCCTCCGCCTCTGCCAGCTCTGACCAACCTAGTAGCTCCATGTTGCCAGCCTTTGTACATACATTTTTCAACAAACTTTAATCCCAAAAGTGACAGTGTGAGCCACGCACCCAGCTCTTGGCCAATCTGAAAAGGTTCTCTACAGAATGAACTCAAGGCTCAGTGTAATCGTTGTATTGTCAATCAGCAAGCTAGATAATTGCCTTAATAAGCCAATTAATTAGGAGTCATTTTTATTGCGTGCAGGTTCAGAGCAGAATATCTCTGTCAAATTCTGAACCAAAGAAAGGAGCATTCCCTTTTTATATTCTTCTAGGTCTTTGTCTAAGTTATTTTTGTGGACAGCTTGTAACCTTGAGTATATATCATATCTAACAAACACCTGTCATATCTATAAAGACAACTTGTAATCTTGAGTACATATCATATCTATATAGATACTTGTAACCTTGGATACATAATGAACAAATACTTGGCATGAGAATATGAGAATTATTATCAGAATCAGTGTATCAGCCCCTTTAGATGGCTAGCTTGCAAGGTCAGACAGTTAAGTTTATCTTTTCTATTATTCAAGTTAAAAAACAAAGTTATTTTTACAAAATAAGAGACCATCTAAAAATAACAGAGTTGACTTATGGAACAAGGGACTAGCAAGAAATAGCAGAGAACTTCAAAACAGCAGTTTTGAACAGCAGTTTTCCCAAAAGGAGGGGTCATTACTATGCTTCATAATCAAAATGATATTTATTCAAGGCATGCAGAAGGCACACGTATCAGGACCATGCCCCTGGTTGTAGTTTTATAGTCTAGTCTCACCCTTTGGCTTTCTGCTGGTGCCAGACATCCTTCCTCTGGGGTGGGGCTGGGGTGGGGTTGGGGTGGGGGGCAGTACAAGAGTTATGGTCTTCAGGAATTTCTATAAAATAATCACTCAAGGGGAGTATGTTTGTGCAAGGCTTAGGCTGGCAGAACAAGCTTTCTTTTGTTAGCCCCTGATGAGTTAGCCCTGTTTCTTGATTAAGCCCTTCATCTACTCTCACCCACTTGCTCCCCATGCAATTGGAAGCAAATCTTATATATCACACCCTTCTCTCCATAATAACACATTATTTTAATGTAATTATGTAAGCTGTGGGAATCTTTTTTCATAATGATATGAAATTTGATTATGACCCAACTGTATGAGTTCAAAACTGCTTTTAAAAAAAGGTTTAGCAACTTCAAGTAGGATAAAAGGGCAGGCACACACAAGCCAGTTTCCTCTCTCATTCCTCAATTCTCCTCAGAGACCATCTGTAAATTCCTAGAATTACATCCCAGGCTGTGTGGTTTGATTAAAAAGAAAAACAAATATAAATAAACTAGAGGGCCAATGCATGAAATTCGTGCACGGGGAGGGCAGGTGGTGTCTCTCTGCCCAGCCTGCACCCTCTCCAATCTGGGACCCCTAGAGGGATGTCTGACTGCCCATTTAGGCCTGACCTACCAGGATTGGGCCTAAACGGGCAGTCAGACATTCCTCTTACAATTCAGGACTGCTGGCTCCCAACTGCTCACCTGCCTGCCTTCCTGATTGCCCCTAACTGCTTCTGCCAGTCCGCCTGATCACCCCCTAATCACTCCCATGTCAGCCTGATTGATGCCTAATTAATCCCCTGCCAGCTTGTTTGCCGCAACTGCCTCCCTTGCAGGCCTGGCCCCTCTCAACTGTCCTCCCCTGCTGGCCATCTTGTGGTGGCCAACTTTTACCACATGGGGGCAGGATCTTTGACTACATGGGGACAGTCATCTTGTGTGTTGGAGTGATGATCAATCTGCATATTACTCTTTTATTAGATAGAATAGAGGCCTGGTGCATGGGTGGGGGCCAACTGGTTTGCATTGAAGGGTGTCCCGAATCAGGGTGGAGGTCCCCTTGGGGTATGGGGTGGCCTGGGCGAGGGGCCTGTGGTGGTTTGCAGGCCTGCCACGCCCCCCAGTGACCCAAGCAGAGGCTCTGGTATCTGGGATTAATTTATGTTCCACAATTGAAACTTTGTACCTTAAGTGGAGGCTTAGGCCCACCAGGGCTTTAGAAGCTTGGCTTCCTCCATCACTGGGGCAACCCTAGCCTCTGCTCTCTCCAGCTCCATGGCTGCCGCCATTTCTGTTGGGATATATGTATTTTCTATAATTGAAACTTTGTGGCATTGAGTGAAGGCCTAGGCCAGCAAGGGCAGGTGGAAAACTTGGCTTCCTCCATTGCTGGGGAAATCCAAGCCTCCCTCCTGCTCTCTATGGCCGGCAGCCATCTTGGTTGGGGGTTAATTTGCATATTGCTCCTGATTGGCTGGTGGGTGTGGCTGGTGGGCATGGCTTGTGAGTATAGTGGAGGTATGGCCAATTTGCATATTACTCTTTTATTAGATAAGACTGGTGGCCCAGTGCATGAAATTCATGCACAGAGGGGGGGGGGTTCCCTCAGCCCAGCCTGTACCCTCTCCAATCAGGGACCCCTTCGAGGATGTCTGACTATTGGCAGTCGGACATCCCTCTCGCAATCTAGGAACACTGGCTCCTAACTGCTCACTGGCCTGCCTGACTGATCACCCCTAACCTCTCTGCCTGCCGGCGTGATTGCCCCTAACCACCTCTATCTGCCTGATCACCCTTAACCATGTCTGCCTGCCTGCCTGATCACCCCTAAGTGCTCCCCTGATGGCCTGATTGCCCCTAACTGCCTCTGTCTTGCCCCACACCTGGGACACAGGCTTCCCTCCCTCTGGCCAGCTATAGGCACCCGTGACCTGGGCCAGCTTCACTCAGGCTGGCTGCAGCCACAGGCACCCACAGGCACCCAGGACCACAGGGCATGTGCCCTAACCCCAGGGCCAGAAAGGGCCCCTGCCCCTTGAGCCGCCGCCCCGCCCCTTTCGAGCCACCACCCTGCCCATTGCACTGCCACACCTTGTGCCGCCTGTTCCATTGTGGAGGTACCTGGGGAGTGGACGCTGTGTGCCGGTGGTCCCGGCCAGCCTGCAGCGCCCTGCAGAGCAGCGGCAGAGGCATGAGGGGCAAGGCCGCATGGCACATGGCCCCCCGCTTCTGATTGGCTGGTAGCGTAGCGAAGGTATGGTCACATTAACATATTACTCTTTTATTATATAGGATGGGTTCCAGAAGGTTTTACCAACTGGAAGATAATGATTAGAGAATAATGACTCCCAGGAGGGGCTTTTGGGAAAATTATAGGGCATTTTGGAGTCACAGTAATGAGGAGTGCCATTGGAAAGAGCCATCCACGGACAGGACAATGCCACCTAGTGGAGAACTGTCCTGGATTGCTCCTCCTGTAGCAGGAAAGCCTGTTTATCTGAACCTAGATCCCAGTTCCATTTTGCTTGTGAAGGTCAAGTGTGTTAATAGACACAGCACTGCCCAGGTCTGCAACTACTGAATCGATTGGAAGATTGTCCTTGGCTTGGTTAGGACTCTGCTAGATGTTTTCCAATTCCAAAAACCAGAAAGTACCTTCACCTAGGCAGTACCAGAGATGGGTTTTATGGAGCTTCAGGGATTTCACATGGAGGGACCGAGATCCTGGGGATACAGCAGTTCCTCTTGGGGAGATTTTTAAAGTGAAAATTCTGAATTTTCAGGTCTACATGTGAAACAAATTCAAGATGGTGGTGGAGTTTGGGTTGAAGATTATAAATTTCTCTCCTTTTACTCACCTTTATATTACAGTTAGGGTGTTTTGTTAATAATAGAATTATCTGTAGAGGTAGTTTTCATTATCTATTTCATTTCAAGATAATAAAGGTAGCCTGAGAAATTGTTATAAATGGTGGATTGGCACTGACAGCCACAGAGACAGCAACAAAAGATGCAGGTTCCTCTCCCCACTGGAGGTGCAGTTGGGAGAAAACCTGACATAGAAGTGTATAGAAGTAGAAAATTCCTGAAACACTGGGTCTCTGAAGCTGGGTTGGTTCCACAGATAATTCCAAGTGCATTAGAAAAGTCATCCCTGCCCCAGGCTCTCCTGCATGAGGACTGGTGTGGCCTGGGTGGCTGCATTTTGATTCTAGGAATATACTTTGATCTTCAAATAGAACCTTTATGTCAAGGAAGAGTTGGGAGGGAGGCGGAGGTGTACAGTAGTCAAAACCTGTGCTTTCAGAGGGCAGGGAGTGACTTGGGACGAGAGCAGCCCTGGGTGGGGGTAATCAGGCTCCCTTTTCATGGTGATTCAGGCCTGGAATGTCCATCATTCCTGGGGTTGGGGGTGGCACAGGAAGAGACAGAGCTATCAGTGTAAAAGGCTCTCAGTTCCCTACCCAACCCAGCCTCTAGGGGGTCAACAGCACCTTCAACTAAAAAACAACCTGCCTCCCACCCCCCGCCCTCCAACAAAATCCACAAAACTTCTTTGACCTAAAGAAATAATTCCTACTGAAGCCACACTTAGGAACAATCAAGACCGTAAGAAAAGTTCGTGACTGGGAGGTGAAGGGTGGGAGGTGGGGTGGGGAGGGAGCAGAAGAGGGCATAGAGGGGACAAATGGTGATGGAAAAAATAAAATCAAATTAGCTATGGCCAGTTTGGCTCAGTAAAGTTAGAGCATAGGCTCACAGATCAAAGGGTTGAGGGTTCAATTCCTGGTCTTAGTTCTTACTGCACATGCCTCTGTGCACCTTGGCTTCTACTGTACATGCTCCCAGGATATCTCAGTTGCAAGCACATGCAGAAGACAATCAACCTTTATATTTCTCTCACATCAATCTCTCTCCCCCCCCCCCATCTCTTTTAAAAAAAAATCAATGGAAAAAATATCCTCAGATGAGGATTTAAAAAAGAGAAATTTAAATTAGAAAAGTTCAGTTAGAGGCAGTTTTTAAAGTTAAACACACCAACAAAATAAGAGGCTTTAAAGCCTAAAGGTTTGTCTACCTGGAGGGCGACAAACTTAGTAGGCTTAAAAAAAAACAAAAATTGGGCCAGGCAGCAGGGTGGAGGGATAGAGCTTTATACTGAAGTATTTTTGAAGGAAATGATATGGTGTCCAGGATTACTTAAAAATAACCCAGTGAGGGGCTGGGTGGAAATATAGATTTAAAAAAGATTGACCACAGCCTGGCCGGTGTGGCTCAGTGGTTGAGCGTCGAACTGGGAACCAAGAGGTCACTGGTTCTATTCCTGGTCAGTGCACATGCTTGTGTTGTGGGCTGGATCCCCAGTAGGAGGTGTGCAGGAGCTAGCTGATCGATGATGTTTCACTCTCATCGACGGTTTTATCTCTCTATCCCTATCCCTTCCTCTCACTCTAAAAATAAAGGAAAAAAGAAAATAAAAGATTGGCCACAAATTGCAATGAACTTATGAAAAGGTACTCCTTAAGCATCAGAAAAATGCAAAAGAAAAGCACTACACATCACCAGAATGATAAGCAAATAAACAAAACCCTGAGCTGCTAAACAAAACCTTTTTAGTGAGAATGTGGAGCAATTGATTGGAACTCTGTTGCATGGCTTGTGGTGCAGAACCAGAGTTACTGCCAACAGGTGGGCTCCTGAACTTAACAAATGTGTGCATATAAAATAGATACAAATGCTCCGGGCTTACAATGGGGTTACATCCCAATGAGCCCATCGGAAAATGAAAATATCCTTTAAAAAATTGAAAATATCCTAAGTAAAAAAATGCATTTAATACATCTAACCTATCAAACACCATAGCTCAGCCTCACCTACCTTAAATGTAATCAGAACACTTACATTAGCTTACAGCTGGGCAAAATCATTTTGCTGTGGTTGCCCAGCATCAGGAGAGAGCATCTTACTGCCAGCCTGGGAAAAGATCAAAAGTCAAGAGTCAAAATTCAGAGTATAGTTTCTATGAAATGCATGTTGCTTTTGCATCATCATATAGCCGAAGAATTGTTAAATTGAGCCATTGTAAGTTGGGGACCATCTAAACTAGTATGTTCACTGCAGCTTTGTCTATCAGTGACTTGAGCCAGAAACAGATTGATGACCACCACATCAGATGGATAAATCAATAGAAGGCAGAAATGAGGGGACTGACTGCAGTCACTGGAATATGTATGGATAGACTTTGGAAGCCTATGGTTAAGGCCAGATACAAAGAAGCAAGTGCTGTGTGAGTACATTTAATATAGTTTAGGAAAGAAGATCCCATCAGTGAGGTTATGGTCAGGATAGTTAATTACCTGGGGGCCAGAGAGGCCAGGTCTGATTGATTTCTCATTTTTCAGCCAGATTGCTGGTTATAGATGGGCTCAGGTTGTACTTTGTGTGTGTGTATTATCTATATATATAAAGAGACAGGGTCTGAAACTACTGAAAGCTCAACCAACCAGAAGTCAGCGCTGGGTTGCTGCTGCAGGCACCCAGACCCAGCACTGACTGCTGAGGGGGCTGCAGATCAAGCCCAAAGAGAGGCCTAAAGAGAGAAACAGGGTCTGATCCATAGCCTTTGTGGCAGCCGTTGATCAGCACTTGCCTCTCTCTTTCGCTCCGGGCCTGGCTAATATCCACACCTCTTTCTCTTGGGACTTTGCTGGGGCTGTTGATCAGCCCTGCCTCTCTGATCAGACCCATTGATAGGCCTGGAGACACTGACTGGCATAGAAACTGACCAATCAGAACCAAATATAGGTGAAGTGCGAAGAGCCAATGGCTGCCTAGGAGGTGGAGCTTTTGATGCTGACTGGCTTAGAAACCGATCAATCAGAACCAAATCTGGGTGAAGTGTGAGAAGCTAATGGCTGCCTTGGAGGCAGAGCTTTTGACACTGACTGGCATAGAAACTGATCAGTCAGAATCTAATCTGGTGAAATGCGAAGGCAGAACCTACATGGGGACTGAGGAGGGGATTAAAGGCAACAGCTATTTGGAGTAAGGTGTAAGAAAACAGTTCAATTTTTTAATGACTGGTTTGACAGTATAGTGCATATGGCTGACTACCAGTCCAGATATAGGGATTATGTATTTTTGTCTGCCAAAAGCATCTCCTCCTTATGAAAAAGGTGTCCTCCCCCCCCATTTAAGCAATACTACCCTATATAATCTATTTATCTATACTACTAAAAGGGTAACATTCTAATTATACCAGGTCAACTGGCCATCTTCTGGATATCCGACTTCCTTTTAGACAAAGCCATGGTGGTGGGGGCCAAGTCAGAGGTTGTTAGGGGTGATCAGGCTGGCAGAGAAGAGCAGTTGGGGGTGATTAGGCAGGCATCAGAGGCAGTTAGGGGTGATCAGGCAGGCAGGCAGAGGCAGTTAGGGGCAATCAGGCAGGCAGGCAGTTGAGTGGTTAGGAGCCAGTGGTTCCAGATTGTGAGAGCGCCTAAACCAGTGGTTGGACATTTCCCATGGGGTCCCAGATTGGAGAGGGTGCAGGCTAGGCTAAGGGACCCCCCTCCCATGCATGAATTTTGTGCACCAGGCCACTAGTCCTATATAATAAAAGAGTAATATGCAAATTGACAATACCTCTGATCAAGCCACGCCCACAAGCTACGCCCACAAGCCAATCAGGAGCAAATAAATCCCAACCAAAATGACTGCGGCCACTGAGAGCAGGAGGGAGGGAGGCTTGGGTTTCCCTGGCAATGGAGGAAGCAAAGCCGGCCTAGGCCTCCTCTCAATGCTACAAAGTTTCAATTATAGAAGATACATATATCCCAACAAAAATGGCAGCAGTCACGGAGCTGGAGAGAGCAGAGGCTAGGGTTGACAGGGTGATGGAGGAAGCCAAGCTTCTGCAGCCCTGGCTAGCCTAGGCCTCCACTCTAGGCTACAAAGTTTCAATTATAGAATTTAAATAAACCAACAGAAATGGTGGCAGCCACAGAGCGAGCAGAAGGCTTGGATCCACTCCAGGCTACAAAGTTTCAATTGTGGAACATAAATTAATCCCAGATCCCAGGGCCTCGCTTGGGCTGTTGGGGGACATGGCTGGCCTGCAAACCCCTACAGGCTCCTCACCCAGACCGCCTCATGCCCCAAGGGAATTCTAACCTTGATCCGGGACACTCTTCAGGGCAAACCAACTGGTCCCCATCCATGCACCAGGCCTCTATCCTATCTAATAAAAGAGTAATTTGCAAAAAAAAAAAAAAAAGAGTAACTTGAGAATTGACCATCACTCCAACACACAAGAGGGCTGCCCCCATGTGGTCAAAGATCTCGCCCCATGCGGACACAAGATGGCCACCACAAGATGTTCTGTCCAGCTCAGTGGCTGCCGCAGGGATTGGCTATTGGGAGGTTCCAGGCCTTCAAGGGAGGGTAGTTGGGGGTGATCAAGCCTGCAGGGGAGGGCAGTTAGGGGTGACCAGGCCAGCAGAGGAGGGAAGTTGGGGGCAAACAGGCTGGCAGGGGAGCAGTTAGACATCAATTAGGCTGGCAGGGTAGTGGTTAGCGGGTGATCAGGCTGGCAGGCAGAGCAGTTAGGGGCAATCAAGGAGGCAAGCAGGTGAGCAGTTTGGAGCCAGTAGTCCTGGATTGTGAGAAGGATGTTTGACTACCCTTTTAGGCCTGATCCTACCAGGATAGGGCCTAAATGGGCAGTCAGGCATCCCTTGAGGGGTCCCAGATTAGCGAGGGTGCAGGATGGGCTGAGGGACACCGCCCTGCCCACCATGCACAAATTTTATGCACTGGGGCTCTAGTCCTATCTAATAAAAGAGTAACATGCAAATTTGACTGTACCTTTGCCCACAGCCACGCCCACCAGCCAATCAGGAGCAGATTATGCAAATAAACCCCAACCAAGATGCCTGTCGACACTAAGAACAGGAGGAAGGCTTGGGTTTCCCTGGCAACAGAGGAAGCCAAGCTTTCTGCCTGCCTAGGCCTCCACTCAATGTTACAAAGTTTCAGTTATAAAAGATACAGAAATGGCGGCAGCCACTGAGCTGGAGAGAACAGAGGCTTGGGTTTCCCTGGCAATGGAGGAAACCAAGCTTTCAGCCTGCCATTGCTGGCCTAGGCCTCCACTCTAGGCTACAAAGTTTCAAACAGAAATGGCTGCAGCCACTCAGGGAGCAGAAGGCTTGGCTCTGCTCCAGGCTACAAAGTTTCAATTGTAAACATAGATTAATCCCAGATCCCAGGGCCTCCGCTTGGGTTGCTGGGAGGCGTGGTCAACCAGCAAACCTCCACAGGCCCCTCAGGCCACCCCTTGCCCCAAGGGAACCCCCACCCTGATCTGGGACACTCTTCAGGGCAAACCACCTGCCCCCACCCATGCACTAGGCTTCTATCCTATCTAATAAAAGAGAAATACGCAGATTGACTATCACTCTACCACACAAGAGGGCTGCACCCATGTGGTCAAAGATCATGCCCCCATGTGGACACAAGATGGCCACCACAAGATGGCCAGCAGGGGAGGGCCATTGGGAGATTCCAGACCCTGCAAGGGAGAGCAGTTGTGGGCGATCAGGCCATCAGGGGAGAGCACTTGGGAGGGACCAGGCCTGCAAGGGAGGGCAATTGGGAGCAATCAAGCCAGCAGGGGAGGGCAGTTAGGGGTGACTAGGCTGGCAGAGGAGGGAAGTTGGGGGCAAACAGGCTGGCAAGGAAGCAGTTAGACATCAATTAGGCTGGCAGGTAGTGGTTAGCGGGTGATCAGGCTGTCAGGCAGAAGCGGTTAGGGGCAATCAGGGAGGCAGGCAGGTGAGTAGTTTGGAGCCAGCAGTCCTGGATTGTGAGAAGGATGTCCAAGGATCGGGCCTAAATGGGCAGTCGGAAATCCCTCGAGGGGTCCCAGACTGGAGAGGGTGCAGGCTGGGCTAAGGGACATCCCCTGCCCCCTGTGCACGAATTTCATGCACTGGGCCTCTAGTCTATATAATAAAAGCCCAGCGATCATTATAGCAGAACAACTATAATTGGTCCCATCAGCAATTCCAGCACAGGTTTTCCTGAAAGGGAGGGAGAATCAATCTACCTAGAGGTTTTGAGGTGTGAGGGTCACTGAGGAGCCCCTTGGCCACCCCCCTTCCCCCACAAAAATTTGCTGAATTCTGGAGGGATGAGGTAGGGAGAAAAATATAAGCAAAAGGAAAATCCTAGTCCTTTTAAAAGAGTGAAAAGGACCAAACTCTAACTCTGTATTAGACAACTAAAAGGTCAGCAAATAGCATTCTTTATATTGGCAAATACAGTTCATAACTTGTAGAAACATAGACTGCTTTATTGTCAAGCACACACTTTTAAGAGGCATTTTCCCATGAGACAGGGATTAAAAAGCAGAAAGAATCAGCAAAAATTGGTTGAACAAGTTGTTGATTTGCTCAGATGACTAAAGTTTTTCTCTCTCAATAAAATTTACCTCCTAGAAATTTGCATTCTAAAAGATGGCTCATATGAGATTTTTTTTTTCTTTTTAATCTTCACTGGGGGATATTTTCCCATCGATTTTTGGGGAGAGTGGAAGAGAGGAAGAGAGAAACATTGATGTGAGTGAAACACATCAATTGGTTGCCTCCTGCACAAGCCCCAACCAGGGCCCAGTCTGGGAAGGAGCCTACAGCAAAGGTACATACTCTTGACCAGAATCGAACCCGGGACCCTTTGGTCCACAAGCCAACGCTCTATCCACTTAGCCAAACTGACTAGGGCAAGAATTCTTAAAGAAGAGCATACATTTGCATCTAAAAGATACAGACTTTGGTTTCATAAAAACAATCCTATCTAATAACGAGGGAATATGCAAATTGACCATCACACCATAACAAGATGGCAGCCCCCACAGCAGAGGCAGGGATCTCATAACACAAGATGGCTGCACTCACAGCGGAGGTTGGGTTCCAAAAGGAGCCTTAAAGAGCAATCAGCAGAAATCTGAAGCTGCATGGCACTGGGCCAGGGTGGGGTCTGAGGATGTGTGCCCCCCTCCCTGGTGGGGCAACCCACACTTACATGCCAGCACCCACATAGGGCCCTAAGCCTCACCACCCACTCCTCCCTAGACTTCACCCTCCAGCCCGGGTCCTCCTGGTCCTGCCTCCCTCCCATGCCGAGGGAGTCAGTCTGGGAAACTTTCTCAGGCTTGCTTGGTGCTGGGACTGGATGCATCCGAACTCATGGCAGGCTCCATGGAGGTTCCTGGTGGCCGAGGGTGCAGAGCTGGAGTGCGGGCTTGTGAGTGTGTGCATGAGCGTGGACCCGAGCGACACACACTCACACACCCACACCCACAGAGGGCCCTCAGCTGCACCCGCGCTTCCCTGGACTTCACCCTCCAGCTGGATCCTCCTGATCCTGTGCCTGGTGGCCTGTCCCTGCCTAAGGTTTCTCAGTAACACAGCGTGCAGTATTTGGGAGCCAGGACTAGGAGTGTGTGTGGTCTCCCCACCACCAGCTGTGCCTGCGGGGGTGGAGGGGGTGGGAGGAGACAGGGAAGGGCGCCAGGGCTCTTACAGCTCAGGGCTGGCCAGGACTAGGCCAGAGGGGGACACAGCCAAGCTACCTGGCCCAGACCCACGGTCCGCCTAGGGATAGCCCCGCCCAGGGCTGGCCCCGCCCCGTGTGCCCGGCCCCAGCTTCTGGGCCCACCGCTCCCCTGGCTGGCAGGGTCCCTGCTGTGCTTCCACCTCCTTGGAAAACTTTGCTTTTCCAGCTCTGTCCCCACAGGAGAGCCGAAGGGGCTCCAGATCCCTTTCCTGAAAACCACGCAGACAGCTATGGTGGGAAGAAGTCGCTCAAGTTCAACAAGAGGCGCGTTGAACAGTTTTCTCTTAACCCGTTTGTGGAAGTGTAATCTGATTTTAAACCAATGGACTAACAGAAGCACTTTCTAGAAAGTCAATTCAGAAATGTGGGTCACAATTCAAGTGAATTAGCTTTGGGCCAGGAGTTCCATGTCTGTGAATGTGTCCCAAGTAAAGAGTCAAATAAGCAATTACATTTGCAGTCGTCGTTGATGCCAAGGGAAACCGGAAACAACCTGCCCCCCAATAAAGGGTTAGTGAAGTAAACCACAGTAATGTCAAACAGTCAGGGATAACACTGTAGCCATTAAAAGTTGTGTCTGTACATCCAATTCGTTGACATGAAAAGATCATAGTCAAATATTAAGTGGAGGGCAGGGGAAGCTCAGAAGAGGGCATGTATACTTATATGTATGTATATTTTGTATGTCAGGGGAATAATAGTTTTAAAACCAGTGATTCTTCCTGAGCTCTGCAATTGTGTTAGCACATTGTGTTTCAGGTGTGACGGGAGTTCCTTGGTGTCCCATACTTCCTTGCCTGTGGGACAGCCTGCACCTGCCCCTCTCTGGTGTGACAATGGCCCAATCAGACGTTCCCTTTTATTGGGCTGGTTTCCTTTTCTCCTTTGCCCAAACCTCATCTTTCCAACAAAAGAATATTAACTAAGGAATCCTAACAACAAGTTTTGTTGCCGACTGCAACTTATGCCCTTTTATGCAAATGTTGTTGCTTTCTAGCCTACCAGGTTGTATTTCAAAACTTATTTTTCTGCAACTTGACCATTTTTTATTCGCTTAAAATATTCTGGAGTATTTTAAATACATATAGAAAAGTAGAGAATAATATGACAAATACTTGTTTGTACTAATAAAAGGGTAATATGCTAATTTGACCAGATATCTTTTGGACATCCTTCCAGACAAAGCCATGGTGGCTGGGGCTGAGGCAGAGGTGGTTAGGGGCAACCATACCAGCTGAGGAGGGCAGTTAGGGGTGACCAGGCCAGCAGATAAGTGAGTGGTTAGGAGCCAGCGGTCCCAGATTATGAGAGGGAGGCATGAGCATCCTCAGTGCTCCCTAGTTCTGTGTCACACAACCAAATTATGTCCAACAGCAGGACATCCCCGGAGGGGTCCTGGAATGAAGAGGGTGCAGGCTGGGCTGAGGGAGCCGTCCCCCCTCCCGCCCTCATGTATGAATTTCATGCACCAGGCCTCTAGCTAGCTATAAGCCCTTTCCTTAAGGGAGCCAGAGTTAAATTTCTGCCAGTTGGTGAGTATGCATCCTAAATGGGCTCTCTTGAGGCGCTGTGGATGGAGGCACTATTATCCATTGTCTTTGGGGAGAGAAAACTTTCTTCCCCATAAAAGAGGAAGAAAGTGGATAACTGAGGGAGGCATGAGCATCCTCAGTGCTCCCTAGTCCCATGTCACACAACCAAAACCCAGGATAGTGCCTGATCTCTTCTCTGCTTGCCATTGGCATCCCAAAGTTGTTGCTACCTACGGGTCAGCTGTGGGTCCCACTGCCTGTGCATTGCCCCTCCCCAACGGGGCAGAGACTTTCGTAGAGTGGGCAATACGTGTCCAGGTAAGGAGCCTTACCAATAGTCACAGAGGTGGTCAGTCACTGCTTAATGGGACTCACTCTACTAAGAATTCCTGCTTGTTGGCCTCCCGCAGTAGCTAGCCTTACCATGTGTCCCCAACCTCATGTCTGTCTGTGTGATGGGTGCTTAGTACTGCCACTGCCTTGGGTGGAAAAAGTCATACTGTAACTCTGGCCTTTAGCAGTTGAGCTAGTAACACATTGCCCTGGTTTTCCTATTCTCAGCAGCTCCAGTTCTTCAAGAAGTCTAGTAAGATTAGGGCAGCCGCTCCTAGGATGGAAAGGAATGTTCCTGTTAAACTGTCCTGAGGATTAACTGGGCTAGCCAGACAGAGATAACACCCAGTGGGCTGAGGGCAAATCCTGGCTGGGAGGATCATAAAATGCTTGATACACTGAGTATGAGAGGGCAAAGAAGGTATGAGGAGATTAACACTCAGTCTCCAGTTTAGTTTCCTATTGTGGAGGTTCTTTTAACATCATTACCTCCCAATCTCAGAGGGCAGGTGGGAGGTAATCAACCAAGGACCCTGTATGCATGTATGCATGGCCCATGGACATAGACAACTTTGCGGAAGGTGAGAGCCTGGTTTGGGGGTGGGGGTGACTGGAGGGGGTCAATGTGGGGGTAGGGGGACAGTGGGAGAGAACATATATAATACTTTCAACCATAAGGAATTATTTTTAAAAAATAATAAAATTTTAAAAATAAAAAATAAATTAAAATCATTACTTCCCAATTAGTTTAATACTTTCTGTGAGTACTTGCATCTGCAGCTTCTTACTTGTTGTAGACCTGCAGGGACATTAAGGAGGACTTGGATCTGGGAGTTTTTGGCCTTGGAGGCATGACTTACTATGTAAACTGCACAGCTAGGGCATTTGATGACCTGGGGTGCAGATAAGCAGTTGCAGTCACACCATGAGCCAGGAGTGGGTGGCAGGCTGGGGTTCCCAGGTGGGTGTTCTGGCTGTGGTGTCAGCTTCCATTTCGCTGGCTCCAGCCAGGAGCAGTTCCCAGGACATGAGAACATAGCCAAATGGAGGTGCCTAGTCTCTCGGGCCAAAAGTCTATTGAGAAGGCTAAAAAGGCTAATTCCCATGTAACCCTGATATCTGTAGGCGGGGGGTGGGGGGGGGGTAGTTAGCAATCTGAATCTGTGCCAGCAAGCCCAGTATACATTCTTGATAACCTATCATTAAGTCACTATCTCCTTCCCAGAAACTGGTCTTGCAGGACCTGTTACCTAAATGCTTACTTTTCACAGAGGCCATAAACTGTGAACAGTGCACAGCCCCAGTTTGGGAAGGGGGAGTTATCAGTGCTGGGGCCAGGCCAGACCATTAGAAATGGTCTCAAGACCCCCAACACCTGGGGCCTTTTTTGCAAAGCCCATGAAAGAATCAGAAGCATAATCCATATTAGGGACAAAGAACCTTGACCTCCTGGAGGACATGGAACATGGCAGGCATTGGCTGGGGTGGGATGGTGGAGCAGGTGAGCGGGGGTGCCAGACCAAGGTGGGGTGTCAGTCACTGTCATCGGGGTGATCCTCTGGTGGTCACTGAAAATTCTTTGTTCCTGTGCACTGCGGTCCCACCGAGCACTTGCACCTGCAGCTGGCGCCGGCCCTGCTGGCACCTGTTGCCAGTGCCTGGTGCTGGCCCTGATCTTTCAGTGCTGTCAGCGGGTGCAAGCGGCAGCTGCCGGCTCAATAACCCCTGAGGGCTTCTCCACTTCCCTCAGCTCCTGAGGGGTGATTGGGGCAGCAGCTGCCTCTTCCACCCACTGATGTACTGGCCCTGCTTGCACCTGCTGCTGGCGCTAGCCCCAATCGCTCTGCTCCGTCAGCGGGTGCAAATGGGGATGGTGCTGTCAGTGCATGGGAGTGGCAGCTGACAGAAGAGCAGAGGCTGTGGTGGTAGGGGCCGGGAAGGGGTGCCAAGGATGGGCTGAGACCTGCCCCTGTGTCCACCATCACAGCCTCGCAGCCCACAGTTCCTTTCAAAGTGCATGAATTTGTGCACTGGGCCCTTAGTATTTTAATAAACACTGCCTTTATAATTAATCAAAGTGTGTGAATACATTTTTTAGGGACACCCTATATTTGCAAGTACAACCTACTGGGTTTGCTGGAGAACTGGGTGTTGGGTACAGAGCCACAATAGAGATGCATGGGGCCAAAGGCAAAGTTTTTTGTGGAGACCCTGTCTATAGAAACTATTTGAATGAAAAATGTGTTACCAGATTCATGGACCCAAATGAGATATAGTGATTTTCCAATGAAGATTTAGAATAATGGATAGAGGAGAAGTACTATGTGTTTGCTTATCATTCAGAGTGTCCAAATACCATTTCTTTATGTTCTTTATTGCCAGTTGTGTCATTTTTGGCTAATTGAATAATGCTCATCATGACAACAATGCAATACTGTTATTCCTCATGTTCTTCTTGCCTCTGCTGATCTCATGTCCTTTATTTACTCATGACACCGGGAACACCATCATACCATCATGAACACCAGCACCTGGTGACATTCTTAAGGTTATTTTTCTTTTTTTTCTTTTCTTTTCTTTTCTTTTTTTTTAGAAATAAAACGCAGAGAATCTTTTTTTTAAAAAATATATATATTTTTATTGATTATTTACAGAGTGGAAGGGAGAGGGATAGAAAGTCAGAAACATCGATGAGAGAGAGACATCGATCAGCTGCCTCTTGCACGTCCCCTACTGGGAATGTGCCCGCAGCCAAGGTACATGCCCTTGCTGGAATCGAACCCAGGACTCTTCAGTCCGCAGTCCGATGCTCTATCCACTGAGCCAAACCGGTCTCGGCCAGAGAATCTTTTTTTAAGATTTTTATGTTATTGCCAAAAATTATTTGTGGTATAAAGACCATGAAGAAAAGCCTGTCTGTCCTAAAAAAGAGTGATGTGCTAGAGGCAGCATGCACAAGCTCCCTAGGTATTATTGTTATATTTACAGTAATTTTGTGAACTGATTGATGTTTCATAGGTAGCTTGAAATTGGCCACGGTGGGATATTTACACCATAGGTTGTTTTTCTTTAAATATATATTTTTATTGATTTCAGAGAAAAGGAAGAGAAAGATAGAAACATCAAAGATGAGAGAGAATCACTGATCGGCTGCCTCCTGCATGCCCCACACTGGAGATTGAGCCCAAAATCTAGGCATGTGCCCTGACTGGAAATTAAACCGTGACCTCCGGGTTCATAGGTCGATGCTCAACCACTGAGCAACACTGGCCGGGCCATTCTCACTGTGACTCGGAGGAGCAGCTGAGGACAGCGTTGAAGATTCGCATGGAGAGAGGTTTGGAGCACGCGCCACAGATCTGGCGGGCGGCTGAAAACCGGCCAGTTTTCTCGAACGGGGAGACAAAGACGTCCCACTGGACTGATTCTCCAGCTCTGGGCAAAGTCCAGGGAACCCACTATCATACGGGGTAAAAACTGGACAGTGGGAGGGCATGCTGAAGCTCAGGTGCTGCAGGGGTCTGCCGGCTTGTGGAGAAGGCAAGCTTGCGTGTGACCTTGGGAACAGTGCAGCTGCGTGACCGCGTAGAGAGCGCTCGCGACTTGCTATCTCATTCGGGAAACCGTCAGACTGCTTTGTTTTACGACCCTGGGTGAGATGTTGGGTGTGCAGACGCATTTGGGGAGAGTCTGAATTCCCTGGCAGCTTGGCAGCGGCTCTCTCTCAGAGGTGCTGGCAGCCATTGCCCCCAGCACAGAGTCCCTAGGGCTGCATAGGGCAGAGCTAATGCTGTCTGCTTGGCCCGGAGACTTCGCCCATCCAAACTGAGCACAGCTGAGCTTCACAGACAATTGGCCGGAGGTCAACCCTCCAAGTGCTAACAACGATTAACCTGAGCTTAACTTCAGCAAGACTGTGCGACCCACATCCACCTCAGGTAACTGGGGAGGCTGAGCCACTGTCCCTAGTAGGAAGTCTACCACACAAAGCTAATTGACCAACTCAGGGAAGCAGCCACCATGCAGAGACATGGAAAGAAATCAGATGTGAAAGAAATGGAGGGAAAAAAACGACTGGACATGGAATTCAAAACCACGGTTATAGGGTTTTTCAAGAGGCTCCAACAAAAGGTCGAGGCATATAAGGAATTAAGCAAGACTGCAAAGGAAATGAATAAGTCCTACAAGGAAATGAACAAGACCCTCAAGGATATGACCGAGACCTGCAAGGAAATGATCAAGACCAACGTGGAAATGAATGAGTCCTACAAGGAAATGAAGGAGACCCTCAAGGATATAAAGGAGACTCTCAAGGATATGAAAAGGACCAACCAGAAATTAAGCATACACTGACTGAAATAAAAAATATTATACAAAGACCTAAAAGTGCCCTGGAGCACCCCAAGAACCAAGTTAAAGATGTGAAATACAAAGAGGTAAAATCCACTCAGCTGAAAAAGCAAGAAACCAAAAGAATCCAAAAAATTGAAGATAGTGTAAGGGGCCTCTGGGACAACCTCAAGCATACCAACATCCAAATTATAGGGGTGCCAGAAAAAGAGAGAGAGCAAGACAATGAAAACCTATTTGAAGAAATAGTGACCGAAAACTTCCCACACCTGGTGAAAGAAAATGACTCAAAAACCCAAGAAGTACACAGAACCCCAATATATAGGAACCCTAAGAGTACCACACAAAGGCACATCATAATTAAGATGCCAAGAGCAAAAGACAAGGAGAGAATATTAAAAGCAGCAAGAGAAAAACAGATGGTTACCTATAAGGGAGCACCCATACGATTGTCAGCGGATTTCTCAATAGAAACGATGCAGGCCAGACGGGAGTGGCAAGAAATATTCAAAGTGATGAACAGCAAGAATCTACAACCCAGATTACTCTATCCAGCAAAGCTATCATGCAGAATTGAGGGTCAGATAAAGTGCTTCGAAGATAAGAAAAAGCTAAAGGAGTTCATCACCACCAAACCAATATTATATGAAATGCTGAAAGATATTCTTTAAGAAGAGGAAGAAGAAAAAAATAAAAGTGTAAATTATGAAGAAAAAATACACATCTATCGACAAATGAATCTAAAAATCAAGTGAATTAATAAGCTGATGAACAGGATAAACTGGTGAATGTAACAGAATCATGGACATAAAGAGGGAATGGACTGACAACTCTTGGGGAGAAAGAGGGTGTGGGAAGTGCAGCAAGAGACTGGACAAAAATCTGCAACTATGGGAGAGGACAGTGGAGGGGGGTGAGGGCGGAGGGTGGGATGGGTACCAGGTGGAGGGGAACTATAGTGGGGGGAAAAAAGGGAACCATGTATTTAATAAACTGAACAATAAAGAGGAAAAAAATGGGGGGAAAAAAGAAGAAGAAAAAGATAAAGATAAAAATTTTGAACAAGAAATACATATCTATCAACAAGTGAATCTAAAAATCAAGTGAATAAAAAAATCTGATGAACAGAATAAACTGGTGAATATAATAGAATCAGGGGCATAGAAAGGGAGTGGACTGACAATTCTCAGGGGGAAAGGGGTGTGGGGGCTGTGGGAAGAGACTGAACAAAAATTGTACGCTAATAGATGAGGATACTTAGAGGAGGGTATGGGCAGAGGGTGGAGTGGGAACACAGTGGAGGGGAGCTATGGGGGGAAAAGGAACAACTGTAATAATCTGAACAATAAAGATTTATTTTAAAATAATAAAGAAAAATATCTAAAAATAATAAGATAAAGGATACAGATGAACAACCAGATGAAGGGATAAAGAGGGCAAGGTCTGGGAGGGTCCTGAGCACAGGAGCTTGGTCCCTATAAACCCAAGGTGTGTCAACTGCCTGTAGATGTGTTCGCCCACCTGTAAGCTCTCCAACCTCGTACTATGTTATGGAGGCTTCCTCACATGGGCATGGTCAGTGTTAACTCTGTTTCCAACCGCCTCCCTCTCTGGAGAGGGAAGGAGGGACTGAGAATTCCAAGCTGTAAAGCATGGTTTGGCCACTCTGGTGATCAGCCCCGTCCAGGAGCCAGCCAGGATGGGGTCAGAGACCAAATCTTAGAACAATAATGTTCTTATCTCTTGGAAATTACAAGGGTTTCAATAACCCTGTGATAGGAACTGAGAGCAGAAAAAGACACCTGTGTTATCCCCACCTCACCCTGGGTGCAGTGGACCCAAGGCAGCTGGGTGGTGAGAACTGGTGCTCAGACCCACCTACTCGGCTCCAGCCCAAGGGATGGTGGCAGACAGCAGCTGTTCCAGAGCCCTGTAGCTGTCCCGTGTTTCCGGGTGAGGTATCCAAAATCAGCATGCCAGCACTGTTTTTGCCAGCTGGCCAGTAGGAACCATCAGCTTGTCAGGCTGCTCATCTGGAACTGGGGTCCAGCCACAGGACCCTGGATGAGCCACCCTTAGGACAAAAGGCTTGGAATTCCTCGGGGCTTCCAGAGGATCCCATGCAAATGTAGGGGAGGGGTGTAGGAGTAGGGCCTGGAGAACACCTTACAGGGAAGAAACAGAATGGGACACACAGAGGTCCTGGTCTAAATTCAGGGTAACCTGCCAAGACAGCACAGCAACCCTGGCTTAGAGAATGTGAAGGAAAGTGCTGCAGGACTCCCACTTCCTGGTTTAAGGATGCTCCTGGTGGGGTGTGAGAATCACAGAAATCCAGATCGACTCCAAGGTTTCTGGTCACACGGCTATTGACAGAGCCAGGAAGTGTAAGGGAGAAGCAGGTGGGGAAGGGTGGGAAAATCAGTACTCAATTTTGGGGAAATTGAGGCTCAGAAAAATTAAACTCAAAGACATAGTAGGGTAAGGATGTGAACCAATTATGTCTTGTCACCCCAGGCAACACTGCTTGCCCAACCCCATGTGAAGTACCATTTATTTATTTTTTTTTATAGTTTTATTTATTTTTTCCCTTTATTGTTCAGTTTATTAATTACATTGTTTCCCCTTTTTTATCCCCCTATATCTCCCCTCCACCCTGTACCTATCCCACCCTCCACCCTCACCTCCCCCTCCCCAATGTCCTCTCCCATTGTTGCAAGATTTTTGTCCAATCTCTTGCTGTACTTCCCACAACCCTTTTCTCCCCAAGAATTGTCAGTCCATTCCCTCTCTATGTCCATGTTTCTGTTATAGTCACCAGTTTATCTTGTTCATCAGCCTATCAATTCACTGAGTTTTATGTTCATTTGTTGATAGATGTGTATTTGTTGTTCATAATTTATATTTTTACCTTTTTCTTCTTCCTCTTCTTAAAGAATATCTTTCAGCATTTCATATAATTCTGGTTTGGTGGTGATGAACTCCTTTAGCTTTTTCTTATCTGCGAAGCACTTTATCTGATCCTCAATTCTGAATGATAGCTTTGCTGGATAGAGTAATCTTGGTTGTAGATTCTTGCTCTTCATTATTTTGAATATTTCTTGCCACTCCCGTCTGGCCTGCATCGTTTCTGTTGAGAAATCCGCTGACAATCAGATGGGTGCTCCCCTGTAGGTAACCAACTGTTTTTCTCTTGCTGCTTTTAATATTCTCTCGTTATCTTTTGCTCTTGGCATTTTAATTATGATATGTCTTGGTGTGGTGCTCTTTAGATTCCTATATTTT
This sequence comes from Antrozous pallidus, assembly GCA_027563665.1. Lineage (NCBI taxonomy): Eukaryota > Metazoa > Chordata > Mammalia > Chiroptera > Vespertilionidae > Antrozous > Antrozous pallidus. The sequence goes on along the minus strand of CM050525.1, from coordinate 21,487,581 downwards.
GGGGTTCTGTGTACCTTGGGCTTTTAAGTCAGTTTCTTTCACCAGGTGGGGGAAGTTTTCAGTCACTATTTCTTCAAGTAGGTTTTCATTACCTTGCTCTCTCTCTTTTTCTGGCACCCCAATAATTCGGATGTTGGCATGCTTGAGGTTGTCCCAGAGGCCCCTTACGCTATCTTCAATTATCTGAATTCTTTTTGTTTCTTGCTTTTCCAGCTGAGTGGATTTTGCTTCTTTGTATTTCAAATTTTTGACTTGGTTCTTGTGGCCCTCTGGACTGCTTTTAGGACTTTGTGTATTATTTTTTATTTCAGTCTGTGTAAGCTTGATTTCTAGTTGGTCCTTTTTTTTTATCCGTGAGGGTCTGGTTCGAATCCTCAGAGGTCTTGTTCATTTCCTTGAGGGTCTCATTCATTTGCTTGAGGTTCTCATTCATTTCCTGGTTGGTCTTGTTTATTTCCTGGTAATTCTCATTAAGTTGATCGGCCTTTTGTAGGAGCCTCTTGAAAAGCCTTATAACTGTGGTTTTGAACTCTATGTCTTGTCGTCTTTTCTCCTCCATTTCTTTCACACCTGATTTCTTTCCATGTCTCTGCATGGTGGCTGCTTTATGTGGTGGATATCCTCAAAGGGACAGTGGCTCAGCCTCCCCAGTTACCTGAGGTGGGTACTCTTACTGCAGTCCTTTATGGGTTGTATTCAGTATTTTTGAATTTAAACCCAGTTTGTTGTTGTTAGCCCTAGGAGGGTTTGACCTCCAGGCCAATTGGCTGTGAAGGGAGACTGTGTTCAGGTTGGATGGGCGGAGTCTCTGAGCTGCGCAGGCAGCATCAGCGTCAGCTGGGTCCTATGCGGCGCTCGCGCGCATGGGTCTCTGTTGGATGGGGATGGCTGCAGACACCTCCAAGAGAAAGCCGCCAGTCTCTTCCCCTTGCCAGACCATTCCGCCTTTCCCCAAATGTGCCTGCACACCAAGAGTCCAGCCCAGGATTGTAAAATAAATGGTTTCCAGAACCAGGAGACAAGTTTCCAGGGGGCAAGTCGCGGGTTTGCGCGACCCTTTCGCGGAAACTCACAATTCAGGAGCCTCTGCCGTGCTCCGTTTCCAGGGTGCGTCCCCCGGACCTCGGCGGACCTCGCCTGGCGCTGGGGGATCCGGGCAGTGGGACGGACCTCGCCTGGTGCTGGGGAATCTGGGCAGTGGGACGGATCTCGCCTGGCGCTGGGGAATCCGGGCAGTGGGACGGGCGTTGCTGCTCCAGCCCCAGCCCGCACGCGCGCGTGACCAGGTCGGCTCCTAACCTGTTTCCGTCTGAAAAACTGCGCTCCCGCCGCTTCTGAATCTCAATGTCCCACCTCCACTCCAGTTAGTGAAGTTTTCATTCAGCCAGCTTTCTGGCGATTCTGGGTGCTGTCTGTTCTGCTGTTATGTTGTAGTTCCTAAATCGTTGCGCGGGGCAGAACAATACGTGTTCACCTATGCCGCCATCTTGGTGTTCCACCCATTTAAAGCATTTATGATATATGGGGCCTAGTGCTGTGCATGTTTCATAAATGATCTGTTAGTCCTCCCATCAGTGGGCATTCTGACACCCTTTTAGGGGAAACAAAAGAGGCTCAGAAAAGATCTTGTGCAAGGCCTCGGACTAAGGAGGTGGCAGAGACCAGTGGGCCTTGAGTCCAAGCCCATGTGTGCACTCCCAGAGCCATTTCTTTGCTTCTATCCTGGGACTATTTTTCCTGAGGTTCCCTCCTTGTCCTCCCACTGAGAATCAGATAGCTAAAGGGCCTCATCTTTGTCTCCTGGGGAGCCACAGGGCCTCATTCCTGCTATTTTATTTGCTTTGCTCAGACCCAGCTGGCCCTAGCCCAATGTGGCCTGGTATCACTAGCTCTACAAGGCCATGGGAAAGGCACTCAAAGGAAGGCACCACTCCAGGTGAGAAAGGGCCATTGTGGGCCTGTCCATATCTTCAGGATCCAGGTGTGCCCAGAAGCAGGGTCCCTGCATTGTGTGGGGGACCTCATTGTGTATTGTGCCCCAGGGCCTGCCAAGTGCCCAGATCAAGTATTCAACTTTGTATTCTCATACCCACATCCAACTCTCAGCAAGCCCTGCTGGTTCCAACTAGAAATCACCCCTCCTCTCCTTGCCATGGTGGCCACCCTGGTCCTGTTCACCCTCAACCCCAGTCTGGACTATTGAAATAGTTCCTCTACAGTCTCTCCACTCCCTCTCCCTTGCCCTCAGTCTGTCCCTATACCCAGAGAGACCCTGTGAACACCTGCATCAGTTTCCTCTGCTCAGAGCCCTCAACGTGGCCCCTTTCTTCTCTCTCTTGAATCAGTAAATACTCGTTTGGGTGAGGATAAATAAATAAAATCATTTTCTCTGTACCCTTCTGAGTTCTTGCTGAGACCCCTCTGTAATAAAAGACAGATTCACAAGAGAAAAACATATAGAAGTTTACTAACATGTATACTTCACTCACACATGGGAAATATCTGGAGAAATGGAGTAATCCCCCAGGTGGCCCAAGCCACTACCATCTTCAGCTAAAGACAAAAGGATGAGTGTAGGGAGCAGTTATGGGAAGTTACCAAGAAAAGAAAAGCAAACACTGAGTAAGGTTGTTTAGATTTAAGTGGGTGCCTTCTCCATTGATAAGATTCTCTGATGATTGACAGTTTTCTATCTCTTTCCTGGAACAGAGAGGGAGACACCCTTACCAAGGGTGATTGCCTTACAAAGGTCTTTTACAAAGGGATAACTTCTACTCTGGTTTTAGAATTTCTCTTGTATTTGCAGTTTTTCAAAATGATCAGCTCAAAACGATCCCTACACCAAAGAGACATATTTTGCAATGGTGTATTCTGCTACCCTTCAGATATAAGACAACATTCATAGGTTCCAGGATTTGGGATCTGGATATATTTAGGCCTATATATTTGTGGCGGGTAGTTTACATGTGTTACTTAAATTGTCACCTGTGGTCACCTATCACTTGCAGGGTTAGCTCTAGTCCACATAGGTCTCCTTGTTGACCAAGGAAAAAGGCCATTATCAATCAGGTCTTCCTGCTTCCTTGTTCTTATTTCTATTTTCTCCCCAAAGCTCCTTTGAAATGCCAGGGCCTCTGAAGTACCGAGCAAACTCTCCTGGTCTCTCATGGGCTAGATGGTACAGTGGGTCCTGGGAGCTCAGCACATGTCCACCTCAGCGTGTACTTGATGTAACAGACTGGCATGTGGGAAAGCCTGCTGTGGGTGTCAGACACTGTGGAAGCTACCCCTCTCCCCCCATACCTCTCCAACCTCTTCTCTGGTGAGAAGCCCCACCAGGGGCCAGTTCTGATTAGGCTGATCAGTGAACCACATACCCTGTGGCAGTTATTGGTTCAGATATGGGCACCAGGCCCAGTTCTGGCCAATGGGATGCAAAGGGAAGTTTGTTGGGTGGGGGTTCCAGGAAAATGTAGAAAAAAGGGATCACAGATTTTAAAGGCTTTGTGGTTTACTAAAACACATGGAAGGAATGACAAGGGACACCTACAAATTGGATGACTATCACATTCCCATTCCTTGAGAGGTGTAGATTGACAGCAATAAAATAAGGAAGTAAAAGACAATGGATTTCTTTTAGGACCATAAGTCATGGGGCCAGCTGGTCTGGGATAATCTTACACTGTTGGGAAATAGTGTGGGCTGCCGAGTTGGCAATCAAGTCATAGATTAGCCACTGTTTTCATTTTTTATTTACTTATTTTTATTTATTCAGTTATTTATTTATTGCCACTGTTTTTAGAGCTGTCTGCAAAGCTTTTGATGACATACTCTTGAGGGGATCATAGTATTGATCCACAATGAAGAAAACACAGGAATCTATCATGTGGATTGAGATCTTAAGATTTTTCTCTAAATGGCAGTTGACACATCTACTAATGCAGCTACTCTCTTCTTTGACCTGTCATTTGAGAGGCACCAGCGTATGCCACTCCAAAATATGCAATTGAGAACCAGCAGACACAGGAAAAACTCTAAAACAGGGCATAGCCAGGAGGTAGCCGATGGATGATTCTCTCTTGTCCTTGATGTTTCTATCTCTCCCTTCCTTTCTGAAATCAATGAAAAAATATATTTTTTAAAATAAATAAAACAGGGCACAAGTTCTCCTTTTGTAAAGTGTAAAATTTAATAAGGAAAACCTTGCTAAGATAGACTTGGGAGGCCAGAATAGAAGCTCTCATGATCAATTATCACAAACAGGAAAAGACTTACCTTGTATATCTAACAGGAAGCTGTTTTCTACTTTGCTATTCCAGGCAGAAGGAAGATTTTCTCTTTGTCTAGCAACAGCTCAGTCAGTGAGAGACTGTCACACTCAGGGAACACAAAGCCACTATACTTCAAACTCCCAGTTCCTCCAATGGACTCATTGTACTAACCTTCCCATCTCACTCCTTTCCTCCATCGAAGAACATTAGTCTCCTTTGTTCTCTAGAATTGCCTATGGTTTTGCCACAGCTTGCTAGTCCCAAAATGTAATTCTTTACTGTTCTAAATAAATCAGTTTTTGCTGGTAAAGTAACTAATTATTTTATTATTTAGGTCAACAAAATAAAATTTACATTTATAAAGGAAATTTTCATTTGTAGGTTTCCCTATCCTTACCAGGAACAGGAGGACTCTTAGCAGCTCTCATCAATGAAGAATACAGGACCTCAAGCTGTGTAACAGATCTTATTAAACAACCTTTTTTACCAAACTTTTCCCAGACAACTTCCCCTAACTTGCCTCTCCTCTCCCCCAAAGCTCCAAACTCTTTTTCCTTTGTTTTATCCTAGATCAGTAGTTGGCAAACTCATTAGTCAACCGAGCATATTAAATATCAACAGTACGATTGAAATTTCTTTTGAGAGCCAATTTTTTTAAAACTTTAACTTCTTCTAACGCTACTTCTTCAAAATAGACTCGCCCAGGCCGTAGTATTTTGTGGAAGAGCCACACTCAAGGGTCCAAAGAGCTGCATGTGGCTCACAAGCCACAGTTTGCTGATCACTGGCCTAGATAATATATTAACTTGAGTTGTAACTACTCCTTTGGCTTACTCAACAATGGGTACCATGTGCACGTGTGATGCACGTGTTACTAAACTTCTTGTTAGAATGGAAAAAGGGCCTTTCTTTCCCTTTGCTGTAGCCTTCCACAGTTTATGAGAAGCACCTGGAAATTAAACCCCAAGATTGTTAGCTCCTCGCCAAAACCAGTTTGGCTCAGTGTATAGAGCATCGGCCTGCACACTGAAAGGTCCCAGGTTCGATTCCAGTCAAGGGCATGTACCTTGGTTGCGGGCACATCCCAGTAGGGGGTGTGCAGGAGGCAACTGATCGATGTTTCTCTCTCATCGATGTTTCTAATTCTCTATCCCTCTCCTTTCCTCTCTGTAAAAAATCAATTAAAAAAAAAGATTCTTAGCTCCTCTGATTCAAACAACCCCTCTGTTCAAACTGCAAGACAAGGTAAGTTACTCTCAAGGCTACATTCTTGCATACACCGCCTTCCTGTTGGTTTACAACCTAGGGATAATTAGTAGAAAGTTCCCTTCCCTGCTCTTCTTCAAACAAGCCTCTTTTGAACTCTTCATAACTTTTGCTCTAAGAATATTTTACAGGCTTTGAAAAATTCTGATAAGACCATTCCCTAAGATATTTGCTCAGATTCTGTCCTGAAGAACTAACAAACTACAACCCCCTGATGTCTGTTCAGTTTCAGCCCCCAAATTCCCCTACTTTCCTTGTTAACAGCAGCCAAAATTTTAAAAGGGGGAGCAGTTTTTTATTCTTTTCTTTCCTAGCCATGAACCGGCCCTCTCCCTCTGGGGAAAGTAAGATAAACTCCCTCTACATCTATCTCTTCTCTCCGTTGTGAATTCTTTCACTGGCCCAAAATCCTAACACTTCTATTCATTTTACTCTCGTTAATCTGTATTTGGCCAGTGTAATTTACAGGGCCCCAGCTGGAGAACCTCAGATGGGTAAAAGAAACGATTTTTCCCTCCCCTACACTTTGCAAGGTAACACTCATCACATTACCAAACAAATAAGGGAGATGTTTCCCATTACTCTCAACCAGGAAGGAGAAGAAGAGGAAGAACAGCTCCAGCTTGTTTCTGCCCTTCATGATTTCCCCAGGAGGAGCAAGGATGGTTCACTGGAGCTCATCCTTGTGCTTCTAACCCTGCCAGAGAGAAGCTTACATTTCAGAGAGTAAGTTAAATTTTGGGGGGTTGGGAAGCCCACTGTGATCACCCACTTAAGCCTTACCAACAAGCAGAACTTTGAATCTCTGTCTGTAATTTCTAAGTCGACTTCTCAAATGGCTTCATAGGAAGCAAGAGGCAGGTGTGAGTAGCTTAGAACTAGTCCTCTGCAGCTAGACTGCCTGTTCAAAGCCTGCTTCTACATCTTTCTTCCTGGGGGCCAGTTGGTTATTCATGCTAGTCAGTCTCTGACCTCATTTCTCCCATGTAAAAAATGGGGGCGCAAATGCTACCTACCTGTTAGGGTTGTGGTGAGGAGTAAATGATCTAACTTAGGGTATTTCATTGATCTAAGGGATTAGGATAGGTGTTAAAATAGATGCTCTGTTTTGGTTTAATTAGCCCTGTTTTCTTTAAAGTCTTTAAAAACATTTTTATTGGACTGATGCCTAATGGAGTGGAGTGCTCCACCCAGGAAAGATGTCATTTGGCATCTGTGGGTGATGTGGGAGAGAGGTTCAACACAGGGACGGTGGTGGGTGCCCCCCTCTAACCCTCTTCCCAAAGCCATCCTAATCAATTTTTCTCTGTATGTCTCCAGTTTGCTCTGAGCCACTATACCTTCGCCAGAACCCAGGACAGTGGAGGAGGAAATGGCTGGTCCTACTCAACTCTGCATTTGCTACTGGACAACCAAGCCTGTAGCTGTTTGGCTGAAGGCTTCTTTGAATATGTGGACATATTATGCAATAAGCACTGACTTGATGGAATCACGTTGCTAACATTGCCTGAATATAATTACCGGTCTCCTCCTCTGGAAATCAAAGTCTTAGAGGACATTAAAAGGTTAATGTTTTCTGTCTGAAAATTGCAGAAAGTACATACCGATGTTTTAGAAGAGATGGGATACAACAGTGACAGTCCCATGAGTTTCACAACCCCTTTATCAGCATTCTTCAGAGTGCAGAGTGGCTCAGTAATGGGGAGCCTTCACATGACTGTGATGGACCCATCATGGAATTGAATTCTGATCAATACCAGTACATGAAGGGTAAAAACAAACATGCTGTTTAAAGATTGGAGCCAGAGTAATGGGAATTGTATATATGTTTTTATGGTATTTGGATTTACATCTTTCATTATGGTTATAGCCCATGAGTTAGTGCCTGACATGCAGACCTATCTACCACTCCCAGATGTATTCTTACACAGGTAATTTTTGTTTCTAGTTGTCAAATTTGTAGAATAATGCTATAATAGCAATGATAAAAGAATCCATAATAATAAAAGCACAATATGCAAATTGACCAAATGGCTAAACAGTAAATAACTGTCTGGACATCCTCCTGGATTACCTTCTGGATGAAACTGGAGCTGCAAGGGCCAAGGCAGCCACCATGCTGGGGCTGAGAAGGCCTACTCCTACACGAATTTCTTGCATAGGGTCTCTAGTACTTATGATAAATGTTATTGTTCTTTTGATTTATATTTACTTTTCATTTGCTTTATCTGATAGTATAGAAATATATGCTTTGAAATTACCTTTTTCTCTTAGAGTAAACCAGACCTTAATCCTAGATGAATGAGAGCAACCACTAGTTAATTTATTTTTCTATAACTATATTATACCGCCCTGGACACTTCAGATTTTTTTTAAATATTTTAATCTTTATAGTTCAGTTTATTAATTACATTGTTCCCCCTTTTTTACCCCCTATAGTTCCCCTCCACCTGGTACCCATCCCACCCTCTGCCCTCACCTCCCCGCCACTGTCCTCTCCCATAGGTGCATGATTTTTGTCCAGTCTCTTGTTGCACCTCCCACACCCTTTTTCTCCCCAAGAATTGTCAGTCAGTTCACTCTCTATGCCCATGATTCTATTATATTCACCAGTTTATCCTGTTCATCAGATTTTTAATTCACTTGATTTTTATATTCATTTGTTGATAGATGTGTATTTGTTGTTCATAATTTATATTTTTACCTTTTTCTTCTTCCTCTTCTTAAAGAATATCTTTCAGCATTTCATATAATATTGGTTTGGTGGTGATGAATTCCTTTAGCTTTTTCTTAGCTGCAAAGCACTTTATCTGACCTTCAATTCTGAATGATAGCTTTGCTGGATAGAGTAATCTTGGCTGTAGGTTCTTGCTATTCATCACTTTGAATATTTCTTGCCACTCCCATCTGGCCTGCATCGTTTCTGTTGAGAAATCTGCTGACAATCGTATGGGTGCTCCCTTATAGGTAACTAACTGTTTTTCTCTTGCTGCTTTTAATATTCTCTCTTTGTCTTTTGCTCTTGGCATTTTAATTATGATGTGTCTTGGTGTGGTCCTCTTAGGGTTCCTATATATTGGGATTCGGTATGCTTCTTGGACTCCTAAGTCAATTTATTTCACCAGGTGTGGGAAGTTTTCGGTCACTATTTCTTCAAATAGGTTTTCATTGTCTTGCTCTCTCTCTTTTTCTGGCACCCCTATAATTCGGATGTTGATATGCTTGAGGTTGTCCCAGAGGCCCCTTACACTATCTTCAATTTTTTGGATTCTTTTGGTTTCTTGCTTTTCCAGCTGAGTGGATTTTACCTCTTTGTATTTCAAATCTTTAACTTGGTTCTTGCAGTCCTCTAGAGTACTTTCAGGTCTTTGTATATTTTTTATTTCAGTCAGTGTATGCTTATTTTCTAGTTGGTCCTTTTTCATATCCTTGAGGGTCTCATTCATTTTCTCGTAGGTCTTGTTCATTTCCTCGTAGGTCTTGTTCATTTCCTTGTAGGTCTCAGCCTTTTCTAGGAGCCTCTTGAAAAGCCTTATAACCGTGGTTTTGAACTCTATGTCCAGTCATTTTTTTCCTCCATTTCTTTCACATCTGATTTCTTTCCATGTCTCTGCGTGGTGGCTGCTTTCCTGAGTTGGTTGATTAGATTTATGTGGTAGATGTCCTCAAAGGGACAGTGGCTCAGCCTCCCCAGTTTCCTGAGGTGGATATGGGTTGTACAGTATTGTTGAAGTTAAGCCTAGCTTATTGTTGCCAGCACTAGGAGGGTTTGACCTCCAGGCCAATTGGCTGTGAGGTTCAGCCATGCTCAGGTTGGATGGGCGGGGTCTCTGGCCCGAGCAGGCAGCGTCAGCTCTGCCCTATGCAGCACCTGGGACTCTGTTCTGGATGGCAATGGCTGTAAGCACCTTTGAGAGAGAGCTGCTGCTGAGCTCCACCTGCTGCCAGACAATTCAGCCTCTCCCCAAATGAGTCTGCACATCCAACGTCTCACCCAGGGTCGTAAAACAATGCAGTCTGGTGGTTTCCCTAACAAGAGAGTAAGTCATGAGTCCTCTCTGCACGGTCACGCAGCTCTGCTGCTCCCAAGTTTACATGCACTCTGCATAAGCTCGCCCTCTCCACAAGGCTGCAGACCCTTGCAGCGCCCGAGTTTTAGCGTGCCTCCCCACTGTCCAGTTTTACCCCGTATGATTGTGGGTTCCCTGGGCTTTGCCCGGAGCTGGGGAATCAGTGCAGTGGGACATCTTTGTCTCCCCCATTTGGGAAAACCAGCCGGGTTTTCAGCCGCCCGGTCTATCTGCTGACGTGTGCACGGCTCCAAACCTCTCTCTGCGTGTATCTTCAACGCTGTCCTCTGCCGCTCCTCTGAGTCAGTGTCCTATCTTCACTTTTATTTGTGGAATTTTCACTCAGCCAGGTTTTTGGTGATTCTGGATGATGTTTGTTCTGTCGCTAAGTTGTAGTTTTGAAATTGCTGTGTATGGCAGCAAGATAGGTGTTTACCTGTGCCGCCATCTTGGTTCCTCGGGCAGCACTTCAGATTTTAAAGGGTTTCCTATAATATTTGTAATAGTGAAATTTGGTTACTTTTTTTTCTTTTAATGATGACCAGGGTTCTGCTTTTCCAAAAATATGGGGAGGTCTCCTGTATCACCAAATAAATTGGGACTATCACAAATTTAAAAAGTTTTATTTATTGATTTTTACAGAGGAAGAAGAAAAAGGAGAAGAAGAAGAATGAGAGAGAGAAGGAGGGAGGGAGGGAGAGTGAGAAACATCAATTTACTATGCTATTTATTTAAGCATTCATTAGTTTTTTTAATATATTTTATTGATTTTTTTTTTTTTTTACAGAGAGGAAGGGAGAGAGATAGAAAGCTAGAAACATCGATGAGAGAGAAACATCGATCAGCTGCCTCCTGCACACCCTCAACTGAGGATGTGCCCACAACCAAGGTACATGCCCTTGACCGGAAATGAACCTGGGACCCTTCAGTCTGCAGGCTAATGCTCTATCCACAGAGCCAAACCAGTTTTGGTGAGCATTCATTAGTTGATTCTTTTTTTCCTCCCCCCAAAGTTTAGGACTTTTAATTTGTCCCATAGCTGCTGAAGCAAATTATGATAAAACATTCTGCTTTCCTTTATACCTCAATAGACACAAGAAAACTATTTGAATGGAAAAATAGTTTTGTACATGGGAAGAAACAATATAAATTAAAAACTTACAGGTAAGGGTTAGCTCTACCACTCAGCTCTTTTAAAAGTTTATATGGCCCTGACCGATTTGGCTCAGTGGATAGTCGGCCTGCGGACTGAAAGGTCCCAGGTTCGATTCCGGTCAAGGGCATGTACCTTGGTTGCGGGCACATCCCCAGTGGGAGGTGTGCAGGAGGCAGCTGATCAATGTTTCTCTCTCATTGATGTTTCTAACTCTCTCTTCTTCTCTGTTCTTCTCTGTAAAAAATCAATAAAATATATTTAAGAATGAATGAATGAATGAATAAATAAATAAATAAATAAATAAATAAATAAATAAAAGTTTATATGAATATCCAGACAAAACCAACAGGGTATCTCCTTGAAATGTTACCAAAATGGATTTAGAAGTAGACACAGGATTGCACACCATCTTGGAATGTCCTTAGAAGGCTCTGTCATAGATCAGCTAACAGAGTGGAAACACCATTTCTTTCAAATGAAAGAGGGAAAGACAGAGATAGAAAAAACTATTCGAGCTTCGTCTTCTTTCCTTGTGGTTTATGGTCTCCTCTGCCTCTTCGGAAGCCTCCTCGACTGCCAAAACTTCCCCAGCCTCTGCCTCCAAAGCCACCTCTGCCTCCACCATGACTCCCAAAGCCACCTTTACCCTTAGGCTTGGCCCAGTCCCAAGTAACTTTGTTTCCATCAATTTCACTATCTTTCATGCCTCTTTGGTGGCTTTGACATCTTCCTCACTGTTCAAGTTTACAAAATCAAACCCTTTGGAAGAGCCCATCTCCCGATCAATGACTATTCTTGCCTAACAGAACCATCAAATGACTCCTTCAATGTCTCTTCTGTAGTCTCCTTAGACAGACCTTTGACAAACAGAGTTTTGGATGGCTGGCTTGCATTAGGTGATCCTCTGGGTCACTGCAGTTCCAGCCTGATTTCTCTTTTATTTCAGGAATGTAAAGCTTCTTTAGCATCTTCAAATGAAGCAAATTCTATAAATGCATATCCTTTAGATTTGCCATTTTGGCTCTGGAGCACTTTGATAAAAGTTGCCTTCTCAAATACTTCCTGAAGAGTTTCTTCTGTTGCACTGTAGGAAAGGTTGCTTAAAACCAGAGTTTTTGATTCACCACTCCAAGTGCTGTTCTTTCCACCTCCGTGGTCTTGATTTTTACCTTTCTCTCAGTATAATACAGAGAAATGGATTGCCCATCTATTTCTGCTTTTCTTCCAAGGATTTTCTTGCGTCAGCTTCTGTCTTAAATTCAATATAAGCAATCCTTTTACTCTTCCCATCCTTGCTGACTAATCTGATCTTCATAGCATCTTCAAACACTTCTTTTAATTCATCCTGAGTAACTTTACCATATAAGGCATTTTTTTTTTTTTTTGCCAAAAGTGTTCTTGCATCTCAATCTTTTTTTACTCTCTTTGGCTTTTCTAGTTTAATTTCACTGCTAAAGACTTTTTAAAACAGTGAGTTCTAAGGCTTTTTCCAGGTCCTGAGCAGATTCAAAATCCACATAGCCAAACTTTCTGGACACACCAATTCTGATTTCCACAGCAGCAAGATCATTTTTAGCAAAAACATCACTGATACTGATTTTCAATCAGCAACAGTGTTGCTGAAGTTCAGGTTTCCAACAAAGAGATTGAAAGCCATAGTTCCATGATGGCGAATCTATGACATGCATATCAGCGCTAACATGCGTAGCCATTTTCGATGACACGTGGCTGCATGCGGTCACATACAGAGAAGTATGGGGCCGCATGCCGAGAAGGACGTTTCACTCTCGGCTACTGCACAGCTAGGTGCAGTAGCCGAGGATGAAACATTTGCTGTAGTGTAGTGTAGATACTCTGTGCCGGGGGTCTGTAGGCCAAAACAACAGAACTCCGGCACAGAGCATCTAGTTCTGGTACTTCCGGTTAGGCCGTTAGGGGATCTTTGACCTCACTTCTGGCCAATGGAGCAGGGAGCAGCAGAATGCCTTGGGGGACGCATCTCTGGGGGCCCTGTGATTGCCGTTATCAGCAACCACATAACCACAGCAACCATCATCCAATCTACTGTTCTGGGGTGTTGTGGATTTCTAATTGACCATCGTTACTGAGATAAGGGAGGGGGAGGCTGGGAGAGGCGAGGGCCTGTGCTATGGGTGCCGTTTCCCACCATTAGAAATAGCGGCAGCCATCTTAATTTATATAAGGAACATCATTTTGCAGCATAGTGCAGACTCAGTTTCACCACTATTACTGTTGTGCATCCTTATTAACCCCTATTTCTGCTTATTAACCCTGCCCTTTCCTAAAAGACAGTTACATGGGTTATCTTGTGGTCAGTTAGGCTAGTTAACCCCTAATTGCCTGCAGGGCTAACAGGCTATCTATAATTCTATTTTCTGTCACTGCTCCCTGATGGAGAACCCAAAAAATAAAAAAACCAAGGTTAAATAAAGGAAGTAGTTGTAGCAGTAGCCGACCCTTTCAAAGACATGGACCAAGATGTATGGCATTATAGAAAAAAATGGCAGATCATTTTGTGTTCTATGTACTGAAATGGTAGTCAGCAGAACGTGGAATATAAATAGACATTTTGAAACTAATCATTCTCAACTCTTGAAAAAAAAAGTGAGACTGAATGGAAGGAATACATTTCTAGGCAGCTACACCTTTACAAGAGCCAATCTAATTCCATCCATCCTTTATAAAAGGTTCTACAAATTTAACCCCTGCAAGTCTGAGCATTGCTTACTCCATAGCTCAGCATGAAAAAGCAGTCAGTGAGGGAGAATTTATTAAAGAAACTCTTCTAGGAGAGAGAACCAAGATGGTGGCATAGGTAAACACCTATTGTTCTGCCCCACGCAACAATTCAAAAACTACAACATAACAACAAAACAAGCATCACCCAGAATCACCAGAAAGCTGGCTGAGTGAAAACTCCACAAATAAAAGTAAAGGTGGGACACTGAGACGCAGAAGAGCGGCGGGAGCGCAGCCTTGAAGATACGCGCGGAAACAGAGGTTAGGAGCCGTCCTGGTCGCGCATGCGGGCGGTGGCTGGCAGCAGCAACCCCGGCTGGATTTCGCCAATGGGGAGGGCGGAGACATCCCACTGCACGGATTTCCCAGTGCCAGGCGAGGTCCGAGGTCTGGGGGACGCACCCTGGCAGCCGGGTGCGACAGAGGTCTCCTAGTCTGAGGAGAAACCGGGTAGCTTGCAAAAGAAGTTTGCGCACAGGTAAACTGTGCAACAGCACAGACCTGCGACTTGCTCCCTGGAAACTTGTCCCCTGGTCCCGGAAACCACCAGACTGCTTTGTTTTACAACCCTGTGTGAGACTTTGGGTGTGCAGGTTCATTTGGGGAGACGCAGAGTTGTCTGGCAAGGGGAAGAGACTAGTGGCTTTCTCTTGGAGGTGCCTGCAACCATCCCCATCCAACAGAGCCCCGCGCGTGCAAGCCCTGCATAGGATGTAGCTGACGCTGAGACTGCCTGCTCAGCTCAGAGACTCCGCCCATCCAACCTGAACACAGTCTCCCTTCACAGCCAATTGGCCTGGAGGTCAAACCCTCCTAGGGCTAACAACAACAAGCTGGGCTTAAATTCAAAACTACTGTACAACCCATAAAGGATTGCAGTAAGAGTACCCACCTCAGGTAACTGGGGAGGCTGAGCCACTGTCCCTTAGAGGACATCTACCACATAAAGCAGCCACCATGCAGCGATATGGAAAGAAATCAGGTGTGAAAGAAATGGAGGAAAAAAGACGACTAGACATAGAGTTCAAAACCACAGTTATAAGGCTTTTCAAGAGGTTCCTACAAAAGGCCGATCAACTTAATGAGAACTACGAGGAAATAAACCAGACCAACGAGGAAATAAACAAGACCAACCAGGAAATGAATGAAACCTACAAGGAAATGAATGACACTTACAAGGAAATGAATGAGACCTACAAGGAAATGAACAAGACCTCTGAGGATATGAATGAGACCCTCACAGATATCAAAAAGGAGCAACTAGAAATCAAGCATACACTGACTGAAATAAAAAATATTACACAAAGTCCTAAAAGCAGTCCAGAGGGCCACAAGAACCAAGTCAAAGATTTGAAATACAAAGAAGCAAAATCCACTCGGCTGGAAAAGCAAGAAACAAAAAGAATACAGATAATTGAAGATAGTGTAAGGGGCCTCTGGGACAACCTCAAGCATGCCAACATTCGAATTATGGGGGTGCCAGAAAAAGAGAGAGAGCAAGGTAATGAAAACCTACTTGAAGAAATAGTGACTGAAAACTTCCCCCACCTGGGAAAGAAACTGACTTAACAGCCCAAGAAGTACACAGAACCCCAAAATATAGGAATCTAAAGAGGACCACACCAAGACACATCATAATTAAAATGCCAAGAGCAAAAGATAAAGAGAGAATATTAAAAGCAGCAAGAGGAAAACAGTTGGTTACCTATAGGGGAGCACCCATATGATTGTCAGCAGATTTCTCAACAGAAACTATGCAGGCCAGATGGGAATGGCAAGAAATATTCAAAATAATAAATAGCAAGAATCTACAACCACGATTACTCTATCCAGCAAAGCTATCATTCAGAATTGAAGGTCAGATAAAGTGCTTCACAGATAAGAAAAAGCTAAAGGAGTTCATCACCACCAAACCAATATTATATGAAATGCTGGAAGATATTCTTTAAGAAGAGGAAGAAGAAAAAGGTAAAAATATAAATTATGAACAACAAATACACATCTATCAACAAATGAATCTAAAAATCAAATGAATTGATAGTCTGATGTACAGGATAAACTGGTGAATATAACAGAATCATGGACATAGAGAGGGAATGGACTGACAATTCTTGGGGAGAAAAGGGGTGTGGGAAGTACAGCAAGAGACTGGACAAAAATCTTGCAACAATGGGAGAGGACAGTGGGGAGTGGGAGGTGAGGGTGGAGGGTGGGATGGGTACAGGGTGGAGGGGAGCTATAGGGGAATAAAAAAGGGGGAACAATGTAATTAATAAACTGAACAATAAAGATTAAAAAAATAAAGAAACTCTCCTAAGATGTGCACCAGTTCTATTTCATGATATGCAGAAAAAAGATGCAATTATTAAGAGAATATCTGAGTTACCACTCAGTAGAAATATCATAAAAGACTGAATAATGAGACTGAACACAAATGAACAACATCAATTACAGAGAGACATAAGTAATTGTAAATATTTTTCGATCTCTCTTGATGAAACTACTGATGTCACATCACATGCTCACTTGGCCATTACTGGTAGATATTCTGATGGTCTCACAGTGAGAGAAGAGTTGATAAAGTTAGTATCAGTGCCAACTTGTACATCAGGAAGTGAAATATGTAAGGTTGTTATACAAACATTTCGTGACCTAAGCATTTATATCTCTAAAGTTGTATCAGTGACGACAGATGGGGCACCAAACATGGTGGAGAAAAAGGTCGGATTTTTCAAATTGTTTATATAAGCTATTGGACATCCAATTGTGCCTTTTCATTGTATTATCCATCAGGAGGTTTTATGTGCCAAGGCTGGATTCACTGACTTAAACTACTGTAGACTACTACATCAGGATACTTAATTATTTTTATGGTGTGTTCTAGGCTTCTAAATTGATTAAATCTATCACTGAACTGATCAAGTAAGGAGACTAAAACATGCTGGTACTTAATGTCAGTTGTTACAAAAATAGTTAATTTAATAGCTGCTCACCACCTTCACAAGAGAGAATTTTCTGCACTTTTACTGGAGGTTGATTCCAACTACAATGGACTACTGATGTACAATAATGTAAGATGGCTGAGCCGAGGCAAAGTTCTTCAGCGCTTTGTGGAGTGCTTTGAGGAAATTAAGGTATTTCTTGAGGATAAGGATCTGGGAAACTTTTCTCAGCTCAATGATGATAAGTGTGTCAACACCCTGATATTTTTTACAGGTCTCTCTGTTCATATTAATGAACTGAACTTAAAGTTACAAGGTTTTGGCAAAAGTATTGACATTATATTTGGATACATAAAAGCTTTTGAAAGTAAACTTAAAATTTTTAAGTGAGATGTAGAAACTAAAACTTATAAGTATTTTGAGAAGGCTAGTGCAACTGTATAAAATGAAATGGAACCCTTGCATATAAAGTACCAGCATGTTTTAGTCTCCTTACTTGATCAGTTCAGTGATAGATTTAATCAATTTAGAAGCCTAGAACAGACCATAAAAATAATTAAATATCCTGATGTAGTAGTCTACAGTAGTTTGGAATTAAAATGGTTTCCAATAGATGCAAATTGATGATCTGGAGATGCAACTTGCAGAATTTCAAGACAACATCTGGACTCAGATGTTTGTCGACTTGAGGTCAAAGCTTGAGAGTCTGGAAAGGTGCTGCTTGGAGAATCAAGAGGAGTGCCACTACCAACAGGAAATTTGGAGTGCCTGGAACCGATTACCAGACACTTTTAGCACCCTAAAAAATATAGCAATGGCTTTACTCACAATTTTTCCCTCTATATACTTTTGTGAGACCTTATTCTCAGTGTTAAATAATATCAAAACCAACAAATGAAACAGATTGACAGATGAAGTTAGTAGCGCTTGCTTGGGCTTGAAGTGTACAAAATACCAACCTTCAATTGAAGGTTTAGCCAATGAAATTCAGCAACAAAAATGTCACTAATAGGCAGGTTAGTTAAAGATCCCCCCCCCCACTTATCTTAGTTCATGGCACCCCACACAAGTTAAATAATATCAAGACCAACAAAAGAAACCGACTGACAGATGAACAAAGAAGTCACTAAGCAGGTAAGTTAAATAATTAGTTTTTGGTTTATTAAATACAGTTATATATTACAGTTACACATTTTTGTTACTTAAACTATAAATATCGTGAAATTATGTTTTTTTTTTCTCAAAGTGACACACTACCTGAGCTATGCTCGGTTTTTTGGCGAATTTTGGCACACCAAGCTCAAAAGATTGCCCGTCAGTGCACTAATGACTATCCTCCTTGAAGTTTCTTCAGCCCAGGAACACAACTTGCTTTATAGCTAGTGCAAATATTTTACACTTTAACCAAATGTTTGTGAAGCGTATTCCTGTGCCTCATCTCATTTGATCCTCACAGAAGTCCTGGAGTAGGTAGATAGGAGACTCAGTGGAATCCTATTTTCATTAGCCAGAAAATGGAGATTTAGAAAGTTTAGAAACTTGATCTGACTGAAAAGAAGAAATGGTGGACCTTGAAAATGACTTCATGTTTTCTCACTAGGCAGAATATAGTCAAACACTGCAGTAGTTAAATATTTTATCCTTTGTTCTCCCTGTGTTATCTACAATAATAACCTGCTTTGTGTTGATATTTACTGCTGTTTTGCTGACAGTTACCTGAAAGAGAAGTTGGGGAGCTTCAGTAGGCTGGAAAAGGTTTAGCTATATCAGAAAGCAGGTCTAATTAAGCAAGTTTATCTACATATATGAAGCTCTCTAGCACCAATTGCATGTGTGTGTTTCTATCTGTCATTGTTGATCATGAATTTTGTTGCCACTTCTATTATACAGGGCAAATAGCGGTATTAAAATATTTCTTCTAATTAATTTCCTTTCAATGTGCACAAATTCATGCACCAGGCCACTAGTAGTGAGATAAAATCCTCCCCCACTCCTCAACGTGACTCCAACAGAAACTGTAGCCAAACAATGGGATAATAAACAGTTGGGCAAATACTGATGAGAGTTCGCATTTGTTGAAGGTATATTCTATCTCAGGTCTCAATCCTAGATCTTATGGAGTCATCACTCCCACCCCATGGTTGCACATGGTTAGGAGATGCTGCTGCACTTGAGGCCTGAAACCTAGGATAGCCTCGGACAGAGGGATGAACCTGAGACAGTGGAGCCCAGTGGTTAAGGCTGGAGGCACAGGACCTACGGATGAATCTCAGCTCTTCTTATTAGTGTAATCTCAGGTAGGTGAGTTCAATTTCCTCTTCTAGAAAGTGCGGGTATGAGGGGGAGGTGTATGGAATCCACAGTCACATTCATGGTACCTGACACAGAGTGAGTGGCTAATTGGCTATCACTGTGATCACGAGGATGAGTGTTCAGAGGGGCTTCCCTGGATGGGTCACAGGAAGCTTCCATATCCAGGATGGTAAGTCACCTTTCCTTCCTGCTACAATTTGAGGATGGAATCTCTCAGGAGGTGAGCTGTGCCCTGGGCATGCCCCTCACCTTTGGTGGCTCACAGGTCCCCTGACATGTGACATCATAGTCAGAATGAAGTCATGGAGGACAAATGTTAGAATGAGAGGAAATGGTTCTCTACTTGCCTCTTCCTACCAACCTCAAATGCTTGAACCCAGCATTTAGCTGGGTTCCTTCTGAAGCAGTGGGGCCCTCAGGGGTGGGCAATGCTGTGTAACCTTGGTTAGGCAGGTGGTATGGAAGTTAAGATTAGGTTCATGCTTTCAGTAGTCTGTAGGACTCATCCAACAGTTTAACAAATCTTTATAGTGTACCTACATGTGCCAGACAGACCAGCTCCCTGACTTCCTAATGTTGACAGTCCAGTGGGGGAAGTTAGACAATAAACATAACACGTAAGAAAATATTATAGTCAGTTGGGAGGTGATCACATGTGAAAATACTGGGCAGGCTAAGCTCAGGGCAGTGGTCTGCAACCTGTGGCCTGCAGGTCAAGTCCAGGCCATCATTTGTTTCAGTACAGTTCCCAAGCTAAGAATGGCTTTTACATTTTTTAATGTTTGGGAAATCAAGAGAAAAAGATTTCATGACACACAAAATGTACATGAAATTCACACGTCAGTGTCCATAAATAAAGTTTTATTGGAAACAGCCAAGCTTATTGGGTTACATATTGTCTGTGGCTGGTTTTGTGTTATAATCACAGAGTTTAGTGGCTGTGGCAGAGACCAGATATAACTCACGAAGTCTAAACTATTTAATATCTTGCCTTTGTAGAAAAAGTTTGCAGACGTCTCTCTGGCTTGGGAGACTGTGAATGGTATATGGATGTGGATTGCAGTTTTATATTAGAACATCAAGAATAGCCTTATTGAGAAAGTGATGTTTGGGTAAAGCCTGAAGGAGGGAGGGAGAGGGCTATGTATGCATCAGGGGAAGAATATTCCAGGTAGAGGGAACAGCCAGTGCAAGGCCCTGAGGTAGTATGTGTCCACTCTGTTCAAGAAACAGTTCAGAAACCTCTGTGCCTGAAGCAGAGTGAGCAGGGGTGAGTAGTGGGAGATAAGGACAGACGGTGACAGGGACAGATCATGTGGGTGGGCCGTGGGGAGGACTTAGGCTTTACCCTAAGTATGATGGAACCATGGAAGGCTCAGGGCAGGGGAGGGCCATGATCTGACTCCGGAGTTAGCAAGCTTCTCTAGTTGCATGTGGGGAACAGACTGGGGGCAGGCCTAAATCAGGGTGACTGGGGAGGGGCTGCTGAAATTGGCCAGAGGGAGATGATGAGTAGAGGCTGGAGCAAGGAGGGAAGTGGGCAGATACTAGGTAGATTTAAAGATGGAGCTGACAATAACCCAAACTGGGGAAAAGTCCTTCCTAAAAGTGCTCACATTCCAGGCTTTCAAATCAGACACACCAGGGTTCTCATCCCGGCTTGGCTACATTCCAGCTGTGTAATCTTAGATAAGTCGCTCAATTTCCTCATCAATAAAATGGGTAAACAACTGGGGTGTAATATCAGTGGGATCATTCATGCACAGTGCTTAGTATGTGACCTGGCACACGGGGAGTGCTCCCCACAAAACTGCTGGGATAATGAGGATCATTCTCCAAGTTGATCCAGGTCACTGTCCCTGAGGTATATGTCCCTTTTGGAAGGGAACTGTCCCTCCCCCACTTATCTCATCTGGCTCCCACACTTCTCCTCTGCCCCTTGCCAAATCAAGGGTCTGATGGTGGCGTAATGAGGTGCTGAGCCTTGCTGAGCCTCAGCTCCCTCATCTGTAAAATGGGCTTTGTAAAATCTGTAGAACAGATAGTCAGGGCCATTAGATGAACCATTTCACATCCAGAGCTCCTGGTGAGCACCAAGTTCTCAGAAGTCAGTAGCTGTTCTATTCTCACCATGACTATCAACAGCAACAGCTACACGGATCTCCTTAAACTTTTCCCCAACATTTTAAGAAAATTTTCAAACACACAGGAAAACTGAAAGGTTTTACAAGGAGCACACACATATACCTACCTCCTGGATCCTACCATTAACAGTTTACTACTTCCACTTTCTCTACCCATCTATTCATTCCTCTATCTATCCATCAGTCCATTTTATTTTTTATGATGAATTTCATCCTGAATATTTTTATTAAGATTTTTGAAGACTCAGTTTACACTAAGCACTGTTTTTAACACTATTCTTAGTTTTTTACATCTTTTTATTCATCTAATTATCATAATGGCTCTCCGAAACATATCAAGTATGCAGTGTGGTATTTTATCCCCATTTTGTGGATGAGGAAATTGAGGCACAGAGAAGCAAAGGACTTATAGCTACTAAAGATTGGAGTTGGGTTTGAACTCGGGCCATCTGGCTCCAAAGCCTTGACTTTTGTCCCTAGTGCCATTCTCTTCTCAGAATGGGTGAGGTATGCCCACATGAATCATCATGCAGCCAGTATAGGATAATGTTTATAAGTCCAGTAAAAACTGCACTTGGCTACGGTATGATCATGATTTAACCCAGATCCTATGTCTAAGAAAAAAACAATGCTCCAAGGAGGGGTGCTCACTGTTACTAGAGGTAGCTTAGGGATAAATGGACACTGAGTGATTAAATGAAATCCTCTGTTAATAATGGTAGCTACTACTAATTGAGCGCTCCTTTTGGGCCCCACCCTGTTTTACAGGTTTCACATGCTTATCTTTCCAAGCACTTAGAGGTAGGCACTGCTATCCCCATTTTAGGGATTAAGACACTGAGACTAACTGAAGTGCAGGGCCCACCCCATGTTCCCCATCCAAGAAGTGGCAAAGCCAGCATTTTAATCCAGGCTTGTCAGTTCCCTGAACCATTCATCTCTGACTCTTCCTACTCCCTTATTTTTCAGTAATAAGAAAAAAATTACTTTCATCATGAAAAAATACTTTTAAAAGTTTCCTTAAGAAAGTAGACTCATTTATCTTTATTTTATTAGCCATGTATGTACCTTTGATGCAATTTAAAGCCCGACCTCATACCATACACAATTCCAGATAGATTGCCAATTTAAATGTAGTGCAAAATGATAATGCTTTTGGAAAATAACATAAGAGAATATCAGCATATTTTGGAGGTAGGGATATATTTCTTATGCTGTGGCTTGTGTGGCTCAGTTGGTTGGGTGTTGTCCCATGCATAGAAAGGTTGCTGGTTTCATTCCTGGCCAGGGCAGATGCCTGGGTTTTGGGCTCCATCCCCAGTAGAGGGCATGCAGAAAGCAGCCAGGCAGCCAATGGATGTCTCACTCTCATTGATGTTTCTCTCTCTCCCTCTCCCTCTTTCTTTTTAAAAATCAATTTTTAAAAAGCTATTAATACTTCTTAAATATTATGTAAAAATAACTACCCTTCTCCTCCTCTTCCTCCTCCTCCTCCTCCTTCTCCTTCTTCTCCTCATCCTTCTCCTTCTTCTTCCTTTTCTTAAAGAATAACCTTTAACATTTCATGTAATATTGGCTTGGTGGTGGTGAACTCCTTTAGCTTTTTCTTGTTTGTGAAGTTCTTCAGCTGATCCTCAATTCTAAAAGAGAGCTTTGCTAGGTAGAGTAATATTGGTTATAGGTCCTTGCTATTTGTCACTTTGAATATTTCTTGCCACTCCCTTCTGGCCTGCAAAGTTTCTGTCGATAGTCATATGGGCATTCCCTTGTAGGTAACTAACTGCTTTTCTCTTGCTGCTTTTAAGATTCTTTGTCTTTAGCCCTTGGCATTTTAATTACATGTCTTGGTGTGGGCCTCTCTGGGTTCCTCTTGTTTGGGACTCTCTGTGCTTCCTTGACTTGTAAGTCTATTTCTTTCACCAGATAGGGGAAGTTTTCTGTCATTATTTCTTCAAATAGGTTTTCAATATCTTGCTCTCTCTCTTTTCCTTCTGGCACTCCCATATTGTGAATGTTGATATGCTTGAAGTTGTCCCAGAGGCTTCTTACACTATCTTCATATTTTTGGATTCTTTTTTTCATTTTGCTCTTCTGATTGGGTGTTTTTCACTCCCCCTTATCCCACATAGTTGATTTAATTCTCAGGCTCCTCTACTCTACTGTTGAATCCCTATAAATTATTCTTATTTCAGTTACTGTATGCTTAATTTCTGACTAGTCCTTTCTCCTGTCTTTGACTTTCTCACTAAGATCCTTGAAAATCCCATGAGGATCCTTGAATAATGTTATAACTATGGTTTTGAAGTCTGTATCCAAAAGTTTGCTGCTTCTGTTTTTTTCATATGTGACATGTTTCTTTGTCTCCCCATTTTGGCTGCTTCCTTGTGTTTGTTTCTATGTATTAGGTAGAGCTTCTATGTCTCCTGGCATTGATAGAGTGGCCTTGTGTAGTAGGTGTCCTGTAGGGCCCAGTGGCTCAGCTTCCCCAGTCTCCTCAGCTGGGCACTCTGTGCATCCCTGTGTGGCTGTGTGCACAGTCTTGTTGTAGTTGAGCCTTGATTGCTATTGGCATCACTGGGAGGAATTGACCTCCAGGTCAATTGGCTGTGGGGACCAGCTGCGTCTACAGTGGGAGAGCTGCTGTGCAGAAGACACCCCTAGGGAGCAGGACTTGCTCACGTGGGGTTTTGGTGTTCACTGAGTCTTCCCCTGGAGTGTGTCATTTATGAGTGTGTCGAGTTGTAATTTGCTGTGGTCTGAGGCTGTCCACCAGGCGCACTGGCTCTAGGGCCTCCAGGAAGGTGCAAAGTCAGCCACTGCCTGGGGCCTCCTACAGGAGCTATTAGTATTGTGCTGGGAGGTGCCCAGGTGCGGCCCAGCTGTGAAGCAAGGCAGGCTTATGCTAGTGCCGTGATGGGCAACCTTTTGAGCTTGGTGTGTCAAAATTCGCAAAAAAACTGAGCATAATTTGGGTGATGCGTAACTTCGAGAAAAAAACCATACTTCTCTGTATGCGTCTGCATGCAGCCGTGTGTCATCGAAAGTGGCTACGCGTGTCAGTGCTGACATGCATGTCATAGGTTCACCATCACGGTGCTAGTGCCGGGTCTTGGGCCTTTTGTTGATAGGTTTAGGGCTCCCTGACTCAGCTGCAGTTTGTTTTAGAGATTTTAGCAAAGTCTGAAACTTGAGCAAGGGCAGGCCATTCATATGAAAAAAATCAGCTATAAATAGGTTGAATGGGGCTGTGAATTAGATGGAGTGGGGTCTCAGAGAATCACTAGGGTGGAGCAAACAGCTATGGCTGCTAGTCAGCCCTTCAACCAGGGAGGTCTCAGCACAGGAACAATCCCCTCTGTCTGGAAGAAAGCCATCCCAATTCCTGCCCCAATGCCAGATCATCCAGTTCCTCCTCGTATGTGTCTGGGTCCCTCAGTCCCTCAGAGAAAGTGGGACCTTGTAAGTTCAGTTCATGCACTGGCCCTTTAAAAGAAATCCCTGTGTCTCCAGTAGCCTTCATGTCACTGAACCCCAATCCCTGCTAGTTTCTACAGCCTGAAGTTATGGGGACTTCTTTTCTCAGCTCTAGAACCCTGGGCTGGGGATCTGGTGTGGAGCTGGGACCCCTTGTTCCTCATGGGTGGCTTCCACAGAAACAATCTCCCTCCCGATTGAAAAAATGGCCCATGTAGGTGTTGGTCCAGCCCATTCCAAACTTCTGCCCCTCCTTCCAGCCTCAGAGTGCTTTTTTCTTTACTTCTCTAGCTGTAGGACTTCCACTCAGCCAGCTTTCAGGAGGTTCTGAATGATGGTTGTTCTGTATTTTAGTTGTAATTTTGATGTGATTGTAGGAGGTGGGAGTACAGGCGTTTACCTGAACCACCATCTTGGTTCTTTGCCACATCATTGATTTTCCTATTTCTCTCTGTCTCTCCCTTCTTCTCTGAAATCAACAAAAATATATTTCTCAATTTAAAAAATTTTTTGTAGTCTTCACCCGAGGATAATTTTCCATTGATTTTCAAAAGAGTGGAAGAAAGAGGGAAAGTCAGAAAGAACTATCATGAGAGAAAAACACATTGATTGGTTGCCTCCTGCATGAGCCTGGATCAGGGTACATGCCTTGGACCAGAACTGAACCCAGGACCCTTTAGTGTGTAAGCCAATGCTCTATCCACTGAGTCAAATCAGTTGTCTCTTGCCTGAGCTGGACCAGGGCCCAGACCGGGGAGGAGTCTGCAACTAAGGTACATGCCCTTGACTGGAATTGAACCCAGGACCCTTCAGTCTACAGGCTAATGCTCTATCCACTGAGCCAAACTGGCTAGGGAAAAAATATATTTTTTAAATGACATTAAGAGAGTGAAAAGGCAAGCCATAGAGTAGATGTGTAGAGTATGTACAACTAACGAATGGCTGGTGTCCAGAATATATAAAGAATAACTCCATTTAAAAAATAGACAACCCTTTCTAATTTCTTGGGGTATATTCCTAGAAGTGGGATCACTGGGTCGAATGGGAGCTCCATTTTTAGTTTTTTGAGGAATCTCCATACTGTTCTCCACAGTGGCTGTACTAGTCTATTTACAAAATAGACTAGTACTAGTCTATTTAAAAAATAGACAACCCAACAGAAAATTGGGAAAGACACTTGAACAAGTGCATCTTGAAAAAGGATGTCCAAAAGGCCATGAAAAGTGTTCAATTCTATTTCTCATCAGGAAAATGCAAATTAAAACTACAATGAGCTACATCCAACAATATGGTTAAAATTCAAACTTCTAACATGGCTAAGTGTTGGCAGGGATGTGGAGCAATAAAAATGCCCTGGAGGGAGAAGAAATTATTACAACTACTTTGGAAAGCTTTTGGTTGTATTTACTAAATATAAACACACACACATACACATACTCTATGACCCAGTCAGTCTTGATTTCATAACTAAGAGAAATGTGTGTGTATATATTCACATTGTGTTGTGAATGTATTAGTACAAAATATGTACTAGAATGTTAAGAGCAAAAACCCAACAAATGAAAACAATTCAAATTCCCATCAACAGTTTCTGGCAGATGACAGAAATGGCAGTGTACTACACAAGAGACTACTACTCAGCAAAGAGAAGGAATGAATTGCATTTCCATACTCAACCCAGATGAATTTCACAATCATAATGTTAAGTGACAAAAGCCAAGCACCAGAGTCCATACTGTATAATTCTGTTTACATCATACGGAAAGTAAGAAAAGGAAGCCCCTGTATTTAGGAAGGCACACTTTGACCTGTGTCAGTGAAATGGACGCCTCCTGGGAGGGGGAGTGGTGCCTGGCAGGAGGCAGAAGGGCCCATAGAAAGCTGGTAAGATTTGCTTCTTCATCTGGGTGCTGGTGACACAAGTGTGTTCCCTTTGTCAAAATTCATTAAGTGGAACATGTATGTTTCAGATACATTTCTGTATGTGTGTCGTGTCACAATAAAAAAGATTCAAATAATGTAAAAATGACTTACTAGCCAGTTTGCTCAGTGGATAGAGCATGGGCCTGCAGACTAAAGGGTCTGGGTTTGATTCCAGTCAAGGGTACATGCCTGGGTTGTGGGCTTGGTCCCAACTGGGGCGTGTGGGCTGTAGCCAATCAGTGATTCTCTCTAATCATTGATGTTTTTCTCTCTCCCTTCTTCTCTGAAATCAATAAAGATTTTTCTAATACTTTAAAAATGATTTTGGAAAGTAGGTTCACCATAGCCTTATCTTAGAAACTGGGCAAACTAATGTCTTTAGTACAATAAATAATTGGAAGGAATGTGCATAGTATTTGCTCTGCTTAGCACTGTTCTAAGAGATTTATAGCTCCTATTTTATTTAATCCTCACAACAACCCTTTTAGGTAGTTACTATTATTATGTGCATTTAACAGATGGAGACACTGAGGCATAGTAAGGTATGCTCAATCTAGATCTAAACACAAGCCATCTAGTCCTACAGTATATGCTCTGCTCACCACAAGAGTCTTCACCCTAAAGAGTGAAATAAAAGCCCTGCCAGTATAGTTCTGTGGTTGAGCATTGACCTATGAATCAGGAGGTCAGAGTTTGATTCCTGGTCAAGACACATGCCTGGGCTGTGGGCTTGATCCCCGGTGTGGGGTGTGCAGGAAGCAGCCAATCATTGGTTCTCTTTCGTCATTGATGTTTTTATCTATCCCTCTCTGAAATCAATAAAAATATATTTTTAAAAAACAGTGAAATAAGAAATAGGGAAGTATATTTCTCAAAACACAAAGGCATCTAAAAAGAGAGACTAGAAATCATTCGATGATTGTCCGGAGAGTAGAGGAGGGGCTACAAGTGAGCTATGAGCCCTTACCCACCATGATTCCAGTGGGGCCTTTTAACCTGAGTGGTACATGGGATCCAGGGGTTGTGTGAATTTGGATGGGAAAAACGATGACCTCTTTGCTTTTACTACCCTTTAATTTGACAGTCTTCAAAATGTAGTTTGGAAACCCTGTGGGTCCCCAAGACCCTTTTCAGGAAGTTAATGAAATCAAACTATTTCATAATAAGAACTGCTGATGTAATTGCAATTTAGCATGCCTTTCTGCCATGTGGTGGGGAAGTGTGGGGGGAGGGGAAGGGGAAGAGGGTGTGTGTGAGCAGACCACAGGATCATTAGCAATCGCTAGCTTTGTCATGAGAAGAAAACACATGTTTTCAAATCCCATACAGTCACTGCAGGACTTTCAAACGCCTTCTACACACTCAACAAAACTTCTAAATTCCCATAGTTTTGGGACCTGCCACTAGGAGTTGATGTTTAATGCATGAAAAAAGAAGCATATACTATGCTGCTGTACACCTGAAATGAATACAAAATAATATTAACTGAAAACAGTAGTTGAAAGTAAAATAAAATAGCATATAATTGAACTATAGTTAAATGAGGAATAAACTCAAATATAAAAGCTCAAAAAAAAAAAGAGGGAATCACATACACTACTGTATCACATATTTCTTTAAAAAATACTTGTACATCTATAAACAATATTTGTACTTTTGCTGCTGCTCCAGGAACCCCGAAGCATACTTTGTGGCAAGCCACCCACAGCCTTCCAACAGCGCACAGAGGTTTACAAATTCTCACTTGCTTCCTCCGAGACCCCAGGGCACTTTCTGGAGTTCGTGCATTAATATAGAAATAACCGCTGATTCTTATCCAGCCCTTACTCTGGGCTAGGCTGCATTCTTAGCATGAAGTTTCATGTGTCAACTGGTTTAATCCTCACAACAGCCACTGGGGAACGGACCATTATCACCTTCATTTTACAGGTCAAGAATCTGAGACCCATGCCACCAGCGGGGCTCAGTGGTTTGATTCCGGCTCAGGACACAGGCCCGGGCTGCGGGCTGGATCCCCAGTGGGGGCGTGCAGGAAGCAGCAGATCAGTGATTCCCTCTCATTGATGTTTCTATCTCTCTCTCCCTTCCTCTCCGCAATCAATAAAAAAAAAATTATATATATATATAAAAATAATCCGAGACCCATGGAGGTCGAGTAAGCGGCCCAGGGCGCACAGCTCAGAAGCTGCAGTCGGCCTGTGTTTTCGGCGGCCAGGGGTGGGCGATCTGGGGAAGAATCAGTGGGCTTAGCTTGCGGAGGGAGGAAGAGGAAGAGGAAGCCTGCGAAAGGGAAGGAAGCCCACGGGTCCACGGTTGGCAGGCGCTGGTGCCAGCATACCTGGGCGCCCAAAGACCAGTCAGAGGCAGGGGTGGGAGTCGATGTCCGCATCCAGGGGGCCTCCGCAGCTGCGGGCTGGGGCGCCTGGGGGACAAGCGCAGCCTTACCCGTCTGGACGCTCCCCCGGTGGCCCGCTTGGAGGTGGTGGCGGCGGCGTACCAAACCTTTCTGGGTCCCCCTTCTCACGCCCCGCCCTAGGGGAGGGGGGCGGGTGGGCGTGGGACGCCCAGGACCGGCCTGACCTGTGGGACCCGGGGCCCTAGCTGTCTGCGGAGCCTGTCACCCGGAGAAGGCAGGCTCTTCCGGGGCTGGGACGGCTGTGGGCGGCGAGATGCCTCCGCGCTGCAAACTCATAAATACCGCCGCCGCGCTGGTGGCCGGAGACGCGCGTGCAGGCAGTCGGCGCCCTCGAGGGTGAGCTGGGGACCCGGAGGGCGCCCCCGCCCCAGCTCCTCGCTTCCGGGCCGATGGCCCCGCCCGGCTCTGCCCCGGCAGGTCCTAGGGGAGCTGGGACCTAACTGGAGCCGGCTGGGAAGGGCTGCGAAGATGGGGGGTGGGTATATAAGGTGGAGATGGGTGGGTGGGGAGTGGGGTCACAAAAGCAGGATGGGGTGCTGGTGGGGGGGATGACAGAGGGGATGGGGCCGCTCCAGGTAGGATGGACTTCTGAGGGATCTGGGGATGGAATGGAGGATTCAGGTCACTAGGACCAAAACAGAAGGCTGGAGGATGGAGTAAAGTGATGAGGTCCCTGAGGGCAGGGTGGAATGCTAGGGATGTAGGGAATCAGGTAGAAGAAACTGGGGTTACTAAAAGCAGAATGGAATGCTGGGGGTGGGGTTGCCAAAGGGAATTTCCTACTTGAGCCCCCCGCCCCCCCAATCTCTTGTGCTGAGAATGAGTTATGGTTAAGGGCCAGGGCTCCTGGATTCCAATTGGGCTCCTTCACCTCCGAGCTGTGCAGCTGAATCACTGGGTTGCTAATTTTCCTCATCTGTGATATGGGGCTGTTGATCACAGTGGCCACCACACGGAGGAATGCTGTGAGGCTCCCATGAGTTAATCTATGCAAAGTGCCAGGCACCCAGCGAGGCTCATTTGTGTTGGCTGCTTGATAGTGATCATCTTTTTGTTTGCTCTCCAGCATCTGGATAACCCTCCCCTTGAAGACCTCCCTTTCAGCCTGCCTCACTCCCAGTGACACTGCCTGACCCCCTCCATTCTTCATCCTCCCAGTCCCTCCTACTGTCCCTGACGGAAGCCGATCTACGGCCCCCATCCCTTTCCTCTCTCTGCCCCTCCGCCGCCGCCACCATGTGCCTCTTTCTTCCCTGCTGGTCCTGTTGCTGTCTGCTTCTGTTGTTCTCCCTGGGAGTCCAGGGGGTCCCAAAGGATCCCAGTGCTGCCCCGGAGCAAGTCCACCTGTCATACCCAGGTAAGTGTCTGCGACCCCTCCCAGGACATTTCCCATGAGGCCCATTGGGAGTGGGGCTCATGAATCACACACTGGTGGCTGTGAGACCCTAGGCTGGTGGCTGGCCCTTCTTGAGCCCCAGTTGTCTGCCTCTGTTAATGGGGATTACCAGCAGTGGTTCGTCTGGCTATGTGGGAGATGATTCTGGTGCCCAGCCTATAGTAAGTGCCTTCCAAAGAGGGCTGCTCTTGCTCTTGCTCATTGTGTCACTGCTCATTGTGTCCACAAAAGGTTGTCTCCTGATCCTTGATCACGAGGTGTTGGTGCACTGGGTAGTAAGGCCTTGGACCATGGACCCTTTGCATACAAACTCCCTGGGTTTGAATCCCAATTTTGCTACCTACCTGCTGTGTGACCCTGGGCAAGCCACTTAACTTCTCTGGACAATAGAATAACAGTAGTGTGACCTCAGAGTGAGGAATAAATGAGATACTACCTGTGAGGTGGCAAAAAGAAGAAACAAATAAAAACAAAGCTTGGTGTGTAGCAGAGGTTCTCATATGTGTTTGTCTCAGGACCTCTCAGCACAGCTACATTTCTGAGAACCTCAAAGAGATTTAGTTTATGTGAATTATATCCATAGCATTTGCCATATTAGAAACCAAAATTGAGGCATTTAGAAATATTTATTGTCACTTAAATGAATAGGAATAAACCCATTCTGCATTAAGGTAAATGACATTTTTCATGAAAAATAACTATACTTTACAAAAAAAAGAAATCTAATGAAAAGAGTGCCAATTGAGTTACATCTGTTTAACTCACTTTAATGCCTGGAGACAGCTTGATCCTCCTCACATCTGCTTCTGCTTCAGTCTGTTTCGATAATATGCTGCTTTGGAAGATACATATGAAGAAAACTTGGTCTCACACAGACATGTGGTTGAAACAGAGAAGAGTATTTTAAAAGGAGTTTCAAATAATTATGGCTATTCTTTTTTTGCACCAAAACTCAACCTACCCTTTCTTTGTTTCTTCCTTTCCTATTTCCCTCCCTCCCTTCCTAATTATTTTAGCTTTTTATTTGAACTAACTCTAGTCACAAAGATAGTACACTTCCCATACATCTTTCACCCAGCTTCCCTTACTGTTAATTTCTTGGTCCCAGTATCAAGCTAAGAACTTAACATTGGTATCACATTACTAACTAAATTATGGATTTTTTTTTTCATGTTTCATCAGCTTTTCCACTAAGGTCTTTATTCCAATGCAGGGTCCATTGCAGCATCCCATGTTGCATCTAGCTGCCATGTCTCTAGTCCCTTGTATCTGGGACACTTCCTCAATTTTTCCTTGTTTTCTGTGACCTTGGCACTTTTAAGGAAAATAGTTTCTTAAAGATTAGTTGCAATGTGGAATCTGAAACTGCATGAATGAACTGGCTTTGGCATTTGTTGATCCAGTGACCTTGGACAAGACACTTGGCCTGGAGACCTCTGAGGTAAAAGGAACAACAGTAAAATCCATCTCATGGAGCTGCTATGAAATTCCAGAGATCACAGCTGTCCTTGGGCCCACAAAATGACAGTAGTAAATGTACTTTTTGACTAAGTACGTCAGAAGGATAGCTCAATTGCTCTCACTTTGGGCCTTAAGCTATAGGTACTATTGTTATTCCCATTACACAAAAGAGTAAATTGAGGCTCATGGAGGTGAAGAGTCTGACCCTAGGTCACACAGTCTGGAATTTGAACCTAAGCAACTCAAAAGCCATGGTATTTGTTTTAAGATTTTATATTTTGAACTAATTCTAGATTTCACAGAAAATTTGCAAAAATATCACTGTTTTGCCGAAACCGGTTTGGGTCAGTGGCTAGAGCATTGGCCTACAGACTAAAGGGTCCTGGGTTTGATTCCGGTCAAGGGCACGTACCTTGGTTGTGGGCACATCCCCAGTAGGGGGTGTGCAGGAGGCAGCTGATCAATGTTTCTAACTCTCTCTCCCTTCCTCTTGGTAAAAAAAATCAATAAAATATATATTTTTAAAATATTGCAGTTTCTATATCCTCCTCACCCAGTCTCTCCTAATGTTAACAACTACCTAACGGCACTATTTTTTCAAAATATATTTTTATTGATTTCAGAGATGAAGGGAGAGAGAGAAAGAGATAAAAACATCAATGATGAGAGAGAATCATTGATCGGCTGCCTCCTGCATGCCCCACACTGGGATTGGGCTCACAACCTGGGCGTGTGCCCTGACTGGGAATCAAACCGTGACTTCCTGGTTCATAGGTTGACGCTCAATCACTGAGCCATGATGGTCGGGCTGGCATTGTTATTAACATCAGTCACATTGGTACAATGCTATTAACTATACAGATCTTGTTCGGGCTTCACCAGTTTTTCCACTGATATGGTTATTTAATATTTAACTGTTGTGTCTCCTTAGTATCCTCCAATCTCCAGTTTCTAAGTCTTTCTTTACCTTCCATTATTTTGAAATTTTTGAATACTAAGCAGTTATTTAATAGGATATCCCTTACTTTGTGTTTGTCTGATATTTTCTCATGATTGGAGCTATGTTATGTGTTTTTCTAGCAAATGACAAAGATGTGATGTTGTGTCCTTCTTAATGCACGATGCTGACATGGCTTATTGCTGTTACTGGTGATGCTGACTGTCATTGCTTAGTCCTGGGGTTTCTCCATTATAAAGTTTCTATTCTTTCCTTTGTTGTCAATAAATATCTTGGGGAAGATTCCTTGAAACTACAAAAATCATATATCTTTTCAAACTTGTCCACTAATATTAGTATTCATCAGTGAATCTTGTCTGCAACAATTATTAGCATGATGTTCACCCAATTGTGATTTTGTAATCTTCTAATTCTCTCTTTTCATCTAATTGAAATTTTATTCTAAGGAAAGGCTTTCCTTCCCTCCTCCATTTACTTATTTATTCAATTATTTCTTCATATCAGTATAGACTCATGGATACTTATTTTATTCCATGACTTAAAATTCTGTACTATTGTTATTTATTTTGTGGCTCAAATTGTCCCTGATTTGGTCTTTTGAAATTCCTTCAGATTGACCTCTGTGTTTTTATTTTTTTCTTTTATTTTTGTTAATCGTCACTCAAGGCTGTTTTTTCCAGCGAATTTTAGAGAGAGTGGAAGGGAAGGTGGGGAAGAGAGAGAAAGAGAGAGAGAGAAACATTGGTGTGAGAGAGACACATCAATTGGTTGCTTCCTGAATGTGCCCCAACTGGGCTAGGGATTGAACCTGCAACCCAGCTATGTGCCCTTGACTGGGAATCAAACCTGTGATCCTTTGGTCCTTAGACCAATGCTCTGACCACTGACCTACTCTGGCCAGGGCAGCTTCTGTATTCTTTTCACAAAACTCCTTCATTTTTTGAGCACTTCCTCCCTCTCTGGATCCTCAAATTATTCTAAGCTCATTCTGTATATTTCCTGCCCATCTCTGTAATCAACAATTTCTCCCAAGAGCCCTGATTCCTTCCTTTGGAGGATGGGTAATTAGAAATCAAGTTCTGAGCACTAGCTGTGCTCATTGTCACTGAGGTGTGATTGTCTCTAGTTCCTCACAAATGAAGCTAGACCATACATGTGGGTATGCTTATTAGCACGTGCTACGTTTCTATTTCTGTATCTATCTGTATATATATATTATGTCATGGGATCATACTGATACCACTGATCTCAGTCCAATATCAAAGGTTTATTTTTCCTTCTTTCCTTGTTTGTAACTTCTTCCTCCAACCCTGAGAGCCATAGCCCCCACTATCTACATACACTTGCTGGTTCCATGCTAGTATAGACTTGAAGTCAGAATTGTTTGCCCCTATCCCTGTGAGAACCTTACTGGATGACAGCACTTATGCGCAGTCCTTTTTCTGTCATCTTACAGTACCCAGTCAAGACCTATTTCCCACAGTTACCTTTCTTCTCCCACCCTTCAGTGTGGTTACTTTATTCGTTTTAAAATATAGTTACATCCGTTTGTTAGTGTTTATATTCCATACTAGCTTCTCCCTACATCCAGGGTAATTTTGTTAGTTTACTTTTAAGGTGTATGAGGAGAGATGAAACATGACTATAGCTTCTAGAATTCATAATTTTTATGCAAAAAAGGTAGACTCAGAGAGGCGTCCTCCCTCCTCATTCCAACTTCCCCATTTATCCTTTCTCCTACCCCTTTCTTTCCCATCCACCCCAGGTAAGTAATCGATCTCTTTAGTTTCTAGTATATCCTCCCTGTATTTTCTTTGTACAAATGAGCATATCTTTGTATATTGTCTTTATCCTCTTCCATGAAGAGTAGCTGACTATACTCCTGTATACTTTGTTTTCTAATTTAACTGTATGTCCCAGACATCATTCCATATCCTAGAGTTCCCAGAGCTTGGCCTCTTCCTTTTTGACAACTGCACAGTGCTCCATTGTACGCATGTCGTAGGGTTTATTCAGTCACTCTCCTACACATGGGCCTTTCAGTTTTTTCTGGTATGTTGTGCTTGCACACAGTGTGCAATCAGTAATCTTGTGCGTGTGCATTTTTATGGTGCTGGTGAAGTTATTACCATTGCTGTTGTGACATGAGGGGACAGGGACCCAGATGGCAGGTGAACACTCTTTACATTACACAGTACCTCGTGATATTTTTAAAACCTTGATTTGGTTGCTAATGTTTAAGAATTTAGAACAATCACTTAAAAGTCTGGATTTGTATACCTACCTATATATTCTCTGGACATAAAAACCACAGTATAAAAATCTACTCTAGAAACTGACAGGTTTGGTGGCACTGGGCCTGCTTCTTGCATGGCTGTGTCCCCAGAGCTGGGCCATGGCTGTCCTTTTTGGACAGGCAGAGTCTGCAGTTTGCCACCCCTCCTCCCAACTCCACACAGTCTTGCTCCTGACAACTGGCCCTTTCCCCATTTATATATTACCTAGCTGGCCTCTAGATATCTGAGTTAATAACCCCTAAATGATATTATGTATGTAAGATGTTTGACACAAGGCCTGCACATAGTAAATAATAATAATATTATTAATAACAATAGTAATATCCATTCAGTCATATAACCCCAAGCATGCTAGGCACTGTTTCAAATGCTTTACTTATTAATCTATGCCTCATAACAACCCTGTAGAATAGGTACAATTATTATTACATTTGACAGATAAGGAAACAGGCTCAGAGAGGCAGGGACTTGCACAGCTTGGAAATGGCAGGGCTGGGAAGCGCCACAACCTCTGTCTTTAACCACGGAGTCTGCAGGAGCTGTTAATCCTTGCCCTCACTCTCTGCACCTCTCTGCCTGGCCTGCCCCGGCCTCACTGCCCAGCCGCCCCTCTCTGTTCCTTTCTGCCCAGGTGAGCCGGGCTCCATGACTGTAACCTGGACCACATGGGTCCCCACCCACTCTGAAGTACAGTTCGGGCTGCAGTTATCAGGGCCCCTGCCCCTCCGGGCCCAGGGCAGCGTCAGCCCCTTTGTGGATGGGGGATTTCTCCGGCGTAAGCTCTACATACACCGCGTCACGCTGCAGGGGCTGCTGCCCGGGGTCCAGTATGGTGAGAGGGGCCCGGCCCGGGTGCGGAGGAGGGAATGGGACGAGTGGGACGTGGATTAGAAGCTGCCGCTGGCAGTTGGCTCAGCCTGGCTGGTAACTCCTCTGCTCGTCTGAGACACTGGGATAAAAACGGGAGGTGTGGGAGTCCTGGGGTGAGATGGACGGAAGGGGCGCGGATCAGCTTCACTCAGCCCCACTGCCTCCTCCCTCTACCAACTGAAGATGGGCGGGAGGAGACCCACGGAGGCCCCAGCTGACGTGACCTCCCCTCCCCCAGTTTACCGCTGTGGCAGTACTCAGGGCTGGAGCCGCCGGTTCCGCTTCAGGGCCCTCAAGAATGGGCCCCACTGGAGCCCCCTTCTGGCTGTATTTGGGGATCTGGGGGCTGACAACCCGAGGGCCCTACCCCGGCTGCGCAGGGACACTCAGCAGGGCATGTACGACGCTGTTCTCCATGTGGGTGAGGCCTTGGCAAGGGTGTGCCTGGAGGTACGGGAGAGGGGCGGGAAACTTGGGTGGGAGGCAACGCCGGGACTGTAGGGGGGGCTGGGGCGAGGGCCAGTGTGGTTCTGAGGAGCCTGGGGAGGAGGCTGGCCCTGGAGATGGTGTCTGTGATTGCCAGACTTCCCCGGTTAAAGCCCGACTCCCACTTTATGGTTTTCTCCTCTGTCATTACTGGACGAGTTCAGAATTCATGGGACTTGTGATGGCTAAATAAGGTGACATTGCCCGGCATGTAAGTGTTAGTTATCATCATTGCTGTTGTGACTTGAGGGACAGAGCCTGATGGGAGGTGAAGCCTGGGGCTGGCGTGGTTCAAAGCCACAGCCCCAGTGGCCTCTTGGGTACGATTCCTGGCTCTACACTAACACGCTCTGTGACCTTGGGTGAGTGCTTAACCTCCCGGGCCTCGGTTTCTCCACCTGAAATGCGATAATAACACCCGCCTCAGAAGGTGTTGTAAAGGTTCTAATGACCAAGCGTGTAAAGCCTTTGGGACTCTGCCCGGTGTAAAACCGGTACCAGACTACACCAGTCGCAATGCTCTGGGAGGACAGGATGGCCGGCAGAGGCAGGGCTGCTGTGTCCAGAGCGCGGGAGACTAGCATGGCCCCGTGAGGGTCTCAGGGACCAGAGGGTCAAGGTCAAGTGCACACATGGTGGGTATAAGGCAGGGCCAGAGAACTGGGATGGCTCAGAGGCCAGAGGTTGCCCAGCCCACACCTGAGCAACCAGGGCTCTCAGTTCTGGAGAAAGCAGAGCTAGTTCTGGGTCCTCACTCTCCCTTCCCCCTTCCCCCCACCCCCCCAGGAGACTTTGCCTACAACATGGATCAGGACAACGCTCACGTGGGCGACGAGTTCATGCGTCTCATCGAACCTGTAGCTGCCAGCCTCCCATACATGACGTGCCCTGGGAATCACGAGGAGCGCTAGTGAGGGCCAGGGGCTTTGGGTGGGTGTAGGCCTGGCCAATGAGAACAGACAGGTCCTTGTTCGTGTCTCACCTTAGTCCCTCATGCTGCAGCAGCTCCTTTGTGGTCCTGAGAGGAGAGGTGGGAGGGTCTGGGAGCCAGACTTGACCTCAGGGTCCTCAGGAGATGGGTGGGTGGAGCACCCAGACCCTCCCCCCATCCTGTTACTTCCTTTTATCCAGCAACTTCTCAAACTACAAGGCTCGCTTCAGCATGCCTGGCAACAATGAGGGCCTGTGGTACAGGTAACCTGGGGGCCGGGATGGAATAGGGAGTGGGGGTGGTACTGGGGGACTGACCTTGCTGCCCTGAAGTGTAGGAGATGTAGCACAGACCCTATCTCTGATCCCTGCCTTTTGACCCCTCAGCTGGGATCTGGGCCCTGCACACATCATCTCCTTCTCCACCGAAGTATATTTCTACCTCCACTATGGCCGCCACCTGGTAGAGAGACAGTTTCACTGGCTGGAGAGAGATCTCCAGGTAACTGGGTGAAGGACCCTGTCACTTCTTGGACCTGCCTCCCCTCCCCTCCTGCTCCCACCTCTCACTCCGGCCCTTCTCTCTAGAAAGCCAATAAGAACCGGGCAGCCCGGCCGTGGATCATCACCATGGGTCACCGGCCCATGTACTGTTCCAACGCAGATGTGGATGACTGTACGTGGCATGAAAGCAAGGTGAGGCCGAAACCGGTTTTGCTCAATGGATAGAGCATCGGCCTGCGAACGGAAAGGTCCAAGGTTCGAATCCGGTCAAGGGCATGTACATTCTCTGTGAGCACACCCCCAGCAGGAGGCGTGCAGGAGACAGCTGATCCATGTTTCTCTCTCATGGATGTTTCTAACTCTCTATCCCTCTCCCTTTCTCTCTCTAAAAAAATGGATGAAAAATATATTTAAAAAAATTAAAAAAAGAAAGAAAGGTGAGGACCCCTCCCTGGGCAGGGTGCTGAGAGCCAGGAGGGAGTCCGCCCAGATCATCCATCCCTCACTCTTGACTCCTCCTGCCCAGGTTCGGAAAGGCCTCTTTGGCAAGTTATTTGGATTAGAGGATCTTTTCTACAAATACGGTAAGTGCCTCAGGGGGTTGGAAGTGTTCCCCAGCCCTGGTCTCACCCTCAACCTGGATGCAGGGGCCTAATCCCCACTTGCTCCATCTCAGGGGTCGACCTGCAGCTGTGGGCTCATGAGCACTCATATGAACGACTGTGGCCAATTTACAACTACCAGGTGAGGTTCAGGGCGGACTGAGGGCTGCTGTCAATGGACCCTACTCAGACGCTCTGGTCTGGGCTGGTATGACTCACCTCTCTCCCTTGTCCCCTTTTCTAGGTATTTAACGGCAGCCGAGAGATGCCCTACACCAACCCTCGAGGCCCTGTCCACATCATCACAGGATCTGCTGTGAGCAGGGCAGCAAAGGGTGCCTCTGGCTTCTCTCCTCTTGCTATTTGTGGAGGGTTGAACTTGTACCAGCAGAGGCTGCATGCTTCATACAGGCACTATCACTAACTCAACCTAGCAACATGCTCACTGTACAGATGTGAAAACCGGCTCAGACAGTAAAATATTCATTGACAGTCACGAGTTCAGTAGGTTGCAGGGGGCGGGCACTTGCCCAGGTCGATCCACAGGCAGAGGGCTTATTATTATTACTAGAGGTCTGGTGCACAGATTCATGCACATTGAAAAGAAATTAATTAGAAGAAAGATTTTAGAGGCCGGGGCTGGGACTGAACGAGGGCTCCACAGTGTGTCTGGCCCTTCTCGCCCAGTCCCCAGCAGCAAGCTAACTTACCAGTCAGAGCATCTGCCCCCTGGTGGTCATGCACATCATAGCGACTGGTTGAGCAGTTGAATGAACTGTCGGGCATTTAGCATATTAGGCTTTTATTGTATAGGACTGTAATTGAACTCCAGACTTTATTCACATTCCACCTCTTGGTCACTAATGGCCTATTTCTGTTCTAGAATCCCATATTGTATTTAGTTATTGTGTCTTCTTAGTCCCCTCCAATCTATGACAGTCCTTCAGTCTTTCTTTTTCTTTCATCTTTCACATATTTGCAGACCCTCGTGTTTTACAGAATGCCCTCAATTCAAGTTTATTTAACATTTCCTCATGCTGAGATTCAGGTATGCATTTTGGGCAAGATGATCACAGAGGTGCTACCATGTCCTCTCAGCGCATCAGACCAGGGGTATGGGATGTCAATGTGTCTCTAACCTGGAGGGGTTTTTCTGAATCACCAGCTTAAGGAGGTATCTGCTGGGTTCTCTATCGTAAAGTTATTATACCTCCCTTTTAAATTAATAAACATCTTCGGGGAGATCCTTATAGACCATGCAAATGTCTTGTTTCTCCTCAAACTTTCATTTATACAGGTGTATAAATGCACAAATTTTCGACTGTCAGTGGGTCTGCCTGCAACAGTTAACACTGTGGTGTTCTCCTGGGATCTTCCAGTTCCCTCTTTCCCCCTAGATTTATTATAATCCTCTTGTGAGGAAGAGCTGTCCTTCGGCCTCACTTATTTGGTTAGTTAGCTATTGATTTATACCGAAGTGGACTCATGGGTAATTATTTTATTCTGTGGGCTATGATCCAATACTATTGACTGTGTTGCTGCTCAGGTTGCTCCAGCTCTGGCCACTGGGAACTCTTCAGGTCAGCCCCCTGCCCTTTCCACATGAGCACTTCCTTACTCTTTAGCTCTGCAAGGTGCTCAGGATCATCTTGTGGCATCCCTGACCCCACCTTGGAATCAGGCATTTCTGCAAGGAGAGAGGTTCATTTTATTTATTTTATGTTATTATTATTTTTTCATGGCAAAAATAAGATTTTTAACAACACTCTCAAGAGCGGGCACCCATTGTACAGAGGCTCCTTTTAAAAGCTGATTCTTACAAAATAGTAAGAGTCTCTGGTGATAAAAATTCAAACAGTACAGAGGGCAGGAGGTGAACACCGGCCATCTACATCACTTCTTAGTCTCATTCTCAGTTGTTCCTCCTCTTGCTAGCATTTAGAATGTTCTCTGCATGGACAAATGAGTAATTGTCTACCTAGAAATGTGTTACTGTGTCACACACTTTTTAAAAACAACTTGGATCATGCTTCATACCTTTGCAGTTCTCAACCTTGGTGCCTGTTAGAATTACCTTAGAGGTTTTAAAACTCTAATGCCTGGACCCTACCCTAGATCAAACACCAGAACCTTCTAAGGATGGTCCTGGCGATGCACACCTGAGTGGTCACTCCAGCAGCAGGAAACAATGCAATCATCACCAGAAGCCCCTCAGGCTCCTAGGTGATGGCTATTCCGATCTTTATTAGCACAGATTAGTTTTCCTCTCATTTAGAATTTTGAAATGATTTCACATGTATAGGAAAGTTGCAAAAAATAATACAAAGACTTTCCATATCCCCTTGACCAAGATTTCCCAAATGTGAACATTTAACCGTCCATACTTGTTTTAATCTCTCTGTATGTATACATGTGTATATATGCACATGTATACATTTTATAATTATTTTCAGATCCAGTGAAGAATAAGTTTCAGAAATTTTGCCTCTGTCCCTCTCTGTCTTTCCTAGAAAACAAGAACATTATCTTATCTCTTATCATTACAGTGCAATAATCAAATTCAAATAGTTAACATTGATAATATACTATTACTATCTGATCCACAGATCTTATTCAAATTTAGCCATTTGCCCCATTCCTCTCCTTTATATTAAAGCAAAGAATTTTTCTGGCCCAGGATCTAGTCTAAAATCACATGTTCTTTTTCGGTGTCTTATCTTTTTACTTCCTTTAATCGGAAACATTTCCCTACGCTGTCTTCATTTTTCATGGCCTTGAAAAATTTGAAGGGTATAGCAAAATCATTTTGTAGAATATACTCAGTCTGGGTTTGTTTGATGTTTGCTCAGGTAGATGGAAGTTAATGCCTTTTTTTTTTAATGCCTTTTTGATAAGAGTACACAAACTTGATACCGTGTTCTCCGGGCATCCTCCTAGGAGGCGCATGGTATCTCTTTAACCCCTTTTAGCCTCAGTTTCCCATATTGCAGATGTGGTAGGGAACTGTCTCATTATTGATGATGTTCACTCTGATCATTTCGTTAAGGTGGTGTCTGCTGGCCTCTCTACCATAGTCTCCCCCAACCCCCTTTAATTAACAAGTGTCCTGCAGAGATATTTTGAGGCTATGAAAATATCATGTTATACCTCAAATTTTCACCACTAGTTTTACCATCTAGTGATAATTCTTGCTTCAGTCAGTTATTATAATGATGGCTGCAAATAGTAATTTTTTTGAGCTCCTTCACTCACCTGGCATATTCTATTGTGAGAACGAGCATTCCCTTTTTGGTAAATTTAAAAAGCTTTCTTGGAGTGTCTACTGTTCAGTGAGGGTTGAGACCCTCCAATTTCTTCTGCTTTGCAATTGCATTTTCCCTTTAATGATACATTCTGGCCCCTTTCTGTATCACCCTGCTTTGTAATGGATGTGCTATAATTTACTTAACTGACCCCACTGATGGGCACTTAGGTGGCTTCCAGCTAGGGGCTTTGACAGAAAATGCTTCAGTGGACAGCGTCATATAGCCATGCACTTTCTAAAAGACCCCAGCACAGGATGCCTGGCTGGGTCAAAACACTCACTTGTGAGCATTATTGACGTCAAGTTTTAACTGACTTTTTCTCCCTTGGCGGCAGCAGGGTCCTGGCCTGGCAGGTTGTTTCTACTCCTGGCGAGTCCTCTGCCTGCCCTGGCCGGCCCCAGTCTGAACAGTTGTCCCTTGCAGGGCTGTGAGGAACGGCTGACCCGCTTCACCCTCTTCCCGCGGCCTTGGAGCGCCGTGCGAGTGAAGGAGTATGGGTACACGCGGTTACACATCCTCAATGGGACCCACGTCCACATCCAGCAGGTGTCCGATGACCAGGTCAGTGAGGGGTGCCCGAGTCACCATCCTGAGTAGCCAGGCGCAGCATGCTCAGAGCTGAGAACTCTAGAGCCAGGAATCTTGGGTTCAGCTATTGCCTCTGCTGCTTACCAGCTAGCTGACCTCAAGTAGCTTAACTTTGAGGCACAGTTTTCACATCTGCCAAATGGAGATGTTTAATAGTTTCTACCTCACAGGATGATATGGGGTTAAGTGACTTATTATATATAAAGTACTTAAAACAGCTTTTAAAACATAGTAAATTCTATAGCTACTTATCAACATGAAGCAGGGAAAGAAAAAGGTGCTGGGAGGTGGGTAAGGGAAGCCAGTACCGTGTGTGTGGTCCAGATGGTGTAAGGTTAGATGACCCAAGTAATCATGCCCGTGTTTCTTTACTTTTGTTATTATAATTTTAAAATAATAATAATCACTATGACTTTTTGAGCACCTATTGTGTACCAGGTGCTGGGCTCAACACTGTACATTGACTTTAGTCACAACAATCTCGTGGGGAGGATTTTCTTTGCATTTTACAGATGAGAGAACTGAGGCTCAGAGAGAGAAGTAATTTTCATCCAG
This sequence comes from Antrozous pallidus, assembly GCA_027563665.1. NCBI lineage: Eukaryota > Metazoa > Chordata > Mammalia > Chiroptera > Vespertilionidae > Antrozous > Antrozous pallidus. The sequence continues at coordinate 21,444,894 of CM050525.1, read as the reverse complement.
CCAGAGGGTGGCAGAACTGGGCTCTGACCCTAAAGACCCTGCTCTATTTATTATACATAACTACCATTTACTGAGTGGCACACTCACCAGGACAGGCTGTTGTGCACATTACTTTTTTCTGTCCTCCCGTGTTCATAGAACAGGAAGTCTGGCTCAGAGCCAGGTCGTGTGCGTAAGGCCGCACTCCGAGCGGCTGCGCTGGGATGAAGGTGAGGTTTGTCTGACTGCAGGGCTTGTGCTCCGACAGCAGTCACCTGCGTTCACACAGTCCTGTCCAAATCTCACTTCATTCCCACCACTTCGACGAGGTGGATCCTATTACTGTCATCCTGCAGATAAGGAAAATGGAGGCTCAGAGAGATCTAGCAAATTGCCCACGGTTACACAGCACATTGGAGGCAAAGCTGGCATTTGAACCCAGGGGACCTGGCTCCAGAGTCTAGGCCTTCAGTCCTTATATCATCTGTTTTTGTTACTTGCAGGATGGAAAGATTGTGGATGATGTATGGGTGGTGAGACCCCTGCTTCACCGGATGATGTACCTCTAGGGATGGGGCGACGTTGAGCCTTGCAGCCTTGGCTTATGTAACCGGATATTACCCAGGCCCGGCTGGGGAGTCAGGGCAGGCCTTGGCTCCTCTGCCTTCCTGAGGGCCCCTGAGGGGGCTGGGCAGCTCTCTCCTCCTGGTGAGGTGGAGGGTCCCCAGCGGCTGGGCTCGAAGGGCAGTTTCGGACACAGACACACAGGTGGGTGGCACAGCCCTGCCCCCTGCTGCGTAGCACCGACTGGGCGGGTGCCCGCAGGGCCTCCGGAATAAAGAGGCTTATGGCTGTGGCTCCCTGGACTCTGCACTTCTGCTGGGGATGCCAGCCAGGACTCACCTCTCCTGCCTGGGGGTGGGGGAACGGGAGGGGCGAGAGGCGTGGCCAGCCCCAAGTCTGAAAGGCTGCACGGCCATCAGGACACCACTCTCCAGCAGGTGGCAACGGTAACTCCTCCCCCCCCACCCCCCCCAGGCCTGCCCTCAGTACACCCAAAGCCAGAGTGTGCTAATGACTGTCTTTGTGTCACAGTTCCCCAGCCTGGCAATGGCTTATCCTGGAAGTGAGAAGGGTTACCATTCCTGCCTTCCAGCTGGGGTGGCTGACAGCCTTAGGTGCTCACTGACCTGCTGTTTCCCTCCCCTTTTTCTCCTTCCCCGGGGTCCCTTTTTCCTTTCATTTATTCGACCATTATTTATTGAGCACCTACCATGTGCCAGACTCTGTTCTCCATCCTGGGGAGACAGCCATGAACAGCACAGAGGTCTCTGCCCTAGTGACATTCCATCCGGTGAAAGACGGCAAACCCAATAAATAAGTAAAACATATAATGGTGACACTGTTTAGTGACAAGTGCTCAGAAACAGCAGGGAAGATGGATGAAGAGTAGGGGAGGGAGTGTGAGGCAGGAGCCACCTGAGGAACCATATGGGCAGTGTTCCAGGCAGAAAAGCCGCCCGTGCAAAGGCCCTGAGACACAAACGCACCTGTGCTGTCAGAGGCCCAGTGGGGAAGCCAGTGTGTCTGGAGCAGAGAGAATGAGGGGGAGACGGGGTAGTGAGTGATGGGGCAGACTGTGTGGGGCCTGTGGGCCACAGGGAGGACTTCTTTCTTTATCCTGAATGGGCCGGCTGATGAACATGCTCTGACTCCAGCAGTCCTAGGCAAAGGCTGAGGGCTCTCCGGAGGTGCCCCATGACATCTGTTCTTCCATTGTGCTGACACTGTCAGCCTCCTCACATCCTATCCCACCCCCAACCCCCATCCAGCCCAGAACACACTGGCTCCTGACAGTTTCTTTCTTTAAAAAAAAAACACAAAAAACTTTATTTTTACTGTTGACACTATTACAGATGTCCCCATCCTGCCCCCCCCCCCCCACCTTTGCCCACCTCCACTCAGCCCCAGCCCTCCTTTCCTCTAGCCATGACCTCACTGTTGTCTGTGTCTATGGGCTGTAATTACGTCCTTCAGCGAATCCCTTCACCTTTTTTCATCCAGTCTCTCCCCCACACCCACCCCTGCCCTCTGACAGCTGTTGATCTGTTCCAGGAGTCTATGCCCCTGTTTCTGTTTCGTTCACCACTTTACCTTGAACACTCCAAGCTGCTTCGGCTGGGGGCCTGTGCACTGGATCTGTGCTCTCTAAGTGCCCTCGCCCCCGCTTATCCTAGGCTGGCACCTTCAAGGCCTCCGATCACAGCCTTCCCTGGCAACCCAGTTAACATGACCTCGCCCACTCTGTCCCACCCTGTGTACTTCATTACTAGTTCTAGCATTCTACAGTTCTCGCATTGATTGTTAACCGTTCATTGTCAATCTGCCCTGCTGGGCTGGGGGTCTGTGAGGGTGGAGACCAAGACCATCTTGTTCATTCCTGGGTCTTTCACCTCCATCAACCTCTCCCAGACCTTGTCAGGCTGGGTCAGGACCCTGGACACCCCCACTTCAACCCTGCCCTTTCTGGGCAGGCACTGTCTGGAGTTGGGTCTGTCTCCACCACTGGACTGTCAACCCAGGAGGGTGGTGTCCAGGGCTCAAACCAGCCCAGCCCAGCCCAGCACAAGATAGATGCTTAATAAATATTTGTTGCCTTAATGAAGGCTGCCAGGTGCCAGATGCCAGGCAATGCTGGGATGGGACAGCAATGAATCAGAGCCGTTCAGGCCTGGCATGCTCTGTGTGTGCTGAGTGAGGCTGTGAGCATGCCCAGGCGATGGGGTCCACAGAGAGCAAAGGCCTGGCAAGGGAGTCAGCCAGACCGGTTAAATCTCAGCTTTGCCACTTCCTGCGGGATGTGGAGTCCCCAACCCTCTCTGAGCCTCTGTTTCTTCATCTGTAATAAAAAATGATCATACCTGGTGAGGTTGCCTTGGGATTAAATGAGTTAAAAGCTTTGTTGTTGTCCTTGGCTCCTCTTTTTTTTATGCCCATATTCAATTACCTGATAACTTCTGTTGGTTTGTCTTTCAAAATTTATCTAGAATGTGTCTCCTTCTCCCATTTGTAAGGCCACACCCTAGTCCTATCCACCTTATCTCTCACCGCCTGCTTTTTGTTGTTGTTGTTTTTATTTAATCTTTATTGTTCAGTTTATTAATTAAATTGTTCTCTTTTTATTCCCCTAAAGCTCCCCTCAAACCTGGTACCCATCCCAGCCTCCACCCTCACCCCCCTCCACTGACCTCTCCCATAGTTGCATGATTTTTGTCCAGTCTCTTGCTGCACTTCCCACACCTCTTTTCTCCCCAAGAATTGTCAGCCCATTCCCTCTCTATGTCCGTGATTCTGTTACATTCACCAGTTTACCCTGTTCATCAGATTATTAATTCACTTGATTTTTAGATTCATTTGTTGATAGATGTGTATTTGTTGTTCATAATTTACACTTTTATCTTTTTCTTCTTTCTCTTCTTAAAGAATATCTTTCAGCATTTCATATAATATTGGTTTGGTGGTGATGAACTCCTTTAGCTTTTTCTTATCTGCGAAGCACTTTATCTGACCTTCAATTCTGAATGATAGCTTTGCTGGATGGAGTAATCTTGGTTGTAGATTCTTGCTATTCATCACTTTGAATATTTCTTGCCACTCCTGTCTGGCCTGCATCGTTTCTGTTGAGAAATCCGCTGACAATCGTATGGGTGCTCCCTTATAGGTAACTAATTGTTTTTCTTTTGCTGCTTTTAATGTTCTCTCTTTGTCTTTTGCTCTTGGCATTTTAATTATGATGTGCCTTGGTATGGTCCTCTTAGGGTTCCTATATATTGGGGTTCGGTGTGCTTCTTGGACTCCTAAGTCAATTTCTTTCACCAGGTGTGGGAAGTTTTCGGTCACTATTTCTTCCAATAGGTTTTCATTGTCTTGGTCTCTCTCTTTTTCTGGCACCCCTATAATCCGGATATTGGTATGCTTGAGGTTGTCCCAGAGGCCCCTTACACTATCTTCAATTTTTTGGATTCTTTTGGTTTCTTGCTTTTTCAGCTGAGTGGATTTTACCTCTTTGTATTTCAAATCTTTAACTTGGTTCTTGGGGTGCTCTAGAGTACTTTTAGGTCTTTGTATAATATTTTTTATTTCAGTCAGTGTATGTTTAATTTCTGGTTGGTCCTTTTTCATATCCTTGAGAGTCTCCTTCATATCCTTGAGGGTCTCGTTCATTTCCTTGTAGGACTCACTCATTTCCACATTGGTCTTGTTCATTTCCTTGCAGGTCTCGGTCATATCCTTGAGGGTCTTGTTCATTGCCTTGTAGGTCTTGCTTATTTCCTTATAGGTCTCAACCTTTTCTAGGAGCCTCTTGAGAAGCCCTATAACTGTGGTTTTGAATTCCATGTCCAGTCGTTTTTTTTTCTTCATTTCTTTCACATCTGATTTCTTTCCATGTCTTTGCATGGTGGCTGCTTCCCTGAGTCGGTTAATTAGCTTTTTGTGGTAGATGTCCTACAAGGAACAGTGGCTCAGCCTCCCCAGTTACCTGAGATGGATATGGGTTGCACAGTCTTGCTGAAGTTAAGCTCAGGTTAATCGTTGTTAGCACTTGGATGGGTTTACCTCCAGGACAATTGTCTGTGATGTTCATCTGTGCTCAGGTTGGATGGGTAGAGTCTCGGGGCCAAGCAGACAGCGTCAGCTCCGCCCTATGTGGCCCCAGGGACTCTGCCGGGGGCAATGGCCACCAGCACCTCTGAGAGAGAGCCGCTGCCGAGCTCCACCGGCTGCCGGAGAATTCAGCCTCTTCCCAAATGAGTCTGCACACCCAACGTCTCGCCCAGGGTCGTAAAACAAAGCAGACTGACGGTTTCCCGAATGAAAGAGCAAGTCACGAGCGCTCTCTGCGTGGTCAGGCAGCTGCGCTGTTCCCAAGCTCACGCGCACTCCGCACAAGCTTGCCTTCTCCACAAGCCAGCAGACCCCTGCAGCACCCGAACTTAGGCGTGCCCTCCCACTGTCCAGTTTTTACCCCGTATGATAGTGGGTTCCCTGGACTTCACCTGGAGCTGGGGGATCAGTGCAGTGGGACGTCTTTGTCTTCCCTTTTCAAGAAAACTGGCCAATTTTCAGCCGCCCACCCTATCCGCTGACACACACTCCAAACCTCTCTCCACGCCTATCTTCAACGCTGTCCACCGCCGCTCCTCCGAGTCACAATGTCTTATCTTCACTTTTATTTGTGGATTTTTCACTTAGCCAGCTTTCCGGTGATTCTGGATGGTGTTTGTTCTTTCGTTAAGTTGTAGTTTTAAAATTGCTATGTATGGTGGCAAGATAGGTGATTTACCTATGCCGCCATCTTGGTTCTCCTCTCACCTCCTGCTTGGTCTCGCTGCTCCTGTTCCTGCCACCACTCTCTGCTTCTCTCACAGCAAAGGGACCCAGGGACTCTGCTTCAGATCATATCTCTCCCTCGCCTGAGCCCTCTTGTGGCTCCATTGCACTCGGGGCAAAAGCCAGTGTCCTCACTGTGGACCATGCCACATGAACTGCCCCCAGTACCTCCCTGCCCTTACCTCCCACTAGCTGTCCTTGCCCACTCTGCTTCATATCTATCCAGTTACCCTCCTCGGTTTTCACTGGCTGTTGCCTGGGCCTGGGCCAGGTGCTCACATGGCTCCCTCTCACTCCTTCAGGCCTCTCATCAAATCTCACCTTTTCAGTGACCCTTCCCTGACCACCTCCCATTCCCTTTCCCTGTTTTATTTTCCTTTGGGTCACTTTGACTTTGTGACCTACTATGTAAATACATGGTTAGTTATGTATTCTTTATTTCCTCCATCAGAATGTGAGCCACGGTACAGCTCCAGTAATACATATTAGTTGCACATTGTAATTTGTGGAATGAATGAAGGAAGGAGAAATAAAGGTAAAATGCTTAACACAGACCTGGCGCTGAGAGAGCAAGTGACTAATACTAGGGATGACAATGATTTAGGTGAATCAGATTAAAGCCTAACCCTTATGGCACCTGCTGCTAGGTGCACGTATGGCTGGTTGCAACACCTGCAATATGTGACATGCACAGGAAGTGACAGGTTGCAGGGCCAGAGACTCCAGCTTCTGGGAGACAGAGCTGAGCAAGGCTTTTAAAGGCTGAACAGAGGCCTGCCTAAGCAGGACTGGGGCAAATGCTCCCAGAAGCAGCAGCAGGGCCCAGGGGAAAGCTTGTGGGGTGGCTGGGGAATCTGTGCAGAGATAAGGAGTGGGAAGCTGCCGGTGTTTGGATTCATTCATTAACAGTTTATTTACTAAAGTCCTTCATTGCTTACATCAGCCAGAAATGGTTTCTGTTGATTGTAACCAAAAACCATGAAATCTGTGCACCTGCTGTGATGCAAGTGCTGGAAATACTGTGCTGGCCCAGATGCCATTCCCACCCCACCCTCCCCACCCCCGGCCTTAAATTCTGCCCAGGGAGGAAAAGAAACCCTGAAAACATACTCTCACATGTAAGCCCAGTGTGGGATAGTAAAGTTGCTTTAGGAGAGGAGGTGACATTTGAACCAAAAGATAGGGGTTTGGTCAAAGCAAAGACCTAGAAGAGTGACCCAGGCAGAGGGGCCAGCGAGTGTAAGGCCCTGAGGCAGGACTGAGTGTGTGTGTTTAAGAATCAACCATGAGGCCAGGGTGGCTGCTGTGGATTGCCAGGTAAAATAGGGATGCCCAGTTAAATTTGAGTTTCAGATAGGCAATAAATACATTTTTAGTATATGTATGTTCTGATTATTGCATAGGATATATTTATCCTTAAAAATGACTTGGAGTTTCTTGAAATTCAATTTTAATTGAAATCCTGTATTTTTAAAAATATATATTTTATTGATTTTTTTACAGAGAGGAGGGGAGAGGGATAGAAAGTTAGAAACATCGATGAGGGAGAAACATCAATCAGCTGCCTCCTGCACCCCTCCCCCCCCCCCCCCCCCCCCCCCCACTGGGGATGTGCCTGCAGCCAAGGCACATGCCCTTGACCGGAATTGAACCTGGGACCTTTCTGTCTGCAGGCCAGCACTCTATCACTGACCCAAACTGGTTTTGGCTGAAATCCTGTATTTTTATTGGCTAAGTTTTTATTGCAACCTGAGGTGTGAACAAGAAAGAAAGTTGAGGAGCTGAGGACAGAGGACATGGGAAGGGCAAAGTTCTCCTCTGGGTCCTACGTGGACGCATGAGGAGATGGTGCTCTCTGAGGTCTATAGGGGTTCCTACTCCCCAGACAGTGGCTGCACCTCTCAACCCCCTCCTCCCTTCAAAGGCCTCCTTCCAGATCTTTGCTGCTTAATTTCAGCAAATTTAAAAGATGTTAATATACTTATTTTTCTTCAGGAGAGAAAAATAATTCAAATCATGCAAAAATCTATGTATATAAAAGGCTAAGTGATAGTCCCATGAGCCAGTAGGTATGATGCACACTGACCACCAGGAGGAAGACACTCAAGGCAGAGCTGCAGAGCTGAGGTGACTAGGCAGTAGCGGTTCTCAGGTGACACACCCAGAACCAGAGAGGTGGGAGCCCAATTCCAGGGTCTGTCACCCAAGAACCACCCTCTCCCGATCTGGGACCTCTCGGGGGACGGCGGAGAGCCAGTTTCAGACCTATCCGTGCAGGCCAGTCCAAGGGACTCCACCTGCAGAAGGGACCCTGTTCACTCTGCAAATGTCTTTCCTGCCACAGGACCTGGCAGGAGAGGGGGGAGCAACCACAGGAGGTTGGTTCCAGGGTATGTCTGGCCCCATCCCCCCACCATGTTGCCCCGTCCCGCCCTCTGGCCACCTTCTAATCAATGTGCATGAATCTGTGTACGAGGGCACTAGTAAATAAATAAAATAGAACTTGAAAATTTCTGGCTGTCCTATTTCTAACAGCTTCTAACTTTAAACATTTTGATTTTTTTTTTCATTATAACCTTGGATTAAAAAAAAAAAGTAGAGCCCAGCCAGTTTGGCTCTGTGGTTGAGTGTTGACCTATGAACCAGGAGGTCACATTCAATTCCTGGTCAGGGCACATGCTTGGGTTGTGGGCTCAATCCCCAGGGTGGGGCATCCAGAAGGCAACTAGTCACTGATTCTCCCTCATCATGGATGTTTCTCTCTCCCTCTTCCTTTCCCTTCCTCTCTGAAATCAATAAGAAAATATATTTTTAAATGTAGATACTATCGAGCTTGCTTTGGTGGCACATGTGCTAAAAGTCTAGTGACACAGAGGTTACCATGGCAGTCCATTATCTCATTTGGCCACACAGTATAAACAAACATTGATTATGTTGTACACTTGAAACTAACACAATATTATATGTCGATTATGTATCAATTTTAAAAAAGAAGGAAAAGCCCTAGCCGGTTTAGATAGAGCGTCGGCCTGCAGAATCCTCAGGTCCCAGGTTCAATTCCGGTTGGGGGCACATGCCCGGGTTGCGGGCTTGACCCCCAGTGGAGTGCGTGAAGGAGGCAGCTGATCAATGATTCTCTCTCATCATTGATGTTTCTTTCTCTCTCCCTCTACCTTCCTCTCTGAAATCAATAAAAAATATTTTTTAAAAAGAAGGAAAATACTAATATATGATATAGGTGAATTTGTAGACTGCTTTTCTTTCCCACATAATTATCATCTCCATTCTGTTGTTGATATTTTTAGTTTAAAAAAGTAAATTTTATTTTTGAAACAGTTTTAGATTTACAGAAAAATTTCAAAGATAGTATAAAGTTCCCATAAACCCCATACCTAGTTTCCCCTGTTATTAAAATAATTTAATATTTTAAATTAATGGAATACATTTATTATTCTCCTTAGTGGAATACATTTGTTACAATTAAGGAAACACTATTGATACATTATTATTAACTGAAGTCCATATTTTATTCTACTGCATTTTAGTCTAAATATAACTTTATTGTGATGTAATTTAGAAAAAAAGGGATGTAATTTAGTGCAATTAACTTCACCCTTTAAAAGTGTACAATTTGAGTTTTGGTATGTGCATTGCATGTAACCACAATCAAGAATCAGAATATTTCCATCACCCCACTTTTCCTTCTGTCCTTTTGCCATTAATCCTTTCCTCTGTCCCCCAGCCTCAGGCAATAACCATCCTGCTCTCTGTCACTACAGAATTACCTTTTCTAAAATGCTAGCAATGGAAGAAGATAATATGTAATCCTTTGGAATTGGCTGCTTTCACCTTGCCCAGTGGTCAGCAAACTTGCGGCTCTTTGGCCCCCTGAGTGTGGCTCTTCCACATAATACCACGGCCTGGGTGAGACTATTTTGAAGAAGTGGTGTTAGAAGAAGTTTAAGTTTAAAAGATTTGGCCCTCAAAAGAAATTTCAATCGTTGTACTGTTGATGTTTGGCTCTGTTTGACTAATGAGTTTGCCAGCCATTGAGTTCTAGCCTTACACATTTGTAATTCATCCAAGGTGTTCTGCTTAGTGTTCCATGGAATGGATCTACTGAAATGTATCTGTTAACCATTTCAAGAACATTTGTGGTTGTTTCCGGTTTGGGGCACTTATGAAAACAACTGCTTTGAACATTCCTGTACTAGTCATGGATATACAGGCAAAAGTGGGTTTATAACTTTAAATGGAAAAAGACATGCAGATTATGATTATTATAATAGCTTTATTAACTCAAAAGGATATTACAATGGCACAGTCTCACTTAGGTACAGTCTCATAAGTGCTCGAATTGCTGGCTTTCATTATTTATACATTCTTGTAGTCTACTTCCTAAACACCTTGTTTTGCTTACTCACAACTATATACCTCCATTTGCCCACTCCTGTGAATGTTTTCATTTCTTCTGATAAATACTTAGGAGTGGGCTCACAGGGTCCTGTGTCTTCCGCATTCTGTGGCTGCATGGATGTATTTCAAGACATGTTTTGAGTTCCACTATCACCTTATTTTGTTATGTTATTTATTTGTTCATATGTTTATTATCTATTTCTTGAGCATTTGTTCTCTGAAAAAGAAGAGAAATAAGAGCCTAAACCCTGGAGCTAGGCTGCTGAGTGACTTTAGAGAAGTTATTTAACCTCTATTTGCTTCAGTGTGCACATTTGTTGAATGGCATGCATAGGACTGTTGTAGAGGTTAAATGAAATAGTATAGGGCCTGCTATACAGAAAATGCTCAATAAATGTTTGTAGTCATCATTAGTTAATATGACTTGGCATACGGATGGCATTCAATGAATACATTTATTGAATGAATTTGAGCCATTCTAAGAACATCAGCTTTGAAATCAGACTTCCTGGTTAAAATTCCAGCAAAGCTGTTAGAGGTGGTGGGACTTTGCTCCACTTCCCACCCTACTCTCTTGCCTCAGTTTCCTGGATTGTTAAATGGGGTAAGGATCCCATCTTCTAGAGAAGTGAGGAGACAGGTAAAATCATTTAGTGTTTAAAGAGGGCCTGGCATAGAGAACAATGAAAAAAAAAAAAGCAACCTAAATGTGCAAGGAGAATTGTTAAGTACAGTAGTACAGTATAATACACCAAATTAAGAAACAATCATGCCTTTAAAAATTCTTACCAAAACCCCCCCAAAAAAACTAATAATGAATGGCTGCACATTTACACATTTGTCTATACCTTTCTTTTCCTTTAAGAACAATTTCTAGAAGTAGATATCAAAGGGTGGACAGCATCGTTAAGTCTTTTGATGCATATTGTCAAAGCTGACTCCAGATCAGTGGTACAAGTGGAGTATGAGAGTGGCTGCTATCTAGTATTTCATCAGCACTGATTTAATATTTTTAAAATATTTTTTCTAAGAGATGAAAAAAAAAGATCTGTGCAGCCATTATGGAAAACTAGAGGTCTGGGGCACAAAATTCGTGCATGGGTAGGGTCCCTAGGCCTGGTCATCAATCAGGGCCAATCAGGGCAGGGCCAATTGGGGTCCACTGGATAGGGGGAGGGACTCCAGGAGGTTAGCCAGTTAGGAAAGGTTGGCTGTGGGAGCGCACTGGCCATCAGGGGGAAGCTTCTGCATTGAGCATCACCCCCTTTAATGGTCAGTGCACATCATAGCGACCAGCTATTCTGGTCATTCGGTTGTATTGGTCACTTAGGCTTTTATATATATATTAGAGGCCCGGTTCATAAAATTTTTAGTTGGAGAGGGGACCCCTCCCCTTAGCCCAGCCTACACCCTTTCTAATCCAAGATTCCTTTCATAATCCTGGACCGCTGGCTTCTAATTGCTTACCTGCCTGCCTGCCTGGTTACCCTAACTGCCCCCCCACCCCCGCTGCCGACCAGGTCACTCCCAACTGCCTCCTTCTTGCTAGTCTGGTCATTCCTAACTCCCCCAACCCGCCGGCCTGGTCACCTCTTACTGTCCCCCCTGCCGGCCTGGTCACCCCCAACTGCCCACCCTGCTGGCCTGGTCACCCCACACAGCCTACTTGTTCAGTCGTTTGGTCATCCCTCACTAACCCCCCTGCTGGTCTGGTTGTAGGCTGCCATCTTGTGAGGGTGTGAGGGTCAATTTTCATATTACATCTTAATTATATAGGATAGATCTTATAGCATTTCCTCAAAAAATTAAATATGGAACTGCCAATTGCCCCAGTGACTCCACTTCTAGAAATACAGGCAGTCCTTGGGTTATGTCAGACTCAACGTACATCGTTTTGTGATTACGTTGCCACCTCCCATTTATAGTATGTATAAAAAAAATTCCATCATTTTGATGTATGTACATATGGGGTGTCCCTCAGCCCAGTCTGCACCCTCACCAATATGGGACCCCTCGAGGGATATCTGACTGCCCAATCCCACTGGTGGGATTGGGCCTAAATGGGCAGTCAGACATCCCTCTCACAATCCAACTGCTTGCCTGCCTGCCTGCCTTCCTGATTGCCCCTAACCGCCTCTGCCTGCCAGCCTGATTATTCCCTAACCATTCCCCTGCCAGCCTGATTTATGCCTAACTGCTCCCCTGCCATCCTGTTTGCCCCTAACTGCCTTTCCCTGCAGGTCTGGTCACCCCTAACTGCCCTCCCCTGCAGGCCTGATCACCTCCAACTGCCCTCCCTTGTAGGCCTGGTCCCTCCCAACTGCCCTCCCCTACTGGCCATCTTGTGGTGGCCATCTTGTGTCCACATGGGGGCAGGATCTTTGACCACATGGTGGCAGCCATCTTGTGTGTTGGAGTGATGGTCAATCTGCATATTACTCTTTTATTAGATAGGATTTATCACAAATAAAGGTCAGGAATTGTATATTTCTTTTAAATTTTTTTACTGTTTTACTTCATTACTTCTGTGTATGTACTCCATGTGAGCGACGTAGGTGCTTATGTAGGTGGGTTCTGACTTATGGCGAAAATCACATTACATCACGCTGTAGGAACGGATCTCCAATGTAACTAACCTGAGGACCTACTGTATATCCTAAGAAACCTGAAACACCAATGAGAAAGAATGTATGTACCCCATATGTCCATAGCAGCACAATTTACAATAGCTAAGATCTGAAAACACCCCAAGTGCCCATCAGTAGATGGGTGGATAAAAAATGTATGGTACATTTACACCATGGAATACTATGCAGCAGTAAAAAGGGATTTCTGACCTTTTGAGACAGCATGGAGGGACCTGGAGAGTATTATGCTAAGTGAAATAAGCCAGTCAGAAAAGAAAAGTATCACATGATCTCACTGATATGTGAAATTTAATGAACAAAATAGATCCAGAGACATAGAAACATGAAACAGGCTCCGGAACCCCAGAGGCAAAGGGGAAGTGGGGAGATCATCCAAAGAACTTGTATGCGTGTATATATATGCATAGCCCATGGACACAGGGTGATGAAACCTGGGGCAGCCTAGAAGGGGTCAATGGGAGAAATAAATAAATAAATAAATAAATAAATAAGGAAAAAGGAGATCTGTTTAATAGTATTAAAGAACAAAACTCAACAAAGTAAGTCTTAGGATCTAATTAGCTTTATTAAGTGATTCATTAATCAGGTAGCACTCCATCTAGCAACTAGAATTGAACATCAAGGAGTTGTACAAAGAGGAAGATTTTAATAGGCAGAAAGAGGATGGAACTAAGAAAAGAGTGGATTTTTAAAAATCCTCACCTGAGGACATTTTTTCCATTGATCTTTAGAGAGTGGAAAGGAGGGAAGACAGAGAGAGAGAGACAAAGAGAGAGAGAGATGGATCATACCTCTCACTTGTGCCTGACGAAAGCCAGGAATTGAACCCATGACCCTATGGCACCAATATTCCAACCACTGAGGCAAACCAGCTAGGGCAAGAGTAGATTTTTTCAAGCAAGACCAATTTCCCTTAGGGAAAAGCTTATCAGGCAGATTATCTCATTAGTGTTGATCAATAAATTCCTGACTGATTGGTTTAAAACTCCACCCATGGGAGAGGCTGGAACTTCAATTAGGTTAATTATTAAGTTTTGGTTTGGTGACTGGTTTAGCAAAAGTGACTCCATTTTGCATTAGTCAGTTTGACTCAGTGGTTAGAGCATTGTCCCTCAGACTGAAGGGTTGCAGATTTGATTCTGGTCAAAGGCACATACCTCAGATGCAGACGCGATCCCACACAATGTGTGGGAGGCAACCAATCGATGTGCTTCTATCACATCATATAGATGTTTCCTCTTTCTATCTCTTCCCCACCCATTCACTCTCTGTAAAGGTCAATGGAAAGAGTGTCCCTGAATGAGAATTAACAAACAAACAAAAAAGTGGCTCCATTTTGGCTATTTCTTTTCTTCTTTTTTTAACAATAGCCATTTAACTAATGTCTTATTCACCAACTCCGTTTTTTCTTATCTGTTGTTCGTATTTTTAACTTTTGTTCATGTCTTTTGCCTATTTTTCTACTGTATGTTCACCTTTCATATTGATTTTTAAATGCTCTTTACATAGGATGAAAGAAAGCTTTGCTTGCCATTCATATGTTGTCACTTCTCTTTTTCCTTGATGTATTAAAATGGATCATTTTTATTAACCCGAATCTACCTCACTCACCTTTCCTATTTCTATCCTTTGAGGGTCACCTCCTCACCACCTCCTCTAGGAAGTATTCTCTGTAGAAGGCTCTGTAGAGCTGATATTTTTTTCTCCCAGAACCCCAATAAGAGGCCCCGGGAGCCCATCCATCTAGAACAAGCCCTTGGAGCAGGTCTGTCACCAGGCTTGTTCCAGGGGTCTGATCTCTGGCAGATTTCCAACTAAGTTACAAGGGTGCTTCCTTGAAAATGAGTTCTAGAGCCTAACGCCTTGCAATTTGTGCAGGGCATTGAAGAGGCAAAGGCTGTACCTGGTTTTCCTCCTATCACTGTGACCCGAATAAAGTGCAGACATTTCAGTTGCTAGCTTGTATGTGTGGGTTTTTGTTCATTTGTTTGTTTAAATATGTTTTTATTGATTTCAGAGAGGAAGGGAGAAGGACAGAGAGATAGAAACATCAATGATGAGAGAGAATCATTGATCGGCTACCTCATGGCCTCAACTGGGGATTAAGCCTGAAAACTGGGCATGTGCCCTTGACTGGAACTGAACCCGAGACTTTTCTGTCCACAGGCCAACGCTCTATCTCCACTGAGCCAAACGGCTAGTGCTTGTGTGTGTGTGTTTTAATGGGAACCCTGAAGGATAAAGAGTTCAAAAGTGTGCAAAACCAAGAATGTTTAATGGTGGCGAGGATACTTTATTTAAAGGGCCTATTTCCTCTGAATGCCTGTGGGAGTGTGAATTGGATCCCTGTAACACAATTTGGCAATGTGTGTCCCAGGCCGTGTGGAGGCAGCAGAGGGCAGTTAGCGAGTGCCTGGGAGTCAAAGCTGGGGATGAGTCCTAGCCCTGCCCCTTAGCTTGTGAGATTTGGAGCAAACAAAATTACTTCTGTAGGCCTCAGTTTCCTCCTCTGCGAAACAGGGGTCGTCATAGCTACTGTTGTTAAAATTACATGGCTTACCACCATACACAGAAATGCTAGAAACATGGAAACTGTTACTATTATTAAATCTTAAAAATGTGCATTTCTTCTGACCCAGCAGTTCCATTTGTGATAATCTATTCAAAGGAAATAATGGTAATAATTATTATTATCTTAATTTTTATTTATTGATTTGAGAGAGAGAAAGAGACTTGTTCCATTCATATTATGTATGTGCCCTGATGGGGGATTGAACCCACAACCTTGGCATATCAGGATGACCCTCTAGCCTACTGAGCTGCCTGGCCAGGGCCAAAGGCAGTAATTCCTGATGTGCACAAATATTTGGCTCCTTTGATTTATTTGTGGGGAGAGATTATTTATAGCAGTAAAATGTTTATCACAGCTTAGAAGGTCAACAAGAAAAAGACTAATGGTCATCCTGGCCCCATTGCTCAGTTGGGTGAAGCGTCCTCCCAAACACCAAAGGTTGGTGTGCAATTCCTGGTCATGGCACATTCCTACGTTCTGATTAGATCCTGGTTGGGCATGCATACAGGAGGCAGCCAGTAGTGTTTCTCTCTCACATTTCACATCAATGTTTCTCTCCGGGTGAGGATTTAAAAAAAAAACACAACAACACAAAAAACTAAAACTAATTATCTTGAAAAATAGTTAATGGTATGGGAAGATATTGGTGATATTTATATTCTTGTTAAAAAAGATGCAAAATTCTTTACTATTTTTACATATTTAAAAATTTTCAATTATAGTTGACACCCATTATTATATTAATCCAGATGTACATCATAGTGGTTAGACGTTTATATAACTCACCAAGTGATCCCTTTCATACATAGTTATTGACTATATTCCTTATCCCACTATTTTCTACCTACTAATATATGCTTCTTAATCCCTTACTTTTTTTACCCAGTCCCCCAACCCCACTCCCCTCTTTCAACCATCAGTTTGTTCTCTGTAAAAAGATACAAAATTATTTGTAAATGTGTGTTTCTGGTTCTATGTAAAAATGTAGTTAAAAATACAGAAAAAAATGACTCATCATGCATTTATTCATTCATTGCTTCCGAAGACATTAATTAAATGCCTATTACGTGCTAGACACCGTGCTGGGGCAGGGGAGATGTATTAAACATTTAAGAGTATCTCTGAGGAGATGGAATTCTAATTCATCCAACCATCCATTCAACAAATGTTTATTGAGCATCTAATCTACATGCCAATAATGCCAGGCACTGGGCATGCACAATGAACAAATCACAAAAACCCATGCTTTCATGGAGCTGACTTTCCAGCAGGAGAGATAACTAAAAATCAACTATGAATAGCTAATTATCCTGTATGTTAAAAGGTGTTTTGAGCAACAGAAAATAAGAAAAAACAGACAAAGTAAGGGATTTACTAGCATGTAAGAGAAATATTTGCTGCTGTAGTTAGTGTGGTAGGAAAGTCCCACTGATAAAGTATCATTTGAGTAAAACCTGAAGGAGCAGAGGGAAGGAGCCAAAAGAATACCTTGGGGAAGAGTGTATTCCAGATAGAGGGAACAGCCAATGCAAAGACCTTGAAGTGGAAGAGCACTTGATATTTTTCTGGAAGAGCAAAGGCCTGGAGACCAGTGAGTGAAATCATAGAACACGTTGTCCAAGTTTAGTTTTCTGGTGTGGTGTTTTGTATTTTCATATGTGCATATATCAAATTAATTACGATTAAAAGTTTATTTAACAGGTTAAGATCAAATAGAGTCTTGGTTCCAGGTGAAGTTCCAGGGCTCAGACAGACAGACCGTTGTCCAAAACTCATTATTTACTTCTTGTAATCACAAACCCCTCTGAGCCTCAGTTTCTTTATCTGTAAAACGGTTATCAATAATACAACCAGGTTGTAGTGAGTAAGACAATGCCTTGCTGGCTGTCTGGCAGACAGTAAATGCTTAAGAACTTTTTCAAGTCTTTATTGTCCATTACTGCCTTCCAACCCCTAAAGTTCTTTCCGGGGAAGGTGGGAATGACTATTCCAAGAGAATAGTCATTTCCCCTTTAAGAACTAGAATGGGCTGGATCCTTACCCTTTCCAAATTTCCCAATCCCAGCTTGGCATTTTCCGCCCGAAGGTCTTCGATTGGACAATCTGCACCAATCAGAGGCTGGAGCGGTTGCTGCCAGGCGCTCAGCTCCGCCCCTAAGCGGGCCCTGCCCCTTACCCGGTCAGCCCTGTTGCTATAGGGACTGGTGGGCGGCGAAGGGGGAAAGCCCCGGATGTTCGTTGGGGATTCAACATGGCGGCGGCAGTGCCCGCGGTGGCGGCGGCGCAAGAGACCTGAGGGCGACGCGAAGGCAGGGAGTTCCGAGCCGAGCAGCTAGGCCGCGAGCTTCTACGGCGTCGAGCCGGTAGGATAAGCAGTCTGGCTAGGGTAATGGGGTGGTCTGAGCGATGGCGGTGGGAGAGGGTTAACGTAAAAGAGGGGGCGGGGCCTCTGGGGTCAAAGTTCACTCGTGGAGGGTGTTGTGCCGGGTGTCGAGGGTCGAAGGTAGAGGCGGTCAAAGGTCAAACTTACGAAGGGGGTGTGGCCAGGAGTAGCGCAAAGTTCGAAATTTGAAGTGGGGGCGTGCTAGAGGGGGGTGGGGCAAGTGTCAAAAAAAGGGTCGAAATAATAATTTGAGGAGGGGGTGCGTCTCCGATGGTCCAAGGTCAAAAACTTAGGGGGATAAGGGGATAGGTGGAAGGTTAAGGCAGCAACCAGTGGAGCAGATGAATGAGATTTAGGTTGGGGGGCATCTTTTATGGGGTCAAAGGTGAGGCATGGACAAAGGGGAGAAATCATGTTTCCAAGGGTCAAAAGTTAAAACCCAAGTGGGGCATATTGCCCAGGTGGGGTGGGAGACAGGACATCTAAGAGAGAAGTCAAAGGTAATTTTTGGTGTGGGAGAAGGGAGCCCCCTTCCACAAATAATGACAATAATAGTAGTCATAAAGCACTATGTGTCAGACCCTGTTCTAAATGCTTTATATATTGAATCCTGACTACACCCCTGTGGGATTGGTGCCCTTACTAAAGGCTGACTTGCCCAGGATCACATAATGAGGAAGTTGTGCAGCTGGGATTCGACCTCTGAAGTTTTGGGCTGAGTTCTATGCCCTACTGCCTCTTAAGTAATCACAGTATTGGTTAATATTTAATTTTGGTTAACACAGTGCTCAGTGCCCTGTGTGCCTGGTCATATTATTTTACCACAGTCTTGTGAAGTGGGTACTAAATAGACCCACTTTACAGACAGAAAAGTGAGGTTCAGAGAATTTCTGCTAAGTCACAGGCAGATACCAGGATGGGTCTGAATCCCGGAGCTCCTGTCTCTGATCACTACATTTCAAATTGCTGAAGGTCTTTCTTTCTTTCTTTCTTTCTTTCTTTCTTTTTTTTAAATATATATTTCAGGGAGAGAGAGAGAACCATCAGTGATGAGAGAGAGAATCATTAATTGGCTGCCTTCTTCCCCCTCCCTATTGGAGAACAAGCCCACAACCCAGGCATGTGCCCTTGATCAGAATCAAACCTGGGACCTTTCAGTCCATAGGTTGACGCTTTGTCCACTGAGCCAAACTGGCCAGGGCTGAAGGTCTGTTTTTGGAAGCAGAGAATGGGCAAGGCTGAGCCACTCCCTGAGCAGGAAAGGATTGTCAGTTTAGCCTCCATGGAAGGGTGTGATCTGGTTAAGAGAGGTTCCCTGGGCTTATGGGATGGAGTGTTTGTGGGTGGCCTGGAGTCCAAGTATGTCTAATGGGCTTCTGGATGGGAGGTGTCCTTGGGTGGTACCCTGTACAAAATTGAGTGTTTTCTGTACTTAAAACCCAAGCTCTCATCATGGTCTTCAGTTGCTCCCACCTCATTTCCTACTGCTCTTCCCGTTCCTCATCTCAGGCCAACCACACTGGCCTCTCTGCTGTTCAGCTCTGTAGACTTACACCTGCAGGTCTTTGACCTTCTTGTTCTCTGTGCCTCGAACCCTTCCCCACCCTGCCCCTCTCATTTGTCACTCACTCAGAGCCCTACCAGAACCACCCAGCTCTCCCTGCCCTCAGACATTTTTTTTCTCTCCTCAGGCCTCACTCTGTCCTTACCTTGGTTGTCAGCCTTTCCCACTAAAATGTGAGCCCCTCAGTGGGCAGAAATTGCTCCATGTTGCTCTTTCCCTGAATCCCCACCTGAAGTGCTGCCTGTCTTGCAGAGGATGCTCTGTTGGTGGGGGGTTGAATGTTAGGTACTGTGCTGGGTGTGGGAACTGTAGCAGTGGACAAGACACATGGAGCCTCTGGGGCTCTGTGTCCCTTGGTCGGAGAAGACATAATCTGTGAGGTGTGTTTAGGAGCCAGTAGAGTGCCCAGACTGTGGGTCCCAATCTGGGCTGGGGACTGTGTCCTGGGAACATCCCCTGAGTAAGTTCTGAAGGATGAGTAAGACAAATGGGAAATGGCAAACCAGGCAGAAGGAAGAGTTCTGTTTGTGAGTGGAGGTCAGGGAATGGATACAGGGGGCTTGTAGGTCACAAACAGCTTGTAGGCTTACACCTGCAGGCTTGTGTGAGACCACTAGGGTGCCCAGTCTGGGAGGAAGATGGAGCAGAGGTGGATGAATAGCTTCCTGTGTCTGGGGATTTATAAGGCAATACTGAGGAGTAGTTTAGAAAGCAGACACTGGAGCAGGAATGCCAGGTTCTCACCCCGCTCCATCACTCAGACTGTGTGACCGTGGGCAGCTTAACTTTTCTGGGCCTCAGTTTCGTCTTCTGAAAAATGGGCCTAATGATAGTGGCTACCTCACAGAATTGCTGTGAGGATGCACAGTATACAGGGTGCCCAAGGCCTAGCACACAGTAGGTGCTGTATATGCACTAATCTTGATGTTGCTGCTCCTGCTACCTTAGACATAATGGAGAGGCCTCTCTCTACCTGCCGCCTGGCTTTCTCTGGCAGCCACGCCATCCCTGGCTATGGCAGTGTCACTGAATGGGGGGACTCTCCAGGCAGCCTTGTGAGGCCAGCCCAGCCCTTGTGGTGCAAGCTCACTCAGCATCTCAGGGGTCAGCACAGGCGAGGAGCCGTGGGGCTTGGCATCGAGGACCCATATTCTGGTCCCTACCCTGTCACTTACCAGCTGTGGGACCTTGGGCAAGAGATTTCTTATGTGCCAGTTTTGTTCCTTATGATACATTTTAGACTATCAACAAAAATAGAGTTTTCAGTATACCAGAACACAGACATCTCCAGCCTCTGGCCTGGGACAGAATATATAGTGGATGCAGTTAAAAACCCCACTCCTGCCCACCCCTCCTGGTCCTCCCTGCCAGTGGCTGCTCCTGTCCTGGAATTTGGTATAGAGCGTTTCTCTGCAGGCTGTCACACTTTTGCTGTTCTTAATTATATTCACAAATTCTAGAGCAATAGCTCTCAACCCCAACTGCACATTGCTATGTATTGTAGTCACCTGAAGAGCTTTCAAAACCCTGTTGCCCAGGCCCACCATAGATATTCTGGCATGGGTTCCTGGTCTGGGGCGGGGCCAGCAATAGATGAGGTTCTCATGACCTGCCAGGGTTGACCATCACCATTTTACAGGTCATGTTAATGGGATCAGGATGAGCAATCTGCTTTTTCTATGCAGCATTAGGGTTGAGTATTTGTTTGTGTGGATATGTGTAGGTCTAGGGCAGTCATTCGTTTTCCTTGCTGTCGAGTGTTTCTTTTTGTGATTTCTGCCACACAGGAGTTCACTTTTCGGTGGCCATTTAAGTGGTTTCCCATTGGGACTGTAACAAACAGCAATGCAGCGAACCTTCTAGAAAGTGTTTCCTTTTATACTATCAATGGCCAGAGTCTCTCTTCTGCACATGTCTTGCTTGCCTTCCAAATTGCTTTACTAAATGTTTGTGCCAGTGTGCTTGCCAATAGGACTTGTGAGTTCCCTTTCGTCTGCGTCCTGCTTTGGTCACTTTTGTGGCTCTTGCTGAGATGATTTATTCAGTCATGAGATGGTAGGTTTTATGGCCTTCCAGGCTGGTGGGGCACATTGGGGAGACGGTTCATGTGATGGGCTTAGGTGGGGCCTGACAAGCACCGCTGAGCCCCAGAGGGCTTCGACCTTTGCCTTCTAGGGCATCCAGGGCAGTGACTGCAACTTCGAGCCAGCTCTTCTTGGGGGCTTCTCCCAGGGCTGACAGTTGGGGAAGGAAACTATACTGTCTTGAACCTCCTCAGGAAGGAGGCAGGGAAGAAGAAGGTGAAGCTTGGAAGGGAAGGGCAAAGCCTTGCCCCATTCTTGTGTCTGACCATTGGTGACCAGTGGTGACCAGCACAGCCATTGACCCATTCCTCTTTCCAAGACCATTGTATTATAGTACAACTAGAGTCCCAGTGCATGAAATTCTTGCACGAGTGGGGTTTGTAGGCATGGCTGGTGATTAGGGCTTATCAGGGCTGTTTCGCCCAGTCCTGATAGACACCGGGCCAGCTGGAGCCTGCCGGCTGCTGGAGGGGCCTGCCAGACGGACAGGGGAGAGGGACCCGGGGAGGTTGGCTGGCTGTGGGAGATTGGCTGTGGGAGCACACTGACCACCGGGGGCAGCTCCTGCATTAAACGTCTGCCCCCTGGTGGTCAGTGTGCATCATAGCGACTGGTCGACTTGTCCTTCCGGTTGTTCAGTTGTGACTGTCGCTTAGGCTTTTATATATATATATATATATATATATATATATGAAAGAGACAGACTTGTCCTCAGGTAGTGACAGACCAGAGTGGTCGGGGCTGGGATAGGGGAGGCACATAGACTGTAGGAATCCAGAGGAGGTGCCTGTCACAGCCTGGGGAGTCACTGAGAACTTTCTGGAGGAAACATCTGATCAGTAAGAGTGAGACAGGCCTGCAAAAAATACAACAGTTAGTGAGTATGGAAAGAACAAAGGCCCTCAGCTCCAAATTAGTTTGGGATGGTCAACTATCATCAAGGAGGCCAGTATGGCAGAGTAGGCAATGAGATTGGGGAGGTGGGGAGGATGTGGAAGATAGAGCAGGTGCTTTCAGATTGAGGGAAGGATGGATTTCACTTTGTGTGTAATGGGGAGTCATTGAAGGGCTTTAAGCAATGTCTGGTTTTCTTTCATAAAGATTTCCCAGGCTACCCTGTGGGGAATAGATCATGGAGGGCAGCGGCAGGGAGATCTGAGGGGAGGTGCTGTGATAGTTGAATATAAGAGGGGGCATAGGACGAGGGTGTCAGTGATGGAGGAGGGCTCTATGTGCTGACCAAGATTTATACACATTAACTCATTTGATCTTCACTACAACCTACAAGGTAGGTACTGTTATCCCCATTTTAGAGACAAGTAAACTGAGATCCAGAGAGGAATGTGACTTGTCTAAGGTGAGGCAGGACTTAAATTCCACACCTTTGGGCTCCAGAGTTGCTGCTTGTTGTGGTTACTTGCAATGATTTGGAAGTGTTTTTTTGTTTTTGTTTTTAAATATGTTTTTATTGATTTGAAAGAGAGAGGGACAGAGAGAAACATCGATGAGAAATACCGATCGGGTGCCTCATGCCGCCTCTGGGGATTGGGCCTCTTGCCCAGGCCTGTGCCCTGACTCGGAACCGAACAGTGATCTCATGGTCCATAGGTTGACACTCAACCACTGAGCCATACTGGCTGGGCCCAGGCTGCTCTTTATGTGGAAGCTCATTGGGAGCCTATTCAACCTGCATAGTTTCTGGACACCTCCCTCAGGGACCCCCGCAACCCGCTCTCCTTTTTTGTCTATCACCTCACCCCTCCTTGTCCTGCTGGCTCACAGTGAGCCAGACTTCCTGGCCAGACAGCGCTTGGGGTGTCCCCAGCAGCTGTTTCTCCCATCAGCTGAGCCGGGTGGCCACAGACGCAGCCAGCAGGAAGCAGTCTCCTTCCAAGGCACAGTTAGGGAAATGGGACCCTTCCCGCCTCAACCACCCATCCGGGGTTGGGGCTTATTGTCTGCTAGCTGCCTTGGCCCACAGGAAGGGTGGGGGCAAGGAGGGTCAGAAGGGGAGCTTTCCTAAGTCCCAGGGAGCCAACCATGGCAGATTTGGCAAAAGCCATTATTCACTATAGCCTGTCCCATGGGGCCCTCTGATCCCACCCTGACCTTCCCCAGGATACGAGGTGATCTGCTGCCGCTCTCAGGGGCAATAGTAACTTCTCTACCAGGGCTACACAGGCCACACACATCCTTCAGCCTGACCCCACTTTCTCCAGCTGGGGCCCCCGAGGAAGAGACATTTGTAACCTGTTGGGAAGATTGGAGGAGGTAAGGCTATGGAATGCTTAGCACATTGCCTGGCACGGTAAGCTGGGGGTCGGTGTCCTCCTCTGCTGCAGCCTCCTCCTCACCTGCTCCCAGCCTCTAGTGACACTGCATTAACCCAGGCTCCCTGCTTACCAGGCGCTGGATCCTGCTTTATGGCCATCAGCACAGTGGCACCACCCGCAGACCCTGAGGTGGAGGTGTTTTTAACCTCATTTCTCTTTTCCTGCGCTTTAATTTTAAGAAGACACATTTTTGCTCCAGGTGCATGCATTATCTCTTCTCCTAAGTAATCTCTGAAACACAGCCCAGCACAGGAGGGCACACAGTGACAAGGACATCTCTTTCTCATTCGGGCTGGCTGTCCCTTTCCCAGAGGCAGCCGTTGTTCCCAGGCCTCTTTTTTGTGGTATTTGTTCCTACATATGTTCTCCCCTCTTTGTTTTTACTCCAGTGGACCCAACTTCCGATGTTTGTATTCTGTCCTACCCCCTTGCATTTTCCACTTTTGTTGTTGTTGTTGTTAAGTATATTTTTATTGATTTCAGAGAGGAAGGGAGAGAGGGAGAGAAAGAAACATCAATGACGAGAGAGAGAATAACCGATTGGGCTGCCTCCTGCACGCCCCCTATTGGGGATGGAGCCTACAACCAAGGCATGTGGCCATTATTAGAATTAAACCTGGGAGCCTTCGTCTACAGGCTGACGCTCTATCCACTGAGCCAAACCAGCGAGGGCAGCATTTTTCGCTCTGAGTTCTGTGTCAGGACAGAGTGCTTCTTTGTGCTCGCGGTGGCGGTCATGTTCTGTGGCATACAAATGGCCACTCAGGCTCCTCTAGGCTTTCCCTCCTCTGAACAAGGCTGCACGTGCCTGTGAAACAGCTATGGATTCTGGAGCTGGGCTGGGGTCCAGTAGCTTGCAGGCAGTGTTCTGGCCTTCCTGAGAGCATGTGCCCCTTTATACCCCCCATCCCAGTGGCTGATGGCACCAAGGTTTCCTCACATGCTGGTCATGTGGACAGGTGTTATCTGATGCTTCAAACTTTGCCTGTCAGATAGATACCAAATAACTCTTGCTGTGGCTCTGATTTTAACATGAGTAAAGTATTTGTGTTTATTGAAAGCCATATGAGCTTTCTTTTCTGGGAGCTGTCTATTCATGATATTTTACTTTACCTGAGAAGTGGAAACTAAGGCATAGACTGGAAACCCCACAGCAAATAAGCCTGACTCCAACTTGAACCCAGGCTTACCTGGCTCCAATTTGTAGCTCTTTTTTTTCTTCTTCTTCTTTCCTATTTGTAGCTCTTAACCTGTCTGACACAGTGGAGGGCATGGACTCTGTAGCTGGCTTTGCCACTACTGGCTGTGTAATCCCAGACAAGTCACTTTACCTCTCTGTGCCTCAGTGTCATCTGTAAAATGGGATGTTAATGGTATCTCTTCATAGGGTGGTCTTGAGGTTATAAAATGCATAATCATCAGGCAGAATGCATAGCAAGTGCTATCATTACTACTCAGTATTGTAGTGTTCACAGAAAGTACTATTCTTTCTGTGAACTAACATATTGGATCTTCCCAGCACCCCCAAGTTGTAGATGTTACTATTCCCCTTTCATAGGGTAGGAAATTGAGAACCTGGGAGACTTGCCTGGGGTCACAGAGCCAGCAGGGCAGGGATTTGGCTCCAGGCTGGTGGCTGCCCAGTCTGGCTCCAACCACTATGGCATACCACCTGTGATACCCCTTTAACTAAGCTTCCTCCTGTCCCCTCTGTGTGTCCTCAGTCCAGACAGGCTGCAGCAGAACTATGAAGGAGAACATCTTGACAGGTGGGGTCATTAGGCAGGGTCCCCACGTAGGGCCTCCCTCTTGGGCCCTCCCTGCTTCCTCTCCAGGTGTCCCAGCCTGGAAACTCCTGATAAAGCAGCATTGTGCTATGGTTTCGGCTGGCTTTCCCAGTCTGGTTTCAGCCACTCCCACACCAGAGAAGTAGCCTGCTGTCCTGGGCCTCCCCCCACCTCTCCTCCTCTCTCTCTGCCTTCCCTCCTCAGTGCTGGGAATGGGGAGAAAGTAGGACACTGCCGGAGGGCAGGGCTCTTCTGTATAGCCAGCTCCAGGTGAGGATTCCCCCAGGGAGTTCTGCCTCCTCTCTCCCTAGAGACCCCTACTTGGCTGCCTGCGGGGGCCTCCACAGCCCTCTTCCCCTTTCCCCACACTTCCACAGCACCCTGGGCCCAGGTTATTTGACTTTGGAATGCTGTGTGTATATATACTCAGATTAGTGCCAAGTGCACGTCAGTTTGATAGATAATGACAAGGTGAACGGACACTTCACCCACCACAGCAAGGTAAAGACAGAGAGCTCGGCATCCCAGAAGCCCCATCACCCTCTTGATCACAACTCTAGTAGTAATCACTCCCCTTATCTTGGGAGTCGCCATGTCCCTGTTTTTCCAGGTAACTTTTACCATGTGTGCATCCTTGAATTCTAGAGTGCCACCTTGCCTGCTTTTGAACTGAACATAAATGGGATCCTTTGCATGTCCTTGTTTTGTCTACCTTTTTTCATCCTCTGCCCCCATGGTTGCATGTATTGTCAGTTCATTCACCCCCCTTGCTGTGTGGTATTCTATGCTGTGGACAAACCATAACTTAGTTCTCTGTTTTTTGCTGTGCGGGTGTGAACATCCTCTTTGAATGTGCCCACTGGTGCGTGTGCGTGCACATTTCTCCAGGGAATAGATGCAGAGTGTGTTGCTCTGGACAGAGGGTAGGGTATGATCACCTTTAGTGGACACCATCCTACCGGTTTCCAGAGTGCTTGAGTGCTTGTACCTGTGTGCACGCCCAATCCTCACCAACACTTGGTTTGTCAGACTTTTGAATTAATCTTGAAACATTTTATATTATGTTCATCTGCAATAGTAACATGTGCATGTTATCATTGAGATGAGTCCCTTGTGTCATTCTCTCCTCTCTGTGTTCCTGTCCATGCCAGCTTTTACCTGTTCTACCAACAGGAGTCAAGTGCTTATTCCTAGATAAGCCCTGTGCTGGGGCCACGGGACCCAGAGTTGAACTACAACAGACTCTCTCACTGAGCTCAGTCCTAGTAGGGGACACAGAGACAGGTAAAAAAGCCCCATCTTCCCTCAGTTGCCTTGTTTGAGTAACAGGCACCCCAACCATCCTCTTAATTGGGCCAAGAATCTGGTATCATCCTGACTCATCTTGCCCTTTTCCTCCATATCCACGAGATCAGGAAAACCTGTTGCTCTACCTTCAGAATAGAACCTGGTGCCTTTCCCTCTTCTTTATCATTACCCCCAATTCAACCCACTGTCATCTCTGCCCTGGGCCATTCAGCAGTATCCTCCCTCCTCCCTTCCCCGATGACTCCATAGTCTGCCCTCACAGGGAGTCTGAGTCAGATCATGACCCTTTCTTGCTGGGGACCCTCCTGTGGCTTCATTTCTCTTAGGAAACTCCTCCAAGGCCCCCCAAGATTCTTGTCCAGTTTTTCTTTTCCTTTTTGTTAATCCTCATCCAAGGATTTTTTTTCCCCATTAATTTTTAGAGAGAGTGGAAGGGTCAGGAGAGAGAGAGAGAGGAAAAGAGAGAGAGACACATTGATTGGTTGCCTCCCGCACCTACCTGACTGGAGTCAGGGGTTGAATCTGCAACCCAGGTACATGCCCTTGACCAGGAATGGACTGTGACCCTTTGGATCCCAAGCCAACACTCTAACCACTGAGCAAAACCCACCAGGGCTGGCCCGGCTTTTGTGCTTACATCGCTGTACCATTCCCAGACCAATCTAGGCTAGGTCCTGTCTCGGGGCCTTTGTTCATGCCGCTCTTTCAGTCACTATCTCTCTCTTGCCCCCCACCTTCCCCTGCTTGATTGTGTCTGTAGCACTCATCATTACTACTTACATTACATTATAATTTGTGGTTCTATTGGTTTATTGTTCCCACTGTCCATAACTTAGCTTACTGTGTCCCTTTGTTATATTCTCAGAGCATGATGTATAGTAGTCGCTCAGTAAACACTGGTGGATGAATGTAAATGAATGAATGAGCTATAATAAGGGGTGAGTGTCATTGCCAGAATGTAGGATGGGGGACCCACCCTGGGTGAGGAGTACAGAGCAGGCTTCCTGAGGAGGAAATGGCCCTTGCAGTTACCTTAGGAGGAGGGTAGGGGCACTCGTGGCTGACAGAGCTGCCTGTGCAGGGAGCATGCAGGGGCACTTGAGGACCTGAGGAAAGACTAAAATCAGTGTCAGTTCTCCACGTGGTCTGGATTCGAATGTCGACAGCCACTCAAGCCTCTCTGTGTCAGTTTCTTCCTCTCTCTAGACCTGAAGTTACTCTGGGTGTCTGGGCATCTCTGAAGTTCTGCTCCTAACATACTTCCCCAAAGGGTCATGATCTGACATGAAAATGTGTGATTGTTTTCTTTTTCTTCCCGCAAATTCTCTGGAGTCCCTGGCCCTTAGTGGCTTCTAAGGACACAGTGGTAGTTAAACAGACTCAGTTGCTACCCAATTCGGAGCCTGTCTGTTAGACTCTCAGCCTTCTGAGGCACCTCTGTCTGGAGGCAGGAGAAGGCCTGAAATAATTGGGCCTAGGGAGTCTTTATTCCTTAGGCTGATTGATTATAAGGAAAACAAATTGAGGGTTTGCATGTCCAGCCCCAGTGAGCCGCACAGCACTACCACACTTCTGCCTAATCTTTCCTGGAATCCCAGAAGGTGGCCATGACCTGTTTCACAGATGAGGGTGAGAGTGACACCAGTGGTGTGTGCTTGGCCCACCCTGCAACCTGGTGCTGAGCAGATATGGTGGCATTTCTATGTGGTGCTAATTTGCATTCCCCTGGTGGCAAGGCAGGTGAAGGAGCTCTCCACATGTTTTCGAACACCCAGAGAGCCTGTCCTGTGAAGTACCCCTTCATGTCGTGGCCTGTGTTTCCCTTGGGCTGTCTGCGTGTTTATCTCTTTGAGTAAAATCCTAGGTTCTGGAGGAGAGCCTTTGTTTCTAAGATGTTACACTATCTTCTCCCAGTCTGCAGCTTGCGTTTTCACTTTTTTAAATTGTCTTTTGATTAACAAAAGTGCTTAATTTTAATGTCAAATGTGGCATTTCCTTTGTAGTTTTATGATTCTGCTTTTCTGTTCGTTCTGGAATTGGTGTGTGTGTGTGTGTGTGTTGTGTAGGTATGTGTGGTAGGCATCCAGTTTTATATTTTCCACCTTGATCCCCATTTATTAAAAACAGACCAACTTTTCTCCACTGTGGCCCTGATTATAAATTATGTCTCTGTGTAAGTAGGCCTGTTTCTGAAAGTTCTCTTCCTTTCTCACTGTTTTTCTATTCCCGTAGCAATACCACACTGTCCTAATTTCTGTAGTTATCATGAGTCTAGAGCATAGGAAAACAAGCCTTCTACTTGTCTTGGCCATTCTTGGCTTTTTGTAATTTTGTTTAAATATTAGATAAGCATCTGTCACATACATAGATATGGCATCAATTCTTTCATTCCATGAATGTGGTTTATATTTATGTCTTTTCTGATGTCTCTCAGAAAAGTGTCATAGTTTCCCATCATCATAGTCCTTGCTCGCCTCTTGTTGGATTATTTTTTAAATATATTTTTATTGATTTCAGAGAGGAAGGAAGAGGGAAGAGAGAGAGACATATCAGTGATGAGAGAGGGTCATTGATTAGCTGCCTGCTGCACGCCCCCTACTGGGGATTGAGCCCGCAAACCGGTCATGTGCCCTTGACCAGCATCAAACCTGGGCTCCTTCAGTCCTCAGGCTGACACTCTATCCACTGAGCCAAGCCAGTTAGAGCACCTGTTGTTGGATTTACTCCCAGGTGCTTCATCCGGTGGCAAGGGAAGCCGGGCCCCTTCTCCAATGAGGCACCTTGCTCACTAGGGTGGGCCTTGTTGGGTGAGGCTCTCACACCCGAAAGAAAGACATCCCCCGAAAATAAGACTTCCAGTTTTGCCTCTCGCTGTAATATAAGGCACCCCCCTGAAAATAAGACCTCCCCGATAATATTTTTATTCTCGAAACTGAAAAAGTCTGGGCCACACCAGCAGTTATAAGGAAGTGGGTCGATTTAATGCTGCCGCTTGTTACGCGAGGGAGCCGAAGAGGTCTGCTAGTCTGGGATGCAGCCAGCACTCACCGCGCTAAAGACATGAAGAAATTTCTTCACGAAAGAAAAGTAGATCAAATAACGATTCCCGCAGGAATGACGGCCTATCTCCAGACTCTTGCTATTGCAATAAACAAGCCATTCAAGGACAATTTGCGCATGGAAATTAATGACTACATTGAAAATAGAATGGAGAGAAATCAATGTGAAAACTTTGTGAAACCTAAACTGCAAGAGGTTGTGACTTGGGTGAAGAATTCATGGGAGAAAATCACTGACAGTTGCATTGCAAATGCACTACGAGCAGGCTACCTTGACAAGAAGTACTCATTTAAGGACAGTGCTATTGCTAAACATGAGAGATTTGGTCCACTGATTCTGAGAGAAATGGAGTCACAAGAAATTTACCAGGAAATTCAGGGTTTGGGTTGTATGATGATGTTCCAGAAGATGACGACATGACTGTCATTGAATAAATCTTACTTTGTGTTCATACCAGTAAATATCAGTATCAGTAAATGTACCATAGATTGTTGTACCTGGAAATAATGCTAGTAACAAGAAATTATTGATACTGTAGGATTCAGTTTTTCTGGGTATGCTGGTTTGTGATGACAACTACTACCGTACCGTATTCAGGTAATAAATTTCCTTTTTTTTTTTTTGTTCAACAGTAAATGTGTACCGTATTCTTCTTCATGGAAAAATAAGATATCCCCTGAAAATAAGACCTAGCGTATCTTTGGGAGCAAAAATTAATATGACACATCTTATTTTTGGGGGAACAGGGTAGCAGCAGCAGGACCCGCCTCCCCCATTCCCTGCTTCCTTCCTGGCACCATCCTGGGCCCTGGCAGAGGGCAGGCAGGGTGCCTGCAGAGGAGGTTGTAATTTTCCTAAATGACTTTAGGCCTAATGAAAGGTTTTGCTTGACTAATCAATTTATGGTTTAATTATCTGGAATAGGCTCAGGAATACGGGGCGGGGGGGGGGGGTGAGGGGGGAGTGGCAAGGCTAGTATACCCCAACACCCTTCACTGGGCCAGTTGGGCTTCTCTGTGCCTGTGAGAGAAGATGTGGAGGGCAGCAGGTGCGGTTGAGGTTAGGATGGGTCCCTTTCTGCTTAGAATCCTTCCATAGCTCTGTTGCCCAGAGAAGAAGACAGGACCCAGTCCCTCCGCTGATCCATAAGGCCTGCTCCCTTCTGCTTGCTGGCTGCATTCACACCTGGCTGGCCTTTGTTTAGTGCTCTGACTTCATTTATTCTTTGGGTCTTGGCCTGAAGGTCGATAACTCTGGGAAGTCATGTCAGGCTGCCCCACCAGCCAGAACAGATCCAGGTGATAAGCTCCACCCTCCCCTTGCCTGCTGTCAGGATTACTCATTACACCACTGATAAGTGCTTCTCAAAGCGGGTGCCTGGGCTGGGCCCTAGGCTTTAGCCCTTGAGTTGCAGGGGACCCAAGAGGAGAAGTGGTTCAGGACTGGTGCTCCTACGTGAGGGCTGGAGTGGGTGTTCAGGCCTGGAGGACTGTGTGCTGGCTGAGGTCTTCAGGGAGACGCCTAGCTGGACTGGACTGGACTGAGGATGGGCTCCTGGGACTTTGTTGAAGGGGGAGGGGACCTGGAGACGGCTGTGCCAGGCCTCACTTCATTCCTTGCATTCCTTAGCGGGCCCCAGACTCTTGGTGTCCTAAGGTGGGGGAGGGTGGACAGGCAGAGAAGGGCCTCCTGGGCAATTGACCCTGTTCCTCTCCACTTCCCTCCTCCTCGTCCCTCCTTCTGCCTGCCTCATCAGTGTGTCCAGTCCCTCCTCAAGCCCCCTCATCCCACACTCACCCTTGGCTACACATTAGAGTCACCTGGTGGGGCCTCTGTACAGGGACCCAAGCCCAGACTGTTTGAATCCAAATCTCTGGCTGTGGGTCCTAAATGTTTTTTTTTCCTTAAAGCTCCCGGCTGACTAATGTGATACTGAGCTGGTATGAGAGCCTCTGGTCTATGTATTCGCTTTTGTGATGTTCAGGACACGTCTCTAGGCGTTTCACATGGCAGGATTGGGCCATGGCCCTTCACAGGCACACTCTGGGGAGACACTGCTCCCATGTTAGGGATGAGGCCGTGGAGGCCCAGAGAAGGCTTCTTCCTGTCCCTGGCGGTGCAGCCTCTGCCACTGTCCTGTTTCCTTCCGCCCCCATCCCTGGTCTGGACTGCATCTGTCCATCTCCCCACCTTCTGTCTTTCTCTCTG
The DNA here is from genome assembly GCA_027563665.1 of Antrozous pallidus. Taxonomy (NCBI): domain Eukaryota; kingdom Metazoa; phylum Chordata; class Mammalia; order Chiroptera; family Vespertilionidae; genus Antrozous; species Antrozous pallidus. The sequence goes on along the minus strand of CM050525.1, from coordinate 21,413,161 downwards.
TCTCTCTCCCTTCTTCCCACCTTCAATTTTCACTCTCCCCACCCTGATCCCCAGCCCCCAGCAGAAGCTTTCCTAGGCTTCCCGTTAAGAGCCTGGATCCCCCTGAAGCCACAGAAGGAAGCTGGTTCCTGCAGGCCCAGGGCAAGGATGGGAAGGGCGCAGCTGTCATTGTACGACAGCCTCCCTCACTGCTTCTGGAGTGCGGGAGTGAGGGAGGCACCCCTCTGCTAAAGTTAGGGGTACTGTGGTTGGCTCTGCAACCTTGTCGGGAGGACCATGTAGGCTGGTGAACCCTGACAGATCCTGTGACCCTTACCCTTCCATGGGCCCCAGATTTGGTGTCATCTGATCCCATTAACATTTCGGGATCCTATGGAGTGGCTGATGGTTTAATTTCAGTAAAGGTTTATGCTAAGATGTGAAGGCTCTGTATCTGGAGCCTTTATCATTTGATGGGAATTTGAACCCAGTGCTCCCATGTTTGGCAAGAACTGGGGCTCCCAGCTACCTCTGTGACCTTGAGTCAGGCCCTGAGTCCCAGATGTCTCTTCATTAATTCCCACTCTGGAGCAGGAGAAGGATTCTTGCTGCCTCCCAGTTTAGCTGGATGCATTAAGTGAGTCAGTGTGAGTGGGTTTGTGACGCTCAGCAGGGGCTGCCGTCATTATGTCATGATGCTTGCTGCTGCCTCGATTACTGTTATTGTTATTAGAGGCAGGTACATATTTGGATAAATAGTTAATTTTCATGGGGTGAGTGATCCATAATTTGCTATTATGACGAGGTCACATTTCCTGTTGTATAATGCTAAAAGTCTCATAAAATACCATATACTTTAGCTGTAAATATTTCAGATTTTCCTCCTGTAAGAGATAAGGAATCTTAAAAAATAGCCACAATACCATTGTCACAGGAAAAAAAAAAGAAACAAAGTAATTCCTTCGTCTCCTCACATTTCCCCAATTGTCTGTCACCTTTTATTTTCAGTTTGTGTGTTTGAGTTGGAGTGCAGACAAAAGTCAGTGCTTTTGGATTTGGTTGGCACGTCGTGTTCTGTAGTCCATAAGATTTACTCCTTCAGTTCTTTTGTGTCCTTGCTGTTTGGGTCATTTATCTTTCAAAGACCCTGGCCTTTTGTCTACATCTGGCTGATGCTTTTTGTGGTGTCATCTTACAGGTTCCTCTATTCCCTGTGCTTTTTGTAAATTGGGACTTAGGTTAGAGACTTGGTTATAATTAAGTTGTGTTTCTTTCATGAACAGTATGTGCCTGGGTGATTTTAAAAATAAATTTAGTTAAGTTTTATAAAAAGTGAGTGGATTGAAAAAAAAAAATTCAGTTGTTCCTAGTAGGGCTGGTACCCACATACAGCAGAGTGGGGTGGGGGAACTGAAGGACTGAGATTTGGGAATTCCTGAGAAGAGGACTCGGTATTAGCTCCCAGCCTGCAGTGAACCACTGTCATAAATGCACAGTGTTGGGTTCCTGCTTTGCTAGGACGCAGGCCCCTGGACGAGAACTGTCCCTGACCCCTATCCCCTTCAGCCTGCCTTGGTGGTTACGCCTTAGAGACAGAGCTGGACTCTGTCCTTGGCCACACTTGGAACCTTTCTCTCCCTTGCCTGCTTCCTCCTGCATAACATGATGTGGTCAGGACTCAGTGACCATGCAGAAAAGGGCATGGTGCGTGGCGTGTGCTCCGGAGCTGCTGTTCTGCATTTAGTGTAGATCTCCTCGACCTCAACTGCGTCACCCTCCCCTCCAACTCTCTTCCTGCCACTGCGCCCTCCACGCGCACATCTTGAAATGTATCAAGTGGGCTCTAATCCTTGGGCCTTTGCAGTGGCCATTCCCCCCACCTTCAATGCTCTCCTCATGGCTCCCCACATGGTTTCCTCACTTCAGGTCTTGTTCACATGCCACCCCCCAGGCCTCCCTGACTGTATTCTCTTGCCCCTTTCTCACTTGTTATATACATTTTTATTTACTTGTGTATTATCTTATATCCAACACTAGAGGCCCGGTGCACAAAATTTGTGCACTGGGTGGGGGGGGGTTCTCTCAGCCTAACCTGCATCCTCTCCAATCTGGGACCCCTCAGGGGATGTCCGACTGCCTGTCCCTTTCACAATCTAGGACTGCTGGCTCTCAGCTGCTCGCCTGCCTGCCTGATTGCCTCTAACTGCTTCTGCCTGCCAGCCTGATCATCCCCTAACCATTCCTCTGCCAGCCCAATCATCCCCAATTGCCCTCTCCTGACAACCCGATCACCCCCAAATGACCTCCCCTGCATATTCCCTCTTTATTAGATAGGGTTTTTTCTTTAGCATATTGGACAGCCCTAACTGTTTGGCTCAGTGGATGGAATATCAGCCTGCAGACTCAAGGGTCCCAGGTTCGATTCTGGTCAAGGGCATATACCTTGGTTGGGGGCACATACCCAGTGGGGAGTGTGCAGAAGGTACCTGATCGATGTTTCTCTTTCATAGATGTTTCTAACTCTCTGTCCCTTTCCCTTCCTCTATGTAAAAAAACCAATAAAATATATATTTAATAAAAAGGAACATTTAAGATTCCTCCATATCTGCATGGCTGGTGTGACTCAGTGGTTGAGACCCCAGGCTGCCACCACTGGAAAGGTATCACACCTCAGCCAGGCTGACATAGCTGGCTGAGGATGGTGCTGAGAAGGGACCCCTCCCAGGCCAGGCTGAGACTCCAGCCTGGGCTCCATCTCAGCCTGGCCTGGGATTGTACCACTGGTTGCAGGCCCTGGCCAGGCTGAGACCACAGCCCGGGCTGCCACCACTGGCCAGAAGATGGTGTGGCAGGCTGTGTGGCCCTGTTGGCCTGAGACCCCAGCTCAGGCTGCAGCTGCTGGCAAGGAATCACACTGGGCACTGGTGCCTCCCAGCCGGATACCCTGGCTGCCACCACTGGGTAGACTGAGGGACTCTGGCGGGGGAGCTAAGAGGAATGGGCGCCACAATCTTGTGGCTATGGGCTCCGCCATTTTTGTAGTGGAGTGATGGTTAATTCCCACATTACTCTTTTATTAGATAGGGTAAACTTTGTAGCATTGAGTGGAGGCCTAGGCCGGCAATGGCAGGGGGAAAGCTTGGCTTCCTCTGTTGCCGGGGAAACCCAAGTCTCCCTCCTGCTCTTAGTGGCCACAGCCATCTTGGTTGGGGTTTATTTGCATAATCTGCTCCTGATTGGCTGATGGGCATGGCTGGTGGGTGTAGCGAAGGTATGGTCAATTTGTATATTACTCTTTTATTAGATAGGACTAGAATTTCTGCTCCAAAAAAGAGGGACTGTCTTATTCACTGCTGTGTCCCCAGAGCCTAAAACAGTGCTTGACAATTGAGTGCATAATAAAGGATTGCTTAGTTGTGAACTAATGAGAGAATGAACATGGTTAGGTGGATGGACTCTGGCACAGGTTAGACCTGCCATGGAATCCTGACTCTGATATATACCATGTGACCTTCTCCCTGAGCCTTTTTCCTCCTCTGCAACATTGGGGTGTTAGCACCTTACTCCCTTGTTTTGCACCAGCATGCTACCCACATATATGCTTTATAGCTGCCCTCATGGCTGTCCTATGTCACCAGCACAAGGCACAGATGAGCCAGCCAGGGCTGTCCCTGCCAGGGGGACACTCTATCAAATCTTAAATAAGGCCTTCTAGTTTGTGTGACCAGCTGTGGTGCCCTAGAACAGTCCAAGGATATGGATAGGTGAGTCCCCAGGGCCAGGAAGGCTCCATGGGGAATGTGACTCACAAAGGACGTGAGAGTGCCAGGATGTGGAGAGACCTGTGTATTGTGGCCAAGTCTGAGGGCTTTGGGGCTGGCTACTTCCAGGCTGTTGTCTTCCTTGCAGGAAGCAAGCAAAGAGCTGCAAGGGGCCAAGGAGGACTGCAGCTCTGATTACAGTAGCAGTTCCAGGAGAGAGAGAGAGAGAGAGAGAGAGAGAGAGAGAGAGAGAGAGAGAGAGAGAGAGAGAACCAGCTCATCTGGCCAGCATAGCTCAGTGGTTGAGCATTGACTTATGAACCAGGAAGTCACAGTATGATTCCCAGTCAGGACATATACTCCTCCCAGTGAGGGGCGTGCAGGAAGCAGCCAATCAATGATTCTCTTTCATCATTTATGTTTCTATCTCTCTCTCTCTCCCTTCCTTTCTGAAATCAATAAAGATCCTATATAATAATGTTATATTAAAAAACCTAATATGCAAATCAACCAAACAGTGGAATGACCAGTGGAATGATGGGTTGCTGTGAGACACACTGACCACCAGGGGGCAGATGTTCAATGCAGGAGCTGCCCCCGGCCTGCAGGCCCCAGGCCAGCCAAGGCAGGTGCCAGCAGGCAGACCCCCCAATCGCCCGGCCGGTCACCCCACAGATTGGCCCTGATCATCAGCCAGGACTAGGAACCCTACCCATGCATGAATTTCATGCATCAGGCCTCTAGTCCTATATAATAAAAGGCTAATATACAAATCAACCAAACGGAAGAACAGTTGGTCACTATGATGTGCACTGACCACCAGGGGGCAGATGCTCAATGCAGGAGCTGCCCCTGGTGGTCATTGTGTTCCAATAGGGGGAGCGCTACTCAGCCAGAAGCTGGCGAGTACAGTGGTGGTGGTGGGGACCTCACCCGCCTCTGTGGCAGCACTAAGGATGTCAGACTGTGAGAGGGTGCAGGCCAGGCTGAGGGGGACCCCCCCCCCAAGTGCATGAATTTCGTGCACCAGAGCTCTAGTATATTATAAAAAACTAGGCCTGGTGCACGAAATTCAGACATGGGGGGTAGAGGATGTCCCTTAGCCCAGCCTGCACCTTCTTCAATCTGGGACCCCTCAAGGGATGTCCCGACTGCCTATCCAGGCCCGATCCTGGAAGGACGGGCAGTCGGACATCCTTCTTACAATCCAGGACTGCTGGCTCCAAACTGCTCACCTGTCTGCCTCCCTGATTGCCCCTAACCACTTCTGCCTGCCAGCCTGATCACCCACTAACCACAACCCTGTCAGCCTAATTGATGTCTAACTGATCCCCTATCAGCCTATTTGCCCCCAACTTCCCTCCTCTGCTGGCCTGGTCACCCCTAACTGCCCTCCCCTCCAGGCTTGATCGCCACCAACTGCCCTCCCTTGCAGGCCTGGTTCCTCCCAACTGCCCTCCCTGCTGGCCTGATCACCCACAACTGCCCTCCCTTGCAGGGCCTGGAACCTCCCAACGGCCCTCCCCTGCTGGCCATCTTGTGGTGGCCATCTTGTGTCCACAGGAAGCAGGATCTTTGACTGCATGGAGGCAGCCCTCTTGTGTATTGGAGTGATGGTCAATCTGCAAATTACTCTTTTTTTAATTTAATCTTTATTGTTCAGTTTATTAATTACATTGTTCCTCTTTCCCCAGCCCCCCCTATAGCTCCCCTCTACCTGGTACCCATCCCACCCTCTGCCCTCCCCTTGCCTCCACTGTCCTCTCCCATAGGTGCATGATTTTTGTCCAGTCTCTTGCTGCACCTCCCACATCCCTTTTCTCCCCAAGAATTGTCAGTCCATTCTCTCTCTATGCCCATGATTCCAGTTTACCCTGTTCATCAGATTTTTAATTCACTTGATTTTTATATTCATTTGTTGATAGATGTGTATTTGTTGTACATAATTTTTATTTTTACCTTTTACTTCTTCTTCTTCTTAAAGAATATCTTTCAGCATTTCATATAATATTGGTTTGGTGGTGTTGAATTCCTTTAGCTTTTTCTTATCTGTGAAGCACTTTATCTGACCTTCAATTCTGAATGATAGCTTTGCTGGGTAGAGTAATCTTGGTTGCAGATTCTTGCTATTTATCACTTTGAATATTTCTTGCCGCTCCTATCTGGCCTGCATCATTTCTGTTGATAAATCCGCTGACAATAGTATGGGTGCTCCCTTATAGGTAACTAACTGTTTTTCTCTTGCTGCTTATTCGTATGGGTGCTCCCTTATAGGTAACTAACTGTTTTTCTCTTGCTGCTTATTCTCTCTTTGTCTTTTGCTCTTGGCATTTTAATTATGATGTGTCTTGATGTGGTCCTCTTTGGATTCCTATAGATTGGGGTTCGGTGCACTTCTTGGACTTCTAAGTCAATTTCTTTCACCAGGTGGGGAAAGTTTTCGGTCACCATTTCTTCAAATAGGTTTTCATTATCATGCGCTCTCTCTCTTTTTCTGGCACCCCTATAATTCGGATGTTGGTATGCTTGAGGTTGTCCCAGAGGCCTCTTACACTGTCTTCAATTTTTTGGATTCTTTTGGCTTCTTGCTTTTCTGGCTGAGTGGATTTTGCTTCTTTGTATTTCAAATCTTTGACTTGGTTCTTGCAGTCCTCTATATTGCTTTTAGGTCTTTATATAATATTTTTTATTTCAGTCAGTGTATGCTTAATTTCTAGTTGGTCCTTTTTCATATCCTGGTAGGTCTCGTTCATTTCCTCGTAGGTCTCGGCCTTTTCTAGGAGCCTCTTGAAAAACCTTATTACCATGGTTTTGAACTCTATGTCCAATCATTTTTCCCCCCATTTCTTTTACATCTGATTTCTTTCCATATGTCTGCATGGTGTCTGCTTTCCTGAGTTGGTCGATTAGCTTTGTGTGGTAGATGTCCTCTAAGGGACAGTGGCTCAGCCTCCCCAGTTATCTGAGGTCGTTATTCTTGCTGCAGCCCTTTATGGGTTGTACAGTCTTGTTGAAATTAAGCCTAGATTATTGTTGTTAGCACTAGGAGGGTTTGACCTCCAGGCCAATTGGCTTTGAGGGTTAGCTGTGCTCAGGTTGGATGGGCGGAGTCTCCCAGCTGAACAGGCAGCATCAGCTCCGCCCTATGCGGCACCTGGGTCTCTGTGCTGGGTGGTAATGGCTGCAAGCACCTCCGAGAGAAAGCTGCCGCTGAGCTCTACCCGGTGCCGGACAATTCAGCCTCTCCCCAAATGAGTCTGCACACCCAAAGTCTCACCCAGGGTTGTAAAACAAAGCAGTCCAGTGGTTTCCGGAACGAGAGAGCAAGTCACGAGTCCTCTCTGGGCGCTCGTGCAACTCTTTATGCAACTCTGCTGTTCCCAAGTTTACGCCACTCTCCACAAGCTCGCAGACCTTCGCAGAGCCCGAGCTTCAGCGTGCCTCCCTACTGTCCAGTTTCACCCCGTATGAGTGTGGGTTCCCCGGACCTCGCCTGGAACTGGGGAATCAGTGCAGTGGGACGCCTTTGTCTTTGCAGCCCCCCGCCCTCTCCGCTCGCTCGCTCACGCGTGCGCACAGCTCCAAACCTCTGACTCCGCGCTCCAGGCTTGATCGCTCCTCTGAGTCAGTGTCCTATCTTTACTTTTATTTGTGGAATTTTCACTCAGCCAGCTTTCCGGTGATTCTGGATGATGTTTGTTATTAAGTTGTAGTTTTGGAATTGTGTGGAGCAGCAAGATAGGTGTTTACCTATGTCGCCATCTGGTTCCTCCCCTGAAATCTGCAAATTACTCTTTTATTAGATAGGATAGAGGCCTGGTGCATGGGTGGGAGCCAGCTGGTTTGCCCAGATCAGGGTGAGGGTTCCCTTGGGGTGAGGGGCAGCCTGGAAGAGGGGCTTGTGGAGGTTTGCAGGCCAGCCATGCCCCCCCAGCAACCCAAGCGGAGGCCCTGGGATCTGGGATTAATCTATGTCTACAATTGAAACTTTGTAGCCTGGAGCGGAGCCAAGCCTTCTGCTCACCTGGGCAGCAGCCATTTCTGTTTGAAACATTGTAGCCTAGATTGGAGGCCTAGGCCAGCAATGGCAAACTGAAACCTTGGCTTTCTCCACTGCCAGGGAAACCCAATCCTCTGTTCTCTCCAGCTCAGTGACTGCAGCCATTTCTGTATCTTCTATAATTGAAACTTTGTAACATTGAGTGGAGGCCTAGGCAGGGGGAAAGCTTGGCTTCCTCTGTTGCCAGGGAAACCCAAGCCTTCCTCCTGCTCTCAGTGGCGGCAGCCATCTTGGTTGGGGTTCATTTGCATAATCTGTTCCTGATTGGATGGTGGGCATGGCTGTGGGCATGGCTTGTGGATGTGGCAAAGGTACGGTCAAATTTGCATATTACTTTTTTATTAGATAGGATAAGAGAGTCAGCCAGCGCACACATGCATGAGTAGATGGAGCTGCCAGCTGTCAGAATTGCTATCACTGGTGTTTCCTGCATGCAGTGTAAAATATGACATGTATATAAAAGTATACAGAACCTCCCTGTTCAGTTTAATGAATAATTATAAAGCAAACACCCATGTATTGACGATCTGATGAAGACAAGCATTGCCAGTGCCCTAAAAGCCCCCTCCTTCGTGTGCTTTTTCTAGCATTATCAAATAAATGCAGTCGTCTCTTCTTTCAATTATTACCTCTTTTTGTGAATTATGAAAGATTTCAGATGTCCCAGGAGAATAGAGAAACACCTGATGAACCTCCTCAGGCCTGATACACAGTGAGGAGAGAAAACACTCTTGCTATGATTAAAGTCCTCCAGATGCCTTCCCCCAGGTACCAAAAGCCTCACTGTGGTCCTTCCCTGGGCTTCCCTAAATAGTATACTGGATGGTTCTCCAGGTTTTAAAATGGTGTAAATGATTCCAGGCTGCCAGTACTTGGCTGCAGCTTGCTCTCAATATTTTGCACTTGAGGCTTCTTTGGGTGGAAAAATGAAGTTCTGTGCCAATAGGGATGTATCCAGCATGGATCAGAGTCCTCCCACCCCAGCCAAATAAAAGCAGCCTGCCTTGCTGGAGCTCAGGAGGGCACTTGGGGCTCCTCTGCCCCAGGTCCATAGCCCCCGACCCAGCCTGGTATTGCTTCCAAGTGAAAGTGGACATTTTGGAGGATGGGGAGCACTGCTAACTTTGCAGGTCACCAAATGGAATTCAGTTACAGGTACATGATGTGTAAGGGGCTTCCCCTGAACACCTGTAAGGTAAGAATGGGTTATCACCTGGGATCTGTCCAGAGAAAGCTGAGACCCTCTCTCCATGCAGGAATAGATTGGGGGTTGAAGTGGGAGGGTCTCTTCTCTTTGGCTTCCCTTGAGGGCCCTGTGTAGTGATCTCATCTTGCAGTTCATGGGGAGACCCTCCGGGTTGGAGATTATCATCAAAGGCTCTGGATCTGGAAGCCTGGGTTTGCCACCTGGCTCTGCCTTCTACTATCTGGGTGACCTTGGGCATGTGGCACTCTTAACGCTTTGGCCTGTTCCCCCATTTATAAAGTCATACTGTAGAAAGGTTGTTGTTTCATCTATGTAAAGCACTCAAAAGAGAGCTAGCACATAGAAACCTCTTAATGAGTCCTAGTTCTCAGAATTATTGTCATTATTGCCATTCACTCATTTATTTTGTAGATATTCACTGAGTTCATCCCTGGGCTGGCTGATGCCGGGGACAGGTTGCTGGCCTGAGAACCCAAAGTCCTACCCTCATGGAACTTGAGGCAGTGACATTCTAGAGTCACCTTGGAGAAAGCACAATCCAGAGTGTCCCAGCTCCAGCCTAGGAAATCAGGAAATGCTTCCTGGAGTAGGAGACATCTGAGCTACTGGCTGGGAGAGGAACAGAAGTTAGTGTGTGGAAGGTTGTTTTAAGGAACATGGTCAGCATATTCAAAGGCAAAAAGATGGGAAAGGGGCTGGCATTTTTAATAAAATTATTTTTAATTTAAAATTTTGAGGTAATTGTTGATTCACATGCAGTTGTAAGAAATAATTCAGAGAGAGCCCTTGCACCTTTTACCCAGTTTCCCCAATGGTAACATTTGGCAAGTCTAGAGTTAGTACAAGAACACAATCTGGATATTGATGTGGATAAGGTAAAAATACAGAACATTTTATCACAAGGATTCCTCCTGGTGCCTTTTTATAGCTACACCCCCTTCCTGGCCCGTCCCTAACTCCTAGCAACCACTTTTTTGTCTATTCTCCATTTAAAAATATATATATATTTTATTGATTTTTTACAGAGAGGAAGGGAGAGGGATAGAAAGTCAGAAACATTGATCAGCTGCCTCCTGCACACTCCCTCCTGGGATTGTGCCCGCAGCCAAGGTACATGCCCTTGACCAGAATCAAACCTGGGACCTTCCAGTCCACAGGCTGACGCTCTATCCACTGAGCCAAACCAGTTTCAGCTGTCTATTCTCCATTTTTATAATTCTGTCATTTCAAGAATGTATCCTATATAATACTATATAATAAATGAGAAACATGCAAATGTGACCTTACCTTCGCTACGCTACCAACCAATCAGGAGCGGGCAGTGGGGCTGAGGCGTGCGGGACGGGAGGCCAGCCAGCACTTCGCTTGGGATGGGGGGGGCCAGCCGGCACACTGGGGGGGATGGGAGCTGCAGGGGAAGGGAGCCACGCAGGACAGGAGGGGCGGGATGGGAGGGGCTGGCTGGTCACTGGGTGGGATGGGAGCCACATGGGACGGGAGGGGCTGGCCGGTGCACCACATAGGACAGGAGTGTGCGAACAGAAGGCAGGCAAGGCCGGCATGTGTGGCTGCCGAGGGCAGGGTGCCCTAGGCCTTAAGCTTCGGCCAGGGGTGTGAGGGGTCAGTAGGACATCCGCTGAGGGCTTCCAGTATGTGTGAGGGGGCAGGTTGGGCTGAGGGCACGAATTTCATGCACCGGGCGCCTAGTCCTATCTAATAAAAGAGTAATATGCAAATTTGACCGTGCCTTCACCACACCTGCAAGCCATGCCCACAGCCATGCCCACCAGCCAATCAGAAGCAGATTATGCAAATAAATCCCAACCAAGATGGCTGCCACCACTGAGAGCAGGAGGAAGGCTTGGGTTTCCCCAGCAACAGAGGAAGCCAAGCTGCCTGCCTTTGCCTGCCTAGGCATCCACTCAATGTTACAAAGTTTCAGTTATAAAAGATACAGAAATGGTGGCAGCCACTGAGCTGGAGAGAACAGAGGCTTGGGTTTCCCTGTCAACGGAGGAAGGTTTTAGCCTGCCATTGCCAGCCTAGGCCTCCACTCTAGGCTACAAAGTTTCAAACAGAAATGGCTGCCACCGCAGAGTGAGCAGAAGGCTCCACTTCAGGCTACAAAGTTTCAATTGTAGACATAGATTAATCCCAGATCCCAGGACCTCCACTTGGGTCACCTGGGGGGTGTGGCCGGCCTGCAAACCTCCACAGGCCCCTCGCCCAGGCTGCCCTTCACCCCAAGGGAACCCTCACCCTGATCTGGGACACTCCTCAGGGCAAACTAGCTGGCCCCCACCCATGCACCAGGCCTCTATCCTATCTAATAAAAGAGAAATGTGCAGATTGACCATCACTCCCAACACACAAGAGGGCTGCCCCCATGTGGTCAAAGATCCTGCCCCCATGTGGATACAAGATGGCCACCACAAGATGGCCAGCAGGGGAGGACAGTGGGAGGTTCCAGGCCTGCAAGGGAGGTCAGTTGTGGGCGATCAGGCCAGCAGGAGAGGGTAGTTGGGAGGAACCAGGCCTGCAAGGGAGGGCAGTTGGGGGCAATCAAGCCTGGAGGAGAGGGCAGTTAGGGGTGACCAGGCTGGCTGAGGAGGGAAGATGGGGGCAAACAGGCTGGCAGGGGAGCAATTAGACATCAATTAGGCTGGCAGGATAGTATTTAGCGGGTGGTCAGGCTGGCAGGCAGAAGTGGTTAGGGGCAATCAGGGAGGCAGGCAGGTGAGCAGTTTGGAGCCAGCAATCCTGGATTGTGAGAAGGATGTCCGATTGCCCGTTTAGGCCTGATGGGCATTCGGACATCCCTCGAGGGGCCTCAGATTGGAGAGGGTGCAGGCTGGGCTAAGGGACATCCCCCACCCCCGTGCACGGATTTCGTGCACCGGATCTCTAGGGTGGGTGGGTGGGTGGGTGGATGGATGGATGGATGGATAGATAGATAGATATAAAACCCTAATATGCAAATAGACCAAACAGTGGAACAGACAGCCGCTATGACCTATGCTGACCACCAGGGGGCATGTGGCAGAACATGGTGGGCGTCAGCCCACGGCAGGATGGTAGAGCAGGTGAATGGTGACACCAGAACAAGGTGGGGCACCGGTCGCTGTCATCCAGGTGAGCCTCTGGTGGTCACTGAAAATCCTTTGCTCCCATGCGTCGCGGTCCCATCTGGCTCTCTCACCTTGTGCCAGCGCTAGCCCCACTTGCACCAGCAGTTGGTGTCCAGCACTGGCCCCGATCACTCGGCGCCATCAGCAGCCCCGCTCACACCCACTATACTGGTGCCAGCCCAATCACTCATACCATCAGTGCATGGAAGCAACAGTGGCGGGAGCGGGGCTGACAGCAGACGGGACTGGGGGCTGGGCAGGGGCGTGGAGGATGGGCCAAGATCCACCCTGTGCCCACTGCAGCCTCACAGCTCACAGTTCCTTTCAAGGTGCATGAATTCATGCACCGGGACCCTAGTGTTTTATAAATAGAATCATGCTATATATAACTTTTGGGGGTTGACTTTTTTCCACTAAGTATATTCTCTAGAGGTTCATGCAAGTTGTTGCCTGTATCAGAATTCATTCCCATGATAGGAATGTACTACAGTTTGTTTAACCATTCATCCTTTGAAGGACATCTGGGTTGTTTATAGTTTAGGGTGATGACAAATAAAGCTGTTATAAACAGCCACATACACACTTATGTGTGAATGTAAGTTTTCATTAATCTGGGACAAATACCCAGAAGCGCAGCTGCTGGTGTATGGTAGCTGCATGTTTAAAGAAACCGCCACACTGTTTTCCAGCATGGCTACACCATCTTACATCCCCACCAGCAATGCATGGGTGATCCAGTTTCTCTTCATCTTCACCAGCATTGTTGTCACTGGTTTTCACTTTAGCTGGCATACTAGGTGTGTAATGGTAACGCATTGTAGCTTTAATTGACATTTCTCTAGTGGCTAATGATGCTGAACACCCTTTCAGGTGCTTATCTGCCATTTGTGTGTCCTCTTTGATGAACTGTCTCTTCCTGTATTCTGTCCATTTGCTAATTGGATTGTTTGGAGTTTTTTTGTGTGTTTTTTGTTTGTTTGCTTTTATTTTTTTAATTTAATAAATCTTTATTGTTCAGATTATTACAATGTTGCTCTTTTTTCCCTCCCATAGCTCTTCTCCCCCCGGTATCCATCCCATCCTCTGCCCTCACCAACCCCCACTGTCCTCATCCATAGGTGTACGATTTTTGTCTAGTCTCTTCCCACCCCCCCACCACACTCCTTTTCCCTGATAATCGTCAGTCCAGACCCTCTCTATGCCCCTGACTCTGTTATATTTGCCAGTTTATTCTGTTCATCAGATTTTTAATTCACTTGATTTTTAGATTCACTTGTTGATTGATGTGTATTTGTTGTTCATAATTTTTATGTTACCTTTTTCTTCTTCTTCCTCTTCTTAAAGAATACCTTTCAGCATTTCATATAATACTGGTTTGGTGGTGATGAACTAACTCCTTTAGCTTTTTCTTATCTGCGAAGCACTTTATCTGACTTTTAAATCTGAATGATGGCTTTGCTGGATAAAATAATCTTGGTTGTAGGTTCTTGTTATTCATCACTTTGAATATTTCTTGCCACTCCCGTCTGGCCTGCATAGCTTCTGTTGAGAAATCCGCTGACAATCGTATGGGTGCTCTCTTGTAGGTAACTAACTGTTTTTCTCTTGCTGCTTTTAATATTCTCTCTTTATCTTTTGCTCTTGGCATTTTAATTATGTGTCTTGGTGTGGTCCTCTTTGGATTCCTTTTGTTTGGGGTTCGGTATGCTTCCTGGACTTGTAAGTCTATTTCTTTCACCAGGTGGGGGAAGTTTTCAGTCACTGTTTCTTCAAATAGGTTTTCAGTATTTGCTCTCTCTCTTTTTCTGGCACCCCTATAATTCGGATGTTGGTATGCTTGAGGTTGTCCCAGAGGCTTTTTACACTATCTTCAATTTTTTGGACTCTTTCTGCTTCTTGCTTTTCAGGCTTAGTGATTATTGCTTCTTTGTTTTTCAAATCTTTGACTTGATTCTTGCAATCCTCTATTCTGCTTTTGGGTCTCTGTATAATATTTTTTAAAATTTCAGTCAGTATATGCTTAATTTCTAGTTGTTCCTTTCTCATATCCTCCATAGTCTCACTCATATCCTTAAGGGACTTGCTCAGGTCCTCAAGGGTCTCGTTAAATGTATTGGCCTTTTCTAGGAGCTTCTTGAAAAACCTTATAACCATGATTTTGAACTCTATGTCCAGTCGTTTTTTTTCCTCCATTTCTTTCACATGTAATTTGTTACCTTGTCTTTGCATTTTGACTGCTTCCTGAGTTGGTTGAGTAGCTTTGTCTGGTAGGTGTCCTCTAGGGGACAGTGGCTCAGCCTTCCCAGTTACCTGAGGTGGATACTCTTGGTGCACCTCTTTATGGGTTGCACAATCTTCTTTTAGTTAAGTCTAGATTGTTGCTGGTATCACTGGGAGGGGTTGACCTCCAGGCCAATTGGTTGTGAGGATGAGCCTGGATGGGGTGGAGTCTCGGGGCTGGGCAGGCAGCTCTGGTTTCCGGTCAGCTCCACCCTAAATGGCTCCTGGGTCTCCGTGCCCTGCGGCAATGGCTGCACGCACCTCTGAGAGAAAGCTGCTTGGAGCTCTGCCCACTGCTGGACAGTCTGGTTTCTCCCCAAATGAGTCTGCACTCCCAAAGACTCACCGGAATGGGAAAATAAGGCAGTCTGGCGTTTTTTTGTTTTTGTTTTTTCCTCCTGAATGTTGGAGCCAGCCACGAGCCCTCTCCGATAGCGCGCAGGCCTTTGCCATGCCCGAGTTTCAGCGTGCTTCCTCCTTACAGTCCAGTTTCACCCCGTACTAGTCTGGGTTCTCCGAGACTCGCCCAGAACCCGGGCTCAGTGCAGTGGGATGCCTTTGTTTCCCTCCAGTTGAAGAAAACCAGCCGGGTTTGCAGCCGCCCGCCCTTTCCATTTGCTCGCAGCTCCGGACCTCTGACTCCGCACATATCCACAACTCTGTCCTCCGCAGCCCCCCGACTCAGTGTCCTTTTACTTTTCCTTCTGTTTGTGGAGTGTCCACTCAAGCAGCCCTCTGGTGGTTCTGAATGATGTCCGTTTTGTCCTCTAGTTGTAGTTTTGAGTTTGTTGTACGGGGCAGCAGTATGGGTGTTTACCTATGCCGCCATCTTGGTTCTCCTCTCTGTGTGTTTTTTAAATTATGTCCTGAGAGCTCTTTGTCTCTTCTAGATACTACTCCTTTGCCGGAAAAGGAGTTTGTAAATGTTTTCTCCCAGTCTTTAGCTTTTTATCCTCTTCACATGGGCTTTTGCAAAACAGACATTTTTAATTTTGATGAGGCATAATTGATTAAATTTTCCTTTTATGGATCTTGCTTTTGGTGTCATGTTTAAGAACTCTGCATCTAGCCCTGGATTCTGAAGATTTGCCTATTTGTTGTCTGAAAGTTTTATAGTTTTAACATTTTGCATTTAGCTCTCCGCTCTATAATGAGTTAATATTTGTGCAAATTGTAAAGTTTGGATCAAAGTTTTTTGTTTGTTTGGTTTTTGCATATGGATATCCAGTTATTCTAGCACCATTTGTTGAAAATGCTGTTGAATTGCTTATGCTTCTTTGTAAAAAAATAAAAATAAATAAATAAATTACCACAGTAAGATACCACTTTATACCTACCAGGATGGCTATTATTTAAAAAATAAGAAAATAACAAATATTGGTGAAGATGTAGGGAGATTGGAATCCTCATGCATTGCTAGTAGGAATATTAAATGGAACAGCCACTGTGGAAGAGAGGTCGGTCATTTCTCAAAAGGTTAAATACAGAACTACCATAGCAGTTCCAATCCTAGGTATATGTCCAGAAGAATTGGAGGCAAAGACTTGGACAGATATTTGTATACCAATGTTCATAGTTGCATTATTTACAGTAGCTGAAAGGTAAAAGATTTAAGTATCTATTAACAGATAAATGAATACACAGAAGAACCAAGATGGTGGCATAGGTAAATGCCTGTACTCGTTGCCTCTCACAACCACATGAAAATTACAACTAAAATACAGAACAACCATTATTCAAAACCGCCTGAAAGCTGGCTGAATGGAAGTCCTACAACTAGAGAAGTAAAGAAGAAACCTTATTGAGTCTGGTAGGAGGGGCGGAGGGAGGCACAGACCAGGCTGGACAGCACCCATGTGTGCCGATTTTTTAAATCAGGAGATCATCTCTGAGGAGGCCACCCATGAAGAATAAGGAGGGTTCCAGAGCTGGGAAGAGAAGTACCTGCAACTATGGGCTATAAAAACAGTAGTTTGTGGCTGAGTGACACCAAGGCTGCTGGATACCCTAGTGCTCCATTTTTTTATTTATTTTTTATTTTTTTATTTTATTTACAATATAAGTTATATTTAATAGTAGTACATATGTTTTCCTCCCCCCCCCCCAATATCCTCCTCCCAGCCTCCCCTACCCCCCAGCACATGTCCCCTCCTGCCTCCCTCCCCACCCCAGAATCTTTCATTCATTGGTTATGCTCATATGTATGCATACAAGTCCTTCGGTTGATCTCCCCCAGCATCTGCCTCCCCTCCACTCCAGCCTTCCCCCTGTAGCCTTGACAGCCCGTTCGAGGCCACCCTGCCTCTATATCAATCACTCTCCCCTGTTTCTTTTCTTCAAAAATATCTTGCCTCTGCATACTGAAAACAAACGTATAAGAGCAAAAAAAGTTTGAGTGTCAGTTTCAATGTCCAACTGTTCTGAGTCCCAGTTTCAATGTCAAATAGTTCTTCATGTGTACATGTCAGCAATGGTATCCAGATGGTGGACACATCCCCTAGTGCTCCATTTAAAGGGCTGGTGCAGAATGTACTTAGACTCCCAGCATGGGTGGCTTTGGGGAACACAAACACATGGGGAGGAACTGGGTTGTCTGGCATTGGGGCAGGAACTTGGGGTGGCTTTCTCCCAGATGGGGGTGCTCACAGGGGTCATTGTTCCTGTTCTGGAACCTCCTGTTTCACAAGGCTGACTGGCAGCCATATCTGAGTCTCCATCAGCCTGGAGCACACTGTTGGCTCTATCATAGGTATTGCCTGAGACCCTGCCCCATCCAGTTTGCAGCCCCACCTGAGTTGTTTGCAGCATTATATAGGTACCAGAAGGAGAAGAGAGAGAGCAAGATATTGAAAACCTATTTGAAGAAATAATGACAGAAAACTTGGCCTGCTCAGAGGTTGAGTGTCAACCCATGAACCAAGAAGTCATGGTTAGATTGCAGGTCAGGGCATATGCCTGGGTGGGGAGCTCAGTCCCCTATAAAGGATGTGCAGGAAGGAGGCAGCCAGTCAATGATTCTCTCTTATCACTGATGTTTTTCTCCTTCTCCCTTCCTCTCTCTGCAGTCAATAAAAAGATATTAAGGGGAAAAAAAGAAATAAGCCAATCATAGGAGAAAATATTGTAAGATTCTATTTATGTAATTTGCTTAGAATAGGCTAATTCATAGAGACTGAAAATTGAATAGAATTTACCAGGGGCTGAGGAGGAGAGGATAGGGAGCTATTGTTTAATTTATACAGGATTTGCTTTGGGAACGACAAAAAAGTTTTGGATAACAACAGTGATGATGATTACACGACATTGTGAATGTATTTAATGCCTTGGAATTACCCATGTTACATACAGCTAAAGTGATAATAGTGAAAAATATCAGTGTTTCAAAATTTTGGTATATTTGTGTGGATCTGTTTCTAAGTACTCTCTCTGGTTACTGATCTACGTTTTTAGCCACACTCCTGATTACTCTAGCTATCTTTTAGGCCTTTATATTGGAGACAGGGAGTCCTCCCACTTTATTCATCTTTTTCAAAATGGAGCTATTCTAGGGCCTGGGCCTGGCAGTTTTGGAGTTCTTCTCAGGCTCCCTTGTATGGAAGATGGCACTATGGTTTACCCAGCTTCAGAGTCACCCTTGGCACATGCCTTGTCCTTAGTCCCCTCATCAATGAGCCTTGCTTTTTCTTGGCAGACATATCTGAGTCTCCATCAGACATATCTCTGTCTGTCCTCCTCTCTTCATGTCCAACCATTCTGTCTACTTTCATCATTGCTTGGAGCAGTGATGCGCTCTTGTCACTTGTCCTCACAGCTAGTTAGGCCCCTTAGTTTCGTCCTCCACAGACAAGGCAGTCCAGAGTTACGTCTTCCAAATGCAGGCCCTCTGGCTCACCTACGGCCTGGCTCCACCACTCCCCTGTCCCTCTAGCCTGTGAGCCTCAGCTGAATTTCACATTTAATATGTGTGATTTTTTACTCTAAGCCTCACAGGACAAGGACCATGCTACACCCCCTCCGCAGGCTGTGCAGCACATGGTGGACACGCACTAGACCTCTATTGGTGGAGTCCATGAATGTGGGAGGAAGCTGCATGCTGCTGGAGCTGATGAATGGAGGAGGAGTGTGTTAGGAAATGAAACCAAGAGGTGGCAAGAGCCAGGGAAACTTGGGGAGGAGGTAGCTTTAACTGTGCTGGCCCTAGTACGTAAGGTGAGGGACATAAGTTTTACAAAGCTCTCTCTGACCATGCAGATAAATGGGCAGGCAATGACTTAGAAGAGATACTCAGTAGAAAAAGGAATTCTGACTCTTTTGTGAAAGGATGTGCATCCTGCTAAGCAGAAAAAAGCAGATAACCACTAGGCTGAGGGGACAACTTCATCTTATCTGACTGACTGGCAAGGAGTTTGACAATCCCCTGGGCTGTGAGGCCCTCACACTGGACAACTTGGCAGTGCTGAGCTTTTCCTGCAGTTCCACTTCTAGACATTTGACCCGCAGGCACACCTGTGAAATGACATCTGTGTACGGTTATCATTGCTGCACTGTTTGTAAGAGCTCAAGGCTGGAAGCCACCCATGTGGCCTCGTGGTGACCGGTTCAAGGCTGTGCTTTGTGGAGACCAAGGCATGGAAAGACTACTAAGATATACACACACACATTGCTGTTAAGTTATAATAAGGTTTTTATTAATAAAATTAATAAAACGTAAACAATAAACTATAAATAACATAAGTAAACATAGTAACATTTTAAAATAATATAAATTGTTAGTATACATGCTGGAAAGTGAATAAAGCATAAAGATATAGTAGAACCAATTATTATAAAGGGAAGACCTACATAGCCCCTGCCTCCTCAGGCCCTCCTGCCCCAGGGCAGCCCCTTCCCTAACTTTCGAGGCAGTCACTGCCTTGCTTTTCTTTTTGGTTTTACCCCCTCTATATACATCCCTAAACAGTGTATTTCATCTTGTCTGGTTTCAGACTTTTTCTGGATAAAATCCTAGGATATGTTTTATGTTTCACATCGTTTTGCTATTAGTGCACATGCAGCTGTGGTCATTCATTGTCACTGTTGTATACTATTCCATGGAGCCAGTAGACCACACTTTATTATCCATTTCCTGAGGATGAGCATTTGCATTGTTTCCAGTCTCTGGCAGATTCAGATTGTGCTTCTTGAACCTTCCCATATGTGTCCCTGGAGCCAAGGACCGGATTTTGCTTGGTAGGCTCCCAGGAAAGCACTGGCCAGGGCCCAAGAGTGTGTCTTCACCTTTACTAGATGCTGCCAAACTCCTCCTGGTGCCAGCAGCACAGGAGAGCCACGAAGTGTTCTTGAGAAAAGCAGGTGCAGAATAGTCTATGTGGTATGCTGTCATCTAAAGAGTATGTCAAGGTATGTGTGCACCTCCTTACACATGTGCATTTGTAGGCTCTCTCAGAAAGGACAAAAAACCTAGTAGAGGTTATTTCTGGGGCCATTCTAGGACTGGGCAGGAGGACTGTCACTGCTTACCCTCTGGTGCCATTGACTTTTGAACATTGTGTCTGCTATAAAGAGACACTGAGATGGAAAGAAAGGGCAGAGATGAAGCCCAAATGTGGCAGAATGTTAATAGTTGGAAATCTGAGTAGTAGACTTTATGGGGATTCACTGTTTTAGTCTCTATTTTGAGGTATGTTTATTTAGTTTATAATAAAATCTGTTTCAACGTGAGTGGATCTTGGATGATCTCTCCTGGCCCCTTAGGCCTATCACCAGGAGAACCTCTTATTTCTAATGAGAGGCTTGGTGCGCCCTCCTTCCTCCCTTCCGCTTCTCTCCTCTGCCCACCCCCCCTTCCCCTTTGCTGGCCACTACTTGCTTCCCAAACCAGAGCCCAAACCAGCCTATCCAGTCTGGGGAGGTTAGAGGAGCCACCTCACTTGGCTCATGTCTGGGTGGCTGCCTGACAGGTTCTCCAACCTGGTGGGGGAGGGAGTAGCCTGGGATCTGGGACTTCTGGGGTCCCCAACCTACCCTGCTGTGGCCCTGGGAGCCTATGGTTTACTGAACAGGTGATGGACAGGAGGGGGTTTGAGGGATTTCCAGGCTCTCCTGGTCTGAGTGATGGGAGTCCTGTGGGAGTTGGCCACTGTAGGGGAGTGGGAATGACTCAGGTTCTGTCCCCTTCTCTGCCTGGACTGCTCACTGTTCTCACTGGGCTCACCAGCAACTGGGCATCTATCCTGGACCCAGCCACCTACTCAAACCCAGTCACTGTCACTCACAGGACCCTTCAGTGAGGAAACCCCAGGCCAGGGAGTTTTGTCTAGTTCGTTCATTACTGAGTTCGCAGGGCCTCCAACAGGCCTGCCTAATATGTGCTAGGAGCTCAGCGGATGTGTGAACCGGTGGGGAGACAGACAGACAGTGACAGCCAGGAGTGGCAGGTGGCACTGGGATAAGGCCCACAGGGGGCACCCGACTCAGCCTAGTGTCAGGGAGGGCATCCTGCAGGAGCAGCTTGTGGGAGGCTCCAAAGGGTGAATAGGGACGAACCAAGCAGCTGACCCCTGTCCCCCAAGTCCTCTATCATGGGTGAGACATACAGAAAGAAACAAACTTCACACCAGGAACTCTGACCTGGGCCAGGGAAGGCTTTGCAGAGGAAGTGAGATCTAAGGGCAACTGGTGTGATGTAGGGCCAACATGGCCCCTTCTTAATTCCCCTCTCTGAGTGTCTTTTTCTCCTGTTCTGGAATGGAGGTTCTGAACAAGCTAGCCTGCTGCTCAGAAAAACTGGTTGAGGACACTGGCACTGGGACAGGTGGCAAGTGACCAACTTCCCTGCCTCAGTTGATTCTGATGTAAATGGGCAGCAGTGAGTTAAAATGACTTAGTGTGTGTAGAATAAAGCCACTTGTTTTCAGAATTGTTAGTCACATCTGGAAGGCAGAGCCAGCATGGCACAGACCTTTCTCTCTCCCCATTCCCACCATCCATATCTCCCAGCCCTACACCTAGAGATGGCAATGTGGGGGAAGAACTGGATCTTCCCCTGCTGGTTAGGCGGCAAGTCTCAGGCTTGTCCTCATGCATGAGTCGGGCAGAGCTAGAGAGGCTACCTTCGTTGTGTTTTCTCGAAGCTCTTGCTAGGCTCACAGCCTGGAAGTGGGGGGAGCAGAAAATACAAGCCCCAGATCTCCAGCCACCCTTCCATATCAGAGCCCCACCCCTCTGTCCTGCCCTCAGCCTGGATCATTGTTTCAAACCTAGCTGCCACCACTATGCAGCACTGCTTGCTTCCCTAACCCCTGGGATCTAGCCTACCATGGGGAGCGAGGTGGGGATGTGGGGGTGCTAGCAGGGTTCTGGCCCTCTGAGGCAAGGGCTGTGGTTGGAGTCTCCTCTGCCTGTGTCCCTGCCTAACCCTTCCCTCTGCTGGACATGTGATGGTGATGTGGCCCACACTCTCCAGACTCAGCCCCGCCTCCCTCTATCTCCCTCCCATTCTCCCCCTTCCTCCTCCCACGGGTTGGAGCCACAAGGAGCTCAACTTCTCTGCCAGGGCAGGGCAGCATCACCACCCACTGCCAGAGAGGCTGGGGCACAGAGCCCAGCCAGCTCTTTTTGGTGGGTGTTGGAGAGCCAGGGGAGCCCCCTTGATACCTGCTCCCTGCTCTCCCAGCTGAAAGCCTCTGTCTCCCAGCTGAAAGCTCACCCCACTGAGATGGCCCAGGACCCAGGGAAGGAAATGGTGGAGGTGAGCTGGCCCTGGCCTCAGGCAGGAGGGGAAGAAAGGGAGGGCTGCACTGTGAGCATGTGATTAAGGGGCCACACCTTTACTGGGCCCAGGAGCGCAGGGTTCCCGAGTTGATGGTGGCAGGTGTCTTTGCTGAGGCTTACCACATGCCTCAGTTCAGGTGACTGAGCATCTCAGTGGGAGCAGCTTTCTGGGGTCTGGTTTGGATTGGGATGGTTCTGAGGGGCTGTGCCTCTCCAGGTGACTGGAAGTTGGAGTTGGCCATGATTGTGCCTGCTTCTGCCATGGGGACTTACTGCATAGTGTGTGTGGAGCTAGGCTTGTGTGGGTCTATGGTCTACCTCTCCTCAGGGTTCAGAGTCATCACACTGGCAAGGGCATCGGTCCTTTGTTCCACTGATACTTACTGAGCTCCTACTGTGTGCTTAGGTCCTACTCTGGGTGGCAGGGACACAGCAAGAACAAGACAAAGGCCCCTGCTTTCCGGGAGCAGACATTGCACTGGGGGAGGGGTGATGCAGGTAGTAATAACTGCCATGCAATATAAAGCAGGGGTGCAAATTGTGTCAGGGGGTCAGGGAGGCCTCTCTGAGGCAGTTTTATTTACACTAAGATCTGAGCAGCTCTGGGCAGAGGAAATAGTAGGTACAAAGGCCCTCCCTCAGGCTGGAACAAGATTCCTATATCTAAAATGAAAGAAGAGACCACCCACTTCCCAGTGGCCCGCGCTTTAGCCAAGGCCTCCATTCCAGAGTCAGTGTCCCCTCCATCCACCCAGCTGCCTCTAAGGGGTGACCTGTTCTAGATGCTGAGATCCGGTCATGACCAACCAAAATGTGGTTCCCACCTTGAGGAGCTACAGGAGATAACAGTAGACACACTCATAATGGTGTAACAGGTTAGGTGATACTAAGGGCCAGCAGTGTGCCAGGTGTTTGGGGGAATGTGTTGATGGGCAAGACCAGACCATGACCCTGCCCCCGGTGAGCTCACACTCCAGCTATTACTAAAGTAGTATCAGTCCTCGGCGAATCCTACCAACTTGACCTTTATAGCGAGCCCAGAACCTGCCCACTGCTTTCCCTTCCACCATCTCCATGTGGTCTCCCACTGGACTCGCACAGCCTCCTCTTCCCTGGATCCCTGCTTCTGTCCTGTCCCAGCTCCAGGGTCTGAGCTCCTCGCACAGTGTCAGGCCCTGTCCCTCGCCTGCCAGATCTTTCTGTGGCTCCATTTCACCCAGGAAAAAGCCATTGTCCTCCCCGTGGTTCACAAATTCCTATTCGGTCTGCCCCCACCACTTGCCTGCCCCCCTCTTTCATCACTTGCTCCCTCGCTGCCCAGGCCTCAGCCACTTAGTCTGACTTCTCTTTGACCGCATCAGGCATGTTCCTACCTTAGGACATTTGCCCTGGCTGTTCTTGCTGCCCAGTGTTCTTCCTCCAGGTACCCACATGGCTCCCCCTTCCCTCCCTATTCAGGTCCCTCCTCAAGTGTCACCTTCTCAGCAGGCTCTCCCAGACCTCATTGAAAATTCTAACCTCCTCTTACCCTCCTGATTCCTGTTTCATTTTCTTCTCATCACTTATCTGAGTTACTTGCTGTTTTTTGGATTTATCTAATCTGTTGACAATCTCCTTACCCCTAAAACGTGAGTTCTGTCAGGGCAAGGATGTTTCTGGCTGTTCAGGCCACTGCTGTCAGCCCTGCCTTGCCTGGTAGATATTAGTTGTCAGTAGACAGTGATGTTTGGATAGTGGGTTCCTGAGTGTCATGGGGTAGAGTAGGTATTTGACAAGGAGGGGGGCATGTGTCAGTCTCAGGTATGTGAGGATCTTTTGGAGAAGCTAGGCTCATGGGGAGAAGCCTGAAGAGTGATTTGGATGGACAGCAAGAGCTGAGGAAGGGTGGGAGGTGGGAATGGCATGGGATGTTAAGAGGGGCAGTGAGAAGCTTGCTGCCTGCAAAGAAGGTAAACTGGATTTTCCCTCCATTATCAGAGCACAGCCCAGAGAGGTAGGCAGTAAACTGAGGCAGGGAGAGGTTTCCTGGAGCTGGTAAGTAAAGATCACAGCAGAAGGGTGAGCAGGAGCCAGTGGTAGAAGCCCTGAGTGCAGCTGGGGACAGTGAACGCTTCATAGTCCCCTTCAGTTTGGTGAAGATGAAAGGATAGTTGTGATCCCAATCACATCCTCTCTTTGCCCCTGGGCCCATGGGTTCCAGCTGGGTCAGCCCCCTTCACTACCAGGGAAGCAGCTTTATACAGTGCCTGCGGTGGGTGGGGAGTAGGAGGTAAAGGTTTTCACATGTGCACACACACCCAGACAGCTTTGTCACGCAGTGGCTCTTGCTCTTCTGCCTGTTTCCTCTCATGAAAGGTCAGAGGATAGAACAAGCCAATGTGATTGAAAAATCTGAAGCTTTTTCTAAGACAGGTTGAAAAATGCCTGTTCCACATGAGAAATGATTTCATTGAAAATATTTTTAAAAATTGAAACAAACATTTTAGAGTAGGATGCAAAAATGTGTCTGCATTCTTGGGATCAAACACTGGACTTCAGAGGTGTCTGTGTCTGGCTGGTGGCTGCGGGCTTCATGCTGTCCTCTTCCATTCTGTGTGAACGAGATTGTAGACTCAGTGAGCTCAGCATCAGCATCTGTGCAGGGTCGTGAGGTCCTGTGGTGTTGATGGCAGTATAAATACTGGGCTGAGCCTCAGTGAGCCACATCTGGTGGTAGGGACTAGCTTTTGGACACCTTTTCCGCTGTAGCCAAAAGCCTGCGGGAAAGGTGGATAAGGAATCACAGGGGAGGGAGGCAGCTGCCCCACTTTGTGCTGCCTCTTGCTATCCCTGGGGGCCAGGGCTAGACAGGTCAGATAGGAAGTAGGGACCCTACCCTTCTCCCCCCAGAAAGGTTCAGGGCAGGAGAGGAATGATAAGATCTGGATGGGGAGAGGGGAGGATGCCAGCACCTCCCTTGAAGATGATAATGATGATGATGACAATAGCATGGCTGCAGCCTGGCTGGTCTACCTCAGTGGTTGAACCTTGGCCATGAACCAAGAGTCATCGATTTGATTCCCAGACAGGGCACACGCCTGGGATGCAGGTTCAATCCTCAGTAGGGGGTGTACAGGAGGCAGCTGAATGATATTTCTCTCTCATTGATGTTTCTATCTCTCTATCCCTCTCCCTTCCTCTCTCTCTCAAACTCAATAAAATTCATGCAAAAAATTAATTTACAAAATAGCATGGCTGTGATCCTTGGGACAGAATAGGCAGCTAAGAGCTTGGACTTTGGTGTCCAACTCTCTGGGTTCAAAGCCTGGGTGCCCTAGACAAGGGGCTCATCTCTGAATCTTGGGGTCCGCATCTGTGAAGCAAAGGTTATTATGAGGATGGAGTGGGATTAGGCACAGAGAGCATCAAGCAGGGCCCAGCACATGAAAATCTCCCAAGAGGCAGCTGCTGCTACTTCTGAGAACTGGGTTGGACAGGCCTGGAATCTTATGTCCACGCTGCTACCAGCTGTGTAACCTGGCCAAGGGGTATGTCCTCATCCTCTCTGTGCCTTGTGTTTTATTGTTTTTTGTTTTTTCATCTGTAACTAGGGTCGGGTCTGTAGCTTGGGTCAGGTGTGCAGATTAAATGAGGGACTCTGGGCTGAGCGCTTAGAAGAGGGGCTAGAACCCACCAGGTACGCAGTAAGTGTAAGGGTTGCTCTCTAAGGGGACACACTTCCTTCCTATGCGCAGTTTCTAGGGGCCTGGCCATCAGTGCCTGTGCTCTGTGTGACTCCTTATAAAACTCCAGGAGCCGTCATAACCCACTTTTACAGGCGGAAACTGAGGCGCAGAATGGCTGAGCTGCCAGTGCAGGGCCACACAGTGAGCTCCCAAAGGTGGGTTGGCTCATACTACTTCACGGGCACAGAAAATGAGGTGGCACAGTGTATAGCCGTAGAGCCCAGGATTGGGCCCTGGGCTGTCTGACTCCAAAGTTCCAAGCTTGTCTGGGAATCCCAGCCTCCCCCGTTCCTGGTGCAGGCCCCTACCTTTACGTAGCAGCTCCTGTCCTTTTTCTTTTGAGGCCCCTATAAGGTCAGGAGCTTGGGCACTGTGGGAAGAGAAGCGTGGTGAAGGAGCCATCTGTGCTTAGAGCTGCCCCAGGGCGGGGCTCCAGCCTGGTCATTATAAACACGGTCAGTTCCTCTGTTTGTCCTGCCCTCCATGTGGTGCCAGAGGGAAGGGGTGGCCCCAGGCAAATATCCGGAGGTGTGCCCCTCTACCCCTTTCCACTGTGGGGTCACTGCCAGCACTGTGCAGAGGTGGCTTGGGGGTTTATGGGTGGGTGTTCTGGGTTGGCTGCCCCATCTGCCAGGCTGCTTCCTGCCCATGCATCTGGATCCTGAGCTCCTCCCTCTCCTCTGTTAGTAAGGGGTCACGTGGCTAACCCTCTCCTGTGAGGCCTAGGCTGGGAGGTGGAGGATGGGCAGAGCAAAGAGTGAGTGAGAAAGGCCAAGGGGAAAAGTGGGGGTAGGTCTGGAGCCAAAGGGAGGCACAGCGGGGAAGACAGTGCAGAGGTGATAGGATATAGGGCAAAGATCTGGGGTGACAGAGCAGGGAAGATGGGAGACGGTCGGGTGTAGGGTGTAGGGTGAGTCAGGACCACCAATGAAGTCTGGGAGGGAGGGCTGGACAGTGTTTAGAGCCCTGGAATGGGGGGAAACACTGAAGGGGCTCCTGGTTTGGTTGAGGCTGTAGAAGAGGTTGAGGCAGAGGCAGAAGCAAAGAGGCCCCCTCCCTGACCAGGGCTATCCCACCCCATATCTAGACAGCTGGGGTGCCCGGAGCATGGAGGACAGTGCCCTGGCTGGGGGAGCTCAGCCCAGACCTGATTCTGGCCACCTGCTGGCCAAGAGGTCCAGACCAGTTGAGACAGGTTAGCTGCTGGGTTTCTGCCCACCGCCCTCCATTGCCAAACCTGTTCTCCTAGAGGCTGCCCATTGACGGTCCTTCCTCTGAGCACGGGCTGGCAGCCTATTTGGCCTCACCTCACCGAGCTGCTCCCACAGGAAAGGAGCAGCTCTCTCCTGGGAGGAGAGTCAGGGGCTGAAGAGGCCACATCCCAGACATGCTTCTGAACGTCTTCATAGGTCATAAGACTCACTGAGCTTGTGGCTGACCCTGTGCCAGGGACTGGGAAGCTAGCCATGAACCAGACAAAATCCCCACCTGGGTGTTTCCTCTCATTTTAGATATAAATAAGCTCACAAGCACCTCTCCTGGGAAGCCTCCCTTATTTCCACCCTGCCATTCCTCCAATCTGGGTCTGGTGCTCCCTGACCCTAGTCCCTGATACTCTGGGCTGTCAGAAGCTATATCTATCACTGCTATGTCCCTAATACCAACCAGCACAGGCAGGGCACAACAGAATGAGTTATTACTGAATGAGGAGTGAATAAATGAATGGATGAGTAAATGAGACGTTTTGTTCCCATTTTGCAGATGAGTAACCTGAAGCCCCAAGAAGAGATGGCACCTGCCCAAGGGCACTTATAGCACAGCCAGTGTCAAACCAGGTCTGTGGACTCCAGGGCTCGTGTGGGACGGGGAGCCAGACCTGAGTCCTCTCCTCTCTCAGGCACTGCTAGAAGTAATCCTAACCATCAGAATAGTAAATAAGGACAGGCCCTCCCTCCTTCTGTGCCCAACTGTTTGCTTTAACTCATTGAGTTCTCACAGCAGTCCTGTGGAGGTTAATCCAAGCACAGGGAAGTGAAGTCACTTATCCAGGGTCTCACGGAGTAAGTGGCAGAGAGAGATTTACTCTCTGGGCATCTTGCTCCTTCCCATTATTTCTTTGGTCTCCCTGGGGACTCCACCATTAGGTGTCTCCCCTTTGGGTTTTTGTTTGTTTGTTAATCCTCACCCAAGGATATTTTTTCATTGATTTTTAGAGAGAGTAGAAGGGAGGCGGAGAGAGAGAGAAATATCGTGTGAGAGAGACAGGGAGACACATTGATTGGTTGCCTCCTGCATACACCCCAACCAGGGCTGGGGGTCGAGCCCACGACCGAGGAGTGTACTCTTGACCGGAATCAAACCTGGGGCCCTTCAGTCCAGAGACCTACCCTCTCTCCACTGAGCCAGCTGGCCGCGGCTGTGCCCTTTGTTTATTTGTTCTTAAATCTATATATTTTATTGATTTCAGAGAGGAAAGGAGAGGGGGGAGGGAGATAGAAACATCAATGATGAGAGAGAATCATTGATCAGCTGCCTTCTGCATGGCCCCTACTGGGGATGGAGCCCACAACTTGGGCAAGTGCCATTGACTGGAATCGAATCTGGGACCCTTCAATCTGCAGGCTGATGCTCTAGCCAATGAGCCAAACCAGCAAGGTTTTTTTTAAATCAACTTTCATTTATACTGTGCTTGGTACTATTCTGAATACCTGACTGGAGCCCCCAGACCCTAAAAACAGGGCCTGTGTTAGTACCTGTTATGATGTGGGTCTTCCCAAATGTGTGATCTTGGTGAGGAGCTTCCCTCCTCTGAGCCGAGATCTCCTCCTCTGGGAGTGGGAGTGTAGCAGTCAGGCTGCCTGGGCGTGGCAAGGCTCAGTGACCATTTGTTAAACAAGAAGCCAAAGGGTGTAGTGTTCCTGGCCCAGAGTCCAGGCCGGGAAAGCATGATGGTTGTGCCAGACACTGTGCTAAGCATGGGGGTGGGACTGGGCGGACGAGACCTGGCCTGCAGCACTGATATTCTAGTGATGTGGTTGTAGAGCTAAACTAGTGAACACAGGAATAAACAGCAGAATTTCCAGAAGTTAAACGTGCCATGAAGTGGGGCATGGCCTCTTTTTCCCTGGGGTAGTCAGAAAAGGATTCACCAAGTGCTCTGAGACCTGAAGGAGGGAAGGGAGGGAGCCATGGATGGATAGTGGGGAAGAGTGTCCCATGAAGGGGACAGCCAGTGTGAAGGCCCTGAGGTTAGAAAGCCAGTGTGAGCGAGGGGGAGACACAAGTCAAGAGGTAATGGGGCAGGTCATGTGGGGTGGATCACAGGGACAACTTGGCTTCTCCCCTGAGATGGAGCCATAGGGGCACTCAGCAGAAGAGAGATGTGATTTGACTCAGGTGCCCATGGGATATCTCGGGCCATGAAGGACAGTTGACTATGGATGTGGTGGGAGGAGTGAGAGACCAGGTAGGGGACAAGAATGGACAGAGAAACAGGGATAGATGGGCAGGTTCTGGTGAGTGGCCCCCTCCTGCAGGCCTGCCGCAGGAGCCTACATCTGCGTCCTCCTGGTACTAAGAGCTTGACACCATGTTTGGGAAGAAGAAGAAGCGGGTAGAGATCTCAGCACCATCTAACTTTGAGCACCGAGTGCACACGGGCTTCGACCAGCATGAGCAGAAGTTCACGGGGCTGCCCCGCCAATGGCAGAGCCTGATCGAGGAGTCAGCTCGTCGGCCCAAGCCCCTCATCGATCCTGCCTGCATCACTTCCATCCAGCATGAGGCCCCCAAGGTATGCCAGCACCCCTGCCTCTCCTGACCCTCACCAATCCCCACCGAGGGACCCCAACCCTTAACCCCACACTTGACCCTGTCGCCAACATCTCGCTGACCCCCATCCCTTATGACCTCCAAATACATGGCCCATCCCTCCACACTCATCCTCACCCCCAATGCTTCCTTTTCATCCACCTCTTTACCCACTGATGCCTTACCTAGCCTTCAGCCCTAAGAATCCCATACTTTCCTTGATCCCTCCAACAGTCCCTCCACACCAGCTCCTAAGTTGTGCTCTCCCAGAACCTCACACCTAGAGCTCTGTGTTCCTGACCCCAGTGCCATAACTTGTCCTTGGGTATTCACAGATCTCCCATGACAGTGTGTGTGTGTGTGTGTGTGTGTGTGTGTGTGTGTGTGTGTGTGTGTGGCGGGGCGAGGGGGCACACCTATCCCCAGATGGTGACCCCCCTTAAGTGGTCAGGGCTGAGCTGAGGAAACCCAGAGAAGAGGCCTGATCCAGGCCTGGGGGTTCAGACCCACTTCTTAGAGGGGACACCTGAGCTAAGGACTGAGTAGGAGGAATCCTGAGGCAGATGGTGAGCAGCAGGGCTTTTAGTGGAGGAAGAGGCCCACGTGAACCTTGGGGATTTGGATTTGGGATTGTGTTTGTTTTCTGCCAGCAAACAGCAGAGCTGGGATTTGAACCAAGGTCTGTGTAAAGCCTCATGCTCTTAATTGCTTTCCTGCCTCCATGGTTCAGGTGCTCTGGCATGGCCTGCAGTGAGGCCGGCCTGGTGGCATGGACTTTATCCCAAGGGCAGTGGGAACAGGAAGGGCCTTGGGCCCGGGGAATTAATCAGGGCTGTTCCAGGGGTGGACGTGGGTGGAGCAGGCTCAGCGCCTGGGACCAGGCTTGCAGATGACTCATCCTCTCCAGTTGCCTAACTCAGCCCGGCAGGCGGAGCCCCAGGTCAGTGAGCTGGGTGTAGACACTGCGGACACTCTCCCACCAGGTCTCAGTCTGGGACACACTGAAGTGTGCCTGTGTCCCAGGCAGGATGCTTCTGAATAGTTTGAATTGTCACCTCTTATAAAGTGAGAGATTTCATGTCCAAACTTCTGTTTCTGGGTTCTCCTGACTGATCAGCTGAGGCTGAGCCACAGGCCCCACCGGGGCCACCAGGAAGAAGAGGCACCTTGTCTTAATTCACACAAAGGTGCCACACAGGCTGGCACTGTCCTGGGCCCTGTGTGTTTGCTGCCCAGTCCTCCCAGGCCCTTTCTCCCTCTCCCAGGCCCTTCTGACCCTAAGGCCTGGCCAGCTGTCTGCCCGGCTTCCAGGCTGGCAGCCAAGGCCCAGCAGAGGCAGGGGCAGGCCCCATAGGCACTGTGGCCAGTGGGTAGATTTTGTGGGATCAGTGTTTCTGCACAGTAGAGGCAATTCTGACTTCAGGCTATCTGGAAGCCCTGGGGTGTGTCAGTGGTTGACAGCACAGAAGTGGAGACCATATTCTCTGCTTCCCACAGCCTCCACTCAGCTCCCCTCATTCCCTCACAGTTCAGCGAACGTTTATTGAGTACCTTCTACAGACCAACACTGATCTAGGTGTTCAGATTTAGCAAGAGCAGAAACAGGAATACCCAATTGCTGCTCGCACACACATTGCACCTGGGAAGATGTGGGGGTGTTTATACCCACTGGTTTTATTTATTTATTTATTTTTAATAAATATATTTTATTGATTTCAGAGAGGAAGGGAGAGGGAGAGAGAGATAGAAACATCAATGATGAGAGAAAATCATTCATTGGCTGCCTCCTGCACGCCCCCCACTGGAGATCAAGCTCACAGCCTGGGCATGTGCCCTTAACTGGAATCGAACCTGGACCCTTCAGTCCGCAGGCAGATGCTCTATCCCCTGAGCCAAACAGCTAGGGCTCCACTGGTTTTAAGCTGTAAAGAAAAGGCAGGGAAGAAGGACAGGAAGTGTTAGGGGCTGGCGTTTTAGATCGCTGATTAGCAAAAGTCTCTCTCTGAGAAGCTGTTTCCAGCAAAGACCTGAGGAGAGGAGGGAGGGAGCCATGGCATACTTGGGGGAAGATATTCCAGGCAGAATGAACAGCCAGTGCAAAGGCCCTGAAGTAGGAGCTGCCTTTGTACTTGAGGAGCAGTGAGGCCCATGTGCCTGGAGCTAAGTGGGGGACAGGGAACCCTAGAGGCTGTTTCTCGTAGAGGTAGCCAAGACCTGGATGAGGGTGGTGGGAATGGAGAGGGTGAGCACTGGGTGGATTTGGGACACACACTCCACCCAGCCCCCGTCAGCATTCTCATTGCCATCCCCGCACCTGGGGTACTCTTGCCCTTTATGTTGGGCCTAGCCCTGTCTGACTCTCCCTGTACCCAACCCTTGGCTTCCAGGGGAACAGAGAATGTGTTTTGGGGGTTAACAACACTGGCAGGCTGCAGGGGAGGAAGCGCCAAGCTGTGCCCTGGTCCCAGAATCCTGTAATTTCCAGCTCTCCAAGGTTGATTATGGAGTGGCATGGCCTCGCCCTCCCCCTTCACCCACAGGGTGGGAGCCTCCCCCCTGCAGGAGAGACAGGAGGGTGCTTCAGCTAGCTTCTGTCTGGGGCGTGGGGTGGGGCAACCTGACTGAGGGGAGATTAGTCCTTCAGCCCTCCTCCTGCAACTGACTTCTCTGTGTGGGGAGTGAGGGAGGGGTTGCTGCAGCGCCTCCCTGGTGCTGCCCCCATCTGCCCAGCCCCATCATCACCCCGTGGCATTTCTTCATTTGTCTCTGTCTTGTCTCTGTGTGTGTTGTATTGTCCTGTCCTTGTGTGTTGGTTACATATCCTTTGTCCCCCTCCTACTTCCCCACCCCTCTCCCACCACTGCCCTGGATCCTGGACCCCAGACCATTGTGCGTGGCAGCAAAGGTGCCAAGGATGGGGCCCTCACGCTGCTCCTGGATGAGTTTGAGAACATGTCAGTGACACGCTCCAATTCCCTGAGGAGAGACAGCCCGCCTCCACCACTCACTCGTGCCCGCCAGGAAAATGGGATGCCCTCGGAGCAGGCCGCCATACCCAGAGGGGGCCCAGAGAAGGCGGGCAGCCAAAGCCAGGTTGCTGGTCGCCGTGAGGGGAGTGGCAGCAGTGGTGACAAGCGGCGGGTGGAGCCCGAGAAGAAGCCCAAGTCTTCCAGGGAGAGCTCAGGGGGGCCCCAGGAATCCTCCCGGGACAAGCGACCCCTCTCTGGGCCTGACGTCAGCACTCCTCAACCTGCTGGTGTGGCCAGTGGGGCGAAAGTGGCTGCTGGCCGGCCCTTTAACACGTACCCGCGGGCCGATACGGATCATCCATCCCGGGGCACCCAGGTAACTGATACCCCCACCCCAGGATCCCAAATGTCTCCTTCCCCAAAGTTTTTCCTATCCCCACCCACCTACTCCAACCTGTGCCCAGCCCACTGTGCATCTCCATCCTGACCACCATGTGTCTGTACCACAGCCGGGCCCTGTCCTACTCAGGAGAGCAGAGCTGGCCCCTGGCCCATCCACTGACAGCCTCCTCTCCTTTCTGTTTCAGGGGGATCCTCACAACATGGCCCCCAATGGGCCATCAGTGGGAGCCCTGGCTGTCCCCCAGTCCTCTTCCTCCCGGCCTCCGGCCCGAGCTCGGGGCCCTCCCATCCCTGGAGTGCTGGGGCCCCATGCCTCTGAGCCCCAGCTGGCCCCTCCAACTCGAACCCTCGCTGCCCCTACTGGCACCCCCGCTTCTGGGCCTCCTGGCCCCCGCTCTCCACAGCGGGAACCCCAGCGTGTGTCCCATGAGCAGTTCCGGGCTGCTCTGCAGTTGGTGGTGGACCCTGGGGATCCCCGCTCCTACCTAGACAACTTCATTAAGATCGGCGAGGGCTCCACAGGTGTTGTGTGCATCGCCACTGTGCGCAGCTCCGGTCGTCTGGTGGCTGTCAAGAAGATGGACCTGCGCAAGCAGCAGAGGCGTGAGCTGCTCTTCAATGAGGTGGGCCTCCTGGCCTCCCAGTCCTGCCCTCACCTTTCTCCCAGTGCTCCTCCACCAGTGGTGTTGAGGCCCTGAGGAGGTGGCCCCTCTGCCAGCAAGCTTGTTACAAAAGCAGACGCCGACTCCTTGCAGAGAGGGCTCTGTGGAAGCAGCCTCTGGGCTCTGATGCCCCACAGCCCGGCCCTCAGCCCCGCCACGATACCATGAGCTTTGGCTGAATGTGGCCCTATGAGCAGTGTGTTCCCACCTCCCCCATTCCCATCCCACCTTTCGTTCTACCTCGGCTCCTACCTACTTGTCCTGGTCTCAGCCCTGTGCTCAGACGCTGTCATCCCACTTCCTCTCTGCACACCAGCCTCGTCTTCAGAACCACTCAGACCAGCTCAGGACTAGTGACAGACTGGGATCAGAAAAGTGTGTTTGCATGGAGAAGGGAGCACCCTCAGAATGCAGGCTTCAGACCTAAGCTGCCTTTGTGGGCTGTTGACTTTGGCAGTGGGGAAGGCAGTCCAGGGCAAACCGGATTAGCAAGAGTGACAGGTGGAACTGGGCCTGCATTGTGGCAGAACCCAAATCCAGGCCCAAGAGTGAGGTAGGAGGAGAGTTGACAGCTGGCGGCCCTCCCCCTACCACGCTGACCCAGCCTCCCTCGCCAGGTGGTGATCATGCGCGACTATCAGCACGAGAATGTGGTGGAGATGTACAACAGCTACCTGGTGGGCGATGAGCTCTGGGTGGTGATGGAGTTCCTGGAGGGCGGTGCCCTCACTGACATTGTCACCCACACCAGGTACTGCCAGGCAGCACAACCCTGGCCAGCACCCTATCCGCTGTCTCCCCAGGCTCCCTCAGGTGATGCTAGATTCCCCCCCCCCGACCTCTCCCGTGACAGGACGAAGTCCCCTCTAGACCCTTTGGGGTGACGGAGCCAACAGGGCTATATCCCCCTCAGACACCCAGGCTGGACTGGATCCCCCTCAGACCCTGTTTGCCCCAGTTGCTTACTCCTCCCACACAGGATGAATGAGGAACAGATTGCCTCAGTGTGCCTCGCCGTGCTGCAGGCCTTGTCTGTGCTCCACGCCCAGGGTGTTATCCACCGGGACATCAAGAGTGACTCCATCCTGCTGACCCACGACGGCAGGGTGAGGATTCGGGTGGCTTGGACTTCCGCTGCCCCTGCCCAGCTCCCCTCTGCCATCAGGGTAGGCTCTGGCCCCCAGTGCAGCATCTTGAGGAGCAGTCAGCTTGTTCCTTGTGCAGCAGTCCAGAGTCAGGTCATTGGGGCCCAGGTTGGGGGGCTCCACCATCAGCACAGGACACTGCACCTGTACCCTTGCCCTAGGTCCAGAAAGGGGAGAACACATTTGGGGGGCTGCCACAGTTCGGCCATGTGCTTCTCCCACCCCTGAGACCGAGCACCTGAGTGGGCCGTGGACCCCAAGTTGCCTCCCATCTTCTGGATTGAATGAAGTTCTGAATTGGGTCTTTGGATGAGCCACAGAGTGCTCAGAACCTGTATTTATACTCCAAGAGTGGACTTTGAGTGGGGGGCCCTTGTCTATCACCCAATTGTTAGAGATTCGATCTCCCTCCCTCCCCCCCCCCCCCCAGGAAAGTTAATCTAGACAACAGAAGTGGCAGTGTGGAGTTAATTTTCATTGAGAGTCTCCATCTAGGGTCTGTGGACCCCTAAAGACACATCTGTGTCTATAGAAGTGTTTTAGGATATGTGTGAGCCACCTAAACTTGCACATACTCTGGGCAGGGTTTTGGGGGTTGAGAGACACAGAGACATCCTCAAGAGTCTGGAAGGGGCCTGCGGCTCCAAAAGAGGTGTGCCTCCTTGGATCTGCAGACCTGGTTGTCGCAGAGGCAAGCCAAGTGTCCTCACACTGCAGGGAAGCAGAGGCCCAGGGCGTGAGCTTTGATCCGGCTCTGGTCTCAGCTCCGGCATCAGCCTGGGTACCCGTAGGACTCAGGCCACTTCCCCCAACAGCCCCAGGGCAGACCCTGTCTGCAAGTCAGATGGTGTGATGTGGAGGCAGTGACACACCTAAGGGCTTCCTGCCAGAGGTGGAGATCCAGCATGTCGGAGGCCAAGGAATTAAACAGGGGGATGCCTCTGCTCACCCTCCCCATGCCAGCACCTCTGACCTCGCTGCCTGCACCCTGCCCCAGGTAAAACTGTCAGACTTCGGGTTCTGCGCCCAGGTGAGCAAGGAGGTGCCACGGAGGAAGTCATTGGTTGGCACACCCTACTGGATGGCCCCAGAGCTCATCTCCCGCCTTCCTTACGGGCCAGAGGTAAGCCAGAGGGGGCTAGTTGTTCAGCTGTCAGCACCAGTTCATGTTGTGAACAACATGAGTGGTGGGGTTCAGAACAGCGAGAGTGATGGGGTGAAGTGGGTCTCAGTCTGGGGAATGGGTCTCTAGGGATGATTTCGGGAAAAGAGGTAGGCATTCATTCATTCATTCATTCATTCTTGATTGGGTACTAGTTCTGAGCCAGACCCAATGCTTGGCAGTGAGAACAGAATGCCGAGCAGAAGTGGTCATGGCTTTGATTGGTAGCTGGTGTAGAGGCCACAAAGTGGCTGACTCCTGGTGGTTGGCCTTTTGCAGGCATTTAAAAGAGATAAGTCTCTCATAGAAGTCTGAATTTCCATTCTCCATCAGAAAACTGAGATTTTTGGTCACATGGAGGCCAAATTCTCACATGGCAACACATGGCACAGTAGGCTGCTCTGCTGTAGGAAGGGCAGCACCTTCGTCTTGGTCGTAGCCCCACCCATTCCTGTTGGGCACCTGCTTGGCCCTGAGGCTGTGAGCTGCTCAGAGCCCTGAGGCTTCCTCCACAGTCAACCAGCAGGGCCTGACCCAGTGCCTGGCCCTGGGACAGACATCCTGGGAAGCATGTTGTGGGGCCTCAGGCTGGAGTGGGTTCACACTGGGGGGCGGGGAGAGGGGCGGGGGGAGACTGGTGTGAGATTCTGAGGGAATATCTCAATCAGGACAGCCTGTGAGTGACAAACCCTGCTCAAATGGACTTCGAAAAACCTGGAAGCTAAGGGTCCCCAAAATTGTGACAGGCTTCAGGCCTAGCCATCCACATGCTCCCTCCCTTCAGGCCCTGATTTTCTCTGCCGTGTTCAGTCAGGTGCTCCCCTTGTGACCGCAGAGATGACTCCGACAACTGGGACATGTCTCCCTCCTATGAACACCATAGGATATTTGACTTACAGTCTCAGAGTCGACTCTGATTGGTTCAGCTTGTGTCATGTGCCCATTCCTAATCCAGTTACTGTGTCCCAACCCACCTGGTCATGCCCTTACCTCCCCTACCCCTCTCCCCCCCCCCCCCCGCCTGCCCCTGGCTAAGTGTGAGGAAGGGTGGGGGGTTCACCAGAGGCAACCAGTTGGGCTGAGCAAAAAGAAAGAGACAGGCTAGGTGGGCATAATCCTTCAGGGGGGTGAAAAGTGCGTGCATTTGGCAGGCTGCATGTCAGAGCAGGGGTTCCAGGTCCAGGGCTCAGGTTGCAGAGAGGCAAAGGTAGAACTGGGTGCCGTCCCTCTTCAGGCTCCCCCCAAGCCCTGGCCCACCCAGCACAAGCCCTGCCATCCCTTCCTCTGCTGCAGGTGGACATCTGGTCGCTGGGGGTGATGGTGATTGAGATGGTGGACGGGGAACCCCCCTACTTCAATGAGCCACCCCTCAAAGCCATGAAGATGATTCGGGACAACCTGCCACCCCGACTGAAGAACCTGCACAAGGTGGGCCCTGCCGGCAGGCAGGTAGTGTGAGGAAGATACACAAGCCTGTAGGGTGGCTAGATGCTACCCGGCCTCACACGCAAGCAGAGCACTGGTGGCTGGTGTGGCCAGGACTGGGGCATTGATATCTCCTGGGATGGCATTTACTGGGTGCTGGGCTCATTGCTCTCATCTCACAGAAGTGCTCACGCTGGCCTTACTGAAGGCACACAGCATGGTCAGGCCCCCAAAAGGGGCTTCCGGATAGAGCTGTCTGAGGAGAAGGGGTGCCTCCAGGGCCCCGCTGCTGCCAGCTCCTCACCAAACTTCGAAAATGGGGAGGAAAGGAGTCCACAGGGCCAAGCTCTAGACACGGGCACCTCTTTCCTCCCGACCTGGGCAATAGATGTCAGCTATTGACAGAGAAGAGGCGCTGAGGCCCCCACAGCGAGTGAGCAGTGGAGCTGGCACTCAAACCCTCCCCTGCCTCCCCCACAGGTGTCACCGTCCCTGAAGGGCTTCCTGGACCGCCTGCTGGTGCGTGACCCAGCACAGCGGGCCACGGCAGCTGAGCTGCTAAAGCACCCGTTCTTGGCCAAAGCGGGCCCACCCGCCAGCATCGTGCCCCTCATGCGCCACAACCGCACCAGATGAGGCTTGGTGCCCTGTCCCTGAACCAAAGAGCCCCTTGGGTTACCCCTGCCTTGCCGAAGGCCAGTAGGGGGCCGGCCCCTGCTCCTCCTGGTCTGGGAGACACTCCATGTGGCACTGCCTTCGTTACTGGGGTAGTGTGTGGGACCCTACTACTGAACTCCACAGTTTTGATTTTGGGACTCAAAATATGGGATAGCAAGTGAGGCTCCCAGATCCTCCACCCTAAAGGACAGGCCCTCCCTGTATTTCCCTGGCCCCAAGAAGGACAGGCAGCTTCCCATCACTGGAACTCTGCAGCAGGGGCTGCTAGCGGTGGAAAGAACACTACGAAAGAAGTGTGTGTGCACGCACGCGCGCGCACACACACAAGAAGGTTCAGCTCCTCTCAACTCCAGACTGCGAGTGGGTGTCTCTGGCCTTGCTCACATACAACCCCTCTCCCTCTGAGCCATGGCGGGGGTCGATCATGAATGTCTGAAGAGTGGCCTTCTCCCTTAGCCCTACATCTCCTTTCTGTGGTTGGATGGGGAGACAGGTCCGGGCTTCCTCCCCACCCCCAGCCTCTGCAGAAAATGACTACTGCACCTGGACAGCCTCTTCTTTTCTAGAAGTCTATTTATATTGTCATTTTATAACACTCTAGCCCCTGCTCCCAGCAGGGGACAGATGGTCCCTGTCCTGTGGGGGCACCGGGGACAGAACCACTGCTTGAAGAATCAGGTTCCTGTTTCCTCGGCGCAACCCCACCTTCCCTCCCTCAAGTTAGTTTTACAATTAAAACATTTTCTTGATTTGTGTGTGTGTTTGTGGAGTGTGTAGAGGCCCTGTCTGCCTGCCCACACTGTCCAGGTGGAGGGACTCTGGAGTCAGGAGTGGGTGAGGCTGGCTCACCCTGGATTCCAGCCCAGCTAAGGGCAAAGGCTATGCCTGTGGATGAGTGGGGAGTTCCGGGCAAAGAGCAGCCAGTAAAGCTCCTGCTCACAGGCAAACTTCCTCCAAGCCTGGAAGGAGTGAGTTTACATGTCCATGTGCCATGATGGCCAGTGTACCACATCTGCGATTTCTGGCAACTTGTTTCAAAGGTTGTCTCGAGCATGTTCAGTGGGTAGGAATTAATCCGTGTTGAGTTAATGCTAGTACATTGCACAATGGGCAGATGGGCTTTGGGGCTTGGCTCAGGTAGATGGACCAGGGCTGCCAGCTTCCCAGAGACTCTATCAGTTAAGCTCTTTCCCTCCAGGCTGACTCAGGCCTGGGCCTAGGTCCCAACAAGGGGAGAAGGAGTCCAGCTGTTATCAAGTGACATTGCAGTGTTCTGGACACTGAGCACTCCAGGGCTTTGTGTGTGTCCTCCCCAGCATGCTGAGAGGTGTTGGGCAGGAGCAGCTTCCTGGGGGCAGCTGGGAGCATGGGAGAGAGCCCCTCTCCATAGCCCTCTGGTATCATTGGCACCAGCAACCCCAGCCTGGTTTGTGGGTGGAAGTGTGTGGTGAGGACGGAGAGATTCCAGCTTGGTCCACACTACCACTCTCCTCCGCTGCCACGTGACTACCTCCACAGCACCCCTCTCCACTGGCCCTGACCTCCCCTAAGAATCGGGGTGCTGTTTCTATGACAGCCTGGCCGAGTCCATGCATGGTCTACATAAATAATCAGATTTAAACAGCCCAACACGAGCAGTTTTTGCTTTATGTGAATGTGTCTGGAAAAAATATGCCAAAATCGGCATAAGGAGAAATAACCAAAAAGACCAAAGTAACCCCAGACACGCCCTTTTTAAAAGGCTTTGCGCTTGAGTACCTGTACAAATGAGCTGTGCCAGGCTTTGAAGGATCAGGTAATTCCTACCTTGTACACATTGTTCCAGAAAACAGGAAAAGAGGATAGCTGTCTGAGGCTATCTTTTAGGAGCCTGGAATACCCATAATTCCTAAAACAGATAAGGGGGGTGAAGGATGAGTGTGGCAGCCGCACTGAGTGCCTGGAGGTGCCACTGTTGGTAGAGATGCCCACCGAGACTCAGCGATGACATTTGCCCCTTAGGTTGTGGATTAGGAGCCCATAGCAACTCTGCTCTTAACTATGTCTTCAGTCACATAACTGCAGTTTTTTTTTTTCAGTTGTGAACCTCTTTTATTTATTTTTATTTTATTTTATTTTATTTTATTTTATGTTTTTATTTTTATTTTTTAAATTTTTTTTAATATAACTGCAGTTTTAAAGAATGACTTTGGGGAGCCCCTCCTCCAGCTCCCCTTCCTCTCCCAACCGCTGATGCCCGTGCTGGAGGAGGTCCTGTGGTATCAGTAAGAAACTCCTCTAGTTTCAAACGGGGTCAATTACCAAGGCACTGGGGAAGCCGGAGGAGCCACGGAGGGCCAGGAACTGTAGTCACTAAAGGCAGGAGCCTCCACTGTGGGACAAGAGGGACGAAAGGGGTCAGTGGCCTACTAAAGTCCACTTGTATCCCTGCTGCACTGGGCAGAATGGCTGTCCAGCTTCCCACCCTCTGCTCCCACTGGAAGCCCCCTATTGCAGGACCTTACTGATTCCAGCTG
This sequence comes from Antrozous pallidus, assembly GCA_027563665.1. NCBI lineage: Eukaryota > Metazoa > Chordata > Mammalia > Chiroptera > Vespertilionidae > Antrozous > Antrozous pallidus. The sequence continues at coordinate 21,372,479 of CM050525.1, read as the reverse complement.
GCAGGGGAGTCATACAAGGCAGCTCAGGCCTCCAGCCTCCGTGGACAAGGAGGCACTTGGGGGGCCGGTGTGGCAGAGCAGCAGAGTCATCTGCTCCGCTGGGATGGGGCACAGGGTCTCACTCTGTCCAGATGTTGCTGGGCAGACATGGCATTCCACTCCAGGAGAGGGAGTCAAGGACATGTGAAGGTTAGACTTAAACAAGTCAGCCCCTTGCTTCTCAAAGTGTGGTTCTGGACTGGCAGCATCCCTGGGAACTTAATGGGAACGCAAGTTCTGGGCCCTACTAGCCCCAGGCTAATCACGCTGTGTGGGACCTGGCTCTCTGTACTACACATAACAAATCTGCCAGGGCATTCTGGGGCCTTCTCAAGTTTGAGAGCCACTGAGAACTGGTTGGCCAAGGAGTGTGAGATTCAGCCCTGACCATTCAGCAGGATCCTAACCTCCTATCACATTCCTCCACACGGACTGTGGCCTCTGCCCCTGGTCCAAGCGCACTGGCACCACCAGGAGGGAGCCAGACCACCTGCCTTGAAGCAAAGACCCTTGTGGTTGCACCGGGCCTCAGTGGCCAGAGCTTAGTCAGGTAAGCACACTCAGAGCAATGAGGTTGGGAAATGTAGTCTGTTGTGTCTAGCTAAAAATTATATTACTATAAAATTGTGCTCCTTTTACTCCTGCTGGTAGACTATAAAGTTGATAGAGGAAAATATTCAATGGCCTTAGAGTCGGCAAAGTCATTAGTCAACAGAGCCAAATATCAACAGTACAACGATTGAAATTTCTTTTGAGAGCCAAATTTTTTAAATGTAAACTTCTAACGCCACTTCTTCAAAATAGACTCGCCCAGGCCATGGTATTTTGTGGAAGAGCCACACTCAGGGGGCCAAAGAGCCGAATGTGGCTTGCGAGCTGTGGTTTGCCAACCACTGGCCTAGAGGCAGAGAAGGATTTAATTTAATTCTTTTTTTTTTTTTTTTGAGAGTAGAGAGGGAGAGAGAAACACTGATGTGAGAGAGAGACAATCAGTTGCCTGTCACTGTTGGTACCCCTACCAGGGACCGAACCCACAACCTGGGCATGTGCCATGATCAGGAAGTGCACAGGATGGCATCCAAGCAACTGAGTCACACCAGCCAAAGACTTCGTCAATAAAACATAAAAGGAACAAATTATGAAGAAAATGAATTTGGTTATATCAAAAATTTGTTCAAGGAAGGACATGAGCAAATATAATAGGCTCAGAATGTGGGGAAATATTTGCAAAGTATAACACCTGATAAGATTTTTTTTAATAAGAAAAGAATAACCCTAGTAGAAAAATGGTCAAAGGATATAAACAGTAACTTACGGAAGAAAAACCCTAAAAGGCCAACAAGAGTGCACAGGTGCTCACACTCATTAGTAATCATAGACAACTTCCATCACTGAGCTGACCCTTGAACAACACGGGTTTGAACTGCATGGGTTTTCTCATATGTGGATTTTTCTCATAAATACCTGCACTGCTTTCAGTCCCCCATTGAGAGTCTGAGGATATGGAGGCTGAGTCAAATTTTTACATAGGGAACTTGAGCATCTCTGGATTTTGCTACTTTCTGGGGGTCCTGGAACCAATTCCCTATATAACCAAGGGACAAGTTAAGTTTCAGGGAACTCAAAGTTATACATGGATTTTAAACTTAAGGAATAAGGGGATTGACACCCCTAAACCCCACATTGTTCAAGGGTTATCCGTGTTGCACATTAGATTGTTCAGCTCCTGACTGACTGACCAAAGAAATCTCACTTGGGACCATGTAGGGGCGAGTCTGAGGGTGTTCACTGCAGCAGGATTGATGGGATGGGGGCTGGAGGCAGCCTGGGTGTCCACCCCAGTGAGTGATTGATACACCAAGGGGTGCAGCCGGCAGGAGCCAGGGACCACGTATGCCAATGGAGGGTGGGAGCAAAACCAGTTATGGAAAAGTAAGATTAAGAGCCACTGCTGGTGGGAATACAGACCGGTGCAGCCACTGTGGAGAAGAGTATGGAGTTTCCTCAGGAAACTAAAAATGGAGCTCCCATTTGACCCAGGGATCCCACTTGTAGGAATATATCCCAAGAAACTAGAAACATGAATCAGAAAGAATATATGCACCCCTATGTTCATAGCAGCACAATTCACCATAGCTAAGATTTGGAAACAGCCTAAGTGCCCATCAGCAGATGAGTGGTTTAAAAAACGGTGATACATCTGCACAATGGAATTCTACACTGCGGGAAAAATGAGTTCTTACCATTTGCAACAACATGGATGAAGCTGGAGAGCATTATATTAAGTGAAATAAGCCAGGCAGAGAAAAATATCACATGAACTCACTCATTTATGGAATATAATGAACAACATAAACTGATGAACAAAAACAGATCCAGAGATAGAAATATCGATCAGAACGTCAAACCTCAGGGAAGGTAGGGGGTGGTGGGGGGTAAGGGGGAGAGATCACCCAGAGGACTTGTATACATGCATAATAAGCCTAACCAATGGACACAGATGGCGGGGGGGGGGGGGGGGAGAGTAAGGGCATGAATGGGGGACTTAGGGGGTAATGGGGGAATAAGGACACATACGTAATGCCTTAATAAATTTTTTAAAAAGCTATATTACCAGGCCAGGTGTATGAATTACAAATTGTAGACATAAAACAGTCATTTTGCAAGACCAAAATGACTCATTTACATATTATAATGTCTCCCAATGGGAAGCAAGGGAGGAGGATAAAGGTAAAGAATAAATAAGCAAGAGATGAATCTTAGAGGCAGAAAGGCCTCAAAGGCCGTGGTGAAGATCTGTTCTATAAGCAAGAGCAACTCCATTAGTGTGAACTGGGAACTGGGGACTGGTATTTAAAATGGAAATTACCTAGGTGATTATAACATGCAGCCGGGATTCAGAATGAGAAGATGGCAGTTTGCTGCTGTTGACCTCAAACCTCATGCCTACCTCTTGCCAACACCTCACAACTGATTGAGAAGGCTCAGGGAGCATTTCACACCTCCTCCATTTCACAGATGTGGAGACTGAGGTCCCCAGAGGGGAAGGGCCTGCCCAGGGTGACAGTGCTTAGGAGGGCCACACCTGAACTCTATCTATCTATCTATCTATCTATCTTTGATTTCAGAGAGGAAGGGAGAGATAGAAACATCAATGATGAGAGAGAATCATTGATTGGCTGTCTCCTGCACACCCCTCACTGGGGATCGAACCCACAACCCAGGCATATACCCTGACTGGGAATCAAACTGAGACCTTCTGGATATAGGTCGATGCTCAACCATTGAGCCACACTTACTGGACCAGGCCTGAACTCTTGCATTCCCCATTGGCTTTCTATGCCAGGCCTTGTGCTGGGTGGTGAGGTTGCAGTCACAAACAGGATAGATGTGGTCCAGGAGACTCGAGCTCTGATTACCCAAGGGCCAGGCAGGGGAGAGCGAGCAGGGAAGTAGCTACACACATGCCTTTTAGTTGTTGTTGTTTTATATTTTTATTGATTTCAGAGAGGAAGGGAGAGAGAGAGAAACATCAGTGATGAGAGAAAATCATTGATCGGCTGCCTCCTGCACAGCCCACAGAGAACTGAGACCACAATCCTGGCATGTGCCCTTGACAGGAATCGAATCTGCGACTCATCAGTCTATCCACTTACCCAAATTGGCAAGGGCCACACATGCCTTTTTGAAAGGATTGTCACTACTCAGGCCACTGTGACCTTGTGAGAATTTGACCCCACAATGCTAAATGTTCTGATTTTTCTCCAGAAATCCTCATGTTCATGGAAAAGCTCTTGAATCTTGAAGATAGGCAACTCACTCAAAACTTTCAACAACATTATATGGACCAAGAAAAATCAAGATGATAGCTAATATTCGTCAAGTTGCTTAGTTGGTTAGAGTGTTGTCCCCATACGACAAAGTTTCAGGTTTCCCTCAGGGCACATACGAGAAACAACCAATGAATCCATAAATAAGTGGAACAACAAATCAATGCTTTTCTCTCTAAAATCAATAACTAAAGCCCTGGCTGGCATGGTTTGGCTGAATGCCATCCCATGCACCAAAAGATTGCTGGTTGGATTCTCAGGGCACATTCCCAGGTTGCAGGTTCTAGCCCTAGTAGGGGATGTGCAGGAAACAGCCGATGAATGTTTTTCTCATTGATGTTTCTTCCTCTCCCTCTCCCATCTTCTCTCTCTAAAGTTAATACTAACATATTTTTAAAAATATCTTACTGAGCTCCTGTTTGACCTCAACCCGTAGTGAGTTGAATGCCACTCCTCTGCCTCCATCTCACCCCCCAACCCTCATCCCATCACTGAAAGACATGTCCCTACAGAACCTATCAATGTGCCCTTATTTGGAAAAAGGGTCTTTGTAGATGAAATTAAGTTAAGGATCTTGAGATGAGATCATTCTGGTTTGTCTTGGTGGGACCTAAATCCAGTGACATTTGACGAAGAGGAGAAGGCCTTGTGAAGAACGGAGCATGGAGTGATGAGGCCCCAGCCACCCCCTACACACCACCACCAAGCCTCAGGGTGAGCATGGCCCTGCTGACACTGATTTCAGGCTCTGGCCTCCAGAACTGGGACAGAATACATTTTTTGCTGTTTTCAGCATCCAAGTTCGTGGTAGTTTCTTACGCAGCCACAGGAAACTAACAGAACCCTCTGAGGAAGCACCTCCTCACCCCGTTATACAGCTAGAAGACTGAGAACAGAGGCTCGGAGCCACCAACCAGGCCACACAGCAAGAAAGGGGTAGAGGCTGAGTTTGAACCCAGGCACTTACTTAGCCTGGGAGTCTCTCCACGAGATCATCATGCCACGGCCCCCCGAAGAATAGGGCAGGGACTCCCTCCACTTTCGAGCCTGAGGGACCACAGGTCAATCTCTGTCTTCCTGGGTGATCAGTCAACTCAACTAGAGCCAGACCCCAAAAAAGGGACTCTGGAAGAAAGATGGTTGCTCAAGGAGAAAGCCTGGGCTGAGAGCAGTTTGGGCTGGGGGATGAGATGAAGCAGCAAATAGAGTCCTGGCCGAAGGTTTGGGGAGGTGGGGACAGCTCACAGCCTTTTCCTGGAAGACTAGTGGCATCTATAGAAGTTTGGGGCCTTCATAATTAAACAAAATTAAACTTCCTTTCTTCCTCCCTATCTCCCCAATTTCTTTATCTCTGACTTTCTCTGTATCTCTCTCTTATTCTTATTTAGTATTTGAACAGGAAACCTTAGCACATGGCACAACATTCCAAGTGGGAAATTGCAAAGTCCACCTCCTTCCCTATGGCAGCCTCTCCACCCCTCCCCAGAGGCAGCTGCCAGTACAAGCTTCTTGTATCTCCTTCCAGAAATGCACGCGGGTACCAGGACACACCCACAGGCATATACAGAACACAACTCAGCAGTACGCCTTCTGTGCCTGGCTTTTTTCTACCTAACATTGAATCTGGTGGTTGGTCTTGGCTGTTACATAAGAAACAACCTGTTAATGGAGCATATGAAACATGATTTATTAATATCATGATTTATTGAATGTCCCTGTTGATGGCCATTCAGGAAGTTGGCAGTGCTCCACTGTTCCCATCAATACCACAGCAGAGATCTGCACGAACTTCATATGTGACACGGGCATATTTCTCCGTGTGCCACGCCTTGCCTCCTCCCCTGCCGCTACAGGACTCCCACCTGCCCCCTGTCCCAGCTTCCTGGGTATTTCTGACTTCTGGATCCTTCCCTGACTCTGGTCAACCCCACCCCAAGGGACTGTAAGTCTCTCTTACTTTCTGTCTCTATGCTTCAGCCTCTTTAGATCTCTCTATCTCTTCTCTCTTTTTATCTTTGTCTCTCTCCCTCCCACCCTCCTCTCCCTTTCTCTCTGTCCCTTTTTATTCTTTCCTTCTACCCCGACTCATCCCTGCCTCTCTGCTGCCCCCTGCAGGGTGAAGCTGGCTCCCAAAACACCTGTTCCCCACCAGTGGTTTATATTGAAGGAGGCAACACCCAGCCCAGCCCACATTTCTCTCACCCTCAAACCCCCTCCTGACCTGGCTAGGCTTTCCCACCTCCCACCGTCCAGGCTTCTCTAAGCCCCTGTGCTTACTCTCCAGGTCACCGCCCCCCCATTCTCTCTATTAGGGGGATTAGGCCATGGGACAAACTGACACTCCGAGGGGTGACACTGGCTTTGAAGCAGGAGTGGTGAGAGCTAGACTTGGGTGCAATGGATGTGGTTCCTTGACTGGACAAAGCCTTATACTCCTGCCGGGGGCCGGGCCTTCTTGCACTCCCTGTCAGCAAAGAGAGCAATCAGTATGTGTCATCTCTGAGCTGGGGACAAATAATAAACAAACCCACCCAAGGCCCTACCCTGGTGAGTCTGACATTCTCATGGGGTGACAGTTCATGACCAAGTGAGCGTAATCATATATTTAAAATATTTACAAATCATACTAAGTTCATGAAAGAAAGAACAGGGTGTGGCAATCAGGAATAACAGGGGAAGGCCCAGATTGCTGTTGACAAACCAACAGGGAACAATTACCAAGATATATTGTTAGGTAGAAAAAAAAAGCCAGAAGGATGTGCGTGTTATGTAGAGGTGACATTTCAATGGACATGAAAGCAGGTATGGAAGCATTGAATGTGAAGCCTTGCAGGCAGATGTGGCAGTGTGTGCAAAGGCCCTGAGGCGAAAGGAATTTGTAGGTCAAGGACCAGCAAGACAATGGGACACCATGAGTGAGGGGGAGAGTGGCATTGTTTTATAGCTGAGAAACTAAGGCTCGGAAAAGGAATTCCTTTGCCCAAGGACACACAAGGTTTGAAATGGAACTCATAATATCTCTGAGGTATGCTTGTATTACTTTTATTACCTCATTCAGCTCACATTTTTGTCTCAGTCCTGACCCTGTCTCAACTCCAGCCTCAAACATCAGCCACCCCTGGTACCACCCTTTGGATGCCCAGGACCTAACACATGTGCAATGGAATGCTTGGTTTCCTGCACCACCCCATCTGGCCTCTGTCTTCCCCTCTCTGCAAATGGTGCCACATTTTGCCTATTGCTCAAACCTTCAAGGCTAATCAAGCCTTTCCTCTATCTTCAGACAAGATCCTGAATCTGTCCTCTGCCAGCCACTCTCTGATCCCACCCAGGTCCTGCCCACCCTCACCTCCCTCCTTGCTGTCTCCTGCCCTCACTCAGCCAGAGATAAGATATATCTACTCATTTCCCAGCTGCACCTTCCCCATAGTTCCCTTAGAAATTATTACCCTTGCCAAAACCAGTTTGGCTCAGTGGATAGAGCATCAGCCTGCAGACTGAAAGGTCCTAGGTTCAATTCCAGTCAAGGGCACGTACCTTGGTTGCAGGCATATCCCCAGTAGGGGGTGTGCGGGAGGCAGCTGATTAATGTTTCTCTCTCATCAATGTTTCTGACTTTCTATTCCTCTCCCTTCCTCTCTGTAAAAAAATTAATAAAATATACTAAAATAAGAAATTATTACCCTTAGAAAAATCCTTGGGTGAGGATTAGCAACAACAAAAGACTGAACATTTCATCACCCCAGGAAGTCCACTCCCATATGTCTTTGCAGTTCATCCCCAGCTCAGGCTACCCTCAACCTGCTCTTTTTTATTCCAGACTAGAGGTCTGGGGCACGAAATTCGTGCCTGGGTAGGGCAGGGCCTTCCGACTGCCTGCCAGGGCCTTCCTTCGTTCCACACCAGCCCCTGGTGGTTAGCGTATGTCATAGTGAGCAATCGAACTCCTGTTCTCACAGTCGAACTCCTGAGGGGACAACTTGCATATTAGGCTTTTATATATGTAGAATACTGTTGTCTTTTCTGGAGTTAGATATAAATAGAATTACACAGGCTGTGCTCATTTTTTGTCACTCTTCATGATGATTTTAGTTTTGCCCATGTGGTTGTATGTTTTGATAGCTCAGGCTTTTTCTCACTTAGAGTAGTCCATGGTATGGATGAAGGTCTCCTACATTATCCATTCACCTGTTGATGGACATATATTATTCTGACTTGAAGCTATAGTTGACTCTTGGATAATGTGGGGGTGAGGGGTATGCCCTCCCTCTGCACAGTAAAGATATACATATAACCTTTTGTTGTTGTTAATCCTCACCCAAGGATATTTTCCCATTAATTTTTAAAGAGAATGGAAGATAGGGGGTGGAGAGAGAGAGAAAATCTTTGATGTGAGAGAGACACATTGATTGGTTGCCTCCTGCGCGTGCCCCAATGGGAGTGGGGAATTGAGCCTGCAACTGAGGTAGGAGCCTTTGGCCAGAATCAAACTTGCCACCCTTCAGTCCTTTAGGCCAATGCTCTAACCACTGAGCTAGGGCTCCACATATAACCTTTGACTCCCCTAAAACTGAAGTGCTTATAACCTACTGTTGACCCAATAACCTAGTATTACTGATAACACAGTCAATTAACACATATTTTGTTTGTAATATGTATTATCCTATATAATAAATGTGTAATATGCTAAGTGACCAATTGGATGACCATTCAGTTGATCGCTCAACCAGTCGCTATGACGTGCACTGACCACCAAGGAGCAGATGCTCCGACTGATAGATTAGCTTGCTTCTGGGGTCCAGCCAATACGGACTAGGCGAGAGGGCCAGATACATCCTGGAGCCCTCTCGCCATCCTTCCCCAGCCTGCCAGTCCCCATCAGCCCCACTGGGACTGAGGAGGATGGCTGCAAATCAGCTCTGATCGCTGGCCAAGCCGAGGGACCCCACCTGTGCACGAATTCATGCACCAGGCAAAAGACAATGTTATTAAAAAATTATAAGTAAGAGTAAATACATTTCCAGTATTGATTGAAAAAAACCTGTCTATAAGTGAACTCACACAATTCAAACCCATGTTTAAGGGTCAACTGTATTTTTATTTTATTTTATTTTATTTTTATTTTAATCTTTATTGTTCAGTTTATTAATTACATTATTCCCCCATTTTTCCCCCTATAGTTCCCCACCACCTGGTACCCATGCCACCCTCCACCCCCCCCATGTCTTCTCCCATAGGTGCATGATTTTTGTCCATTCTCTTGTTGCATCTCCCACACCCATTTTCTCCCCAAGAATTGTCAGTCCATTCCCTCTCTATGCCCATGATTCTATTATATTCAACAGTTTATCCTGTTCATCAGATTTTTAATTCACTTGATTTTTATATTCATTTGTTGATAGATGTGTATTTGTTGTTCATAATTTATATTTTTACCTTTTTCTTCTTCCTCTTCTTAAAGAATACCTTTTAGCATTTCATATAATATTGGTTTGGTGGTGATGAACTCCTTTAGCTTTTTCTTATCTGTGAAGCACTTTATCTGACCTTCAATTCTGAATGATAGCTTTGCTGGATGGAGTGATCTTGGTTGTAGATTCTTGCTATTCATCACTTTGAATATTTCTTGCCACTCCCGTCTGGCCTGCATAGTTTCTGTTGAGAAATCTGCTGACAATCGTATGGGTGCTCCCTTATAGGTAACTAATTGTTTTTCTCTTGCTGCTTTTAATATTCTCTGTTTATCTTTTGCTCTTGGCATTTTAATTATGATGTGCCTTGGTGTGGTCTTCTCAGGGTTCCTATATTTTGGGGTTTGGTGTGCTTCTTGAACTCCTAAGTTAATTTCTTTCACCAGGCGTGGGAAGTTTTCGGTCACTATTTCTTCAAATAGGTTTTCATTGTCTTGCTCTCTCTCTTTTTCTGGCACCCCTATAATTCGGATGTTGGTATGCTTGAGGTTGTCCCAAGCATACACTATCTTCCCTTACACTATCTTCAATTTTTTGGATTCTTTTGGCTTCTTGCTTTTCCAGCTGAGTGGATTTTGCCTCTTTGTATTTCAAATCTTGGACTTGGTTCCTGCGCTCCTCTAGACTACTTTTAGGTCTTTGTATAATATTTTTTATTTCAGTCAGTGTATGCTTAATTTCTAGTTGGTCTTTTTTCATATCCTTGAGGGTCTCGTTCATATCCTCGTAGGTTTCGTTCATTTCCTTGTAGGTCTTGTTCATTTCCTTGTAGGTCTCGGCCTTTTCTAGGAGCCTCTTGAAAAGCCTTAAAACCGTGGTTTTGAGTTCTATGTCCAATCGTTGTTTTTTTTCCCCTCCATTTCTTTCACATCTGATTTCTTTCCATATCTCTGCATGGTGGCTGCTTTCCTGAGTTGGTTGGTTAGCTTTGTGTGGTAGATGTCCTTTAAGGGACAATGGCTCAGCCTCCCCAGTTACCTGAGGTGGATATGGGTTGCACAGTTTTGTTGAAGTTAAGCCTAGATATTGTTGTTAGCACTAGAAGGGTTTGACCTCCAGGCCAATTGACTGTGAGGGTAAGCTGTGTTCAGGTTGGATGGGCGGAGTCTCTGGGCTGAGCAGGCAGCGTCAGCTCCACCCTATGCAGCCTCTGGGACTCTGTGCTGGGTGGGAATGGCTGCCAGCACTTCTGAGAGAAAGCTGCTGCCAAGCTCCACCCACTGCCAGACAATTCAGCCTCTCCCCAAATGAGCCTGCACACCCAACGTCTCACCCAGGGTCGTATAACAATGCAGTCTGATGGTTTCCCGAATGAGAAAGTAAGTCACCAGACTTCCCTGCGCAATCACACAGCTGTGCTGTTCCCAAGTTCACACGCACTCTGCACACGCTCGTCCTCTCCACAAGCTTGCAGACCCCTGCAGCACCCAAGTTTCGGCATGCCTCCCAACTGTTCAGTTTTTACCCCATATGATTGTGGGTTCCCTGGACTTTGCCCGGAGTTGGGGAATCAGTGCAGTGGGACATCTTCGTCTCCCCTGTTTGAGAAAACCAGCCGGGTTTTCAGCTGCCCACCCTATCTGCTGGCGTGCGCACAGCTCCAAACCTCTCTCTGCGTGTATCTTCAACACTGTCCCCCACTGCTCCTCTGAGTCACAGTGTCCTATCTTCACTTTTATTTGTGGAATTTTCACTCAACCAGGTTTCCGGTGATTCTGGATGATGTTTGTTCTTTCGTTAAGTTGTAGTTTTGAAATTGCTGTGTCTGGCAGCAAGATAGTTGTTTACCTATGCTGCCATCTCGGTTCCTCCCCTCAACTGTATTTTTAGAAAGTGTTGGGTGCAGGTCTTTGTGGGGACATGTCCTTTCATTTGAGGCTAAATCCTAGGAGTGGGATTGCTGGATTATAGGGTTGGAGGATAATCCGTTTTAAAAGAAAGTGTAAAATTGTTTCCCAAGTGGTTGCACCATCACTCATGTTTTTTAATGTTTCCTGACATATGAAGGGAGGCTTTTGGGGAAGGGAGCCAATTGGTCAGCAGGCCTATTTGGAAAGGAGACCTTTGAGATGTAATGCTGAAAGCCACTGGGTTTTGCAGGGCTCTGGTTTTGCTCCTGGCTCCCTCAGAATTAGGTAAAAATGTTCCTTGTATTAGGAGTGTGAGATGTGCGCTTCTTAACGTCTAGATTCTGGGGCCAGCGGGACTGAATGGGACTCCTGGGAGGAGGGCTTGAAAATACACATTTTTTAAAAGCTCCCTGGGTGAATCTGAGATGTCTTCATGCTTGAGAACCTCTAAATGTGGGGATGTGGGCAGGAGCCGGGGCATTCCAGGTGGGAAGAACTTCACAGGCAAAATCCCTGAGATGAGAGAGAACAGATCACAGATCCGGGGTCTCGGATGCCTGCCAGAAACTTAGGACTTGCTGAGGGTACTGGGAAGCTATGGCAGGAGTAAGTGGGGGAGCGAGTGGTTGGTTTTGGGCTTTCATAGGGCCCCCTGACTGCCACGGTGTGTGTGTGTGTGTGTGTGTGTGTGTGTGTGTGTGTGTGTGTCTGCTCTCAGGGAAGGGTGATGTGGAAACCATGGCAGGCAGGGGGCAGGCAGAGGAGAGGCATTGATGTCCACTTTGCAGGCTCTCCCTTGACCTTATTTTTAAGGTGTCTGGCTCCTGGCCGCTCCCTGCCCTGCCCCAGATTCTAACCTGGAGACAGCTCTGACTCTACTGGCCACACTCTTCTTTCTCCGCCTCCTCCCCCTCCCCCCCTCCCCCCTCCCCCCTCCCCCCCTCCCCCCCTCCCCTCCTCCCTCCTCCTCCTTCTTCTTCTCCAATAAGGACAGGAGGGCAAGTCACCAGACAGGGTGTGGGTTTGTGATGCCTGGGGAGTGTCTCTGGTTGTTGGGTTGTCCTGGCCTCTCTGCGTGCTTGTCTGGAAATCTCTTGGGAACTTCCAGGTCTAGTGGGGCTAGGCACCAATATGTATTAGTTGGTTTGTCCCCTACCATGGGTCCTTTCTGTCTTCCAGGACCCTAAATTGGCTAATTCTCAACTTTTCCAGGACAAGTTCTGCACCTCTCTGCCACTGATCTGTGAATGGAGGTACTATTATCAGTTTCTGCTTCCTGGAAGAAGTTCAGCAAGTTAAAGACAGACACTAAATATGACCATTATTATATCCTGTCTGCTTCTGTGGGCCAGTGTTTCTCCTTGGGTGCGATTTGAATCTGTTTCCCTGTGTATCTTATCTAAAGTTCTGTGTATCCAACATGCCACAGAGCAGCTGTGCAATCTTGGGTGAGTTACTAGACCTTACTTACTATGTCTCATTTTCTTCATCTGCAAAAGGAGTTTAACCATAGTATCTACTTCCTAGGGAGAATGTGGAGGTTGAATTAATCACCCCACCTGAAGAGCTTAGAACAATCTCTGACACAGTGTCATCACTGAGGTGTGAACTCAGCTCCCAGCGTCTGCATCCTGTTTCCCCTCCGATCTGGGGTAGGAAGCTCCCGGGCCTGTGAGCGTAGCCTCTGTTTCCTCATCTGTGAAACGGGTAGCAACAGCATCCACATCGGGCTGGTGTGCATGTGAGCTGGGCCTGGAGCATGTGGAGCACATACAGCTCCACAACAAGCTTCCTGTTTCCTCTCCTTAAAATAGCAGCACCTCCCTATGGTCTTAGAGGGTGAAATGAGCGTGTACGCACTAGCAAGCAGCAAGCACTCAGCAAGCAGCAAGCACCGGCTGGTACTGGTAATCTGTGTGGAACTCTGTGTCTATGCTCACCTGGTGTGGGATGTGGCCATGGGCATCTGGCCCTACAGGTTTCTCTGCCCTCCCACTTCCTCCACACCCCCACCTCCTGCCCCACCATCGTCCCATCCCTCACTCCAAACTCCTCCTCTGAGGGAGGACGCTTTGGCAGTCTGTGTTGCCTGCCTGAGTCCCAGGAAGGAATGCAGGCACTCCAAAAACCCAGATAGTGTTGCTGCTTCCCTCTCTGCTGCTATCTCAGTGTCTCATTAGAGACCCCCATTTGGGTAACTCCCTATCTCTGACTATAGGTCTCTTTCTGCCCTGCTCCCCACACCTTGGTTTCCAGAGCAGGAAATGTCAGGGTCCCAAGGGCGTGTCAAGGTGGGAACAGAGCAGGACCTCCCCCTCTGCAGGCACCCCCTCTGCTGAGAGGGGAGGCCAAACGAAGGAGTCTTTGTTAATTAACCTCCTGCTAGGCTGGATCTTTTTTTAAAGATATTTTTATTGACTTCAGAGAAGAAGGGAGAGGGAGAGTGAGATGGAAACATCAATGATGAGAATCATTGATTGGCTGCCTCCTACACCCCAAACCCCCTACTGGGGATTGAGCCCAAAACCCAGGCATGTGCCCTTGGCTGGAATCAATCCAGGACCTTTCAGTCCACAGGCCAACGCTCTAGCCACTGAGCCAAACCAGCTAGGGCCATTCTGGATGTTAATGAGGTGGATGGGCCTCCTTAGAGAGCAGTAGTTCCCTTGTCACACCCCAATCCCAGGGCAAGCGCGCTCTGGGGAGTTGGGGGACGAGGCTTGGGAAGCTGAGGGGCTAAGACCTGGCCTCCTGGTCTGACGCAAGGAGGGGGTTGGAGGGCTGAACTCCTGACTCTGAGGGAGGAGGGGCTGGGGGCTCAGGTCCTGCCCCCTACACACCCCTCTCTTAAATTTCAGCTGGAGAGCCCCGCCCCTCCTGACCCAGTTACCCCTAGCCCTGCGGCGGAGCCCGGACAGTCGCCCGATGGAGGAGGTGCAGGAGGGACGCGAGCTCGGCGGCGGGATGGACACCGAGGAGCCCGCGAGCCCCCAAAGCCCCCGGACGCCGCCCTCGCCACCATCGCCACCGCCACTGCAGTCGCCGCCGTCGCCCGCTGCCCCCGAGAGCCCCGGCGTGTCCCCGGCAGAGCAGCCGTCGGAAGCCCACGCGCGGCAGTTGCTGCTGCAGGAGTGGGGGCCGCCGGGCGGGGCCCTGGAGCTGCCGCCGGGCCTCACGTGGAAGCTGCTCTTCCTGCGGCGGCCGCTCTACCGCAACCTGCTGCGCTCGCCCAACCCCGAAGGTGCCTGCCGCCAGCTCTCTTCCCCAACGTCGCTTGCCCACACCTTCGGTCCCTTCTTGCATCAGTTCCCTTGTCCCTCTCTCCCGTTTCTGTGTCTCTGTCTCTGTTATTTGTACCTCTGTCTGTCTCCTGGAGGCTCTCTGTCCGCCTCGTATCCCAGGCTCTATCTCCTTCTGTGCTGTGTGCCTCCATCTCTCCCTGGGTCTCTTGTCACCCCGCTCACTCTGTCCTCCTGCTCCCGCCTCCGCTCCCCCTCCACCTAAGTGCCTTTTTCTTGGTGCCTGCCTGTCCCCCTCTCCCTGCCTCACCAGAACGCACCTGGTCCCTCTCCCCCCGACATTCTCAGGGCTCTCCCTGGACCCTGGCCACTCACCCCTGCCGGGCAGGTCTGGCCTGGTGGTGGCACAGCCTCCTACCCTTCCAGAGGGGCCCCGGGGGTAGGGTGCTGGGAGAGGGGGACAGGGGCAGTCCCAGCAGACCTGAGGGTGTGTATCACCTGCCCATTTCAGGCATCAACATTTATGAGCCAGCACCCCCTACTGGCCCCACTCGGCAGCCCCTGGAGACGCTGGGTGAGTGCTTGGGGGCTGGGCCCCAGGGGAGGGTGCCACACACTAACTGCACTTTCTAACCCTTTGCTCCTCTGCCCGGCAGGCAACTTCCATGGGTGGTATATTAGGACTGAGCAGCTGCAGCACAACTGCAGGTGAGTGGCCAGGAGCCGGCCTGCGATGGATTCCCTCCTCCAGCCTTCCTTGCTGTGGGACCTGGAGAAAAGGACCTTGCCTGTTTGGGCCTCGGTTTCTAACACAGTCAGTCACCTGCCCAGAGAATGCTCCTACCACACACAGCACAGGCTTTGGCCAGGTCTGGCTTACACATAGTAGGTGTTCACAAGTAGCAGCTATTATTGTTCCTCTGCTGAGCCTCTTGCCCTGGGAGGAGGCGAGTCCCCAGGCCCCGAGAACCTGAGCCCCGCTTCTGGGCAGTGGGTGAGATGGCGTAACTCAGGGGCTCAGAGTCACAGATACTCGGGGTTGGGACCCTGGCTCTGGAGCCACTTTGCTGTTTGAGGTTGGGCAGGGCACTTCCCTTCTTGAGCCTCGGTTTCAGAACACATCACCTGCCCTGGCTGGTGCTGCTCAGAGGACAGAGCATTGGCCTGCAGACTGAAGGGTCCCAGGTTCGATTCCAGACAAGGGCACATGCGGGGGTTGCAGCCTTGATCCTCAGTAGGGGGTGTGCAAGAGGCAGCCAATCAATGATTCTCATCATTGATGTTTCTATCTTGCTCTCCCTCTCCCTTCATCTCTGGAATCTATTTTAAAAAAAAAAAAAGAAGAAGAAAGAATGCATCACCTGCTGCGAGGGTGATGGGAAGCGAGACTATAAAGTGCCCAGTGAGGGCCCAGCGCCCATATCTGCATACCCTGGATAGGAGGGTACTGTGATCTGGTTTCCTGCTCCCTGGGGTCAGGCTGACCTGGGAGATGCTCAAAATGCCAGCAGTCCCACAGCCTGCCTCCCCTGTGCCTTCTCTCACAGCTGGACGGTGAAGCATCAGTGTGTGGATCTGCTGGCCGAGGGCTTGTGGGAGGAGCTTCTTGATGATGAGCAGCCAGACATTACTGTCATGGACTGGTATGTGCCTGCACCCCGCCAGGGTGCACACAGGGGCTCCCCAGAGTGCAAGCCCCGTCCCACCCCCCCTTTCCTTTGGTCTGAGCCTCCCACCAGTGTCTCTCTGAGACTTTCAGGTTTTGAAATGTGCCAGGCCCAAGGCCATTCTTTCCTCTTCAGATGCTTGTCTTTCTCAGGACGATTCATCCTTGTCCTTCAGGAGTCCGTTCCACATGGCTCCACCGGGAAGCCTTCCCTGACAGGCCCCATCCTGGTCCTGGCAACTCCTGCTAGTCACTGCCTCCCCACTGGACTATGAGTCCCCACAGGGCAGGGCACCAGGCTGTCTGGGTCTGCTGTGTTGCCAGCAACACCCAGCCCGGGTGCTCGTCAGGGGGCGGGGGGTGTTGCCAGTGAGTGGTGCTAAATGGTGATTGGGGCAAGAAGTTGGGGGTCGGGATGTTGGGGCTGGGGTGGCAGCTGAAGGCGTGCCCCCACCCCCAGGTATGAGGACAGCCGGCTGGACGTGTGTGTCTATGAGCTGCACGTCTGGCTGCTGGCAGCTGACCGACACACCGTCATCGCTCAGCACCATGTGGCCCCCCGGGCCTCTGGGAGGGGCCCTCCTGGCCGCTGGGTCCAGGTGAGACCCCCTGCCCCAGCTGCCAACCCAGACCCGTCCCAAGACCTCACAGGGAGGAGGGGGAGAGCAGGGCTCCCGGGTCCTGATAAGGACTTCTTTCTGACCCGCTGCTGCCACAGGTGTCCCACGTGTTCCGCCAGTACGGCCCTGGTGTGCGTTTTGTCCACTTCCTGCACAAGACAAAGAACCGCATGGAGCCTGGTGGGCTGTGGCGCACAAGGGTGACTGACTCCTCCGTGTCTGTGCAGTTCAGGGAGTGACTGGCTGTTTTGACCCCTCGTCTCATCCTGAATGTCGGACTTCACCCGTCCCGAACTTCACATGCCTTGGCATTTCCCCTGCACTCTCGGGGCTCCAGGAGGGCAGGGTCCACATCTTCCCGAGGCAGTGTTTGACAGATAGTAGGTGCTCAATAAATCCTTGTTGACTAAACCAATCAACACTTGTGCCCAAGGACTCTCCATACTTTTGCCATCTTTGCTCCTTCACTGAGTTCCTAGTCCACTTGCACACCCTCTGCTCTGTGATCCCCCAACACTTCAGACCTCCTCCACCTCCCACGTCTCCTTGACCTCTGATTTCTTCACATACCCCCAACTTATGGTCTCTTAGCATCTCCACCTACTCTTTCCCTCACATTTCTTAGCTCTCAAAATCTCCCCAAATTCTCCTCTTCCATCCAACCCCAAGTTGTCCTTTCCCCTGAGCTGTCCTCATACCTTTCCTCCCCCCAAGGTCCTCAATTCTCTTCTTTAGCTTCTCCTAAGAGCCCTCAAACCCAGATATCCATCAAGGGCCCCATCCCTGGGGGTGGGGGTGGGGATAGGTTGCAAATTCACATTTGCAGAAATATGCAAGTTTGCACTAAAGTGTCTTCGGTCTGTAGGGAGGGGAGGGTTGAAGTATTGAACAATCGGTAAGTCCTCGGCTCTGA
This sequence comes from Antrozous pallidus, assembly GCA_027563665.1. Lineage (NCBI taxonomy): Eukaryota > Metazoa > Chordata > Mammalia > Chiroptera > Vespertilionidae > Antrozous > Antrozous pallidus. The sequence goes on along the minus strand of CM050525.1, from coordinate 21,354,851 downwards.
GTCCAGATCTCACACCAGACCCTGGCCTAGCCTGGGCTGGTCCTTGAAGGCCTCCTGCTGTCTCATGCATGAATCCTGAGTCTGGGGGGTCCCTGGCAGGCCAGAGCAGCTGGGGGTCACTCAGGGAAGGGCTATGTCCCAAAAGGTCTGGGAAGCAGTCGATGTGTAACTATCAGCAGTGGTACCATGGCATGCCACACATGCTTCCTATGGGAACGTGTTTTTGTGCACACCTAAATCCTTGTCGGAACCCATGGGTGTGTCCCCAGTCACAGCACTGCCCCAGGTAGGGCTGATCCTGGCATGACCACCTGCTGTCTCCCCATCCCACCCCCATCCTGTGTGGACTTGGGTCCCAAGCACAAGCAGATGGCAGACAGGGGCAACTGCATAAGGACTGTATTGCAGGGAAGGCAGGGTGGGAAGGGAGCAGGCAGAAAGCTCTCTCCTTTTGGGTCTTGGGGCCTTTAGCAGGCCCCAGGGACAAGGCCGGGTGAGGGGCTCCTCATTCTGTAGGGGCTGGAGATGAGGGACCTCTAAGGCATCAGTTGCACCTGCAACAGAATAAAAACTTATCACCAGGAGGTGCCAGGGGCTCAAAGATCCAGGGCTTGTGGAGCTCTGGAGCCTGAGATGAGGTGTGGGCCGGGCTGGCCTCCCACTTCAGAAGCAGGGGCTCTTGGAGCTGTTGCGGGGTGGGCAGGTGTGGTGGGTCACAGGCTACTATGGCTAGATTTAGGGGCCCAAGTCCGTGGGTTTGCATATGTGAGTGCAGGGTGGGCTCAGGGCCTCCAAATGCTCAGAACCTTACCAGGGGAGCCTGGGACCGGGTCCTGGTGTTGAGGCTATCCTAGAGGGTGTGGGTGGTTAGGGAGCATAAGGGCCAGACAGGTGTCCCCAGGATTGGTTCTGGGGTTGTGAGGTCTGGGTCAGTTGTAGAGTCTGGGAGGCCCGAGGCAGCTCTGAGATCTGATGATCTGGGGAGCGGGAAGGACTGGCTTTGGTTTTGGGGACTCCAAGGTGAGGGGGTGGGTGGCTCCCCATCCCCAAGCTAGGCTGGGCAACTGAGGAGTTAGTGGCCCCCCTGGAGAGTGCAGCTGTGGGTAGGCAGGTGGGGGCTCAGGAAGGTGGGGGGGTGCTCCCTAAATGGAGTGGGTGTTGGGTCACTTCTGAGTCTGAGAATCCCAGAACTGGTCTGAGAGATCCAAGGGGCATGGGCTTAGGGGAGGGGATGTGGGCGAGAAGGGGAACCTTCAGGACGGGATCCAGGGATTTCCAATTTGGGTCAGGGACTCAGGGGTCTGGGCAAACTGGGGCTGGGGGTGTAGTGGGGGCTGGGTTCTGTGCTCTGGAAGCGGATGTGCACTGGTAGGCAGAGGGGGACAGGAGGGCACCTGCAGTAGATGGAGGCGATGGCGTTGGACCAGTGGCCAAAGATGCCCCGGCGGTACTCTTCAAGGCGAGGGTAGGTGCCTGTCTTGAACTTGTGAGTTTTGCCACCCTTTCCTCCGCGGGACCACACGGTGAGCTCACAGCGCGGGGCCACGACGAGTGAGGAGATGACGTTCCTCTAGTCGGACGGCAGGAAGGGCAGGTCTGTGTCTGGCTCTATAGATAGCTCGGCGCCTTGGCAGCAGTTCTCATAATATGGGTCGCTCTTGTCATAGACCTTGGCGCACGTCCGTGTCCCATTGGGGTTCTTGAGGTCAGCAGCTGCCGGGCAGGCGCCTCGGACACCCGGGGTGGCCACCAGGGCCAGGGCCAGCAGCAGTGGGCACAGCGGGGACATGGCGATGCTGCAGGGCCGCGCCCCTGCACGCTTTTATGCTCCTGACTGTGGGAAGGGACAAGCTGCGAGATTAGGACCCTGTAAAGGAGGGGGAGAGGGAGCAGGGAAACCTTCCTAGTCCAGGTCGCAAACCGACAAGGAGAAATACAAGATGGACATGTTCCTATGAAACCCAGCAGCTTAGGAGTCTGTGTGGCAAGCAAGGTTATACAGGAAGTCAATGCACAGGACTTTGCGGGTCGGTCCCTTGCAGCACAGAGGGGAGCAGGGTTGATAGGTTAGGCAGGGAGAGCTCCTAAACACTGATCAGGAGTGAAGCACCCCACCCCACCTCCTTCAACAGGAGAGGCTGAGCGGGGGTGGGGGGGGGTGGGGGAGGACGGACTCGGCCTTCAGGCGGGGCAGGTCACAAGACCTTGGGAAAGCAGAAGCTGGAGATTGGGAGAGGGGGTGGAGGAGTAGGGACAGGGAAAAGCTCCCTCACTCGGGAGCGGGAGGTCTTCCTGGCCAAGTTCAGGAACCAGAGCCTGTGAGTCTGAGACAGGCCCGTTGTGTAACACTTACAGCCACTGCAGCCCGGCCGTGTGGTCGCACCATCAGCCAGGGCCACAGCTGGGTTCCAGGTCAGGGCCCACGAGGGTGCCGGCCGAGGGCTTGCAGAAGTCAGCCAGCCAGTCAGTGAGTGACTCGCGCTCACCATTGACGTTTCTGTCTTCTCTCTCTCTCCTTTCCTGTCTGAAATCAGTAGAGACATCTATTTTTAAAAGCACAAAACGAAAACTATTGCAAGGCCCCCTGGTGGGTGTGGCTCAGTTGGTTGGGGCTGGTCCAGTGCAGGGAAAGGTGCTGGTTCCATTCTCTGACAGGGCACATGTGGGGGAGGGGGGTGGAAACTGTGGGGTTGTAGGTTCAATCCCCTGTAGGGGGCATGCAGGAGGTAGCCAATCTATGTTTGCTCGCACATCTATGTTTCTCTTTCTCTCTCCCTTTCCCTTCTTCTCTCTCTAGAAAAGCAATTTTAAAAACACACCACACAACACATTGCAAGGCAGTATGCAAAGTCTGAGGGAAAATAGCTAGAAAGGTAAAGAGCCCTAGCTGGTTTGGCTCGGTGGATAGAGCATCGGCCTGTGGATTGAAGGGTCTCAGGTTCGATTCCGGTCAAGGGCACATGCCTGGGTTGTGGGCTCAATCCCCAGTGTGGGGCATGCAGAGGGCAGCCAATCAATGATTCTCTCAACATTGATGTTTCTATCTACCTCTCCCTCTCCTTTTCTCTCTGAAATCAATAAAAATATATATTTTTATAAAAATATAAAGGGTGCTTGCAAATTGACAAGACATTAAACAGCCCCTTAACCCAGGAAGGATAAGCCTAGGAGGGGATGGGAGGGCAGAGAGGCTGCCACCCCACTCCCACTCCCACTCCCTAGGAGATCGATTTCCCACGAGGTTGGAGATCTTGATCTATAAAATCAATAGGATCTATGGAATTGTATAAAAATCTTAAACTTTTGTAGCAACAAACAAACAAACAAAAACAAAAGTTTAATGCAACAGAAGAGACAATTCTTGTAATACACCATGAGTGCTTTCCAGTCAGCACACTTTGCTGAAAATAGTTCATTCGCCTTCTGTGTAGACAGGGGAATTTTTGCCGGGAAGGATGATCCCATCATACTTCTGGAACCAGCGCATGGCCTCCTCTTTGCTGACTCCTGTTTGGCCCCCGTGTAGCCTGTCCTTGTTTTTTGCCTGCGATGCTGTAACCTGGCCTACCCAGCACCTTGTAAGTCAAAGGAAAAAGTAGGGAGCAAAGCAGGAAGGGGAGGAAGCCTGGGGTCTCAGGATGGGACAGGGCCCGGGCCCTTCAGAGGCTCTTTGACATTCCTGGTCTCCTGCCAGAGAAGAACAGGGTCGAGGGTGGGTGAGCCGCTCAGGCAATTGTTCAAGTCTGTGGTTCTGTGGGTGAGTGCAAGTCTGGGCCTCAGTCTCCTCATCTGTAAAATGGTAATAACTCTTCCTACGCTACAGGACTGCTGTGAAGACTTTAAGGGACAACAGGAAGTTTAAGAGTGAAAGGAGCAGCCGGGCACTGACTCCAGCTCCTCCACGAGCTTCCGCACACGCTCCCACCACGAGCCCCACGGGGACAATGGTGGTGCCCCCTCAGAGCGCGGTGTGAGGAGTAAGTGGGCCAATCCACATAACAGCACTTACAGTCGAGCCCACTAAGTGCCATCGGAGCATGTGGCATCATCATTGTCATGAAAGCCTGGCACACAATAAGGTCTCAAAAAATGTAAACCTGCACAACACAACCCCTGCGGTGATTAGCTGTTATCCAGCCGCTCAGCTATGACTCCCTCCTTCCTGGCCACTTCAGACGCTGTCTGCCACCTTGGCTAGTGATTAAAAGCCAAAAGCTGGAACACAGAAGTGAGATCAAATTTTGGCTCTGTCACCTTGCTGAGTAGCAGTGCTTGCTGAGTGACATTGTGAACTCACCTTCTCTGAGTTTCAGTTTCCTCCCACCTTCAATAGAAAATGATAATAGAAGTAGAATATGATTATATGAAATTACTTTCTATTAAAGCAATTTATATCTAATACTAGAGGCCCAGTGCACAAAATTCATGCACGGGGGAGGGAGGGGGTGTCCCTCAGCCAGCCTGCACATTCTCTAATCTGGGACGCCTCGAGGGATTTCCAACTGCTCTTTTAGGCCCGATCCTACAGAATCGGGCCTTAACGGGCAGTCGGACATTCTTCTCACAATCCAGGACTGCTGGCTCCAAACTGCTCGCCTGCCTGCCTCCCTGATTGCCCCTAACCGCTTCTGCCTGCCAGCCTGATCACCCCCTAACCACTATCCTGCCAGCCTAATTGATGTCTAACTGCTCCCCTGCCAACCTGTTTGCCCCCATCTTCCCTCCTCTGTCGGTCTGGTCACCCCTAACTGCCCCCACTGCAGGTTTGATCGCCCTCAACTGCCCTCCCTTTGCAGGCCTGGTGCCTCCCAACTGCCCTCCCCTGCTGGCCATCTTGTGATGGCCATCTTGTGTCCACATGAGGGCGGGATCTTTGACCACATGGGGGCAGCCCTCTCGTGTGTTGGAGTGATGGTCAATCTGTGTATTACTCTTTTATTAGATAGGATAGAGGCCTGATGCATGGTTGGGGACCGGCTGGTTTGCCCTGAAGGGTATCCTGGATCAGGGTGGGGGTTCCCTTGAGGTGAGGGGCAGCCTGGGCGAGGGGCCTGTGGTGGTTTGCAGGCTGGCCATGCCCCCCAGTGACCCAAGTAGGGGCCCTGGGATCTGGGATTAATTTATGTTCTACAATTGAAACTTTGTAGCCTAGTGCGGATCCAAGTCTTCTCCTTGCTCCCTGGCGACAGCCATTTCTGTTCGAAACTTTGTAGCCTAGATTGGAGGCCTAGGCCCTAGGGCTGCAGAAGCCATGCTTCCTTCATCGTTCTGGCAACCTAAACCTCTGCTCTCTCCAGCTCTGTGGCTGCCACCATTTCTGTTCTGTATCTTTTATCATTGAAACTTTGTAGCACTGAGTGGAGGCCTAGGCGAGCAATGGCAGGCAGAAAGCTTGGCTTCCTCTGTTGCTGGGGAAACTCAAGCCTCCCTCCTGCTCTCAGTGGTGACAGCCATCTTGGTTGGGGTTTATTTGCATAATCTCATCCTGATTGGCTGGTGGGCGTGGCTGCGGGCGTGGCTTAATGGGAGGCACGGTAAATTTGCATATTATTCTCTTATTGGATAGAATAATAAAACATTCATAAACATGTATAATCCGCATAATTGTTATGTATAAATGTAACACTAAAAAGTACTTAATATGTAATGTTGAATACGATAACAGCATAAATCCTGTATAATAAAAGCCTAAAATGCTAAGTGTCTGGTCGTCTGGTTGGGCATTCAACCAGTCAAAGTGTAATATGCTAATGAATGCTAAGGCTGCTCAACCACTCACTATAACTTGCACTGACCAGTAGGGGGCCAACAGGCAACTGATCAACCAATCACTATGATGTGCACTGATCACCATGGGATGGACGCTCCCATCTGTAGGTTAGCTTGCTGCTGGGTTCCAGCCAATTGGGACTGAGCGGGAGAGGCTGGACATGCCCTCTATCACATGGGCATGTGCCCTCTCTCACATCTGGCTGACCGACTTCCCATGTCCCTACCTGGCCCGGATCATGCACCGGTGGGGTCCTTCGGCCTGGCATGCGCTCTCTCACAATCCGGGCTGAGGGACCCCTACCCAGTGCATGAATTTTGTGCACTAGGCCTCTAGTATAAATCTATAAAGCATTAAATATAGTGCCCAGCACATGGTAGTTGCTTAATAAATAGGAGCTATTGCCCTAGCCAGTTTTGCTCAGTGGATAGAGTGTCAGCCTGCGGACTGAAGAGTTTGATTTCCTTCAGGGCACATGACTGAGTTTCGTGCTTGATCACTAGTAGAGGGTGTGCAGGAGGCAGCCAATCAATGATTCTCTCTCATCATTGATGTTTCTATCTCTCTCTCCCTCTCCCTTCTTCTCTGAAACCAATAAAATATATTTAAAAGATAAATAGGAGCTATTATGAGTATTCTTATAATGATTTTGCGACCCTGGACCTGCCCCAGACCAGATCTAGATCCTCTCCCTCTTTTCCTTCGAGGACCCTGTGAAATCTAATCTCCAGCTGCTAACTTCCCAGGGTCCTTGACCTCAAGGACACAGAAGCCCTACCCTCCCAGCTCTGCAGGGGCCCAGACTCAGGGATGGAGACTTGGTAAGTGCAGCTCGCTTGGACCTTGGACGCAGTTTCCTGAGGCTCCCCCTGCCCAGGAGGGCCATAGGCTTCAGACAGATGGCGACGTAGGTCAGCAAGGAGACCCGGAGAGGGAGGCAGACCCAGGGACAGGAACATAGGACCCATTGGGCCACAGCAGATCACAGCACCCCCAATCCAGGCACACACACCATGGGCAGGGGGAGGTTCATTCCTTCACAGTCAGCGACTGATGGCCACCATATTTCATTGGTGACTACTCATTGTGTGTAGACACATGCTCAATACATAGTCCCAGGAAACACAGCCCCAGACCACGTCTCCCCACAGAAACACACCGCCACCATCCCCCACAAGCCCCAGCCCCAACCACTCCTCCCCTTACACCCCATGAGATCTCAAACTCAAGAATACACTGACATGTCCATGTGAGGACACACACAGCATGCTCATTCCAAAGCAATTTCCTCGATGCTTATTAACACAAATGGGACAAATCGTAGAAAAATAAATAACTCCAGTTTACACATTTTTTTCTTCAAATGGAAGAATGCCTGCCCTTTACAAACCCATGAGCCCTTGAGAAAGTCAGATGGTAAATCAATACGTTTGAACACAATATAAACAGAGGCATAACAGAGGTATAGCAAAGGACTCTGGGAATACAGTGGGAAGAATACCTGGGTTTGGGTTTTGTTTTTATTCCCTGATATATTTTGATTCATATAATAATAAGAAAAAAATCCTTGATTTGACATTTTTCACCAGACCATAAAAAAGGAGATTGGTGTCTATGTGAAACTGCCACTAGAAATTGGTGTCTATGTAAAATTGCCACTAGAAGAAAAAAGAAAGCAGTAGTCTCAATCAGGGTAGTACTTGAGCATAAACATTGTAGGTGGCACACAATTTAAAGGAAAAATGCTGTGTGTTGCATAAGTATAGGAAAATATTCAGATCAATGCTTAAGTTCATGCTGACTCATCAGCACTCAGTAAATGTGTGGTTTGGAAACAGTGGTCCTTAAAGTGTGGTCCCTGAATCAGTAGCATCAGCACCACCTGGGGACTCCTTAGAAATGCAGTTACTGGGTCCTACCTAGTCCTACTGACTCAGAAATTCTAGGGATGAAAGACCAACAATCTGAGTTGTCACCTGCCCTCTTAGTGATTCTGATGCACACTTGAGTTTGAAAATGTCTGGGTTCAGGCTTTGGTCTTCTAATGTTTCATATGTCACTGGTTGTTACATCTAGAATTATCTGCGTTGATATCTCAGTTTGCTCAGGTCCTATAAAGTTTATTTCATGTAATTTTTCTGATTAAAAATTTTATAAGCAAAAGAAAAATGGACATTTCTAGGGGTCCCTGGTCGGGAATTCTTATTAGACAGTGCCTGGAATCCAAGTCCTCAAATCAACTTGAACTTGTCCAGCATTGAGGATAGGTCACTCATCATTTCACTCCAGGACAGGACTGAGACAGTTTTCTCAGGCACACCTACCTCCCCAGGTGAGGAGCCTTTTTTCCGGTTTCCCTGGGTCCCACCACGCCCCTTCTGGTCCACGCCACAGCTGCTCAACCTTCACTGCCTCAGATCCCTTGGTGGTTGGGGATGGGGACCTGTTAACGCACAGGTCTGGATTCAACATGCCTGGGGTAGTATTCAGGGTCAGCATTACCTGCAAGCTCGGAGATACCAGGCTGCTGGCAGCCCTTGAGTAAGCAGTTTTCCACACAGTGGCACCCCAGCCCAGATAGTACAGCTCCAAATTGGGAACCTGCCATAAGGAGAGCATGGCAGGAATTCATAGGTGAGCAAGGCGAGTGGAGACACAAGGGAGTGGTTGAAACTGAAAGAAAAATGCATCTAAAACTTCAAAAGGAAGCCTTTGGAGGAAGCGTAGTCTGAAACTCTTAGGGGCTGGAACAGGTTTGGATCAAGTGCCCTGAGGGTGGGCAGTGGAAACCCTAAACTAAGCCCAGCGAAGGGATGGGGTTTCATGGGTAGCAGGACAGGATAGAGAAGGCTGGACATGTTTGGGAGGTGGTGCTGTAGCACAACTATTCGGCAAGCTGACTGGGAGTGCTAGATCTGCTTGTGTTACTCAACTCCTGAATGGAGATAAATATAAGACCTAGTTATGTTTCCCTTTTTATTGCCAGTATTGGTCATTGATACTCTTTTCAGTTTTAAGATATAATTGCAACATTTTACTAGTCTTTTCCAATTACTGATAATGTATTTAGCTTTGTAGGTCCCCTCTATTATATACTTGGTTTTTCTTTAATTTTGTCTTGTTTCATCAATAATAATAAACAGCTTCAGTGCCTATTGTGCATTTGGTTTTTATTTGTTCTTCCACTCTACTTTTGTTGAGTTTATTGTGCTCTTGTCCTAACATTTGAGGTGGTGTTTAGCTTGTTAATTTTCAGCCCTTTTTCTTTCCCCACATTTGTCTTTGAGGCTTTCTGCTTCCACAGGAGTGTTGTGGGTCCTCCACAAGATAATAAGTGTGGCATGCTGAGACTGTGTCAGGCACATGGAAAGTGCTCAGTATGTTAACGGTTAATGCTGTGTTGATTTTGATTATTGTTATTAATCAGTCCTTAAAAACAGAAAGATTTGGGGGGAAGAAAGTTGAATCAATTCTGCATTGGTTTTCTATTGCTCCTATAACTAAAAATTACAAACTTGGATTTATTATCTGACAGATCTGGAGGTCAGATATCCTAAATGGGTCTCATTGGGCTAGACCCAAGGTGTCAGCAAGGCCTTTTGAAGGCTTCAAGGAAGAATCCACTTCCTGACATTTCCTAGTTTCTAAAGGCTTGCTTATTTATTTATTTATTTATTTATTTATCTATATTTATTTTGCATTCCATGGCTGGTTGGGCATTCCTTCTTCAAAGTTAGCAATGTAGCATCTTCAAATCTCTCTCTGCCTCTGACCTTCCCTTCCATCCCATCTTCCACTTTAAAGGGTCTTTGTGATTATATTGAAATCATCCAGATAGCCCAGGATAGTTTCCTTATTTAAGGTTAGATGATTAGCAAGTTTTAAAATTCCATCTGCAACTTTCATTCCCCCGAGCATGTAAAATAACATAATCATGAGGATTGGGGGTTAGGACATGAACATTATTCTGCCTACCACAAATTAACATTGAGGTTTACCATAAGTAAGAAGTATTTTTTTCTCTTATTTGAAGCTTTCCAAGCTATCTTGGGCTCCAGTGTCAGGGCCCAAGCTCCTTCTGTATTGTTGCTTCTTCACAGTCCAGGATGATTGCTTGAGCCCTGGGATACATCTGCATCCCAGACAACAGGTGGAGGAAGGGGTGTAAAAAGGGGACACCTTAACCTTTAAGAGCCCTTCCAGAAGTGCCACATGATACTGCTGTCTCTATTGTGCGGTCAGAAGTTAGCGTCAGAGAGGAGGAACCAAGATGGCGGCATAGGTAAACACCTACCTTGCTGCCATACACAGCAATTTCAAAACTACAACTTAACTAAAGAACAAACATCATCCAGAATCACCGGAAAGCTGGCTGAGTGAAAATTCCACAAATAAAAGTGAAGTTAGGACACTGTGACACAAAGGAGTGGCGGAGAGCAGCATTGAAGATACATGTGGAGATAGCCGTGCGCCCAAGAGTGAATAGGGCAGGCAGCTGAAAACCCAGCCCGTTTTCTCGAACAGCGGAGACAAAGATGTCCCACTGCACTGATTCCCCAGCTTGGGGCAAAGTCCGGGAAACTCACAATCATATGGGGTAAAAACTAGACAGTGGGGAGGCACACTGAAACTAGGGTGCTGCAAGGGTCTGCAAGCTTGTGGAGAGGGTGAGCTTGTGCAGAGAGCACATGAACTTGGGAACAGCACAGCTGCGTGACTGCGCAGAGAGGACTGGTGACTTACTCTCTCATTCGGGAAACCAACAGACTGCATTGTTTTATGATCCTGGGTAAGACGTTGGGTGTGCAGACTCATTTGGGGAAAGGCTGAATTGTCTGGCAGTGGGTGGAGCTCAGCAGCAGCTCTCTCTCACAGGGGTGTAAAAAGGGCACACCTTAACACAGAATCCCAGGGGCCACATAGGGTGGAGCTAACACTGCCTGCTTGGCCTGGAGACTCCGCCCATCCAACCTGAGCATGGCTGAACCTCACAGTCAATTGGCCTGGAGGTCAAATGCTCCCAGTGCTAACAACAATAATATAGGCTGAACTTCAACAAGACTGTGCAACCCATAGCCACCTCAGGTAACTGGGGAGGCTGAGCCACTGTCCCTTAGAGGATATCTACCACAAAAAGCTAATCGACCAACTCAGGTAAGCAGCCACCATGCAGAGACATGGAAAGAAATCAGATGTGGTCGAGACCGGTTTGGCTCAGTGGATAGAGCTTCGGACTGCAGACTGAAGGGTTCTGGGTTTGATTCCAGTCAAGGGCATGTACCTTGGCTGTGGGCACATCCCCAGTAGGGGGCGTTAAAGAGGCAGCTGATTGATGTTTCTCTCTCATCAATGTTTCTGACTTTCTATCCCTCTCCCTTCTGCTCTGTAAAAAATCAATAAAATATATTTTTTTAAAAATCAGATGTGAAAGAAATGGAGGGAAAAAAACGACTGGACATAGAGTTCAAAACCACAGTTATAAGGCTTTTCAAGAGGCTCCTAGAAAATGCCAAGATCGCTGAGACTGGTTTGGCTCAGTGGATAGAGCGTCGGACTGCGGACTGAAGGGTTCCGGGTTCGATTCCGGCAAGGGCATGTACCTTTGCTGTGGGCACATCCCCAGTAGGGGGTGTGCAAGAGGCAGCTGTTCGATGTCTCTCTCTCATCGATGTTTCTGACTTCCTATCCCTCTCCCTTCTGCTCTATAAAAAAATCAGTAAAATATATCTTAAAAAGAAAAAGAAAAAGAAAAAGAAAATGCCAAGACCTACGAGGAAATGAACAAGACCTACAAGGAAATGAACGAGACCTACGAGGATATGAACGAGACCCTCAAGGATATGAAAAAGGACCAACTAGAAATTAAGTATACACTGAATGAAATAAAAAATATTATACAAAGACCTAAAAGTACTCTAGATGACTGCAAGAACCAAGTTAAAGATTTGAAATACAAAGAGGTAAAATCCACTCACCTGGAAAAGCAAGAAACCAAAAGAATCCAAAAAATTGAAGATAGTACAAGGAGCCTCTGGGACAACCTCAAGCATACCAACATCCGAATTATAGGGGTGCCAGAAAAAGAGAGAGAGCAAGGCAATGAAAACCTATTTGAAGAAATAGTGACCGAAAACTTCCCACACCTGGTGAAAGAAATTGACTTAGGAGTCCAAGAAGCGCACCGAAGGAACCCTAAGAGGACCACACCAAGGCACATCATAATTAAAATGCCAAGAGCAAAAGACAAAGAAAAAATATTAAAAGCAGGAAGAGAAAAACAATTAGTTACCTATAAGGGAGCACCCATACGATTGTCAATGGATTTCTCAACAGAAACTATGCAGGCCAGACGGGAGTGGCAAGAAATATTCAAAGTGATGAATAGCAAGAATCTGCAACCAAGATTACTCTACCCAGAAAAGCTAACATGCAGAATTGAAGGTCAGATAAAGTGCTTCGCAGACAAGCAAAAGCTAAAGGAGTTCATCACCACCAAACCAATATCATATGAAATGCTGAAAGATATTCTTTAAGAAGAGGAAGAAGAAAAAGGTAAAAATAAAAATTATGAACAACAAATACAGATCTATCAACAAACAATTCTAAAAATCAAGTGAATTAAAAATCTGATGAACAGGATAAACTGTTGAATATAATAGAATCATGGGCATAGAGAGGGAATGGACTGACAATTCTTGGGGAGAAAAGGGGTGTGGGAGGTGCAGCAAGAGACTGGACAAAAATCATGCACCTATGGGAGAGGACAGTGGGGGTGGGGGTGAGGGCAGAGGGTGGGATGGAGCTATAGGGGGGGGGAAAGGCAGAACAATTTAACTAATAAACTGAACAAAAAATTAAAATATTAAGAAAAAGAAATTAGCTACAGGTAGGCACATGATGCCATAAAGTAGCCACATGCCTGGCAAAAAAAGAAAATCACGTTTCTTATTACTCAAGGAAAAACAGATACTGAGATATTTTCACAAAGCTTGGAAGAGAGGAATGACATGTTGAGGACTGAGAGAATCAGATAGGACCCAGATATCCAGGGGGAAAATAAATCCAGCTTTTCCACACCTGGTGCAGTAGAGAGAAGGTTGGCGGTGGTAAGCTGATAATGGTCTTCCAAGACATCTAGGTCCTGAAGGAGACCACAGGAGGAACCAAGATGGCGGCATAGATAAACAACTATCTTGCTTCCCCACACAGCAATTTCAAAACTGCAACTTAATGACAGAACAAACATTATCCAGAATCACCAGAAAGCTGGCTGAGTGGAAATTCCACAAATAAAAGTAAAGATAGGACACTGTGACTCAGAAGAGTAGCAGAGAGCAGAGTTGAGGATACGTGCAGAGTCAGAGAGGTTTGGGGCCGTGCACACGTGTGGATAGAGCAGGCGGCTGGATACCTGGCTGGTTTTCTTGAATGGGGAGGGAGACAAAGGTGTCCCACTGCACTGATTCCCCAGTTCCAGATGAGGTCCGGGGAACCCACACTCATATGAGATAAAACTGGACAGTAAGAAGGAAGCACGGTGAAACTCAGGTGCAGCAGAGGTCTGCGAGCTTGCAGAGAGGGCGCATAAACTTGGGAACTGCAGAAGTGTGTGAGCGTGCAGAGAGGACTCTTGACTTGCTCTCTCGTTCAGGAAACCATCGGACTGCATTGTTTTACAACCCTGGTTGAGACTTTAGGTGTGCAGACTCATTTGGGGAGAGGCTGAATTGTCCAGCAACAGGTAGAACTCGGCGGCAGTTTTCTCTCAGAGGTGTGTGCAGCCATTACCACCAGGCACAGAGACCCAGGTGCATAGGGCGAAGCTGAAGGGAAATCAAGGCTGCCTGCTCAGCCCAGAGACTTCACCCATCCAACCTGAGCATAGCTGATCCTGAGAGGGAATTGGCCTGGAGGTCAAACCCTCCTAGTGCTAACAACAATAATCTAGGCTGAACTTCAACAAGGCTGTGCAACCCATAAAGGGCTGCAGCAAGAGTATCCACCTGTGGTAACTGGGGAGGCTGAGCCACTGTCCCTTAGAGGACATCTACCACACAAAGCCAAACAACCAACTTAGGGAAGCAACCAAAATGCAGACATGGAAAGAAATCAGATGTGAAAGAAATGGAGGGGGAAAAAACGACAGGACATGGAATTCAAAACCACAGTTATAGGGCTTTTCAAGAGGCTTCTAGAAAAGGTCGAGACCTGTAAGGAAATAAGCAAGACCTACAAGGAAATGAACGAGACTCTCAAGGATATGAACGAGACCTGCAAGGAAATGAACTAGACCAAGGTGGAAATGAATGAGTCCTACAAGGAAATGAACGAGACCTACAAGGATATGAATGAGACTCTCAAAGATATGAAAAAAGGACCAACCAGAAATTAAGCATGCACTGACTGAAATAAAAAATATTATACAAAGACCTAAAAGTGCTCTGGAGCAACACAAGAACCAAGTTAAAGATTTGAAATACAAAGAGGTAAAATCCACTCAGCTGAAAAAGCAAGAATCCAAAAAATGGAAGATAGTGTAAGGGGCCTCTGGGACAACCTCAAGCATATCAACATCTGAATTATAGGGGTGCCAGAAAAAGAGAGAGAGCAAGACAATGAAAACCTATTTGAAGAAATAGTGACCGAAAACTTCCCACACCTGGTGAAAGAAATTGACTTAGGAGTCCAAGAAGCACACCTAACCTCAATATATAGGAACCCTAAGAGGACCACACCAAGGCACATCATAATTAAAATGCCAAGAGCAAAAGACAAAGAGAGAATATTAAAAGCAGCAAGAGAAAAACAGTTAGTTAGCTATAAGGGAGCACCCATAAGATTGTCAGAGGATTTCTCAACAGAAACTATGCAGGCCAGACGGGAGTGGCAAGAAATATTCAAAGTGATGGACAGCAAGAACATACAACCAAGATTACTCTATCCAGCAAAGCTATCATGCAGAATTGAAGGTCAGATAAAGTGCTTCACAGCTAAGAAAAAGCTAAAGGAGTTCATCACCACCAAACCAATATTATATGAAATGCTGAAAGATATTCTTTAAGAAGAGGAATAAGAAAAAGATGAAAGTGTAAATTATGAACAACAAATACAAATCTATCAATAAATGAATCTAAAAACCAAGTGAATTAATAAGCTGATGAACAGGATAAACTGGTGAAAGTAACAGAATCACGGACATAGAGAGGGAATGGACTGACAATTCTTGGGGAGAAAAGGGGTGTAGGAAGTCCAGCAAGAGACTGGACAAAAATCATGCAACTATGGGAGAGGACAGTGGAGGGGGGTGAGGGCGGAGGGTGCAATGGGTACCAGGTGGAGGGGAGCTATAGGGGCAAAAAAATGGGAACAATCTAATTAATAAACTGAACAATAAAGATAAAAATAAAAATTAAAAATTAAAAAATTAAAAAGTAAAATAAATAAATAAATATATATATATATATATATATATATATATATATATATATATATATATTATACAAAGACCTAAAAGCAGCCTAGAGGACCGCAAGAATCAAGTCAAAGATTTGAAATACAAAGAAGAAAAATTCACTCAGCCAGGAGAACAAAGATGGCAGCATAGGTAAAACATCTATCTTGCTGTCGTACTCAGCAATTTTAATACTACAACTTAACGAAAGAACAAACACCTTCCAGAATCAGCAGAAAGCTGGCCGAGTGAAAATTCCACAAATAAAAGTGAAAATAAGACACTGTGACTCGGAGGAGCGGCGGCGGAGAGTGTTGAAAGATTCGCGTGGAGAAAGGTTTGGAGTGCGTGCCAGCGGAGAGGGCGGGCGGCTGAAAACCGGCCAGTTTTCTCCAACGGGGAGACAAAACGTCCCACTGGACTGATTCTCCAGCTCTGGGCGAAGTCCAGGGAACCCACTATCATACAGGGTGAAAACTGGACAGTGGGAGGGCACGCTGAAGCTCGGGTGCTGCAGGGGTCTCCCGGCTTGTGGAGAAGGCAGCTTTCTTGTGAACAGCTAGGCTGCGTGACACTGCAGAGAGCGCTCTGCGACTTGTCTCTCATTCGGAAAACCATCAGTCTGCTTTGTTTTATGATCCTGGGTGTGCAGAGTCATTTGGGGAGAGTCTGAATTCCCCGGCAGCCGGTGGAGTTTGGCAGCGGCTCTCTCTCAGAGGTGCTGGCGGCCATTGCCCCCGGCGCAGGGTTCTTGGGGTGGCACAGGGCAGAGCTAACGCTGTCTGCTTGGCCCGGAGACTCCGCCCATCCAACCTGAGCACAGCTGAGCTTCACAGACAATTGGCCTGGAGGTCAATCCCTCCAAGTGCTAACAACGATTAACTGAGCTTAACTTCAGCAAGACTGTGCAACCCATATCCACCTCAGGTAACCGGGGAGGCTGAGCCACTGTCCCTAGTAGGAAGTTTACCACACAAAGCTAATTGACCAACTCAGGGAAGCAGCCACCATGCAGAGACATGGAAAGAAATCAGATGTGAAAGAAATGGAGGAAAAAAAACAACTGGACATGGAATTCAAAACCATGGTTATAGGGTGTTTCAAGAGGCTCCAACAAAAGGTCGAGGCCTATAAGGAAATAAGCAAGACTGCAAAGGAAATGAATAAGTCCTACAAGGAAATGAAGGAGACCCTCAAGGATATAAACGAGACCTGCAAGGAAATGATCAAGACCAACGTGGAAATGAATGAGTCCTACAAGGAAATGAAGGAGACCCTCAAGGATATAAAGGAGACTCTCAAAGATATGAAAAAGGACCAACCAGAAATTAAGCATACACTGACTGAAATAAAAAATATTATACAAAGACCTAAAAGTGCTCTGGAGCAACACAAGAACCAAGTTAAAGATGTGAAATACAAAGAGGTAAAATCCACTCAGCTGAAAAAGCAAGAATCCAAAAGAATCCAAAAAATTGAAGATAGTGTAAGGGGCCTCTGGGACAACCTCAAGCATACCAACATCCGAATTATAGGGGTGCCCGAAAAAGAGAGAGAGCAAGACAATGAAAACCTATTTGAAGAAATAGTGACCGAAAACTTCCCACACCTGGTGAAAGAAATTGACTTAGGAGTCCAAGATGCGCACTGAACCCCAATATATAGGAACCCTAAGAGGACCACACCAAGGCACATCATAATTAAAATGCCAAGAGCAAAAGACAAAGAGAGAATATTAAAAGCAGCAAGAGAAAAACAGATGGTTACCTATAAGGGAGCACACATACGATTGTCAGTGGATTTCTCAACAGAAACGATGCAGGCCAGACGGGAGTGGCAAGAAATATTCAAGGTGATGAACAGCAAGAATCTACAACCAAGATTACTCTATCCAGCAAAGCTATCATTCAGAATTGAAGGTCAGATAAAGTGCTTTGCAGACAAGAAAAAGCTAAAGGAGTTCATCACCACCAAACCAATATTATATGAAATGCTGAAAGATATTCTTTAAGAAGAGGAATAAGAAAAGATAAAAGTGTAAATTAGGAACAACAAATACACATCTATCAATAAATGAATCTAAAAATCAAGTGAATTAATAAGCTGATGAACAGGATAAACTGGTGAATGTAACAGAATCACGGACATAGAGAGGGAATGGACTGACAACTCTAGGGGAGAAAGGGGGTGTGGGAAGTGCAGCAAGAGACTGGACAAAAATCATGCAACTATGGAAGAGGACAGTGGAGGGGGGTGAGGGCAGAGGGTGGGATGGGTACCAGGTGGAGGGGAACTATAAGGTGAAAAAAAAGGGAGCAATGTAATTAATAAACTGAACAATAAAGATTTAAAAAAATAATAAAAAAAATAAAAAGAAAAATTCACTCAGCCGGAAAAGCAAGAAGCAAAAAGAATCCAAAAAATTGAAGATAGTGTAAGGAGCCTCTGGGACAACTTCAAGCATACCAACATCCAAATTATAGGGGTGCCAGTCAAAGAGAGAGAGCAAGAGAATGAAAACCTATTTGAAGAAATAGTGACCGAAAACTTCCCACACCTGGTGAAAGAAATTGCCTTAAAAGTTCAAGAAGCACACAGAACCCCAAACTATAGGAATATAAAGAGGACCACACCAAGACACATCATAATTAAAATGCCAAGAGCGAAAGACAAAAAGAAAAGATTAAAAGCAACATCATGAAAACAGTTAGTTATCTATAAGGAAGCACCCATATGATTGTCAGTGGATTTCTCAACAGAAACTATGCAGGCCAGATGGGAATGGCAAGGAATAGTCAAAGTGATGAATAGCAAGAATCTACAACCAAGATTACTCTATCCAGCAAAGCTATCATGCAGAATTGAAGGTCAGATAAAGTGCTTCGCAGCTAAGAAAAAGCTAAAGGAGTTCATCACCACCAAACCAATATTATATGAAATGCTGAAAGGTATTCTTTAAGAAGAGGAAGAAGAAAAAGGTAAAAATAAAAATTATGAACAACAAATACAGATCTATCAACAAACGAATCTAAAAATCAAGTGAATTAAAAATATGACGAACCAGATAAACTGGTGAATATAACAGAATCATGGGCATAGAGAGGGAATGGACTGACAATTCTTGGAGAGAAAAGGGGTGTGGGAGGTGCAGCAAGAGACTGGACAAAAATCATACACCAATGGAAGAGGACGGGGTGGGGGGAGATAAGGGCAGAGGGTGTGATGGGTACCGGGTGGAGGGGAGATATCGGGGGAAAAGGGGGCAGCAATGTAATTAATAAACTGAACAATAAAAATTAAAATTTTAAAAAAGACATATAGTTCCTAGTCCTGGAACCTGTGAATGTTACCTTACATGTCAAAAGGGACGTTGCAGATGTGATTTAGTTAAGGATTTTAAGATGGGGAGATTGTCCTGTACTATCTGAATGAACTATACATGGAAATACATGTCATCATAAGAGGGAGGCAGAAGGACATTTGAATTCAGTGGAGATGAAGACATGATGTTGGAAGCAGAGGCTGGAGTGATGCCCTTTGAAGACAGAGGAAGGGGCCACAAGCCCAGAAAGAAAGGAGGCCATGAGAAGCTGACTCTGGCAACATCAAAGCCCCACTGAAGCAAGTCCTGCTCCACAGGGGCGTCTCCTGTACAGCAGCTCTTTCACTATAGTCATAGGTGGTCCTCACAGCCAACTGATGTGTGGGTCAGTTTATCCCAGTGACAGCAACAGTAACCAAAGCTCAACTACAACAGGATAGGACAGTGCACACAGCCCACATGCATACATGGGGCGCACCTAGAGTGCCCAGCTCATGTGACTGGGAAGGCTGAGCTATTGGGCCCTACAAGACCCATACTAAATAAGGCCACTGCCCTAATTCCAGGAGACATAGCAGCTCTACTTAATACATAGAAGCAAACACAGGGAAACAGCCAAAATGCAGAGACAACAAAATATGTCACAAATGAAAGAACAGAAGACATCTCCAGAAAAATAATTAAATGAAATGGGAGCAAGCACACTCCTAGATAAAGAGTTCAAAACAATGGTTATGAGGATGCTCAAGGATCTTGATGAGAGCTTCAAGGGACTTAATGAGAATTTCAAGAATTTTAGTGAGAATTTCAAGGAAATTAGTGAGAACATCAAAGACATGAAAGAGGACCAGTCAGAAATGAAGGATACACTGACTAAAATGAAGAATAATTTATAGGGATTCAACAGTAGAGTAGAGAATGCTGAGAATGAAATCAGTGATTTGGAACATGAGGAAGCAAAAAATACCTAGTCAGAAGAGCAAAAAGAAAAAAGGATCCAAAAATATAAAGATAGTGTAAGGAGAATATGGAACAACTGCAAGTGTACCAATATTCACATTATGGGAGTGCCAGAAGGAAGAGAGAGAGACAAGCTATTGAAAACCTATTTGAAGAAATAATGACATAAAGCTTCCCCCACTTGGTGAAAGAAATAGAGTTATAAGTCCAGAAAGCACAGAGAGTCCCAAACAAGAGGAACACAAAGAGTTCCACACCAAGACACATCATTATTAAAATGCCAAAGACAAAGAGAGAAAATCTTAAAAGTAGCAAGAGAAAAGCAATTAGTTACTTACAAGGAAGCACCCAAAGGGCTGTCAGCTCATTTCTCAATAGAAATTTTGCAGGCCAGAAGGGAGTGGCAAGAAATATTCAAAATGATGAATAGCAAGGACCTACAGTCAAGATTACCCAGCAAAGCTATCATTAAGAATTGAAGGTCAGATAAAGAGCTTCACAGACAAGAAAAAGCTAAAGGAGTTCATCACTACTAAACCAGTATTACATGAAATGTTGAAGGGTATTCAAGAATAAGCAGAAAAAGAAAAAGAAGGAAGAAGAGAAGGAGGAGGAGGGGGAGGAGGAGGAGGAGGAGGAGGAGGAGGAGGAGGAGGGATAAAAATACGAACAATAGACTGGCAATAAATACAAAGGCATCAACAATTGAATCTAAAAATCAAAATAAATGAACAAGGAAACTAATGACAAAATAAACTGATCAATAACATAGAAACAGAGGCATGGAAACATGGAACAGGTTGTCAAATTCAGAAGGAAGTTGTGTGTGTGTGTGTGTGTGTGTGTGTGTGTGTGTGTGTGTAGAGAAGAGATTAATCAAAGAGCATATGCATATATGTATTACCTATGAACACAAACAATAGGGTAGTGAAGGCCTGGGGTGGGGTGAAAACTGGGTGGAGCAGGTTAATAGGGGCAGGGGAAAGGGGACATCTGTAATAATCTCAACAATAAAAATTTTTTTTATAAATAAGGAGGAGGATAATAAAAAGAAAAACAAAGACAAAGGAACAACAAAAATCAAACTCTTAGATAGAGAGAATAGTTTGGTGGCTGCCAGAGGCAGGGACATAAGGAGTAGTTAAAATGAGTGAAGGAGATCAAAAGGTACAAACTTCTAGTTAGAAAATAAATAAGTCATG